>CM048841.1:72864977-74229756 GCA_026545765.1 Plantago major
GAGCCAATATCATGAAACCTATTTTATGGGAACTACCTATGAAAATATCTTGATACTGAACAAACCAGCTAGGATATTATATCAAGGCTAGGTTTATGCTTGGTCAAGGACGACACAGTACTAGAGTTGGATATAGCAATTAGCGCATGCGTTCAAGATTAGCCCACACAACTATCATATTCACCATACCAGATTGAATCTTGATAGCGTAAATCAGACATGGAATCTGACTTATCGAAAGAAAGCATCTACCATTGCCGCATTGTTCACTATGGTGTTACACAAAATGAACTGCATCAGTAGGGAATGATCAGATTCAGACTGTCTCAAGATTACAAGATGTGTTTGGCTTGATTGGAAGGATATGTGTGTTTGGCCTGAGAAAACAGATACTAAATTTTTTTAAAGATATTGGTAGGTAGGCCGAAACATGCATGACTTACAGATCAAGTCTTTATTATGTAGAAATAAAACTAGTAGGGAGAAAAGCCATAGGTATACAATAGGGATGAAACTGAAGCCAGAATTTAATCAAGTGACTTCAAAGGATACCAACTCATGCGATTTCTATAGAACATAATAGTGGGTCACACCAGGACTAGTGACACTTGACAGTGAGAGCGACTTACTTCAAGAGCAGTGGAATCTTCAGGGGAGAGAGCAAGTGTTTCCTCAAACTGCATCAGCCTTTTCTGGCAAACCAAAAAAAAATTCAAAATAGCTCGAGCATTGAGACATGTACTGTAAGCAATCAAACAGAGTGTGCTGCATCAACCAAAGGAAGCTATCTTTCATGTAGACGGAAAATAATTGCGAAAAAACATGATATTTGAGAGCAAAAGTTATCTATAAAAACCCCAAAATAAGAATAATCACAAAGCAAAAGAGACATTTAGGCTTTATTGCCTTGAAAACTATTATAAACTGAAACACACATACACACACAAATAAAAACAATTAGATGTTCACAAACTTAGTGTTTACCTCCCAAGTAAAATATGACAAAATGAAAAAAATTGTAAAACTAACCTCAAGAATTGCTCTTTCTTCGGGTGATATTTTAACGGCCACTGCCTCCTCTGTAGGGCTAATGCTGGAATTATAGAGAAAATATATAATTAAAAAATCCCATACCTGACACTGAATAGAAGATTTTTTGCAATTCTTAAAACCAGGATTGAGGGTAAACATGATGTGAGATCAACTAGCTCCACGGGGTTTTTGCATGACTATGGACACAAAGCTTAACTACTAGAATTTCTATCTGTAACCATGCATAATGATCTGTAAGGCAATAAAAGCCTATTGGTTAAAAAGCTCTTGCAAACACTCCCCTACAGTTTATTCCGACACATGTAGTCCAGAACATTTGACTATCATCCAGTATAAGGAGGATAGGTTAACAATAATAATACAATGTAGAATGCGCTCACAATCAAGCCGTACCTTCCAGAAGGGAGAAAGTCCCCAAGAGCAAAAACCAAGCCAAACACAACAACTGCAACTCCTACTCCAATCTACCAGATTCCATTCTAAAATACGGTGAATCAGAAATCACTAGATAACTCAATAAACTCTCAAAAAGACTACAAACTTGCAGCGGGACAAATGATCAATATTACCTTCGTCCCCAGCCCAATCGTTTTACTGTTGGTCTCTGGAGGAGCATCATAATCAATTGCCCCATACTGCTTCACCTCCTCCGTCTTTTTCTGCTCAAGCGCGGACCTAAAAATTTCACACAACATTCATCTTCAGCACGAACACGTTGCGAGCTAGCAAGTACCAAATTAACAATCAAAATCCGTTTCAAGCAACACACATTACTTTTTAACAGCTTGCAGGCGCTCCTCGAACTCAAGGTCACTGAACGAGGCTGTCGAGCCCAAACCTGGAGCTTCTGTATGCACACAACAGAGAAAATTAACCAAAATAAATACGTGGATAGTGCGAAAAATGAATGACTTACGATTAGGAGCAGTTGGAGGAGATTTTCGAGGCGGCGATTTCGATTTCCTGCAAAATTCGATGAGAGTATCAGGAAATGTCGAAATGATGACGCGAGAAACATAGAATGAGCGTTAACTAGGGATTACTTGTTGTCAGGAGTAGCTGATTTGGGGCCAAAACCTCGGTTGGGCGTTGAAGAATCCGAACACTTGATAATCCGTTTACGATAGTTAGGGATGATGAGAGTGGTAAAGGAATGAGATGGTTTGGTACGGTAGAGATGAGGATGAAGAGAGCCAGTTGCAACAGCAGCACCAGGAGAAGCCATAGCCAACTGATAAGAAGCTGCAAAAAAGCTTATCGTTGGACTGGTTAGTTTGCCATAGAAAGTCCTTGCTTATTAACGTTGTTGAAATAATTGCCCCATTTTACGTTAGAGTAACTTTTTTTTTTTTTTCCCTTCTACAAACCGTATCTCCGATAGACTAAATTAAACATCACATTTTTGTGACATACACTAAAACGGCATGTTTAATTAAAAACATTTCATGTTAATAAATACTTATAATGCAGGTTTATTATACACACAATGTTTGAAATTTAACAAATGTTTTGTATAAAAATATACGATGTTGAATTGATCTCTTTGATAGACGATCTCTTAAAAAAGTTTGTGAAAATTTAAGAGACCTCTCTTAGAGAGAGACATAAGAGACCAACTTATAGTAATTATAAAAACCCCCAAACCACAAAAGCTAACTACTAAAAACCCCCAAACCACAAAAGCTAGCTACGGGTTCCTTAAAATTACTAGATGAATAAATGGTTGCACACAAATTACTACTCCCTCCGTCCCAGATCAAATGTCCTGTTTTGACTTTTTAAGGTCAACAAATTTAAACTTTGACTACATATTAATTTTAAACCGTAATAATAAAATGTTTCAGTAAATTATATATTGACAATTTCAGAAGTAAAGTTTCATTATACAATTTAATTGGTCATTTTACATTTACGGTTTGTGAGTAATTCATAGTCGAAGTTGAAGTTTGTTGACTGTAAAAAGTCAAAACAGGACATTTGATCTGGAACGGAAGGAGTAAATGAATAAGATGTTCGAAACTGAATACACAATATTAGAAACATTACAAGGATCATTAGAAACATTACAAGGATTAGTAGGAAGATTACAAGGATATATGTAAACAATATAATAATGATTAATGAACATCTCGACATGGGTTGAGTAAAATCTCGCGGATCTTGATCGGTAGCCCGACATAGATCAGGAGATTTAGAAACACAATAGTAGTAATGGGAAATAAAATCACCAACATTACAATGATCAATAGAAACATTACCAGGATTATTAGAAACATTATAAGAATCGTTATAAATATTACAATGATTTGTTGTCATTAGTTTTTGTAAAAATATTGGTAAATGGTCCGAAATCCGCATAACTTACTAAACCCGACTCAAATGATTCGTAATTTTTTCAAAAATCATGGTAAATTGCAAACTATTCCTTCCTTTTTTTTTTGGATGACATTGGAAACCTCACTGCATTCTCAAGGCATCGATTGACACCCACATACTTAATCTTCATGTAAGAGGATATTATCCTCCCTTTTAACCAACTGAACCACCCTTCCGGACTATTCCTTCCTTATTGTGTCTCCATAAAAATTTGATCTTTTCTAAGACTTTGGGTATTCACAATACCACTCCCATGGCCATATGGAAGAGAGAGTTTCAAATAAGATATGTCAAATGTAAAATCAAATAAAACTCGAGGACTACAACTGCAGAAACTCCCAAAGTAAGGGGCAAAAGTATGAACCCTCCAAATTAATTTATCATTCAGATCCTTTCTCTACCCGCCTTATCCACTGCTAAAACCCAAGCAAGCAAGCAGTAGGGTTTTAAATTCATCATCATCATCTTCTTCTTCCCCAAATCAAAATTCCCAATCCCTAACCAGTCAACTCAACCCAATCCAACAATGGAGCAACCTTCACCACCACAAGACCCAACCACGAGCACCAAACCGAAGAAATCCAAGACCAAAAAGATGCCAAGCCCTCAGGAGCTGGTAACCCACTACGAGAACCAGGGAATGAACACTCAGGAGGCCTCGCACAAGGTCATTCAGGACTTGCAGGGCGCTCTTTTCCGAGTAATCTCCGCCAATCGTGGCCGGAAAGGCGGTGACTCGCCGGAAGTCGCCTCAGCGAAGCTGGACGCTATTCACGCGCGGTTGGTTCAGGTCGAAATGAAGGTCGATACGAAGCCTAGTTATCCTCAGGCACTCGGTATCGGTGTGGCTTCGGTTGGATTGTGGAGTGGTGTTTGCCAGGTGTGGAGTGCTGTTAAACGGGTCACTTCTTATTCACCTGATTCTTAGTAGTGTAGAGATTGCTTTATTGTGTTCTGATTCGTTTTGCTAGCTGGTATGATTATGAATTCTCTGTTTTTGAAGTCCCTGTGCAATGAGGAATTATAAAGTTGCGGCTTTTCTGGTGATGTGATTGTGTTTAACAGCTGTTACCTTCTTCCCAAGTGACCAAGATTTAGCATCAACTTTCTATCATTTCATCATTGAGTGACTCTTTCGGAAAGGAAAAAAAACTGTTTTTTCTAGAATTAGGAAATTGTGTGAGTATGCCGAATACCTGTGGCTGGGAATGGAAATGCAATTTATGGCGTCTGTAAGTCCGTTCGCCTGTGTGCGATTGTAGATGAAATGCATCGTGTTAGTCTTGTTTCTGGGCAGAAATGCATTGCATCGTGTTAGTCTTGTTTCTGGGCAGAAATGCAGTCTCTATCGGAGCACATTTCATCTCTCAACATGAAGAAACTTCATGTGCATTTTCATTGTGCATTTAGCGTATGTGTTAAGTGACAAGTGCCGTATTACCTTACCAGTTACCAACAATGAGCATTGCATACTTACAGTAAAATCCATCTCTATAGGTATTTCAATGATTTACTGACGACACTAAACCGCGAGTCTGTGCATATGTTTATGCTTTTCCCCTGGTTTGATGCTATGACAACATTAACAAATAACAAGTGTACTAGAAGATACCAAATCAACGATCTTTTGATTCCGCATGTTCTTTTTTAGGTACACGATGTGTTCTTCCACAAACAGTATTTCCCAGAAAGCTAAGAGTTCTATAAGCCGAAATCAAAATGCTTCTGTACATTAGGCTAGTAACACTATTAAGAAAACACTGAGCTACATATTTACAGTAGAGTAGTACTACTGTTCTACATCTACTTCAACCTTTCAGGCCCATGTTCCTTCAAGTAAAGGCTTGATCGGAACACTCTCCCCAAACATCTTAACTAAATCCGAACACTCCTTAGTCGCATCCTCCTCCTGCTCCCCCTTCAACTCCAGCCCCAGCTCTTCCTCCACATCATCCGAAGCCGATATCAACAGAAACTCACACCCCTCATAGTTCAAAAAATCCGGCGGATCAGCCGGATGATACCTCAGCTTCCCAAACTGCCCCTGTATATGCGCCGGGAAAGAGGCCTTCCTCTTGTTCTGCAGCCCTCCGAACCCTGACCGAGAAGAACCTGCGTGCTGGTCCGGATTCTTTATCTGGATCAGAAATGACGCCTCCCGAGCTATGTTCAGAGCTTCTTGGGGCTGGTCCTCTTCACCTTCTGGCGGATACTCGAGCTTGTAGACTAAATGGGTGTGCATTCTTTTCTCCGGGTTGTGCCGGAGGATCCTGTACACTCCTTCGCCTGCCGCCCTGCAACCTGGTTGGTGCCGGTGACCTCGTGTTGCAGTATCATATTCTTGCTCTTTCAGGGCGTTCTTAATATCCTCGGGTTTCGTCGTAACCATCTGGACAAATCCCCAATAGGGTCGGCTCTTGTTTTTCTTGGCAGGATCAGGCAAACTTTTCCGACCCATCAGGATCAATCGAAGCAGCGTCTCTTTCTCAATGTTCACCTTCTCGCTACCATGTCCACCACCACCACCACCTTCTTTACTGGATTCGGAATCCTGCTTCTCCTCGACGGGCCTCTCACAGGACTCGGGTCGCAAAACGAGGTACAAGCGTTGAACATCTGCTTCTCCGTGCACCTCTTCTTTCTCAACTTTTGGCCTGTAGAAAAAGAAAATTTCCCCCCTTTCCTGCACGCAACATAACCATATTAAGCATCTACAAGAGAAAGCTAATGGCATAGACTAAATTTGAGGTGCAATGAATCTGGTACCTGAATTTCCACACTGAGCTCCGGTCTGGTCTTGGTTTCTTCTCCTTGTCCCATTTTTAGAGCACTTTCTGTTTCTTTTATCTTCTCCAAAGAACAGAGACTATGGTAACTTCTACATGTTTTGATCACTTGAAATTTTAACAGTAACGGGAGAGAGACACGTATATCATGTGAAGTGGAGAATCACTGACACGTGTGCTGTTCTGATCTCATTCTCACTTTTGGTTCCACGTTAGGTGTATTCTTCTTTCCTCTTTCCAGAACTAACTGACATGATATCCTAGGGTTCATACTTCAAAAAGCTCGGATCGTTTTTCGTCCTATTTCTACTTCAATGCAGCTTCCTCAAACTTATAACCCTTCCACTTAGGTTTTATAAAATTCGAGCCGAGTTGAATTATACCAAAAGCTCGGTTCATTTGTTGTCCTACTCTCACTCAGCTCTTCCAAACTAGTACTCCAATAGACTTCAGATTCGACAACTTTAATGGTATTTTGATTTGAATTACCTCTACACAGTATCTACTCTGATTTTATGTGGGAAAATCGATTATTTTACACAAATATTTCCCAAGTTATCGTTTTCTCCATCAATGTGAAGGATAATTAAAGGGGTCCTTAATAAAATTGGCTGAAGTCCTAAAGAAGTAAATTAAGATGGAACTCCTTTGATGAACTTGTGTTGCTAGCATATGCAAGTTCCAATTAATTCCAATTTCTTGAGCTTTAATTTTCGAAAAATTACTCAGATTCATCAGCATGGTTCCCAGATGATGTTTAGTTAGATTAAGATGAAGAGAAGAGATGATGAACTGGAAGAAACCATGTAAGTTGGCACAGTGATTAAAGATAAAAAAAGAAGGAAAAAAAATCCCATTCTACAACCAAAATATAATATCAACAACAAATAGACTACGTTTGTTGCCCCTGTTTAAGCAAAAGTGTGAACCTAGCTCGTGCACACGAACGTCTAACAGTTCCTCCCCTATGTCACAAGTCTTTAGAAGCATTACTTAGGCAAGCAGCAGAGTTTTTATCTAAGTTACAATAACCAGGGACACAAACCAAAAAAAAGAAGAAGAGAAGAAGAAAGTAAAGCTGTAATGGAACTCGATTTTGTACATGAAATAGATTATTGCCAAAATCAGTAGTTTAGGAGCTAGATCATCAATATTTGATTGATCCAGGTGTTGTTTATTCACTTCAGTGAGAATCATGATCATCATGATGATATTTTATCCCATGTTGTCATTAGATGATCTTGAAGAAGAGTCCTGGACCTGTTCGATCTGGCGAACCACTTCTTCCAGCTCCAACCTGTCGTCCGCATCCTCCTTGCAGCAACCTATTGCAATCTGCAGCAGCTTCTCCATTTCTGGCTTGCAGGTCGTTGGTGCGCTCATTTCTTTGTCAAACACTTGTGCGGTATTGGCACTTGCCTCCCGAACTATTTCATTGATCCATCCTGCTAACTCTGGCCCGTATGGTCCAGACCCTTGGTCCAGGTGCTTCCCCACGTACTTGCCGGTGATTGTCTCTAGTATCAAAACCCCCAAGCACCAGACATCGGTTTTCTTGGTCGTACGGCCTTCTTGGACGTATTCTGGGGACTTGTAAGCTACCAGGATTTGTGGGACTTGGTTCGGGTTCACCACTGGGACAAGACTGTAGTCCATCAATAGCGGGTTGTAGTCCCTGTCCAAAAGCACATTTGCTGATTTCAGGTGACCGTGGGGAACAATCAGGCTTGGAAGCTCAGTTTGGAGATAAAGTAGACCCTTCGCGACGCCTTTTATGATCCTTAATCTTGTTGCCCAGCTCAATCCAGGTTGCTCATCTGAGTGTTTTCCTACATATTGGCAAGCCAAGTTCTTGTAAAAGTCGAGATTTTCCAGTTTATGTGTTATTTAACTAGTTCTTCTAGAGATGATCCTCATAAGCATTTACTTTCTTTTGCAGTTTTATTGATCCAGAATCATTTGCAAAGAGACATTGTGTCTTATTGAAGAGTTGTTGGCAAGAAATGTTGAAAGAAAACTGACCATGAAGGTTCGCGGCTAAGCTTCCATTGTGCACAAAGTCGAAGACCAAGAGCTTTTCTTCCTTACGATACAAATAGGCGACTAGAGGCAATAGGTTCGGGTGTTTGAGCCTTCCAATCCTCCTCATGTGCTCATGGAAATCTTCCTTCGCAATGTTATTCATTTGCTTGAACCTCTTTACAACTAGCGCCTCTCCGTCCACTAACACAGCCTTATAAGACGCTCCAAAGTTCCCACTTCCCAACACTTCAGCTGACGCCCTCATCAGGTCTTGCAAATCAAACTTTTGCCTGTCGTCCCTCACGAAAGTCAGTTTACCAGGCTGATGGTGATCGACTTTCTTTGGTGGGGAAGCTCCAGCTGCTGCTGTCTCAACAGAGGCAACAAGGCTGGGTGCTGCCACTCCGATGGTCGCTTCGTCATCAGATGGCGTCACGACTGCTCTCCCTAGCTGTGGTGTTGGGTCCTTATTCTTGCGTCTGATGAAAAACAAAAGTAATAGCAGCAGGAGCAAGAACAGCACAACACATACGATGATTATGGCCGTTCTTGCACCGGATGACATGCCCTGACTTGAATCTGCTTCACCTGTGGGTTGGCCATCGGCAGGATGAAGATTCGGTTCTGCATCAGGTGGGGGAATAGTTGGATCACATGATGACCCTAAAGGTCTCCCACATAGAGCTCGATTACCTGCAAAATGATAAGCCGTCTTAACCAAAGTAACATTCAGATAGATTATTGAACTGTTCGGAATCTTGTTCTCATAATTCAAGTACCTGCGAAGGAGCTTGGATCCAATCTTGCTAATGGGGCGGGAATAGGACCTTGTAATTGATTGTTGGAGACGTTTAGGTTTGTGAGAAATTCAGAACTGATGGCAGGTATGGTTCCTGTGAATTGATTGTTCTCAAGTCTCAACTCGATAAGCTTAGGCGATTCCAGGGACGCAGGAATATTCCCGGTAAATCTATTGTTCGCTAGGTGAACTTTCTTCAAAGAAGTCATGCCCCTGAATGCATCTTCCACAATCGGCCCTGAGAACCTGTTATTGGACAGGTACAACGATTTCAGGGCTCCGACTCTCCTCCAATCAGGCATTGGACCCTCAAAGTTGTTGTTCATGAAGCTAAGAGCCCTCATGAAACGGAGCGGTGCAAGGGCATCAACATCAATCTGGCCCTGGAGGTTCATGTTCTCGAGTTGCAGGCCCCATACGTAGCCATTGTAGCAAAGAACGCCAGCCCAGTTGCCCTGGCTGATGTTTCCAGAAGGACACGGTTGGACGGAAGGGTTCCAGTTGGCTAAAGCAGGGTCCGCATTCGCCAGGGAACTTTTGAACCTTAATAGAGCTTGAGCCGCAACCTCAGGTTGGGCCAGGACAGAAAAAGCAGTCGAAAGAAGCAGCAGTAATAAGAAAGCTGTTATGAGGCGGCTTGGGCGCACAGAATGGGCTGCCGCTTGCGCGCCCATCGGCATTGCTGTTAATCCTGATGGATTAACTGGTAGCTTTTGGTTTCCCAGAAATGTTTATCTATGTGTATGTATATAGATGTTTTGTGTTAGGAAATGTGCATGGGAGGGAGGAGGGAATTGCCAGAGAATAGTTTGTTGATATGGTACTTTTCCCTCTTTCTCTCTCTCTTCTGGTTTTTTGGGGTTCTTTTTATGAGAGAGAGAGAGTGGAACAAAGAAAGGCAGAAGAACATTTGACAGCATTTTTGTGAGATAAGAGATGTGTAGTAATTTTTTTGGTTAGTTTAAGGAGTGATTCAACGCCTTTTGTGGAGAATGTTTATGTGCCAGAGATTCACTCGGTATGCCTTTAGTTTTTATCATATTTTCCAACCATATTCTTCTCTTCTCTTTGTTTATTTGTCCTATATAAAGTAAAGGACCTAATGTTTGTCCGAATCACCCATACGCTTACCTACGAAGTATAAAGAGATTCATATATATCTTTAAACTCGTTATTTATCCAAATGTTTGATAATCAGTTTGAAGTTCAACTTGAGTTGAGTATTAGAAACGTGAATAGTAACTAAACTGAAGGCTGAGTTTTAATGTTTAATGTTTGACATTATTATTAATATATGACTAGAAACTCAAATGTGTTGTGATACATGAATGACAACTCAATTATTGCCGGTAATACACCGATAATCACTATTTTTTCACAAAACTATCAGCTCAATTGAAAATTCAAACATGCGGATATGAAACTTTGACATGGGACTCTTATTGACCAGACTAGATACAACCAAACAATGCTAGCTATGAGAGTAATTCAGTATTCTATCACTCTTCAATGATGTTAGATAGCGTCCATAACAAATGTAGTATGAAATTATTTTGTTGGAAATACTATAAATCAAGATATTATATCTTTTTTGTAAATCGTTGTCTTTTCATTATTGAACACACCTTATGGTACTTTGTGCACATTCTTTTAGTTGTAACTTGTGAAAATAAATGGTCCTTGTCCAAGTTCCCAAGTTCGTTTGAATGCTCGGCTTGATTCGAAAAAGATCTGTTTTGTTTATCCATATTTAGTAAGAGGCCAAAATTTATGGTGCGTATGGGTATATACTCAGCATTATGCTTGATGTAAGCTTTGATATTTGAGGTATATGCCATCTACAAATTATACTACTTCACAATTTAAACTATCATATCATGGAATCACATATCCCGACCCTCTCCATAAATTCTCCAGTGTTGACCTTTTGCTAATACGAAGACACCTTTTGATATTCCGTCTAATGGGTGTATGTTGTATGCTTATTGCGCGGTCGTTTGTTCTTTCAGAGAGATGGGAACGAGTCGAATGATGAAGCATGGGGACGAAGAAGATGAAGGAGAAACAGATATGACCTGCCCGAGGTTATTCCTCTTCGCATTATGTTCTCAAGTAGAATTTCAGATAAGTTTACTTCTCATTTACTATACGTAATCTCAGACTTGAGTCCAAGTATACTTATATGATCGATCTATAGAAAAACTCCGCCTGCTTCATCTATTCCATACATCACACAAGAAGATAGATATCTGATTCATGAAATAGGATGTGATATGCCTTGTGACAGAGAGCAAGAAAAGTTCATAAAACAAGACAAAAATCATTGTATTTATTTACACAATGAGTTAAATAACCCATGTAAGTTTCTGCTAGCTACAAGCCTACCATGACTTTCTTCAAAATTTCACATTTACATGTCAAATTGCTTTCATACACTTGAGTGGATAGGATCAAAGAAATCCACTTCACTTCACGAACAGAACGTTGGGAAATTTAGGACTGCTGAACAACACTTGAGAAAGGTGCATTGTATAACCAACTCATGTCCATCCTTCAAATCTCGAGATATAGCGAGCAGACATTGCCACTGATGACGCTTCCTAGCTTGATCTAATCTGCATCCATCAGATATAACCAGTTTTACATTTGCAGCAGCTTATTTGCAGACTTCTGAAGCACCATCGCTCACGACTTTAAGTGCCTTTTATGCATTAGATATTGTCAATCTGATTAGTGGAAGCACCACGTTTTGATATCTTGCTTAATATGTAGCCCATAGCAACCTTGGCACCCAAACTTGAATGACCTCTAGACAAACAAATAACACCACCAACTAAAATTAAACCATTGGTAATGAATTTGCTCGACGGCTTTCTTGTGAGTTTCCTCATTTTGCGTTTGCAAGTTCCAACTTGCTGATCAATGCTTTTTGTTGAGTTCTCAGGATCAACAGAGCTGGTCACACCATTTTTCACTTCAAATTCAGTCCGGACCTATTTCAAATTAAATCAAGTATTGAGTGACACCGGAAGTTCAGAATCTCAAGTCGAGAGTCGCTTAGAGAAAAGAATATTAAATAGAGCTAATACACATCAGCTAGAGATAGCAGATAGCAGTGACATTTTTTACAGAAACTGTGCACTGTGTGCAAAATTTTCTGAAAATGAGTATCTACAAAAATTGTGTTTGCAGATGTTCCAGTTAGAGAAGAGAAGCCATAAGCTACTTTGGAGTTTGGACAACTTCATTTCCAGCTTCTAGAAGTATAGTATGATTCTTATTTTGAACACTGAAATTGTTTTATCAGAATAAGTTGAAATTTGTTTCAACAAAGTGGTACGGACACCTGCTACATAACACTTGAAATTTGCAAGAAATATGATGGATCGTCAACTTGCTTTAGCTACAATAAATCAATAGCATGATCTGTTTGCATAAACAGTTGCCAAGCATAAATTATAAATATCATCATTACCAGGAACTATCATTACATAAATCACCTAACAATATTGTCCTGATTCAAGAGGATTTATAAAACAACCTTCTCTCAATTAAACCCCCATTTCCCCCATGGTAGATATATTGCCATCTGTTTACATGATTGCTAACAGTGCATGCGGTCTGATACAGAATATTGACAGAGTACTCCAAAGTCCTAACAAGCATATATGGGTTAAGCGGCTAAAATCACAGTTCATGGAGATATGTGCTTAGATTCATATGTTTGACTTCAACTGGAGTAAGTGCACAAAGTTCAGGTAGTGTATATTGAACTTTTTTAATATGCAGATTATAAACTTGGATAAATTAGTTTGGCCAAAAAGGGAAGAAAGAAAAAACAATCTTATACTCGAGAATGGAGAACAAAGAACTGGGCAGATTGGATATTTTTAATGAAGCTGGTTTTTTTTTTTTTTCCTTCATTCCAAGTTGAGATGGAAATTTTAATGAAAACAACAAGGAATATGCCCAACAGCCCAAGGCTACCTTAGTCAGTATAAAAAGAAGAAATAATCCTGTTGAGATGATCCGATGCCCCAAAACAACGCAAAAGTGAAACTACATCATTACCTTTTGAATATATGTGATGCCACTAGCAGTTGAATTTAATTGGTGCTGCATTCCAGAAGAGTATTTACGAAGAGCATCGTTCATCTTGGAAACGTAACTCCATATGCCTTTCGCAAAGGCCAATTTCGCCATGTCCACATTAAGACCCGCATCTTCTTGGTGCACCATCATGACCTCAGAGGCATTTCTATCAGGCACTGTAAAGCAAGGATCCAATACAAAACAACGGTTAGATGGCTGACTCACCTCAAGGGGAAAAAAGACGAGATTTCATATCTCATACTGTACAGAGACCTTCAAAATGAAAGGAGAACAAAAGGCTTCTCCTATTTTCCTAGTTTATTTTACCAACATAAATGAAACTGAAAGTATTTGAGACATTTCATGCATCAAACTGGTATAACATCCTCAAATCCTGACTAAGAATGGCTTTAACACCAAAGTAAAAGGCTTTCTTCCGCAAAAATAGCATCATAAATTGCCCACTGAATTTTACACAGATACCTAGTGAAACAGAATCGAATCTCAGAATAATAGTGATGCAAGTTACCTAGCCACACTTCCGCATAAAACTTATTCACCTTGACAGCCATTTTCAAAAGGCTATCTCATAGATAGTTTTTGTTAAACCCGTACCCTAAACAAATATTACAGTAACATGTATACGATTTTGTTTCTAGTTGCACCATTTCAAATGTTTCTTTTGGTCCAACTAACATAATTTTGTGTATACAAAAATATATTTAGTTTATAGAGATGGAGATTTTCCACTCCAAAGAGATTGAGAAGGGGCAAGAAAGACACAGCTGTGAGTTAACAACTTCAATACTCAATATCTGTGTTACTTTAGCATCTTCTAATGCAAAAATGTACAACTGTGGTTAAGCTAGATTGGCAAAAAACAAAGTAATAAAAGTAGGAACCTACCTTTCCTGATTCTCCAGCCAGATCTATAAACTCCAGCCCTTACGTACCTTTTCTGTCTTGGCGCCAATGGATGTTCACATTCCTAACAGCAGTAGCATAAATGTATCAGTATAAAATCGTCCATAGAAGATCAATGGAAAATTTAGAGAAAGTTCTGAACTTAAAAAGCAAGAAGGTACTGAAATCTACTTAAAAGAAGTACATTCTTCTAGAAAAGCCGTCAACTGATAATCAAATAGGAATAGAACTAAAAAGGGTAAAGTGTCAGCATAATCTATGAGTAATTCAAGGGAAACAACACCTGGCATAACAATATACCCACTCAACTTCCCATAACATTCCAATAATGCCATCTAGTTAAATAATGATCACCTCGAGCTGATCAAGAGCCATTCAGTGTTTCAAATAACACACTGAATAGCAAATCATGTAATTTACAACTCACAGCCCATACCACCAAGACGTAGGCATCAGTAATTGAAGGAATTTCCATAAAGTCGACAAGCACCAAGTACTAAGTAAATATACTAAAACACTAACTAAACAAGGCATTCCCCAACTTGGTAAAGCACAAGGTCATTCTAAATCTAGCGTAGAATACACAAAATCAACTGAGCAACAGCTTGCCAGAGGTCATAAAATGGGACTACACGGAAACATAAGCATAAATCTGCAAATAGTATATATCGTTGCGAACACAACAACCAATTATCATTGTGAAACGAAATACTAAAAAGTGGAGCGGGCAGGGGGAAAAAAGGATAATATCATGCCATTGCACTTAACAACTTCCACACCTTATTAAAGCAGTAATAAGAACCATCCATCCCTTGCCAAACCCTCCAAGCCAGTACATACTCCCTCGGAGTCAGAAACGGGAACTTCTTAATAGTGCGACCGATTTCAATCCCACTGCTCTGGTCCATCATCAACTGTTCGTGCTGAACCACGGTCTTGTCCCACTGCATCCTGTAATCATTATCCATATAAAACTTCAGCAGCACCTCAACCGGACAGTCCTCAAAAGTCGTCACACTCAGATACTTCAACGGCCCACCATCCTGCACACACCCATTCAATCACCAAATACAAATAGATCCCAAAGCATCTACAAACACATTAAAAAAAAGAAAGAAAAAAAAAAAAAAAAAAGAACACATAACAGTACCTTAGGTTTGCAAAACTTAGCCCTATACGCAAGGGAATTGGAACCCTTGTCGATGACGTTTTCCCAAACCACGTCGGCGTTAGAAGGCGAATTCTCATTAAGGCTTTCGAGCAAATACTTCAAATCCAAATCAGACACCAAAGCATCATTTCTAACGGAAGACACACAAAACAACAAATCAGATAACAGTTACAAACACATACAGGAACTGAAATAGAGAGAGGGAGATTAATTACTGAAGAGGAGTGAGAGGCGATTGAAGAATCGGGTGTGGCGTGGAGGAGAATCTTGTGGCGCGAAAGCGGGAAGAGAGCGAACGGTAGAGGAAGATGAGGATTAGAGCAGCTAGGGTCCATGTCCATGTCAAGGTATCGCCATAGTCAGTCCAGAATTGGTGTCGATCATCAGCAGCCATGGATGAGCTGAGCTTGATTTGGTTTTGGGACCTCAAAAAATCTCAAATCCCCAAAAATTTGAATCGACGGAAATAATCAGAAAGAGACAACAAACAAATGCTGCTGCTTTCTTTTCTTCTCTGGTTTTCTCAGCCGCAGATACAGCTGCTATTTATATCGTCGCGCTCGATTCGTACTTGCCACCCATTACTTCAAATTCCGGATTTACCCCCGAGTTGTCACTTGTCACTACTTGCCACTTGGATGGGTGGATAGTAGATTCAAAGCGATAAGAAGAAGAAGAAGAATAATTTCCCCTGATTTTAACGATGTCGTACAAGAACATTTCTGTCATCTTTTTTTTTCTGTCCTTTTTTTTTAAATTTGCGGAGCTATCCACGCCCAAGTATCGTTGTATTTCCGAACCATTGATTTTTCCACCACTCATAAGAAATACGAATGTGTTGCATTCGAGCAGTCAAACACCTTACATATGTTATGAAGATTTCACACTAGGGCCAACAAATACAATAGTATGTGGTTCGCCTTTCAATAAACCTATATCCATGAGAAAAGAGGAGGATCAGATTAGAGGTGTTATTCGGGCCAGGCTGCTCCGCTCCATTTATTTAGCCGGGCCGGTTTTTTTTGTCAAAATTCTGACCCGGCACGGCCCCCAGCCCCCTCTATTCACGGGCTGGGCGGTCTGGTTCACGGGCCGGGCCGGCTACTTTTTTTTTTTTTTTTGAAAATTTTGTAAACATCATGCTTGGAAACATTCTGAAACAAGAAGTATATATAGATCATTCTGCTTCATATATCATCATACATATATCATAAACTGAAAGTATATAAAGACAGCAATGTGCCAACGTTCAAGACAACAACATTCGAATTCGATTCGACCGTTACAATAGACAAGAAAGAAAGAAGAAGTAAAAAATGAAATAGAGATGGTCATGGAATCATGGAAAAAGAAAGGCTGCCGAGTGATGAAGGCTTGAAGGCGTGGAGTGGAATTGTGGAAATTGGGAAGAAGAAACCCTAGATAATAATTGGGCTTGGGCTAAGGAGTTGAACTTTGTCTCTTGGACTGTTGGACAATATACTAGACATAGAGAAACAAAAAAAAAAAAAAACTCTAAATTGATCGATCCTTATCGGGCCTTACCAGTTCGGGCTCATCTGGTCCCGGGCCGATCATGCGGTTTTAACCGGTTACAGGCTGGGCTGGGTCGGGCTCCAAAACAAAGGCCCCTATAACCCACATAACTTAAGTTACATGGGCCGGTCCGGGCCAAATATTAAGCGGGGCGGGCTATGCCGGTTTTTAAGCGGGCCGGTCTGTTCTGCGACCGACCCAAATAACACCTCTAGATGAGATTTTATTATTATGATTCAAACTCCGATTGCATATTTATAATGAAATCAATCAACTATAATTTTAATTTCATCACCATTCAAGCATATCGGATTATTGGTCAACTTGTCAACTAGAAGCTAAATTTGTTGCAGTGTTAAAAATGTAACACTATATCATCCATCTTTGAAATATTCTATTCGGATTTATATTATAACTAGAAATGGTACACCGCGTTAAACGCGGTGCCCGTGTCATTAAAAGATTAATAAATTTGTATAGTTTACCCGTGTCGTTATAAGACGAATGAATTTATATAAATAATTTATCTAGAGACGGACATATATTGTCAAAAAAATCAGCGATGTTATCAATTAAAACAGTTGTGTCCTCAACATTTGTATTTTTTGGTATTACAACAATACTTATTTTGTTAAAATATAGACATTTTGATTAATAACATATATGGTTTTATTGGTAACATATAGAGACCGTCTCTCGTGAAACTTTGTAAATGAAAGTTTATAAGTTATACTATTATTATTCCTCTGAAACACAATCTTAAAGAATAGTGCAAATTTTATTACCCCAGTCCCAGACATGCAACTTACATTTAGACGTCCCATAAAAATTTACAAATTACAAAAAGAAACAACCTCACGTCCAACAAACACTAAACAAATCTTAACTTGTGCTCAAATTAAACTTTTGTCACTAAAATTACTACATACTTTACTACTTCTTATATTTATCATTTATTTTAAATTTTCAACTAAATCACACCTCCACAATAGGGAGGGAGTAGAAGATTTAGTTTTGCCAATTGCCAGTGAGAGAAATTTGTTTAGAACAAATATATTTGACTGGATCCATGTCAAACAAGTTAATCAATGTGTTTACCGACTATGAACGCAAGTATACAATAAATCTATGAGTACAAAAGGAGCAACTTTGAAAATTTTGTAACTCTTTCTTTTATTCTAAGAAGAAAGTTAACCCTTTCACTAATAAGCCAAAATACATCGGCAAAGAAAAACCCATCAGAATGGCAGCGGTTGTCCGCCATCATAGACTCACAGTCAATCACTACTTGCTGGGCAAGTCTATGTGCTAAAGAGTATCCAGTGCACATTACATGTTGAAATAAAATACTATGAAAACTAAAAACATTTAACTTAATAGCCTAATAAGTTGTAGTCATGGATAAACAAGGAGCATGCGATTGGAGTGCCACAATTACCGACGTACAATCGTTCTCGATAATAACATGTTGACAGGCCCTTTTTCTTGCCATATCGACACCACAAGCAGGAAAAGCATCTCATAGGACTCCAGACAGTTGATGTAGTTCAAACTGGGTGTAATGTAGCTCTTTTACCATTATTGAAATCGAAGCATCCACATTAATCTTGACAACTGGGTGTTGGGAAGGGAGAAATTAACAGTATATTTTGGAACTCTAGATAACCCAAGATAATTATACAACTAAGGGATATATATTCAAGGAGTAATGCATCACGATAAACACTTGCAAGTGGCCAAACCAACCAATAAGAGTAACCATTAGTCACCCCGTGATTACATATCTAAGCAACCATTTGCATGTAATAATGAAGAGTCCACACCAGTTGAAGCTCATTTCCTAAAATGAGCAACAACTGAGTTAGCCCAATCATTTAACAAACTACGAACAAAGAACAAGAATCACATTACCAACCTGCTACAATTCTCTTCCTTCAAACCATAAAGAAAGGACAGTAAAAGCTCTTAGCTCTAGCATGGCAAAATTTGGATCAAGACCCAAAGACCAGGGAACCGTGGTCACCAGTGCCCAACACCAGTTGTACAACTTCATCTAAATCCAACTCACTCCAGAAATGTACACCAACCTGCAGCAATCACATTAGCGTGGCTCTGTCCCAGGCAATCGAAAAACTAAGATTACCTCCTAAACTTCAGTTTCAGCACAACTTTGGGGAATTAATCCAAATCCGCAAAATTATACGAAACACCCAATAAGTTTCTGCTTTTGATCCACGCCCAAATGTTGTACTTGATGATTTTGAAAGTGTCACGGGCAGCTTCTTTAAAAAATAACCTCATTTCTTGCTTTCCACACTTATAGGTTAGGCAATTTAAAGAACACTGGAAGACATTGTCACATTTACTGCCTCTCCTTCCTCCCGGGCTCAGAATTCTCCCAGAAGAATCACATTTTATCAGCCAACCTCTACAAGAAACCAAATCTGAGTGAAAACATGTTTTAAAGACACAGCCAGACCCAAAGTCTCCAATGTAGTAGTGAACAAATATAATGTCCACTTCGAAATAGAACAACTATATATCAGTAAACAAATGTGGCAGAGGCATATCAGCATGAACAAATCTATATCCTGATTTTCTCAAGTAAAGTTGATAGAGAACTATATGTGATTTTCTCTAGTAAATATACCAAACTGGTATAAACTTGGTAGAAAACTATTCATGACTTTCTTAAGTAAATATACAAACTGGTACATGATGCATCCTCGATATACATTCCTAGTAAGATTGTGCAAGTAGAAACAAAACAATAAGGGCAAAAAAAACTTATTGGAGGCACGGAATCAAATCACAATGACACAATCCACATAAAATGAAGAGTGAAAAAGTGAGCAGAAAATAGAAAAGAGATCTAGAGATTAGCATGCAAACTTCGCACTCACATTCAATTCGTGCTCTTGAGCAAACTGAATTTGTAGCGAACAACAGCAGCTAATTAATCACCACCTAATAAGAAAATATGGTGCCTCAAAGCAACAGCCAAGAGAATACTAAGATCTCGAGATAATAAGCAATTAAATTATGGAAGAATGTCAGAAACTCCTAAAATAAGTGAGCATACGGATCGGACCTCAGAAAGGTGTGCTTGTCATTCTCTTCACAAGTCGGACAAAACTGATACGAAAGAACATTATCATTACATAAACACAAGTTATTGCAAATATTAAACCTGAACAGTCCATGTTTTTATCCTATATTAAAAGGTAAAAAAGACCAAAACAGTTCAGCCTCTTTCATCTATCAAAATATAGACAATGAATTAACAAAAATCTGTATGTTCCACCTGTTAACATGAGAAATAAGTATGTGAGCTTATTTAAATTATGGAACAGAGACGGAGTGATAGGCCGAACAAAGAGAATATTAAAACCGCTATATTACCCCATCTCGGTAATTAAAACAAGGCAATTGAATAGTACAAATCATGCTGCATTAAAAAAGTACAACATGCAGGTGTAGACATAAATCAGCTTACCTTAGGAAAATAGGAGTTGCTGCATGATCCACCAGCTAATTCAACAAACTCATTCCCATTCTTCTACAGGTTTTTTTTTTTTTTTTTTTTGTATCACTGTAGCGAAATTCACCACACTGGAAATCAACAGGAACCCATATAAGATAACTAACAAAAATTGTTAAACTGACCAAGGACACTTTTCTTGATTGACAACTATCGAAAGTGAACCTGTTTTAATTCTCTTCTTCCAAGAGTAAAAAAAAAAAAATTTGTTTTCAGCTACGGAAGCAACCAACAATCAAAAGTCTTCTGCTACAAGTCCAAGTGCATACTTGCACCTACGATAGAGGCCAGGAATGGTCATACCATCTCCACCCTACACACTCAGCCAAAATCCACACATGGCTGCATGAATCGACATAGACATAGGATTAGTAAAAAAGAAAGTTGTCTTCCAGTTAATCAAAGAACAAATGCTTGCTTAAACACAAAGTCTGCAACATTATCCACACCTTTTCCATTAATGAGACAACTACGTTTGCAAAACAAGGGGTAGTAGGCACTGATACTTTCAAAGTTACCCACGATGCAGCAAAAACTTGCAAATCAATCAACTTAGAAGTTAAAACTTCAATCATTCAGAATAAAATGTAGATCATTGTACAAGAGATGGATAACATTATTCAAAGTTATCGAGCACTAATGTAAACGCTTCTGACCCGAATAGTGACACAATCAGAAGCTAGCAAACCAACTCCTTATTTGTCTGAAGACTTGTTGAGCAACACTAACACATAATTAACATGGTTTCTAAGAATCATCTCCCGTAAAACTCTCAATATCAGCTATAACATTGAAATAAAAAACAATTATACAAACAACATCCAAAGGTCATTTGTAAAGTACTCAGCAAACATGGGCTCTGTTATGCTTCTGACTATGCTACAAATGGCATGCAAGTGTGTTACTTTAGCCTTTAGGAAATGAAACATTCGATTGTTTACACATAAAAGCGAGAAGCTATAAACCTACAACACTATTAAAAAGAGACTGGTTAAACTCACACATCCATTTAGAAAAAACGCATGGGAGATACTTACTCTATCATAATCAACCCAAATAGAGAAGGAGGCTATCTACCAGCACGAACCAAAAAGACCAAATAACATAATGTTGAGAAAGTTTTCTGAAAATGATTTCCCAAATTCAATTGTGTATGGAAAATGAGCAGTACACAAGTGCAATTTAATGTAGATGCGACAATTATTCTCTGCAGATCTAAACCATAAATAAGCCGATCAGGGTTTTCACAACCAAATCACATTAATTAGAACCATGAACATGAAAAGCAAAGGGCAAAAGGTGATGCAGCAGATTTACCTGTTTAAAGAATCACGAGAAACCGACTGGACTGAGGTAGATAGTACTTGTTTCTTGTTTTCTACAAATCTTCACGTGAAACCTTGGGATTATTGGAGGATGAAATATGACCGGATCCCAATCGTGGCGTTTGATTTGGAGAGCGGTTGATTTTTTCCAAGCAAGCGAGCCTATTTATAGGTGTGGCGGCACCGGTGGATTCCAACGTTCGCAATGGCAATGAAGGGTTGCGGTGTTGTTTGTGTAAACGAAGAAAGCTACAGTAGCACGCCTATTAAAGTTGTGGGAAACTACTGAATTGGTGTGGTCGATTAGGGAGATCGGTGCGGCTCCTGACATTGGAGGCGATCCCAAGGGGAGCTGGGCAGCACCGATTGAAGACGGATAGAAGAGGTACGCAGTCGATTCGGAAAGGGAAGAAGGCGATCTGGAATGGCATTGAGCGAGAAGAAAAATGGAAATGTGAGGTGTAAAGTTGTTTTACACTTTTAAAAAGTGCTAAACAAACTGAGACTTATTATATTGTTTTGTTTATTATTAATAATACACTAGTAATTACTATAATTCATGTGGAATGCAAAGTTGTAAAAGGTTGAATTGGATTTGAAAGAAATGGATGAATTGGAAATAAATGACTTCCACAATCCAACTCAAAAATATTTGTTCATTATAGTTCCATATGATCATGCTAAATTGAGAGCAACTTTTTTTTCCAATCTAATACAACTCGCTAAATAAAACTTGACATATTCCCTTGGAATACCCTCAAAGTAAGATGATTCAATTCCCCCACAAATTCATCAAGCGGCCCGAATTCGGAGATTTCCTCAAATTAAAATCCAAATTAGTATAGTATATAAGGTTTGGGTTAACATCAACAAGACAGTTTTATCAAATTTTCATGAAACCAAATGAAATTAAGGTTCACACAAAGTAGAAGAACTTTTCATTCAGCTCACGCCAACACATGTGCCAAAGAAGCCACAAATTTAGTCAAAAAGCTTCATGTTAAGTGACTAATCGCACACTACTAGTCTTAAGCTGGTGATAAAATTCAACGGAGTGAAATTGAAGAAAAGCATTATATTAAACCAGCCCAGTAGTCAACATGCTGTAAAGATGGTTACAGATACTGGTGCAACGCAACAAACAGACACTTGATACATATACACAAATATACAGTGCGCTGGCTGGTACGTTCCAAGGGCGAAAACAGAAAACAAACTTCGTTCGCTAAGCGGTGTCAGCACTGCAAGAGGGTGCACGGTGGGCTTTTGGGGGGGGGGGCTAAAGTTTCATTTTAGGTAACGCTAAGGGGTAAGGGGTTTATATCTACGTATATAAACAGGTTTACCCTTATATGCTTGCAAGGAACCTCGAACCTGTGCAAGAACTTACTGTCAAATAGACAATGGCAGAACAAGATGCATCCGCTGTAAAGATTGAAACCTTTATGGCTATGTTATTTGGTTAAACACTATCACTATTTGGCAATGAGACAAGAATACTACAAGGACAGAATCTCAGAAACTGCTCTTTCTTATCTGCCCATCATAATATGAGCCTAATCTACAAATTATACAAAATGCAAGAAAACAATGACAACTGTGGTCATTTGTCTAAAGAATTAACTTTAGTTGTTGGCAAAAGATTGGGAATGTGTCTTACTTGCATATCCTCTTGTGTATAGAACAATCTCTAGTGTACAAGAACAACGTAGGCCTAGATCCTTCTTCATCCAGAACTCAAAATTTCTATCTTAGGGATGGTTTCTGTATATTTCTTGGATTCTAACATTTTTGAAGCTTAAAGCTTCAGCACCAGCAATTTAGCAGAGAAAACTGTGCATTGGCCGGAAAAGGTGTACTGAGGAGCTTTGTCATGGTGTATACGATCAAGTATTGCTTAATTCACGGCCTTTTGTTTCAAATGGAAGAAGCCAAACACATATTCCGGAGAGAGCAATAACACTCTCAAATAGAACGATAGCTATAGTTTGATGACATCCATGAATAAGACTGACAGCAACAAGAGGGCAAAGCATTCCACCAATTCTTGCTACCGAGCTTGCTGCTCCGACCCCTGTAGTTCTTACAGATGTAGGATATATCTGCAGTTTAGGGCAATGAGGATGCAGAATTAGCATCTGATGAAGGGTAGAATGAATACAAATACGTAATGCATGACAAAGACACCATGAAAAAATGGCAAATATCTTACAATAAATGAGTGACAGTTGAAATAGGTTCTAAAGCAATTTAACTTATGGTTAAAAGGGGATCGGTAATACACTAAGGGGTGACTTTCTCCTAGTCTATAGAACGTGAAGCCGGTAACATATGACTTGGACTAACCTCAGGAGCATAGATGTAAACAATTGTAAAGGTTGATGAGATGCAAAGTCGAGCACCAAAGAGGATTGCTGTTGTCAAGCTCTGAGGCTGATGGAATACCAAAGGAAGCAGAAAAATGAAGCAGATGAAGAACATTGATGACATGGAACGCTTACGACCAACTTTGTCGACTATTACAGCAGATATCAGAAGTCCAGGGATTTCTGGAAGCAAAAACATGCATTAACGCTTTCTCCCAGAAAATAAAGACATCCAAGTGGATTAAAGAAAAAAAGAATGATTTATTTTTTACCTGCAAAACTTGTGATAAACACATCTTTGAAACTAATATCTTGGGGACTACTGGATTGCAACTTCGTTGACACGCATGTGTTATTATTGTTGTTTAATTCTGTGGTCAGCAGAACAAGCCCATAATAACAGAACGCATTCCCAAAAAATACAATCCACAAAAGTGAAGTTGATTTCCGCAATTCTGGGGAAAAAAGCATCAATAGCAGTGAGATGCCACTCTTCTGAGAGCCTGTGCGATTAGGACTCTCAGTATCGTAATCACTTGGTGATACCAACTTGGTGTCCTCTGATTCTGATGCATTAATCTTTTCTTCAAGCTCAATGTCGTTGTCAGAAACAAGGACTCCTGGAGGAAGGTCTCTTCCATTTAATCGAGCCACTTTCTGCAGAACAGCTAGTGCTTCACTATTTCTCCCCTTAGAGCATAAATATCTCGGAGATTCAGGTGCCATGTTGTAGAATACAAGCAGCAGTGAGGCAGGAAGAGCAGACACTGCAAGCAGCCATCTCCAACCTAATCTTGGCATGACAATCTGCAATTAATTTTGTTTCAGAGCACTATATAGACATGGATGGAAACACAGGTACGTCAGAAGGTCTTCCCAAGATTGACAATATCCACTTTAGAGGAAAAAAAAAAAACGAGATGCTTTATCACGTATGAAAAAACAAATAAACAATTAGAGAAAAGGAACAACTATGCTCTCAAGGACTTTGATAAACGAATGACATGCAAGAATAATTCTAGCAATCTACCAACTTCACCTAACAAACTCTACCAACTGTCCATCAGCTGAGAGAACTAAGGTTTATGCTTAAAAACTTTAGAACTTGACATCACTTTCCTACTAATATACAAAAAATATATATAAAGAGATTAACCCAGAAAAAGAAGGTAAGAGGAAAAACGTTTCATACCCAAGCAATTGAAGCTTCAAGAATAGTCCCAAAAGTCCAAAACCCAGAAAACCCAACCATACAAGTGCCTCTGTTTGGAGCAGGAACAAATTCTAGAAACCAGGATGAAAGTACTGGACCTCCCCCTAAACCAACACCAACCAAACCACGGAAAAATAGAAACGAATAGAAGTTCGGGGCAATTGCACTCAGAAAACCAGCTCCAGAAGTAAAAATAGCTGTTACAAGAAATCCTTTCCTGAAAGAAAAGTATGTGGATATTTCAAACTAAGAATCAAAAGAGACTAAAAGAAGTGACACACTATCCTCATTCAATCCTCTATTAGATTCTTTTGTTTTCTACAAAATGAAACTTCTATAGTTTTGGCTAACTGTAAGAACTAGAAAGTCCGTAAACACTGCGCCATGGCAACATGTGCAAGTATCCGAACTCTCTGCAGACAGAGTTATGGATAGAATCTTTCATTTTGCACCATTCAGTATAGAGAAAGCCATTGGAATAAATTGAGTATACTACAGAGAGCGTTCTATTAGTTCTATATTACTGTGCGTAAATTTATTGGGAGTTAAAGCACGAAGGAATGAATTCTAACCTTCTACCAAAGATATCTGAAACAACACCCCATGAGTAAGCTCCAACCAACATGCCGGCAAAGACGATGCTAGTAACAAAGCTCTCTTGATGAGCTGAAAGACCCCATACAGATTGGACAGCCGGTCCAATGAAAGAGAGGAGCATCATTTCCATGGCATCAGATGCTAAACCCATGCCAGCAAACAGCATCACAAAGACTTGGAACTTTCCAAATCCCAAAGCAAGGAGAGCATCATCAACAGTGTACGATTGCCCATCGTATTCCTCTTCCATCTACAGACAATTTTGTTACCTTGCCTGTTACACAAAGAACAATCATACTACATTAAAGGTAATGGCTAGCATCAATACACATATCTGGACATACCCAAACCGGCAAATTTCAAATTTTGCTAATTGGTAGAGTAACCGGCAATGCAAATAACCACCATTCATAAATGCATTCATGTAAAAGTGGATCTTTGATGAGAGATTCTAAAATTCAAAGTCATCTAAACCAGAGAAATGCAGATCAGGGGAAAGGGATAATCTCTTTGTTGATTAAGCTTTTCAAATGTTTGACAAGTAGCAACAAATATACACCAAGTCAATAACTTGGGTCCTAGTTTCTAATATTAGCTACATCTATACTAAAATTAGACATCCAAGAATCATCCATTTTGACCCAGTCCCATTTTTATAGACCATCATCAGGTTTAGCTGGAAAAAACATCTTCTCCCAAATCAACAATATGATCAAGAATTCAAGACAAAGAACTAACCTTTGAAGTAGAAGCACAAAAATGATAGATAGAAACTCCACTAAATTATTATATCGAAATCAAATAAAATATCTATGTAACATAAAAATGGAGTCTTGATTCTTGAACATTCCAGCAATTCTGAAAAGATTCTTGAATATACCAGCAATTCTGAAAAGATTATTGAATATGAACCTAGGCTCATGTAATGGTCTATTCCCACTAAAAAAGATTGGAAGTAAAGATACATACGAATCAAAAGGATTAAAGAGTACCAGTTGATTCAGTCGGTTATTGGAGAGCCAGCTCGTTTGGATGACTGAGCTCGAATCCGATGAAGAAAGAGAAAGAAACGTATCTGGATCCAGAACAGAGATGTTCAGTTGCTCCAGTTTGAAGGGAGATGATGATTTCGAACTGACTGATATGGAGTCAAAATGAGATATTGCAACCACTCCCCAAGTTTGTTTAATTCTTCGAGAAGCACCTCTGAATATTACAGTTTTCACATAAGTTCATGTACTTCGATTTTGTGTGTATTTTAATTCGGGTCGGAATCGCCGGTTTTAGCGGTTCTTTAAATAAAAATAAAAAACAAAAAATACATCCGACTGTTACGTATAGAGTTAAAAAAGTGAGTTAAGGAAAAATTTTAGTTGATTAATAGTAATTAAGTTAAAGGTGAGTTATAAAAAATAGTGTTTAGAATAGAGTTAAAAACTTATAGGGTTTTTAGGGTTGTTATATAGTATGCATTCTGAGGTGCCTGCCTTTCATATATATATAGGAGATAATTACAGGAAAAAGTATAAAGATAAGACAGAATCTACAATAAACTCTAACAAACTGAACTATATTTGACCAAGTCCTAACAGAAAAATAACAGAAATATCAGCACATTAAGATATGAAAATGTATCTCCGTCATCTTTCATGTACTTAACATTCACTTCAAGAGGTGTTTCAACAGGAGACGCGTCTTGCAACCTTCCTAATTGAATCAGCTCTTGGGTATATCTATGTTGGTTTAATAATAAACCATGTGGCAGAGATCGAACTTCCAACCCAAGAAAATAGGTGAGTTGCCCAAGATCTTTCAGGTGAAATATGCTGTGACGATGTTGCTGGAGCTGTCAAATGAAAAGGGTATCCGAACCAGAAATTATAATATCGTCAACATATATAGACTAATAAATAAACCAAACCTTGCTGACTCTTGTGCAAAAATAAAGAAGCATCGTAACTACTCTGCTGAAAGGAAAAACCCAACAAAGTGCTACGAAATTTGTCAAACCAAGCTCGTGGGGCTTGTTTAAGACCATATAAAGATTTTTGCAATTTCAACACAGCCGTAGGAAATGGTTTAGCCATACCTGGTGGAAGCTTCATGTAAATCTCCTCGGTTAAATCGCCGTGCAAAAATGCATTCTTGACATCCATCTGTCGTAGTGGCCAAGAATGAGAAGCAACTAGAGCAAGTAATATCCTAACAGTAGTCATCTTAGCAACAGGAGCAAACGTTTCATCATAATTATCCCCATATTCTTGTCGATTCCCAATGCAACCAATCTAGCTTTGTATCATTCAAGTGAACCATCCGAACGAAGTTTAACAGTGTACACCCACTTACTACCAATGGGAGTCACCAAAGGCGGACATGGTACTGCATCCCAAGTGTGATTAGAAGCAAGGGCATCAAGTTCTTCCCGCATAGCTTGTCTCCAGCACTCATGTTCCATAGCTTGGTTATAACTAGAAGGAGTGGTAACATGAGATAACGCAGCAATCATGGAAGTCGGTTTCGGAAAACCAAGCATATCGGGGGGGGGGGGGGGGGGAGTGCAGCAAGTACTTCTAATGAGAATATTAGCAACAAATGGTGCAATTGATCTTGGATCAGGTGCCGGAGTAACTTGAGGTGCTGGAGAAGGCTGGACTAATCTGTGTCTAGAATAAACAATGCCGAAACGACCTTGAGAATGAGAAGTAGGATCAGAATGAGGCATGGGCATGGGAGAGGCGTCGTCATTGTCAAGGAGAATGGAAAATGTAGGAGACCCAAGATCAGGAGTAGAGGGAAAATATGGCTGGTTTTCAAAAAACACTACATTTCTGGAAATACGTACACAGTGTGCATCAGGATCATAGCAAAGATAACTTTTTTTAGTAGAGCTATAGCCAAGAAAGGCACATTGAACGGACTGGGCTGTTAACTTATGGCGTTCATGAGGGGGAGGTGTACAAAACAAATACAACCAAAAGTATGCAAGTGGAAATAGTTTGGAGTTTAACGAAATAAAATGGAGTAGGGGGCAGGATTGTTGAGAACTGGTGTTGGGAGTCTATTTAGATAAGGCCTCACACAAAAAATGAGATGGAACAAATGAGTCAATGAGGAGAGCTCGAACCACGTTAAGAAGATGGCGGTTTTTACGTTCAGCCACTCCATTCTGTTGAGGGGTGTATGGGCAAGAACGTTGGGACATGATACCATTCTGTTGGAGAAAGGTTTAGAATTGGTGAGATAAATATTCACCCCCTAAATCAGAGCGTAACACATTAATGGTTGAAGCAAACTGTGTACGGACAAGTGCTAAAAATGACTTGAAAACAGAAAACACTTCACTTTTTGCACGAAGGAAATATATCCAAGTGAATCTGCTGCAATTGTCAATGAACGTAACAAAGTATTTGTAGTGAGCATGAGAAATGACGGGAGATATACCCCAAACGTCACTATGAATTAATTCAAACACTTGACTTGCATGGGAATCAGAAATCGGAAATGGCAATACTTTGCTTTTGGCTAGTTTGCAAGAAGTACAATCAAAAGACATGGATGTGGCTGAACTAGAATGTTTATTTTCAAGAACACCAGATCTGACCAAAGTATGGAGTACATGGGAGCTAGGATGTCCTAAACGACGATGCCAATCCCTAGGACTAACAGTGGCAACATTACAAGAAATAGGAAAACTGAAACTAGACGCAATAGAACTTGAAGTAGGATGTAATGGAAATAGCCAACCCTCTTTAGGTCCCCTCATGATCATTTTCCCCGACACCCGATCCTGCACAACACAACCAGAAGATGAAAAACGAACATCACAGTTATTGTCAACAAGCTGCCCAATAGAGATTAATTTGGTGGATAGAGTCGGAGAAACCAAAACATTGCTTATGGTAGGGGATATATCGCCTACAGCTGAAATGGATAGTGAATTACCATTTGTTGTGCGGATGGACAGACTACCAACATAAGGCTTAAGATTATGTAAACATGATGAATCATTTGTCATGTGGTGGGATGCACCTGAATCAAGTAACCAAGAATGAGAAGACGATTTGCGCTTACCTGAGATGCCAAGAGTAGATAGGGCTGAAATAATCATTTGTTGTATCATATCAGGTGTGATGGAGGCTGCATTGGTAGAAGCAGGGGGCTGCGTTGGTGCAACAACATCAGCAACTGAAGAAGAAATGTTGGAGGCAGCAACAGAGGCAGAATATGCACGTTCCTGGCGCTTTGGTGGTCTGATTGGGCAAGCTTTGAGAACATGGCCAGGCTTTTTGCAGTAGTTGCAAAACTTCTTTGTGCAATGAGCAGCAATGTGGCCATATCCCTTGCAGCTATAACATTGAGTAGAGCTAAAATCCGAGCCTTGGGATTTTCCTTGAGCAACAAATGCCACTTGATTGGGAGAGGGAAATTGTTGTTCCATAGAGCGAGTAATTAATCGTTGTTCCTCCCGAAGCAATTCACTTAAACACGTATCAAGATAAGGAACATGACTCTGATTCATGAGATGAGAACGAACCGATTCAAATTCTAGATGCAATTTCATAAGAAATTGGTCCCTTTGGCTTATTTCATGCACACTTTGTACATGAGAAAGACCAGGAGCAGGAATGGAAGAATACATAATATATGTGTATTCAACCCACAGATTGGAGAAACCGGAATAGAATGCTTCAATGGACATGTCGCCTTGAGAAAAGTTAGACATTTGATATTCTAACTCAAACCTTCTTGCTGAATTATTCTGAGTGTAGACTCGTTTAATGTAGTCCCACATAGTCTGGGAAGTCTTGTAAGGCCTCGGATTCAGAATAATATGAGATTCTACGGAGCTGAGCAGCCAAGACATGATCTTGGCATCATGAGTCTCCCATGTGGAGAGTTCTCTTTTATCCGCTGGAGCTGGAGTTGATCCATCAATATGACCACAAAGTTCTTTGCCTTTGACAAAGATCTCAAACTGGAATGCCTAAGAAGAATAATTTTTACCGGTGAACATAACAACTCCCAGAGATTCAAATCGTGTGGTCATTGGATCAAGATCTGAGAAACACGAGACCAAGAAAAGAAAAAGAAAAGAAAACAAGAAAACCGAGAACTTTGAGGCTAGAGTTGTCTAATCAAGAGGAGAAAGGGAAAAAAAACACTGGGAGAATGGCTCTTATACCATATCAAATGTGCAGTGAATATGCAGTGCATTCTGAGGTGCCTGCCTTTCATATATATAGGAGATAATTACAGGAAAAAGTATAAAGATAAGACAGAATCTAAAATAAACTCTAACAAACTGAACTATATTTGACCAAGTCCTAACAGAAATATCAACACATTAAGATATAGAGTGTGTATGAATAAAGTGATGTTTGTAAGAAAGAAGTGATGTGTTTGATACTTTTTAAGGTTATTTGATTGGTTTAGATATTGTTTGATTGGTTTAAAATTGTTAGTTTGATTGAAAAAATAAAGATGAAGTAAGAGTGGGGTTGAAAGAGAATGATGATTGTTTAGTGGGGAAAAAATTGAGTTAAACTTTTTTTACTGTAACAAATACCTTGAACAATTTTAACGGATAAATAGTCTGTTTAAGTTGTATACCAAACAGACGGCATATCTTCAAAACTCTACATTTTCTTCTTTCTGAGGCAAACACACAAGAGAAGGTGAGATGGAGGCAGAAACTAGAGAAGCTTCCGGAGGAATAGGGTCGGATTTAGAACACTCAGAGAGATATAGACTAGACTGTGTATTCATCATGAATAATCTATAAATTCAGTCTTTTGTTTGGTGTGCAATTGAATTTGTCAACTAAGAGCAGCACTATACATGATCAATTTGATTGGTTTGGTTTGTAAAATGGAGTGTTATAAATTAGGTTGTGAACACAAATCAATTGTGATTCTTAACCTAGATCACATAGAGTGGAATTCGAAAGCGGGAGCGAAATTCGACAATTTAAAAAATATGCGAGAGCGCTATATGTGAGTGTAAAAATAAATAAATAAGTATATATTATTAGTAGTTATATCACTTGACTATATAATTCTTTTGTCTATTCCAGAAATGTAAATATTTGTATTGTCTAGACTTCCCCGGAATATGACATAAATCATTTTTCGAAGGTAGAAAACTCCGGTAGATTAACAATTCTTGTACCTTCCTTTTGCCTCATACATGTATAATGTCAATTTACCTTCAAAATCCTTAATCAAAGAATTAGTCTTTTCTAGTTTGTTAATTAAGAAAAACTAAAACACCATAGAGCGAGATTTGAGCTCTCAAAGCGTGAGAGCGAGCTCGGTACGCAATTCGATGACCTTGGTCGAAGAATTATGTGACCTAGTTCTTAACCATGGTAGAACATAGAATATATATTGGACGCTGTCAATGTCTAGTACTATTTCTATTCCCATAATGGAGTATGCAAAGTTATAGTATTCTTTTTTGCTTTTCTTTTTTAATTTTAGGGGACTTAGGCTCTGTTCTCTTGAAATTCATCGAATTGTAATATAAAATATAATTCAGAATCGAATCGAATGAAGCCAAGTTGAAGAAAAAGTTTACGATGGAAGTATACATAACAGACATCATTGGCTCTGCTGTAAAGGCCCAGCCCAAATATTAACCGGCCATAAGGTCCAGATGTCCATGACACTTAGAGAAGAGTGTCTAACACAGTAATACTGTCACTTTGCATTTTGTACCTTGGAGAAGACGAAGAAGAAGATTTCAGGTTGCACTGTGACGAGAAGACACGCCATGTCCGGTCGATTGCTGAAGAAGTTTCTGAAAGAACAAGAGCAAGCTTCTCTGCAAAAGCAGCAGCTCAACACTACAGGCGACGAAGAAGACGATTCCGAGTCACCTCCCCGATCTTCCGCACCTTTTCGGAATCCTTTCGATCTCCTCGATGATGACGATGATGTACAGAACCGCTCTGACCAGGTTTGCTTCCTATCGGCTTCAATTTGTTACTGTTCATTTCAATTGGATACGCCATACGCGTTGTTATTATGTTTTCTGATTCTTTTGCTGGTGTTTTTGAGTTATTTTACTTGTTTGTTTCTGTTGTATGTAATCCCCTGAGTTATAGATGTTACTGATGAATGATGATTGAGAATTTTGTGAGATGGAAATTGAGGGATTTGGTTAGCTGATGGAAGTGAAATTTTAAATTGATGTTCAGAAACTGAATTAATACTGTGAATCATACTGTGCTTGTTGCAAGATATTATAGATTATAGAATATAGACATTTGTGGAGTGAAAGGAGCTCCCCGGTTCTTACGGTGGAATTGAACCAGCTAATGGCCATTGAGGGTAAGTGTTGGATCTGATAGAACACTGAGAAACACCATGAAGTAATACACTGAGCCTATTCCGTACGTGCATTCTTAAATGGCAGGAGATGTATTTCATGTCACTGTGTTAATCCATACTCCATGAAATCCTTTCGTGGTATGTGCTGATTTAGTTCGGGGACGGGAGGTTATAACTTGTAGCAGTACTGCAGTAGTTGTTGGGGAATGTCTCAATATCATTGGTAAAAGCTTTCTTAGAAACCTGGTGGTTGTTCTGTATTGCCATCATGGCATGCTTATACATTAGCACCGAGCACTTCAACATAAGAATGTCGTCGTAGAATCATTGCCTGTGCAGCTTCATATTGTTTATCTTACTCGTTTTATTCCTTATTCTGCCATGTATTTAATTAGATTCCGAACTCCCGGGCATAATAATACAAAGTTATAATGCTGGTCCTTATTAAACACGCATACTCAACAGATTCTTTTCCCAAATCCTGCATGATTCCTTCTTTGGCTCATGTAGCCGACCCCTTTTACATTTTGATACACGATTGGCACTTTTTGCATAAAAAACACGTGCATAAATGTTGATGTATGCGTTCTGTCATCTGTTATTAAAATACTTTTATTTCTATTTTATTCCTCTGCTATTATACGAAACTTTCATTGAATATAATTTACCTGTTACCCAGGACAGTACTTGTAATTATCAATTATATATCAGTACCTGTAATTATCTGCAGGAAGATGATGATGATGGTGCTGTTATGAATACAGACCATGAGACTCTGGCCCCACCCTCATCTGTGGAAAAAGCATCTGTTAATGCAGTTCCGAAGCCAAATGTCAAATCGAAGAAAAGGAAAAAGAAGAAGAAAACGAAGGAAGATTTGATACAGAGCAGTGATAATGATGAAAGCACTTCTAGTCTGGCATTGGAAAATCTATCTCTTGGAGCAAGCTCTTCTAGTAATCAACAAATTGCTGGTCTTCCTCTGAAGCCGAAGTCAATAAAAGGAGATAGTCATGATACAATGATGAAGCAGCGCAAATCCTCTGTACTGCATGTTGATCCAAAATTTCTCAGTGCCGAAAGTGAGATGCGAAGGATATTTGGTGCTAAGGTAGTAAACTCATATGAAAGAAGCCGGGCTCCTGCAAATTCTAGGCAAATACGTGGTGTGAGAAGGGGAGGGCATTCCCTAAAAAAGACCATTCTCGTTTCCCCGTCTGAACATTGGCCACGCTGGGATGGCTCTCTGTCCATGGAACTTCTGGAGACAAGAGACGGTGTCAATTATTTCAGGTAATTTTTTCTCATTGTGCTCATTTAAATGTAGCTCGGGGCAGAATATGTGATGTTTTAAGTTCATACCAGTCAGAACTGTAGATATAAATGTTTTATCTATTACTGATTGAGAAGAAATAGTTCATAGAAGATGCCAAAATTAGTCAGGATGCATTTCATGAATTTACTATGAGAATATGGCTCAATTGATTCTATTGCTCTGTTCTTTGTTAATTGTAAAGTTAACAACTGCTTTAGTTCCCCTGTCATAGATTCTGATGGTCCCGTTCCTTTTGTTTCCCTCCCATGTTAAGTTAAGTTTCCAAAAGAGAATTGAATTTACAGCTTTCAGATCTTTATGCGTTTGGTACTGCAATAAGATTGAATATCTTGAACCCACACATAGTTCTACAGAGACTATTTTTGTTTAATGTGTGTGGGGGGGGGGGGGGGGGGGGAGTGACATCAGTAAGGATTTTACATTGTAAATGGTGTGGATTTAAGATTCTTAAGCATTGAACTTGAGTAAAGGAACAATTAGTTAGCTGCTCTATGAACCTACATGTGTTAATCATGAGTTTGACGGCGAACAGAAGTTTTAGTGTTAGTCCTAATACTGCACCTTTGTTTTTTTACTTGGTGTTCCTGTCTTCAATATTCATTTTGTCTCCTTGCGATGTCCTTAGGTATGTGCATTCGTCATCGTATGCCCAAGCTCAGAGGGCTTTTGAAGCTGCCAAGGCCATCCATGATTTTAATGGCATTGCAAACATCCTTATGCACCATCCTTACCACATAGAGTCATTGATAACGCTGGCGGACTACTTCAAATTCACAGGTGAACACCAAATGTCAGCCGATGCTACTGCAAAGTGTCTGTACGCCTTGGAATGTGCATGGCATCCGCAATTCACCCCTTCTCGGAACTGCCAAGTGAAGTATGTTCATGACACAAACAAGCCATTGTTTTCATCAATATTCACTCACATGAAAAACATGGATCGGCGTGGCTGCCACAGATCTGCCCTTGAAATTTGCAAGCTTTTGATTTCTTTAGATCCAGATGATCCGATGGGTGCCAGACTCTGCATTGACTACTATTCTTTAAGAGCCGAGGAGTATTCCTGGCTAGAACAGTTTGCAGAAGAATATGGGTCAGATAATTCCTTATGGCTGTTTCCTAATTTCTCTTACTCCCTTGCAATTTCACGATTTTACCTTGAGCGCAATGAAAATTTAGAAGGAGAAAAGGGTGTTGGAAAAGCTGCTTCATCTGATCTCATGAAGCAGGCCTTGATGCTTCATCCTTCTGTATTGAGAAAATTGGTGGAGAAGGTACCCTTAAAAGAAAGGGTCTGGAGTAGTTTACTCCAACACAGATTTTTCAAGTCTGATACGGGAAGTGCATCCCTGGATCACCTGATATCGATATATGTCGAGAGGAGTTACTTGATGTGGAGGCTCCCAGAATTGCAGAAGTTTCTGTCTAATTCTGCACAAACCGTGATTGATATGCTGGAAAAGAATGCTAATGAAGCTGAAGACTGGGCCTGCGTGAGGAAAGAAGCATTTTCTTCAGAGAAAAATGAGTGAGTATTATACTGTTACTTTGCAGTCAGTATTTAGCATTTGAGTGTTGGTACTTGGTAATTGATTGATTCTTGAAAACTGGTGATGGTTTTTTGTCACTAACTAAATGTAGAGAGCAAGGTTTCTGGCCGGCATTTACAGAGTAAAAAATAATTGCAGAAGCTTCTCTTTGTCATTTTGATTCGAATTGACCATCAGCATCTTGTAGAATCTGACTTGATATTCTGTTTTAAAACATTTTTTAACTGACAAACATTAACCAAAGTCGATTGTCTAGTGACTGACTGGCTTTGCTTGGGGACATAAATTAGAGTTAATTTTTTCTTGAGTATAAACTCTTGCAAACTGCATTTTCACCGTTTGATGCTCCTATACTTGCCAGGTACTCCCATTTACTGGTCTCGGATTTCTCAGATTCCGTGCCAACTATGCCACCTGAGAACTTGCATGATTTTATCGTTGACCCAAGAGGTGGGATTGAGAACCATGGGGGGTTTGACCACATTCCTGAAGAACAACACCATGAGCCCCGGGACGTTGCTAATAGAAATGCATTGGCTGTCCTGTTCGAGTCTATGTTACCATGGGTAAATTATGGAACTCGAGATGGCGATGATATCCAACATCATGTTCCTGAGGAAGCTGATCAAGAGTAGATATTGGTTTCGAGATCTGATCTTAATTTTCTTTCATTTTGTACTCTCTTGTCAAGCCACCATATTGTTCATGGAGTGTTATTAAATCAATAAGAGAATATAACTTCAACATTTTTAGGTGCCAATGAATGTGGAAAATTGTTTACATCAAGTAGGAAGAGAACAACAGTGACCATATACATGTGCAATCCCATAAACAATCTATTCAGTATCTTGCTGGTACCAGAAGTTTCATTTGAACAGGTTCTACGGTAGGTGATTGTCAAGAACATTTGAAGCAACATTGGTATTCTGAACCGGAGTCCTGTGCTGCAATCGTCGCCTTGCAATATAAGTACGAATCCAGGGTGTGATGTCCTCGTTCACTTTGATAACGAGGAAGAAGATAACGCGATAGATTATGATCATACTGAAAATAACACTGAGATCAATCCACTTGGAACGGTGCGCATTTAACTGGAAGACGCTTACTAGAAGATCGTCTCCTGACAGCTTTGGGAGATCTGGTGTCAAATTGTCGAAAACCAAGCCACTCAGATCATTTTGGTTCTGACCCTGCGAAAACACATACAATGGTCTCTGTCAGAGCCCTGAAAATATGTATATCCAGCATTGTTTGTGTAGATTTTACCTGTAGAGCCCAGTAGGCGTAACTCAAATACGAAACAGGATATCTCCACAAGGGCTTTGGGATATCATGTGGATGCCGAAAGTAGCCACTGACCATCAAATATATGCCCTATATATATGCAGCAAGAACATATGTAGGCAAAAGTGTTCATAGAGTCTGAGGAACTTGTATGTTCAAATCTGATGTTTTTTCTGGATGAATAATTAGCTAGTGTAAAGAACTACGGACCTGAATTCCTGCTCCTACGACGATCCCCATGAGGAAATTAGGGACAACACTAGCTATGGCCATCATGAGGCTCTCAACTGTTGTTATAGTCGCATAGAGGCACAGCGCGAAGTACAGAAAGTGTGAAAAACCCGGGTGGAGTTTGACCAAATAGTAGCACAGCGCACTAGATGTAAAGGCGATCAGTATCAGAAATGGCATTCCAGATAAGGTGTTGCTGATAACAAAGGCACTTACGCCATAGTGCCCATTAAGTCTTTCCTTGTAGAAAACCTGAAAGTCACACAGCAGCATCAGAATCAGTTCAGTATATAGCTTAGCATCTTGTCTCTTTCAACTTTCCTCTGTGATTTAACAAGCAGTTTTAGATTATATCATTCTATGTGATTCAATACCTTCATATCTTCAGCAAACGAAGGAAATCCGCCAATGGACATAAAGGTTAAAAAACCAAAGATGAAAGCTGAACATGATCCTCTAGCCTGTACATATGTCAAGTGATTAAGGTTCAGAATTGGAACTTACTGATCCCAAATTCGATCTGTTTCCTTATACTAGGCTTACTAGCTAAGGTTAAGCTTAAGAGTGTGCAGTTGAACAATGCACAACCAAAATGCTGTCAGGAAATTTGGGATTACCTGGATGGAAGTATATCCTGTTCCTACATTCATGAAAATAGTCCCTATGCAAAGAGAGACAACCGTATAAACTATGAGCCTCAGCCAGTAATATCCAATGTCACGCGACATATTGACAAATGATCGTTTTGTCAGGGTGGAAACCTGCATGAAGAAACTAGCCTGACTTCCTCGAGAACCAAGAACAGTTCCTTGCTGCACATGACAAGAAGAGCCATGAATATAAATGTTAGATATGAATGTATGCTGATGGATAATCTAAACTCAAATCAAGAAGCAGTGGACTCACAATTTTTGACATCTCAATCTTTTGGTTAGCTGAATGAGAGTACTGTGAAGTACGATAAGAGTCATGTAGAATTTGGATGGCTTCAGATGAGGTAAACTGCTCCAGAGGATCATCATTTGAAACATACTGATCGGATAAGAGTTGGAATGACTTATAATCAGTACGGTCATGTGTATCATCAATAAGAGCTGATGCACTGCTCCATTAACATAAGATGAGATGGGTACAATTTCTAGAGAAAGAAACATCACATGGAGGAAAGAAATAGATACCTCCAGCTTCATATATCCTTGCAGTGTTGCTTTCACATTATCAAAATCAGAGTTGACACATCGAAGTAAATGATCAGATGGATTCCTTCGATCAGGACAAGGAAAGCCGGCTTGTGCAAAAAACTGCATTCACCATTGAACTGATTTAACAAAGTCGAATTCATAGAAAGCCTATTGTTTATACTGACGTGTGTACCTGACAAGCTTCTGAGGCCTGACCGAAGAAGATAGTTTTACCACCAGAAAGCAGGTAAAGTTGGTCAAATAGCTCAAATACTTCACCACTGGGCTGGTGAATGGAGGCAATGACTGTCCGTCCACCTCTCGACAGCCCACGTAATGTCTGTGTTACAAAGAATGCTGATGCACTGCAATCGTTCGAACTTCGAAGAACAATACATATTACAACACTACAAACCTTGGTATTTAAGTATGCAAATTCAGTAAGAGTTAGAATGACATAAAGGGGCTAATTAACCTGTCAAGACCACTGGTAGGCTCATCAAGGAAAAGTAATGTTGGCTTCATCAGGACCTCAAGACCAATGCTGACCCTTCTCCTTTCTCCACCACTGATACCGCGTAAATGCCAATTTCCTACGACAGTATCTGCACACTCTTGAAGCCCCATTTCAAGTATGGTTCTCTCCACCACTTCCATCTTTTCTGACCATGCCATTCCATCAGGGAGGCGTAACTGGGCTGAATATGCGATTGTCTCTCGAACTGTCAGAGTTCCAATCAAGTTGTCGTCTTGTGTTACATATGCCTGCACCATTTCAGCAGCAATTGTTAACTGAACGGTTTAAAATTTTGACATTTTGTTATTAGACGATATAGACACTCACTGCAGTTCCAAACGATAAGTTAGCCTTCCGCCCATTGAGAAGAACGGTTCCTGACAGGAAGGCATTGGCAGCAAGGCGACATGAAAGAGCATCGAGCAATGTAGACTTTCCAGAACCCGAAGGCCCCATGAGAGCCATTAAGGATCCTGGCTCAGCATAACCTGAAATTCCCTCTAACAGATTCTGTGCCTCTCCATTTTTCAGAGCGACCGTCACAGTTAGCTCCTTCCAGACAAGCGTCGCGCCAACGCCACCTGTCATTTCCTTGTCCCAAGGACTCACGCGCACACGCAGCTCCGGTACGTCTACTATCATCACATTGCCTTGTGGCTTGGTCACTGCTTCTATCTCCATTTTTTGTTTCTGTTTCTTGAAGTACACAAGAACTAGTATTGTCATAAGCTAGGATACCCGACTATATAGATCAATTTCAACAGGATTTCATACGATTTGATTTATAAAGTAATTAACATACTTAGCACGATGAGATTACTTATACGATTGCAATTTTTTTCTTTTTAAAATTATCCCCTCAGGCTGTAAGATTAACTCAATGGTTCAACTTGCACGTTATAATTTGACCTGAATAATAAACTTTCTGCCAGATGTTCTATTGATTTGTTCCTAAGTTACGTTATGCACGCCTGCTGCCTTGTGTTCATTTGACCACAAATTAATCCTAATCTTACCGGTAAAATAATTAAGAAAATACTTTCAATACATGGGTTGTTGAAAGTTAAGAGTTTGATACATCGCTCTATTCTATCACCAGAGCGGCTAATTTAATTTCTGTAGCCAAAACAAGCCCAATTTTGCCAGACTTGATTCAGATTCTACCTCCTGCCTGATCCGGCATTTCGATTATGAACATAAGTCCTAAGGGAAGGCGATTGCGTAAGTACAACTGGACTGACAGTGGTGTTCTGGTTCGCATCTCTCCTCTGTATTCTTCGCCTTGCAATGTAACCACGAATCCATGGTGTAACATCTTCGTTAACTTTGATCATGATGAAGAAAATGATGCGGTAGATGATAATCATGGCGAAAAGAACGCAGAGATCAATCCACTTGGAACGATTGATGTCAATCTGGAAGATGTACTCGAGTATGTATTCTCCCGGAATCTTGGGTAGATCGGGACTCTCGTTATCGAACATCAAGCCTATCAGGTCATTTTGGTATTGTCCCTGCGAATCATACATCGGTTAGTCTTAACAAATTCGAACAAAGCTTTTTTGGAAGAGCAGTCTTAAGGTTAGGCACAGAAACATTCCTTTCCATGTTTCTGTTTTAGAGAAACCAACAAATCAGTTAGCAAAAGTTCGTTGGGAAGTGTCAATCAAAGTACCTGTAGAGCCCAGAAGTGGAAACTTATGTAAGACATGGGGTAGCGCCAGAACGGTTTTGGGATGTCCTTTGGAAGCCGAAAGTAACCAGATACCAACATAAATATTCCCTGTAACAATCACGAAAAAAATGAGAATCTCAGGAACAAAATTTCATGTTCTTGTAACGAATAACGAACCTGTAAAATATGAAATAATGTTCTTGTCTGGAACAGTTTCACTTTGCAAGGAATTACGAACCTGAATTCCAGCACCTATGATGATTCCCATAAGGAAATTAGGTACGACACTGGCAATGGCCATCATGAGGCTCTCAACCACGGTGACACTGGCGTAAAGGCATAACACAAAGAACAGATAGTGTAGGAAACCCGGGTGGAGTCTAACCATGAAGTAACACACAGTACCGGAGATGAAGGTGATTAGTATCAGAAACGGCATTGCAGACAAGGTATTGCTGATCACAAAAACGCTCACACCATAGTGTCCATTAAGCCTTTCCCTCTGGAAAACCTGAAGTAAGAATTCAAATTGAAGCAGTCAACTTTACTGTAAATTTATTTAAAATGTTCCTTCCTAAGCATTTGTTCTTGTCAGAAGTTCTTGGTGTTATTAGTGTTACTGAATCAATTCTCAGTATTAACCAGTTTATTGGCATACCTTCATATCTTCAACAAATGAAGGGAACCCCCCGATGGACATAAATGTTACGAAACCAAAGACAAAAGATGCGCAAGCTCCTCGTGCCTGTATATAAGCAGAAGATGAATAGATGAGATATGATTATTGAGGATATCAACAAGGTCAGCATTCAAAGATTAACAACATTACCAGGATTGAATTGTATCCTGTTCCAACATTCAAGTAGATGGTTCCAATGCAAATAGTGACAACAATATAGATTACGAGCCTCAGCCAGTAATAGCCAAAGTCCCTTGACATATTAACAAATGAGCGTTTCGTCAAAGTGAAAGCCTGCATAGCGAAACTGGCCTGACTTCCTCCACCATCGAGAAGAGTTCCTTTCTGTAATATAAAACAGGTAGTCAATGAAAACATCAGCAATTTAGAATACATTATATGAGTAAAACTGTCAAAGACTCCAATCAAGGTAGATAAAGTACTGAACACATACAATCTTGGACATCTCCTCAATCTTTTCATTTGCCATATAATTGTACTGAGAATTACGATAAGCACCGAGTAGAGTTCGGATAGCTTCAGCCGTGGTTACTTGTTCTAGAGGATCATCGCTTGATATAAACTGAAAGGAAAACAATGAATTTAGGACCTAATAATGCTGAACATAGTACATAAATAAAGACCATTACATAGCTAAAGTGTGTGGGAGTCGAGAGACTGGTAGACGGGAAGGATTTGCTACCCGCAGTTTCATTGATCCTTTTAGAGTTGCTTTGACTTTGTCAAAATCAGAATTGATGCATCTCAGGAAATGATCAGACGGATTTCTTAGAGCAGGACAAGGGAATCCGGCATGTGCAAAGAACTGTGTACACCAGTTGCATCACATTAGACATTGATTCATTCAGAACCAAAAAGTAAAAAAAAAAAAAAAAAAAAAAAAAAAATTAACTCATGAAATAAGTGACAGTTTCTGACCTCATAGGCTTCCGAGGCTTGACCAAAGTAAACAGTTTTGCCACCAGAAAGCAAGTACAATCTATCAAACAGCTCAAAGACTTCACTGCTAGGCTGGTGAATCGAGGCTATGACTGTTCGTCCATCTCTGGACAAAGCACGTAATGTCTGTACAACAAAGAATGCCGATGCACTGCCATACAAGTAAAAATTTATCAGCTTCTCTAATGGATAATAGATCACAATGCTTCATGCTAGATAATCTTGCATATTGTTAGAAGATGTTAGACCAATTGTATTATAAAGTATGATTGCGCAGTTAGCAAACAGAGTATTTATGAAAATGGCAGGTATCTGAACATCCTAACCTGTCAAGTCCACTAGTTGGCTCATCAAGAAAAAGTAACCTTGGCCTCATCAAGATCTCAAGCGCAATGCTAACCCTTCTTCTTTCTCCGCCACTAACGCCACGCAAATGCCAGTTTCCAATAACCGTATCTGCACAATCCTGAAGTCCCATTTCAATTATGGTACTCTCTACTAGAGTGCGCTTCTCCGACCAGGGCATTCTATCAGGAAGTCGCAACTGCGCTGAATATGATATCGACTCGCGAACTGTCAGTGTTCCAATCAAGTTATCATCTTGTGTCACATACGCCTGCAACATTTTTCAAACCAAATTCACATAATCTGGATCTGCTATTTAAAAAGTCAACTTGAGCATCAAAATGAAGAGTATTTTTGGAAAACCGGAACTAATTAAACTATAGTTAACAATTAGTAACACGCAAGATAATGATCATAGGGTAATAATACCAGTGAGAAAAAAAGTGAATTTTCCGTTAGACAAATTTTCCCTCAACATTTGAAAATACATGATTAACAATAATCTAATTACAAAACGTCACCTAGAAAGTTACATTTTCAACCTTTTGTGACGTTTCTCAAAAAAAAAAAAAAAAAAAAAACTTTTGTGACGAAAGGCATGGTAATTTGTTGCATTCAAAAGTTTTGGGACAAGTTGCACCAAAGGCAAGTGTCCCTTTCGTTTCTCTGATCTACAGCATATTTGAACAGAAAATAACAGATAAGGTCCTACATATGCTGTTGCATTAAAAAGTAAGTAGAATTAAGTACCAAATGTTTTCCAGTTATTTCATTAGTCACAGGAATAGATTAACAACCAGAAGTCCAGAACCAAGCAACAAAATAAACTGAAAAAACCTGACAAGAAAAATCAACTAAACATACACAGAAATGATAAAAGACAGAACACAGTTTATGTTAGCAAACGCATCAAAAACAAGAAATGTATACACTTTTGGTCTGCCGTTAACAAAAACTGCTCCGTATATATCAAAACCAACATATACCAAGTACAAAATGGAGTATCACTTACTGCAGTGCCAAATGACAATTTGGCCTTACGACCATTGAGCAGAACATTCCCAGAAAGAAAAGCATTTGCAGCTAACCGTCCCGAAAGAGCATCAAGAAGAGTCGATTTCCCCGATCCCGAAGGCCCCATAAGTGCCGTAAACGAACCCGGTTCAGCATAACCTGAGAGCTTATCCAACACATTCTGCATATCACCATTGCTCAAAGTAACCACCACAGTTAAATCCTTCCAAGCCAGTCTAGCCGAAACATCTCCCACAAACTCCGTATTAGTTTTCTCCTTCCACAAAGTCTCACTCAATGGACTCAAACCACCAACCACAAAGCCATTTCCTGTTGGTTTATTGGCTTCCAGCTCCACCATTACATCCTCTCTAGTACTCATTTTTCAAGAACCAGTTTTTACACAATGTTCTTGAAGTAAAGAAAGCTTTTTTCTTTATATAGAGCAGATTAAGCAAATGGGTTCTGTGTGATTTTGACTGAGTTGAAAACTACCTTCAAGAACCAATTTTTACACCAAGTTCTTGCATAAAAGAAGGCTTTTTTTCTATTTTCTATATAAGCAAATGAGTTGTGTGTGATTTTGACTGGGCTAAAAAACAGAGTGACTGGTTTAGTGGTGGCCAATGGTTCATGCGAAATGTGCATTTAACAAGTAGTACTAGTGCTACCCATCTGGGATTTTTAATCAAATGGACCAACAAGAATGGGTTTAATGCAAGCATGGCAGTGCTATTTTGATGAATGGATGTGAAGATAACCATTGTAAAGTGTGCAAGAACAATAAATGAATGTAGGTGTTGGTTGAGAGGCAATAAATACTGCAACAAACCGTCCTTAATTAAAAATAGTTGAGCTAGCCTAGCTAGGGTGTTGATAAAATGACATATTTCGTCGAACCAAATTTCTACAGTAGTACTAGTGTAAAGTAAACAGTTGGTTTTGGGTGAGTAATTATGTCGAGCATGTTATGGGCATGATGAAAAGTTTGGTTTCGACACAAATGAGATGAACGACGTTAGCAGTTGGAGAGTTTATTTCATGACTCTGTTTAGTCAACTGTGTTAGTATACCCTAATAAATAATGCCCTCTAGGCTCTAACATTCTTACCAACCATAAGTCCACATCACTCCATCTACCTAAAAGAACTACCTAAAAGAAGTACCCAGATCAGTTTTTCGTAAAACTTATTCGATAAGCTAGCTGCTAGCGGATTATGTAACTGATACGCTCGCTAATTTGTTAAATATAGTGTTACGGTATATATAAGTGGACAACTATTGAAGTTGTGCAATGGAATACTTAATTTAAGTTAAATTAATTCATCATAAAAATAAAAAAATACAACAATAACCAATTTATCTTCTCCATTTACTTTCAATTAAATTAAAACATATCAATTGCACTAACTCAAACCTAATACAACTTGAAAAATGCAATTTATTATAAAAAACAACGATATTACTTACCTTCGTATACTTCTTTCATTATTCGTAATTGAGTTAGTATAGTAAAAAGTCAGATTTTCCTAATCTATAGGAAAATTCGGCTTTCACAATAAAGAACCAGTCAGAAACACTACAAACCAATCAATAGCTTTTATATAAATACCCAAATAAACAAAACACTATCTCACAAAAAAAACATACCACTCAATCATCTTTCTCTCTCTACACCACACCTCACTCTCTCTCTACAATCCACCCATCAGATCTCTTCTCCAATCACCAACTTCCTTCTCTCTCGCCGTAGATCGAAGAAAACCACCGGAAAATGTCATATATTAGCCAATCCTATGAGAGAAACCCTTTTATTTTTTAACTTCTGCCATGGTGCATCTCAGATCTAGTAGAAGAAATTGTGGATCTCATATATTAGCTCGCATTGTCGCAACTAGATTTGCTCAATGAACACGCGAAACACATAGCGTAGCCATGGCAGATATAATCGGAGCTTCTCATAGAGGATGAACAATCCTAGATGGCTAGATCTCAACTCAAGCAACTAGCCATGCCGAATCTCATGAATCGTTCTCTGAGAACTTGAATCGATCCGTCTTCTTTTCAATATTCTTCATCTTGATTCCATTTCCTTTTCACACATTAATTTCCGTTGTTGGTAGTCATGGTATTAGCTGTGAAATACAGATCTACAAATTGTATGTATTTTAGTATATGTTTTGCTTTACCTAGGGTCTGGCCGTAGAAAGGTGCTAGCTGTTTTTGATTTGTGCGATCTCTCTGTATTGGCGTGGCTTGGCTGTATTTGCAAGTCATTGGTAGTCTAGTGTTGGTTTTTTTGTAATGTTAGGTGGATTGATACTGCAAGTGAGAACACTGGTGTTCATTGTCCATTTTTATTGAATGGAATTTAATCTTTGCAAAAAAAAAAAAAAAAAAATCATTATCCATTGCTACTTTGGATCTCTTATTTGTGCATAATCTAGTTACACTGAAAGTTGCATCAATGAGTATTGTTATGATTTTTAGAGGCATTATTATGGTTTTAATAACTGTTGTTATAGTTTTAAGCATTATGGTTACGTTTTTAGCTTGTGTTAAATGTTTATGTCCGTTAATGTTTTAGTGCATATGTTATAGTTTTAAGAGAAATTTCTTTTTTACACTAAAACCTTTTGGCTCACTTTGAATTTGTACAAGAACCTTTTTTTTTTTTTTTTTATCGCTTTACACCAAAACGTTTGAAACATATTATTCGGACCACAAAGGTTGGACGACGTTACTGTTGCCGTTAGTCATGTGCAAAACACGTGCCACTTAAAGACAAATTGAATTTTGGCTCTCTCATAAAACAAAGCCCTAAACCCTAGTTTGAACTTATTCCTCTTTTAATCCTTGTAAAATCAAAAGGTCTCCACACTGACGATCGAAAATCTTGGCTGGAATTGCGATGAGTTGGAAAAAACGGAGCCCAGGTACGAGGATTCCGGTAGGACGCACAACACCCAATTATGGTAAGTGTTCTTCTCAAGTACTGTAGTATTGTTTATGTTCGAATTTCCATGGAAGTGTGTATTGTTTCCGAGTTTTGATGCTCTGTTTTGGCGTGTTATGTGTTTTGAAGATAAAATAGAATTTTGAGAGTGACTGCGGTTTGTGAAAGTTTTATATTGTATATGCTTTGGGATAAGTTTACTGGGTCATTGGGATAAGCTTTTCAGATTTGTTTATAGATGTTGTTTGGGTTAAAAAATTGAGTCTTTTTTGTTGAGGGATAAAACCTCAAACACCAACACTACTACTACAAGTAACCTAATCTAAGATCCGCCTCCAACTTGAAGCCCGAGAGAAGGCTTGTCCGAGCAAGAGTACCTGAAAGGACCAAGTGGGGGGGGGGGGGGTTAGAGTGGATTACCCGGATTGCCTAAGTCAATCCGGAAGGAGGCTTTACTCAAAGGAGAGATGAAAGCTCTCAATGCAATAGTAATGGGAAAGGTAATGAAGTCAAGGATGTTTAGGACTTAGGAGACAACACAATTTCCTAGGGGATTTCCCTTACCTCAAGGTATTGGACCTTGTGTTATATTTATAGTTATCGTATACTCATGAAGTAGCTCATAAGATGATGCCAAGTGTATGCCTCAGATTTGGACACCAATGCTACCTTTGGCCCATGGCCCATTAGTGAATAGTAATCCAATACTAATTAGTGGGCTGGGAGGGTAGTTTGGTCCTTTCCCTCTGAGAGTACTGTTCCGCATGTTGGGTCCGTGTAAGTCCCTCGGACAGATCCGCATGATTGGATGACTCTGCCTTGGGTAACTCTAGGTGTCCGGACCTTAGAGTTCCACGGAAGCCTCTCGATGGTTCTGCCAAATACGTTTGGTCTTATCAGTCTTGGTGGCGTCCGAGATTCTCTCGTCGTCCGCTTAGCATCTTAGGACAGTTGCGGTACTTGGGAGGACCAGAAATCTTTGTCCGGCTGGAAGTCATCCATCTAGCTTGGTGAACTAGTGAAATGGCGTCTTGACTTGTGAGTACTAGTTGACTGAGATGGTTTCCTTTAGACGGACCACTCGAAGGTCGGACTAGCTTTGAATGGCTATCTTAGCCTTGATGCGCTCTAGACACGCTCTATGGCGCTTAACGGATTGGACACATTTCAGATCAACATATGTCCCCAGTTTCCAAGTATCTTAGTAGAAGATAGTTGGTAACTATGAGGATCGATCGGTTACGTGGAGCGTGTCCAATCGTTAGTTAAAAGAAAAGGAAAAATCCTTTTGTCGGATCCGTCGTCCGTCCTCAAGGATTCAATATATCTCTTCCCCTTTTTTTCGTACACCGAGTTATCACATAACGGACCGTAGAGAAAAAGGTATTTGTATCCGAGATATATGGGTCCGAGTACGTTAGGATCTCGTGAAGTCTTTCGAGGAAGATCAAGTAGGAGGTTATCCATTGGGCCAAATTTGTGAAATGGTCCTGATGGACCTTTGAACAGTAAATCAACGGGGTCCAATGAGTTGCTTGTCCGGCCCATGGGGTAAGATCCCGAGGGGAACGATGCGACCGTTGGATTGGGAAGCCTCAACGGTTGAGATCAAGTGACGCGACTCCTCTGTCGGGCACTAAACGTAATGCGCTGTTAGCCATCTATTCGTGAATCGTCATGACCGTTGGATTTGAACAGATCAACGGTCGCGGTTTAAACCTAAGTGATGTGACGCTTGGCCTTCCCACTTTGCCCCTATAAATAGTTAGGCGATCGGTCACTTTCACACTTTAGCTAAATTGAAACTCTGAGCAATCTTTAAGCTATTCAAACAACACAAGATCGATCCGAGCAACTGGGACTTGTAAGACTTTGGGCTATCCAGCTGAGATCTGTAACCTCGGGGCGTTATCCAAACTCGATCGTCCGTTGAACTTTCCTGTTTGAATATTAGCAAGTAAGTACCCCTCATTTTTTGGCTTTGTTAAAGTCGCCTGTATTCGCTATACGCCCATTGCATGTCTAGTGTAGCTTCCCTTCCTGCTTCCGTAATTGTGCTTGTCTTTAGTAATTGGCTCTTGCGATACCTTCGGTTGAGATGGTAGTTGATGTGTTTTTGCTGCATGCTTATAATATGCCAATTTTCCTTGTTGATGCCTTGTACTTTTATTTGATACGTCCCGTCCGACACAACCCGTCTTGACAATGCATGCTTACTTGATGATAAATCGGTATTGGTTGTGGTGTTCGCCTGTAAATTATTTCTTTTATTGCCATGCCATGAGGGGCAGATTGTGGTGCCAGTGGCACAGCTTCGTGTGCCAGGGTCTTGGAGCCCCTGTCCTTCTGTGTATAGAAGATCTTAGGGTTTAAACTTTTCCCGGACCTCTGGACTTAATAAGACATATAAATGAACTCTCGGACAATAACAATCATCGTTTCTGATCCGTTTCCTTCTGCCCTAGGATGTCCGGGAGCGATAGTCAAAACGTTCACGAGGTGCGGGATTAACAGGGTGGAGTAGATTCGGTCGGTGGATCCGCGGACGTGAACGTGTCCGTAGAAGACTATCTCGTGGATGTCTTATCTTCCAGAGATTCCGATGCTAGGCACGGAACCCATGAAACAGTCAATCCTCCGACGGACGGGCCAGTGGTCGAAGAAGGTGTTAATGAGGCGAGAACGTTGGTCCAATCTCGGACTATAGGCGGTGTGGGAGAGCCTATAGATCCGAATGAGCTTCAACTTGAACGGGCAGCAAATCGGGCATGAGGTCGATGACGTGGAGATGTTCGAGGTGGAGTGGAGGACCGTGTTGTAGAGACAGTCCGCCCAACTCGGTACATCTGGGAGACTGATGGTGGTCGAGGAAGAAGGCGGAGAGGAAGAAGGTGAAGACGGGGAGGAAGAAGAGGAAGGTTCTCCCGATGTCCGTCCTCGGAGAGGTGCTGGTTGTATTGCACTCCGTAGCTGCCGCTCAATCTAGCCTTTCGTTGGTTGAAGGCCGTGGTGCCAAGGCGGCAAGGATCAAATTTCGCCCCGCATCCGCAGAGTGATAGCGATTTAGTTCGGAGAGCTAAACGCGGACGGGCTTCTTCCTACCTGTCCATCGAGGGTCCGGCCCGAGGAGATTCCGGAAATGAGGCGAAGATGGGAGATCCCTGAGTCTGTAGAAATAATGATCCCTGATCCCGGGCATGCATTCTATAACCCACCTGCTGGGTATATGTGCGTGCACGAGGTTGCCTTCTCCTGCGGATGGAAGATCCCCATTGCCACGGAACTGAAGAACATCCTCAACCATATTGGCATAGGTCCGAGTCAGGTTATCCCCAAATCCTTGGGTAACCTTATTTGTTTTGTAATCTTTTGTAAGAAGAAGGGGCAAACAGTGAATTTTGAAAACTTCAGGCAGCTTTTCCATGTCTCTTTCAGTCCGGGGAATCCCCTTTTTTACACTTTTATGAATAGGAAACCCTATAACTTCATCTCGGACTCCATCTCGTCGTTGGGGTCGAAATGGTGGGATAGGTACATTTTTGTACGGATGGCTTTGAAGCCAGGGATGTCCGAGAGACAGAGGGAACAATGGGGGCTGCCCACAAAATTCCTTAGAGAGAGTATCCCTGATTGGCGTCCGCTTCCGAAGAACGTTGCTCCCTGGGTGGCGGAGATCCACAAGAAGAATGATCCGCCTACCTACCCGTTCCACGGACTTATTTGTCACCACGCCATATCTATGCGGACTGACCGATGCCGTGGAAGTCGGAGGAAAGACAGATTTCAGTAAGGAGTCTAACTTATGATTTGTGCGACTCCGTGTTTTGAATGTCTCGTTATGAATTTTCTCATCTCCGATATTCCTGTTGTTTTTCTGTTATTCGTCTGCGTTCTGAAATGTTTACATTGCTATGTAGCTCACTGGTTCGACTATATCATGTCGACACTCGCTGAAAAGAAGAGGCAGCAGAGAGAGCAACAATCTCTGGAGGTCGCCGCCGGTCTGAGGGCCAAGATCATCAACACGTCCGCTGGTCTTCCTATGGCAGATCCCAAGAATGCGGCAGTGTTCACCGCAGAGGAGGAGAGGCGGAACAAGGCGGGAGAAGATCCGCAAGCCCTCGGCGTGCCTGACAAGGGCAAAGCCTCACATTTCGAGCGCATCGCCTGCACCACCATCCGCTGCTGGATCCGGGCCTCAACAAGAAGTGTTCATGCGGGATGCCATAACGTCTGGACGGAAGAGAAGAGCTCCCGCGGAGGCCTCCCAATCAACCAAGAGGCAGCAGCTGGCCGCCGTTTTACCGTCTGACCAGGCCGCTCTCGATAAGGAGTATGAGCGTGCCTGCGGACTTCCCGAAGTTGAGCGGGTCGGCGGCCTCAATGTGCTATATCAGCAGGTTCGTGATCTCCTAATGGTTTTTTCATTATGTCCTTATGACAAGCGTGCGACTTATGTCTATACGGATTCTTTGCAGCTTGGGTGCTTCATCCGAGCTATGCAGTGGAAGGCGAGTGAGTGCCGGATGCCTTACAAAAGGTGTGCTTCGTCCCGTTCGAGAATTACCGGGCCTTCCTCAAGGACTGGTATTACATGCCTTCCCGGGTAGTTGGTCTTGCTGAAGACTTCAACTTGTTCGAGCTCATGAGTCCCTTGTCAGCCCAAGTTGTCGCCAACTCGCTCATCTGATCCGCCTCGAATTGAAGAAATAGGTCCGAGCCAGCCTAATCCTCAGTGAAGAATCCGGGGTATGCCCCGTGAAACCTATGTAATGTTTGGAATCTGCATCTCTTTGTGGCACGGAACAATGCCTTGAACAATGCTGCTTTATTTTTTATCCGTACCAACTGTCTCTAAAACAATATTTCTCGTAAGTCCGAGTCATTGCCTGTCTTCCGCTTTGTTTGCTTCCGTTCATCGTTCGTATGTTTTACTATCATAAAACACATCTTTAAAGAACACGGATCGCAGTAGATGGCGTCCGACGTAGAAGTCAAAACCATCGTTTCACGAATTTCGTACCGTCCGTGATTGCTAAATTCAATCGACCTTTGGGATGCGTAATTCTTCTAGAAGGGAGGAAGGTGAAATGTTGAATTTGTCATTATTATCAAGGCCCCATCAACTTCCAAGCCGTCGGATGAGTGACATGTGTTGAGATCGTACGGGTTTGTCACTACTATAAATAAGAAAGGGGTAAGTGCCCTTTTCTTACTGTTGTACTTTTTAACCCTTTCTCCTGATCAGATTTCCCTATCCTTCCAGAAAGTCAGTCCAAATGTCCGCTGCAGCCAGAGAACTAAACCATTCCAGGTTTGATCGCTTCCGTCACTGGGTGGACTGTGCCTGCGGGGTTAAACATCCCCCATATTATCCCGGAGAGGGGACCGCGGATGATCCAATCATCCTTGACTTCGAAGGGGACCCTCCTCCGTGTCCGGGGATAGTTAGTGGGCTAGCCGCAGAAAGGGAGCGGATTGTGAGGATGATCCGCAGGAGGATCCGAATGCAGCAGCAAGCTCAAGAAGCTCGCGGTGGTGGCTCGGAATCTCAGGGCTCCACTTCTGGGATCTGGTAAAGGAACAAGGCGGGGTATGCCCCGTGGAAGTATGTACTGATCCTTGGATCTTTCCAGATTGTACTTCTGTTATGTAAATGTTCGGATAATTTTGTCTATAAAATTCGAACTATTTTGCCTCAGATGAGATCGCCATCTTTTTCTTGTGCAAGCTTCGTCGGATTATATTGACGCACATATTTTTGTAAAATGACTAAGAAACTCGGACGTGGTTGATGGGCTTGTTTAGGCTTGATTGGATAAACCCGTCTGGCCCAACACTGTTCAACCCAAATGAATAGTTTAAGCCCATTGTCAACGTCGAAGTTCTGACGTGTCGGACACCTATTGGTTCGTTACTTCTATAAATACTCCGGATCCCTCTTGGCCTTGGTCGTGCAAGTCCAACTTCCAATTTCCATATCTATTCAATTAGCAAGAAGATGATTTCTTGAATAGTTTCCCCCTCGAGACTCCCGTCCACTCCCAGGTCGGCGTTCATCCTGAACTTGAGAGTGGCGTGGGTCTAGAGGGGAAAATTGTTGAAGATCAGTCATAGAAATGCATAGATCTTGGTTTGAATGTATATCCGTCCGTCTCCTCTGCTTTCTTCCAACCCCACTTTAGTGGTTCAAATCTCTCTTATATTGGAAATGGTTTCCGAATTTCAAGAGAGTTTGAGTCTCTAAAGCCGGTGAGGCGGAAATCCCTTCATGTCCGTACTTTGTTTTCCCCGGGCACAGGATTTTCAATGCCACGTTTGGGTGGTATCATGAGGGATTCCACCACGTTTAACCATTTTCCTATGTGCAGGTAGATTGAGTTCATGGCCTCCGCGGAAACCAGATTCGCCGCTCGACATGGAAGAGGCTTTTTCCGACGGGGGAACGATCTTTGCTGGGAGATGACGTATCTTCAGAGACGTTTTCTGCCTTTTTCATATTGCGTCCGTAAGTCCGGATATCGATCCGAGATTGTAAATTGTACAGACAAGATTATGTATAATTCGTCTTTGTATGAATGAAATCTCTTGCTTTCCTTGTCATTAATCGAACGTTAAATCATATATGCATGGATCGAAAGATCACAAATCGAAAGACATAGGTTGTATTGATTTGCCGGAATTTCAATTACAACTTGTGGGCTCTAAGGCCAATGACAAAAGGATCGAAAAACAGAACTGGCGGAGTTCCGTGTAGTAATTTGTTGAAACTGAAATGACCAATCGATCTGAAGGAGATCCGCACAGTTATCTCTATGCATAGAACCTCTGAAGGTTCCTAGCGTTCCACGGACGCTTGAGGGGATGTCCGTTCTCATCTTCTAATTCATAACTGCCATTCACTCTTGCGCCGATAATCTTGTAGGGTCCTTCCCACTTGGGCTTGAGTTTTCCAATATTGTTCAAAATGTCGCTCGTCAAGCACCGTGTCTTCGATTTGCAAGTTAGCCGCTCGAACATTCCTCGGGCAAGATTTTGGCTCGATACCTATGGATATTCGCCAGTGCCTCAGACCTTTTCTGTTCGAGCAAGTCTAGGTCGGATATCCGAGCTTCTCGGTTTGCATTGCCTTCGAATTCTTGGATCCTCAAAGTCTCAACGGCAATCTCAGACGGTATGACTGCCTCCGAACCATATACCAAGGAGAATGGAGTTTCTTTGGTCGCAGTCCGTGGAGTGGTGCGATGAGCCCATAGCACGCCTTCCAGGTCGTCTGCCCAGCTTTCTCGGGAAGTTCTCAAACGCTTCTCCAGGATTTTGACTATTGTCTTGTTTGTGGATTCAGCCTGACCATTGGCTTGTGGGTATCCGACGGATGTGAAACGTTGTTCGATTTTGAAGGAGGCAAGCCATTCCTTGAGCCTACTGCCTGAGAACTGAGCGCCGTTATCCGAGACTAGAACTCTTGGTAGGCCGAAGCGGCAAATGATGTTCTTCCAAATGAAGGTCCGCACTCGACTTTCCGTGATAGTCGCTACAGCCTCCGCTTCTACCCACTTGGTAAAATATTCTACCGCCACAATGAGAAATTTTTTCTGTTGGGTACCCCTCGGAAATGGTCCGACAATGTCGATACCCCACTGATCGAACGGACACGCTATGATTGACGGAATCATAAGGTTCGTCGGACGATGTGGGATGTTTGCGTAATATTGGCAATCCTGACATCTCCGGGCGTGGTCGGCGGAATCTTTACCGATGGTAGGCCAATAGTAGCCTTGTCGTATGATTTTACGGCGAGAGTCCTCCCGACGACTCCTACTTCGTGTATCTCTTCCAAAGACGGTTTGTGCTTCTTGTGGTTCAAACATCTCGTGAGTCCTAAAAAGATCTCTTACAAATTGTCACCCATTATAAAGTATCTATTTGCTCGCATTGCACACTCCTTGATTCTTTCGGATCGACCGCAAAGATCCGCCTTGAGATAGTTAAAACGCTACCATCCAGTTTCTTCCCGTGTCAAGTATCATGACTGCCGAACTGGGACTCATGACGGATGAGTCAGTAATGGTGAGTAGGATTACTCTCCTTGTGTCTAGAGCCGTTGTAGCAGATGCGTATTTTGCCAAGGTATCAGATCTTTCGTTCCAAGCTCTATCAAACTTTTCCAAGGTGAATTCCTCGAAGTGGCTGGCCTCATTCTTGAGTAGCTCAAGATACTTGATCATCGAAGGACCTTTTGTAGCAAAAGTTCCTGAAAATTGGGCCTCGACGAACTGTGAGTCCGTGTAAGCTTTGACCTTCCGGGCTTGGAGTGACTTGGCTAGACGCAATTTCACCAAAAAGTGCCTCATACTCAGCCTCATTATTGGTAACTTTGAACTCCAAGGAAATCGCATAGTCGAGTTCCGCGCCATCCGGGCTCTTAAGGTAGATTCCGATTCCTCCCACTCTTCCAGTGGAAGAACCATCCACTTCCAATGTCCAGATATCGGAAGGATGTTTTTGGGTTTGGAGATCTCTGAGTGAGCCGAGGTTCCGCTTGGTTCATCCCTTCCGTGATTTCCTTCTCGATGTTGTCGACCTTGGAGTTTCGGGAACATTGGTTGACCCGAGCTTTCCCATCTGACAAAGGAAAGGGCCGATTGATGAACTGGGCTTCCTCGAGGTTTTCCGGGTGAACTTTGGCAGAACTGGCTTTCGGACAATATGCTTGGTGATTAAGCACTCGAGCACCTGCTTATCAGGGACTTTCTCTGAACCCTTCTCTGGATAATCCGCTAAGAAGTCGGCGAGGACTTGAGCCTTTTTCGACGTGAGCTGGTAGCAAATGTCGATTCGCTAGCTCGATCGCCCACTTAGAGAGTCGCCCGATTGGTCGGGCTTTCCTAGGACTGCTTTCAAAGGTTCATGATTAGTACCACTATTTTGTGAGACTTAAAATATGGTTTCAACCGTCGGGCGGTGTAAACCAGAGCATACGCAAATTTCTCAATCTTCACATATCTTGTCTCCACCCCGGCAAGGGCTTTACTAAGATAGTAGATTGGCAAATGATCATTAGCTTGAATCCGCACTAGTACGGAACTCATTGCCTCTTCCGTGATTGCTAGGTAGAGGTAAAGTGGTTCTCCTTCCACGGGTTTGGAGAGCAGCGGAGGGGAATGGAGGTACTTTTTCAAAGTTTCAAAAGCCTCGGAACATTCCGCGGTCCACTCAAAGCTCTCTCCCTTCCGGAGGATTTTGAAGAACGGAAGGTTCTTTTCTACAGATCGAGAAATGAAACGACTTAAGGACATTAGACGCCCAATAAGCTGTTGTACCTCGTTGAGGTTCTTCGGATGGGGCAAATCTAGGATTGCCTTGATCTTCTCAGGATTTGCACTTATCCCTCTTTCTGTGACCATGTATCCCGAACTTTCCTCCTTTCACCTTTAACGTACACTTTTCGGGTTCAACTTCATTCCATACTTCAAGAATGGAAAAGCAATTGTTGAGATGCTCAATATGCTCTTCTTGATCTTACTTTTAACAAGCATATCATCTACGAGACTTCCATAGTCTTGCCCAACTCCTCCTTGAACATTTTATTCACCAACCGTGGTATGTAGCTCCGCGTTTTCAACCCGAATGGCATCACCTTGAAACAAGACACCTCCCGCCGCCAAGAAGGTCAGTTTTCTTGATGTCGCCCTCGCCATCCGGATTTGATAGAAGCCACGATATGCGTCCATGAAGCTTAGGAGCGCACATCCCGCGGTAGAATCTACCAACTAGTCTATGCGAGGTAGGGGATAAGGATCCTTTGGACAAAACTTGTTGAGCCTTTTGAAGTCATTGCACATCCTCCACTTTCCTGGGGCCTTCTCGACGAGTACCACATTACGCACCCAACCGGTATCTAACTTCTTCAATGTGCCCGCTTTCAAGAGCCGTCAACTTCAGAGATATGATTGCCCTGACCGGCCAAAGTCTTTCCTCTTCGTCGGATATATTTGATCGAGGGATCCATGTTCGACGGTGAATGTTGATTCTCGGATCTATTCCCTTCAAATCATCGACTCCAAGCAAATACATCCTGTTGTCTCGAGACAAGCAATAAGTTTCATCTCCACTTCGTGCTCATCTCTGCTCCGATTCTAGTCTTCTTATCCGCTTCCAACAACAATCTCGATTTCCTTGAGAGTTTCGTGAGGCTCGATCCGTGCGTTCTAGGGAACTTCTCCTTCGCTTCCTACCCCTATCTCGGATTCTCCTATTTGGGCGGAGAACAACTCTGGATCGGAGGTCACCGGATCGCCAAAAACGGGCGATGCCCTTCTCGTGGACATAATGTAACACCCCAAGCTTCTCGGATGTTTCCTACCTCTTCCTACTCAAGAGAGTTGGAAATTTCATTCTCATTGTAAGGTGGATGAAATAGCCCGGAATTGATTGAGTCTGGCGCCCAAAGATGGCGTTATAGTCGAAGGTCCGATCGACCACGACAAATCGGATCGACTGTTACCGGCCGGAAGGTTCCGAGTGAAACGCGTGTAACGTAACACTTCCTAGTGGTCGAACAGTTCCTCCTCCAAACCCTAGTATAGAGGTGTGAACTCTGTCGTAGCGGATTCTTCCCAACTCCATCTGATCTAGTGTCCTCTGAGAGATGATATTCGAAGAACTCCAGATCCACCGAATTTTGTTCACTCGATAAGTCGCGATGGTCAATGAAACTACAAGAGGAACGTCCGGTCGTCAATCTCCTCGCCCCGCCAGAGGGGGGGATTTCGCTATCGTCGAAAGATATTGCATTTGTTCCTCGAATCAGGGGCACCGTGACGCCTATCATTGTTCGAAGGTTTTGGGCTCGCTTCTCGCATTCTCGCTATCACCTCGGAGGGTCTGCGATAGTGTTGATCACTCCATTGCATCGAGGGTTCTCCATTTCGCCTCATCGCCAGATTCAGACGGATGTCCTTCCATGCGTGGCGGATAGCCTACTGGCGGAGGTGGCAAAGATAGTTGGATGTCCAACTTTTTCTCAACAATAGTGGCCAAGATGTCGGATCTCGGCTTATTGAGGCGCGTGTAGTCCGCGAATCTCCTGGGCGGACTCCTCTCCCTGTAAATGCCTTTGTCTCTGTGATCTTTCTTCGGGTCAAACTTCCCCTGGCGTTGCTCTTGTCTTTGCGGTTCCTTTCCCTTCTTCGATCCTGCTCGGACTGGTACGTTCCTTCGGTATTCTTCTCCGTACATCACCTCCTCACAGATGTCATCCAAGTGCTTTTCGCTCCTCACTTCCTGACTAGAGAGCTTCCTCCACAGCTCGGAGTTGTAAGTATTAGCGTACAGGTGACGGACCCGTTCTTTAATACTATGGGGCTCAACTCGGAGTACTTCAGATTGGCGATCTAGGAAAGTCCAAGATCTTCCTGTTCCCTTTGGATGACTTCGCCAGTGCTCTACAAGACGCTTTTCTTTTGATTTTCGAACCGTGCTAAGAACTTAGAAGATAGATCCATACGACCTTATTGACTTGTTTGCAAAGCGGTACCAATCCATAGCCGCGTCAAGAGGGTGGATGAGAACGTGGGCTTTAGTATTGTCACCAAATTTGGAATCCATCTTGTCAGTTGCCTTGTCAGTGACCCACGGACAAGTATCCCGTAGTAGTATTCCAAGTTCGGAATCACTTGGTCCGAGTTCCTATTTCTTTCCTTTTCCTCATGATATCATCACACGTAGGTTTGGTGCACTTGTAGTGATCTCGCTCGTGGTCTTTACGCCGAGGTTCGGATTTGGGTTTCTAAAGCTTTTTGTTCTGAGATTTTCAGCTCGCTGGAGTAACCATTGGCGGAGTGGCTTGGCCGAGGGTGGACATTGTTAGACCCTAGGCATCCTTGGATAATCGTGAGCAACCTATCAAACGAAGCCGCTTAGTCCGAGGTCAGCTTGTGGACAACGCGACCATCGGGCATCGAAATCATTGACCGTGGTAGGGCCTCGAGTTCGCCGAGAAGCTTGTGCTACCTTCTCCATGGTCCGTGGCACGATATTCTGAGGGGACGCCTGGCCTCCTCTAAGCGGGTCTCTTCCTCATCCGAGGATGGGTCGGGCGTCCGCCGTTGTGGATATCTCCTTCCAAATTCCTTCCAGCATGCCCTTCGTCCCCGGGTGGTCGAACGTCCTCGTGGGCGTGGTGGTGGTGTTCCCACGCCTGCAGCACCAGTCCAAGTTGTTCGTCTCGTTCTAGCCATCAGCACAACACAAACATAGATCTTTTTGTAAAGCTTCCCACAGACGGCGCCAAAATTTTGAGGGATAAAAACCTCAAACACCAACACTACTACTACAAGTAACCTAATCTAAGATCCGCCTCCAACTTGAAGCCCGAGAGAAGGCTTGTCCGAGCAAGAGTACCTGAAAGGACCAAGTGGGGTTAGAATGGGTTACCCGGATTGCCTAAGTCAATCCGGAAGGAGGCTTTACTCAAAGGAGAGATGAAAGCTCTCAATGCAATAGTAATGGGAAAGGTAATGAAATCAAGGATGTTTAGGACTTAGGAGACAACACAATTTCCTAGGAGATTTCCCTTACCTCAAGGTATTGGACCTTGTGTTATATTTATAGTTATCGTATACTCATGAAGTAGCTCATAAGATGATGCCAAGTGTATGCCTCAGATTTGGACACCAATGCTACCTTTGGCCCATGGCCCATTAGTGAATAGTAATCCAATACTAATTAATGGGCCGGGAGGGTAGTTTGGTCCTTTCCCTCTGAGAGTACTGTTCCGCATGTTGGGTCCGTGTAAGTCCCTCGGACAGATCCGCATGATTGGATGACTCTGCCTTGGGTAACTCTAGGTGTCCGGACCTTAGAGTTCCACGGAAGCCTCTTAGTGGTTCTGTCAAATACGTTTGGTCTTACTGTACTGGTGGCGTCCGAGATTCTCTCGTCCGGTCCGTTTAGCATCTTAGGACCGGTTGCGGTACTTGGGAGGACCAGTAACCTTTTGTCGACTCGAAGTCATCCATCTAGCTTGGTGGACCTAATGAAATGGAGTCGACTTGTGAGTACTAGTTGACCTGAGATGGTTTCCTTTAGGACGGACCACTCGAAGGTCGGACTAGCTTTGAATGGCTATCTTAGCCTTGATGCGCTCTAGGACACGCTCTATGGCGCCCTTAACGGATTGGACACATTTCCGTATCAACAGTATGTTAGCCACTATATGTGAGTGGTATGTTAGCCGCTAAACTTGGGTGATATGTTAGTCACCATTGAATATGTTATGTTGTCTTATCTTATTAAATTGATGTCTCGATTTACATTATGTAATTTGGATGTTGTCTGGAATTTGGAATGTAGAAAAAGTACTTCATTCCCAACAGGTTGCTCCACCTGATATGGTCTTGTTTCGAGTCACTGGGGTCAGCCCGATACAAGGATATGGTTTGCACTATGAAAAAGATGTGGCGATAAAACAAAAGGCCTGCATGGTGTGATGAGGAGGAGTGGGCGCTTTGGGTGGCCTACTGGACTCGAGCCGGCCAGATTATGGACGAATGTAGAGAACCGGCTGACTGAGCCGTCTGAGGGTAAAGGAGTGGCCATTCACCACTATGGGTCGCAAGTTGTTCTTACGCATCACGTGAAATATGTAAGTGTACATCTAATTTGGTCAGTTTATTCGTACATGTGTTTTGTGTTTCATTTCTACACCTTTAATGAGTTCCTAGCTAAATGTTTGCATATATATGTTCTGCAGGTGTCTTTAGGGGAGAAGAATACCACCTTCAAGTACTTTAAAAGAGCCAAGCTGAAGAACGACATATGGGTTGACAGCAAGTCCAAGGCTATTGCGATACGTTAATTTTGGTTAAAGTTCATATTTGTGTAGTACAAGTTATTATGAAAAAACTGTAACTCATGATATCTGCATTTTATGGTTTCAGGCTGAGGTGGAGGCTCAGATCGAGAGGCAACAGGCCGAAGCGGGTGAGGAGCTGACAATTGAACAACAAAACAACATCTTCTTAGCCGTCAACCCAATGGACAACAAAGGCCGAGTATATGGATTGGGGAGTTTCGGCCCTGTGGTGACTACTCCTACCTACTCAAAGATCCCAAAGAATCTAGACATCGTTTTCACGCAGAGTGTGTCTCGAGTCAGTGCGATCACGAGTTTCGTAACAAGTTGCACGGCTAACAGAGGAAATGGAGCGGCGAGATAGAGCACTACAGGAGGAAAATGAGCGTCTTCGGGAACAGATGCAGGCTTTCATGTCCAGGTTCGAGCAGCAGCCACCCTCGTCCGGTAGTTAGATTTCGACTTGTGTTTTTCTGACTTCTAACTTTAGACTATGTACGAATATTTCATTTCATTACGGATGGTTTGTTAACTTTTGTAGAATGATTTCTGTTTAATTAAAACAATTTCATTATTCTAGATTTACTATCGGGCATTATATTTGTGAAACAGGTGAAATATGAAAACAGGCTGCAAAAATACTTTTAAAAAAATTAAAAATCTGCTTTTTTAGCGACGGATAAAAAATTTTCTTTTTAGCGACGGATAGTTTATCCGTCGCTAAAAGGCCTGTTTTTTTGTTTTTTTAAAAAAAAATTAAAAATCTGCTTTTTAGCGACAGATTTGCTAAAAAGTCAATGGTTTATCCGTCGCGATTTAGCAACGGATAAACTATCCGTCGTCCCACTTCCCGTGGGACGACGGCGTAGCGACGGATCGCTACTGTTTTAGCGACGGATAAATCCGTCGTTAAAACAGTAGATTTTTGTAGTGAATGTTATCAAATCTCATATTGTGTGTGTATGTGTACTCCAAACACGAACTCAACTTTTATCAATCCGAGCCCGAAGACAGAGATAGGGCGTGCGAGCTTAACCGGGCCACGTACTCATGGAAGGGCCGGCCCGTATTTCAAGAATCACGAATTGACGCTACGTACGTCTTTGATGACCTAAAAATAAGAAACAACTAGTTCTTCTTTATGTGGAAGAAATAATGAGTCAAAACAAAACAGTATTCTCCTTTTGTTTCTTTTCCTTTCATGCTCGTTGTATGTTTAGGCTATTATTTTTATCTGAAAACTCATTAATTTCATTTCAGTTCAAATCAGCTCTGTTTAGTTGAATTTTATACTACAGTTTAGTTCAGTTTCATTTAATTCAGTTCAGTTCAAATCAATTCTGTTCAGACGAAGAGAACATAATTTTAATCGTTATTGGCAACAATTGTGTTGCCAATTGTGATGGCTTGTGCTAATTTGTCATCAAACCACAAATAAAAACAGAGTTACGTACGACTAAACTTAGACTCTCGATGTTTCCTTGACTGTACGGTCCAATTATATTTTGGATATGGTTGAACCGTACCGTACTCATTCCTTCCCCATTAAACTTTAAAGTTTACCTATCTTAATGCGACGAATCCCACATGGTCACAGCCTTCAAAACAAAGGATAAAGAAAGAAAGTGATGAGAATTTGTAGAATTGCATATGTCAAATATGATTAAATCTATGTTTAGCCTAACCTTATCACCTCGATGAGCTTATTTTCGTAACAAGCATGTTATGTGAATGTTTAGTTTGGTTTGGAGTAGTTGATAACCTAATTGATCTGATAAGCTTGCTCAGAAAGTTTATAAATAAAAAATAAGCTAGCTGATAGCTGATTTTGTTTTAAATTTCATATTTAGCAAATCAGCTAGCTTATCGGCTAAATGATTCATTAAACAATTTTATAAAAATCAGCTAGTTTATCAGCTATTATCTACCTTATAAGCTAGTTTTGCTAAATAAAGCCTAAAAGGTTTCATATTATTCTTGGAAAAATGTGTAATTTAGTTTCTTTTGTTGAAAGTCGAAAGAGATGATCAATTTATAAAGGTTAATTATTGAAAAATACATGATTTTCCTAAATAGTATAAAAGATCATATTCTTCCAATACAATTGTTTGACATGCTCACATAGATTACACTAGTCTAATATGGTATTTCTTAATGTATAGAAAAATTAGGTCTTTTACTAGACTTGTTCATTTAACTGAACATTTTATATTTACGGTTTAAGATTAATTTGTAGTTAAAGTTGTACGTCGTCGATCGAAAAAAGTTAAAATGGGACACTTCGGGCTGGACGGATGAAATAGTTGCTAAAATGTGATTATTTTTCAATCAAATTTGAAGAAAAATGGTGAATTGCAATAAACAGATAAATGAAAATGTCAATTTGTAAAATATTTGGCCGGGAACTGATATCCCTAATAAGTATTACTCCTATATGAAAATTATATTGAAAGAGAATGACTTCTATTTAATTCTTTTCAGAGGGTAAATTTTCAATAAAAGTAATATAAAGGGTATAGTAATCCACCTTAATATATTAAAGATGAGATCGTAATTCCTCGAGATTTGACGGAAACGTTAACTCCGTTAGTTAATATTTAACGGAAAACACATAGGTGCAAATCGCTTTTAAAAGTAATAATACGGCGCTTAACCAACTCTTAGTTCTTTATCAAAGATAAAAGAGGGTAAATTGCCAAAAACACAAATGAACAATCCAAATCCAGTCCAATGCATAACAAGTATTAACATCCTAATAAAAGGAAAGACATGTTGTGACAATTTACTATGCTGGAAAATAAAATTTATCTGGATGGGGTGAATTACATTTGGACCCCTAATAAATTTCGTAATAACATTGTAGTCCCTGACATTTCAAAAATAACATATTGATCCAAAAATTTATTTTCGCGTTGACCGACTGAAAAAATGAATTTACATTTGGAAATTAAAATAGCAAATTGCAAATCAACCATTTCAAGTTTATAAAAATTTCACAATTGACCCAAATAAAATTCACTTATTCATTTTTATTTTCTACTTCATCAAACCTTAATTTTATCAATTATACCTTAATTTTATCATTCTTCATCTTCATCAAACATTTTTTATTCATCAAACTATGTTCTACATCATCAAGCAAGGATCTTTCTCCTCCTTTTTCGTTTTCAAAATTATTTCACCATTGATGGAGCTTTAAACTCCATCAATCGAGGTTAGAAATCCATCGATGGAGCTTTCCATTGATGAAGCCCGAATCGGATTCAATTAGAGCCCAATTCGGACTCCATTAAAGGAGCTTAAAGCTCCATTGATGGAGCTGTTGAGCTCCATTTATCGGAGCTGTTGTGAGCTTTACTGATGGAGCTAGCTGCAGCTCCATTGATGAGCTGTTGAAGCTCTGTGAATGGAGCTTAAAGCTCCATCAATGGAGTCTGCATTCAGGTCTTCATGACTATGAAAGAATGCGAAAGATTGATGGAAAAATGGGGAAAGAATTGATGAATGGAACCTCTAAGCATCATTCCAACCTTCACCAATGGAAGAATGAGAAAAAATTGAATACTTTCATGAGTTTATGAAGTTAGAAATTAATAGAGTTTGATTGCAATTTATTTTGATTGAAATTGTATAAAAAAAAATTTAATGGAGGGTTGATTTGAATTTATTATAAACTTTAGGGATATAAACTGGGTATCAAATAAGTAAGAGGGGTTAATTGCAATTATTTTTTGAAGATCTAAATATTAAAATAAAAAAATCATTTTTTATATTTTCCACGTCATTTTCCGCCTGGCACATAAGAAATTTGGGTTGACTTTTGAACCATCTCGTTATTGATTTAAGAAACATATTCTTATGGATTATTGTTAAAATGTGAGGGACTACAATGATTAGAGGCACTTTATTGAGGGGAGTCAGTGTAATTTTCCCTAATGTAAAAGGACTCAGGTACTATTATCATTGTCGATGAGGGTTAAGCCGAAAGTCTGGAACTCAAGAAATTACAACAATTCATTGCATGTTTCCCATGTTCAGTGCCTATGGAGTAATTCCTCCATCCCGTCGCGTTTCATATTTCACATTTTAAGCTTTTATGTATAACAATCTTTTAACTTTAACTACGAATTAATCTTAAAGTGTAAATGCAAAATGTTCAATCAAATTATTTTATGATGCATTAGCTAGGGACTAAAGTTTTATAATATATATATATAATTTAATTGCATTTCCGGTTTATGATTAATTCGAAGTCAAAGTTGAAGACGATTAACTGGAAAAAAAATCAAAATAGAAATATGGGACGGATCGGAGGAAGTAGGGAATTTGGTTTTATGACGTTATTAAGATTTTTTTTTTACATTTTTAGCATAAATTCAAAATTTGAGGAAGTTCTAAGGAAACTACTACAGTCTACAAGTGGCTTGGGATCCCCTCATACAAATAGTTCTACATCTCTCCTCCATCTATTGGATTATCGACATGTGGCAAGTTAACCAAATCACAATAAACTATAGTTAATTTAATTGTGGAAACTCCCATCTTGAAGCTGCAGTCAAGTTTAATTATGAAAATTCCCATCTTGAAACTGCAGTCAAGTCTAAATTAGTGGAAAATGGCAACACACCAGGTTAAGCTAATATTAACGGTAATTGGCTAAATCTTATAAAAAAATGGTGTAAATGTTAAACAAAGGATGATAAAATAAAATTAAAACAAAAAGATTAGAAAAAATGTGTACAAAATTTGAGTTATTATCGAGAAGGGTATTTACTTAACAACATTCATATTTTTCAAAATAAAAAATTCATTTTGTTAATAACATAAATATAAATGTTTTTATTATCAACATCATTTCATCTATCTTAAAAATTATACTCCCTCCGTTCCATAGATTTCTTTCCATTTTGGGCGTTCCATAAAAAACTTTTCATTTCCTTTTATGGAAACCCACTATCTCCATTATTAATATTTTAATCTCTCTCTTTCATACTTTTTCAATTCTCTTTCTTACTTTTTACTATACACTTACTACTTTATCTATATAAACCCATTTTTTACTCAAATTTCTTAAAATTTGTGCAAAAACAAAATGGAAAGAAATTGGTGGAATGGAGGGAGTATTATATAATTATGAGTGTGTAAGCTTTCAATGTTTGGTCCCAAGTGAATGTACTAATTTGACCTTCAAAATAAATTTTCCAAATGTTTATTTAAATTCAATATTAATTGACCCCATCTTCGTTCTTTTCAACTGGAGTATACGCTTCATCATGAGCAAGACTCTAGCTTCTTTCTCATGGCATCTTCTTCACAATATTTACTCAGGCTAAAGAAAATTTCAGTACTTCAAGAATTTTACCGTTTCTTTCGCTTCCAATGTTTATATATACATGTCTCATGTGTGTTGAAGGCATATACAAGCTTATGATTTGTTTCTCTCATGACAAAATGTATAACTAAAAGTATAAAAGAAAAGTAAGTCTCCTGATATACGGTATCTAGATAACTTATCTACATATATGTCGTCAATAAATCATCGATGTCGTTAAACAAAATGCCTATGTTGTCAAGATTGGTGTTTTTCACATATACAAAAAATACATTTTTAAGTTATTTAGATACTATTTTTCAGGAGACTTTGTGATTAAAGTATCATTTTTAATTATTATGTGTGAGTTAGTTTCCAGTTTTAATAATGTATGAAGTTTTTGAAAATCTTATGCGAGATGTAGGGATACTAAACAACAAAAGTTAATACAATATATGAACAATAGTATTCATAATACATGTGAGATGCACTTAGCTAGCTGAAAGATTCAATAATTCGACTTCATTATACATAGAAATAGAGAAAATAATGTGCTTGGCACCGCGATGAGCGCGGTGCTCAATCACTAGTTAATAATAAAGGGTTTCCCACATAACTTTGTAGTATACAATTATATAGAAGGAATTAAAATTAAATGCGTAAACTACTTTTACTTCAAAAAAAAATCATTCTGGAAATGATATAACCACTTTTACTATTTTTTATTTTGGTGTAATTTGTTTTGATGTGTGATAGTAATAGCATGAGTATTTTTATGAGAAATTAGCTTCAGAAATAAATCTTTCATTTTTTAATTCAATTGTTGAGATGTTGGTCTCTTTTTCCTAATCTTTCTAGTTTGACCGGGATTCAGTATCATGCTAGATTTGTGTTGATTATATTTTCCAAAATTATACTTAACCATGATTTATTATGATTTGATTAACTTGCTACATGTCAATGATCCAATCGATCGAGGAGGAGATGTAGAATTGTTTGTGTGAGAGGATCCGAAGCCTCTACAAATGCCCTTTTAATCATTTCTTTTTTAAACATCCTATTCAAGTGAAAGAGGCTAATGCTTTTAATTTGCAAATAGCCATGTGATATGTACATTTAAGTACTACTTCCGAACTAAGAAGACTTAATCATATCGGAACAATGCTATCAAGGGAATTCGACCTCACCAAAGTTAAAGGTCCGACTACACCAAAATCAAGAGGCCGACCCTCTAATACTTCAACCTTCGGACTACAATCCAACCCTCATCAACTAAAATGGGCCAAGCCCATTAAAGGCCCATGAGCCCAACTTCTAGCATGGACGAATCCGGACCGTACACTTGGCATTCATCGAATAGAGGATGATAACAAATCTTGCCTATAAATACAATGCCTCTACTCCTCATAAACGGTAAGCAACTACTTCCGAAAATCTACTATCGAAGTTTTTAAGTCCTAGATTGAAAAGTCGACCGACTTATTAACTAGTTGAATCTAAGTACCGGGTTGTCCTAGGCAAACCGGCCCAAAAGGGTCTAACCCCTTATTTTCTTGTCACAGATCAACGACGGACACCACTGAGGACCGACAGACGCAACGGAGGACCGACGGACTCAACCTCGGACAACAAACGTGTCTAGGTCCACTTTTTCGTCCGCACACTTTCCGACCTTCGCGAAGTCACAAATTTAATCAAAGTAAAGGCGACTTGAACCAAGGACTATTCGACTTCCGCTAACTAATATCATCGTTCGAGCAAGAATTACATCCATCTAGGACGTCGACGAACTAACTAGCGACTTATCCATTTTTACCCCACATCACCATGTTTCTCGAAAATGCATGATGACTGAAACTTGAAAAAAGCACAATCAGCTGTATACAGGAAAGTTGATCTATATATATTTCTACCACAAGACCATATATCACACAGCTTAGCCAAATCCATGGAGAAACCATCAAAAGAGCATCTTAATTTAATGTATGCAACATTTATAGTTCTGATCATATCTCAAGAATTCACCCGGTAAATAATATAATGATTCTTATTTTCATCAAAACTAGATACGTACTGTAAGGATCAAGGATTCTATTATTACATGTTTTGGAAGAGGCTTAAAACGCATTAGAAGAAGCGTGTTTTGGCATATAACATTTTAGCGGTTTTTGGTATAAATAAGATGGGAGGCGCCGGATTAAGAATCCCGGAGTTCGGACGGCTACTACTCTACTAGTTCGATATTGTTGTAATTTCACTATAAGTAGATCAATTTAGATAAACTTGTAATCATTCAGAAACCTTCTCTGAGCTTTTCCTGTTCCCTCGTGAATTGGCAGTTCATTTTCCCTTTTAGTCTTTTCTCTCGTTACAGAGGATTGATCATAACAAAAACATTTGCTGATTTCTCCCAATTCCTTCGTGTTTTTGGCGAGTTATCCTTATGCGTGTTTGATTACTCTCGTGAAAGAGTCTTCAATCGTAACACGTACACAGTACAATATATAGTGTTTCTGATTAAGCATCTTGCCCTAATATATAGTATACCAGAAGATCTGAATTAACAGTCTGTTTTTCTAGGACAATATCAGTTGCTTGAGGCTTCAAGTCCAGGGCCGGCTAAGGCCCTGCCCGCCCGCACAGGGCCCGAAAATTTAGGGGCCTCAAATTTTTTTAGCATTTATATATAATACCTATTTATGTTTATCAGGTTAATGAAACATGCTGTAGTGTAGTGGTATAAAATTTGAACAGGAGGTCTTAGGTTCGAGACTTGTTGTGCCCCTGTTCAAGTCAAATCACTCTTCTTCAACTGGCAACGACTGAGATGACGGTCAATCTGTTCTCTCTTAAGACACACCACCAAGATGAACATCATCACCAAACAAAGGAACGATGAATCCATGACTGCATCAGACTTGGACATTAAACGTCGAATTCCAAACAAGTTGCGAAAGCAATTAGATGTGCTGCTCATCATACCAACCACTATAGTTTTTATATTTTATGAATAATATCTATGAACCGTCTACTTAGGCTTAGCTTCAGCAGATGATTCTTTCTTGTTCATATTCGAACTGAAAGAACCTGAACAGATTACTAAATTATCAGCACATGTATCGCCGAAACAATATCACATCCTAGCAGAAAACAAGAGAAGAAGTCGTAAAATCTCTCACACACACAGATACATATATAAAAGTCAGTTGCAAGTTTGTTAGACACTAGACCTGTTCAATGGTCTTACCACTCTCACTATAGCAGTGGTGCCTAGTCAGACAGTAGCCTAGTCATGAGAGGGTGAGGCCGTTGGTGGAAGGTCTAGTGTTTCATTGTTCGTATTTGACTGTCTAACCATCCAATCGATTCACCATAACTACACATATATATGTATATGTGTGTGTGTAAAAGCAAAAGTTGAAAAAAAAATCAGAATTAATAATTAAATTAATTATTTAAGAGTAAGTCTCCTGAGAGATGGTCTCTAGATAATTTATCTAGAGACGAACCTATATTGTCAAGAAAATCATCGATGTTATCAATCAAAACACCTATATTCTCAAAATTGGTGTTTGTTCATATTACAACAATACTTATATAAACGTTTTAATTAATAACATGGATGATTTTATTGATAACATAGGCCGTCTCATGAGAGACTTTGTGATTATTTAATAAGATTGAAAATTGCTATAAATAAAAGAAAAGGCGGGAAATGAATACCTGTATTTGATGGTTACTCCCTCCGTACCGGAGAACTTCATATATTAAGGTTAGCGCGCAGTTTTATGCGAAAAGATAAAGTAATGATAGAATATAGAAAATGTGGAGAAAAGTATACTTTTAGTGGCAAAATGTGTAATTTAAGTGTAAAGTTAAGATTGTTTATTATTTGTTGTGTGTGGGTAACTTTCTTTTTTAGTAATGTATGAAGTTTTATGGGACGGTTAAAAATGACAAATGTATGAAATTCTGCGGGACGGGACTATTACTTAGCGACAAGAACGCGATGAGAACATCCATCTTACTAGATGGTGCAGAGGCAGGACTGAGATGTAGTGGAATTGGTATTCCCATCATTAGAAGGATATGTTCTGAGAAGATAGGCAGATAGATAGGTATCAAACACGTACCATATATGAATCCATAGCTTACTAGTCTAATTAATAATATTATATAACTACTCCGAGACTTTCCATTTATTTTTAAAGTGAGAAAAATAAAAATATATTATTTTTCTATTAAAGTAATAATATGGGGTTGATATTTTGTTGAATTTACTTTTTGTAGAATTTTGTGAAAATTGAATATATTAAATACTATAATTAGAATAAGAATGGACAAAAATGGAAATGGAAAGCTTTAAATGGGACACCAAATATGTTAAAATGGGAAGCTTTGAACGGGAGGGAGAAATTGATAATTAAACCAAAGCTATCTAGGATCAATGAAAGATTGATTACTTACGCCTGAAGCCCTTGATCGGGTTGAGAAGTGGCTTCTTTGGCCTCTTGGAGAGTCGGGGCAACATTGCCGGGGAATACTGATTCCGGAATCGGATCCTGCAGAGTGATGGGCAGTACTGAGCCTGCATCAGGTTGCACTGAGTCGCCATCCATGGTAAACTTATAACACATGACAAATTTGCATATGATATTCTGATGTTGGTGTGAGTTGAAGGTGATGAGAAACTTGGAATTTAAATAGGTTCAACAAGAAGAGGATCAATAGACATATATAGACACGAAGCGGCGTTATACACATTCTATTAGAGGGTGTACCGGTGGTTACACCCCTAGCATCTAAAAAATGTACTAGTAGTTATGACATTCAAATGATTGGATTGGATTGGTCCAGTTTCGAAGAGTTTGAGGTTGACAAATGTGACTATTCGCGAACAGGTTCTTGAAGTGTTTTTTTCAAACAGAGATATCAGTTTAAACAAATTCGTCCAGTTCACACCCCAAGCGAATGGACATCACCATTTAGGTCAAGCCCATCCCGAACATACATAATTGTTGGATTTTTTGTTTCTAACTTCTCTTTTGGGCTTAGTCATACACAGTAGGTTTCTGATACAAAGGAATATAGTCAACTCAAGGCGTCAACTCACTGATCCTGGACCCAAGGCCCGGATCCATAATCCAAAATTATCCGATTCGAAAACCCGAATTTGATCTGAAAAGACTAAGGTTAACTATTTGAATATTGATCCGGGGTCCAATCCGAAATCATCTGAATAAATATGAACCGAAAGCATACGCTCCGAAATGATCCGATCTAAATATGATCTATATTCATCCGGTCCAAATTAAAATTGATCCGAACACATCCGATCCGAAATCATCATAATTTAAAGTAGTATAATAATTCACAAAATGTCACTAAGTTTGTAATTCAATTTAAATATCATCCGTTCATCTTAATTATTTAATTTGAATATGGTGCGTACATGTGTCACTGTTTAAGTAGGAGGTGCAGAGTTCGAATCTCATTGGCGTGATTTCTTTTCATTTTTTTCCTCATGTTTTCTCTTTTTTCAATAACAAATTCATCTTTTTATATAAAAATCCCTAACACACGTAGTGTGTTACATAAATACTAGTTATATATAATTCGAATTCATCCAATCCGAAATTACCCATGAACAAATAAGAACAAAGTCGAACAGTCCCACTCCCAAATACTCGAAGGAAAAAAAAGAAGGAAAAGGAGAGAGGTATCCCTTACAAAACACAATCTGTACCATTAGTAAATTAACATTTACTATTAGACCACTCCAATCGAAAAATGCTTGCTTGGCCCCAACTGAAACACTACTAGAATAGAAAGCAAGTAACATCAATCTGTACCATTAGTAAATTAAGCTAACTGTGAAGAATAACTAGTAGAATTATTACTGGCAATTGTAAACCTGTAGCTTCGGAATTGGGATGGGTAATTGTTATACGATGAGATTGTAATGTTAATGTTGTAAATGTTACTATTATTATATCCTCATTAATTGAAATGGAAGAGTATATATATTAAGCTAACAATCCGTAACACATTTAAATTTGACTCATTTTTTAGTCGGATTTAATTTGACAACAAATTATTCTTATATTATACATAAAAATATTCAACGGAATAATAGCATGCAAATATCCTTCATGAACTCTCAAAATATAATATTATTTGTGTTTTTTAAATATAATTTAAAAGTAATTGTGGTCAAAGCAAACTTAGAAAAACTGCTTTGCGATAACAAATTACTATGTGACATTTATATATAATGTTACTAAAAAAAGATTAGAATGTTTAGGCATTAGCCTAGTAAATTCGAAATTCGTCTAGTCCATCCCTAGTCAGTTTTAAGAATTGTAGTAATTCATTCATCATTTTTCAGACCAAGCGCCGCTGGCGGTTTGTTAGACCCCGATCATACTCCCGATGGTCTCACCATCTCACTGTAGCAGTGGGTCCCACGCTACAGTGAGATGGTGAGACTACCGGGAATAAGACCGTGGTCGAATTTTCCGCCGCTGGCTCTTCTAATTTTAATATGTGCCTAGGCGAATGGGCGTTTGGTCATTTCTTTCTCTTCTTTATTTACAGAGTTTATGAACCCTAATCTCAATAGTGGATTCGAATCCAAATTGATCCGATCCGAAATAGTATGAAGTATAATCCGAATAAGACCCAAATCTGAATTGACCTGATATGAAAAACTACCTTCAAGTTTTATCCTCCGAATCTGAACAACATCCGAAACAGATCCGATCCGAAATAAATAATAAATCCAAACCATTTGTTTGCCAGGATTAGGTGCAGGGTTTGAAATAAATAATAAGCAAGTTTCTTCCTTTTATTTATTATCTTTTAATATATTTTTTTTCAATCACAAATTCATTTATTATAGTATAAAAATTACTTAACACATGTAGTGTGTTATGCAAATTTTAGTAAGTTATAACGCAAAAAAAAATAATAGTATAAAATTAAAAGGTACATCCTTCGTCCCAGTTACCATGTAATTTCAAATAAAAATTAAAATAAACAATAAAATAGAAAAAGATGGCATAAAATAGTACTACCTCCATCTCTGAGAACTTCATACATTAAGGTTGACGTGTAGTTTTATGTGAAAAGTAAAAGTAATGATAGGATATAGAAAATGTGGGAAAATATGTAATTTTAGTGTAAAGTTGATATTGTTTATTACTACTATGGGCGAATTACATAAACACCCCATGTTGTTTGCTCTAATTACATATTAGTACCCACTGTTTGAACAATTACATCTACCCCATTTTCCATCTCCGGCATTGACTCCGGCGATTAGTTGGCATCTATTGCTTACGTGTGCTTATGTGGCTGATTACATGGATTAGCAAATTCAAATTAAAAAAAAAAAAATAAAAATAAAAGGCTTTTTGTAAAATACAGAAAACCCTTCGTCTTCACCACTAACCCGCCAAAAACCTCCATACTTGTTTCCTCTGCTAAACCCTAAACATGGGCGAATAACCTCAAAATCGACCTAACATAACACTATCTACATCTCAGTCGTCTCTATTAGTTGCAAGCTTTGTCCCGATACCATTTTTATCTCCAACAGTAACGGGAAAGAGGTGTTCAGCCGGAAATCAAAGTAAAGGTAACTATCTCCATTTTCCTGCCAATTTTCGACTTCTTACTTGTAAAAACTAGGCTGGGTGTACCGAATTTTGCAGTAGATGGCTTGTTGTCGCCGGAATTAGGGTTTTCGATCGTAAAAACCATCTTTTTTTTTTTTTTTTTTTTTTTTTTGATAGTTGCAAAATTGGGGTAGTTATAGTGTGATTTTGATGATTCAAACGTATAAAATAGGTTCAGTGTTGATAATTTCATCCAAAACCGGGTCTTTGTAGGTATAGGTTCCACCGATTATACTATTCGACTATCTCTATATTTTGTACTTAACAACCTTATTTTTATATTGTTTCAGGTATGATGGATGATGATACATACTTGATAAGGATACACTATCAAGGGAACCAATATAACATTCAGCGTGCTAAACCATCCAGGTATAATCACTCCAAGCTGCTTAATGAAGTGATATTTGTTGCTCTATAGGATGTGTCAAGCACTATGAATTTAGCTATTGGAATGAAATGTGATATGGATGATACAATGCAGCGCAGCAACTGGAGATAGTAAATGATGATGATGTTAGGACAATGTTTGATAGGAATAAGAAGTATATGTCCATTGAGTTGTATGTTGAAACATCTGAAGCTATTCCTCTTGTTATTGATTCTTCATGTACCAAAAAGACTAGTGTTAGGAGGTCTATGTGGAATGAGGATGACCCATTGTTTGAGCCTACCTATGCAGAGTTTTGTCAAGATCCTCCATTTGCACATAGTAGTAGACACTCTAAGCCTAGATTGTGCAATAGGCCAAAGAGACCTCCAGAATATGTTGATCTGACTGAGGAGGATGATTGTGAGGGTAAGGAACCTATGTCTGAACCTACACCACCTCAGCAACCCACCCATTCACCTAAACAGCCCAACCAAGATCCTGTCAACTCTTCACCAACACACCCTACACCTGCACCCACCAACACCCATGTTCCTGCACCTAAACAACCACCCACCCACACCCATGCTCCTGAAACAGAACAACCACCCTCCCACACCCATACTCCTGAAACAGAACAACCACCCAAGCACAACCATGTTCCTGAAACTGAACAAACTGAACAAGCTGAACACCCACCCACCCAAACACAAATTGAACCAGAACACCCACCCACCCAAACATCAACTGAGCCTCATGTTGATGCCTACATACCTGTGTTTGAAAATATGGAGCAATCATATCTTGATGAAACTTTGGATAATGAAACATTGTTGAACTTCAACCTTGAAGATTTCATTGCATCCCAATTGAATAGTCAAGCAACTCATAATACTCCTACTGAAGCAACTGTTAGTACTCCTCAGAAATCAAAAACTCCTAGAAAATCAACACCTAGAAAATCAACACCAAGTAAATCAAAAATTGTGGATGTGGATGATGATGTTTCTGATGTTGATTGTGAGCAAGATGAGCCTAAGTCAACTTACATGTATGATTCAGAGGATGAAGAGATTGGATTCTTAGAATTCCAACTGAAAATGAGAAAAATAAAAGTAATATGAGTGATGAGGAATCTGATGACAATGATGACAGTGAGGGGACTGGTAGCAGGGGAAATGTAAATGCAAATGCAGATGAACATGTACACATAGAGAATGAGGATGGTTTTATGGGAAATGAACATGTAGACATTGATATTGGTGAGGATGGTGAAGATGACATGGATGATGGAGACATACATTTTAGTGATGCTGAGTGGGTAGAAGATGAATTTGCAAGAGATAATCAGAACTGGGATAGGGATTTCAGGGTTGGGGAAACTTTTGTTGACATAAAAGAACTTAGAGCAAGGGTAAAGGAATATACAATCAAGGTGGGGTTCAAGTGTAAGAGGACAAAGAATGAGGAGAGTAGGTATACAGCCCATTGCTTAGGTGTAGGGTGTAACTGGAGGATATATTGCTCCAGTTTGGAGGACAAGAAGACTATGATGGTGAAGACCTACCATGGGAGACATACCTGCATCAGACAAGTGGATAACAAGGAAGCAGATCAAAACTGGTTGGCATCTAAGGTACATAGGTGCAAAAAAAATTACTTAGCAATCTTTGTTTTCTTTTCATCCACTAACCAGGCCACTTCTTGTTTACATTTTCAGATTATTGATGAGTTGAGAACAAAGCCAGCCCTAGATACACATGAACTCATTATCTGGGCCAATGAAAAGCTGGGAGTGATTGTCCCTTACATGAGGATGTACAGGGCAAGATTGAAGGCTCTTGATATGCTTGGAGGTAATCATGAGGAAGCCTATGCATTGATGCCAAAGTATGCAGAAATGGTGAGGAGAACAAATGAAGGCAGTATTGTACAGCTTCAAAGGGATACTGAACAAGTAGAAACCCCCCCCCCCCCCCCCTCCCTGTTTAAGAGAATATTCATTGGACTTGAGGCACTGAGAAGAGGATTTTTAGCTGGTTGTGCAAAGTTTATATTCTTTGATGGTTGCCACCTTAAAGGAAAATATTCAGGGTATCTACTAAGTGCAAAGGCACCGATCCCGATTAATCGGAATATTCCCCATTGCTTATGCCATAGTTGAGAGTGAGAACAAGGAGAGTTGGGGATTCTTCTTGCATGGATTGAGTCAGATGTTGGGTCTATTTCAAGCAGATGATCATTGGCATTTCTTGGAAGACAGGCAAAAGGTAATATTTCAACTTCATTAATTTTCATTTCAGCTACTTATCATCCATTATACCCTAACATATATTGTTTGTAGGGACTTGTACCTGCTATTGAGGAGATATGTCCAACAGTTGTCAATAGAAAGTATGCAAAGCACATCTATGACAACTTCAAAGTGAGATAGTCTGCTAAGGATTTAAGAAGGTTTTTTTGGCAAGCCTCAAGTGCTTACACTGCTTATTCATTTAACAAAGCAATGGAGAGGATCAGATCAGCCAAGCCTGAGGCACATAAATGGTTAATGAATATACCATTAACACATTGGGCTAGGCACACTTATGATACATTTGTTAAAGTAGATCATGTAACAAACAACTGCAGTGAGAGTTTTAACTCCTGGGTTGATCCTATAAGGTCCTTTTCACCTTATAATCTGCTTGAGGGAATAAGGCAGCAATTGATGAAAAGGTTGATTGTGAGGAAAAGGAAAGGAGCTAGATGTCAGTATGTAGTTATGCCAAAGGTACTAGCCAAGCTGAATGAGATAGGTGATAAGTCAAGGAATTGTAGAATTGTCACTGAATCTGGTAGGATATTTGAAGTTGAGGATATGAGTTTTAGGTTTGTTTGCAACTTGGATTTAAGGACTTGTGACTGTAAGAGATGGGAGATAAGTGGACTCCCCTGTAGATATGCATGGTTGGCTCTTCAGCATTGTAGGGAAGATCCAGTCCAATATATCTCAGCCAATCACACCAAGGCTGCATTTGTCAGAGCTTATGATGTTGTTATGCATCCTATACCACAACACCAATTCTGGCCACCTGATTTGACAAATGATGAATGCATGCCCCCTGATGTGAGGAGACCAGTAGGAAGGCCTGTGGTGCAAAGAATTAGGCATCCAAGTGAGCAACCAAAGGGAGCAAAACTCATTAAGTCACTGAGAGCAGCAGGCAAGTGTGGTATATGTGGACAAACAGGACACAACAAGAGAAAATGTGTAAGTCCTTTTTACATTTCTATGTCATGTTTGAAATTGAATGTTTATCTATACTTTTAGTCTAATTGTTGCAATTGTTCTGTATGATAGCCTAATAAACATCTAAGTGGAACTAGTGGAGCTGGTGGAAGTGGTAGTAACAGAACAAGTGGAGCTGGTGGAAGTGGTAGTAACAGAACAAGTGGAGCTGGTGGAAGTGGTGCTCCATCACAGGTTTGTTTGTCTTGCAAAGTACTGTAATCATGTTCATATTTTCTCTTGAATTGTTTATGATCTCATAAACTTACTAGTGTCATTGTCATTATCTCATTGCAGTCCAAGAGAAAGAGAGGTGGTACTAGCAGAGCAAGAGAGCAATCAAGCCAAAATCTGACACAGCCTGATGTGTTCTCTTAAGACTGATTTATGAGATTTATGTTTATGCATTTTGCAGACTTGAAAATCAAAAACTAGTTGGTTAGGTTTGACTGGAATTGCTTCCTTTTGTTTGGTTGTCTTTTGTTACTCAACTTGACATTTAGCATCATTCTGAAGTACTGTCTTTTGTGGGAAGATATGGAGACAATGTAATCCAAGTACTATTATGCTTATGAAATCAACTTGCGTTTCTGTTATTCCATAACTTACATTTTCATACATCACATGTTGTTCATAACTTTCACAATCATACATGTCAATAAAACTCCTAACAACACTAGGTCCACTGCAACAAGTTTCCTCAGGAAGCTGTCTTGATCAACTTGTCTCGGCTGCAAAACCTCATCTTCCATTTGTTGAGAAGGTGTTGTAGAAGAGCAACGAGCAACATTTCCATCATCTTTTGCGCACCAATGAGACCAACCATGATCCGGACAACGAAAGTACAACCTTCCATTGTTCTTCACACTACTTGAAACTGCCACGTCTGTTAACATACCACAACCAAATTTCCGGCAATGAGCCTTTTTTTTTTTTTTGTATGCAAATTCAAAGAAGAAAGATGAAGAAATGTGAAGCAAAATGAACAATTCATCAGCATTTATAGGGGATTTTTTTTAAAATAACGGCTAGTTTTTTATACAAATCAATTACATATACACCCATAACACTATTAGGTCAATTACATATACACCCAGTAACGGCTATGACTTGCAGGTCAAAAACATCTCAAAAAATAATGACAAACCCAGTGACATGGATACACACGTGGACAAGGGCGTGTGTCCGGTGTGCTGATATCAGCACCGGCGTTGACCATTGGGTTTGTTTGTAATTGTTGTTTGATTTTTTGGCTGCTCGTGTAATTATTCAAACAGTGGGCATGAATTCGTAAATGGGTCATCTGGCAGGGGTGGTTTATGTAATTTTCTGTTACTACTATTTGTTAGGTGTGGGGAAATTTATTTTTTAGTAGCGTATGAAATTCTGTGAAACGGATAAAAATGATAAATTTATAAAGTTGTGCATGATGGTTGAAGTACATCTCCAATGGTCAGATATGTACTTGTTAAAGATAACATTGTTTCTTCTGGATTGAGAGTAGATTACTTTAGGGGTATGTTAAACGCAAAACACTTTTTACTAAACGTAGAACACTTTTTTATATATTGCAAAAGACCCTTCAACTGATAAAAATATAGAATTAGTCTCATTTTTCGGAAATTTTCTCAAATTATCACATTTTCAAAAATATATAAACGTATATACACTACGATATCATAACACAACAAAAATCAATGTCGTACAATCATTAACCATATTATGCTGATAATGAAGAAGTATAATTTTTTAATTTGATATTTATATTGTTTATAATTATTTTATTGCGTTCGTATATTTAAATTAACTAATATTTCACCAAAATTTCAAAAAAAAATTAAAAAAGGACCAAAAACACGTTTGGTAGCCCTCAAGGCTGCCGGAATAGCCGTCCGGCAGCCTTGGGGGCTGCCAGCCAGCCCGTCTGGCAGCCCTCAGGGTTGCCAGGCGTTTGGCAGCCTTGAGGTCTACCAGATTAAATTTTGTCCGTTTCGTGAGTTTTTTCGGGTTCTTTTTAAGTAATTAAAAATATTATTTTACTGTGTGTGATTTGATTAAATTTGTTTTTTTTTTATTTATAACATTGCTCTTAAATTTTAATTATATTTGTTTGAAGATCATAATCACCTTCGTGTTCTTCAATTATGTTTGTTTGAAGATTCGAAGACAAAGATGTATGTTAGAGAGTTGAAATGCATAAATAAAAGTGTTTTTGGATAAAATCACCTACGTGTTCTTCGTGTTTTTCTTTTTAAGTTTTTTCGATTTATTCATTCGGATGATAAAATTAATTCGAATAAACTTGTTTGATGTTTTTTTTAGGTAAAATAGTAATTTTTTTCAAATTATTGAACCATTTTGTAAATTATAATAATAGTGTTATTATATGTAATATGTAAAAATTTGTTCTTCGTTTAGTAAAAAGTGTTCTGCGTTTAACATTCATGTTAATGTACTATCAGTTGTACAGTAAAGTTAAAAATGAGAAATATATGTAATTATAAACATACGATGTAATTATGCAGGGCAAATACGGAGGGAGTAGCAGTTTTGCAATCTTGCAGTTCGCACTACCTATTTTTAGCCAGCCAAACACAAAAAAACCATTTCTCAGTACTCGTTTAGATTCAGTCTAAATAGAATTCGCTTGCTTTGGTGATCTTTGAACTCATCCAGCCATCCTCCATGATTACGTTTTTCATTTCAAGACCTCGATCTTACCATTTACTCTAGAATAGGCCATCACCACCAGTTGATTAGTTGGAGTTTCTACGGGAAACTAATAGTACTATGTGAACTTCTGTCAATTAGATTTCTGGTTAGCCCAAGTCCAAATTGCAGGATGGTATAAACTAAAGCTATAAACTAAACATCTACTAGTGTTCTTGAGATGCAGACGGCTACACTCCTATGCTATTAAACATTTCAATATTTCATACAGGTAGTTCGCTGCCGCATTAACAACAAATCTCACCGTCGCTTTCAGGAATTCTTTTTTTTTTTCCGTTCTAGCTCCTCTAGCAATAGAAACATGTTAAAATCAGGGATTTGAGAAGTAATCTCACTAGAAATGGTTCGTCAATCATCCAGCCGAGAGCACAAGCATGGTGATTCAGAGAATCCGCCTCCATGTGCCGAATAACTTGCTCCATCACCCCGGGAATTCTATTTTTACGCAATAAAGTCACATCATGTCGTCCTCCAGATCATCTGGTACGTGCAACTTTTCAATGGCAGCCTGTTTGAACAATGACAGGAATTAACAACAGTATATGAGCCTATGGAAATAGACAAAAGTAGGAGTCCAAGCTCAAGAGTTTGCAAACAAATTTCTCGGAAACAAGATATAGAGGTCATATATCGGGATTTTAAAAGAAAGGGAAAAAAGGAAAGAAAGAACAGACTAAAATCCATTTAAAATTGGGACATGAACTCTCGACGGACGAAAGTGACAAATATATTGCAATAATTTTACAACTGGAAGCAGTAGACATCCCTAGGTCTTATACTGAACTTCTGCCACTTCATGAAGAGTGAATGCAGTTTGAATTTGGAAAAACTCGCTTTTGGAGTAAAAAAAGCCACAGGTGCCGATATTAAAAAATTAAAATATTCTAGAAGGTAGACTTAATAGCAGATATACTAAAAAAGAAAAAAAGTGCAAGCTTATGAAACCATCTTGGACCAGGGAAATAATGAAAATCTCTCAACAGTAGATGAACCATAGCTGCTTATGAGGACAGAGGACAGAGGACAAAACATAGCTTATTACCTTGATGGTAGCAACATCAGTTGCAGATGGTTTGAGATCCAATGCCTGTCCGAAATGAAGCATTGCCTTATCGTACATATTCTGTCGCTTGTATATACGGCCCATTAGTGCATAAACACTACTTTCACGTGGTGCATACTCCTTCAGCTCTTCCAGAACTGTTAAAGCCCCATCATGATTTTCCATGCTCAAAAGAATGTTAGCCTTCTGATATAGAGGCAAAGGATTCTTCGTGTCGGCTAAAATAGCTCTTTCCATCATGTCCAGTGCTTCTTCATTTCTCTGAAGAATTTTAAAAGATCAGTGGGGGCGTTTGATGGCCTATGATACAAGTTTCTGATGACTTATAAAGCACTTTTACTTTTCTGGTACAGAGATTCAAAAAAGGATCGCCTGTTTGACCAGGATACAACCGCAACTTAAAGTAGTTATAAATTATCACATTTTTTCCTTCCGCTTTTAGGAAATTTATCTATCATATAGTTGTTATAACCTACCAACCCACTAAAGTTAATCACAATGAGATCAAATTTAAACTCCAATCTCTGGACTCTTTTGTTATACAAGTTATCTGACCTTCAGTGCATGTAAAGCAGTCCCAAGATAAGACATAATGACAGAAGATCGTGGATTGATCTGAAAAGCCATCCTGAAGTGATGCTCTGAGAACTCGTATTTCTCTTGTCGGAGATAAATCATTCCAAGTCCATACCAGGCATTATAGTGTCTCGAGTCTATCCGAAGGGCACTTTGGTAACTCTTAATTCCATTTTCAAAATCTTCCAATGCTACATATCTGTGAATAAATACAGATTTTCAGATAATAAAAAAAATAACACATGACATATGTATCAGGAGGAGATGTGGTGAATTCATACTCATGACCACAGAGCGTGTGGGCATATGCAAATCTTGGGTTTAATTGCACGGAGCGCTGGAAATTCTTCAGGGCAGCTTCATGATCTTTCTGTAAGCTGTAGCAATTCCCCATAGCACACCTGTCATGTCATAATTATGAAAACAAAATTAATACTTGCAGAAGATATTACAATAGTTTATAACAGTAAAACTGAAAAAATTGTGTGCTGTATCTCTGTGTGAAGCAGAATAAAGTCAATAAACCACCATCTACAGAATCATTGCATTTATATCTAATATTATCAAAAAAATCTACATGATTTCATACGGCCAGTTTTTCATCAATTAAAACTTGAAAACTGACTACTAATTAACATGGTTTACTACAGTAAAACTGATAAAATTGTGTGTCGGCTCTGTGTGAAGCAGAATAAACAACCATCTACAGAACCATTGTCTAATATCTATTGTATTAAAAAAAAACCCACATGATATGCATTTATTAGCAAAACGGAAAACATAAACAGCAAGTATTTGGTACCATGTTTGAGGAGCTAAACGATCAGTGGATATCAGCTCCTGGGCAAGGTAACTCAACTTCATATCTTCCTTCAGATGCTGAAACATGGAAGAAGATTTAACTTTATAAAGACACAGGGCCCGGATATAACCAAGGAGCCAAACAGACAAGAAAGAACATTTTCAATAATGTGAAATGTTACAGGATATACGTTTGTTCTTAAAGGGACTATTGGGAAAAAGAGCCAGAAACTTCAAAATAAAGATATTTACTCATGCAGATTGACTATATTTATAGAGGACTGAAGATCCACAATTGGATATTGAACTTATGTGCAGGGAAAACCCGTAACATGCAAAAGCAAAATGTACATTGTTAACGGGTAATTGCTAAAGGCAGTGCTGAAGCCGAATTCAGAGTTGTTGCAAGTGGAATGACTAAGGGTCTTGGCTGAGGAATACACGGAGAATAGTGCATGTACACCCAAGGCCTAACTAAAGTTTAAACTACAACACAGCAGCAACTAGTATCTTCCAGTTGGTTCTTTGGTGAGTGTCCGCAAACTTCTTTCAGAGGGAATACGTATTTGCACTTTCGAGGCAAAAGCACTTGGGGAGTGTTTTCAAGTTCTTATTTAAAATCACATGTAAAAGCGACTTATTGCAGAAGTTGGTCCCCAGTAGCTTATGATTCTACTTTTAATTATGCTTCTCCTTAAATAACAAAGAACTAGCAGACACTACTTTAAAGGACTGGTTGCTGGAGGCAGTGGTGAGGCCGAATCTAGAGTTGTTGCACATAAAATGCGTAAGGATTTTTGCCTGAGGAATACATTGAGAGGATAATGCATTTACACCAAAGACCTAACCAAACTTTACAGTGATCATGAAGTAGCAATTAGTATCTCAACAAATTGTGTTCAACATGACGAACCAAGCATGTTGAATTTGAGAACATATTGAAAAATAAATAAATGACTCACATATAAAAGTGTAGAATAAACATCCATTCCTTCCAAATTGTATGGGGAAGCTGTGCGGGCAAGGTTGAAGGCGCGATCAGCTTCAAGATAATCAACCATTTCAAAGTATGCTTTTCCAACCTGTCTTTGAGTGACAATATGAGACCATATGTTCATGGTGAACGAACTTACTGAATTGATATTCGTTATCACACAGGACTAAACCTAGAATTATGTTAAGAGTGAATATGAAGAATGACAGCATGAAGAAATCTCTACTGCATCAACATAACCGCAAATGACGTTTCAGAAATGAGAATAAACAGCTTGGAGTTCTGTTCTTTTGAGTCCATAACTGAATAGTAATCAATTTAAGGCAGAGTAACATAAATAGGAGGCACAGCTATGATTTTCCTTAAAACGTAAAAGTGCTATGATTAGACTTTTATGGCTTTGTTACAAGTTACAACATCCTTTTACTTCTCCGGAAGAGCTACAAAAGCAACAGCATGAACAATAATTCAACTAATTATGTAGTTAGTGTGTTCTGTCCCTCTCCGCTTCCATTAATCTGTGTGTGTTCAACTGATTATACTTGCAAATGTGTAGATAATGTACGGTGCAAGTTCAACTGTGCCAACACCACCAGTTAAAATAAGGTTAATAGAGGCAGCAGAGGAACTTGGTACACCAGGTTGACAAATGGTTCATGGTTCTTCTTTTTTACTTCAGGGTCATGATCCTACTCATAGCTACTTTTTGTAAGGTGCCTCTTCTCTAACAAGCTAAACCAATTAGCTTAGGAACGAAACAAAGCGTAGAAATTAAAAGCAGTTCATAGGCAATCCGGAAAAAAACAAACAAACAAGACATATGGTCTAAGACACAGCTTTAGGTTCAGCATAACATAGAGCTGGAAAGGCCTGATGCTCTAATTTGACAAGGAATTCCATATTATTTTTATATTTACATTTTACAGAAACAAAGGTTGAAAGGAGAAAACAGAAAAGGAGCGAAAATATAAAAGAATTTAGTCATAGATGGTAAATACAACTGCTCGGCCCTCATGGTGAAAAGATTATTTGCAGATTAATTGATCAATATGATGGAACTCAGAACTATCTATTATGCAGTGTAGAACGAGACTATCTTTTTGTACTTTCATCATATAAGATCCTCGGGATTAACTCAAGTTGGAAGTACAGAAGGATGTAGCTACTCAACAAGATGAGAACAAGAAGTAAGCAGACAGCCTACCTGTGAAAGCACCCACCCCGTGTTGTAATGCTTTTGGGGGAGCTTGATATAGACATCCAACGCATCCTACCACAAGTTAGAAGGTCAGATTCATGCCAGAACTTCAGTTTGGAATTTGAAAAACGCATATTACCTGGCATCTACAAAGACAGGAAAGCCTAAAGCCTTCCCCAAGAAGCCTAAAAAGACCCAAAATTTCGAATGAACCATCTACTACTCTTGCACTGCTCAAAACAGCAGCACCTGAAGATCTGGTCACTCCTTGAGGCTCATGAGGCCTATTATCGCCAGAAGGGAAGCAACTAGAAGTTGCAATATAAGAATCATCATACATGTCACGATGAGACACTGCACAGGTTCGTTTCTTAGTAAGAAATTAACAACAAACAAATATCCAACAACAAACGAATATCCAATTAGCAGCATCTCATATTTAAAATTCTTTTGCAGCTCGTGATCTTTCTCTGTTCACTTGTTATTTTGACAGTTGTGTTAGTTAGAATTAACGAATGTCACTTGAAACTAAATCTGCAATGTTCGTATGAAATTGTCTTGCACATGTAACAAACAAAAGCATGTTGAGGCTCAGAGCCATCTCTTGCAACTCCAAGTATAACACATTACAAGGCAGATATATCTTGAGTTCTTTCCCGTCCATGACTAATGTCATCCTGGCTACTGACAATTCTTAGACTGAAGTTCCGAGTGATATAGTGCACCAAAAGGATTATCATAAACAGCAAGTTATTCATCCTCTTACCCCTTATTAACATAGCTAAAGAAATATAGAGGCTACAATTATCAGTGGCTGGCTTGAAAAAAAAAGTCCGACCGATCATGACATTTTAGCAACTAGTTCACTGCATAATGATTTCTAGCACTTTACTGAAAACTATCTAGTCATTTCACATAGTATAAATTTAAGATTTGAAACATTTTGCCGAAACATGGACTCCATGCTTCAAACATCAACATTATAGACTGAATGAAACACGTACAGAAAGTTATATCACCTTCATCTGCAATCTCATTTGCACATAATTGACCCTTTCGAATATTTAAAGAACGTGATGCCAGAGAGCTTGACTTAGAACCAAGGAGGTACTTAGAAGAGTGACCCGTTCCGTTCCCAGAAACTACAGACACGCTCGTATTAGAGTTGGGAACAGATTCTCCAGCAAGTCTCAAGCTACGGCGCTGCCCGGAATCAAAAAAGAGTCTTTCAGATACCTAAATCGAGAAATAGTTTCGGTAAACAAAAGATGAAGACTTGGAGAAGGAAATGCACAAACATGATCGATGAACAAGGATTTAGTCAGAAGACAAGTCTAAACAGAAACATTACTGATGAACAAAGAAAATTCGAATTTCTTAACCTTTCTTAACTTTCCTTCATCGACAATTTTTCTCCTAGGTCCTGCAACGGCAGAGTTCACCGTCACTCTTGGAGTGCTGTCACTGACATATGTTCTCAGGTTAGGGCCATTTGGCTGTGCATTTCTACATATAGGAGGTGGGGAAACACCTGACAGCTACAAGGAAGACAAAATTTAAGAATAGTAAGAAACAGAAAACTAGTTTCTTTGACATCAGAGCTGAACATTAGTTTTTTAACTGGAGAATCAAATTTAATAGTCTGCTTAAAGATATTGAAGCAGAAAAGGAATTAGAGAACAGCAGCACTGCATGCTGAAAAAAGTACAGTCAAATGAAACTCATTTTTGCTACCTCCATTGCCAACAATGAAAAAAATCAATATATCTTGGATTTACCAACATTGTGAACTAATGCATGAAATAAGAAAAGGAGCTTTTCGATTAGGAAGCAGAGAATACTTATTTTGTTAATGAAGAGAAATGGAAGAAATGGAAATGGGTGGGTGGGAGCAAGGTTAAGAGCTACCAGGAGATTTTGAAACATATACCCGAGTTACTTTAAAAGTTTAAAAACAAAGCATATGGAAGAAAGCCTAAACTATGGCAGCTGGGAGAGAAAAATTACATTGATTGTGTGAGTTAATGCAGTATGATGCGATACACATGGATTCAACGACCAGAGTATTATACGATAATATAAATTAACTATATGTAAATCATGTTATTTAAGATCAAAGACGTCTAAGCGCTGATATTTTTATCTCTGTATGAACTATGAAGGGCCCACAAGTCCATCATGCATGACTATCATCACCAAAGGATCAAAACGTCCGCCACAATTTTCTAATTAGATATGCAAACTCAAGGGAACAACATCAATTATGATTATGAGGCCAACACGACACGACAAAAGGCATGATATTTTTATACCTGTGAATGTGATTGTGAAGCCATTGGTGAAGGAGTGTTATAAAATGGAAAACCACCGGGCCCACCATTAAAAGACTGACTGGAAGCTGTTCTATGATAATTGCCAGATACATCCTGTAGACTATAACCATTTGTGTTCTTCAACTGTCTTGGGCTAACAGTTTCGGAGCTTTTAGGTCTGCTTGAAGCAACACTATGATCCTCATTTGATGACTGCACACACTGAACAGGCAATCCTACATGTAGGTATTGCTTTTGGATTAACATGGAAACTCCATCGTCAAAAACTGAACTTGCCTCATTAGCAGCACCTGACATTAAGTTAAATTTCAAGATATTCAAATGAGGATCAGACATGCCAGTCGAGATGTTTAAAACACACTACAAAAGATGGTGGCCCCAGCCCCCATGGCAAAATTGAAACTTCAACAAAATTGAGAGTAACAAGCAATGTGAATATGTGATATTGGATAGGAACAGAGCCAGTTGGGAAAGTTTCGGTACAAATCCTGAGAAATGCAAAATGGAATTTTTTGCGTCTTGACAGAGATGAACACTTAATAAACATGAAACTTGCAGAGACAAAGGTAAAACAGAAAGGAAAGGATAATGATGACATGAAGCCTAAGCATATGTTGTGTGCTGAAGGTGCCACATCCTAACAGGAGCATGGAATCTCAAAGGTTTTAATGAGAAATCCAGATGAATAGCAAAATCTCAAAAGACTTGAATGGAATCTCAATATTGGTTTGCCTCGACATAAATGCATCATAGACATGCCACTTGTGGAAACAAAGGGGGAAAAGATGGATGATGATGACAATGACGACATGCAATGATGTGAAGTGAACATTCACTGTTGCATTTCAAAATGATAGCTCCAGTTTATTGGCCTTCCAAGTTCCAACAAGCATTACTAATTTATCTATGTCGTTGTCTACCTTCATAAGCAAGCAGATCTTTGACAACATGCAGCTTTAACATATCAAAATGACCTTAAAAATATATATGTATAATATCCAGTTCATTTGTTTTTATTTATTTGTGTAGGAAACTAACATTTAAATCGACGGGAGCCCCCCCCCCCCCCCCAATTCAGTCTAACTGGAAATGTAGTATATTGAGGGAATAACTAAATGAGGATACAGAGAAGATGTGGACGAAGGCACCAAAATCATTTGCAATCATAAAAGATACCTAAAATACAAAGTTCCTCGTAAGCAGTCCACAGTAATGGATCTAGTGATAAAGCCTGATTAAAGTGATGGATGGCAAGCTGCCTTCTATCTGTGTACCTGAAACAATTATTTACATAATACAATAAGAAAATTGTGGAAGTTCAAGACAATATTTTGCAACACATATGCCAGTCCTAAGAAAAATAAGTTTCTTCACCACTACTCAAACTCTAAGTTTAGATAAAGAAAGATGGGATTAAAGATTGCTTCTTATATTCATTCCTACAACTGTGGATCCCAATTCACAGGCTATGATTGATTTAGCTTACAGCTTTAGCACCGGTGTCATTTATTTAGGCAACACAACTTTCAAATTAGAAATAATAGCTTGTATACTGGTGGGAAAGAAGTTACTTACAGCTTCATTATTGAAAAATTTTGCTTCATATAAATCCTTTCAACACATAGTCAACTGTAAGCACATGTTATTTATTTTACTCTGTACTTCTCAAAGAGATTTTCAATATTGATCCGAGTATTAATTCACTTATCCAACCGCAGTTCTACATCCAGGTTCAGGTTAAGATTGAAGAAGAATCATCCAGAAAGGACAGAGAAACCTGTTTGTGAAATAGAATACATAGATTAATGAACCAAAACGTCAAGCAATCAATAATTTCTAACACAAACCCACAGTGACCAGAAGTTTCTGATACATCTAAAAGTTAAAAACTAAAAAAAAATAAAAATAAAAATAAAAAATAAAAACAGAATCTGAAACCATTCATTTCTGGGAAATTTGAAGATATAACACAAAGGAGAAGTTGTAAAAGAATTGGGAAACTTATGTAAAACTGATGGACTGCAAGAAAGAAAACATAATTAGAGACATATTTTTTGGGTGAGGGGAGTGGGTTATTATTGCAGAACCTGTATACTAGTCCAAGTAGATAATGTCCAGCAGCTCCATTGGGAACCTGCAAACCAGAGCAAAAAATAAGGTAGAAGTATAAGCACCCACCACTACCATGGATCGCCAAACAAAATAATCGTGGAGAGTAGAACCCAGTAACCATTACTTAGATAATATGCCAAACACTGGAGGAGTTCCCATTATTCTGCAAAATGTATGACGTGTGTCATGAGCATACCTCTGTTGAAGACTCGCTAGGGGATAATGCAGCCTCTGCTTCACTCATAAGATTCATCTGAAAGCATGACAGTGCGAACAAGTAGCGGCATTGAGCCGACTGTGTGCCTTCAAAACCAAAACATAACCAATAATGAACTGGGGCACTTTCACTAGAAGAAAAGTACAGCAGATTGGATTCAATCAGGATTATAGATCAGCATTGCTTCATTTCCAAAACATAGATGGTCAAGTTCAATTACTGTAAGATAAATTTTCCGACGTACCCACTAAAATGTGGTGTGCACAATGTGCCTGGTTGTCTTGCAAGTAACATGTAGCAAGCAGGTGCAAATTTTTCTGCACCAAAACATACTTAGCAGCAGTTCCATCATCAATGATAATAAATCATTATAATTCAAGTGTGAGAATAGTATCATAATAGAATTGGCAAAATTGCAGAACTATAAAATACACTCAGACTCTAGATATGCACCACCACATTCAGTTACGGAGTGAAATCCAGCCAAACGATCCCTTCTTTCACCATAAATAGAGATCATATTCTCTATAGGGCACATCTGGTTCCACTTTCACACTCAATGTCACGTGAAACCATGCGAGAGGAGTTCTAATCTATCGCAGCTTCACTATTTTCAGGACTAAAGCAACAAAATGCAGTCTATACCCCTCGACTACAAGTTTATCCTGTACCAAAACTCGTGGAACAAACAAAGATACGGAAAATACAGCTTCTCAATAGATAATTAACATTACTTGGCCACTTCAGTTTAACAGCATATTCTGTTCTGCCTACTGCCTAGAGAGTAGAGACTACTTTGCTTCGAATAAAAAATGTTTAGTATCAGTTAGGATATGAAAACAATTCAGGTCTAATCAGTTAGGATATGAAATTCACGTCTACAGGTAGATATAGAAAGGAAATTATATACAACAAGAAGCACCTACAATATGCATTTATGAATACGAACATAAGCAGTATATTTACTGATTTCATTGCTAACCTCAGAAGGAAACTCAGCACAGAGGCGTTCACCGACAAAAATGGCATTCCGATAAAGTAAGTGGCGGAGACTATTCCGCACGCATTCCGTCAGTATCGCCTCCATTTCATGAGCATAAACGAAGCAAAATACGTCGCAATCAGCTGTAGGAGCTATTACTCAATCAGCTACAGGCTAGGTCACCCAATTCTAAACCGGCCAATTGAACTGAATAAATACCTAAATCACCGACCAGATATCAAATCAGAGACATGCCTATCGTATTTGCTGTTTTTCGATTTTGAGAGAGGAGGGAAAACGATGAATGAGAGATTCGAAGTTGCAGAGAGATGGAGAAACAAATTTGAAAATTACGCACCTGGAGGAGAGAGGAAAGAAGCTCGTTGTCTCTGAAGGGCTCCAATCGAGGCCTGAACATCCATTTTATACTTGGGTCAGTCAGTCGAGTTATTGCCTTATTGGTATCGGGCTTTGTAGTTTGTAGAGCGTCATTTGGGTCCAGAGTTGTGAACTCGGGTCAGGCTGAAATTGATCATACGCAATTTATGGTGCGGTTTTTAACGATTGAAATTTCAGAGGCTTGTTGTTTGCACGAAAATGGCGCGGTATTTAACATTTGAAATTAAAATGGCGCGGATTTAACCATGTGTCATGTTGCTTGAAAAGATGATACATGAAATCTTCATAATTGTCGAATGACGAATACTCCACTTTATATCACTAGTATTTGAAGTGTGGTTTCCGACATTTGAAATTAAATGTGTGTGCTACGGATATATTACACGTTGCATGGAAATTAAGTACGAACGCTACAAGACGTCCTTGTGTTATTAGATTGTACGAAGAACATGTCCGAGGTATGAATCTTCGAGACTTTAGTCTTTTGTACTTTAATTCCTCGGTGAAGGAAACAATGATTCTGGCTGCTCCAACTCATTGATGGAGCGAGTGGGTCAGATTGCCTTTGTGTGTCATGTTGTACTCGATCTTTCATTCAAAGGATGACAGGTATGTCAAGGCTGACAGTTGTTGATATCAAACTCCACAGTTGGCACGATGGTAACTATGAACCATTGGGCTTATGTGTAACATTGTGCATCACATCCCACAAATCTAAATGCACAATTCACATTCTTCAACTATGATAAACCGCAACTCACAGCACCACAGTTACAAAAGCAGCTCGTCCCAAACCATAACTGAAATTCCACTATCACAATTGACGATCTGCACTTGGTGAGCCGTCACATAATTTAATGGCCTTGTTAGAAACATGTAGATAGAAGAGAAAAAACCGTTATCTACACTGACCATGGAGATTTAGTTCATGAATGTAGAGAAAAAAAAACATGTTGTTAAGCTCCCTTATGGCTAGCAGGACAAGATAAATGCATTCCTAAATTAGTCAAATATACGGGGGGAAAATCCCCAACCATACTTTATTCAAATTACTTATATTACTAACAGGACAATATGAAACTAGTATTAAATCCTACACGAGAGAAGATCTATGGGAAAAGTATATATCAACTTTGTACTCGGAACCAATATTAGATGCAATCTTGATAAACATTCTGATAGGTGAGTATAGCAAAACAATAGTTAAGCTCAATTATTCCTCGTTGGTATGATTATCATACAACTCGGACACTCCCAGGCCCCCCCCCCCCCCCCCCCAATTAAGTCTCGCATATTTCTTGAAGTCACAAACTAAGGAGTTGTTCTGTACAACCAATTGTGCGAGATTAGTAAAGGTTATGATTACTAAATATCTGTAATATAGAGTTTTGTATGAAGTGCTTTATTCAGGGTATTCCATACAAAATCAGCCTGACCCGGTATAATGGACCTACTCATATCCTTCAAAAGTTGGGGAGATGTGAATCTGACATTGAATGATTAAGAAACAATAAAAAAAAATTGCCGATATGAAATGGGCGGAGGAACATAATAAGCAAGAGAGAAAGCATACTGGTCATTCGTAACTTCGTCCGAAATTCTGGTGACCGGAAAATTCAAATTCCGACGACTTTAATCTATCAAGTGGCTTCTCATTTGCTCATAACGTAAGATTCAAAAATGGAAGAAGAAAAAGGAATCCAATAAACCAAATTGAATGGTTCTCAAACTGTGCAAATTGAGTAGTCCATTTCAAATATGCTTCATTGAAGACTGGAGAGGGTATGTGTCTTATGAATCTTCAACTTTTTGGGCTGAAAATTGAGAGTTCTGTAGAAGATGAATCTGATGACATTCTTGAGGGGTGAAGTTGTCATAGGCAGTAGGTACATTATAGGAGTAGTTTAATCCTCCATCTACATAACACAAATAAAGTGTATTTAATCTATGAGATTGTATCTCACGTAACTAATAAGGCATAATTCCATACGCTCTACCAAACAGCTCCTAACTTTACTAGGCCAAGTATAAGCATGATTCCTCCAAGAAATACGAATAGTGCTCGCAATACAAGCCTCGCATCACAATCCTTTGACTTAATTGTCAGCATCGTAGCACAAAATACTAGCGCTGCCCCAACAATTGTAATTATGTTATATTGTACACCACAAAGCAACTGTGAAGGCGTAGAGCACCGTTCCTTTATCTAGCGTCCATGAGCATTTCTTGTCGTAGCATCATTTTGTCTTTCCTACTTCCTGTCATCCTTTTTAGTCCTGAAAAATTTCAGTTCTTCTTCTTTTAAGGAATAAGACTTCTTCGCCCCTTCACTTATACTGTTGATAAACTATTTTTCCCTGTCTTTCCGGCCAGCATACTCAACCTCCTCCTTCTTGATAGAGTTTAGTTCTTGTTTTTTTAGTCCACAATACTTATGCATTAACTGTTTCTTGCATTAATGGTGGTCTGTTTGCATCTCATAAGGTCGTTTTTTCCCTTTAAGAATATGTTCATAAAGTTTGTCTAGGCAAATGCAGCATCACAGTTAACTGAATTTAGATATTTATGCTACCTTTAAAGGCTTTGTATGTAACGTTTGGTACCCAGTGAGAACTTACTGCCACTTCCAGCCTCCACTTGCAAAAAAAAAGCCTAGAAACAGTGAAAATTTTAAAAAGTTATCTACTTTAATAACCATGGAGGTTCAGTTCATGATGTGGAGAAAAAAAACATGTTGTTAAACTCCCTCATGGCTAGCAGGACAAGATAAATGCATTCCTAAATTAGTCATATATATAAAAAAAAAAAAAAAAATCCCCCAGCCAATATTATTCAAAGAGCCAATATTATTCAAAGAGATTATTACTTTTTCATACCCTCCTATGAAGGCGTTCTCAAAATTAACCCCCATAGACTAAAAATTACAGACTAGAAACAGCTAATGACAAACAATTACAGTTAGGTCCATTTTTTGGTTGACCAAACTCATTTTCCAAAAGAAACCAAACAGGCCTTAAAGTTTCTTTAAAAACAACAACAACAACAACAATAATAATAATAATAATAATAATAATAATAATAAAATTGGTGGAGCAGAGGCTCTGCCATTAATGACGGAGCTTCTGCTCCGCATCCGCCATTAACAGAAGCTCCACAAAAAAGTCTCCAATTTATTTTTGTTAATAATAATTTAAAATGATATAAAGTTTCATTTTTATTTTTTTACCAATGAAACTATCCAGCTTGCTTTCACATGAAACCAATTAAATCAACATTGAAACTATATACTTAATGTTGAAACTTACACACATGTCGATTATAATGTTAGTGAAACTAACATCGTTAATGTTGAAACTAACACAATTGGTGCTGAAACTAGTGAAACTAACATCGGTGATACTTAAACTAATGAAACAAACATTATTGGCGGAGTCTGCCATAATGCGTCCAATTTGATTTTTTTAAATAATAATTTAAAATGATATGAGGTCTAATTTTTAATTTTTTACTTAAGGCTTGTTTGGTTCAATCTTTTGGTGAGCACAAATATGAGATTTTGGACCAAAACGTAATTGTTAATCTATTGAGGTTCATTATGTAATTGAAGACGCTAATAAGGTAGTAAAAAGATATCTCCCCTTATTCAAATTACTAATATTATTCCCAGGCACACGAAAAAAAATCCCCAGCCATATAGTTGTTGATACAGAAATGTGTCCAATCCTCTAAGGGCGCCATAGAGCGTGTCCTAAAGCGCATCACGACTTAACTAGCCAATTCAGTACTGGTCCGACCTCACATGGTCCGCCCAAAGTGAATCGACCAGTACGCTGAAGTCACTACATCTCCACAGCTAGTCCGAGCTGGCTAAGGAAAGGACTTCCAAACCTGACCATGTCAGTACAAAGATGCCTAACGGACCGTACGAGAGAATCTCGGACGCCACCATTACATTAAGACCAAACGTATATAACAGAACCGCTGAGATACTTCCGTGAGACTCTTGGCTCGGACATCCAGAGTTACCCAAGGGCAGATCAACCAAGCAGACAGATCTGTCCGAGGGACTAACACGGACCCAAAGTGAGCAGTACTCTCAGAGGGAAAATGTCCAAACTACCCTCCCAGGCCCACTTATTGGTATTGGACTACTGTTCGCTAATGGGCCATGGGCCAAAGGTAGCATTGGTGTCCAAATATGGATCGTACACTTGGCATCATCTTATGAGCTACTTCATGAGTATATGATAACTATAAATATAGCACAAGGTCCAGGACCGACCTTGAGGTAAGTGATAAGTCGAGAAGCGAGCTGGAAGTAACTAGACCTTTCCCATTACTATTGCATTGAGAGCTACCATCTCTCCTTTAAGTAAAGCCTCATTCCGGATTGACCTTGGCAATCCGGGCAACCCATTCTAAGCCCCCCCCCCCCACTTAGTCCTTTCAGGTGCTCTTTCTCGGACAAGCCTTTTATCGGACTTCAAGTTGGAGGCGGAGCTTGGATTAGGTTGCTTGCAGTGGTAGTGTTGGTGTTGAGAGGTTTATCCCTCAACATTTTGGCGCCGTCTGTGGGAATCTTTACAAAAAGCATCTGTGTTTCGAGTAAACCAATGGCAAGAACAAGACGAACAGCGAGAGCTGGTACTACAGAATTAAGAACTCCACCACCATGGACGCCTCACCCGGGGGCAGCTGCAGCAGTGAAGGAAGATATCCAAGCAAAATACGCCTGGCCGGTCCTTCCTCGGAAGAAGGTGCGGCGAGCTTCTCCGACAGAGCTCAAGGCCCGCACCCGACAATTCACGATGCACGATGGGCGCATTGTCCGCACTAACGACCTTGGATTGGCGAGATGCGGTTTGACAGTCGCTAATGATCATCGAGGTGCACAGGATCCAATGCTCCTCCACAACAAGCCACTCCGCGTGGTTACGCCTCCTCGGCGAGCGGCATTGTCTAGAGCGGACAACGTCAATCCAAAGAGATTAGGAGATCGGCAACCCAGGAGGATTTGCGAGATCTATCGACGGGCCTCGGCCTCACAAATCCGAGGAAGGAAGCCATCAAGTAAGGAGAAGCGCGAGCGTGAACAATAGACACCGGAAGTTCCACTCCGGTGCCTCCGAGGCCGAGGATCAAGTGGCGGAAACAATTCCAAGAGCCCGCATGAGCGAACTTCCGCGGATGTGGCCATGCATCCGAGGACGGGGAGATCATGACGAGCGAGATCTATGCCCGAAAAGGCTTTAGAAGCTCAAATTCTAAGCCTCGGACGTCGTAAAAGATCACGGCAGATAACTACCAGGCCAAATCCCTATGTGTGATATCATGAGAAGGAGAAAGCAGAACTTCGGACGAGTGATTCCAAACTTGGAATACTACTATGGGGCGCTTGTCCGTGGGTCACTGACACGCTTCAACAAGATGGATTCCAAAGGGATGAGTGACAATACTAAAGCCCTCACTTTCTCGTCCACTCTCTTGGATTGCCATTGGTACACCTCTTTAGAATAAATCGTCTGATTAAATGACGCGGATCTATCTTCTAAATTCTTGGCTCGAAGAAAATCAAGAGGAGAAAGCGTCGTGGAGCACCTAGCGAGGCGTTATCTGAGGAGAGCACGAGGATCTAAGGACTTTCTTGGATCGATTTCTTGAGGTTCTTGGGTTGAGCCACACGGTATTAAAGAACGAGTCAACACACAGTATGCTAATACTCTCAACTCGGAACTCAAGAAGAAAACTCTCAAATCAAGAGGTAAGAAGAAAAGTACTTAGAAGACATGTGAGGAAGTGATGTATGGAGAAGATTCTGAAGGAATGTTCGGTGAGAGCCGGCTCGAAAGCAAAGGATCCGGTGAAGCAAGACCAACGCCCGGTAAAGTTTGATTCAGAAGGATCAAAGATCTGAGGGTTTTCACGAGAGAGAAGTCCGCCAAGCGATATGCGGACTATACCAGCTCACAGACCAAGATCCGACATCTTGGCAACTATTGTTGAGAAGAAATTTGGGCGTCGATCGATGGCGAAGCCCCTCACGTATGGAAGCAAGAACCAAAAGGCTATTGCAAGTTTCACAAGTGTCGCGGACACGAAACGGACGATTGCATTCAGCTGAAGACAGAGGTGGAACACCTAATAAGGGATGGAAAATTGAAGGAGCATATCTATAAGGACGAACCTGTACGACAAGATAGAACAGAGCAAAGGAGAGATGAGAGGATGACGGAACCACCGCCCCACTCATTGCCTCTGCCCCCTCCATGACCAACTATCCGCCCATCTCGGACCAGCGTTCTTATCGATATCTTGATGATATCGAAATGGAAAACGCATACAACGGGGTGTTCAACACTATGCAGGAGGACCAGCGGGAGATAGCGAGGAGCATGAGGCGCACCGCAAAACCTCCGAAACAACGACCGAGCATATGCCAGTCCGGCAATTCCAGGCACTAACGCCATATCATTCGATGACATCTCCTACGGCGGGGGGAGAAGACATCGAAAACCCAGATGTCCCACTCGTGGTCTCCTTGACCATTGCAACCTACCGAGTGAATAAGATCTTGGTTGACACTGGAAGTTCCTCGAACATCATCTCTAAGAGGACCTTTGGATCGATGGCATTGGGTAGAGTCCGATATGGCGAGTGCACACCTCCATATTAGGATTCGGAGGAGGCTATCGACCCCTCGGAGTATCATGTTACATGTTTCTCTCGGTACCTTTCCGTGAGGTGACCTGAAGTCCGGCCGTGGTGGTCGAGCAAACTTTCGACTCTGATTGCCATCTTGACGCCCAGTCTCAACAGTTCAGCTGTTTCATCTACTCTCCTCAATAGGATGAAGTTCCCAACGGCCTTCGTCGGACAAGAGCTCGGAAATGTCAGAGAAGCTTGGGAATGTTATATCATGTCCACAAGAAGGGCATCTGCGCCCGTGCTAACAGTCACCATGACTCCTGACGCGCCCACTATCCTTCCACCCAGAAAAGAGGACTCACAAGTCGGCGTAGGAAGCCAGAAGGAAAAATTTCCTAGAAACGACGCGAATTGAGCCCCATGAGACCCTTAAAGAGATCGAGATTATTCTTTGGCGATCCGAGAAGAAAACAAGAATCGGGACGAAATGAATGTGGAAGTAGAGATGAAGCTCATCGCTTGCCTCAGAAAAGCAATGATGTGTTACGGAGTACCGACGATCTGAAGGGATTGACCCACGGTTCTGATTCACCGTCGAACATGGATCCTTGATCAAATACATCCGACGAAAAGGAAAGACTTTGGCCCAATCAAGGATGCCATCATATCCGCTGAAGTCGATCGACTCCTAAAGGCAGGACACATCGAGGAAGTCCGCTATTCTGGGTTTGCAATGTTGTTCTGGTCGAAAAGTCGCCAAGCAAGTGGCGAATGTGTAATGACTTCACAAGGTTGAACAAGTTTTGCCCCAAGGATCCGTATCCATTGCCACGGATAGATCAACTGGTTGACTCTACCTCCGGATGTCGCCTTCGAGCTTCATGGGCGCATACAGGCTTCTACCAAATTTGGATGGCGAGGAGGCGTTAAGAAAACGGCTTTCTTCGCGGCATGAGGAGTATACTGCTTCAAGGTGATGCCATTCGGACTGAAGAACGCGGGAGCCACCTACCAGCGACTGGTAAACCAAATGTTCAAAGATGAAATCGGGGAAACGATGGAAGTCTACGTAGACGATATGCTTGTTAAAAGTAAGACTGAAGAAGAGCACATTGAGCATCTCAATAATTGCTTTTCCATTCTGCGGAAGTATGGGATGAAACTGAATCCGGAAAAATGCACTTTCGGAGTAAAGGGAGGAAAATTCCTCGGATACATGGTCACGGAAAGGGGAATAAGCGCCAATCCTGAGAAAATCAAGGCGATCCTAGATCTGCCACACCCGAAAACCCTCAATGAGGTCAATGACTCATAGGAAGTCTCATGTCCTTAAGTCGTTTTATTTCCCGATCAGCCGAGAAGAATCTTCCGTTCTTCAAAACCCTCCGGAAAGGAGAGAACTTTGTGTGGACCGCGGAATGTTCTGAGGCTTTCGAAAAGTTGAAAGAATACCTCCATTCCCCTCCACTGCTCTCCAAGCCCGTCGAAGGAGAACCACTCTACCTCTACCTAGCAATTACGGAGGAGGCAATGAGTTCCGTCCTATCTGATTCAAGCTAACGAGCATTTGCCGATCTACTATCTTAGCAAAGCCCTTGCTGGGGCGGAGACAAGATACGTGAAGATCGAGAAGCTCGCATACGCTTTAGTTTATACCGCCAGACGGTTAAAACCTTACTTTAAGTCTCACAAAATAGTGGTACTAACTGCGGAACCTTTGAAGCAGTCCTAGGAAAGCCAATCTGGGCGACTCTCTAAGTGGGCGATCGAGCTCGTGAATCGACTTTTGCTACCAGGCTCCGTCAGCCAAAAAGGCTCAGGTCCTCGCCGACTTCTTAGCGGATTACCCAGAGGAGGATTCAGAGAAAGTCCCTGACAAGCAAGTGTTCGAGTGCTTAATCACCAAACATATAGTCCGAAATCCAGCCCCTCCAATGTTCAACCCAGAAAACCTTGAGGAAGCCCAGTTCATCAATCGGCCCCTCCCTTTGTCTGAGGGGGAAACTCGGGTCAACCAAATGTTTCTACTTGGTGATGTTCCCAGAAATTCCAGTTCGGACAACATCAGAACGAAAATCACTGGAGGGATGAACGAAGCGGAACCTCGTGACTCGCGGGAGATCTCCAAATCAAAAACATCCTTCCGATGTCCGGACATTGGAAGTCGATGGTTCTTCCTTTGGAAGAGTGGGAGGAATTGGAATCTACCTTAAGAGCCGGAGGGCGGAACTCGACTATCGATTTCCTTGGATTTCAAAGTTACCAATAATGAGGCAGTATGAGGCACTTTTGGTGAAATTGCTAGCCAAGTCTCTCCAAGCTCGGAAGGTCAAAGCTTACACGGACTCACAGCTCGTCGAGGCCCAATTTTCAGGAAGTTTTGCCACAAAAGGTCCTTCGATGATTAAGTATCTTGAGCTACTCAAGAATGAGGCCACCACTTGAGAATTCACCTTGGAAAAGTTTGTGAGTTTGGAGCGAAAGAGTGATGCCTTTGCAAAATACGCTTGCTACTCTGGCTTTGGACACAAGGAGAGTAATTCTACTCACCATTACTGACTCATCCGTCATGGGTCCCAGTTCGGCGGTCATGATACTTGACATAGGAAGAAACTGGATGACTGACATTTTCAACTATCTCAAGGACGGATCTTTGTCGGCCGATCCGAAAGAATCAAGGAGTGTGCAATGCCGAGCGAATAGATATTTTATAATGGGTGATGATCTGTACAAAAGATCTTTTTCCGGGACCCACGTGATGCTTGAACATGAGAAGCACAGAAGTCTTTGGAAGAGATACCTGGAAGGCTGTGGGAGTCATTCCGGGGGGAGGACCCTCGCCCATAAAATCATACGACAAGGCTATTATTGGCCCACCATCGGTAAAGATTCCGCCGACCACGCCCGGAGATGTCAGGATTGCCAATATTACGCAAACATCCCACATCGCCCGACGAACCCTATGATTCCGTCAATCATAGCGTGTCAGATTCGATCGATGGGGTATCGACATTGTCGGACCATTTAGAGGTACCAATGAAAAAGTTTCTTATTGTGGGCGTGGAGTACTTTACCAAATGGGTAGAAGCGAAATTGTTGCAACCATTACAAAAAGTCGAGTCGGACCTTTATACGGAAGAATATCATCATCGCTTTGGCTTTGCCAGATTCTCGTCTCGGACAATGGTGCCCAGTTCTCGGGACATAGGCTCGAGGAATGGCTTGCGTCCTTCAAAATCGAGCAACGATTTACATCATTGGATACCCAAGCCAATGGGCGGTGAGTCAACAAACAAAACAATAGTCAAGATCCTCGAAGCGATTAAGATCTTCGCAAGAAAATTTGGCAGACGACACGGAAGGCGCTATGGGCGCATCGCACCACTGCATTTGCGACCAAAGAAACTCCTTTCTCCTTGGTGTATGGTTCAGAGGCAGTCATACCATCCGAGATTGCTGTAGAGACTTTGAGAATCCAAGAGTTTGAAGACAAGGCAAACCGAGAAGCTCGGATATTCGAGCTGGACATGTTTGAACAGAAAAGGCCTGATGCACTGGCGAATATCCTTAGGTATCAGGCAACCGCCGGCCGAGCCTACAACAGGAACGTTCATGTGGTGAACTTGCAAGTCGGGGACCTAGTGCTCCGACGAGCCGACATTCTGAGCAATGTTGGAAAACTTCGAGCCAGTGGGAAGGACCTACAAGATTGTCGGGGCAAAAGTAAATGGGAGTTATGAATTAGAAGATGAGAACGGACATCTCCTCAGGCGTCCGTGGAATGCTAGAAACCTTCAGAAGTTCTATGCTTAAAGATAATTGCGCGGAGCTCCGTCATGTCGATTGATCATCTCAATATTCAACCATTTGTTACACAGAACTCCGTCAGTTCTGTTCCTTTTTTGATCCTTTTGTCATTGGCCATAGAGCCCGCAAGTTGTAATTGAATTTCCTCAAATCAATACAACTTCTATCTTTCGATTTGTGATTTTTCGATCTATGCATCTGGGATCTAATGTTCGATTAACTACAAAGAAAGCAAGAGATTTCGTTCATACAAAGACGAATTACACTTAATCTTATGCATACAATTTGCAATCTCGGATCGACATCCGGACTTACGGACCTTAGCGAGAAAAAGCGGAAAATGTCTCGGAATACGTCATCTCCAAAGAAAGATCGTTCCGTAGGAAAAAGCTTCCTCCGTATCAAAGCGGAAAAATGCAGTTTCCATGAGACCAGGAACTCGATCTACCTGCACACAAGAGAACGGTTAAGCATGCTGGAATCCTTCAGGATACCACCGGAACATGGAATGCAAGTCCTATATCCGGGGAAAACAAAGTGCAGACAAGAAGAGATTTCCGCCTCACCGGCTTTAGAGACTCAAACTCTCTCGAAATTCGGAAACCATTTCCAATATAATAGAGATTTGAACCACTAAAGTGGGGTTGGAAGAAAGCGGAGGAAACAGACGGATATACACTCAAACTGAGATCTATGATTTTCGGTGACTGATCTTCAACAATTTTCCCCTCTAGACCCACTCCACCCTCAAGCTCAGGATGAACACCGACTTGAGAGTGGACGGGAGTCAAGAGGGGGAAACTATTCAAGAGACCGTCTTCTTGCTTTTGGGTAGATTTGGAAAGTGGAAGTTGGATTTGCACGACCAAGGCCAAGAGGGATCCGCAGTATTTATAGAAGTGACGAACCAATAGGCGTCTGACACGTCAGAACTTCGACGTCGACAATGGGCTTAAACTATTTATTTGGGTTGAACAGTGTTGGGCCAAACGGGTTTATCCAATCAAGCCTAAACAAGCCCATCAACTACGTTCGAGTTTCTTAGCCATTTTACAAAAATACATACGTCAATATCATCTGACGAAGTCCGCACACGAAAAAGATGGAAATCCCGTCCGAGAAAAAACAGTTCGAATTTTATAAACAAAATTATCCGAACATTTACATAACAGATGTACAATCTGGAAGGATCCAAGAATAAGTACATGCATCCACGGGGCATACCCCGCCTTGTTCCTTCACCAGACCCCGGAAGTTGAGCCTTGGGATTACGGGCCTCCACCTCGTACAGCGAGCTTAACATTGCATACGGATCCTCATACGGATCAACCTCAGCGTCCGCTCTCTCCTCCTCAGCCAATCTCCTAGCTATTCCTGGACATTGAGGGGGATCGCCTTCGAAATCCAGGACAATAGGGTCTTCTGCGGTGCCTCTACCCGGATAGATGGGCGGATGCATGTGCCCACAAGCACAGTTCACCCAGTGACTATACTCTTCATCGCCCGATTCTGACATTCTAAAGCACACTGACGCCCGCGGGATAATAAAGTGGATAAAACACAAGAAAGAGTGAGGGAAAGTACAACAGTGAAAAAGGGAGAATTACCACACCCTTATTTATAGTGGCGACGAGTCTTCCAGATCTCGCCATCTGTCAATCATCCGATGACTGGGAAGATGAAAAGACGTAGTCATAATGACTTTTCCACTGTTGGCTATTTCAATGTTTCACCTTCCTCCTTCTAGAAGAATCTCACATCCCAAGGGGCGAACAGTCCGAGTATCGGAAAGATGATGGTCTGATTTCTACATCAGATACCATCTACAGCGGTCCGTGCTCTCAAGAGATGGGTAATTTATAAAAACTCAGCTTATGAGCAACAGATAAAAAAGGGAACGAAGAAGAGAGCAAGTAATAGTTCGGAAGCATAGGAGGTTCATCTCTTCGGATAAAATACGAAACATTGTTATAATATGAAAGGACATTCCGAGTTATCAAAAGATGCAAATACAACAGAAAAAGTCAGCAAATACATAATTTCAACGGGGCATACCCCGGACTTCTCATTCGGGCCCAGTCTGGCTTGGACCAGCTTTTTCAGCCTCAGGCCGGTTGGCGTTAGGATCTTCGTAGGTGGCTTCCGCCGCAAGGTCTTTAGCGTGGGCAAACAAGTCGAAATCAGCGGGAAGATCAAGAACGCGGGTAGGCAGGGCAAACCACTTTTGCAGGAAAGCTCGATAATCGTTAAAGGGTACAAGGCCCACTTTCAGAAGAGCTTCCAGGACGAACCTAGGAAGGAAAGGCCCGCCGTTCTGGACTCAATCTCGCCTTCCTCAGTGACCAGTTCCACAAACTCACATGCAGCCGTCGTCGAGACACTATCAGCGCACTTCGACACGTTCGCATCCGCAGAGGATCAACCTCCGCCTTCGATCAAAGTCTGGTGGAAGAAGTCCCTTGACTGCGGTGTCCGATCGCGGACCTGAACCCATCAGACGGAGGCATCCGATTTGTCGACATCGAACTTGAAAAGCGGACCTCGAAGTCACGGCGGTAAAGGCGGACATATTGGAGGCCCCGACTAGGAAGTTTTAAAATCCAAGAAAGCTGCATGGCCTTATCGTGAATCTCTCGATGGTGAGTTCCGCCTTAATCTTTTCCCAATTGGTCTTCAACTTGGAAGTTCACCTCTTCCTCCTTGACTTCATCTCAATTTGGTACTTCACTTTCTCCGCCTCATCCGGGCGTGGACCTGACCTTATGGAGATCCTCTTCAATGGTGGCCCGTTATTTGGCCTTCCTTTGCATAGGCCTTGATGAAACACCGGTGAAACACCGAGTGAACCAAGTTATATTTGTATTACATTAAGAACAAAACAAGTAAACCAAGGATGATTATTTACCCGGTATAGAGCATCGACCCTCAGACCGCTCCATTTAGGGAGTCATAAGCGCTCGTATTCCTTATCGGGCGGCTTGGTCCCAGGGAAGGACAACGGACAAGCTTCGCCTCTTCGCGATGGCGAGAGCCTCCGAGCTTGCCGCCCTCTTTTGCCGAGATGATGGCGTCCCATAAACACGTCTCGGGTTGGGGCTCGAGTGTTGTGAGCTGCGGACCGGGTAGCAGTGGCGCTCCGCGTAGCAGGAGCCTTGCCCTTATCGAGCACCGCTTGAACCTGCAGTCCTCCACCTTGCCGCCTTTCTTCTTGATGGCGAACACGGTGACATTTTCGGATCCGGCATGGGCAGACCCGTGGAAGTGTTAATGATTCGGGTCCTTTGACCAGCCGCGACCTCCAAAGCTTGTTGTTCCCTCTGCAACCTCTTCTTCTCTCCGAGAGTCGACATGATGTAATCGAACCAGTGAGCTGCACAATAAACCAAGGGCGTTAGATACAGACGGGTTAACGAAGGATTGTCAAAATTGCGGAAATCGTAATCGAATAAAGTATCTCGGAATGGCAAGCATAAAGACTCAAATGTCGGGTTCTTCTTGAAGTCCGTCTTCCCTCGACCTCATTGCGTCGGTCGGCCACTTTAAATCTGGCGGTGACGATCGGTCAAATGGTATGGATAGGTTGGTGGATCGTGCTTCTTATAAATAGCAGCCACCCACGGAGCCACATTCTTTGGAAGAGGCGCGGTCAGGATGCTCTCCTCGAAACTTTATGGGCGGTCCCCATTGTTCTGCGCCTCTCGGACTCCCGGTTTGAGCCATCCATACGAATATGAACTTATCCCACCACTTGACCCAACGGCGAAATGGAGTCACAAATGAAGTTATAAGGTTTCCTATTCGTAAATGTATAAAAAGGATTCCGGACTAAATGAAACGTGAAAGAGTTGCTGAAGTTCTCAAAGTTCTGTGCCCTTTCTTCTTGCAAAAAGCGAAGCAAATAAGATTACCCAAGGATTTGGGATAACTGACTCGGACCAATCGATGTGATTTAGGATGTGCTTGACTCCGTTGCAATGGGTACCTTCCACCCACAAGCAAAAGCTACCTCGTGCACACATACCCGTGGGCGGGTTGTAAAAGCGTGTGGGCTCGGGAACCATGATTTCTCTGGTCGGGGATCTCCACTTCCGCCTCCACTCGGGGATGTCCTCCGCCTAACCTGGATGGACATGTAGGAAGAAGCCGTCCGTGTTTAATTCTCCAAATCATCCACTATTGTAGCAATGAGACGCGGGCGGGAACTTGATTCGGGACTTTTGCACCACGACCGTCGATTAATTGAAGATTGGGTGAGCAGACGCGGCGGGATGTAGTGCAATCCATGGTGGATCGTCTAGAGGAATGACGAGGATCCTTCCCCTTCTTCCCCCTCGTCCCCATCTTCATCTTCCTCACCATCTTCTTCATCATCATTAGTATCTTTCGGTCTCCCGGACGTGCTTGGTAGGGACGGACCTGTCTCCGCTACAACACAGTCCTCCACCCCGGCCTCGAACATCTCGACTTCTTCGGCCTCCAGACCGCTGTCCCCTTCCCGCTCTGCGTGATTCGCTCGAGACCACAGGATGTCCCAATTCCACCTGATTCGAGATTGGGTGACGACCTAGTCTTAGCAAGGACACCACAGTCCATTGGAGCGATGACGCGTGCTTGATCGCACCGTAACTCCGTGCCAGTGCGAATCTCTGGGCGACCAAGATCCACAAAATCTTTCACGAGCAGCTCAGTCCACGGACCCGATCCCTAAATCTCTGCGTCTCTATGACACAGGGCTTCGTCTTTGGTCGACTATCGCTCCGGACATCCTAGGCGGAAGAAACAAGTCGGGAATGATGGTGTTGATTGTCAGAGTTCGTTTAAGTAATTTCTTAAGTCGAAGGAAGCTACGGTTATACTTATGGCACCTTATCACCTACCTTACGACTTTGGCGAAGGCAAATTTATGGAAGCGTGCCAATTGGCAACACACTACCAAATAAGCATGCGAATCAAATCTTGGTTACGATCGGCATACGCATGAAATGCATCAACAAGATCTTGGCGATAAATTGGCATTCAACGATCTGAGAAGAAAAGTGTTTCAACTAAGAGCGTTGCTAAAGCCTTTCACGCAACATCGGCAAAAGCAGACTCGACCATTTCATATCCGGCGGGCAAAACATATGAGCGAAGTAAGCATACGTGAAAAGGAAACAACTCGGAAAAGTGAAGATGTACGTGCTTGATAAAGTGATTTGATAAGTTGAGCAGACGACTAAGCCTTGCTTCTCAGAGTCTGATTGAAGACAAAACTTTCAAATCTTGCGACTCTTGCTTGCTCGGATGTGTCTTCTAACGCTTGGATTGCTGCGATTGCTCACGAGTTTGATTGCTAAAAGTGTGAAAATGGTGATGGGTGACTATTTATAAGGGCAATTTGGGGATAGCGAAGTCACGTCGCTTGGATTTGAATCCGGTAGTTGATCCTCTCAATCGAGGTTGTACCTCTTGGCGAGTGGATGGTACATCGATGCGTCGCATTTAATGCTTGCAGACGCGTCACATCAATCAATTGCGAACTGACCGTTCATGTCGTCACGATCCAGGTCATGTTCCTTTACTCGGGATCTTTCTCCGTGGGCGACGGACAACCTATTGGGCCTCTTGGGCTACGAGAGGACGATTCATCAATCGCCAACAGACGGTTTCGAGGGCTACGTCGAGATCTAACCGTACTCGGACCCATATATCTCGGATCTGAAAAATACCTTTTCCTCTGGTCGGTTATGTGATAACTTCGGATGAAGCGAAAAAGGAGAGATATATTGAATCCTTGAGACAGACGGACGGATCCCGACAAAAAGATTTCTTCCTTTTCTTTTAATTAGCGATTGACACGCTCCACGAACGGTGATCCCTCATAGTTACCAACTATCTTCTACTAAGATACTTGAAGCGGGGGACATATGTTAATCTGAAATGTGTCCAATCCGCTAAGGCGCCATAGGCGTGTCTAAAGCGCATCACGGCTTAACTAGCGATTGATCTTGGTCAGCCTCACATGGTCCGCCAAAGTGAATCGACCGATCTGTTGAAGTCTACATCTCCGGCTAGTCCGATTTGGCTAAGAAAGGACTTCCAAACGACCATGTCGATCTGAGATACTAACGGACGAGAGAATCTCGGACGCCACCATTACATTAAGACCAAACATATATATGAGCCATGAGATACTTGGTGAGACTCTTGGCTCGGACATCCAGAGTTACCAAGGCGGATCAACCAAGCGAGATCTGTCAGAGGGACTAACACGGACCCAACAGGTGAGCAGTACTCTCGGAGGAAAATGTCAAACTACCCTCCGGGCCCACTTATTGGTATTGGACTCTTTAGCTAATGGGCCAAAGGTAGCATTGGTGTCCAAATATGGATCGTACACTTGGCATCATCTTATGAGCTACTTCATGAGTATATGATAACTATAAATATAGCACAAGGTCCAGGACCTTGAGGTAAGTGATAAGTCGAGAAGCGAGCTGGAAGTAACTAGACCTTTCCCATTACTATTGCATTGAGAGCTACCATCTCTCCTTTAAGTAAAGCCTCATTCCGGATTGACCTTGGCAATCCGGGCACCCCATTCTAACCCCCCTTAGTCCTTTCAGGTGCTCTTTCTCGGACAAGCCTTTTATCGGACTTCAAGTTGGAGGTGGAGCTTGGATTAGGTTGCTTGCAGTGGTAGTGTTGGTGTTGAGAGGTTTATCCCTCAACAATAGTAGCTCATGGGCTTAAAGACATCCTTTTGGACTTCTTCTCCTTTCTAAAATTTTCTTTTTAAAATTAAAAATCGGGTTTCAAGTTTTTGGCGAATTGTCGAATTTAAGTTTTTTTCCTGCTTGGTATGAGCTTCGAGTAGCAGTTGAACTGGGTCGACCCTACGGCTTTCACAACATAGACTCCAAGGTAAACAAGATATGGAGGAGAGAAGATTAACAACAAGGGTCGAGAAGAGTCGATAGTCAGACTATCTCTCCTTAAAACTCTATTTCTCCACCACCGTGCACACGAGTGTTATGCAATAGTCTCCCAAGATAAACCCTATCGTAAACGACTAGGTTGCACTCTGATAGCCGAGTACGACAAACTGTAATTTGAGTGTGTAAGGATTCACAAAAGAGCAAGAGGGAATGATATTTTCAAAGTAAGTATGGCTTGGGTTGTGTGTTTCAGTGAATAACTGCTCCACACATTTATACTTGCTATGTGATCATTTCCAAAGTTATATCATTCCATTAAAGGTGTTAACCCTTCATAGACACAAGTTGAAATGACGGAAAATATTCAACCCAGGGACGTTTCTATTTATAAAAATACAAGGAGAATTTGGAAACTAATTAAAAAAACACATGCTTTCGGACGCTACAGGGCTCCCCCACCGCAGTTGGCCCGTAGAAACAAAAGTTGTTGTACGACCGCGTGAGCTCCTAATTTTCCCCAAACTTTTAATTTTCCACTTGTCTTTTGGATTTCTCAGTCCCTTAAACACGAATTTAACACATATAACTAAAATTCCTTGTGTCAAGAATGAATTAACTCATTATTGCATTGATGAAATACACTTATAACATTAATCACATTTTCACCACTTGACAATTTTAGTGACTCAGAGAGTGTTTGGCTAAGAGTTAATAACTTGTAGTATTTCGTAAAATTTAGGTGTTTTAACTCGATTTTCAGAGTTTTAACTCTTAGTCAAACACTCCCTTAATATATTAAATGCAATTCGTTTCAATAACGATATTTACGCTATACGGAATGATTGTTTCCGACCTGTTAACCCAACTTACCAATAGTTAAATAAATTGAAAGCTCACTCATTCATCAAAATTGCATTTGCGAGGTTAGTATATATTCGAAGTAGTAGTCCGGTATGTTGCACTACCTCCTGGTGCTTTATAGGTTGTACCGTAGAAAAACTATGATTTGGATCCCTTCCTAAATTGATAAGAAATGACACCGAAGTCCGAACTGATAACTAGCCATTGAAAATGAGCAAGTAATTGGGTAGGCCACCGGACCCAACCTATATATGACATCGTGTCTTATCAATGATGATGTACAGGGTACAAGTACCACAGTATTTCTTCCCATAATAACGTTCCTTAATAACGGTTATCACTAATCATCACCTTATGGGCCCTAAAGTTCAAACTTTAATCCTAAATTCGATTACTCAATTTTAGAAAAACTGAAATAAAAAATATTAAAGATTAAAATAACATAAAAATGTTTCAGCACCTGAGCTGAGACTTGAGAGACGCGCTCTGGTCTCGCAACTGTAATTAATAAATACGGAAATTCTAATTCCATTTCCAAATTCCAAAAATCCAAATTGGCAAATTCTAGTAATTGCAAATTACATTTGGTTCGACCAATTCTCACCCATTTCTTCAAAATTTCTCCTTCTCCAATCAAGCTTCTGTGAAACGACTTTCAGTTTCTGCTCTCTACAATCAGATCGCCGTTTCTCTCTTTCGCATAAAATGTGGTGACAGTTGAGAGCTAAATCGGTGAAGCAATGGTCCTTCTTCTGCTGTTATTCTTCATCCTTGGTGCCGTTACAGTCGTTGCTGCTCAAGCAGCTGGTGTGTGGATTTTGATTAGCCGCCTTCAAGTGAAAACTCAGAAACAAGAGGCTGAAGCCAAAGCGGCGAGATCGGTTGCTTCGCCCAGCGACGTGAACGCTTGCTTGTGCGACAAGCAGGTGATTGGGTATTATTATCATAATTGTTCTTATTTTCAGCGATCATGCTTTACGAAGTGGAATTGTCTCGTATGCCTGTGTTGTGCGTGTTTTTGCGTTTATGTTGAAGTGTTGTTGCAGTTAGATTTTGGAATTATACGATACGGTGTATATGACATGGTATATGGAAGTTATGCATTGGAGTTGTTGGATAGTTTTTGCATTCTCATAAGAATTTCAATGAAGTGGTAAGCACTGTAGGAATATCTCCTTCAATTTGTTAGGAGCTATTCAGTTAAGCTTTAGTTTGAAGGTGCTACTAGTGTTTTGCAATTGTTGGAATGGACCAGAGACTAGCATAGTAGCATCTCCATTAAACGAGGGGCTTTAGTTTGAAGATGCTAGTGTTATGCAATTGTTGGAATGTACCAGAGACTGGCATCTTCATTAAACGTTGGAATGTTTCTCAGGAAAAATAAACATGCTAGCAATCTTCAAAAGTTTCAGTACGATTAATGACGAAAGACTGCACTAGTATAAATGAACTTAAGTCAGGCATATACCGAGAGGAGACCTTGCTGCGGGATGTGGATTAAACCTGTGTATGTTCTACAGACTGTACATGCATTCAGAGGATGTAGTCATGTAGGATATTGATGTGTAACCTTGAGGATTTAGACGATTCTTTATTTGATGGCTTTTAGAGTAAGAAGAGCTTGACATGTATATCATGATTCATGATTAACTTTACATCAACTTTAACATTCTGGTTCACAGTTATTCGGAACAAAATAATCTGTGTAGATACATTGTTTTTGCTTTTTTTCTCGTACTTGAAAATGTCCTACTTCACTAGCAGTTGAGAGAAGTGCCGAGTCATATGATTCACTAAGTTTTCACGTTTCAAAACATTCACATCCGTATCAACTGCATGTTCCGATGCGTTCCCTTTGCGGGAAATCAGCAACAGAGATGGCCAACTTGAACATATTTATGTTCTTCATTCAGTGACAAAGTTTCCTTAGGACAAGACGACCTGGTTAGTTTACGTTCTTGATAAATCATCGTACAGAAGGAATGCGTGCGGTTGGATGAGGGGATTATGGGGCAGTTTTTATGCTAATGCTTTGCCCAATTGTTCATTAGAAACTCAATCGTGTTAAAACTTATAAGATCTAGTTTATCCACCAGCTAGAAACCCCACTCTTTACATTGACATGTGTTTTTTCTTCTTCTATTTCTCAGGGGGATCTATGGGTTTTGGAGCCTGAAAAAGTTCCAAAACTTGGGGTTGAGGACAAAACGCTGACAGAGCAAAGGAAGCGAAAGGAGATCCTGGAGGTTGCACCAGTTCGCAGACATGCCAGAATTAAGGATCGTTGTCTCATCCTAACAGAGATGGATGGTACCTCTGTTGAGATTTCACTGAGGGGCTGCATGGTTGTTGCTGTCTCTGCTACAGACTTATCCACAAGAAAATGGTGATTTGACATTTATGCGACACTACTTATGGGATTTAAATTTTAAAAAAGACTTTATGTTCTGTATCTTTATGCACCATGTGGCATCATCGGTGTTTAAGATGTGTTTAGGATTGAAGGGGGTGCCTTTGAAATCATTGGTGTGTACTATAAAAATAATGAAATAACACTAATAACATGGAGTGCATGATTTAGCATTAGGAAAAATGAGAACTGATATCATTCCCAACTTCTTTTAATATGTTTCAATTAGAACATTACAACTATGGTTTAAATAACAGCTAAATAATGTTTAGCTGTTCATGTAGCCTATCTTTTTGGCTACAATTTTCAATTGTATCAGTGTGAAATTAGACCCGATCCAGTTCACAACTGTAATAATTATTTATCCACTGCCTGTTATTTGAGAAATATATATTCAAAGATGTTCATTTGTCCACGGAAAGCACAACACCGCGAGATAGTATCATGCTTTTCATTAAACCCTCTACTGATTGCTTTATTCTTTTCTGGAAACATTATAGAATGAAATTGCCCAATACTTTGTTATTTCTTGCATTCATGTCTGTAACTTGTATTCATCTATTCCTTGTAGGGCCAAAAGGTATCCCATTAAAGTGGAGAGGAAGGATTCTGTCATCTATAAGGGACATAAAGTTGTTTACATATATCTTGAGACCTCTTGGGAGAAAGAATCATGGTGTAAAGCTCTTCGGCTTGCTTCTTTTGTTGATGAAAGAAAAACTGCCTGGTTTTCTAAGTGGAGCACTGAATTTCAAAATTACCTGGCATCACTAAATGCAGGATACCCTTCATTTATGAAACCTGGCCATTCTTTGGTGCAGACATAATGGACAAGTCAGTTAAGTTTGACAATTCTTCATCCAAAGTTCGCCAATTTCTTAAGAAGCTTGGAAGGAAAGCTTCTAAAGGTGGATATGACTATAAAACTAGTGGGATTCAAAATTTAGGCCACGAAGATAAGAAACTAAGTGAGAGCTCTCGATCCATCCAAGACTCCACCCCTAACACTGGCTTAGGCAAAATAATCACAACAAGAAAGCCACTTGGTGCTATTTCTGCCGATGACAGTAGTATGGCATCATCGGTTTCAACATCTTCTGAACCAGGAAGTAGAAGTAATTTGTCTGGGACATCTGATGGAGACTCAGACCACAATGAAGGCGCCCTGTGTTTCAATCTATTACTTTCCCGACTTTTCTTTGATGCCAAAAATAATCCGCTAATGGTGAGCTCTATACAAAACCGCATTCAGGTACGTGGTACTTATATTTTTCCAATCCCATTGGGGTTGTGCGTGAATAACTTTGACGTGGAGTGTGGATTCACAATGATATGTTTTTAATTTTATTGCATAAAGTTGTAAATTTATCCCAAAAAATACCTAAATTGAAATATTGATTTAGTGATGGAAAAATAACATATCTTATTATCCAAATATTTAATATCTGTTTCCCCTTTTAAGCTTGGAGGTCTTATTAGATGAATAGTATGGTTTTCTTGGGGTAAATATTGTGATGAGGTAACAGTATACTATTTTTCTCTTGATTAATGTGTACAGTAACCACATTTAAAAAATAAACCATAGTATTATGATGACCCCCCTCCCCCTTCTGCTCACAGAAAAATAGATGGCTATCATACTTTTATCCGTTCCATTGGTTTGTATCAACCCATTTGAACAATCAGGGAAGTATTAGTATGGCATTATAATACATCCTAAATATGTATTTCTATATGATAGAGTTCATAAATATTTCATTTATAACAAAAGAACTGTGTGAACTAGATCAGTTATTGTCGGGATTGATCTAACTATCTTATTCCCCCCCCCCCCCCCCCCACCCTTTAGATTAATCAGGAGGATTGTTACATATAGAATATCTTATACCGAGTATGAACGTATGGTGGTTTCGGCAGTTACTTTCCTTATCAGTCTAGACAAAATCGAGGTTCTGTTTCATGTAGTGCGATTATATTCCCAGCCTGTCTTTGTCTATAGATTCTGGCACTTATCCAGGTCGGTTTTCGTTCGGTACATCGTCCATTTAGGTTTCCGTGTTTTCTATGCATTTGATGCGGTGGTAATTTCAACAAATGCGATTTTTATAGCATTCTTCTGACTTTCTTGATCAGTATCCATATCATCTATCCTTGGTGAACTTTGTCATTGAGTTTCGTATCGAAGTGTCTGCATGCGTCTGCATGTACACTATGTTACATCCAGGGGTTAATATCTCTTGTGCAATTAAAAGAACTAAAATGGTCAAGCTGTAAGGCCTTTACTAATTTCTACAGTTGTTGGCAACAAAAAAGTCCTTTCGTAACATTAAGTGTCTGTTTGGCATCCAATTTAAATCGCCAAAACCTGGTTAAAAACACCTAAAACCATCTATTTTAATCTGGTTTTCATGATTTTAATCGCTTGCCAAACAGCCCGAAAGCTGACTAAAATCTAAAAGTTCAACATTGTGCAAGTTCTTGTAAAATAAGTGATCGATCATGAGTTCTTGTTTGCAAGATCTAAACCAAGTCTGGAGTGATTCTACTGTACTTATGAAGACCAGATTTTGAGGCTATTTTTAGATGCAGTGAAGTAGTTTATTTGGTGTGTTTGAACGTGCTTATCATATGTGCCAACTAATGCGTGTATTAATATGCAATAGAGAGCATTATCCAACATGCGGATTCCTACTTATATTGGTGGAATTACCTGTACTGCTTTGGATCCGGGCACTCTTCCTCCGCGCATGCTCGCGATGAGGGTCCTTCCCTCAGATATGAATGAGGTGTGGGCAATGGAAGTTGATGTAGAATATCTTGGGGGTGCACTTCTGGGCATTGAAACGAGGCTTGAGATTCAAGAATTAGACTTAGAGATTAAGGAGGGAGCTCGTATTGATACTAATACTGCTAGTGAGGTTGCCTCTGATCTACTGGAAGATCTTGGGGAACAATTGAAGCTTTCCGACGAGATGATGGATGAAAGGAAACAAAAAGATGAAGGAGATTGTGGCCCAGGTGTCTAATTCTTTTCATTCTTTATCCAGTTTGTTGAACTTTCTACATCTGTTGCACTCTACAGGCTGTTGTCTCAGACAATTGCTCTTTTGACTGAATTAATGCAATTTGTTGGAGACTGTGTGTCCTGTCAATTTATGCATATTTTACAATTCTAACATCAACTGTAGTCCATCCACAAGCTATGGTATTATTTAGTCCATTTTAGAGGAATACTATATTATCTTGGAGAATGCTACAAAGAGTTCATAAATCATAATCATTTCTAAAATGCCTTCTAAAATTTATCTGCCTTCTTTGGTTAGTTATTTAGTCATTTTATGTGAATTTACAATGTGTAAGAGAGAGATAGGGAAATTAAGATGAGATAGAAAGAAGATGGTAGAAAACAAGAGGAAAAGGATGTAGGTATGTAAGCCGACAGATGTTAGTAACCGTGTTATGTTTGTTATTGGTCCACTTTTTTTGGCCAAATCCAAAATCCAAGATCGATGCCCAAAACACCTAGCCAAACAAAACACTAGTGTTATCCCTTTTTTCTTTTTATGGTGATGCTTACCAATAAAGTGGTCTGGCTATTAACATGATTACATTTTACTGCCATTTCTATAAGGTCTGTTCAATGGTAATGTTATAGGAGTTAGAAAGCATCAGTTCTCCTTTTTGTGAGTTTGACTATATACTCAAAATATTTTCTACACAATGATATTGAACAAAATACCAACTCATTCTATGTTTATATATCCTAAACGTAATCTTTTTGAGAAAATATCAGTGACTACCTTAATGTGCATAGGTCTCAACAGTAAGGGCTGCTCTGTTCTGAAAATTTCTTCTCAGGATGTTGTGAGTATTGGCCTATCTATATCTGTCCATCTTGTTGTTTTCTTTCTTTTGTTTTAATTTGTTGGGAAAATACTATCTCTTCTACCTGTTAAGAGGCATTTTTGATGTACCTGTCCGATGACTGGATTTTACTTGCAACTTGGCACGATATTATCCTATATTTGCCACATTCCTTGTTTATTTTCGCCATGCTTGCCGTAGACTATTCACCCCGTTCAATACCTTTGCAGATGAAAAAGAAGCTTCCAAAAGCATAGCTGGTACGTCATCTCAAGTGCCTAAATGGAAGTCTGTGCTACATTCTATTACCAAACAGTTCTCACAGGTTTGTAATGCAGTCTTACTTCTACAGTTCATTTCTGAAACTAGCCTTTTAATAAGTTTCCCACTGTAGTGTTATTCTTGAAGCAGTACTTTATGGAGCTTTCTTAATAGCCACATATATGTTTGCATACTATTCTGTTCAGTTTTGCATTATCCGTTGTTTCTGGTTGCCCCAGTTATCTAATATACTCGAGGGGATTTTCAATGATCATGACACTGAAAGTTCTGCCATTGAAATAAGAAGCAAAGTTGTCTTTCACTATTGTATTACGATGTGTTAGAATCTTGTAATGCCACCATTTTTTCGTAGAGAGTGAGTATGTCGGTGAAATTAAATTGTTGAAATGAGCACCTTAGACTCTTCCTTGCAAATGTCTAATGAAAGACTTAGTAAGCACCAATTATGGAGCCCAAAGCACAGGAAATTCCAATGCATGATACTAGATCTTATAGGTTAGGATGCTTCTCAAAGTAATTGTACTTCCAAAGGTGCTACATCGTGCCCCAAATATCATTACATCATTTGTGCAGGACACTACTTATAGATGTTGCACATGGATTTTAGACAATTTATCATGGCCTTTACAAGCGACTGTGTTACAGCTGTCACCTGGGAAAATGATTAACTCAAGTTACCAACTTACCTTCACATACAAAAAAAATTAGAGAGAAATTATCCGCAATAGATTTTGTACATTCTTTCTGATTTTTATAAATTATAATGAATTTAAAGGACGAGAAAATCATGGCTACATAATGTGATGGGGGAGAGAAACAAGTCATATTCTGAGATCCATAGGTAGGTTTACAGCTTGGGCTATATTTTAGTATTAGTTTTACGAGTATATATGGATAACTTTTTTATGGAAGATGCCTAACACAATGTGAGTATATTGCTTTAGTGCTTCTCACCTGTTTTTTCTTTATTTATTGAAGGTTCCTATCACTTTGGGTATAAGTATTTCTTCTCTCCGTGGAACATTGAGGTTGTCGATGAAGCCTCCGCCTTCAGATCAAATTTGGCTGGCTTTCTCTTCTATGCCTGATATTGAATTCAACTTGGAATCATATGTTGGTGACCGTAAAATTACAAGCGGGCATCTTGCTTTGTTTCTGATAAATCGATTCAAGGTCAGATTCTTTACTTATATATGTTAATGCCTAAATTTCTGGTAATTACTAATTACATATCAAATTGCTCAGTGGAGTAGATGGACTCTCATTATACTGCTGAGAACCGGTGGAATGATGAAAAACGTTCACCTAGATCTGAAAATATAACAAGGATATGTTTTGGTGTGGGGAAAAAAGATTACATGGCCAGATAGCTTTAAATTATAAGAGACTGAAAAAAACTAACCTACGCACTGTTCCAAGAGAGAGAGTGTGGAGATTTGCTGATCATTTCTTAGGTTGTGAAGTAACAAGACTAACTCAGTTGCTCCTTAATAGCATTTCCTTGACCAAAGTCCAAGTGTAAAGAATATAGTCCTCCTGGAAAACACTTATGTAGACCAGACCAGTCTTTATAAAACCTTGTGGCTGAAAATGTTCTAGTTCATTTCAGCATCATGCATCTATATTCATTCAAATCTTGTTAAAAGAAGAAAAGAAATGGAAAAAAGAGATAGAAATCTCTTTTTGGTGCTCTATTATGCTCGCTAGAGTTTCTACAAGGCTTTGCTCACAAGTTTGGTGTTCTCTATTATGCGCTGGAAGACACCTGGTAATTAGTCAACAGAAAAGATATCTTCACTTTCTAATAAAAACCAACACGCATGATACGTTGCACATGATCAAGGATTCAAGGGTACATCTTTATATTTCTAATAAAAATGAACAGTGGTGATACTTTGCGCTTGATGAACTAGACAAATCAGCAGACGGATATGTAGTTGCACTTGGATACTAAATTGAACATGTGAATTAGTCATCACCATTTAATTAATCTGACCTTAGAGTTATACATATACTTCCTTACTACTAATGTTTGTTCTGAAGTAGTTATCTGGCTGTGTCTCGGACATATTGTTCCGGCAGTGATAGGCATGTATTGGGGAAACTGCAAGAAAACCCTTGTGATTGTAACTTATGCAAACCAATGTAATTCTCAATGCATAGCGTCTTTTTTGTGATTCTAAAAAAAAAATCTGCACGTTAGCCAGTTTAGGGTGCAAATGTAGAAACTCTAGTTGCAGAAGAGTTTTCCAAGTATGTGCCAAGACCAGTTTTATTCAGAGTACCTGAGGAGGAAAACGTTCTGCATTAATGAAAATAATATTGGGAATTTTGTAATTTCACATAACAGAAGGAAATATACCATCCCCAATTTCCAGAATCAATGCATCTCTATGTGGTGCTGATTTCAGTTATCCAAAGGGATTTGCTGCTTTTTTTCTAGCCATTAGTACATCTCTGGTTGAAGTTGGGGGCTGATACAACTTTTGTTCCTTTCAGGCCGGAATTCGCGAAACAATGGTGCTTCCAAACAGAGAGAGTGTCTCTATCCCTTGGATGTTAGCGGAAAAAGATGACTGGGTGCCTAGGAAAGTTGCTCCATTCATGTGGTACAGATCTAATCAAGATTCTACTTGCAATACAATGAAACGAGCAAATTCCACTCGGACATCAGAAGCTGGCATTGAGAAATCTAAGAGTTTTGGTCATACTGCACCACCAAGTCCCTCCAGGTCTTCATTACGTTCTGTGATTGAGTCCCCGGTGAATAATGGATCTTCCGAGGATCTTCAAGCCCCACTACTAGAAAAGGACGATGTTTCCTCGAGTGGCAGAGAGGATAAAGTGGACTCTCCCGTGCATTCTCGATCACTTGTTTCTACGGAAGGACAGACACATAGCTCAGAAGATGATGAGTCAAAACTGAGGAGATTGGGGACAAGAGAACGGATGCGCGGATTAGGTAAGAGAATGGGAGAAAAGCTCGAGGTGAAGAGGCGGAACATCGAAGAGAAAGGAAGGATTCTAGTCGAACGGATGAGAAAGGAAGGATTCCAGTCGAACGGATGAGGGGCCGTGAGAATGAAACGTGAGAGTGGAACCTGTATGCTACTCTTAGGGATTCTTTAATCTGAAGTTCTCAGTTTCAAGTCATTCTCCCTGATGAGGATACATGTAGGATAGGAATCAAACATTCGTTCAAAACTACTGTTCAAATTTAATCAATGGGAACTGTGCATAGCTTGAAAGGGAAAGAAATAATTACATTTCTTTTACTGTCTATATCGAACATACATTACTATATGTGTAAATGATATCCAGATGTTATAATCTACTGTAGTTCCCGAGCAAGTCTTCGGGACATTTTTTAAAATGATGGGAGAATCGTATCACTAAATAATGTGAGTGTGATATACAGTTGGCTGAGAGTTACATGATTGTATTAGAAAAATCATGAATTTTACAAAAATTTGACTTTCGGAAAACCTTCAGAGTTTCGACATGCTGACAGTTAGTCTATGGGTTCAAATCTAAATGTCGTGTAGATCTTCTGGCATTTTTAACCATGGTAAACATATTTTGTTAAAATAATATTCTTAGAAATAGGATGAGTCAACATCAATTTCTTAAGATCAAATACTTGCTTTACAAATTAAAGTTTGGTGAATCGTCGTAATTTATCTCGAGATATAATTATCACGGTCTTACAACGATCATTCCTTATTAACACCAGTACATGGCATTTGGCTATAGCTTCATTTTAACTTCCTCATTTCGGAGACAGAACATACATTTTGCAGTCATGGGAAGCCACACTAGCTGAGATTTGTCCTTCCTTTGTGTGACTTGAATGCTGCAGACAAAGAAAACACAAGGCGCATGTGATATACTGTGAATATATTAGAATTCACAACAGATTCAGAGAAACAGAGCTGAAAGAAAGGTCGATCCATCCATATTGTTGTGTTGACAGTAGCTTACCTCCCACAAGTCTCGTGCATGCACGACTGTTGTTGAATTGAAACCAATGTCGGACCAATGAGCAGTAATTGTGGCTTCTGAAGATCCTCTGTTCCAAAGCAAAAGAGCGAATCTACCTCCACTAAGCGGTCCACCCCAAACCTGTATTAGAATAACATGTAATATGATGTCCGTATTATGGCAGGATTGCATTTTGTTGAAGCGTTGGCCTGTCATGCAAACTAAGTGCGACATTGATTTGCATGTTTTGACCAATTTCCTCTTATCTTCATTAGGAAACAAACTTGAGCTTTGAGCAATGGTGGAAGGTGCAGTTTTGGTATGACCATAGCGGGGTATCTATGATAAATTGATAATGGCCAAATAAACATTGGCTGGCTGGGTTGTCAGTGAGCTGTTAAAAGGGGCTGTTCTTCAAATGAAGGGGCAGTACATTTACTATTTAGTGAATAGATATTGAGAATAGATTATGCAGACAAACCTCCAGGTTGTCTCCATATTTATTGATCTTTTCCTTGGACACCAAGTGTATCTGTTTTCAAGATCAAATTACATGTAAGAAAACAGTACTTCATTTGTGATTTCTCTTGTACTCTTTAGTACAAACTTACCTAGTTAACTGCAATGACTTCATTATTGCTTAGTAATGCTAGAGTCCCACTGTCCATTGACCTAACGTCACATCCAATGAGCAGAGGTGCCTAATCCAGCAAACATAACAAAACACAGTGTAGCTGAAATAGTGAAATTCATCTTATAAAGTATATACTACTTACTTTAGCTAATGCCCATATGCTGAAATGTGATCGATATTCTTGGAAGGACATGCCACCATTTCCAACTTCTAGCATGTCAGGATCTATCAAAATCATGATAAAGGGAAATCATGAGTAAGAGTTGAAGTAAAATATGGGGTGATGGCAGCCAAAAACCAATAAAGAGTTTGCAACTTCAGATTTTTTCTGAAGTGCTAGTATTTTTTAGGGGAATTCAGAGCCAAAATCTTTGTAAACATTGACAAGCTTCTGAAATAACGATAGAGCTATCAAAGTAGACCGGTCATACCATTCCATCCACCTGGTCCAGCATAAGATGCCCACATATCATTTTTATCTGCTTTATCAATCATGCTGGCAAAGTAGAATAGAATCAGAGATATAACTAAAGTTTGTGACAAAAGAACACTGGTTTAGCATGAGATCAAGTTGATGCCCAGTAAGTAACAGACAAAATAATACCCAATATGTCTTATCTGTAGCCATTTTAAGATCTTCATATAGAACTAGATAAAATCTGAAGCTATGAGAAATGGTTTTCTTGTTTCAGTCTATTTATTTTTTAAATTCTTTTGCAACTGACAAATCATGTATGCATGCGTTTGAGAATTAAAATGGATTCCATCAAATGCTAAATCCAAGTTTTATAAATAAACTCGTATCATCCAACAAATTGCTCAATCTAAGGAACTCATGATTTATTTGTGGAACTACTTTTTTCCCTTTAACTATGTTACTATACGGTGTTGAACCTTCCGAGCACATATTAAGTCTAAAGCAATGATCTAACAGGAATTTTCATGTTTTTAATAATTAGTTTAATATGAGAATTCCCTTCTGAATAAGTTTGAAGTTGATGATTCACCTGCTCCAGTCATCACTTATATCTCCAGTTGTTCTCCAACTGTTCCCGACAGACTTGGCCCATGTTGCAGGATCTTCTTGCCCCCTGTAATTTGTATCATCATAATTAAAATAATAACATGCAGTTATGTGAATATATTAGTAAAAGGCTACAAGCCCTCTTCAACGAAAGCTCATTTAGACATCAATCAAACATGAAAACCCACTGGCATTATGATGACTAATAATGCATACGTGGTGTAGTCATATACCATAACATTGTCATTTATGGTAAGCACATGGACATTATAAGTACACTGTAGATTAGTCATGGTTTGAGATCTAGGGAAATGGCTTACCATTCACACATAGAGAAGAAGATGGACCTCCCAGAATTTAGTAAAGCCTTTGCCATCACAGGATACCTAGTTGAGAAGAAATAAACACACTGCAACATTATATTTAAAATGATGGTTAAATTCACTTAAGCAAGGAAACAATTATACCTTTCCTTAGCGCTGATACCGTTGTTGTTACAATTGTCATACTTCAAGTAATCAACTCCCTGTTTTAAACAATAAATTGGCAATGAATAAACTAGTCGATATTTTGCAAGTGCACCTACAAAAAACACAAGCCTACCCATGAAGCAAACGTTTTTGCATCTTGTTCTTCATGTCCTAAGGACCCAGGCATTTGTTTGCTGCATGTCTGAACTCTGCAAATTAAGGAAAGCCAAAAGAATAAATGAAGCTGGATGAAGCATCCTGATGTCACTTCTTCCATGCTCGTGCAACTTGTGTCAATTTTTTTGGTTGTTAATTTCCAGTTTTTGTGTTCTCTGAAACATGTTGTCTTAATATGAGTTGAAGTCAAACAGTATTACCCTGCATCAGAGTAAATTCCAAGCTTTAATCCCTTTCCATGAACATAATCTGCCAGCGCTTTGATTCCAGAAGGAAATGTAGCAGCTTTTGCAACCAAATTCCCCTGTAATTCAAATTCATATACGTTTAGCACGAAGCATATGGACTTCACAAGTGCTTACTTATATGAAATGTCTTCCAGCACGTAAATCCTGGAATAAGCTTGACCTATCTGCTTGGTACACTGTGGGTTGGATGAAATATAATCTTTTCTTCTAGAAACGATTACTAACATTTAATAGTCTTGTCTTGCTAAATAAGATTCTGGCTACAGGGTCATATGGTTAATCGATTAACTTTTAAACAATGATAGAGACAAACAAGTGGTGACAAAAGAGTGCAATTTCCATCAAAACAAAGTTAATGATTAACCAAGTTAAATTTTATTTTACGAAAACAAGAAGGAACTAAATTCAAATTACATGGACAAACAAGTGGTGACAAAAGAATGTATCAAATTCCACAAAATCCATATAGAGAAGTCAACCACCAGATACTAACATGATATATTGACAGTGACTTCCATCTTACTGTGTTGAAAAACTGACAAAACGAGGTAACAAAACATGATGCATACCTTAGAATCTCTGTCTTGTTCCGCCCAACAATCATCTGAAAGACAAGATGAAAAAAGAAAAAAAAACACTCAACAAAACAAGTGATGTGCAGAACCAAACTCCATGAGAGTCAAGATATTGGGGGCTGATTTGTAAACTGAAATTTGAAACTGGTTCTCTAGTGGCTTGGCTTGAAGATGATTAACCTTAACAAAAACGTTTTCTATCTATATTTCCTTTAGGAGCATTCAGTAAATCCCATTCTTCAGGAAGAATCATGTAGTCCGTTTAGAACTTCATATTACCCTCCTGAACCATATGAATGGAAAAAGAAAAGTTAAACATACCAAGGTTAACATACTCATATCCAAGTCCAGCAAGGCCAGTTGACACAATTGCATCAGCTGTCAAAAGACCAGACACACCATTAGGCTCCTGATGGATACACGTAATATGGACATTCCTAACTGCACATATTAAAATACATTTATTAAAATGAGGAAAAGTAGGAAGTCTATGTCACCTGTTTCCCTAATCAGCTTCTCATCAAGGTTGCACTGAAAGTGATTCCAGCTGTTCCATCTAAAGAGTACAGAGACAATACAGAGCAATCATGTCTTACTTTCAGTAATCCGATTTCCAAACGAAGAACAAAAAGCAAAACTCCCTCAAACCAGCAAGAAATCTTACCCCATCTGAGGAGTTAGGCCGAGTCCATTTTCCGAAACCTTCTTCTGTGGCCGGTGCACCCGTAAATCATCCACCACCCTCATCTGTCGAGCACACGTAGCCATCCCATTGAACCAGACGGCCCATAACGCAACAATCACTATTAATCCATTAGAAGAACACATCCCACCCATATTTTAATTTAAACGACCCTGAACCTTTTACGACCAAGGAGCTGAAGTGAAGTAACCAAGTAAGAGAGTGTTATACTTATAAGGAGCTCGCTTATATATACACAGTGGGATAGCAAAAGAGATATAGATAGAGAAACGTGACAATCCAGCTAGGAAAAAGTATAGACTGACTGAGTACACAGTGAGAGATTCTGACACAAGCTGGACCGCTTAAGAAACAACGTGTATACCAAGGCAAAGTCTTTCAATTACAATTACAGATACAATACACATTAAAAGAAAAAGGCATTATTGACTTGAGTTCAGTCTACAATTGGTAAAAGCATGATGTCAAATCCTAATTCCTACCCACCCCTTTTCACCAGAATTTAATGTGGTCCGTGTGAAGTAGACGAAATTACTCATTATTCTACTACGACAAGAAGCAGTGATAATGAAGAATAAATCATAAATTCACAATGAGTTACATACAACTAGAACAAAAACCCACAAAAAGGGACACTTTCGTACCATGTGGATGGGAAATCTTCTGAGTCACGCAGTAGCAATCTTGTCTTCATCAACAATCCAAGATAATAAAACCGAATAATTGAATAATTTGACTGCAAACGCGTGAGTGACCCATGTTTTGTCACCATACGGCATTTTAACCCCAAAAATTCGTTCTTTTCCGAGTTTTTCCCATGGGTTGGTTTTGCTGCGACGCAAAAGGTTGTTAATCGGCGTCACTTTTAGCGGTTTCGTACAGCAATTTAGCTGCTGAGCTATAACAAACACACAGGAGAAGCCACTAGAGGGGTGATAATACATTAGAGCTCGAACCGAAATTGGGAACCAGCTGTGATGAGGAAATACCTGGTGCTGGAAATGCAGACAAAATTGCAATCGGTGATGACGAGAGCTTCTTCAATTCATCGGTTGGGAGTCATCTTCATTGCCGTAATTTGGAATTCGCAGTAACATTTTTCTGATTTTTCTTCTTCATTTCTACCATGGCTGTAACTGGAACCTGGGTCCTGGAGGATATGAATGGTTCCAATATGGGGGGGGGGGAAGGAAACATCGTGCATGTGGTAATTGCACATGCTCCAATCACATGACAACGGTTCAGTTTTAACTTTTTACGGTCAACAGAATTTAATTTCGAGTGCGAATTAATCTCAAACTGTAATTCGAATTAAAGTTAATTTCGTTGATTGTGAAAAAATTAAAACTGAACGTCTGATCTGTGAGGTAGAGTATATATAATGGAGACAATCATTATTGAAATGTTTATACTCTTGTCATATTCAATTTGTTTCAGTGTGTTAGAATTTGGACAACAAAACATAGCTCATAAACTAGCCCGGAGGCCCGACTAAGGATTTTTTTTTTTTTTTGGGTAAGAAAAGACGTTCAGTCCTCGGACTATATCAAAATCATAAAAAGGTACAACTTGGCTTTGAGGATCGTTCCAAAGAACATTCTCGGTCATATCAAATGGTAACTAGCTTTATCGAACTAAATTACAAAGTCTATTAATCCACACAAAACTAGTAGTCCAAGGCATATGTAATAGCTTTTGACAATCTTCCACTGAAGATGATAAGGCCGGTTCCGAGTTTAAAACCAAGTCGCCTGTGATTAGCTTGAAAGCTTCCAAAGAATCTGTTTCAACAGCTAATTTATGATATCTCCGTTCCCAAGCCATTTCTAGCCTAAGTTTGATGGCCATCAATTACATTGCGATTCTGAGCATTGTCGGGATCTGAGAAGTAAAGCCCCAAGCTAACTCCCTGTGTGATCCCGAAGAACACCTCCGACGCCACCTCGATTCTCCTGGCTAAACACACTTCCATCCACATTTAGCTTAGTCCATCCCTCATCCGTCTTTTGCCATTTTGTAACCACGCATTTCGAATTCTTCTTCGAAACAGAGGACTGCAGGTTAGAGCTTAATCTCTTTATCTGGAAAATAGTAGACCCCACTGCTTCTTCAACATGTCGAAAGACCCAAGAGTTTCTTGCCTTCCAAAGATGCCACGAGGTCGAAACAGAGACCCACTTCCATGTTATTTCAAGCATTTCACTGCAATCAATAGTAGATTGAAGGATATTATGTTTGATCCAAGATTCAAACTTCCGCAAGATAAAATTTTGCAAATCACTTGGCGACAAAAGCTTCTTCCATACAGTCATGGCAGTCGGACAATCTCTCCAGATACGTAAAACAGTTTCATCATCCTCATAACATACAGAACACACAACAAATTGAGCAAGATTGCGTTTCAAACGCAGCTCATTTGTTGCCAATCTTCCCAGAACCGCTAACTTAGAGAAAATGTTCCAGTTTGTTACTGTAACTCGTCTTCCAAATCCAGGCCCATTTAGATTTAGGTACTTGTGGTTCAGTGTAAGTTTTTCGCAAAGCATGATAAGTCGACTGGCACGTGAAAATGCCATTAGCATTTTCGTTCCAAAGCAGCAAGTCTGCAGAATCCCGTAATTGGATATGAAAAATTTCGATCCTGTCCCTGAGTTGTTGAGGGATAAATGACCGGAGATTAGAGAGATTCCAGAGCCCGTCTTCATCAATCAATCCATACGACAATGCACCTTGATGGGAGATATCTGGACTCCTTTATCACGTAATGGCCCAAAGCCTAGCCAATTGTCATGCCTAAACAAGATACTCTGCCCATCACCTATCTGCCATCGTAGGAAAGGTTTGATAAGCTCGACACATCGCATTAGACCCTTCCAAGTTGCGCTATCACCTGGTCGAGACCTATAGCTAAGGAGAACAGTATTCTTCAAGTATTTTGCTTGAACCAGCTCCTTCCATACTGTATCCTCTTTGCGTAAAATTCTCTAAGCCAACTTCGAGAGCAATGCTTCATTAGTTTCTCTAGCATAACGACTTCCTAGCGCCCCAATTTTGATAAAGTAACTGTCTTCCAACCAACTAAATGGAGCTTTTTCTTTTCAATATCCGTCGACCAGAGAAAATCATGATTTATTTTGTCTAGCTTTTCACAAACATGCTTCGGCAGCCAGTTTGCTTGCATACCATAGATTGGATTATTAAGAATGGGATATCGTTGATATAATGTATGTCGGTCTGCATAACTTTCTTATAGGATAAGTAAGTCTCACGACTATATAGCACATCCTTTGTCCCGGGAATATATTTTCACTTTAACTTTCTCATTCAAACTTTTTTAACTTTGATTATGAATTAATCTTAAACCGCAAATGTAAAATGTTCCGTTAAACTAAACAATGAAACTGTAGGATATAAGAAAGAAAGAAATGAAAGAAAAATATGGTTTTTATCCCCAATCCAGAAAAAAAATCCACCCATGTAACTGTGACCCATGGCCCATGAAATTGAGCCCATATTAGAGTGAAGGACTCTAAGACTCTAATTAGTGACTCTTTCCATCATGAGCTTACGTCGTTTGAATTTTAAGTAGTCATGAAGCTTCATACATTCTAAAAAGGAAGGCTACACACCTAACAAATAATAAACAATTTCAACTTTACACTCAAATTACACAATTTGCCATTGAAATTACCCACTTCTTCTATATTCTATCATTACTTTAACTTTTCGCATAAAACTGCGCGCTAACCCTAATGTATGAAGTTCTCCGGGACGGAGGGAGTATGACTCTTTTAAGTCTTTGTAAAAAGATAAATTAACAAAACATAAAAACATATTACATGTAATGACCCAAAGTTTCACATAGCCAGATGAAGAATGATGCTCATATCTCATGGTCATACTAACAAAATGCACATTTCTTTTTGAAAACCCTCCATAAGAACTTGGCGTTAATATTCTTTGCTGAAAGCGATCTTAAAGTGGGTAAGTGCAAAAAAAATTTGGTCTTGCGACGAGGATAAAATGCATGGGAAAGATCGACAGAAGGTTCTTCATTCGTGCACATGAGTGAGGATAAAGTATGCGAGAAGTGACACGTATTAATATAGTGGGACCAACATGCCACCCATAAAGCATGTCGGTGACCAATTTAATAATTGAATTCTAATATCTAAACAAATAAGTTAGTTTGCCAGCTAATCAATCTACTAAATAAATTCATAAAATCAAATTAATTATCAGTTAGTTTATCGAGTTTAAATATAACTTAAATCTCGAATTTTAATAGCAACATTTGAAAAAAAAAATACATTTTAATTAATAAAATATTATTTTAAAAGTATTCACAGAGAAAATTAAATAATTTTGATTTTTAGGCTGGATTGTTGTAAATTAGATTTCCACCCCTCTAACTTTGAAAAACCCAGAGCTGCTGCTGCTTCTTCTTCTTCTTCTTCTTCACTGAGGTCTGAGCTCGGATTTCTCCGAAGTTGAATGGCAGCAACATGCTTCTACTCCAATTGCATCGCATTATCACAACACCGCCGCAATTTCATTTCCAGCTCCACCACAAACCGATTCAATTTCCGCCGGAGAATCATCGCTCATAACACGCCCATGATTTCCCAACCTAGTGCCGAGGCTGTAGGAACCAAAATCTTCGTCGTGTCTGATCTGCACACAGATTACCCTGATAACATGGATTGGGTCAACTCTCTGCCGACAAATCCCAACTCCGTTCTTCTAGTTGCCGGCGATGTGGCGGAGACCTATGACAATTTTGTCCTCACCATGTCACTGCTCAGGGACAAGTTTCAACACGTCTTTTTTGTGCCTGGTAACCATGATCTTTGGCTTCGTAGGGACAAAATCGATTTTGTAAGCTCTATTCTTCTTCCTTTCCTAATTTAAGTTCCTTTTTCTGTCATGGAACTTTGATGTATGGATTTTGGATATTGATATACTATACTGCTAGATGATAATGCTTTATATGCTTACATTTTTGTATATGGCTGATGAGCTCTGTGCATATTTATGTTGGAACGTTTAATCGAATTGATATTTATGTCTGCTTTCTTGTTAAGTCGGGGTCTCTGGATAAGCTTGATAAGTTGCTTGATGCATGCCGGAGAATAGGAGTGGAAACAAAACCGAGCATAGTTGATGGTTTGGGTCTTATCCCATTGTACTCTTGGTATCACGAGGTAATACGTGCTCTTCAGCCTCTGGATTTGATCAATGCTTTGTTGTTGGTTGGTCTGAAGTGCTAATTTATCGGCAATTTTTCTGACTTTCTTTCAGAGCTTTGATGTGGAGAAGGATATCACTGGGGTTCGCATTCCGTCCCTGGAGATGGTGATTAACTTTCTTTCTCCTTGTAAGGATTTCGTATCTCTGTCTTACTGGACAGCAATGCCTATTCATATTTCTACATATACTGCAGTACTGATTTAAGTTTGTATAGTCTGTGAAACAAATATGTACTTTCTGGCGACATTTTTCTCAATTAAGCACATCACAACCAATTGTCTTTCCAGATTGTAGTTGGCTGAAATGTCATGAACATTAACCTGAACAGAAGTCACTAGATGTGTAGGCATAAGTATAGGATAATTGCCCATCTCTGTGTAATTATAGAAGCAATCACGCTTCTGAATCCTACAACATTCTATGAGTTAAATGTCTCTTGGTGAAGTGTAGGCATGTAAGGACTATCACGTATGCAGTTGGCCTGATGGGTTTCAAAATGGAGATACTTCCCTTGCAACGTACTTTGATTCTTTGAATGATGAGAACTGGCACAAAATCCAAGAGATACAGAAGACTTGCAATGATATAATATCATTCTCTCACTTTGTTCCAAGGTCAGTGAATAAACTTCCTGAGCTTTTGTTGTTCTGATTTTGCTGGTTGCTTATCCATATCCAATTACAGCTTGCTGTTAGCAAGGATCATTAGCAACAATAGCTATATCAATTTGAATGCTAGACTTGATTAGTTGATTACTAATTCATGCCAAAGGCCTACTTGGTGGGATAAAACAAAGTTATATATGCAGAAAGGTCAGAGTGTGCTATAATACAAGAACCTCACTGATGATTATCTAATGAAAATTGATCTGCAGGCAAGAGCTTTGCCCAGAAAAAAGAATGCTTTTCTATCCTAACCTTCCAAAAATTATTGGATCCAACTATCTCGAGAGCAGAATAAGATCCATACATGGGGCTGAAGGAAAGGTGTCTGCTTGTCATGTCTTTGGTCACACCCATTTCTGCTGGGATACTATCGTTGATGGGATCAGGTAATTTGAATTACTCAACACGGGGTTGATAATCACTTATCTTATATTGCGATTATGGTGATCATTTGCATCTAGTAGATCATTTATTCTCAAATTTTCAGGAAGAATAGTAAGAAGGGCTTTTCTAAAAGAAAGATAACTGGGTGGGAATTCTTCCTGATCTTTAATGTATCCTTGGGCCTGTCTAGTAGTTTGAAGATATGTAAGATTAACCTGCATTACAGCCAGCCTTTCATCGTGGTCAAATGCCTGGAACTTTTTTGTAATCAGGAAGTTAGGTGGAATGAATTTGAAAGAGATGACTGTCAAAGCTCAGGGCTAACTTTCAGGCTTAATTAAATATCATTACCATCACTATGGAACTTGAAAGAGATCACTGCCAAAGCTCAGGGCTAACTTTCAGGCTTTATTAAATACCATTACCATCACTATGGAACTTCTTAAAAGGATCTAGATGCAGAGCATAAGCTTCAATCTTCTCAAAAGAATGTCTATCAAATACTATAATATTGATATACTTCTTGCCCCCATATCTTTGACCCCCTACTCTCTGACTGTATACCGTGAATCTATGATATTGGCCGTATTCTCTTTGATCTGTGCTAAGCACAATAATCTTTTGATTAGACTTTCCATCAGGGCTTCTTGAGCCTTCTGGGGTTCCTAGTTGTGGTATTACCGTATTAGGTACTGATGCAACGTCTGAAAAGTTATTCCCAACTTTGGAGTTGCAAATGTATACATGCCTTAGTGGTCAATGTGTTATGATACTTACACACCTCTTTGTCAAGAGAATACGTGACAAGAGCACATCTCTCTTCGAAGTTCAGCGAATATGGCGTGCTTACAAACCAAAGTGCTTGCAGATATGTGCAGGCACCTAGCTTATCAGGGAGCGAAATAGGAGAATGAGCGGAGGGAAGACTGGCTGCCATTTTGTGTTTATTCAGGCGGTTATCTTGCAGACTCATTCTCTCCGTGTTACTGGTCCGACTATTACTCCATCAACCCGAGAACACCTGAAGTCACCCAGCTTGCTCCATGGGTTGCCAGGTTCTATTCTCGAACACAGTGATCTGTTCCATATTGCCTGTCCTTTGTTTAGTAGCTACATGGTTAAGGAAATCCGAGCGATTCTGTATTCGACATGTACAATTTGCCGGTTTCAACCATCAAAGTTGAGGCTTATCAAAATGTTGTATGTAAACCACAAAATGATGCCATTACCATAATACAAATGTTCTTTGTTGTATTAGGAGTGGTAGGTATTCTTTACAGTTATTTTCTAAGTACAAATATTTGCGGACTCCTTCGAGGCAGAAGCCATGTTAAAACTGAAGTTTAACATGATCTAATGGCAGCAGCATTCTTTGTAACAGACTAACAGGGAACCTTCATTTGAAGGCCGCAATGTGGAACACATACACGTTTTGATCGAACAAGTACTTTCGCAAAAACGTCTGCGATCTCTCATAGTGATAACTAAAGATACAAGTTCCTCGAAAACATTACATTCATGACTTAAGTGTTCAACACCATTACAGAACATAAGTATGATCATAAACACACAGATCGACACATAACATGAGGAGTCTTACTTATTCACCATTACAAAGAACACACAAAAAGAACTAGTAATCCTCAGGAGCCAAGGGCTGATGATGGGTGTGCTGCACAGTATCCGGTTGAATGACCCCAAATTCATAGATTAAGGCCGATAGTGCAGCTCCAATGAACGGTCCTAGCCAATAGACCCAGTGGTTAGTCCACTTCCAGCCAACCAATGCAGGGCCGAAAGCCCTAGCAGGATTCATTGACGCTCCTGAAAATGGTCCTCCAACAAGCACATTAGCTCCGACTATGAAGGCAATCGCAAGCGGTGCAATGGTTCCCAAGCTTCCCCTTCTTGGGTCGATAGCTGTGGCGAAAACGGTGTAGACCAGCCCAAAAGTGAGTACTATCTCCATCACCAAGGCATTCAGGTTTCCTACTCCGGTTGCAACCGAGAATCCCATTGGTCTCTGCCAAATAATCAAGGACATCACTCCGTCTATAAATTAAGCAGTGTATTATTTGCAATCAATAGGTAACTTTATAAATTAGCTACTTCAATAGACTGAGTGATGTTATTAAGAAAATTTTATATGCCAATGGTGTTAATAAAATAGATTTATTTTATATGAAAGACACCAATATTCTCAAGTAAACACACGACATACTGAATAATAACCTTAATCCTCGATAATAGCCATAATATTTTTCCGTATTTATAAATTTATTCACCCAAAGAGACCTTACTCATATTTCTATATTTTATACTTACTCCGTCTATACCCCACTTTAACTCCCAATATACTTATATACAAACCAACTATCTTTTCTTTATTCATTCTCCATTTAATCATTTTTCCATTTTATCAACCCACTGTAATTTTCTAATATTTTTTCATTCAAACCTTACACTTTTCACTTTTCATTATTTTATTGACCACAAATTCAAATGGGAAACATGGGACGGGACGGATGAGAAACATGGACAGAGTAAGTAGTATTTAGCAAATGAACCTAGCTTATTATCAAGGTTATATAATTTCACTAAACACCTCCATAGGAATTATCAACCAATCGTATAAGATATGTGAGCAAACGAAAAAAAAAAAAAAATAGTTTTGTTGAACATAGCCTTGGTTGAATTGATTATCGAACCGATAATAAGAAGGATGAAAGTTAATTTTACCATGCCGTCTGTCGATACACGCAGTAGGAGACAAGCTACAACAGCACCCAAGAGCTGAGCAACCCAGTAGTAAATGGCACGAAGCAAGGATACTCTTCCTCCTACAAGTGCACCAAATGTAACTGCCGGATTCACATGTCCACCGGATACATTCATACTCGAAGCCACACCTGCGAAGAGCGAAAACGCATGTGCCAGGGCGATCACTATCAGCCCAGATGCACTTAACCCCGTATCCCTGTACATTTGATCTGCAACAAAACAATTTAAATGTATCTCAACCTTAAAACCAATGGCATGGAACAAATTGAAGTTTAAGTGACTATCTGCCAAATCAGTTCGCTAATTTTCAAATAAACTAGTTAAAGAACCTCATTCAATCATCTCATTTTGGTAGAACTAGTAAGTGATTATGGCATAGTTCAAACTTCAAACTAATTGGTAAATTAGCTAATTTTCAATCTAAAGACTAATCAACTAGCTTGAATAATAAAATAGTTTTTTCTTTGCTTGTGGCATAGTAGAACTAATTGTTTTTTCTTTGCTTTTGCTAGCCTGTTGTATCCTCCTATATTCCCGTTTTGTCCTGTCCTTATTAATAAAATTTGAGATTAAAAAGAAAAAACAAGCTTGAATAAACTAGTTAAGGTAGCTCATAATCAAAACTAAATAATAATCCAACTTTTTACGAAATACTATAAAAACAAATCAGCTTTCTTACTTTCAAAAAAACTAGTCAAAGTACCTTATTCAATCATCTCTATAAGCTACTATAAGAAGCTACTAAGGCTCTGTTCTCTTCGTCTGAAGATAAATGAACTGAATTGTAGTATAAAATATAACTAAGCAGAATAGAACTAAATAGATCTGAAGAATGAGTTTGCAGACGAAGAGAACATGCATGTAACATAATTATTTGAAAAATAATTTGATATGCACCATTACTAAACATCTAGTACTAGAGGGCCGAGGCAACCTATGCTCATATTAAGATGAATAAGTTACATAATAAGTTCACTTTTGAATAATCGGAATCATATACGCACGAACGAAAAAGTATTTGAGTGAGGCAAGTGAATACCAAGAGCAAGGATAGACCCTTCGCCGGCGAAAACGAAGATGAAAGTGGAGAGAAACTCTGAGAGGGTCGCCTTGACGGAGTCCGGGTGAGTGGCCTCTTCAGCCCTCCCAAAAGCATATCTTCGAGGCATGATTTTGAACTCCCCTTAGTGTAATTAATTATAACTTGCAAATATGCTTCCTTTCAAGGCGAATTGTTGATCTTGAACTTGTATGAATCTCTTGTTATTTATCCAAGATGAAGAAAAGGAAAGAAGATGCAGCGAGAAGTAAACGATGTGAAAACAGAGAGGTGATGATCGGTGGTTAAATTAGAGAAGAAGAGTGGACACTTGGGAGAAGGATTGCAGGAAATAAGACACGTATTATCATGCGTGGCTTATCAATTCTTTGCTCTTAGCTAACTACCAAAATCACCAACAGATTAACATGCTTGTCTTCAACTTGGAAATGTAAGAAACCAACTTCATCAAAGACAATTTAATTTATTCTGAGTTCATCTCTACCATGCTGTGTGTTTCTTGTTTTCTTTCTTTGTATATTGCATGCAACCCCTCGGGTTTACGTTTATTACAACTAACCTCCAACCTCTTCGACCGTAGTTGGCTCCGCATGTATATGGGTGAGGCCTGACCCTTTGTGCAGACGAGCTTACTCATGAAATGGACTGCTCATGATGATGTCTTGGTACCAATATCGTCATATTCTTAATTACCACATCACCCATTATACATTCTTGGATCGATCATGTTTAATAGAAAACACATGGATGGAAACTCGAAAAGAGAGTGAACCTTTTTTATTTGAATAACATTCTCGGTTGTGAAATTTTGGGGCGTTACACTTGTACCCAAAAGAGTTGGGCACACCAACTATCTTAGCGGACTTAACATGCATATCCTGATTGGAAGTTTTTTAAGTCATATAGGGGCTACATCCCAACCATTAAAAATAAATCCTTTCTGAATTTCTACAATGCTACAAAATAAGTGTGTGCAAATTGTGTAAACACTGGACACTAACACTTGGGTTTTAAATGTGGATTCACTTTGTTTTGTGTCAACGGAGTAATTGATCTTGCCCTTTGCACATAATTTATCCCTATGACACAATCTGTGTGCATGTCACCATTAGTCTCTCAGTCGATAAAAGTAAATCAAACTTCTTTAAAGCATGAGATCCTAAATGTGTTTAAAACGCCCACATAATGTTGATGGATCCTGAGTCCTGTTAAATCATCAGTTATCAACATAAGGGATGGCTTCTCTAGTTGGGATTTGGGAGCTTGGGATTGAACACAAGAGACGATGATTGCTCTAGGTTATCTACTAATTAGCACTGTTTTTTAGGAAGAACTTGCAAATTTTCATTCATGATGAAAATCAGTACAAAAGACCACCTAAATTAAGGGGTAGATCCGAGAAACCATCAACATCACTAACTACTTGTCTAGAAAGATATGCGAGTTTGCAGAACGAAAAAGATGTTTAAAAGTTAGAGAAAATTGGGTAAATTAAGCTGTTACATTGAGTGAGCTTTTATCTGTCGGCGAATTGGCGTTCTGAAACTTGGAGGCTTTAATTCTCGATTTACACTTTCTTAGTTCTCGAATTAAGTTTTCTTAGTTCATTGTCGAAGAATTTTAGGAATAAAATGTCAATTTTAGGGGTTTCATTTTTTAGAAGGAATTGTTAAAATGATTTGAACATAATAAACTTAAGATTTCTTATTTAGCATCGCATAGAAATTGAAAACAATGAAAAAAATACGGAAAATCAAAGTAGAAATTTCAGCTATAAAAAATTACAATATAATTTGAGGAGTAAATATCATTTATGTTTGAATATAAAACTAGAATATCTCCAAAAAAATTAATAAGTTTTCTTTAAAATAATATAAGTATAAAATTATAATTTAAATTTAATTATATACTACAACAACCGCTCTATATATGCTCCCGCTCTCAAATATTTTTGAATTTGGCGAATTCTCGCTCTCGCTCCAGTTTCCGCTCTTGTACTCGACTTCGCTCTATGTGACTAAGCTTCTACGTGCTTATCGAATTTTAATTTAAATATTAATTAATTGCACCGGATTTTATATCGATCAGGGAAGTTCCAAGGAGTGTAGGCGCCTTCTCAAACGTATGCGTCTCAACACCCAGAAACCCGACCTAACATAACGTGCCATATACGATAAGAGCATACTACGAGGCGGAGTTAGAAATGAAATTTTAGAGGGCGAGATGTTACTCTCTCTCTCTCTCTCTCTCTCTACAATAATTAAATCTTTATAATGAACACCCTTTTTTTTTTTTTTTTTTCTGAAGCATTTTTTCTGATTTTTTAGATATGAGGTTTACGGGTGTACGTAGGTGATTACACCCGTACATATAATAAACTAATAAACACTTAAGGCTCATCACGCCGCTTGATATGTGTTTATCTTGTATTGTGAGTATAGGATCACTCGACTCGTTAAACAAACTAGTCTAAAATCGAATTCGAGCAACTTGTACGAGGTTGAAGCTCAAATTCAACTTGATTACCTTGTGGAATAAGCCGATCAACTCGAGTCTTAACAAATCGAGTCGTCAGAGTACTTAAGATTATGTAAGAGCTGGTGATATGTTGAGAAACACTTGATGATATAGTATGTTGTATAGTTCTTTATATGCAAGAAGAATTGACAGTTGAACTCTAGGCCAAAGTAAAAGAATTGCTAAGATGCTATAAAATCACACCAAATTGTTGAAGCCTATGTATCAGAGACAGGAAGATTCAAGTGTTGTATTCTACTCAACACTTCACTCATATTAGGCCTCCTCTCAGGCACTTCATCAGTACACTCCAGAGCTATCTCTGTCAGTTTCAACATCTCATCATACCCTTCTTTCTCTCCAAGTATCTCAACATCCAATATATCAGTAGACCAGTCATTACCCACCGCTAACCGAACCCAACCCGAAAGATCCGTATCCTCTTCCGTACCGTTAAATGAAGATGGAGACGGAGATGGAACCCTGCCTGTGACGATCTCAAGAACGAGAACGCCAAAGCAGTACACGTCGGCCTTGTTTGTCAGTTTTCTTCCTCCAATGAATTCAGGTGTACTTTTCACTGAGAGCTTGTTTGATTGGACTAGTGGTAAGTATCCGTAGTCTGTCAGCTTCGCGCGGATGGTGTAGTTTGGGTAGATTTCGCGTTGGATGAGAATGTTGGAGGACTTGAGGTTACCATGAGGGACTTTTTGAGAAGCCAAGAAGTGATGAAGGTAATCAAGTCCCTTTGCTATGTCTTTGATGATGCAGACTCTTGTGTTCCAATCCAGCGGCATTCGTCCGATTCCTCTATTATCTGGTTCCATGTATTACAACAAAATCAGTACACAAGTGATCACCCTGCATATAAATTAACACCAATGCAGGACAATTCCGAATTAAGTATTAACCGTGTAATAAGGTGAACAAGCTGCCCTCAGGAACGTAATCGTAGATGATGAGCTTCTCCTCTCTGGAGTGATAGAACGATATGATTTCCACCAGGTTTTCATGCTTCAGTTGGCCAAGCAAATGCAACTGCTGTGCAAATTCTTTCTTGCTCAGCGCGTTCATTTCTTTAAGTCTCTTCACCGCCACTGTGGAACCAGATTCCAGCAAGGCCTTGTAGGTAGTTCCGACCTTTCCCATTCCAAGTACTTGAGCCGCAGCACGCAGCAAATCATCTAAGTCGAAAAATGGCCTGTCCAAGAACTCCAATTCAGTAGTCCTTTCTGGATCATCTGCATTATGTGACCAGATATGTGGCTTTCCTCTATGGTCTATAGAAACCTCCCCTGCAGATGGTAAAAATCAAACCTTGGATCGAAACTAGCTAGTAAAAGTACTTACGCCTACTTCATCCGAATATGATCTAATTTCAACTAAAGAGTCAGAGATTTCTATAGAACGATTTTCATCTCCATTTCAAGCTCGAACTTTAATAGGAGATAGAACTCTTTCATGATGATTAATTCGTCACTTTTGTATAAGTTTGAAGTTTTAAATGAATTGAAATTCTTTCAGCATACCTGCCAGCTGTCGATCTTGCTTGGTCTTTTTCCTTCTTCTGTAATAACATAGAAAGATCAAAACCACACACAGAGGAACAAGAATTGCTGCAGATGCAACTAGAGCAATGATCCATAACTCGAGGCCAGTACCACCCGAACCTCTTGATGGAACTGGAGGAGGGGAAGGTGTAGGAGTGATTTCAGGAGCTGGAGGAGGAGCATCTATCGGGCAAGGCCTCAACCCTGGAATGTCTCCACACAAGGCAGAATTGTTATCGAAAGAGCTTTTCGGAAATCTTTGTAGCACAGGAGTTTCAGGTATCGGTCCTTGGAGTTGATTGTGAGAGACATTGAACGAAACTAAGGAGTCCTGATTAAAAGGCGGAACAGGACCCGAAAGATTATTCTGTTGGAGCTCCAATTGGGCTAATTTTGGCAAGTCAGTGTAACTGAAAGGTATAGAACCTGAGAACTGATTACCGGATAGAAAAACAAGTTCCAGGTTTGTCAGGTTGGTGAGATCGGGAAGAGGACCGTGAACGGAGTTGTTCCGGAAGCTTACTTCGCTCAAAAACGTCAAATTTTGTAAAAACAAAGGTGGGAGCGAACCGGTCAATTGGATCCCTTCGAGGACTAAATGTGTAACATGCCAATTCGTGCAGACGACTCCTACCCATCTGCTCAGGTTCGTCTTGGCACAGGGTGGACCTGTCCAGTTCCCGTGCAGATTGGTGGTGGAGCTTACAACATCCCTGATCTGCAGCAAAGCGTTCCGTTCATCAGGAAAGAACTCATTAATGTGAACCGCGATCGTCTGAACCAACAGGAAAACGATCAAGAAGCTAACTGCGACTGAAAATCCCCTCATGGCAAGAACAAGAAACTATCTGCAGACATTGCAGCACAGAATAAAAGTAACACATTGGCTGGCAGTTTTATTTGTGCAGCTTTGAGAAACAGGCAAGATAATGTTAGAAAAAGATTCCATTTTTCGAGTAAAATATCGGATAAAACAAAGTGGTTCCAAGAGAATATATGATATGCTACATAAATGCATACACGTTTGTGATTTCACTGATTTGTTTAAGGTGTATTAATTAAAGAAATGGATTTGCAATTGACAGCTTAACAACAGAAGTTGAACTGTCTAGGGAATTATTGTTACATTGTTAGAAATTAGGATACATAGTTCCTGTAAAGTTGGCAGCAGTTGTAACGATACAAACTGCCAAAGAGTATTGTCATTGCAAGATTCGGGAGGCTTACAATTACAATGATAAAGGCATGAAAGTTGCACTTTTGGGATTACTATTTTCAGGGAACACAACGACGGGGCATGGAGAAAAAAATTAAATAAGAAATGAATAAATTTATATAATAACATGTCAAAGTTGAAAAACATATAAAAAGTGCAAGTTGAAAAAATGCACGATCTAATCGATTCAACATTGCATCAGAAGTCATTCCTACCAGTAGAATAGTGCATAATGTAAATTAGTGAAATTGAATACAATCACATATACAATACACATAAAAATAAAATCAACTCATAACGTGTCGAACACTTCTTTATAAATTACGTTTGTTGTCGTGTCATATGTATTACCTTCTATGTTGCAAATTACTACGTTCAATCACTTTCCAATGGTAATTCTAGAAAGCGCAACATTTAACTGACCAGGTTGAATACATGTGAGGGGAGGTAGAGGCCGACGTGAGAGAGAATGTCCCTTACTCTTATTTATGGTCATAGCAAAGCAGATGAATATGGGGAACTGTCTTCAATCAATTGATAGGGAACTTCATCTCGCCGGGTGGCTCATCATCATCATCCTCGGGATGAAAACCTTTTGGCATGCATTGATTCAATATATCATCTTTGCCTCAATGATATGCTTCCCAAGATTAGTAACTGTGAGCCTTGTTACATTGCACAACTCGAAAGTCTGATCAATATTCCCAGAAGCATTATCATACACCAAACCTTTAGTATGATCCTATGGTTAGGCAATCTAGAATAATTAATGTTGTTGAAAAATTATATAGTGAAAACATGTTAGAGACCGTTCTCAAAATTATCTTCCCTATCAATGCTATATGCGCTCAAATATTCAACGCTATCTCTAGACATCTTCGACATGAGAAATTGATTTATATCATCAAATATTTCATTTGTAGGTGCAAGAACATCCCGGTGATGAAATATACATGGTCAAGTGATGGATCGCTTAAGTGATACAACAACGAAGGATATGTACTATCTACAATAGTTGGAATTGAATGACTTACTTCTCAAATAAGTAAATCTTCGGGGATCTTGATATCAACCCACAATCATTAGGTTCAGCGGCAATGCCCTCACCGACATGTGTTATCCACTCAGCAAATTCTTTCGTCTCTCAAATATTTATTGTACCAGGATTGTTGAGTAAACTTTATTGACTGTACAGAATGTCGTCTGATAATAAATTCCATGTTTTGTTCCACACTTCCTTAGGCCTCGACATGTTGCGCGATAACAACATGGTTATGAAAAGGTGACGTAAAAAACTCGCAAATTCCCATATACCTGCCCCTTTCAAACCACTAATATACTCTTCATCATTGAATAAGAGGCTCATAGCTTCACATGCAACCTTGTGATATTCGTTTACAACACAATCAACACCATTATACCGAAACCTTGTTTCTTTGTTTACATGCAGGCCATATTTTATGTTCGTTTTTCCAACAATAAATATTTAGCATAAGACAACTTCCGGGCTCGGGGATCTACTTTGTTCAGCTCGAACCACTACAAGAACTGCGATTGTTTGACATTGGCTTTGTTGATGATATATGGCGTGCATTCACCATCTTTGAAAGGAACAAACTGCTCATTTCCAAATGAAACGACAATCGCTTAAGAACATAAATTGTATAATGCAATGGGACTCTAATATCCTCCACATTGCTTTGCATGGAGACACATAACGACAGTCCATATGCCTCATGACCTTATCCCCATTTTATCGCTTCCTTTGAATATATAACTTGAAGGGATGCGGTGTTGACCGATGGCTATTACAGTGGTCCGTGTTGATGTGCGCTAGATATTTGAGCATCAAATGGGAGTTATGTGGAAATGTGTATCTATTTTTCATTAAACAATAATAATAATAATAATATTAATAACAATAATAATAATAATAATAATAAAGGCTTTGAAATTATAAATCACGCAAAATAAATTAACATATACTCCTTCCGTCCCGGTTTCAACTTTCCGTGGGTCTAGGCACAAGTTTAAGAGAATAGTGAATAAAGTAGGAGAGATAGTAATAAAGTATGAAATAGAGTGGATAAAGTAGGAGAGATGGTGATAAAGTAGAAGAAATGGTGAATAAAATAGGAGAGAAATTTACCATTTAAGGGATGAGAAGTTGAAATTGAGAATGTGAGAAGTTGAAATAGGGGTGGAGGGGGCATAAAATAATATAATGAATATAGTCCATGATAAGAGATTGATTAGATATATGTTAATTTAATTTGGAAATAATGTGGATCAAGATATGGATTATATATATGCTCAAGTAAGGACGGACATGTGTTTTGTACCATGGTAGAATAGGACCAGTTACTTCTTGAATAAGAATGTCCCATGGCATCTTGATATCAATCTCACCGTCATTATCATCGCCGGCAACTCCATCACCAACATGTAGTATCCACTCTGCGAATTCTCCCGTCTCCTGAATCTCAGTTGTTAATGTACCAGCGAAAAAATACAAAACACACTTAATAAAATATAAAGGAGTATACAAATTACTAAAATTAAAATAACCACAAGTAAAACAAACATTTAGTTACCTTAGTCGCATGTTCTTTGTAAGGAGCTTCAACCATTAATGGAGCTTTGAAGCTCCGAAAATGGAGATTCAAGCTCCATTAATGGAGAAATTAAAAGAAAAATAAAAAATTGAAGGGTTTGTGAAAGAAAAGGACTAAAAGAAACCTAATTGCAATTTGTTTTGGATTGAAATTGAATGTAGTAAAATAAATATGGGTTGGTTTGAATTTATAATAAACTTTATGGTTGTGAATTGAATGTTAAATAATTAAGAGGGGTTAATTGTAATTCGTAAAATAAAGAAAATGGAGCTTCAAAGCTCCATTAATGGAGCTTCAACAGCTCCGAAAATGGAGCTTCAAGCTCCATTATTGGAGCTTGAACATCTTCATCAATGGAGCTTCAAGCTCCATTAATGGTGGAAAATTTTTTTCTTCTTTAAATTGGGAATTAGGGTTTAGTGTTAGTTGAATGCAAATTATGTGTTGATGATGATGAATATACTTGTAATTTGAAATGAAATTGAGTTTGATGATGAAGAATAAGATGAAAAATGGTGAAACATGGAGGTTTGATGAAGAAGAAGATGAAAATGAAAGTTTAAATTGTTTTGGGTCAATTGTGAAATTATTTTAAACTTTACAGGGGTTGATGTGCAATTTGTTATTTAATTATCCACGTGGAAATTATTTAATGAACCGGTCAAAATACATTTTGGACCAAAATGTTATTGTTCAAATGTGAGGGACTAATATGTTATTATGAACTTTATTAGGGAGACTAGAATAAATTCACCCTAAATTAAATTATGTTACATGGGCCAACATGGAAGTAAATCATGTAAATTGGGCTATATGTAAATGAATTGGGCTATATGTAAATGGATTGGACTATATATGAATTGACCTTCTTCATATATGGAAATGATTCTCTTAGAGGAGCACCCTCATTCATTTTCACACACCAAGACTCCAAGACGCCAGGATACCAGAAGCTGCAAAGCAAGAGCACAAGCAAGAGCAAGAACCCAGAATCTTCTCATCCTCTCAAGATTCGCCTTGAAGTTCTATGATCATTCGAAGTTCACGGAAGCGAAGAAGTCACCGTTTGATCGAAGAAACCCGTGTGCGAAAGGAAGATCAAATCCTGCAAAAGCCGGTCAAAGTTCTTGAAGTTTTAGCATGAGTTCAAGCAAAAGCATTAGATCGAATCAAAAAAACCCTTGGAGAAAGCCAAATTTCCTCTTAAGAAGATCAAAGGCCGAATCCCACGACGATCCAGAAGCATTCTTTGTGGAGCTCATCCATTTCCCAAGAAGTTCGTCATCGTTAAATGCATTTCTCGAGTTCAATTCGATCGAGATCGGTAAAGCGCCGAATCGGCGTTTTATCAACTTTGAAGTCTAAAATGAAGAATTTGAATATTGAGTTAATGCTTTAGAATCTTAGAATTAGAGGATTAAGTAATAGATTGTATTGAAATATTGATTGATAAAATTATCGTTTGTGCGATTTTATTTACTACACTCCAAATCAATTGTCACATATTAGATGGTGTTCAAAATCAAATATCCTACCCCGTAGAATCTTGAAACCCGCATTCGTTTGGTCGGTTGCTTGTTTAATTATTCTATATAGTATATAACATTTAAACTCATAAAAGATGCAACATAAAACGTGGGAGTATAATTGAATGAGCTGTAGAGAGTGAGACTAGTTGAAGGCTGAAACAGAGTAAACACACTAGTGTAGAGTGGAGTACGTAGCGAAAGTGGGAGCCACCCCCATGTGCCCTCTTTCTGTCTCCACCAGCTCTTGCCCCTCAATCATTACTCTGCTCTTCCTCCTCCTTCCCTCCTGAAACTCCACTCATCAAATTCTCCATAATCCCCAATTTTCTCACCTTCTAACCCTAATTCCGTCAACACAAACTTCCAAAACCTATTACTGTTGCTGTTGGTAGCTTCATTGCCACTTTGCTGCAACCCTAAGTGGAAATGTCATCGCCAGCTGCTGACGGCGGAGGAGCGATTATCGACCCGACGAAGTCGAATTCCACCAACGGAACTAGCGCCGCTCTGGTGGTGAAGAAGCCACCGGCGAAGGACCGCCACAGCAAGGTGGACGGGAGAGGGCGGCGTATCCGCATGCCGATTATCTGCGCGGCTAGGGTTTTCCAGCTCACTCGGGAGCTGGGTCACAGAATCCGACGGCCAGACGATTGAGTGGCTGCTACGCCAGGCTGAGCCTTCGATTATTGCTGCTACTGGTACTGGTACTACTCCGGCTTCTTTCTCATCAGTTTCCCCGGCTATTACTGACCAGAAGTCGTCCGCGCTCGCGCTTTCGCATCCGCTTTTGGCTCCGACTCCTTTCATTTTGGGGAAACGAGTTCGAGCGGAGGAGGATGAGCATCATCATCCGCACCAGCTCACCAAGGATTCCGGTGGAGGATTTTGGGCGTTGCCTGCCAGGACTGATTTTGGGCAGGTGTGGAGTTTTGCTGCTCCTCCATCCGAAATGATGGTTGGTAATGGTAATTCCCAGCAGCATGCGGCATCGTTGAGGTTCTTACAGCAGCAGCAGCAGACGATGGGTGGGATAGGGGAAGCTTCGGCTGCGAGGGTTGGTAATTACTTGCCTATTGCTCAAGTACAGGGACACCACCTTAATTTGCTAGCTTCTTTTTCCAGTCCTGCTCCTCCTCAATCCTCCGATGGAGGCGAGGCGAATTGAATTGAATTGACTTGAGTTGAAGCAGGGTTTAGTAGTGTGATTTATTGTTTTCTGGTCTTGCTGAATGAATTTATGGAATGCTGCTCGTTTTCAGTATTGTGAGCCAGTTTGTTGTATCCCCCTCTTCAGTTGTACTTATGTTGTTTATTTTGGTCGGTTGCTTGTTTTGTTTGCTGAAGAGACGAATGCAGACATCCCCAGTCACTAAATTATCGCCTTGGACTAGCTTTCTGTTGTTCATCTCAGTTGTGGTTTTTCTGTCCATGGTGCTGGTATTGATAATTGCAATTTCCAGTGCTGTTATTTAGGCTTCTGAGTGCTATTTGTAGCTGCTGTTTGTTTGATTGAAACAATCCAATTCGTGTAATATTTTTAGACTAATAATGGGAAAATTCTCAACATTGTCTGCCTGTACTTGATCACTTTTGTCATTGGCTCAATTGCATTGTTTGTACTTTGTTTGTTGTAACAAAAGGGTTGAGCAGATGGTAGTCCTTGTAATTTTGGTCAACGTGACTGGTATGCGAAAGTAGAGTATGTGAGATTTCACTGGAACAGATGAAGTGTTGGTTTCATGACTTTAGATGGTTTCTGGAACTTCTCTATGCCTGGTACAAAACTCACCTGGAGCAATTATCAGTCGTTTGTTCTCTGATGTTAGAATCTACATTATCTCTCAAAGGAAATATGAGGTCCTCCATATTTCAAGGTTGCTTCTAACTTATGTCATGCACGCCATTCTCTTAGCCAGCTCACCTTATCGCCATGGTTGCTGTTATGGTGACTGATGAAGATTTGTTGTTGCCGAGTCACTTAAAATCAACAAGCACTATGGAAGAAGTGATCATTTTGTCTCTCCATTAACTTGTTTCGGCCATGAGAACGAGAAATATAGAGAATAAAGTGGCAGAGTTCACGATTTGTTTCTGAGAATAAATGGCACCAATGAGTTAAGGATGAATAGAGGTTGCACTATTGTGATTATGTACTTGAACCGTCTGTAGACAAAATACTGGCCTGCAGTCTTCTGCTGATGACTGATGTTATCAGCATGAGCTTCAGTGAGTTGAGTAGATTATATAGGTGATATGATTAGTAGCTCTGTGCTTGAGGTTCATCAACTGAGACCTTATTTCTGTTTTATGTTTTGGAATAGTTAAAGTTAACACATGCAGAACAGTGTAGTTCATGCTGGACGAAATCCTGAGCTTGCCGAAGTTCTGCAAATCTTCAGGTATGGATTTGACTTTATGAAAACCAATCTGGCTGGAGGCAACTATTGCCCCGGTTCAGTCTTGAAATTGCATTGGTAAATTACAAACATATACTCTGCAGGTTCCGTTATTTTTGTCAATATTTAGAAGTATTTCTCTGCAATGCTTTTCTTAAAACAATTTTTTTGCTTTCCAATTTGGAAGTTAATGTCTCCTAGTGCAGGAGATGGTCATAAGATCAAAAGTACGTCTCTTGAAATATCCGTTTCAGCCAAACCAATGAGGATCCAGAATTTTCTCATCGTCAAGTCAGTGTAAGTTCCACCCCTTGCAGTATCATTTAGCTACCTTTTTATTCATTTTGGGTTGCAACAAATCTACTTCTGTTGTCCTAGTTTTTTGTTTTCTTTTTTGTGGTCCTTTTCTTCTGATTGAGTGAAGAATGAGAAAAACGGAAATGGAGAAACATGTTTCATTGGATGCCTTAGTATCAATATATTTCATATTCATGTAAATTTGGGTGCCAAAATTATGCTGCCTTTACCTTGCATTCACACTTCCATGTTCGTCTTTTGAGATGTATTATTTGGTGTGATGGCCCCTGGTTGTCTGCTTGAGAGTCATTTGTGAATTAAGTCGTCGCGTTGAAAGAAATGTTTGCATCTTCCTCTTTTGATCAAGTTACCTAGTTCAATGAGATAGGATTATGGATTAATTCATACATAAGTTGTTTGTTGAGGTTGTGCTCTTTACTTCCATTCGTTAATTGGTGGTCTAACATATGGTTATCGGTTTTAGTTATTGATTCTTGTTTGTTGGTATCCTGATCTGGTAATGGTCCGTTAGGAATTCCATGCATCTCAGTACAGGAACCCTGTTAAACTTACAACTCTGGACATTATGATCATACAAGTCATTAATGTCTAATCGATATCGATAATGAGGTGTTGTATGCAAGAACTTCCGGGGCGAGTTGTTGATTCTCTTGGGATATATTTTGATTCGGTATAAGGCATATGAATAACTCAAACAGATGTGCCTCCTTAGGCTAGTAGAAATTGCCACGTAGAGCTGTAAGATCCCACACCACACATATGCTTTAAGAATTGCAGAAGGGTAAGTATTTCAAAATGGGATTTTGGCGAGCGTAAAAGAAGGTGCTCTCCTAAGCTGAGAAAATCTAAGTAGGTCAGTTTGAGTTCCCTAAATGTAGTGAAGGAACCCCCCTCTATTCTTCTGTTTTGAACCTTTCATCCCTGGGTAAACGAAGCGAGATATGCCTTTCTCCAGTTTGTGAGACTTTGTGCTCCTACCATTTCCTTGGTTGCCAAACTGTCCCATAGAGTCCCACGGAAGGAGTGCTCTTATAAATAAAATGAAGAACTTGTGTCTTCGACATGGGGGGCCATTGATAGATTACCATCTTACTTTACCGTGCAAGCCTAAGGATTCTCTCCTACCGACTTTAGTTTGGCTGTATACATTGTTTGCGTCTGATTTTGTTGTTGTTATTGGTCTAATGTGCTGCTAAATGAAAGAAAGGAGTATCATTTGCAGGTATTTTGAAGTGTCGAAACCCATAGTAGTTTTGTTTCAGTTATTACTATTTTTATTTACATTCTCAACATTATTCTGAACTTCAAGTAATTTACAGATCAATACACAGGGACAAATAATATGGAATTTTATATCATAACTTCTTTGCAAACTGCTAACTAGTTTACTTCACACTTGACATTTAAGGTATCATGGGTTGTTTTCCTCAGTTGAATCTCAAAGCCATTTACCAGTCGTGCTGATGGAAAGAAAGACACTTGATCCTCCTTGAGTTGCGTCCACCTATCAAGTGAAAAATAATACCATCAGCATGGGAATAATTAGATATTAATTGCCTTTGCTACTTCTTTATATGTATGGTTTAGTTAGGAAACATATTAGTGTCGATATAAAGGTGACGTAATACCTGAATGTGGTGACAAAATAATGAAGAAAGAATGCTATTTGAAGGCGTGCGAGCTCAGCTCCTGGACAAAACCGAGTCCCTCCACCGAATGGGGAAAAGTATGGACTGCTCCTCCAATTCCTCTTCTCCTAGTAATACCAATACACAAAATAATGCATTTCATTAGTTAAATTGAACTTTTTTGGATGCAGCAATTACTTGTATATTTTAGATAGAACATATCTGAAATACACTAGTTGAAGAAGTGCTCTGAAATTTGGATAAGCTTGCATACCTGATTCTCTGGAACCATCCATCTCCAAGGGTTGAAAGTTAGGGGATCGTCATAAACGTCTTTGCATAGATGAACAGCTGAAAGAAATGGCACTACAAAGCATCCTTTGGGAATAATGTACTCTGTAAGTAATGTAATAAGATTAATATCGGTTATGTAGTACTAAAAGCAGAACAAGTAGGAATTAGAAACGACTTATTGATTGGCCAGAGATTTTGTTTCTAGTCATCTATTTGTACAAGGAATGTTATTCTATTTCTTGTCCTGAGATGCTGCTGATAGAAAGAAAGAAAAAAAAAAAACAGAGCAATTACCTTGGTATTCTACATCTTCTTTTGCTTCTCTCATTAACCATATTGCAATTCCTCCTAGTCGAAGACTTTCATCAATTACCTGTTGATGGATCAACAAGGTTATTAGTACAGCCAAGTGATTACTGATTTGAAGCTTTTCTCATCACTATTCATTGATTTGATGATGATATGTGTATATGGTCCATAAATGTCCTTACTATGAATACTTTAAAGTGATTTACTGGCTGCAGAACTAAATGATTTTTTTTCAGATTGAAGAGCAAACAAATGAATTGGAGGGACGGTGACTTACACATTGTGTGAAGGTCATGTCTTTATAATCTTGCCAATCAAGCATTTCACCATCAACCTTCTTATTTCTAATGCTCTGCTGCTCATCCTATAAATCGAAAGCAAGGGTAAGTGAAAAGGGCTAATGGTATATATTTGTTCTAAAATGTCATATGAAGAATTGAAGTTCAATCATGTTTGCAATATACCAGCAATTGCTTCATGGCTCTGGGGCTTTGAGAAAGGTAATAAACAGCAAAGAGCATTGTTTTGGCCGACGTCTCATTTCCAGCAAAGAGAAGGTTAATGATGAAATCCGCAACTGCTTCATCAGGTAAGCTTTCTTCGTCTAGTAGCCTTTTCAGCAGGCCGTTACCAATTGCTGGAGAAGATTGTTGTCTATGAATATCTATTACCTTGTTGATTTTGCTTATTATGCTGTTCCTTGCCTGTTAAAGACCAAACATTCAAAAAACTTTTAAACAAAGAAATTCTTTCTTTTATATAAGCATGCTGCTTTGTAGTTGAAGCTTATTTGAAATCTACACATTGTACAAGTTAAAAGCATGTCATTATAAGCGGGCTCTTTACCTTCATTGCTTCATCATAAGCAAAGCCAGGCAGTTTGATTGGAACAGAAAGGCAACCGTCAGCGAAATCAGAGAACCATCTTGCCATCTCATCCACTTCTGCCTCGGAAGATATTCCAAGCAGTTGATTGACCATCAAGTTAATTGCTACCTATAATATTCATTACCAAGGGGATAAGGTTCATGTTAGATTTTGGCAAAGTTGCATCTTTTGTATGGAGCAAATAGCTTTTTGACAGTGGCACTAACTTCATGCAGTTTATGTATATCTTGTCCCAGGTATATGTGATTCTTTAATTGCAGAGTTGCATTGTGTTTTCGACTGCACTAAAACTTGTTCCTCTTGATATTTGAAAAGCCTATTGCACCAAATCTTCCATATATGAAAGACAGATTTGGTGCTGGATATGGGGGAAGAGTTCATGTAACAAAAATACTACTGGGGTGGGGTGGGGGGTGCGTTGGTACAAGTTATGTGAGACGAGATATGCTTTAATTAGATTTTTCTAACGTAGTACTAGTTAGCCAGTATGAAGTGCACCTTTCGACAAACATCCTGGAGAAGAACAACTTGATTGTCACGGAGATCACTGAAGATCTGTTTCATGACTATCTGTATGTCTTGCATGTAATGAACCTTGAGCTTGTCTAACCGCATCATATTGGATGAGATAGAATGGAGTTTTCTTTGCTTCTCTCCATGTGCTGTAATCACTCCATTTTTCCCCACCAAGTCTCTGAAAGATTTTGGATAGCTCGACTGGAATAGTTTTCCTTCGTTTTGCATCACAAATCTGTTGAATGCTGGATCAGCTGATACAACTGCCCATTTTCCAAAAAGACTGCAGGAGAAGATCTTCCCATACCTGTTCATTATCATCAGCAGAAATTTACATTACATGCCTAATACGGGGGCATATGTGATGGGAAATGTATGCCTGACTGATTATATTTCTAGATTTGTATTTGATTATCGAACAGGGATATAATTGCATAAATGACCATGTGTCATCTGCAACTTTTCTAAATCCTCCTGTGTTATTCTCATCATAAAGAATTTGAAAATGTTTATGCCAAAATCTTTGTTTCCAACTTAGGAAAACAAATTCTGCTCATAATTTCTTAGTTTGAAAAGGAAAAGGTTTTGCTGCAGAGTTTGTCTAACATGAATGGACTCTATGCAATAGTATTTGGCTCAAGTTACAGGATACATGAAGGTTCTCATGGAAAGGTTGGAGCATCTTATGAATGAATTGCATCAGGTACCTTTCAACTTGTTGCTCCACAAAATGAGGAGGATGAGAACTGGCAACTGCATTATACCAGCCAATGCTGTCCCCGATGATTGGCCAGCTTCTTCTTCCTGGGGGTAACTTGCACTTCCTCTTTAATCCAGAACTTTTCTTGCAGTATGCAAGAAACACAATGAACAGCACAAAGCTGGTAGCATAAGGCCATGCTCTGTTAAAATCATCTGTCATCTGATCTTCTAAGAATAGTTGAGGTGTTGAAGGCAATGAAACAAAACCAGAAGAGAATGAAACTGGTTTTAGAAAGTCAAATTTGATGATCATTGCATCAGCTCTGATTCTTAAATAAGCAATGAGTGGAGTAACTGCCAAACAGGCTTCATTGACTCATTATGAGGATCTGTCACACACCACGTCTAGAATGTGGTGCAAAGCAAGTTATTTCCCGCTTTCATTGTTTATTGATGTTCACAACAGAGGGAAAAAGGAAAAGAAAATAGCTTGCTATGAACATTGGATATACATTATTATAAAATGGATATTTGTATTCTCCTTCTCTTGGTTGTGATATCCCTCTGACTCCATCATTTGTTTAATGCAATCAGCTGACAGCCGATAAGTCTTTCTAAATCTCTGCCACAGAAGTGTTAAATTTTATTTATGCCATTGATTGTGCCACACAAACGGGACAGGTTAATTAACTGAATGTTGTCTGATGTTTTGCCAGATCTGAACTCTGACTTCTAAGTACCGCCTTCTATTAAAGTTTATCCCTTGAAGAAGCTGCTGTGTGCCCGGCAAATTTGGCAGAGAACTAGTTTCCAAGGCGGTGCAGACAATTGAGCACTCTATAGCATTATACAACTATGAGATACATATGTGCTGATATTTTTGGTAAGATGAAGTAACATTTAGATCTGCATTGGAACTAGCAGTGAAGCAAAAGAAGTGTCATGTTCCTTGTAGGAAGTCCGGTTAACTAGCTGGCGTGTATCTATTAGCCGAAGGTTGTGGTTCTGAATTCTGATGACAAGCTACGTTGAGGTATGGCTTGAACCGAACTTTTTTACAGTGATCAGTGCTCTTAGAATACTATGAAGCGGTACACGAGTGACGACAGTGTGTATTCTACCAAATAACAAAAGCCTCGCCATCTGTCATTCTTGTGTGGATATATTGAAACATGGTACTATAAAGAATAGGCAAATAGAACAGCTAAGCCATGTCTAATGCTTCCAAATTGAAGCTTTTCTGCAGCCAAGTCCCAAGTGGTTAAAATGCTTTAAGTTGAAGGGTTCATTAAGATGAGGTTTGACTTTTGAAGTTTTTGTTTTGTTTAATTCTTGTACCCACTTCTCAAGATCCATTCTATATTACTCCGTGGCTTCACTGGCAATTTTTTGACCATAAAATTTTTAAGAGCTCGAGAGTTGGACTGAAAAGCATGTTGTTGTTCTTTACTTGTTTCAATCCCGTGTCTTCTTCTCCTACTGTCTTGTAGGTGAAAAGTAACAGTCTGACTTGGCGTCTTTGTTTATAATCAAGTTGAACTTCACTGGAGGACTTTATCAGCCTGCTTCTATCAAATTCGACCGCGTTTAATGTTCAACTTTGCTTATTTTGTTCAGAAAATGGGCCAGATCGCACATTTGTTTTGGTACTCGTCTACATGTCGGCAGATATAAAATTAAGTTTACTTGAATCTCCAAGTTCCAACATCTAATGTTTTCTAATGCAAGTGCTCATAACTCTAGCTTGGGTACCGTCTTAAATTGTACCACAGTTTACTTGAAGTACTGTTATTGTATTATATTGTAATAAGTGTATTTTTATAAGGTATTATTCAATTATTGTAAGTGTAGGTTTGTTTATATGTCATGATAAGATAAGATGATAGATAGTTGATAAAGTGTGGTAACTGATCAACCAGATGATCCTAATATGACTCATTACGCCAAGCCGCCTCTCTTTGTGGCTGAAGCACGACCCGTTGCGTTGGTGTGGTTACTTGGAATGGTTTTTAACGTCATATGCTAGACATAAAAAAAACATTAGGAAGTTATTATTGATAGATTTCTAAAAGATAAACAGTTACTTGTAAACTCTCAATTGTGAGGTCGATGGAATATAAACTAATATCCACGCAATTTGAATTTCACGCAAAGAATTAAAAAAAAAGTCGTCAGTATTGAGCCACACAAAAAACATTGGAAATGGGCGATGATTAGACTACGTTAACCGAGAGTAGAACCCGATTATTGTGGTCAACATATTTGAGACCACGAGGCTCAATACTTCTGCCATCGGCTACTCCATTTGACTTTTCAGTACCTAAACCATTACTTTACTTTTTTTAAAGATAAGTAGTTATTGTGGATAATAATTAAAGAATTGTTCTTTCAAAAAATTAATGAATTGTTCTTTCAAAGAATTAATGTTGATAAGTATAAATCATACCATACATTGCTGAATTTTTGTATGAATGATTAGGAACAAAAATGGAATCAATATCTGTACAATGGAATATGTAAAAAATAGAAATTCAGGTCAAAATAAATTGTAATATCAATACAAGGATGTCAATCATAAAATTCATTTTTGATCTTGACATGAGACATTTAGATTTTGATATTAAGTAGTTCTTGTCAGGTTTAGGTACAATTTATCAATAACTATTTACGATTAAGGTACTAATTGTAAATTAGATGGTGGGTGTCTTAAATCGATGCAAGTTACAATTAACCTAACTCCAATTTCACGTGAATTCGATCAATTGAAACAAAATTGATGAAAAAGCCTATAAAAAAGAATCTGACGCTGGTGAGTGGGACGAAGTCCACGATATCTTGCTAACTGTCAATTTTTTATGTCTATCTTTCGGCGTTTGATATTCGCTCGCACGTGACTGCGATGGTGCACCTCATAAATCAATTAGTACCTAAATTGTACATAGTTATTGACAATTATTAGTACCTAAATGTCTCACACTGGAGTACCAAAAATGGATTTTACCATAATAATACCATTATTGGGAATCCAATCTAAGACCACCTGCATTGGTGACGGCGTGATGTGAGATCCGTGAGATTCTCTTTGCATTGGTGACGCGTCATCGCACCGTCATGAAAAAAAAATTAATTTTTTTCAAAAACATATTTACCATATTATAAGAGTGTTTAGAAGTTGTAATTAATAAAATTGCATTTTTAGAACTCGTTTTACAATTTATTAAGTGAAACTTCATTAAAACCACAAATATATTACAACAAACTATAGGGAATTTAAATAAAACCAAATGGAAATGCAACAAACACACAGCACACAAATGCACCAAACTAACAAACACACACTACACGATTGGGCAAGCTCCACAGTCAACGCATCCTCCAAATATGTTCCATCAAGTCTGCAGTGAGTTCGTCATGCTTGCACACACTATGCATTCGCCGTGAATTGTTCATGTACTCCGGGATAGAATTTATTGTAGATTGCGCCCGTCGGATACGAACTCCGTCAATCACATCGGGTACATGCTCACGGGTATCTTGTTCGAACTCTTCGATTTCCCTGTCATAGTTTAGGTATGTGTGGCGCTCATCCTCAACTATCATGTTATGGAGTGTGATGCAGCAATCCATAATCTTTTTGAGTGTGACTCTGTCGTGTGCAAGGGTCAGATTTCGTATAATTGCAAATCGTGCTTGCATAACTCCGAAAGCACGTTCCACATCTTTCCGGCAACTCCTGACGCTCAGAGAACTTGGCTTCTTTGTGCATTACCGGATTCAGGATGGCACTCACAAATGTAGCCCAAGCTGGGTAGATGCCATCGGTTAGGTAGTAAGGCATGTTGTACTGATGGCCATTGACCTCAAAGTTAACTTGAGGTGTCGTGCAACTCAGGAGATCGTCGAACACCGGTGAATGTTGCACGATTGACAAGTCATTGTATTTTCCAGAAATCCCAAAGAATCAATGTCATATCCAAGTATCTTGGTATGCTACTGCTTCTAGTGGGTTGGACATGATTATCTTTGGAAACTTGAAGTAGATAAAGTGTTTTCTGTTTAGTTAAGATAATGGAAGAAGGGATGAATGCAAGTAGGTTGTTGTGTCTGGAAATGTGTTATACGGTTGCATTATATAGACAAGTTGTGGGAGATGGGTGAATCATTTCTAAGTCATAACTGAGTCACAATGCATTGGATGCCTCATAAATTGAAGATAAGATGTCTGACAAATTGAAGATAAGATGCCTGACAAGGTAAAGATAAATCACAGGACTTACTTTTCGTAATTCCAATAATTCAAATTCAAATTCAAATTCAAATTCAAAGCACACTGATTTTATTACAACGGACATTTGGAATAGTAAAACACAAACAAGCCACACTTCGGAAAGTAAAAAACAAATAAGTCACACCTCACATAATTTGAAAAACAAGCAAACTAAAACAAGCTCCAAACTTCAGCCATTACTCGGACGGAAATAATTCTTGATGCAGTGCATCAGCTAATGCCTTATGTGCGGGGGCCAAGTTGGCGTAGTCCCCCATAAGTTTCATGAACATGTCCATCTTCTTCTCCTTCATCCTACGTTCCTCCTTTTGGCGGGCAAACTCCAGCTTCTGTCTTTCCAACTCAATGTATTGGGGATAACTTTCATTAAAGTTAACCCATCCCTCGCTCATTGCATCCATTGAGGAGTTGCCAGAACTAGCACCTTTAGCCATCTTCTTTGCCTTGTCACGACCCATAGGCTGTTTGTTAGTCGTGACACTGTCCTCACTGACATGGGTCCGCTTGGTCCCACTACTGCCACCTGCTGATTCCATTGGTTGATCATCATCATCCGGAACCTCAACTCTCGCAGCTGTTGCGGCCTTCTTCATGTGTTCCTCCAAGTTCATCCTCGTTCCCCACTGGATGCTTTCATGGCATCCTTTGCTGAACATGTTGAATGCGACTTGACCGGATGATTTCACTTTGTAGAATTCCTGGGCCGTTTAAGTCACATCGGCTTCATTGTAGCCACTCTGATCGCTGACAACCCTAGTAGCACGATCCACACAAATCAACCAATGATTAATCTCATCTCTCATCCGCTTAAACGAGGCGAAGTGAATCATGACTCCGGTATTTTTCCATACCGAACATCTTCCCATCCCTCCGGACATCCTCGAACTTCTCCTCAACTTTATGGAACAAAGTTGCCTACTTCTGATTCGTGCCAACGATCGGATTTTGACTAACAGCCATGTAGCAAGAGATGAGAACCAAGTCCTCATTCTCGCTGTAGAGTGAGTTCCGTCCTTGCTCTTTGTTGGATGTCGCTCCTTCCTTGGCTTTGGCTTTCCCTTTTTCACGCCTCCGGTTCGGTTGAATTTAAAATTGCGTTTGAGAACAACCTCAACTTAGGTGTTTGCGAAAATATTGGTGTTTGGGAGGTTGGAGAACGGTAATTTTGAGTGTAGGGGTCTTGGTAGGAGCTTTGGAACAAGGGCGAACGAAGCTTGGTTGGGGTTGTTGAGAGGTGTTTTTGTTGAGCTTTTGCATGCACGCTTCGTAGGCTTCGGGTGTGTTTTCTTGCATCCACCTCAGAGTTTCCGGAGTAAACAAGTTTCCGTCCATGTCACCGGAAAATTGAAGTGGAGATGGTGTTTTGAAGTGAAGAGAGTATTTTAAGTTTAATTAAGAGAGAAAGAGGAGTTGGAGATGGGATGATCCAAGCATAGTCAAGATTGGTCTCTATTTATAGATATCAAAAAAATAAAGCCGTTGGTGATTTTTATTTATTTTTTGCATTTTTATTTTGAAAGTTATATATAGCTGTTTGAAATTGGACAAAACATAAAAAAAATAATAATAATAATAATAAAAAATAAAGAACCACAATGTGCCCGGCTACTGCACTTTACGCCATGATGCGGGAGGAGCTCGACGCCATGCATGCGTCGAGCTAGGGACGCAACCGCAATGCAGGCCGTCTAAGGAATACGATTGAGGGAGCGTTCTGAAGGAGCCTACCCCAAACAAGTGTTGTAACTTGGTCTAGAGAGATCTAGGGATTGGGCTGCGTGAATCCATTGATCTACGAGTCATTAATAAGATACACATTTACTTGATAGCTTCTCCAGGAGTTCCTCTTGAAGTGTTGAATCCAACCCAACTTGCCAAATGCAATCCACCAGTTAAAACTTGAAAGGGTCTTAGACTTGGTATAGTGTCAAAATCTTGAGTTTCGTAAATATTTAGAAGTTTTTAACCCTAATTTCTGAATTTTATACTCGAATGAAAGACTTTAGCACGTGCTACTTGCATTATATTACCTAAATGCCGGACACATTTTAAATTATACAGACTCCGATTGAATAATTGAGTGTTAGGTGCATTCCATTAATTATCATGACGACGGCAAATCAATTACTAATATCAAATTATTTAATGTTACCAATTATAAATTATAATTATACCTTATACTACCATATTTGTTATCCTGGTTCCTTGCCTAGACAATCCTTATAACGAACAATTGATGATTTGCAACTTAAAATTAAGATCAGATCTGGTTGATTCTTTTTGTTTTTTTGATATATTTAATGGCTGTTTAGCTAAGGGTTAAAGTTTAGCTTTAATTCGGTTGCGTTTCTCATCTGTTTGCTTTAGCGACTTTAATCGAGTCTGAATGTTACTTGCCCGGCTGCAATCCAACTGCTATTAACAAACTTAATTAAATGTTCTCTCCACCTACATTTTTTTTATCACCTTACTTATTATAACAATCTTGAACCAATTAAATAAATTTAAAACCAATAAAATAATTTAGAAATCTTACACATCATATATATATATACTAGTACTAACCCGTGGCGATGCCACGGTATAATTTACTTTTAATAATAAATAGAAGGTAACAACATAATACATTAATCGGAGTCAAACTTGATTGTAAACATCATTAGTTGTGATGTTGGTGGTTAGTCCTTCTTCATTGACTCTTTTTGTTATGGTTCCTATAGAAAATGTAAAAATACGACTGACAATGACCGATATGCTTTTAAAGGGGTGGGATTGAACCCAATTCGAACCCGTTCAGGACCTGACGTGTTGATAACAAATATTTTATATCGTATCAGGTCTTCTACCTATACCCCGACCCATTAATTTAACCAATACATTTAAAAAAAAAAAACGAATCCCTCAAACCCAAACCAAAATAAAATACTAAAAGTGCATAACAAAATTAACAGGGTCGGTTCCCACCAATGTTACTTCTCCGGATGGTATCCCCCGAATTCAACTTCCTGCATTCCATTTTAGGACGTCCCAATTTCAACTTCCCATCCCTTAAATGAAAAATCTTTCTCCTACTTTATTCATTAACTCATCTACTTTATTTAATCTATTTCCATCCATATTCATTATTTCTCCTACTTTATTCACCATTCGCTCAAAATTTGTGTCCGGACCCGCATGAAATTCAATCCGGGCGGAGGGAGTATTTACATATATAATTTTCACATGTTACAGTGTTTTTTTTTTAACCCACACCCCCCTCCATGTCCCAAAAAATTGCTAACTTAACCATAAAATGTTGGATCTGGTTGGGTTCGGGTATTGTTACACAGGTTTGTAACGGGTTCGGGTATATGTCCGACCCGAATCTCTACGTCATTATTTTTCACAGGTTCGATTCGGATTGGATAAAGCCCAACCCATTTAGTAGGATTTAGGCGAACATGAGCTCAATAGTGTCTTTGGCTCTTGTTAATTGTCATAACTTAGTAAACATGTTTAGAAACCTGTATGTAATTGGAATTTGTTTATCCTTTATAGACATATGATTTGAAATTTACAATATTATTGTATACTCCCTCCGTACCGCATAACTACTTCATATATTTGCCATTTTTAGCCGTCCCATAGAATTTGATACATTACCAAAAAAGGAAGCTAATCAACACCCAACAAATAATAAACAATTTCAATTTTTCACTCAAATTACACATTTTGCTACTAAAAGTACACTTTTCCCACCTTTTCTATATTCTATCATTACTTTAACTTTTCGCATAAAACCGCGTGCTAACCCTAATGTATGAAGTTCTCCGTGACAGATGAAGTATGATTTTTTCTAACTATGGTTTGGTAGTACACTAAATGTATTAGAGTGCAAATCCCTTAAATCAAACTTCACCCGTAGAATACAAACTAACGCAACTTTAAGCGTTCGCTCATGTTATACATTATAAGGTGGGCTTGGCTAACAGTATGACACTTTTTATTGTATTATTGTTAGTACACCATTCAAAATATAATAAATGTCATAATAAAAATAATAAATAATTAATTTATAAACAAATTTAATAATATGAACAATTTCAAAAATACAAATTACATATAATTATAAAACTCATCCTCCTAAATCTTATCTTTATATTTTATACCCCAAACTTAACCTTCTTTTCCACAATTCTCCACCACTTCCTCCCCACTTCTTCAACCACCACAAAAAACAACCACCTCCTCCCGCACTCCTTCAACCACCACCACAACATTCTTTTTGTTAATTTTTTTTTCTTGAATGAAACATCCAAGCTTCCATGGAAGCTCATTTTTTAGCTTCCATGGGAGCTCATTTTCAAGCTGCCTTTGAGCTCCATGGGAGCTCGATTTCAGCTTCCATGGAAGCCCTTTTTTGAGCTTCCATGGAAGCTCTAACCGAACCATCAAAGCTCGGTCATTTTCTTATAAAATTAGTTTTGAAATGGATTGGGGGTGTTTGATTAATAGAGAGTTTGTTTTAAATTGTTCTTGGGTATCTTTTGTTTATTTTAAAACATAAAAAATGTATAATTAATTCAACGTTATAATATGCAATCAATTATGCGACTCATTATGTGACTATGCAATGCCTTGTCGCATTAATAAAAAACGGTGGGTTGATATTAAATCTAAAAGTGATATAATGGTTTAGAATGTAAATCTTGAGAATAGTACAAAGCGAGTGTCCTATTATTAACCATCCCCTTATAAGATTTTATGATTTTTATTCTTGTAAGTTTAGATTAGTTTAGTAGTTGCCGTTAGAGTATATAATATACTTCATCAACTTCTATCTATTATACCAAAATGAATTTGAAGATGTACACTCAAATTTATTCTAATGAGAACTACTATGATTTAGATAAGTATAGTATCTAATATTCTCCTACTTTTTTATACATGGACCATCACTTCCACAATACAAATGTGACTTAAGCATATTCGAATGTTATAAGAAGCGCCATGCTCTTCGAACTCGATTTGGAGAACCGCATTTGAAAGGAACCAAGTGATGCCAATATACTTCCCCTATACATACTGAATCTTCTTTCCGTAGCATTTCCGCCACAACACTTTGACTCTTGCCAAATTAGGAGACTCCTCCAAGAATCTTTCTCGGGACGTTCTTTTAATACATGAAACTGGATGTCCCCTTACATGACCGTAAAATTGAAGTCTTTCAAAAGTCAAATGCTCAAAACGTCCGCTAGCTTGAATTCAATGAGTTTATATGATGTTTTATATATAAATGAATTAAAGTAGTTTATCAAATGCTTGATAAAAATTGTTTCACCACCAACATTCGGATGTATGCTTCTATGCTTGAGGATTTTGGCATTCGGACAAAAGTTTTCCATTGTATCAACACATGAACACAATGATCTAAGAAATCATGTCTTGTGCTTCACACATCTTGTTGAAGGGTAGCCGCTTATAGGTCAAGTTATCAATCAACATTATGTACATACATACCAGATGAGATAGTCGAAAACAAACAGAGCATAAGTATTTCCAAATGCAAAATACTCAAGTTTAGAAACTCTTCGTATGATAAATTATGTACACTCATTTGTCTGATAAGTTACACATGAAAAGACCAAATATGGGCATGATTTTGAACTACAAAACTTCAACACACGAAATTGAACAGTCCATAAAAGTGTTATGCAAGTCGATCCATCTCACCTATTTTGATCTTCATATCCGGATATCATCGACAATTTAGAATGATAATTCATCCAGTAGGAACATCTCGAAGTATTTAGAAATAAGTTCAATAAATATCATTCGCTCAAATTGAATCACGGAGAGAAAAAACAATTCCAATAAAAATTCTAATGCAAACATTGTCACAATCAAAATAGCACTACCAGATTCTTCGTGAAAAAATAGGAAAGGGAAAAATAAACAAATCCATCAGTGTCTTGGTTTTGTAATAAAATTGCAGAATCGTATTGTGGCTTATATATAGCTTAAGATAAATTCAATTATTTTTCCTTCTTCGATATTTTGATCGCTTCGATTGCCGATTATCCTTCTAATGTAGACTTTGGTTCACAATTACTGAATGTGTCAGTCAAATTCCTTTTGTGAGTTGTAGAGAACTTTTACTTAATTAGTTTAACTCCTTAAAACATTAATAGAATGTTTGTGCATTAGTAGAGTACTTTTATCATAGCAGTTCGATCGTCCCCGCAAAACTTCAATCTTTTTAATTTTAAGTATTTCATAAAGCTTCATACGTTAATAAAAATGAAAATTAACTCATATACATAACAAATAATTCAAAATGTTAATTTTATAATAAAATCACAACTCTGCTAATAGAAGTATACACTTTGGCACATTTTCATGTATTACCATTAATTTTAATTTTTTCACCTAAAACATTACGCTGATTTTAATGTATGAAGTTTACTGGCGGTGGAATACTGATTGTACCTACTTCCCAACAAAATAAGTTTTCATAATTGTATTTGTACTATACTCACTTTGTTTCACGTAACTTTATAAAAAAAGTGATGAGCATCGGTACATGAAAGTTACTCATAAACTAAATACACAAACAATGTTTCACACCAACATACAGTAAATTGTGAAAGGAAAACAAATGAAAATCCATTTGTCAACATCATGTAACTTTTGGGCTTGGTGTCTTATAAGTTTATGAAAGATAAATCTAATTGTACATTGTACAACTACATACTGCATAAATAACTCTTCCAGAACATTATCTAGATATTTATTCGGAAATCCAAGTTGAAGTTATTCAATATTTTGAACCAATATAGATCAAAACTGGAGAAACTATTTGAAGCCCAAATTGGAAACTGATATGTACCTCGAAGCAGCCATTGAAACCTTTCTCTTGCGAACTACTTAAGTTCTAGATTTCATTGCTTCAAAACCGCAAACTTGAATCTTATAATTAAAGGGTGACCCATTTTCTCCTTCTTGATTCTTCTTCTTCTTCCTTTCTTTCAAAGCCAAAGTGCAATTTACAACTTCTGTTTAGCATAGGAGGCTCACGTCATTCTATGGTTAGTTCTCCTAGAATTGTGGGATTTTTTTAAATTGCACTTTTGAAATTCCTAATATCTATATTTAGCCATATTTGTTTAGATTTTGTTTTGAATCGGATATGTAGAAACTAAATAATGTATAATAACTATGTTTAGGTTATGTATCCCATATAAATAGGGAAGTTTACAAACTAATTATATTCATCTGTTTACTAAGTTGACCTAGTTACATCAAATATAAGTAGATTAAAAAATGATTAAATTACTTAACCCATAAAAATAGGGAAGCTTTAAAACCTCTTCTTTCAAATTAGGCGTCTGTTGGTAAGGAAGCCGATATTCTTCTGTTTACTTTTCGTAACTAAGTTGACCTAGTTACATCAAATATAAGTAGATTAAAAATGATTAAATTACTTAACCCATAAAAATAGGGAAGCTTTAAAACTACTTATTTGTTTCAAATTAGGCGATAGAAGAAGATAAATTATTTCAAATATATGTTGTGGGATTTGACTCAAATATTAGTGAATTATAAATGAATTGTTTTTTTTAGCTTTCCACATGGGATTTTCAGACAAGGTGGCAAATTTACTTCCATTTTCATCATCACTTTTATCATATATATAAATAATTACTTATAAAATTATAACACTATACCAAAAATAATTTTTTACAACTCAATTAAAATCATGATAAATTGTAAACTAGTCCGTCCTTGTTGTTCCGGTTGGTCTCTTTGTCAGTCGAATTTCGGTTTATTCATTTTTGTGTCTCTGATAATAGTTTTGTTGCAGAGAAAAAAGTAGGAAGTAAACAGAAACGCCATAGAGAGAAGTAAATCAATGGCGTCGTTCGCCCTCTTATCCGTTTCCCCTATTCTTCCCGTGCGTTCCATTCCACTACATCATTCCAATCTGATTCTTTTTTCCTTCTTTTTTGCTTTTGGTTTCATAACTTGGCTTTTCTCTGTGAAGGTTAATCTGAAAGGTGGAGGACAGTTTACAGCAACATTTCCATCCAATAATTCGGTTCGGAGGACTTCAGTAACAAAAGCTGCTGGTGGCTCTGAGTCCAGCTCTTGTTCTTTCAATCCTGACCAACAACCCATCCTTAAGGAAGCTATTAAGGTATATCTACTATTCACTTTACTATTCACTTCCAATGGTGAATGAATTTCTCATGGTGTTACTTGTTTAATTTCAGTTGCACAATTTTGTTATACATTTGCTATTGGTGTCACTCCAATTGTGGAATATTCGATCAATTGATGGATTTACTTGAGACTACTAGTCGCTTTTCAGCTGTCTATTCTTGGGCTAAGTAACTAAGGTTATTGTGGTTTCTATAGTATGCAATGTTATGCGAATAGCCGGAGTCTGGGCATTCCATCAGCAAAATCGGCTGCAGAGCAGATTATTGTGTATTTTTGGATGTCGTATCTAGCGTCTTTTTGTACTAATTTCTCTTTGGTATCTTGGGGTTTCATAAGTTTTGTTGCTGTGTTTGAGATAGAGATCAGTTCAGGTACAGTTATTGTGTTTCAGGGTTGCTAGGACTAGGTGGATACCAATTATGACCAAGGCTATGTTTCTTGTTGTTTCGTTTTTATTGTCCTTAGTGTCGTAGGCTATAAGCTGGACATAGATGAGGATCTAAAATGTAGAAATATTATGTCACACATGATAAAATGAGGTTAGCGTAAGGGTTCTATTCCATAATGCAAGAATATGGGAGCAGAAAAAGAAGTTCAGGTACTGAACTCTCTCACACACACATATATAATATATGTATATACATATACAGTATTTCTCTAGAGATGTTAGTTGCGATTAAAGAGTTTATTAGCTATATGGTGCTTTATTTGGTAACAAAAGAATGAGCAATGCATTTTGATTGTTTAAACTTTAAATATTTAACAGTTCGTTTCTTTTATGCTTCTATTTTGACCTTTTGTAATGTAACAGTGCACATTTGATCTGAAACTTTTATGCTTATTCTTTAAAAATACCCCATACTTTTTTTTTTATCCACATCTAGAGTGAGATTGAACAAGGTCTACTGAACGTAACGGCTTCACTTAATAACATACCTTTTCCTCAAGCTTATGGAGGTCTAATGCTCAGAGCATAGTCACACTAAGTTTGCAAGCCTGATAACTTTTTAAGATAATTGATTCCTATTATTACTGGAAAATTATTATATCGAATAGTTGACTCAAGTTAAAACATGGTCAATGTACTCTTTCTGAAGAATAAAAAGAAGTAAAATTGGACCTCACAAGCCAATTTTAACGTGCTTAGTTAGTATTCTAACATGTGTAGCGGCAATGGTCTCTTTCAAAACTGTATTAGGAGGTGAACATAGTGCCTGGATTGAGTAGTGTACTAGTGTAGTTTAGTAGCTTGGTAACCAAGAAAGAATATGCTTCACTATCCTCCTCAGAGGTGGAAAGTGGAATATTTCCTTGCAGCTCAGGAGTATTAGAGCAAATGATTTTCCTACTCACTTATCCAATCTTGTCAAATTAGGAAATATTTGACTATAGTTGATAATTGGAACATTAGTTTATATCTGGTGAATATGTGTATAATGTTTTTTATGTAAAAAACAAAATGATGTTTACCACGAGGACTGCTGTTGTGATTGAAGCCTACAAGAAAGCAAAGCTTTTACTCCGATCCACCTAAATTTTTCATTGGTTTTCTAGATCACTCTATGAAATTAGGTAAAAAATGTCATCCGTGTTGATAAACAGGGAAACATTGTGACTTGGTCTTTGTGTCTTGTATGTTGTGTTTCTCCTATAGACCATCTCCATCAGTTGAAACTCTCTGCAACCCACTTTCTCTGCCACTTCAACATTCCACTCACTGCAACTCTCTACTTCAACAGTTGAGGCTAAAATTTATTTTCTTTTCATATTTCTTTCAAACTTAAATTTTCATTTCATTTTCTTTTCTCATTTCCTATTAAATTTTATTCTTGAATTTATTTTAAATGTCGTTGATTTAATTATAATAAAATCACATTAATTTTTTTAAATACATTAGTCGAAAATAAAAATTATATTACTTAAAAAATTAAATACTTGATGAAATTGAAAATTATAATAATTGAAATTGAAAATTACAACAATTAAGCTACTACATGCAAATCCTAGTTATCATATCCGAGAAACTCACACGCTTCCTTATATATAAGTATGTTTGCATTGTTACAAATATTATTATCATATGAAAAAATATTAAATAATAATTGAAATTGAATTTTTTTTTACATTACTTGAAATAAAATTACAATACTTAAAAAATAAAGGAAAACAAAACGAACAAGAAATACAAATCAAACAAAAAACAAAGGGAAGACATAAAGCAAAAAACAAAGGGAAAACAAAAAACAAAACAAATTAAAAAAAAAATAATAAAAAACATGCGTTGGGACAGCGCCCCAATCTTGCAACTCTGCTGGAGTTGCAGCAGAGTTGCAACAGCATTTGCGTCTAAAAGGAAAGAAAGAAGAGAAGATGTATATCAAACCTAAAGAAATTTGAGATGTACCATCTGAATATCTGATTTTAAGCCTTGTCGTCTCAATACTACACGCAATTGGTTTAAGCAACTTCAACCCACTTTTGATGCCTGGCTACCTGAATGCTGTAGATAAAGGGAACCTTAATGTCATGGTGATCAGTTAGCCTACGATATGAGCTGATTATGAATACTAGCCCTGTTCTTTCTTATTTGGTACACATAACCAGCTAGCTAGCAGCCTGGTCTAACCATGATACTCTCTTGTTGGCTACAATAAATGCAGTAACATTGTCTTAGCTTACGAGATAAGATGTGTCAACTTTTTGTCTCATTTCATTACGAGATGCATTTTCCCCAGAACCCCCTCATTCCCCCTGGTAATTTTGGTTAACAAGGTTGATTCAAGGTATGTAATAAGCTAGCTGAGATTGCCAGTCCTCTCGACTCTGACTAGGCGACTAATTCAATAAGAGGCTATCTATACTTGATATGAGAACATGTTGCAGGTTCATATGATACTATTTTACTTGTTGGGTTGGGCTATGTAGGAGACTGGGCATATTGATATTCACCATATGTTTTCTGTTTGTCGATAAATCGATTTGCTGATGACAATAGTCATATTAGTAGACCATCTATCTATTCTCACAAGAAAACATAACCATCAGTTAACTTAAACCAAGGTCACACCAGCTCTTTTCATAGGTTGTCATGAAACCATGTGTCTGCTTCAACTCCATCTTTTTTATAACACTTAGGATCTTGATGCATGTTTCTGTTACTATGTAGGAGCCTGTTGCTTTCTTGGGAGGTATATTTGCAGGGATTCTAAGGCTTGATTTAAATGAAGAACCTTTGAAAGAATGGGTTACCCGGACAGTCGAAGCCTCTGGGATTACTGAAGAAGAAATCCGAACAGGTGACGATCAAGAAGAAACACCCCAGCAGATAGAGATAGAATAATACTACAGTAGTAGTTTGTAAAGTCATTTAATGGTTCGATGAGCATTTGTATCCAGTGCTCGAGTGTAGAACTCGAACAAATACAGAGTCGCATCTGCACCACCATAGATACTGTTTTGGTGTATAAACTATAAACATGGAGGTTCAATGGCTGTCACTGAATCAAATGTAAGAGATTCAAGGGTGGAAATTCCCTAGATTTGAGATGTCTTATGATTTGTGTTTGTACTTGTTATAGGTGCAAGGCAAGCTATTGGGTTGGGATTCGAGTCATTCAGACCTGGAAAGTAGAGAAACTGATATTGCAATTTAAAATAGAAAAATGGGGAATTTTACAAAACGTCCATAGGTTTTTATAAACTCATTTATAGCCCAGATACGGTATTAACACACGTGTGTTTAATAATGTATGAATAATACATATATGGTAAACAATGTATGGATAATATAGGTATAGTAAAAGAATTGTCAGACAAGTGATGAACACAAAAAAAAAAAAAAAAAAAAGTAGAGATTTTTATAATCATTGTCATTATTTAGGAGAATTTTCTTTTTGTTTAAATGTGATCTAATTGCACAATTAGGGTAGCTATATGACACTGGCTATGTATGGATCCCACATTTTTAGTGTTTAGTGGTTAAGTTGCTCACTCCTAACCATATGTCATATCATAGAATTTATGCATATAATATATAATTTGTTATTTTATATACTAAAAGAGGAAGACACCCTACACCAATAAATAATTAAAAAAAATTACATTTGCACATTTTTACCAGATTTTCATATTTTATTATTCATTTTAATCTGTCACATAAAACTATACGTCAACTCTAATATATGAAGTTATTCGGGACAAAGGGAGTACTAGTTTAATTTGGGAATGAAATTATGGTTGTATTTTAAATACGTAAGAATTCAACTCGGTGTATGTAGGGTAAGTAATTATAGTAATGTAAACCTATAAAATGGATTTTTTTTTTACCCAATTGGTGTTGTCGTGTGTCGTCTACAGGTTTACCGTGGAAGTGCAACCAGTGGTACGAGTAGACTCAGGGTCAATTAAACCCTATAGAGTACAAAATTCTTAGATCATATATAAAACAATTTGCATGTTTAGATCAAAATATGTTTAGTCTATGGTGCAACATGATGTGTTGCCTCATGATGGTTTATATATCGTACAGTGCAACACTTAAAACACTTGGTAACATATGACACGATCGTATTAAATAATCGTGAGCCACTACAACATGATATATTATATAAAAAAAAAGTATACTCTATTATGATGCAATCATTGCTCACCCATTTTATCCATATCGAGTTGACCGATTCGAGCCAGCAATTGAGCAAGTTCGATTTATATTTAAACGAATGATTGTTGAACCAATAATACTCAAAACTTATTTAAATATAACTCTGACTTGAATAATGACTTGTATATTGGTGGAAATTCTATTAAATTATAACTCTATTAAATTATCGTACCGCTTGAGTTATTACTCGACTTGTATTGTATATTGGTGGAAATTCAAAATGGAGTCCTCTCTGATTTATGGGGTCGTTAACATCCTAGTGGGAGTGTGGGACTAGTGAGTAGAGACCAGTCTATGAAGAATGAAGATGATTATTTGTGATCAAGTGAAAGAGTATAATGACGTGTGGCAGATATTTAAACATTTAAAAACTGAATATTCATTCATTCATTTCTTATAAAAAAAGAAAAAGAAATTGTAGAAAAGAAACAAACAAAGCAGTAAAAAGAGGAAAAGGGTTGAAGAAGACGAAATCTCAAAATCTCGCCCTTTCTTCCTCCCGATCGACGATTATCGCCGCCACAATCACCGGCCAAGTATCCATTTTCATATTCCGAATCCATCTCCAACTCATACACCTCCCAATTTCTCGGAGAATTAGAGGATTTGATTTCTTCTCTGTTTGCTGCGAATTAAGTAACACGGAATGGATTTGGACAGGTGGATAACCAAGGTCAAAGACGGCCAGCACTTGGCCGAAGATGAGCTTCAGCTGCTCTGCGAATACGTATGTTTACTTGCTTCTTGCATTTTGATTTACTATATTTCTTGCGAGAAATTGAAACAATCTGTGTCTTATTAGAATTGGGCGAAGTTTTTCTTGACCTGAATAGTTTCGCATTTGGGCCGTTAGTGGTTAGGGTTTTCTCCGGATTGGTTTTCTCGTGGTTTAATTGGAGTTTGAATTGAGCTGATTAGCTTTGAAGAGCTTAGTGGTTTTAGCTCGGGAAAATTTGTTTAGCTTGTTTCATGTATATTGTTATACTACCAATTGTTTGCTTAAGGTTTGGTATATTAGTGAGGCGTTCTTGATCTGGACTTTTGTAATTGTTGAATCCGATGTCGATTTTATTTCACATTTGGTAAGTGATGCACTATGTCATGGGTGATTGGGTTCAATTCTTCCTGTAAATGAGTCGATTTTATGAAGCATTTGTAATTGTTGAGCCTGTGGTTTGAATGCATGTCATGCGTGGAAAGTGATTTACTCCATCTATGAGTACATGGGCGTTTGGATTTAATTCTTGCTCTACATGGGTCAATCTGTGAGTTGTTCGTGTAGTCAAGATGGGCAGTTGGCGATTATTCCTGATGTACTCAATTTAGGATGATATTTTCTGTCTAAATTTTAAATCCCAGCTTTTGTGTTATTATTTCTGTATGTTATTTTCTTCCTGTCTGGTCGATGTTTTTTTTCAATCATTGAAGCTGTTGAATCGTTAATGTCGCTTTATACAGGTAAAGGAGATCCTGATTGAGGAGTCTAATGTTCAGCCTGTGAATAGCCCTGTTACAGTGTGTGGGATATTCACGGACAGTTTCACGATTTAATGAAACTCTTCCAGACTGGAGGTCATGTACCTGACACAAATTACATATTCATGGTAATAAGTGTGTTCTTATATGATCATAAGTGCCTTCATTTCATATATTTGGTGATAGCACTTACACTGTTTGTTCTCTTGCCAGGGAGATTTTGTTGACCGTGGTTATAATAGTTTAGAAGTTTTTACCATTCTTTTGCTTCTGAAAGCAAGGTGAGTAGTTTGCTGGTTATCATTTCGAAATTTCTTACTAGTCAGTTCAAAATGGGTTATTTTGTTATTCCAGAAAGTGCATGCTGTCTGTTGAATAACTGTGAAAAGAATGTGTTATGTTATTTGGTGCATCAGTGTTATTGCAAACGTTGCAAAGAATGTACTTGAAAAGATATGTATCATGAAACTAAGCTGCGATCTGTATCTTTCAATGCACTTTCTTATCATTAAAAAAGCAATTTATATCTGTAGCTACTGTTGGGGTCATTGATGATCTTCTGTTTTAGACTCGGATTGGTAATTCTGATAAAGCTTCTTCCATTATAGCATATCCAATAAAAATGGGCAATTATCAGTTAATGCTGTAGTTAGCTTAAGCTCATCATCTACTGCTTCAAGAGTGTGGAAAGTTCATTAACGACTTGTTTCTTGGTCAATTTATAGCTATATTTTTGGCTCTTTATATGTTCAACAAAAGCACATGATTTCGCTTATCAAACCGACAGCATATTGTAGCAGATAATTTCCTTTGTTGACTATAATCATTATTATCTATTTTCTTGTTTCCCTGCCTGGCAGATACCCAGCGAATATCACTCTCCTGCGTGGAAATCATGAAAGCAGACAATTAACCCAGGTACTCATCTTGTAACTCTGAAGGTGATATTTGTGTTGTATTTGCAAACTGAAATAATAAATTACGAGACAAGTGACATATAGATCAACTCTCACATGACTGACCGACCGACTTCATGAATTTTATGCAAGCAAAGTATGTGTCAAGATCTGTACACTATTCACAAAGTTACGCAACTTCTAACTAGTCTTAAGCACACAGTAAAGAAATTATTTGGTACCAAAATTAGAATACTTACATAGCTCACTCCATCAACAAACGACGTCAGACACACGAAAATCAAGGAGATGGAACCCTTGTTTTTGTTGAAATTCAGATTCTAGCTAAGCTCTCTTTCTCTCCTTGTTTTATGCTCATATGTAACATTTGTACATTGCCTACACTTCATATATAAGTACAAAAACCAATAATGGTTTGATATGGCTGTAAAACCTCAGTGCACTATATTCAGATCTATACTGCTAGCTTTGTTTTATTGCTCGAATTTTGAATTTTGTAAATAGCCATACACACATTTAATCGTGTTGTTTAGAAATTCTTAGACTACTATGCAGTGACTCAACTCTCAGAAAGACAACCTGGATCTATTTCTGGAGCATCCATTATAACTGCAGTTTGATGATTGCTGATGACAGGTGTATGGATTCTATGATGAGTGCCAAAGGAAGTATGGGAATGCTAATGCTTGGCGGTACTGCACAGATGTTTTCGACTATCTAACTCTATCAGCAATTATAGATGGCACGGTATGCCTTTTTTCTTCTTAAATTGAATTTGTTTGGGACATCACCTTCTAGATCATTGAATTATTATGTCTTGATATCTCTGTCATGTCAAATTAACTACTTGATTACTTTACTGTCTTTGCTCATTTTGTTTGGTATTGGTAATAAGTGATTCTCTCTTTTCAAACAGGTACTTTGTGTGCACGGTGGCCTATCTCCAGATATTAGAACTATTGATCAGGTGAATGTCATTTTGTGCTTTATTCATTTTCTTCATTACTTGGCAGAAATCTCAAATGAATATTCCTTTGCACTATCACTGACATGATATTTTTTTGAGAATATGCACTCGGTTTAGTTCAAGACTGGATTTGGTCTTTGACTAGACTAGCATTAATGATTTGGCATTTTATTGCATGAATATGATCTTAGTATTTTGCTATTTCTGTTTGAACCGTAGTAGTGATTCTGGATGCTAGTATACTTGATAAGTTTTTCATCTTTCGTTTCTTTTGGGCAGATACGAGTTGTTGACAGAAACTGTGAAATTCCTCATGAAGGACCTTTCTGTGACTTGATGTGGAGTGACCCTGAAGATATTGAAACATGGTCAGTTAGTCCTCGAGGAGCAGGCTGGCTTTTTGGATCCAGAGTCACGACTGAAGTGAGTCAGTGAGAAAGCTTAATGTTGCTGTATATGCAAAATTGTGACATGAGAATTAGGAAAAGCTCTCTATTGTATTTAGAAAGTAAGCATGGCTAACTTGGTTTTTTTCCGTTGCAGTTCAATCACATTAATAAACTTGACCTGATTTGTCGGGCCCACCAACTTGTCCAGGAAGGTCTAAAGTACATGTTCCAAGATAAAGGACTCGTTACTGTAAGTTGCTAGTTGCAAACACATCATGGTATCTTTTGCAGTAGATAATTGCACCCTATATGACTTTCATTTTCCTGTTGTGAACTTTCAGGTTTGGTCTGCACCAAACTATTGTTACCGGTGTGGAAATGTAGCATCCATATTGAGTTTCAATGAGAACATGGTAAGAAAGACACAGCTGCTTATTCTGACTAATGTTTTCTAAATTTTATTACCTACGTCAGTTATTCATGATCTCTATGCACTACCCTATGTTAGGAGAGAGAAGTGAAGTTTTTCACAGAGACGGAGGAGAACAACCAGATGCGAGGGCCAAGAACTGGAGTTCCATATTTCCTCTGAGTGAAGTTTTTTTTTTTCAATGTGTAATGTAATTTTGATACTGACTGCAATGCTGCAGATTCACGTGGGGGACAGGAAGGGTAAAGGACATATTCGCGTAGAGGAACTCCCAGTTATTGAAACTTGGCAGGATCTTCCTGTTGCTTCTATATAGTTCACCAGATAGCTCTTGTGTTTGTCATTATCAATGTTTCTGTTAACGTTCATTGTTTGGATAATTGAGAAACATCATTCATAATCTAGTGATCTACAATTAGTATCATTTGCCTGATGCTCTCATATAATGAAATTGCAAAGCTTTGCTATTCCTTTTGGCTTTGATGGTTTTATGCCTAATTTTTTTACTTGCGATGATGCTCCCCTCTACACAACTGCAAATGTTGTGTTTGATTAAGTTTCTTGTTGCCTGGGGACGTGCAGTGTTTTACTCACTCCCTTTGCTGGCGATGATTCTTATAGTTTGTAGAGTCCTTGTGTACCAACTTCATTTTACTGTTCACTTTTGCAGGATCTTGAAAACATATACTCTACAATTTTCAATAAAATCTGGTTAAGTTAATGATGGAGTATTTTACGAACAAGTGATCCGGCTGCTAGGCCCATTCTGTTACCTACAATTGCTAAACAGATTGGTTCTACACTGAGATTCAAATACAAATGTAGGTCAACAAAAAGAATCCCTCAAAGAATTTGGGGGTCGCTTGTGTATCATGGTACAGTATCTAAAAAAAGGGACAAACATTTATACAGAAATATCAGCTATTATCCATCTACTTCTCCATAACCTCAAGTACACCATGGCAAAAAAAGCAAATGTTGTGTTATAAATGTGGACAGACTCCCTTTCAAAAGAAAGAACAGAACACAACACAACAATAACAACAGATAAGATTTCAACACAGAAGTCAGCTGGAAGGTGTGAGTCAGTGATGCCTAGCTGACCTAACTCTTTAGCATTCTCATGCACATGTATCTTAATTATTAGGTAAGAAACGTCACAAAATTCCTACCAACAAAGTAACTATTGAATATATAAACCAACATCAAATTGTTTAAGGACTATCACCAATTCACTATATATCCGAGTCAAAAAAAAAACCAATTCACTATATACATAGCAAGGCACTACAGCAGAACCTTGATGACAGACCAGCAAAGAATACATCCAGTAGCAGCCGACGTGGAAGCTCCACCTCCCACACGGCCACTAATACCCCGGGGCTCATTCAGATCGGAAAAAGGCAACCCGAGAATGCAGCAAGTTCCATTTACACGGGCAATTCCAACAATGCCTCCACCCTTGAAGCCTCCCAAGAAGGGATCTTGCTGGTGCAAATGTCTCTGTTGGACGATTAGCATCCTAATCCTCCTGATAATCACTGTTGGAGCCACGATAGGAATAATTTACCTCGTTTTCCAACCCAAACTGCCAAACTACTCGGTCGACAATCTGAGGATATCAGACTTGACGCTTAATTTCGACATGAGTCTTTATGCGAGGTTCACTGTCAAGATTACTGCTGATAACCCAAATAAAAAGATTGGAATTTACTATGAAAGAGGGAGTCATTTAAGTGTGTGGCACAAAACCACGAACCTGTGTCAAGGAACAATTCCAAGATTTTACCAGGGGCACCAGAACAGAACAGTGCTGAACGTGGCGTTGACTGGTCAGAATCAATACGGGAGCACCCTTCTTGAAGCATTGCAGGAGGAACAACAGAGTGGAAGTATCCCTCTGGATTTGAAGATAGATGTGCCTGTGAGGATTGAACTTGGCAAGCTGAAGCTGAAGAAAGTGAGGATATTAGGCACCTGCAAGTTAATTGTTGATAGTCTATCTACTAATACATTAATCAGCATCAAAGCCAGTACCTGCAGTTTTGGTCTAAAGCTCTGAAGGCTTTTATGCATATCATAGTATAAATTCCCCTGAGTTTCATTTTGGTTCATTCTTTTTATTTCTCATTCTCCTAAGGCCTTTGCCTTATTTGGGGAATATATGTTTTGTTATGTAAAACAATGTCATGCTGCTTTTTTTTATTTTTTTTCCAGTTCTTCTGTAGCATTTAATTTTCATTCTTTATCTGCCTTTTTCAGATACCTACATTAACACATTTTCAAGTTCTATGATGAAAAATCTATGCAACAACTTAATAATTTTTCCCTCAGAACAGTATGGAACAAAGCAGAATGCAACGTAACACGTGATGAATATGTACTGTCTGCATTATAGAAGTCGAGGCCATTACACATGGTGCTTGACCACCAGTGGCATATATATTCACAAGGATTTTCCTATCGTCTGAAGCGTCTCATTCCATGCACAACAGGAACTAGAAGAAGCAGACCAAGGATGCCCATAATCTTTGAGAATTAAAACTAAGCCACCCGCAACTAGATTTATAGATAGCCATCCGGAGTGAAGTTGGCATGATGGCAAGGAGAGGTGGTTATTATCTCTAACTAGACATGAAATGAGATTAAGTGAAAAGTAGATAACCCCGCAAAGTTCTACCCATGATCCACCTAAATTAATTCCAGCCAATAAGCAGGAATGACAAATGATCAGAAGGCAATCGATGAGATCTGCCAGATCTGACAGTATTGTCCAATGAGCTGGTATATTAGGAAATACTTGGATGAGACCTCTGCAGACCAGTATATGCATCCATAACCCTGGTTCTAGTGACCAACCAGTGCCCTTGGTGTGTGCTCTATAACCGACAGAGACATTCCGGTCTGTGCAACAGCTCTGACAAATGCCATGTTTGCCGTTACGGTTGGAGCATTCCAATAATCACCGGTGCCAAAAACCACCTTGTTTTTCAAAGCCAGTTTTCTGGTTGTTGGCAAGCCCATTACTCGAGTTGATGGGCAATCCGGCACCACCCTAGGTCAGTTATCGACAGTTAGTAAGATGAAGATTATTAGAGCCAATCATTTAAAGGTCAATCATAAACTGATAAATAGACTACTGTTTTGAAAGCCAGTACATGTTCCTTATGATTTTGTATATAATTTCAGCTAGACAAGGGGAGAAATCGAGAAAGTATCTGGTTCTTAGCACATAACCCTTCTAAAAACCTATTTAGACTGGTGGTTATCATGAAATTGTAAATTATGAGGCAAAACAACGCCCAAACAAGATAATGACCCAGGAAATAACAAATATATTTACTTATTTAGATGTTTCCTAAAAAAACTTACTTGAGGAACTCCAGAAAGTATCTGGCTCTTAGATTCTCATTTGATCCACCAACCATTGAGATAAGATCCTGGAACTCTGAAAAAACACTCTCACATATGATTCCCCTTTTCCCGACCAATACATCAGATAGTTCAAGGTGGATTGGATTCTGATTCTCCGAGTTGACCTGGCATGACAAATATAGTACCAGCACATGCAGCGAAAAATTATCAACAAAAAAAAGAAAAAAAAAAACTGAAATAGTGTCACTATTATTCTTATTATTACCTGGGCAATCACAAATTCATAGTTTCCTTGAACCGCCTGTAATTCACTCTCTGGGGTGGCCAAAAGCTTTTCAGTACCACCATTACTAATTCCAGACACAATCGCTACCATTGCTGTTGTATCAAAATTAACAAACTTAGATTCAGATATACCAATCAATGGCTTTGCTGATCCAACTTCAAGCTCCACACTGTCATCCAACGGGCAGCACCAGCATTTCATTTTAGAAACAAGAGTACTTAGAGACCACCCTATATTCAGAACAGAGCACTCCTCAAACTTCTTGCATGAGATATAGCCGTTCAAACTCCCACAGTCCAAAGCATCGTTATCCTTCATTACGGAATCCCCTTTGTGAACCTTTATCTCAATAACACAAGCCTCAGAAAACGATCTCCCAAGAACCACATTCACCCATCCATCCTCCAACTCCACATCTTCACACTCGAAACCCTCCATTAAATCCAAAACAACACCACCAAACTCACCCCTAATTTTCTCACAAACACTATCATCAAGCCCATTTGAAAAGAACAGCACAACCGACACCGGTCTCACTATTATAGGAGCAGCACGAGCAGCTTCGACAACTAGCTCAACCTTTTTCTTCAACCCTTTATCTTTACTCCCACCATCCCAGACAATGTACCTCGGGTTCCTATCGGAGACAACAAACCAAACAGGATTCCCATTCAAGGAACAAACAATGTCAACGTAAACGCTACTCGAAGGCGATAAACTAACTGGTCTACAAACACGCGATACACCGGAAACAAACGGTTGCTGAAGAACATGCACAACAGCCTCTAAATGCCCAATGTTGAAACTGCGGTATCAAATAGCTAGGGTTTAAGTAACAAGCATACATTTTGATGCAATTTAACAAAATTATCGAATAAGCTGTATGAGTAGACAAAATTGAAGAGAATGGACCTGGGAGGAGAAGGATGAGGTGTGGCGGAGATGCGGTGGAGGAAATTGAGTTCGGATTGGATTAGGCGGAGCAGAGTGGACTTTGGTGAAGGAGAAAGGGAGAGCTTGCACTTGGTGAGTCGATCACTGAGGGAAAGGCAACGCCTTTTAGCATCTTCCACAGATACAGCTGCTGAGGTTGTGGTTGTACCGCTGATTTCTTTCTCCTCCATCTTCTTCTCCGGTGAGAAAATTGATCTTCCGTCTCCGGTGAGTATTTAGTTCGTCCAGTACAGTCTACTTAATTTCGGGCCAAAACTTACCATTCTTATAATTCAGACCCATATATAGTCTCGTCTAGTACAATCTACTTAATTTCAGGCCAAAACGTACGTGCTTATAATTCGGACCCACATACAGTCTCGTCTATAGTACAGTCTGCTGAATTTCGGACAAATACGTGCTTGTAGTTCGGACTTTGTACAGTCTACTTTATTCAACTTTTTATTAAAACTTGTATCTGAACCCGCATGTAATTGAATATGGGATGAAGGGAATATTACAAATCTAGAATGTATGCCCATCCATAAGTGATATACATAGAGGGCCTGATTGGCAAAGTTGTGCCATTTAATGGTTGACTGTGCATCTTCGCGTGATCGGTAGCGTGCGATTCATTTCGAAAACGCGGCCCTTGGCCCGTGCGTTTTTTCAGGCTGCAATTGTGAATGGCGCAAAAACGCACGCTCTCCTGCCATTCCAAATACCCGACCACCCCTAGGTATTTCGGAATTGCACATACATGTGCAATTCGCTGGAGTTGTAAATTACCCAATATACCCCCGATTTCCAAACCCTAATGTCCCCATATAAAAGCCTTTCCTCCCCATTTGAGCTGCAGTGTGCACTTCTTCCCGTTTTTAGCTGTTCTTGGCAATTCCCGACCGAAAAATCCTTGGTAAGCTCAAGTTTTCCTTTCCTTTTGCCTTGATTTTTGCTAAAAGCTTGTTGTATTACTCATCTACTCGTTTCTATCTTTCGAGCATTGCGCGGTCGAAGAAGGGGGGGTTGCTCTATTTTCTACCGGAATCCACTGTGCAGAGGTGTTTGCTTGTTGACTCCGAAGTGGTGACAACTATTGTTTTCTGCAAAAATTAAGATATGGGGGTTTTACTTTTTGCAATTATGAGGGACATTTATTGCGTGATTTTGTATTAAATGCTAGGGTTTCGTGACTTATGATTTATGAACTTGTGTCAAAGAATACTGTTTTGGGGTTTTCTTTTGGTTTAGTTGAGCTACATGAAGCATACTTAGCTTGATTGGGTTAATTTGAAGTAGTTATATGTGGTTATGCAGTTTACATCTGTTCTTATATCTGTTCTTGTATGTAATGAGGTTGAGAATATGATTTCGATTGCCTTTTGTTATAGATATAATCATGTTATCGAATGTCCAACGTCAACATCTCATAAGGCTTATAATGGTCAAATCAATGGGAATGATGCTTGCTATGTGTTGGTACTATTTTAACCGGGATAAACCAAGTAATGTATGTAAACGACGGGCAACAACTGTTCGTTATAGGATGATACCAAAAATCAAGAGGGCAAAGGCTTATATGAACAAACTTACCCTGCTACATGATTCAAACTGCAAGAACTCACTTAGGATGAGAATGGAAAGCTTCAGGCAGTTTTGTGTGCTACTTAAAGAAGTGGGAGGTTTGAAAGGAGGTTTATATGTTACTGTTGAGGAGAAAGTAGCCACATTTCTGAAAACACTTGGTCATCATGCAAAACAAAAGGATTTGATGTTCCAGTTTAAACGTTCGGGACACACCGTAAGTATTTACTTCAACGAGGTTCTGAAATGTGTGTTGAAACTTCATAAGGTTTTGCTTGCAAAGCCAGTTCCAATACCCACAACTGGTGAAGATGAAACATGGTTTCATTTTAAGGTGAGGTAGTCTATATGTTGTCATTTTAAGGTGGTTGATTAATTGATGTTGTATTGACTGTCTGTTATGTATATTCCTTTGTTGTAGGGTTGTCTGGGCGCCCTCGATGGTACTTACATTAGTATTCAAGCTCCTGCTAAAGTGTCCCCCATGTACGTATCGTAACAGAAAGGGATTTGTATTTGTTAATGTCCTTGCCGTTTGTGACAAGGACATGAAGTTCATCTATGTTCTTAGTGGTTGGGAATGGTCTGCCAATGATGGACGCGTTTTGCGGGATGCATTGAACCGTGAGATTGGATTTTCTGTACCTAAAGGTATGTTTCCCATAACTGCATTACATATATGAAACTTAAAGTGATAAAACCTGTGACAACCTATATGATGTGTTGTAATACCCTGACTGCCTCTTATGTCAGGGAACTACTACTTGGCAGATGCTGCGTATATGAACTCCCCTGGGTTCTTACCACCATTTCGAAAGACACGGTATCACCTAAAGGAGTGGGCTGAGGGAAATAGGCGGCCATAGAATCCTAAAGAGTACTTCAACCTTAAACATGCATCAGCTAGAAATGTTATTGAGAGAGCATTTGGTCTATTGAAGAAGCGTTGGGGTATTCTCAGGTCAACAATGTTCTATCCATTGGACACTCAAAATGATATCATATTGGCTTGCTGTCTAATACATAACTTCCTAAGAGAAGTTGATGCTGCTAACCTTTTGGAAGAGGAGATATTAACCGAAGAAGAGTTACGTCGTGAACGGGAGTTGAATGGTGATGATAGTGATGTGGAAGAAGAAGAGGAGGATGATACTATTCACTGCTTGTTTGACTGTCCTGAATGGAGGCAATATCGTCGTGATCTTGCCCACCACATGTATTTTAGGTGGAGGAAGAGAGTTGCTAATGTGTAGGAAGAGAGTTGTGAACCATTTAAGATGATGTATAATTTGTAATGATGAATTGTTGTTTTGCGGTTGAAATGGCTGTTTTGAGTCTGTTTTGACCTTCTGAATTGAAGCTTTTGTGTATCTTCCACTTGCATGGAATGGATCTTATGTGGCTTATTTGTGTGTTCCTTTTCTTTTAGGCTCATCTGTTATAACTTGTTCAAAATTTAAGTTGTTTGTTTACTAAGTTGCTTTATTATTTGGTAGATGTCTGAACTTGAAAGTGGTACAAGTGTGGGTGATGATCTAGGTGATGAGACTGAGTCACAGAAGCCTGGAAAGAAGGGTTACAGGGCATGGACTAAGAAAGAAGAGGTGGAGATGATAGAGGGCATGAAAAAGGCTAAGTTGGCTGGATTGAAGTCAGAGCAGGGCTTCAAACCTGGGGGCTTGATGTTTATTCAGTGTTAACTGCAAGGAAGGTTTCCTGGTACTGATTTGAAGGTGAGGCCTCATATCTCAAACAGGATTAGAATTTGGAAGAAGTTCCATGTTGCAGTGCTGGCCTTGAAAAACAAGAGTGGTATGGGCTGGTGTGACATTGAGAAGAGGTTCAATTGTGATGACCATGTCTGGATGAACTTTGCTCAGGTAATTGAATTAGAATTCAATATTGATGATTGTATCATGTACTTTGCTCATGTCTTTTTGGCATTGATGATGATTGTATCATGTACTTTATTGTGTAGGATCACCCATGTATGGTGAATATGAAAGACAAGAAATGGCCTTACTTTGATGAATGGTGTGAGATCTGGGGCAAAGACATAGAAACTGGAAAGAAAGCAAAGAGCTTTGCAGATATGAACAGCAGGCTGATGCCTCATGAAAGGCATCCTCAGACTGACAGTGATCTAGAAGAAGGATATGACATTGCAACTGATGACACACAACCCCCTAAAGAATCAGTACCAGCTGGTGAAAAAAGCTCTGCAGAAGGTCCTTCTACTGGTGGAACTGAGGCTCAACCTAGTGAGGGCAATGAGGCTACTGGTACCGAGGATCAACCTACTCAACCTAAATCCAAAGTACGCAGCTACATTCCTGATATTTGTGAAGGCAATGTCTATCCTAAAAAGAGGAAAATGAAGCCTGGAGAGTCACAAGAACCTTTTGCCAAATTGATGGCTGGCTTTATCAATTTCACAAATGAGGCAGTGACCTCTGTTAGAGGGTTGGCCGATGGGAGCTCAAGTGGGACTAAAGCATCCACAGATGGTGACTATGTGTCCATGCTTTATGATGAACTGAACAAGTTTCCCCTGCTCCCTTCTCATCACAAGATTACTATAGGTAAGCAATTGCTTCGTGATAAAACCACATTGCAGTTTTTCCTTGTGATGAATCAAGATGACAAGTTTACCTTTGTGAATGAAGAACTTATGCTCCTGGGTGGAGATGATATGAGCTTAGGATATTAGTTTGCTTCTGGGAATGAAAGACATACCAACCATTGCAAAGATGGAGTGAGGTGCCACAACTGTAGGAGTCTTGTTTTGTCCATGTTTTTGTCAACTCCATGTAACTTAACTCATGTACTGGTACTTTGTGCAATGGGGCTGTGGTATAATTCCTTGTGCATTGGTTGTGATCTTTGATTTGATTAGGATTTGATCATGTATTTTGTTGATTTTGATGACCATTTATGCGCATCTGATTTGGAGTTAATTGTGTTTTATAATTTCAGTTTGGTAGAGCTTGAGATTGCATAAAAATAGACCACTCCTTCATTCATTCCAACTGGAAAGTACATGATAACCTAACACTCAAGCCTTGAAGGTTTGAGACTAAGTCACAAAACCAAATCACACCAAATAGAACCACTACAGTACACAACTACATGCTAATCCACTCTACTCCTAATTAACAATACAACTGTAGCCGAAGACCACGAATTAAGTGATTTCTAGTTTAGAAAATAGAAACACTATGGCCTATAAAGAGAACAACACATAGGTGGATATTTTATGCAAATTCACTACCTTAGTTGAGTGGTTTCTTGTTAAACTTTGGCAGTAGTCTAGCAAAAGTGTCTGATCCCTTGTCCACCTGCATAAAACTTCGTTTGAAACGATGTGGTAGAAAGCAACGTGTGACTTGAAGGATATGATCCAAAGAGATACGGCTTTGGACTATAGTTAGCTCAGCACCAATCATAAATGATTAAAGTGTGTTGTTTACGGTACATAAAATAGTCGTAACCTTGTTTGAACCTGAAGACGAGCCCGGAGAAACGGTAAAGTCGAAGATGATTTTCTTCTTGGCAGCCCTGTTTTCTTCACTTGCAATTCTGGCAGCATGCCATTCATCTTCTGTGATACTAACCAAACTGTCATTAGGTGAAGCTAAAGCAAACCTCAGAGCGACTTGCACCAATGGAGAGCCAATACGAGTCCAACTTCCACGAGAACTTTGGGTGCCCTTGCTTTCCGGAGAATCAAATGTCGTATGGTTGTACGGACCACGGGGAGAAGGCATTGAAGGTCATGCAGCAACAACCACATTATCAAGAGAACAGCCTCCCTCTATCTTAACTGATGGAGAGTCATTAGCATGTGGCCTGTTCAAGTCCAAGTCGAACGTATCGGCAGCAACACCAAAGGTTGGACCTTCGAAAATCTGCCCGAGATCATGCCACAAAGGATCACCTACATGAAAGTACCATAGGCACCGATGATCGTCCTGCACATTTGTAAATAACTTCTAAGATTTAGATGGAAAAGTAGAAAATGAGCTAAAATAAGATGGAGTATAAATGGACAGAGTAATAGTTAACCTCCATGAGCTTTTCCCACACGCCATCATCAGCAATGAACTTGTTTGTGGCCATGTCATACTGCATCCCCTTGGTTTTGAGCATCTTTTGGAACACCAAGTGACGTTGCCATAGTTTGCACACCACGTCTTCTACGTCCTCGAGGTTATACTCGACTCCGAAACGATTCTTCAACATAGTGGTAATTTGACAAAAGGCAACCTTGGTATCAACCTTGGTATCAATTGGATAATCCCAAGTGATATCTTTCTCTTGTGCAATTTCCTCCAACCCTATTACCAAAGCCTCAACATGATCCTTAGGGAAGTCTTTCCCATAGAACATCATGTCTTGTGCCCGTAAAGGGCTGTTCGAGAGGTCGGAGAGAGTGAAGGGGGAGACATTAGTGAGTGTTTTAGTTAGAGTAGTTTAGAGTTTTGGTGTGGCCTTTAGAAGTTGATGGATTATCCTATATATAGAGTTAGTACTACAGATAGTTTGCAAGCCCTTAGGATATCCATTCCCCCAACTACATAGGATGCATTTAATGAGTGGTTTCTTGTGTATTAGAACCACTACATTTGTCACTTGTTAGCGATGGCAAAGTCGACTATGATTACTTGCTCTTACAAATCGATATGTTATGTTACTTGTAATTTTGAACTCGAACAAACAACAAATGACAAAGAGTTAAAAGTTGATACGGTTCAAGTATTTAGTTGCTCAAGTTCGGATCACAATTATACTTGTGCAATACTACCCGAAAATATGATTGGTCATCACCAACATTGATCTTGTAGTGCTTGTACGATATTAGTTCAATGTTATTCCGGTGTTAAGATCAATATGAATGTAATAGCCTAGTGTTAAAAGTACGCTCAATTCAAACATTATAGTAAGTGTTTGTATTCGTTTATAGTATTTCTTTGTTTTGTAAGTATTGCTCTTACAAATTGAAATTAATGGTTGTACTCAATAAATGATACCAAAATACCTTGAATTTAAAATCCACCTACACTTTCATAGATTTGAATACAAAAATACATTTCTAGAAATTTGATAAGAGGTGTGAATTAAGGGCGGTTTCAATGTGGAATGCTTTACATGCTAAGTGTCATTGATTTTGAAGATTTTATGCTGATTTCTTAGTCCAAGTGAGATTGAGTTTTCTTCAACCATTTAATGTTTTTCCAAATATTTAGACTTGGTGGAAGAAATTGAATACAAATGAAAGTAGGAGCAACAAAGAAGCACAAAACCTGAGAATGCTTGTTTGCAAGTAATGAAGGTTATTCATGAATGAGGAAATATTGATTGCTAAAGTCTTGCAGGATATTGATTGAAAGCACTACTGCAGAATCTTGATTTTGGTTCTTGTTATATTTGTTAAATACAAAAGACTCTTTTGGTAGTTGGGACAAATGTTAATGCTACAACTTTAGCATGCATAGTTTTATGAATCAATACAACAAATATATGCAAGTCACACGAATCATATCATGAAATGCAGCATACTGATTGAGAATAAACCAAATCCAACATTAAAGGAAGACCACATTAATCATCATATCAACAAAGCTTGTTCATGCCAAAACATACCTTAAACAAAAATGATTAGTATTAGTGGCCAAAAGATGCCTTAAACTTAAACTTAAACTACCACATGCCAAAACAAGTACTTGGATTGTTCATCAGCCAACAAACATAGAAATTCAAACATAAACTAAACACAACATAAAAGTAAATTGTTTTGGTGATACTTGCACAAACCATGAAATTAAGGTTCCAGATTAATCTGGAGAGGAACATTACTGAGCTGCCTTCCACGCCTCGCACGGAGACTGACATTGGTGATCACTGGTACCCTTGGCTTGGGATTGCTGGAGATGTACCACCTTTGCCCCCTAAGCTCCTTCATGCCAATTCTTGCAGGTCCAGCTTCATCATCTTTGGCCTGGTATACATTTGCAGCTTCATGGTACAGACTGTGGTCGAAGTGTCCGACAATCGGAGGCACAACAAGGGGCATCAAGTACCCAACCCCATAGTTAGCATCCAACTTGAACTCCTTATCCTGCACAAAGATCCTCACATAACTGATCTTGTTTGCATTGGCATTGACCCACATGTTCTCCATCTGACCGTTGCCCTGAATCACATGCAGGCCGTGAGGAAAATCCACACCATGGGCATCATACCAGTCCCGTGTCGGCTTATGATCTTCCCATGCATCTCCAAATTCTTTCCTAAGGATCTACTTACAGCACTGGAAAAGGCGCCATAGTGTGAACTTGCTTTGACGAACATTGTGGATATACCTGTAGATACCACCATCATAGTAGATGCGGTCGTCCTCGTTCTCGTACCACCTGCTAGCCAGATGGAGAATGATCTTCTTATAGTTTGCTGGAGGGCCTGCATAAAAATCAAGAGCCATCTAAATCACTCAAACAAGTACTGCACAAAACAATTACGATCTTCAACTTTACACTAATCAGAAACACATCTCTAAATTGAAAATCGGTTTGTCAAAATGCAACATTAAATTAGATTAATACACAATTTCAACAATTTGAATTATTGAATTTATACTGTAAACAAGGGAAAATGTTTTTTATAAGTGTCTAGAAGTTAACTAATGTTGGAATCCAAAGACAAACAAATCATTAACACAACACTTCATCTCTAAATCGAAAATCAGTTTGTCAAAAATCCAACACTTAATTAGATCATTACATTATGTGCGTCAATCAATTATTTCTTTAAGTTTAAACAAGGGAACTCGATTTTTGTATCAATTCATCCAAAAATTAAGAAACTGTCAAGAAACTAAGATCAATCCCCTAAACGTTAATTCACACTCTTAAAAACTCACTTATTGATATGAAATCATAACAAACAAAACCCTAATACCAAGTCATTTATTTGATTGACCATTCCGAACAAAGATTCTACACTATTACAGGAAAAATTAGGCATATCAGACAAGAAAAACCACACAGATCAACCCTATTTAAATCTTTATTAAGATTCTACACTCTTATTACAATAAAAATGCATAATTCACACATGCATGGTGCAGATCGGAATCACAAGTGGACAAAATTGAACGAAGATTGCATAAAATGAATCAAAACTTTGTAGAAACAATCAAACTAACCTCTGATGCGCCTACGCCCTGCACGCGGACCACGACGGTGGGCAAATGGAGTACCAGGACCCGTGCCGTTGCCTGATCTAGTCATAGTGAGTCTGAGAATAAGAAGAAGAAGAAGGAAGGTCTGAGAGTAGAGTGAATCATTGAAGTTTAATGTGTTTAATTAGGGTGGTGAAGAGACGCCGATTGGACTCGGCAATGATGTCTCTTTGAATTACGTGATAATTCAAAGCAAGCGGCTTCTGCAGCCTTGATAACCAAAATCTGAACGCAAATCTCCAACCATAATCATTACACCTGGAATTTTTGAGATACACTAATTAAATGTCTAATTGCATGTAGATAATGTGTACTGCATATAATAATCATAAAAGATTATTAATATAGTATAGTATATTCTGTTGGGAAATTTGTTGGGAAATTTGTTGAGAAATTTGTTAGGAATTTTGTTAGATATTTTGTAAAGAATATCTGTTTAGTTTTGATCAGCAACATGATGACTTATCTTAGTCTCAGAAAGGTGATTAGTACTCTTGGTTCACTTGAACATTGTAAAAGAGGAAAACCACTAAGTATGATAGTCTAGCTAATCTTGTATAGGATGTTAGGTCTCAAAATGTAATTTTTATTTTATGAAGAGAAGACCAAGAAGAAGTCATCCAAGCAGAAAGCTCAACGACATTGAAGACTTGAAGAAAACTGCACAAGATTATCGAATCTTGTTGAGGATATCTTAGCGGATATCTTAAAGACACGAATAGTTTCAAACAAACTGTGTCACAAGAGATATCTGAGAAATAAGAGACATATCTGAAAACAAGGAAAGTGTCCACAGATATCTATTCTCAGATACCTTGAGCATTAACCACATTTCTGAAAAAGAAATATATTGCAAACAAAAGTTGTTTCAATAAATACGAGTGGTATCTAAAGATTATAGATAAGGATGTGCAAAGAATCAGACAACACTAGTCTCTGATACAAAGCATAGTTCGTTGACACTACAGGACAAAAAGTATAGTACAATGCATTTAATGCACGGACAGAGATGTCTGAATAAAAACAACGACTTCGGGAAGAAGACAAAACTCACATAAGATTATACACAGATATCGATAGTTCGAATTTGAGCCTAACGGATACTATTCAAACGGTACTCAAATTCATCTATAAATATCAACACTTAGACAGCTTGAGAGAACACACGAATAATTGAACACCTTGAATCGCATACAAGCTGAACGCGTCTTACTCTCTCAAAGCAACTTACTTATCCTCAAAGCTTTACATTGCGACCAAAGCTTTTGATCTTGAGTAAACATCGAAGTTCTAAGTGTCACGATCCTAAACAAGCAAAGCTATACGTGAACGAGTTGAATCAAAAGATCAACTATCCGAGATTCATTCTCTTGAGCAGATATCATAAGACTTGGGTCAAGAAATCGAACAAGATACCATACGCTGTAAAGTGTATTAAGTAACTTGGTTCACAGAGCTATCTGATTAACTGAAAAGTTATTAAGACGCTCATCTGACAACTCAAACCAAAACCAACACCATAACTGGCGTGGAGTACATGAAGTACTTTGTTTGAAAAATCAGGGAATAACTCCAAGGTTACCGGAGTATAGGAAGTACTTGATTTGGGAAACTAAGGAATAACTCCAAGGTTATTGAGTATAGGAAGTACTTAGCTTGGGAAGCTAGGGAATAACTCAAAGGTTTTTGAGTATAGGAAGTACTTGGCTGTGAAAGCCGGGGAACAACTCAGGGGAAACATTTGGTTGGGAACCAATTGTTAAGAATCTTAGAATAGGATTATTGTAAGGAGATCTCAATTATCTGTTCTAGTGAATTCTAGGTCTCTGATAGACCGAAGTGGATTAGTTGGAGGATTACGCCACCTCCAGATACCACTATACTTGCTGTGTCATTTACCTTTCTGTATTTACATTTCAGCAACACACACACACACATTAACTGTTTCTGCAGTTATTTTTATTAAGTCTTCCGCGCTCTGATTCTAAGTATCAGATATCTATTCAGATATCTGAGAAATAGTTGTTATCGACAAAAGTTTTAAAAGACTATTCACCCCCCCTCTAGTCTTTTACTTTGCCGTTATCTGGACCAACAAGTGGTATCAGAGCAGGAGGTTCACCAGCCTTCTGCACTGAACCTAGATCCCCAGATAGGTGAAGGAACTTTGTCCACTTTTGAGGACTATTTAATTTGTGTGTTAAGTGTGCAGGTATGTCTCTGAGTGATGCACCCGTTCTCAAACCAGAGAACTACGAGAAATGGAAAAATAACATGATGCTCCACCTTGAATCCATAAGTGACGAGATGATCGAAATAAAGAATGGCCCAATAGTCATTCAACAACTTAAGCAAGTCATGGAGTTTTCGAGTGGAAGAGACAGAGATCAAAGCGAAGGATCTTCACAAACAGATGCGTCAACTAGTGGAAGATCTACTGGTCAAGTTATTTACGAACCAAAGCCCAGAGAACTCTGGACATCGGAAGATGCCAAGAGGAATCGTCTGGATGGTCAAGCTCGTAACATCATCATCAGATCGACACCAGAGCACATACGATGTAAACGTGGGGTGCTAAAAGCAGCGAAAGTTGCAACCGATTGAAGAAATCTGCGAATCGAGAAAACCAAGGAAAACAAGTTCGAAGTTCTAAAGTTGAAATTTCAAAATTTCAAACAAAGTCCCACTGAAACTCCGGAAGAACTTGATTTCAGGTTTACCACTCTCATGAGTGATATGGCAGAACTTGGGGAAAGTAATAGATACTCCCAGTCTGAGAAGATTAAGACTATTGTCAGAAGTCTTAACCACAACTGGGAGCATATTAAATTCTTTTATTTTAACCAAGGTATGCCAAATATCACTCCAGTGGAACTTTTCTCTCATCTTGCTACTGTTGACTATGAGACAACTCAGAGAGAACAAACAACTGAAAAGTTGCAGAATGTTGCTCTAGTTACTCAAGGAACTTCTGAAAAGAAGAAAAGCAAGGAGGGGACTGAGGATGCTCTTGTTGCAAAGCAAATGAGCAAATTTGTCAGTCGAGAAATTGAGAGAAGAAAAGCCAAAGAGAAGCTGAAAAAGCATCTAGGCTCAAACTATCACCAGTACAAAAATATGCAAAGCTCGCTGAACAAGCCAGCTCAGAAAGCATCATGTACTGAGGAAGCAGAAATCGGAAACGATATCTGTTTCTATTGTCAAAAACCTGGCCACTTCAAGAAGGATTGTCCTGCCCTCAACAAACTAAGGACAGGCGACAAGAAAGATAGAAGAATCTTCAGAAGAAGCCAGAAAGCTTTGTTAACTGAAGAAAGAAAGAAAATCCAAATTCAACTGGATGCTCTAGACGTTGAGACAGATTCTGAAGATGATAATTCAGATGATTCAACCTTACCATCACCAGAATTATGTGGAGTTACTCATGATATAATCGACTTCGGCCTCAAGAAGAATGAAATGTGTGGAGTTCTTTGAAATTGTGGGACGGACATCTCCAACATAGAAAAGCATCTTATGGCTGATGAGGTAACACATACTTCTTGCTACACTTATGAAAGTGATGAAGAGGAAACAAAAAATCTAGAAAATCTCAGGAAAGAACTTGACATCTATGAAAGAGAATTTCTAATGATTCGAGCTAGAGCCGAAAACCTTGAAGAAGAAAAGAATTCTCTTGCAAAGGAAAATTCTCAATTAGTTAAAGTATCTGAGAGAAAGGATGCTGAAAATGCATTTCTCAAAGCTCAGATATCTGAGACTGAAAAGTCACATAAAGAAGCAATGGCTGAATTACAAAAGAAATATGAAGATCTTCTTTCTGAGAACAAGGAACTCAAGAAGAAAGAATTATCTTTTCAATCTTATGCCAAAGCTAGTGACACTCTTACTGAAGTACAATCCTACTTAAGAGATCCTTGAAAGAAAGGACTTGAATGAATACACGCATGATTGTTCTATCACTCGAATAAGAGTAAGGAGAAAAGAACATTTGTAAGTACTTCAAGAAGACGGTTCCATGCAATCTATAGTATCGGTGAAAAGACAAAGATTGTCGACAAAGGAAAGGCGATTCGACTAAACCTTTGTGGGAAAAACAAGTCAAAAACAAAAGCTGGTACGTCTCGAAAAGAAACACAACGAAAAGTGTAAACACCAAGGTTATGTCTCTCAAAAGGTAGAATTGCGAGTCGGCAATTTCTCCCATGTCACTTTTACGGAAAGAAATTGGATCAACCAGAGACTAGCAAAGCCGAGAAAAGATCTCATATAGCTTCAAGTGCTCAAAGCGGTATGGCTACAAAGGCATCGGAAAACAACTTGCTCATGAGTACAAGGGGAGCAAGAACGATGGTAAAAGCTAGAATTGCTCAAAGCAATTATCGAAGTGGAAGTTAAATCAAGCCTGAAAATCAATGCCGTGGCTAGAAGAAATCGGCAAGGAAGGCTAAGTTCTTTGAAAAGCAAACTCGAAACTGACAGGTATCTGAAAGCATCATATGGAGCACCTAGGAACACACCAAGGAAGAAAATAATTCTTACTAATGATAACATTCATTCAAAAAAAATTCCTCCTTACGTTCCTGTCAGACAAAAGCATATTTCAAAGAAACTCATTCAAAAATGGATTCCTACTGGAAGAACTTTTGATTCTGACGGTTCCATCAAAGATATGAGAACCTAATCTCCTGTTTCCTGTTGTGTGCAGAATGCTTCATGCACTAAAGCACAATGGCTATTTGATAGTGGATGCGGAAAGAACATGACAGGAGACAAAGCAAATCTGGTTGATTACAAAGCTTGTAACACAGGACCAGATATCAGATTTGCTGGAGGAGAATTAAATCCCTCTCTGGGATTTGGCAACGTCAAATTGGGGACTTTAACAATCACTGACGTATTACATGTTAAGGATTTGAAATATGATCTATTTAGCATGAGCCAGTTTGCAGACAAGGGTTTTACTATAAAATTCAAAGCTAAATACTGCAAACTAATTGACAATGAGTCAAAGCAGACAGTCTTGGTTGGTCGGCGAAAAGGCAGTCTTTATGTTGTCGATTGGGCATCTACCACAACTGAAGAATGTCTCATGGTGAGTCAATCTGGTCACACAGAAGAGCACTGGTTATGGCACAAAAGAATGAGTCACTTGAACTTCAAAACTCTGAATAGACTTGCCAAGAAAGAGTTAGTGGTTGGTCTTCCCAGAACATCTGTCGAAAAGGATGGTATCATTGCTTTGTCGGATGGGGAAACAATCTAAGATCTCTTTCAAGTCCAAAATCGACACTCTAGTGTTAGACCAACGCAACTTTTACACATGGATCTATTTGAATCATCTCGTAACTAGTTATGCAGAAAGAAGTATGGTCCGGTTGTTGTAGATGACTTCTCAAGATTCACTTGGTTGTCTTTTCGAAACACAATCGATGCCAGGGTGGAGATACCAAACTTGCTGAAAAAGCTTGAAGTCATGAAAAATGACAAGGTATCTGCAATCAGAACAGACCATGGTACTGAGTTTGTCAACCAGTACATAAAGGAGTTTTGTACCTGCAAAGGTATACAACACCAACTTTCCTCTGTAAGAACACCTCAACAAAATGGTGTTGCAGAAAGGAAAAACAGAACCCTTAAAGAAGCTGCAAGGACAATGCTAGCTGACACTGAAATAAGTGAAATTTATTGGGTTGAAGCTGTAAACACAGCTTGCTACACTCAGAACAGATGCTTGATAAACAAACACCATGACAGGACCCCCTATGAAATCTTGGTTGGTAGACCCCCTAATATCAAACATCTGAGAGTATTTGGTTGTAGATGTTTTGTTCTAAACAATGGGAAAGATTATCTGAGAACATTTCAACCAAAGGCAGATGAAGGTGTTTTTCTTGGCTATTCCACAAACAGCAAAGCTTACAGAGTTTACAACAAAAGAACAAAGAAAATTGAAGAATCAGTTCATGTTGTATTCTATGAAGGAAGTAAGAAAACACCTCCTAATGATGAACTCTCAGAAAAGTTCAAAGAAGCATTCGAGGATTCTCAAGAAGAATCCTCGAAAGGAAAAACATCATTATGGAAACCGAGGATGACTCGGCGTAGAAAAGCTTGAAAAGCCTAGTAACAACAAGATGACTCACGAGACATGATGAGGAATTTCCTATGAGTTTTCGAAATGGAACAGTTCTCGAGAACCTTCATCATGAAGAGGTATCGAAATTAAGAATCTTTGAAATGCATGCTTGATATCTCTAACATGAAAAAGTGTCGATATCAATGACATTTCCATATGTCGATATCTCGAATCGAAAATGTATCAAATCAAAATCTTAGTGATTCACATTCAGATCACCTGGATATTGATCCTACTAGCACTAAACCTATGATGAAATGGATCAAAGATCATCCTACAAAGGATATAATTGGACCAATTAATCAGGGTGTTAGGACTAGGAGAGCAATAGCTGAAAATGCTAACTCTCTCTTTGGATGTTTCATCTCGAATATTGAACCTAAAAATATAGAAGAAGCATTAGGAGACCAAGACTGGATCTCTGCAATGCAAGAAGAGTTGGATCAATTTGAGAGAAACAAAGTCTGGAAACTAGTTCCATTTATAGAAGGAATATCTGTGATTGGAACTAAATGGGTTTTCAGAAACAAGATGAATGAATCTGGTGAAATAACCAGAAACAAAGCAAGGTTGGTTGCCAAGGGATTTACTCAGACTGAAGGCTTAGATTTTGACGAGTCATATGCAGTTGCAGGATTGGATGCAATAAGACTCTTTCTAGCCTTTGCAGCTCATAAAGATTTCAAAGTTTATCAAATGGATGTCAAAAGTGCATTCTTAAACGGTGAACTTGCAGAAGAAGTTTATGTTGAGCAACCACCTGGCTTTGAAGTTTCCTCAGAAAGTAGAATGGTCTATAAACTACAGAAAGCTCTGTATGGACTGAAACAGGCTCCAAAAGCATGGTATGACACTTTGGCCAAATACCTTCTGGAAAGTGGTTTCAAGAAAGGTGAAGTTGATAAAACTTTATTTACCTTAAATCATGATGGGAAACTACTCTTAGTTCAAGTATATGTTGATGACATCATATTTGGATCTAAGGACAAGCAACTTTGTAATGACTTTGCAAATCTAATGAAAAGCAAGCTTGAGATGAGCATGATGGGAGAAATGAATTATTTCCTAGGATTGCAAGTCAAGCAACTCAATGATGGAATATTCATTAGTTAAACAAAGTATGCAAAAGATATGCTCACAAAATTCAATCTTAAGCCTTCTGAAAAGAATGCTAAGATACCTATGAGCATTGGAACCAAAATGACCTATACTGAATCAGACAAGAGTGTTGAAGAACATAAGTATAGGAAATTGATAGGTTCACTACTTTACCTCACTGCAAGTAGACCTGATATTCAATATGCCGTTGGAGTATGTGCTAGATTTCAGACAAATCCAATGCAAACACACTACAACATTGCTATGAAAATATTAAGGTATGTAAAAGGTATGAGATGTAGGATTGTGGTATCCTAAAGAAAGTGGATTGAGTTTATTTGGGTACTCAGACGATTATCTTTGCTGGATCATTGCTTGATAGGAAAAGCACCTCAGGAACTTGTCAGTTTCTGGGTACAAGACTTATCTCATGGTTTAGCAAGAAGCAAAACTCAATTGCAACTTCTACCACAGAGGCTGAATATATTGCTGCTGGTTGTTGTGCAACACAAATTCTGTGGATACAACAACTTAAAGACTATGGACTCGATGAGAAGAAAACTCCCATTTTCTGTGATAACACAAGTGCTATTGCGATTACACAAAATCCTAAATTTCATGCCAGAACAAAGCACATTGATGTTAGACATCACTTCATCAGAGACCATGTTGAAAAAGGCAAAATAGAGATACTCAAGATTGGCACTGAAGACCAACTTGCAGATATCTTCACTAAGCCACTACAAGTAAGTAGATTCTTAGCCTTAAGACATAGTCTTGGACTAATGGAACTACCAATGAACTGAAAAAGTTCAGATATCTGGAACGGCCAACCAGAGAAGAGGTATCTGGAACGGGAATCCATAAAAGAGAAAAGAGAAATCTGGAACGGGTATCCAGAAGTCAAAAAGGCTAAAAAGCAAAAAAAAAAAAATAAAAATTATAGCTTAAGATCTGTGAGACGGGAACTCAGATATCTGAATCACTCTATAAACGGGGAACACAAAAGAGAATAGTATAACTGTCTGCAGTCAACTACTCTCTTGAAACTCGCATTATTTCTATCTTGATGAAAAACTTGGAAAGATCCTAAGTGTAAGACAGATTCAGATGCAAACAGTGTCCTTGGTCATACAGAATTGTGATTCAGATAGCAAGTCGCCAAAACTCATTAAATGGGCACAATTACACTTGCTGATTGTGATCATTGCTGAAGAAGCAATGGTGACCCTCGATGAAGTTAAGCGATTGATCTGTACGGTGGAAATTAATTCACGATAAATAGTGGATTTGTTGAAATTGGACATGGCCCACTAAGCATTTAATGCCGAACTAGCTTTTGCTCACTTTGTTTAAATCACATATACGCATACACAAAATCAATTTGTATGTATTTATGCATTGGGATTCAACTGCTATATATATGGGATTTTGGCAAATGAAATCACTTTTGTCTAATCCGAAATTTCATCTTGCAAAAATAGCAAATCCTTCTCTTGATTCTCTGCAAACCCTCTACAATCTCTGCAAATCAAGATTAAGTTTTTCTGAAAGAATCATGAATCAAATCTCTTTCAAACATCAATTTCAAATCCTACACTATATAAAGAGATGGCCTCCAAGAACACTTCAACACGAAATCGATCCTCCACTGATGCTGAAAAGCAAGCACGAGTTGGTTATTGTTAACAATCGACTGGTAGGAGTTTTCAATCCTGACCATTGGACTTCAAGTCACAGAATGATTTGGGGTGGTGCCATGGTTGAGGAATACCTCACGGCTGGAATAGAAAACCAAAGCGACAGAAAATTGATTCTTGACATGCTTGAAAAGGCACAAATCAAGGGTTTTCTATCTGCTCGCCCCAGTGGAATTTCATCACTCGATGTGTTGGAATTTTACAACAACTCCAGGATTATTTCCTGTGTATCTGAAAAGCAAACAAAGTTGTCTATCAAAACCTCGATCGAGGAAATCCTACGGACTTAACAACCTTACAGAAGTTGTTTGAGGTTCAAAATCTTGGAAAGGATTTTGAAATAAACACCAAGGATGATGAACTCCTTGAAGGTGTTAAAGAACTTTCTGATGGCGTGTGTGATCTTGAAAATCAGATACACCCACCGAGTTCAAGCTTTCGACATCCGAACGGACATCTGTTGGTTCCTTTGGGATGTCTTGGCTTGCATTCTTCACAGATGCTTTGATGGTCTACAAGGAGGTCTTGACCAAATAAGCCAAGAATGATGGATCATGATGTTCTTCTTTGAATCAACAAGACAAAATTTGGAAAACCCTTTTAATCGGGAAAGTACGCCTTCATGAAATTCGTGAAGAAGATTCAAGGCTTGAGCCTAAAATTGTCAAAGGACTAGCCGAGCCAAAGGCCGATGAGCTATGGTCTGAAGATATGCTACTTGCTGGAAAAGCTTGGCACTGAGCTCAGAGAGACGGCAGAAATAGCCAACAGTAACTTACTCTACAAATATGAGTATACAAATCTGATTAAAAAGGTTACTGGGTCTCAGAAAGGTCCTAAGCGAAAATCAAAAAGATATCTCAAGAAAAGGTTGCGACCAAGAAGCCTGAACTTCAAGAAAGAAGTCTGGGCAAATCGGAAGACACACCCAAAGGTTGTCGATTCTCAGATATCTGCAGGCATTGCCGATGAACTGATAATGGCAGATGAACTCATCAATGCTGCAAAAGAGTTGTCAACTACTGAACAAGTAGACTCAGCAAGAGAAAGTGCTTTCAGAAATGTTGCGACTAATGCAGAAAGCCTTGCTGATGAACTCATAAATGCTGCCAAGAGTGGTGAAAAGCACCAAGCCCCATATGCAGAAACCGCAGGAATAATGGACCAATCAGTTCCCAATGCTGATGAGAGCTCTGACGATGAAGATGATGAACTAGTCATCTCTCAAGTCCTAGAAAGAACAAAGTTACTGAAAAAGTAACTGGTGATAAGGTATCTGAAGAAGAACCTACACCACAGGTTGCTGAACCTATAGCAAAGGTTGTTGGTGAAAACACATCATCAGGGAATGTCTCTCTTGCACAACTTCACAAAGCCCTGATGAGTGGTATTTTAGTGCTGGCAGATGCTAATGGAAATGCCACATCTAAAAATCTGGAAGAACATTCTACTGATCAATCTTCTGCTTCCAGACAATCACAACAACCACAAACACAACGACCACAACAGCCACAAGTGGTTGATGAAATGGTAAATGAACTCCATTTTGAATTACCAGCAATACTGATATCTTTGAAGAAAATCAGTAATTGAGCGGGTTCCCCGACTCATCGAGAGGGATCAAACTGAGACATCTACTCAGAATGATCAACCAGGGGAGGCAACTGAGTTGCATACTCAGGAAAGGTGTGAAGTACCAGAAACTTCAAACAAAGAAACTGCACTGGGACAAGACGACCAATGTATAGAAAGGTCACAAGTTCCAGAGACCAATCAGCCTGAAACTGCTCAGGTAAATGACTGGTTTAACTCTTACCTTGTGAAAATTTTTATACTTATAAATCTTGTTACCTTATAAGAATTTCTTTGTTACAGGCTGAGTTAGAAATGCAAAAACAAGAGGAAGCTGAGAAGCTTGCCTCAAATACTGAAAAAGAGGTTCCTTCAACATCAACTCTTGAGAAATCTGAGCCTATCCCACAGGTAAATGATTCTTAAAGAGAACTAATTTTTCTGTAAAAATGTTTATGTGCTCATTCATGATTAAATGTTTCTAATAGGCTCCAACTGAGATGGAAGAAGATAAGGCAGAAATGCCAGAGACAAACCCAGAAACCAACAAGGTTTCTGAAGAACACATCACTGAGCCTTCAAACTTGAAGGTATATGACAATCAAGTGACATGTATTCTTCATCTTGGGTTATCCTTTATCTCTTCTAAAATCCAATACTTTCTACTTACAGGCTATTTCAGAAGTAGAAATACAAGGGGATAAAGTTGCGACTTCCCCTGCATCGATGGAAATTGATGAAGCCCCCAAGGCAGCATCACTCGAAAGAACACCAGAAACTGCACAAGTATCTGAGAAAAATGAATCTGAGCTTCCTGTTGAGGAAGTTCAAGAAAGAAAGGTTGATGAGGACCAGACTTCCAAGTCTCAACCTCACAACAAGATATTTGAGACACCAATTGTCTCAGTAGAACAAGTATCTGAGCCTGAAGTACTTACTCAGGTAACTCAGAAACTAAACTACACTTTTACTCAGATATCTACAAAAGTTTTGAAGCTCACTCAAAACTCTTTCTTTCAGGCTCAAACAGATGCAAAGCAGGTTCCCATTAAAGAAACAAGGAACCTACTTCACTTCTTCAAAGCTCACACCCTGCCAAAGCACATTCAATGCTTCAAGAAATGGCAGAAGTTAAGGTGCTCTGATCTCTCTGAAATATTGAGAATCACTGATCAACCAACCAGACGAGCACGAGCTCTTGACCTGGAAACTTATGTCCAAGCAATGTTCCCTACAGAACAACATACAGTTGCGACTCTACTACATAAGGACTTTTCCAGAGAAGTGGCGCATAGTTTGATACATGCCTTTGAACAGGCAGATGGTCAGACAAGATTACAGATGGCATTCAAGCGATCACCCCAGACTCTGCAATTTATACCTTCTGAACAAGAAGAAGTTAATGGGCAGAAGATCACTTTCCCGGAAGTGATCAATCTTGTATCTGAAGATGATGAGGAGGAAGAAATGAATAAAAATTACTTTGATGAACCTCCCACTGACCATCACCAAGAGGATGATAATGACAAAAAGGATGATGATGATGCCCCTGCACTGGGCCGGAGGAATTTCACGAGAAACAATGCCTCAAATGGCGACAAGCAACCGAGAAGACTTCACAGAAATCTCCGTCTTCATCACCTCAGAAATCTACTCATCCATCTTCTAACCAACACGCAGTTACTACTGAACAAGTAGTTGAGCTTTCTGAAGAAACAAATCAGAAAATACTAAACACTCAAACTAGATCTGCTCAACTCAGACAACTGTTGGAAGAAGAACAACAGCTCCATCTTCAACTGGAAGATCAAATAGCTAAATCCAGAGATAAGATTGATCAACTACAAGATCAATACATAGAAGAAATGATTGCTTACTCTGAGGTTAAAGAGCTACGGGATGTTGTGCAAAAGATCACCAAAGAACTCGATACTGAAGAAGTATCTGAAGTCAAGCATGATGCTAAGGCTGCATCATCTTCGAAAGATGTACCATCCTCCTCCCAGAAAGGAAAGAAACCAATCTCTGAGATGGTTGCTGGACTCGATACAATCGATGAAAATGTCCAAGAGGATGAAGATCACTGGGCTGATCACTCAGATGATGAAGAAGACAAGACTTTGGCAGAGCACCGCAATGAACATTTAGCGGTTTCTCACTTGAAAAGGAAGCTGATTGCTCCTACAATATTCAGCAAACTGCCAAATGTCCACTCCCATGAATACATGAATAGGTACCAAGTACTGGCTACTCTGAACAAGGAGATGTCTTCACAGAACAAGGAAGTAATTGCCTCCGTCCCCTCTGAAATGAAAAAGTTCACTGAGCTCATCACTCAGAGAACAACTAGCATAGTCATTTCTCAGAAAGACCTGGGAATGATAAGGGACGATGATGCGTCTTTAGCTGAAAAAGCTTTCCAAGAGGCAAGTTACATCTTTGAAGCAGATGCCATCCTAGGCCCATTGGCGAGCTCACCGATAAGGACAATGGACTTATCAAGCAAAATCGAGAGCTCAAACCAAACTTGAAGTTGGTCCGCTATAATTATTTACAAGGGCATTTTGACTCTCTCAGATTCCTTTATGAGTCGATGCCCAACAATGACTAAGGGGGAAAGAAAGTACAAATCTGGACCTCAAAGTCAGGGGGAATGGGAAGAAGGAGATGTAAACAAGAAGAAATCTGGAGCTGATGCGGCTCAGAAAGGAAGAAGAAAAACTTCCCAGCCACCACTCAGAATCAATGAACCCTCCTCAAGCCAAGCTGCTTTGCAAATAGTAGCTGCTTCGAAACCAATGAAGGAACCAAAATGGTAACAAGGGCCATGGCACAGAAACCTCCAAGGAGTACCAAGGCTCCAAGGAGAAGACAAGTTAGAGGGATTGATGAATCTTCTGAAGAAGAAGAAGAAGGTCAAATCAAGTCCCAGGGCAATGAAGAAGGCTCTAAAACTCACACAAGATTCAATCTTGATGATGATGAGGAATCTGATGAAGATGAAGCTCCTCTTCACAAGAAAAGGAAAATTGAAAGCCTAACTGAGCCCATAGCTGCAAAGCCACTAGCAGCTAAAACACCCTCTGGAAATACCAAGTCTATCCAGGGTGGTGGTTCTTCAAGCAACAACCCAAAGAGAATTCAAGACGAGAAGGACAGATCGAGAACTGAGCAAAGACAAAGTCAACTTCCACTCAGGCCAGAAGAAGCCAAAATTGAGTATGTGAAGTATGACAATGATTCCTCTGTCTACAGGTGCATCAATCAAAAGAATGGCTATTGGATTCTGGAACTGAAGCATCTATTGGTAAATTCAAGATTTCCAGAACCAATCCATAAACAACTCATGGCATGGAGAAAGAATAAACCTACCTTGATCAACACCAATCACATCAAAGCATGGTTGGATTTTGAAGTTGTCGAAGAGAAGCCATGAAGAAGGACCTCTCGATGATTGTCCATATGGAAAGCGGATGATGTGCACAAAATTCGAATATCACAGAACATGCACAAGACCAAGACTTCTTGTGGAACCACATGAGTCGTTCTATCGGCGAAGATCAATACAAGGGTGACATCAGATATCTGAAGATTATCTACGAATACTTCAAGCTTTCAGATATCAGACTAGAGCATGCCTGGAAGTGGGGAAAGTACCTATGGGTCAAGCATTTTGCCAAGAAAAATCCTACCAAAACCTACAAAGAGGTGCGTGGATTTGCGGAGACACAGAGATGCTCGTCAGAACTCTTCTCTATGATTATTCTGATGACATCAAAAGGTTTGGAGATAGGAAATTTGCAGACTGATCCATAGAAATACTGTTGAAGACTTGAAGACTAGTCTATTAGGATGTTTACTTGGAGCTTGGTTACTCCTGTTGTCCTAATTTACTATGTAGTTTTTGTATTTTTGCTGACTGAGCTTAACTGTATCATGTATTGAAGTTATCTGTAATCCTTATTTGTAACTTATCTGAAGAACTTACTCTCAGATAGTATTCTATAAAAGATAACTTGTCAGCAAAGATCACACCTTGTGATTTGGTTGATGTTTACTTTCTGCACTTAATTATATGAATTTGAAGATCTTAAGAAAAGATTAAGTGGTGGATTGTTTCCTCATCCAGATTTGTAATAGGTAAAGATAGTCATCGTTGACTTATCAAAAAGGGGGAAATTTGTTGGGAAATTTCTTGTGAAATTTGTTGGGAAATTTGTTGGGAAATTTCTTGAGAAATTTGTTGGGAATTTTGTTAGATATTTTGTAAAGAATATCTATTTAGTTTTGATCAGCAACATGATGACTTATCTTAGTCTCAGAAAGGTGATTAGTACTCTTGGTTCACTTGAACATTGTAAAAGAGGAAAACCACTAAGTATGATAGTCTAGCTAATCTTGTATAGGATGTTAGGTCTCAAAATGTAATTTTTATTTTATGAAGAGAAGACCAAGAAGAAGTCATCCAATGTAAAGCTCAACGACATTGAAGACTTGAAGAAAGCGCACAAGATTATCGAATCATTGTTCGGATATCTTAGCGGATATCTTAAAGACGAATAGTTTCAAACAAAGCGTCACAAGAGATATCTGAGAAATAAGAGACATATCTGAAAACAAGGAAAGTGTCCACAGATATCTATTCTCAGATACCTTGAGCATTAACCACATTTCTGAAAAAGAAATATATTGCAAACAAAAGTTGTTTCAATAAATACGAGTGGTATCTGAAGATTATAGATAAGGATGTGCAAAGAATCAGACAACACTAGTCTCTGATACAAAGCATAGTTCGTTGACACTACAGGACAAAAAGTATAGTACAACATTTAATGCAGACGGAGATATGCGAATAAAACAACGGCGACTTCGGGAAGAAGACAAAACTCTTCTAAGATTATACACAGATATCGATAGTTCGAATTTGAGCCTAACGGATACTATTCAAACGGTACTCAAATTCATCTATAAATATCAACACTTAGACAGCTTGAGAGAACACACAGAACACTGAACACCTTGAACTGCATACAAACGCTGAACGTCTTACTCTCTCAAAGCAACTTACTTATCCTCAAAGCTTTCTGTTGCGACCAAAGCTTTTGATCTTGAGTAAACACTGAAGTTCTAAGTGTCCTGATCCTAAACAAGCAAAGCTATCTGTGAACGAGTTGAATCAAAAGATCAACTATCTGAGATTCATTCTCTTGAACAGATATCATAAGACTTGGGTCAGTAAAATCGAACAAGATATCATCTGACGTAAAGTGTATTAAGTAACAGTTCAGAGCTATCGATTAAGCGAAAAGTTATTAAGACGCTCATCCGACAACTCAAACAAAACCAACACCATAATGGCGTGAGTACGAAGTACTTAGTTTGAAAAATCAGGGAATAACTCCAAGGTTACCGGAGTATAGGAAGTACTTGATTTGGGAAACTAAGGAATAACTCCAAGGTTATTGAGTATAGGAAGTACTTAGCTTGGGAAGCTAGGGAATAACTCAAAGGTTTCTGAGTATAGGAAGTACTTGGCTGTGAAAGCCGGGGAACAACTCAGGGGAAACATTTGGTTGGGAACCAATTGTTAAGAATCTTAGAATAGGATTATTGTAAGGAGATCTCAATTATCTGTTCTAGTGAATTCTAGGTCTCTGATAGACCGAAGTGGATTAGTTGGAGCATTACGCCACCTCCAGATACCACTATACTTGCTGTGTCATTTACCTTTCTGTATTTACATTTCAGCAACACACATACACATATTAACTGTTTCTGCACTTATCTTTATTAAGTCTTCCGCACTCTGATTCTAGGTATCAGATATCTATTCAGATATCTGAGAAATAGTTGTTATCGACAAAAGTTTTAAAAGACTATTCACCCCCCCCCCCCTCTAGTCTTTTACTTTGCCGTTATCTGGACCAACATATTCGTATAATAGTTCGTAATTAAATATAAATAATTACTTCCTCCGTCCCGAAAATAGCTTCCCATTTTGACTTTTCGCAGTCGAATTTTTACAACTTTGACTACGAATTAATCTTAAACCGCAAATGTAAAATATTCAATTAAATTTTATAATGAAAATTTAGTCCCCTAATATGTTCGACTGAAAACATTAGTGTTATTATAGTTCCAGACCAATTTATAGTCAAAATTGATTATGATTGACAAATGACAAAAACAAAACCGAACCTTGAAGTTTCATTATTTGAGTAATGTTGCGTCAAAATTGATCGTTAAATTCTCAATTCATATTGATATTGCTAGGTTTGATTTTGTTTTCAAAAAATATGTATGAGATTTGATTTGCTAATAACACTAATATTGTGACATTACTTGTTTGCATATATCCGCGTAATTAACATATTGGGACATCTTAATTCTAAGTTCGTACTAATTCAACATATCTTAATTCAAACAAACATAGAATAGATCAACTCCTAAATTATGGTATACCAAAATAAGTCATCAACTTTAGTTTGCTTCAAGCAAATCATCAAGTCAAACCATTCACAGCAAAATCATGATACTAAACTTAAAACCTAAATAGAAGTATCAACAAAACATAACCACCAATAACGTAACAATTTGTCCTTAAATAAATCAAAGTACGAACTACTTAGAACTCAAACTAAAAGAGAGTTCGGGATGTATCATTTCTAATCAAACTGATTAGGTACACTGCTCAATACTCTTCCACGTCTTGGTCGGAGGCTCATTGGTGATATGATTGGAGCCCTAGGATTTGATCATCTGAGATGTACCACCTTCTTCCTGTGAGTTCCCTCATTCCAATCCGAGCTTCGCCAATTTCATTATCGTACTTCTGGTATTCCTCAGCAGCTTCGTGGTAGCCATTGGCATTAAACCGCCCAACGATCGCAGGAACCGAATTAGGAGTGGTGTACACAATTTCATCATTTTCATCTCTTTCAACGTCACAATCCTACACGTAGACCCTCACAAAATCCACTCTGTGACCGAAGGCATTAAGCCACATGTTATCTAGATGAACTTGGGTTTGGATCACTTGCAGCCCGTCTGGCAACGGTGACCCATGTTGCTTGTACCACACCCTCTTCGGCTTCTTACTCTTCCATTGGTCTCCATATTCAGAACGGAGGATCCGGTTGCAAGTGTGGAATAGCCGCCCTATGGTGAAATGCCTCCCATCTACACTGTGAATGTATTTCCTCACCCCGCCACGATATTCTAGTATTCAATTTTCATCCACATACCATCTGCCTCCCAATTTCAGGATGATAGTCCTAAAGTGACTTGGAGGACCTACAAACATTACAAGGGAAAATGGTTGTAACAATGGATGCCAAACAAAGGGACATGATCAAAGCAGATTAAAATGACTATAAAGCCAAAGAACTGCAATCAAACATAAACACCTTCTTGATCAAATCAGATTAAGTTTAAGAACATCAAAACAGCAACACTAATTCAATACAACTCAACACTTCATCAAACTCATTAAACTATCAAACTAATTCCATTCAAATCAACACTTGATCAAAACAGATTAAGCTTAAGAACTTCAAAACAGAACATACCAAATATAACATAATCATGAAGTTATCATCATATCAAAAAAATAAATTAACCAGAATAACATCACAATAGAATCACTAATTCGCCTATAAACATAAATCAACCTAATCATCAAATGAGAATCATGAAATCACTACCTGATCATCATTTCAAACCCACAATTTAGTTCTAACTAAATTACTGAAAATACCTAAAATATTGTATTTCATAAACATTAAACAATTAAACATAAATCACTCATCATTCAAACAAATTAAGGTTATCCCTAACTGATATTACACATGCATGGCAAAGATCGGATATTTTGTGAAGACATAACACATTTCTATTAAGGAAAAGAAGCCATTGCAAACCTCTGATAGGCCTAGGTCCGCAAGGAGAACCCCTACGCAGTGGAAATGGAGTGGCAAGTCCGGTTCCGTTGCCACGTCCACGTGACATGATCACAGAAGGATGAAGAAAGAAGAAGAAGAAGAAGAAAGGAAGAAGATGACTTAGAGTCTTGTGTCTCTTCGTATATCCTCACAAAATCGTTTAAGGTCTTGATCAATTAGACATTAAATGTCTGATGAGACACAACACAAAAGCCTAATGATGTTTATTGGGTAATGTGAAGGAGTTTAGTGATGATCACCTCCTTTCTCAATGTATGTAACGGTTGGTTATTTAGTTTAACCAGTCTAATTGCAATAATACTCTTTTTTTTGTTCATGAGGACCGAAGTGTTTTACATGACGTGAAATGTGTTTTAGTAAAGTGATCAATGGTTGGTTTATTAGATTAATTATTTTGAGTCGGTCTTCAGGCAGACTCACACATATCCTACATCTATGTCATTACTGAAATCTAAAATCATACGCTTCAAGTTAGACATGTTAAAAGTGACACTCTACTATACTACTTGATACATTAGTCTTATGTAGTATACAACTAGTTTTAAGTGGACATCACCAACATCGAGTACTTACATCCAGATCGGGTCAACAATAGTCATACATACTGAAGGATCCGGTTACATCCTAACTAAAATGATTCAAAAATATGTGTTCGCGACATTGATCATAATGTACATATGGTCAACATGAACTCCAATGTCACCTTTGTGTTTGGGCTAGATGAATGACAATCTACTAATATGCACTTTCATTGCAAGTTAAGAGTAGTCAATGATAATCTCATGTAGTCAATATTAGTCTTATGCCTTGTCTAGAACTAGACTTAATTGGACATCACTCATAATAATAAGTCAAGAATAGTCAACATTATACTTTTGTAGTTATGTACTTCATCAGTCCCGTCCCATGTTTCCCTTTTTAACTTTTTACAGTCAACCGTCTCCAACTTTGACTACGAATTAATCTTAATCCACAAATGTAAAATTTTTAACAAATTTATATGATGAAACTTCACTCCCTAAAGTTTCATAATATAATTTAATTGAACATTTTACATTTTTCGTTGAAGATTGATTCGTAGTACCAGTTGAAAATGGTTGACCGAGAAAAGTCAAAATGGTAAACATGGAACGGGACGGAGGAAGTACAAGTCAACAATAGTCAAAATGAACATCCAATTGACTCTTCAATTTTCCCCCATTAAAATTGAGTTGGAGGGAAATGTTGCCGCCAAGTGTGGAGCCTGGCAACATGGACGTCTCCCATCCACTCCTTACCAGGGGTGTTTATGTAATTGTACACATACAAGCACAAAACGTCACTTTCGATCTTCATCTTCTTCCCCCTTCGATCTTTACAACCTGTATCATATAAACCCTAATCCCCAAATCCGAATTTCACCGATTCAACCTCACTTCATCTCAATTCTACTGTTTAATTGCTTTCTAAGGATGTCTTCAGGAACATGGACCCAAACCAACCAACAAGACATGAATGAAGCATTGGGGGCAGAGTTTGAGTCAATGGAGTTCTGTAACTGTAAGCCTCGCAAGCCCGTCGATAATGGTGTCTCTTGGACCAAATATCCCGGACGTCGCTACGTAGGCTGTCAAGACTACAAAGTAAGTACGTTTCCGAAGAAATCTGAAACTTCTCCTTCGTACTGCCAATCTTACTTCTTTTTGTTCTCTTCTTTGCAGAAAGATGAGCCCAATTTAGGCTGCAATTACTTTCGGTGGATTGATGAACCTGTGGCACCACATCTTGAAAACATAATTTCCGGTTTACTTCGCCGGAAAATAGTTGCTGAACAGATTGTGCTGAACATGGAGGAGAGAATCAAAGACATGCGGGATGACATTTGAAAATTGCTATCAATGAAGACGACGAAGGATGTGATGTCTGGAGACCCGAGACTGAGGGCAGAAAACAGAGCTCAGGCTGTCGAGATGAATGCTCTTCTTGCGAAGAACAAATCACTGCTTGCAGAAACCAACAGCTCAAGGACAGGTTAGAGAAACTGGAACTTTGCATAATCATTCTGGTTGGAATGTTTGTTGTCATCATTTGGATGTTGTACTGATTTGTGTATGTTTTGGTGATCTTTTGGTACGGAAGAAGGTCAAGTACCGGTATTAATGTCTTAGTCGTAGTAGAACACTTGTCGGGTTCATTCAAATTTGTAATGTTGAATCGGACATAATAGAATCGTCTAATTTAGTAGGCTAATCATTTCAATTTGTTCTTACAGTTGGTTTGTTGTATTATGGATGATACGAGCACAAAATTTGAAAGACATGGACTTATCAACAAAATGAAGAAATAAGTTTCGAACAAAAACTAAGAACAAGTATATGGAACTTTAAGAATAAGAAATAAGTTAATACACTTCTAAACGCAGTGAACCAATCACTTGAAATATGTTATGCAATTTAAGGTTAGTTTGGTCCATTTACAATAAATTTCTGAAATAAACATCTCAATTGCACTAAACCAATCACCAGATATGCGTTTCGAATGTGTAATTCGGCCATTTGAATCGTGCATCGGAAAAGAGTACCAATCGCTGCGTTTCGTCGGTCAATGCGCGATTCGGCGACTTAAAACCTTGACCGGGCTGTTGCATGCGATTTAAAAACATTGACCGCATTCATGCGCGTTTCGAAACCAATCATGCCCAGAGTCTGTATACAAACACAAATACGAAATTAAGAAGTTCAGTAGGGGTATATTCGATTTATATATACCCGCAGTTGCAATTTTACATTGTTCAACTTAGTTATCGAGCTCCTTGAAATTCAATTCAGTATTGTGAGGGTTTTTCCTTTTACGGCGAAAATCAATCGGAAAAAGTGTTGTTCTAAGTTTCCGGCGATGGGCGAGGAGGATTCGATTGAGGCAGCTGCGGTGGCTCGCCGTGAGATGCTGAAAGCTCTCAGAGCTGCTCAGGAGCTCAGCTCCACTCCCGATGATGATGCTCAAACTCACACCAATTCGCCTCATAATGGTACTGCTGGAGACGACGAAGATAAGGAAGAGGATGGGTAAGCTTTTCGAATCCCTAAGCTCGGTTACTTTCAGCTTCATGTTTCATCTTCTTTGCAACTCATTGTCTGAATTTTAGTATGATTTTACTATGAATCTATGCCTGTTGAATGTGGATTTTAGTATGTCTTAGGTGTGATTATTATGTACACAATTTCAATTAGTAATATTATTCTCTGTCTTCCTTGTAACACAATGTTGCTAGGTAATGTGGTTAGGTTAGCTCTGTAGGTGCAGCTAGCAACCAGATATAGGCTAGCTAGATTTGGTATACAAACAGTGATGTGATGGTGAGTCTGTATTTGTGTTTTCACTGTCCTGTCATTCAAGCAAACCTAAACTAAGCCGATCAAATGGTTGGATTATCAACGCAATAAAAACGGAGTAGAATTTATCTTTCTGCTTTTGTCTTGACAAACAAGACAAATCTCAACCACAGGATGTATGGTGAAGGTGAACAGGATGTTAGCTGGAATTGTTAAGAATTGATTTTTTCCCAAGCTATGTTCGAGCTGTGACAATCTGTTGTAACTTGTATATGAGTTGTTCTGCACTCAATATTTCGTCTCCAGATAATAATGTTACCTGCCTTTGTGATTAGTGACTACTTGTGGTGGAGTCTAGAATTGATATTTTCCTCGAGTCCTTTCTGTCAATCTTTGTGATTAGTGTTGGAGAGTACTGATTGTTGATTCGATAAAAAATGCTCTTATACTTCTGTCTTCTGTATTACTTATCTTCTTTTGTTTGCTGCAGTGTAAATTTGAAGTTTCGAAATTACCTTCCTCATGACAAGCAGCTCCAGGACGGCAAACTTGCCCCACCAGTCCTACCTAAATTTGAGGACCCTGTGGCTGCAGCACCTCCACCGGAGGAGAAGAGAGAGGTGCTTTATGAGGCACATTAATTTTACACTTTCTCCCTATGTGACTCTTGTTTTGAAAGCTAACTAAGTCTTGGCTGATAATTTCCAGGATCCGTTTCTGAACATTGCCCCAAAGAAACCAAATTGGGACCTGAGAAGGGATGTACAGAAAAGACTTGAAAAGCTTGAAAGGCGCACCCAAAAGGCTATGCTTATTCTCATGGGTATGTAGTCTTTCTTTTTTGCTTTTTAGTCTTGCTTATGACAAAAAAAAAGTGTTATATGTACTGTAGATGATTATGTTTGTACTGTTGTAGGCCAGTAGGTGTTTAACTTCTATGTCAGTGGGTAACTTGTCTATCTGAGTAAGTTAAGAACTAGATGAATTCCTACCCTTCTCCTGTTGTTTTTTTTTGCGAATTATTGTAGATTATGCCAGTTACATGATCTAATTATTCCATCTGTTGTTGGGGGTTGTAGACTGGACCCTTCATAGTTTGTACCAACATCATTTACAGGAGAACTATCTGTTTAAAGTGATTTGTCTGTTTTGCACTTGTACCTTAGTGAGTACTGATGAATGTTCTAGATCGATGGTCAACCCATGCTAACTTATTTACTCTGATAGTTGACCCAACCTCTGTCATTTTTCTGTTTTCATACCGTTTTTGTGTAATTTACTTTGTTACTAAGGTTCCATCTACACTTTCAGTGGACTGGCAACATCATCAGGGAGGTAGATATCTGCTGAAACTGTTGGTCTTTTTTTAGTACTTCGAGTGTAGAATTTGAATGAACTAATAAGTGAACCAGACAACTTCAAAGATTTTCTTCGAAACTGCTCGTTTGTTTTTTTTCTTTTTTTTTTTTTTTTTTGGGAGGAACAATGATATGTTTTAGTAACTGAAACTGTATTGTGCAGAGCGGGAGGAAGCAAAAAGGAGACAAGAAGACGGTGCTGATGGAGAACTCGGAGAAAATGGAGAAAATTGAAGAACGTTAGGTCAGATGAACAATATCATCTCAAGAGAACACCTTTTTGTAACACCTTGGTACGTGTAATTCTGGGAAATCTGTGCAAGATCATTGCCTTCTTCCAAGTTTCTTGCCACACGATCAGGATGCAGGTGTTACATTACTTGTCGATGGATTCTATCCGGACTGGAAAATCCATGAACCTTGTACTTACATATCCAAGTCATTAGGAGTTTGTATCGCAAATTTATGGCACAATAATATTTAGAAAACATTGATTATCATGTTAAATATTTTGGCACAATGTTAGCAAGATTTTCCTTGGCAGCCCTGTTCACTATTCCGTCTCCAAGCGTCTCAAGACCTCTTTTGTCTGAGCGCACAAGTTTATGATTCAGGTAACTTGGATTGCTTAATTAACATGAACATCAATAAACCGTTCACTATAAACCATTGACTGCTATTTCTGTGAGTTCAGATCATGAGCACAAGGAACTGGTATATTACCTTCAATAGCAAAAATACACACGAAAGTAAATTTTACAAGGCTCTATATTTTTTCGCAACTTATCTTGGAAATGGATCACTAAAAATTCATTACAAAGAAGATGGAAGAAAGAAAAGACAAAAAGAATACAATTTCAACTTTTGGGACATGGCAGGCACATCATCTTCTGCCCAGTCTTTTACAACCATCCCAGCCCCCTCTGTATACATTGTATGTACCGAATTATTTGAAGAACCTGCCAAGCAGTGTCTCATAAATCGCTACCCTTTAGGCTGGTTAGGGTTGACGTGACTATTGTTTGTTGCATTGTCATTCCAATGGATATCTACGGGAGGAAGCTGAAACTCATCGGGTTTGAGGGCCAAAGCAAAATCCGGCAATGTTGGTGCTGTTTCCATAATTCTACAGCCAAAAAATTGTGATTGAACAGTCAGGGAATCATTTTCATCCGAACCCTTATATTAAAAGTGAATAGACATACAGGTTGCTGAGTCTAGTTTCCCATTTCAGTTCTAACGAATGCTGCTGTTTAGATCATTTGATAAGATATGACGAAGACTTACTTTTCATAAGAGTATAGATCCTTGTTGATTCGAACTTTGCTAGAAGTATCCTTGGGAATTTTTTCAGAAAGGAACTTCATCGTGCCCCAAAGAGGCGGATTCCTGCATCACAAAAACTTCTTAAGTAGGGTTCCTGTGTGATGAGATCTTATATAATCCTTGACGACGTCAACGAAAGAATCATTTTCAGGAATGACGAAATGAGTTACAAGCTTTAAGAGTTTATGGAAGTGGTATAAAGATACCTAGATAAGGGAACAGATGTGTTGAAAGCTTCACATGACTTCTTGCTCTCTTTAAGGTACTCGTCAGCTGCTTGCAAAGCAGCAACAGCCATTCCATGAGACTTCTCCGTATTTCCCTCATCGAGAATTAGGCCGTGATAGTAATATGCTGCAGCCTATGAGATTATAATAATATCAAATGAATAGTTTATCTTAATATCTAACAACTGATGATGCATGCCAATGCTAAGCAAAACAACAGGATTTCCTACAAATTCCCATCAATGAGGTTTGTCCAATACACAATTCTTTAAAGATTTGTATACATATGTAATAATCTATCGATAATTGGGAAACGGGCATATAGATATCAAGTGTGAAATATACAATTCAGGTCAGATCGATGCTAAAATACATATCGTTTATTTACGGTCATCTGTTCTAAGACGATATTTTCACCACAACATGTCAAGGATGAATCTAACTTCATCACCTAACTCAGAAGAGCCGAAATAAAATACATTATGGTAATTTAAATTTATTCTGGCAGAGGACTTAACTACGATGCAAATTGTTTTATACATCCTCTACTAGCAAAAACTTATTTGAACATTTGCATGAAATGAGCAGACAAAAACTCCATGGCAAGATGCGTGTGGTCATGAAACAGAGGAGCCATGTGACCAGAAATTCTATTGAAGTCTACCTGCCGATAGAAAAATAAAGTACCTTGGCTTCAATGTATTTCCACTTGACGAATAGTTTATGCTTTTCACCCCAGCCATTTGCTAGTGGAAGGTTCATGATGTTATCTTGCCCCTACAAAATTGACAAAGTAAGAAACATACTATGATGCAATGGATAAGGAATTCTTGAGCTATAACTTGAGCATGTGACAGCATGTCAAATTAACAATGAAAAAGGCTAACCAAGAATCATTTCAAATTAGTTCGAATTAACAATAAATTAGTTTGTCAGGGTTACTGGTAATACCTGCTGCCAGTATTTTACCATCTCGCATGCAAGTCTTCTTTTAACAGCTAGTGTGGCCTTCGTACTGTCAATTGCAAGTCCGAGCTGAATATCAACACCCTGTTCAATTGGGAAGAGCCATTAGCAATAACTTCTGTCAACACCAAGCGGGCTAACTCAACCAAAACAGTAACTCTTCTTTTAGCTAGGATATGGCCCAGTCATTGAGTTGGAAAACAGAATTATTTGACAGCTTGCTATATGATCCTTTCTTTTCTATAGCTCTGATAGTTCTTGTAGTCCAATATAAAAATGCACTCTCCAATGATTAAAAACTAAAACCTAGTTTAGGATTTTGCTGCTATATGATTGGCGGCATTGGCCTATTTAAGCATACTCATGTGTCAGGCTTCCTGTATTCTAGAATCAATATGAAGTAATATAACTCATAAATTTTTCCATCATCTTCAATTCCATAATTTCATATTTTAATTTTTGCAGCTTCATATTTCCAGTAACAACTAAATTCCTGTCAGACCTTTGAAGTCTGAACCAAGATACACTGTAATGAAGGAAGGGTATTAAAGAAATTAAGCATGTTGCAAGTTTTAATACGCGACATTTGTCCGAAAACTGAAGCAGTGCTAACTGTCACATGGTAGTGTTGAGATTGGGTTGCTGAATGAATACCTGGCCTAGAGCTTGGAGGCAGAGTGCTCGCAGAACTCCTTCAGCAAGGTCCACCGGAAGATTTGGCCTAAAGAGAAAAACTAGCAAAAGAATGAATATTTGGACTAATTGAGCTCATGAAAGATGGTCTAATTAAATTGAGCTGTTGACAAGATACCTAAATTCATTGGGCAGCTGCGGGAGAACATGTCGAACAGCACAATCAAGGTAACCAGCAGCCTTTAAGAAAATATCAATAGAAGATCTCCGGCTCTCTGTTGCCAAAAATGTATAACACGAAAGAAATGAGAAATATTATCAGAGTTGCATAATTGTGAATTGCCATAGAGACATTTATGAAATTCTAAAGGCTCTATACTACATGATCAAATTTCCATGCTTTTCATCAGTGGCAATAAGCTAAATAAGGTTGTTTTAAGGTTGCCATTATTTCCAAAAATGACTTAGTTTTCTATGCAGTACTACAAGCAGTTATCCTGGTGATATGCTGATTTTCTACATCCAGCTTGACAAAAAAATTGAAATAATATGAAATACTTGGATGTAAGTCTGACAACCCTTTATAAACGCAACAATTGGAATGGTGCATCCTTCAATTTCATATAAACACATGCAATGTGTTTCGATGCACAAAAGGATAAATTTGCCACAATTCATATATTCACACGAATAGTTCGAGACAGCAAGACCACTATCACTGACAACGAGCATTTATTATGATTGAAGTTGGATCATGGCCAGTCACCAAAACAAATGGAATTAAAAGTATCAATTGTCAAACTGTGAATAGTTAACAGCACAGTTTGTAACTTCAAGTGAACACACCTAGTCACCTACCTTCTGATACCTTTGGTTGATAACCATCGCTTGATGTTCTTGGAAGAAGCAATAAATTGGCTTGTGATAACGCTAGCGTTGCCATCAAGTGCAAAACGGATAACACTTCATACCAAGCACTATATATTGCTGTTTCCTGGAGATACATATTCGATAATGAGATACAGTCCTTCAAAAGCAAACAAGTAAAGGGACATTATATTGAAGAAAGTGACATCTTATTTGACCTCTGCTTCATCTTCTTGATTGACCCAACCAAACAGCACTTTATGTTGCAAAGGACTCCCTTCAAGATGTACGAACTACCAATTAGCAATAAAACCATCACATTACAGGAACTGTATGGGAAAAGAACATACTTACCATCTTTAACCAATCCCAAGAGAACTGGTAAGTAGTCTTCTAAAGCATGAAGAAGATCACCCAAAGTTGAACCTCCTGAAGGAAACAGCGGATTCTATGTCAATAACAAACAAGTATCTGTATGGATTAAAGCTTCATTTTCGAGCTGCATTTTGGTTGGTTAGAACATTTCGAACCCTTTAGAAGAATTTTTTAGATAATTTGGTGTCACTATGTAAACATATAAACTAAAATGGGGCATTCTATAAACTGAAGTGAAGAGAAAAATTGTTGTGTTTCGGTCACATTGGAAAAGGAAACATTTCGATGTTTTTTAGGGGAACTATAATCCATGAGGATAATGACTATAGAAATACATTTTGTGCATCTTTGACACTAACCATGTTGAGTGGAAGTTCTCCTTCTGGTTCTTGTAATAGTTGGCGCTTCTTGCCCTGCCATGACTACTACTCGAGTTCTAAGAGCGGAAAGGCGTTCCAATAAGCTCTTAGGCACATGATCACCAAGCTGAACAGAGAAATCGACGGGCTTAGGGATTCGTAAACCCGGAACGAACACAGCAACCTCCCCAATATTTGCCGGCCTTCTCCGGTTTCCACCAGCATCATTTTGCTTCGACACAAAGCATCCCATTTCCTAATATTTCTCTAGTCTGCAGCTGAGAGCAAATACAATTTAAATGCAACTCCAGAGATTGACAACCATAAACAAGCAAATGGCCCAAACAGAAGAGTAATAGCTTCATCAATGTAAAACAATCACAAGAAACTTTGACAACTCAGAATACGTCAACAATAAAGTGCAGTTTCCATTAAATGAAGGCAACTTGCAACTACAAAGCAGCTGACAATTCACGGGTACAATCCAGATGATGTTAATCTCTTATCAAACAAGTATCGTAAATGCGCTTACCGGTATATAATTGAATCAGAAGACAAGTAGCTTATCTCAATTCCTCTGGTACATTCTGTAGGAAAACAAAGACAAAATTGAACTTCTGAATAAAGATATGACAAAATCAAGAATGTGATAACACGGAAAAAATGTAAAAACTAAAGAAAAAATAAAGGAAAAGATCATCTGACAACATCAAATGTCACGAGAATGATATGACAAAATTGGCAATTCTCTGGAGGTTAAAGCAAGATAATCTCATTACCAGTACTATTCAATACAAAAATTTAAAGCAAGAAAGACTTTTTCTACATGAGACAAGCTTTGAATTCAAGTAACATTACGAGTAAAGCATCACCAAGAACCTGAATTCATCAAGCACACAAAATTCAAGTCTTGGACAAAAGCTAACAACAATCAATGATAAACCCACAACGGAGAAACCAACTTGACATATTATTAATAACTACAGCCGAAAAATCAGTCATTAGCAATAGCAGCTGAATTGCGAAAAAAAAAAAAACCCAAGTCAACTTATCGTACCTGAAGCACAACAGAGCTGAAAATTCCATCTTTACAGGAAATAGGTGCGATCTTTTATGTTGTTTGGATTAATTGTGTTGTGGGTTTTGGACAATGAGTTGAGACTATCGAGAAATGAATCGAATCTAAGCAAATTGAATAGAATAGAATGCTTATGTTACGGAAACTAACATTTAAGTTGTGTTGAAACTGGGTAGATATAGAAAGAGAGAAAGTGTAAAGAGAAGAAGAGAGCTATATATATATGGAGAGACGAGACGAGACGAGATGAGATTAGACTAGAGTAGAGGAGAATTTGGGTATGGTGATGATGATGATGGAACGTAGAGTGGAATTGTTGATAAGCAGTGATTGCAAGTAAAAGAATGGTAATATGATATGAAAACCAGGAAAATACTGTACTATATGATATTATTGCTAAGCTTAGTTTTCCTTTGTCTTACTTTGTCTTTGTGGAAGAAGATAATGTAATACTCCCATCCTATACTTTTAAAGTTTCCTATCTACAATCTATTTTTGTTCTCTATTCCACTCAACTTTTCATCTGTTCTCCACTTTCAAATTCAATACTTTTTGTACCTTTCTAACATGTAGTACTAACATTTTTCACAAAAGTAGGGATGCAAGTAGATATCAGTGTGGCTCACATATTTTAGGCGCTTTGTAAGATTCAGAAGACGTATTCAAAAAAAATCTAAAATGAATAAACAAAAAAAAAGACGACACGCTATAATTGGCTACGCAAAATAATACTAATATGAAAAAATCTTATTACTAAGAAAATTAAGAAGTTCAAAAAATACAAAGTAAAAATAATCATAGTTTAAATAATAACATGACGATGAAGAGAATGCACTTGAATTTGAGAAAGTGATTTTCCATCAAAATATTCTACCATCATCATTTAAAATAAAGATATCTTACTTATAAAATTTGAAATTTTAAATTTTAGGTACCATGTCTTGGCCATCATAGATTTTAGCCACCCCTGGTTACCTGCCTCATTCAACTATGATTTCGACTAGATTTGATCAAACTGAACCGAAGAACAAAATTGAACTGTTGAACATATAGTTTTGGTTCTGATTCATACGTTTTTGGAATTGAGAATGAATTGGATGTTCATGATATTGACTAACGAAACTGAGGCGTGGAACTGATAATTTTGATTCTATTTCAAAATGTTTTTGAAACGGAAAAAGAACAACTATGGAACTAATAATTCCACATATGTACCACCATTTTCAAATAAAAAACTAAAAATATTGAGATGTAGGTTTTATTGGTTTGAGACCATAAGCATCTATAACCGTGGTTAGATCTATATTTGGAGTTTTACTTTGTCACTTATATGAATGCTAGGTGAAGATGTCTGAAGAATATATATCCAATGTAACATGTCTAAGCCATCATACACTAATATAAGTATAGAAATATCAACAAATATGATCATTTCATAATCTCTTTGGAAATTGATGTTCTTGGAAGTGTTTGCATGGACGGTATAGTATATCCCCTCAAATATTCAGATATCTTATTTTTAATGATCTGGCCTTGTCTTGAACAAAAAGAATGAAATCCATATAATCAAAGATGTAGCTGCCATCCTATATCCATCTTCACAAGCTTCACCTAATCTTATATTTATTTTGAGCTTGTTAATTTGTCATCATCACTTTTTTTAAAAAGACAAAATTACTATTTACTGTTGAAGTTAATACTTGTTATGGTGTATGTACTGACAAAATGTGACTATAAAAGACAATGGGAAAGAAGCATTTAAGTGGCGCCAAATGTCACCTTTTAAGGTCAAATTTCCATCTCTTAATCCCCTCATATAGTTTTTCCAGGTCATGACAGGTCTGTATGATTTCAAATTTTTCATATTTAGATGCAGTGAGACTAACCTACCATGCGAGCCTTAGTCAGGTTAGGATTTTAATTTAACATACCAAGAGAAATAAGGGGTAATATATATTGTAATCCCTCCATCCCAGTTTCATATTTCTGCATTTCATTTTGAGTCGTCCCAACTTCATCTTCCCATCACTTAAATGAAAAATATCTCTCATACTTTATACACTATCTCTCATATTTAATTCACTATTTATCATACTTTATTCACCATATTTTCTACTTTATTACAATTCCTCTTACTTTATTTACTTTTGTCACAAATCTTGTGTCCGAGTTCGTAGGATGATGAAACCAGGACGGAACGAGTATGTAGTCAGGAGACTGAATGCCTTGTGGTATGAAGGACGTTGTATAGCTGATGTCGTTGCCCTAATGTGTCTGGATTTGGGACTCATACGCGTGGCCTTGGATCTTGGCGATGGACCAAGTGGAATGGACATGTATCTTGATAAGTAGACGTTATCGTAACCGTGTAATTCTTCAGCTAATTACTTACTTTATATTATAAATTCAAGATTACATTAATCAGACGCATGATTATTGAGTTGGGATTTGCAAGCAGTTAAAACTTAATTAAGGTGACCTTTAGTTGATGAGACATGATCCCTGACATGATTTATTTACTTGAAGCAAAACTATTGTGTGGCTCTATGAAAGAGAGAGATCTTTTGAACCCATATACACATGTACCAAACTGTAAAGTGAATCTGGAAAAGATCTATTTGACTTTAGTGCAATTTTGTGTCCTCATCTAATCATGTCATAAACATGTCAACATACAGGACCCCTTGCAGCTCATTAACAATAGAGTTTTACACTACGCAATCTCAATTACTAAAATTTCGACCTTAGTATCAACCAGCGTTTATACTGGGCCTCACAATAAGCGTCATTGTCATAATGAGACGGCAAAATCAATAATCTCACACACCATTAAACTTTATGGGATCCATTATTATAGTGAGAAATTTCACCCCCAAAATCTCATAAAGCCTCAATTACTATGTGTTGTATTTATTTTAGCTCAGCTATATATTATCATATGCCCATGAAACCTTCATATTTGATTCTAAGGTATATATATGTTATATGATTGTATTTGGATTTAGTTTGTAGTATATTTTTAAATATTACATGGAAGTACAATAATGTTCTGCACACCAAATTGTTAATTAAGGAGAAAAGTGTCGCACACTATTTGTCTGGCAAAAAAAATGGATTGGTTATGTATGATAAGTTGGCAGGTAGCTTATTAGCTATCTTTTGGTTTTCGAACCAATCACTTAAATTCTAATGAATCACTTTATTGATGTTTACAAACCATACATATTACACTCAACCACCAATCTGATATTAGTGTCTTTTAGAAAAAAGAAAAAATTAAACACAATATTGATCAATATGATAAAATCACTTGAAAAGTGACCGGGTCATTGCCAGGCACACACTATATATAGCTCATTTGGAAGACATTATATAGCGACCAATCAACATCTGCAAATCCTAACTTGTATGATACTGCTTCATTCATGTCAAGCTTCTTTCCATGCCTTTTATATGGGAATTAATTGTACTCATCCCTACTATTAATTACTCTTCTTCACACATATGAATATTTGATTATTAAAATTTATATGAAACATAAATAAATAAATGGCTATCCTTATGGCCACGGAGTATTTCATTGCCCTCTCCATTTCTATATAATTGGATTGAACAGAAATCTTGAACTGCGTGTAGATATTTATTCAAACTTTGTAACAAGACAAATGTTGTTATATGGTTGATAATAATAATTCAAATGGTTGATAATAATTTATAATACTTCAAATTTTGTAATGACATTTGATCTTGGTAAAGACATTAGCTTGAACTGGTAAAAGCATCACTTAATTAGTTGGTGTTGGTTTTGATTGTATCAGGATTTTGGGATTAATTGTAACTGGTTTAATCTTGGTCAAGGGCGGAGACCCTCAAAATTTACATTTTCTTTATTACTATAAACATATTTTAGAAAATTGTATCTTCTGCCACCCCTAATTTTTTTAGTTAGTACATTTAATTAGCCGGCTTTATAATTAAATAAGTTGAGAAAATTATAAAATTTGATAAATTTAACTAAATCTCCTGAGACAGTGTTTGAAAAACCGGACCGGACCGGAAATTTTGGGAATAGCGGTCCGGTTAGTGCATGTAACCGTCCTGGATATCCAACCGCTAAGGTTCATTGGTTTGACAGGTAAACCACCCACCGGTTGAGAACCGGTTTTTTATTTCATTTGATAAATATTGAATAAAATTGAAGTGGTAGGAATTGAACTTGGGTCTAGAATATAATAGTTTAGTTACTTATCACTTGGACACAAGTTATTTGTGCAAAAGTTTTGTTTTATTCTAGTAATAACCCAAACTTAGATATATGTTAACATTTTTCAAGGATATCAATCCTCTAAGTAAAAGAACAATCACTTAATATTTTTAACATTCAATTTTCATTTTACAAGTTACAACTTTATATGTTTCAAATTCTAACATTTGAACTAAATTAATATAGTAGATCTAGTATTTTAGAATTTTTTTCTTTTATAATTCAATATAAGTTCGAATTATTACAATTCAATATAGGTTCATATTAGACAATTTATTTATTAGTTACGTTGTAGTTTGATTATATGTAGTCTAATCTTTTTACTATTTGTTGTGATTGTTCAACTTCGTAAATATTAATTACAAACCCCATATTAATTAGTTTTATTAACAAACACATGTATAAGACATCATACCGGGTCAATAAGAGGTTTGACCGGTTAAACCGATTGAACCAATATTTTGTAGCATGTCCGGTTCTACACCTGGTCCGGTTTTTTCGTACACTGCCTGAGAGACGGTCTTATGGACAAACATTACAATTATATACAAAAATATTAAAGGTTTTACTAAAAACATTGGTGATATACATATGCATAAAAAATAATATAAAATGTATATGTACTCATAAAATATTATACATATGTTTAAAAATATCAATCCATCTCTCACTAATACACGTCTTTTCCAAAACTTTGTGATTAAAGAGATATTTTACTAATTAACTAATTTAAGATGGTTATACGGGCAGTTTTTATACTTTGGGAGCAAGTTCTAAGCGTGCATTTTCAGTCATGAAAATTGCATAGAAAGACTGTGGAGTTCGATTGAGCTCACTACAAGAAATCTGCTAAATAGAGACGGAAAGGGGCGACGGATTCTATTCGTCGCTATTTAGGGACCAATCGGTCAACTTTAGTGTCTATCCGTCGCTAATCTGTCGTTATATCCGTTGCTATTTAGCGACGGATACTTATATCTGTCTCTAAATAGATATGTCGCTAGTGTTTGTTGACTTTTGAATTTATAAAAAAACAAAAATAGGATTTTAACGACGGATAGGCTATCCGTCGTTAAAAATTTAATTAAAATAAATAAATAAAAAACTAGCGACGGAGGATAATTCTATCTGTTGCTAAAACCCTAGAAACCCTAATATATCCACCAGATCTGCCACCATTCCACCACTCTTCGTCCATCTCCCTTCACCATCTCTTCTTCCATCTTCCTCCACCACTCTTCTTCCACCACCACAACGCCACAGCCACCACCACCACCACCACTGCCACCATGCCACCCTAGCTCCACCACCACATCCCTTCCGCCACCTCCACCATCACCACTGCCAGCACCCAACTCCACCACGCCACCACCACCATCTCCACTGCAACCACCCAACTCCACCATCACCACTGCCACCACCCAACTCCACCACCTCCGAACCACCATGCCACCACCACCATTTCCTTACTCCGATTCGTCCGATTTATCAAGATCTCATCCGATTCGTCAAGATCCACCAAGATCCGTTCAAGTTCGTGAAGATCCACCAAGATCTCGTCCGATTCGTTAAGATCCACCAAGATCCGTTCAAGTTCATGAAGATCCACCAAGATCTCGTCCGGGTTTTTTTATCTTTTCTATATTTTTTTTCATTTTTTCTTATTAATTTTGTATAATTTCTTTGTATTATTGGATATTGAATATTGTTTTATTGGATGAAATTGTAGATTTATGTAAGTACATATTGAATATTGTATATCCGTATTGAATATTGTATAAAATTGTCGATTTATTGTATATCCGTATAAAATTGTCGGTTAATTGTATCATCGTCGATTTATCCGATTTGTCCCCAAATCGTCGATTCGTCTATAGATCAATAAAAATAAATTTAAAAAAAACAAAAAACCAACTATTTAGCCACGAATAGTTATCCGTCGCTAAACACCACCAGAATTTGGATTTTTAGAAAAAAAAAAAAAAGAAGAAGAAATCGACTTATTAGAGACGGATAATATCCGTCTCTAAAAAGTCAACATTCTATCCGTCGTTAGGATCATTATGACGAAGAAACTGACGACGGCATTTTTATCCGTCGCTAAGTCCGTCGCTAGGAGCTTAGCGACGGATCGGCACCTATATAGCGACGGATTTATTCGTCGTTCTTGCCCAGCAATTTGATAATGCATATTGAAAAAAGGAATTGTCGAGGGTTTTGACATTGATTCAGTCACTAATGATTTTGAGAAGATGAAGAGACGTAGAGTGTGATTTTCATTGAAGTGGGTCGTGTATTCATTTTTTGTTTGCCTTTATCATGATGTGGTTATTTATTTCATTTCATTTACTTGTATATTCATATTTAAATATGTATGATTAATTTGGTGTAAAAAATATTGATCCAGCCCGGTCTAATTAGACCTAACTAAATTACATACTGTGCCCGTGTTATAATACTCCGCCACCACCACTTCCAAATCCTGGCCCCGCCCCTGATCTTGGTCAAGGCCCTTCTTATTAGAATACTAGAATGTGAGAACACGATATGTGTGTTATTATGGCATATAATTACAAATAATAGAAAAAGTATATGAAGGTAAGTATTATCGTTGTTTTTGATAATGAATTATCTTTTTTCGAATTGAATTGGGGTCTGGGTTAGTTCAAATTGATTTGTTTCAATTTAATTAAAGAAGATGGAAAGAAATATTGGTTATCGTTGTTTTTTTTTTTTAATGATGAATTGATTTTGTTGGGGTTGAATTAGGGTTTGAATTTGATTGGAGAAGATAAATTGAGTTTTCTAATGATAAATTGATTCTATTGGGGTTGATTTAGGGCTTGGAATTTAACTATAGAAGACAGATTGAGTTGTTTTTAACGATGAATTGATTTTGTTGGGGTTGCATTAGGGCTTAGAATTAGAATGATTAAAACATATTGATTTTTTGTAATTAAAGTCTAATTTACATATATATTACAAATCAGTCCAATTTAACTTAAATTAAGTACTCAATTGCACAACTCTAATACTTGTCCACCTATATATATACTGTAATAATACACTCCCCCCGCCTCTTAGAATTTGTCCACTTTACTTTTCGTTACGCAAAATAAGAAGAATAATATTATAAACTTCTCCCTCCGTCCTGTGAATCTGAGCACATTTATTTTCGACACTGTTTTTAAGAAAGTCAATTGTTTATTGTTTGTTGTTGGGGAGAGAAATGATAAAAAAAATGAAGAAAGTATGAGAGATAAGATATATAATGATAAAGAATGGAAAAAGTAAGAGAGATAGTTGAGTTAGTGGGAGTTAGTTGGTGTACTTTTTTGCTATTTTTGTAACTGCACTACATTCGTGGGACGTCCATAAAAGGAATAATGGTTCAGATTCACGGGACGAGGGGGTATATAATACATTTGACGATTACTTTATAACTTTTACTGATAGTTGTTTTGACTGTTTAGTTTACCTTTTTCACTTTGTTGAAAGTGGTGGTGAATATAAAATTATATACTCCTTACTAAAGTGACAAGGAAATGAACATGACATTCAAAATGACAAAGTGGACAACTTTTAAGGGACGGGGGAGTATAGTTTAGAGGCCTCAATGAAACATCAACTAACGTCTTTTTATGCACTCCTTCCACCCGAATTCAACTTATCACATTTCATTTCCAGACGTCCCACTTCAACTTCTCATCCCTTCTTTAATTGAAAATCTTTCTCATACTTTATTCACTATCTCTCATATACTTTATTCAATCTCTCTACTACTTTATTCACTTTTCTCTTAAAATTTGTGTCTGGGCGTGCGGGTAATTAAATCCGAGACGAAGGAAGTATTATGCAAGATGTTGGAAATTTTTATCTTGCGGATTTAATTGTAACTTCTCATTCTCGTATGGGCCAAATGAATTCTACACCTACGATGGAGTGATCAAATTTATTTCCAAGTATAGACTAATGAGGAGCTCACTTGACTGCTCTCTTGAGTATGAATTGTACTTCATTCGTTCCGGTAATAACTTCTCATTTATTTTTTGGGTTGAGAAAATAAGATATATATTAATTTTGGATAAAATAGTACTAGTGGATCCCTGAAATTGATTTTTAAAGTTGAAAGTTAGATAAAATAATGTTAGTGGACTTAATTTTGAATATGGTAAGTAGTTGTCAGAAAGGTAAATTACAAAATGTCAAAATGAGAACTGAGAAATTATTACTCACTCCGTCCAGAACAACTTCATACATTTGTCATTTTTAGCCGTCCCACAGAACTTTATACATTACCAAAAAAGGAAACTACTCCACAACCAACAAATAATAAACAATCTCAACTTTACACTCAAATTACACCTTTTGCCATTAAAATTACACTTTTTCCTACCTTTTTAATATTCTATAATTACTTTAACTTTTCGCATAAAACTGGGCGTTAACCTTATTGTTTGAAGTTTTCCGGGACGGAGAGAGTAGTATATATTAGAGGACAATGTCAAAATGTGTAGGGTTTGATGGGGCTAATAATTGGGTGGCCGGGCCGCCATATTAATTTGAGAAGAATTGACCTGGGCCTTCCTATCACTCCAAACGTGGCACAGTATCCTTACATGGGCTTGGGCCCCACTCTAAAAGTTGGTAGACCAACGATCCCGAATACGTCACGTGCTGTCCATCACCTCAACCATCACATTTCCTACACCTGTCATCTTAGTTTAGCCCTGGTTACGTGGGACTTAGACCATAACACACGAATCAACAATATTTTACGTGAAAAAATTCGATCAAAACTTCAGCTCGAATCCGATCAAACTTGACTCAGTTTTAATCGAATAGCATACGGTATAAATTAAAGTCGCAAAGTATATCAGTAACATAAAGTTTTGTAAGGTACATGCATTAGTGAGGAACTTAAAATGCAGATTGATATTTTTAAGTATATGTATAATGTTTTAAACGATATTAATAATGTTTTACGAGTTAATATTTCATGTCATTGTTATGTGAATCCATATCACCCGATGTTTTTAGTAAAAATCGTTAATGTTTTTTTATATAACAGTAATTTTTTGTCGGTGTTTTTGGTCTATTTGTAAGATGGTATTCTAGGAGACCTACTCTACCTGTAAATACGGAGTACATATTTATACATATAAATATGGTTAGTTTATATAAAAAAAAATACTTACAATAACTTTGTAGGAAGTGTATATCTTATGTTAAAAAGGACATGAAATAACATGTTAGGATTTATCTTTTTTAATTTATTTATCATGTAGTATTAAATAATAATTAAAATAAAATAACTTTTTAATATAATACTCCCTCCGTTTCACTAAAAGTGTAACAATTTTTCGTTTTGGCCGTTTTACTAAAAGTGTTACATTTATTTTTATAAAAATTAATTTTATAATAAAATTTATTATTGACAACATATCTTTGGGCCCACGAGTACTTTTCCACTCAATTAATATCTCATACTTTTTCTCCACCACATAATTTTAGGCCACATATACTTTATACATTTTTCTCAAAAATTATGTCCAACACAATTATTTGAATTTTACGGAGGGAATAATGCCGGTGAGATTGAATTCAGGCTCTTAATTTTGAATCTCGATAAGAATCGAGCTCGTGAGCATTTACAAGCCTACTATAATTGAATTGTTAACAATCAGGAATAAGTGAGTTTAGTTATTTAAAACAGAACAGCATGTAGCATTGTCCAATAGGAGGGCAGATTTAGATCTCCCTATTTGAATCAAATTGGAATATTGAGATGACGTAAAGTGGGCGGCGTGTTTGGGCGGTACAGGTGGCGGAGAAATATAGTCTGGACGGCTGGCAGTTTCTTTGTTGTTGTGGGTAGGTTAGGTCATAGGTGACTATCTACATATATATATTTTTTATTTTATTCATTTATTTTTCTTCCTCTAAGCGTACGGAAATATCCCATATAAGTCCACGCCACCCTTGTATTGCAAACAACTTTTATAAGCGGTTTGGCAAGCCATTAAAATCATGAAAACGAAATTAAAATAGATATTTTAAAATGTTTTTAATTAAATTTTTGAAGTTTTGATGGCCTGCCAAACCACTTAATCATCTATTCATTTAGGGTTCATCACATGTATTTTATTTTACGTATGATTTTAAGAAAAAAAAATCGATCTTAGGAGTGCATCCTCACTGTAGTTAGTGGAAGGAGGTGCACCAAGGATCGAAGAGACTGAGCTATTCATTCTAGACTAATTACATTACAAGTTAGTAAGTTGACTACTCACTCTAGCTACAAGTCTCTAGTAGTCGATTCATGTTATTTATTAAAAAAATTGGATTATTATTTATGTAGTTCTTCTGATTTTCTCCGGACTCTAGAATAAGATGACCAACACGGTCGTGTCCGAATGGATGTCCCTGAACTATTATTTTGAAATTAATGGAGGGATTCGATGCTTGTCACTTTTTGAATTTTTTGAATATTTCAGTACGCTAACACTAATACCTCATTTTCTCTCTATCCATTTCTATTGTCCAAAACATTATTAATCCGCTCCTCTGCAAGAACTACCATTGATAAGTGGTGTTGTTAAACGCAGCACCAAACTGGCTAAACGCAGCACTAATTATTTGCGTACTTACCGAAAATGCTTCTAACTCAAAAAAAACTTTAAAAATGAACGTAAAATCGAAATAACTCGTTTACACAAACACAATAACATTAACATGCACGATTGAATACAAATTTCAACAATAAAAAACATCGAAAAATTTTCGCTTTTTTTTTTTTTTTTGGGTGTAAAGTGTAAAAAGTTGAAAAATGGGGGGGAAGAAAAAATTAAAAGCTGCTGGCAGCAAAAAAAAAAAAAAATTAGTTGAGAACCGGTCATTTCCGTTTTTTTTTTTTTTTTTTTTTTTAGTTTCAGTTTTATAAAAAAAAATTTCCCACTTTTTTTTTTTCCAATTAAAATGGTCCGTTTGAACGGTAATATTTTTTTTAAATTTAAATTTATTTATTTTGAATTTGCAACTTGAACTTTAATTCGAACTTAAATCGAAATGCTTCCGAATAAAAGGTTACAATTTGAACACGAACGAACTTGAATAGAAAATATTACATGCCATGACTATTGACTACGTAATGGAATAACATCTTCAAAGTGTTGGCTCATATGACGCCTGCTTGGCTCAGTTATTTGTGCAAGTTTAGCCCCGAGCCATTGTATCCTCTACAAATAAAAAACAAAGAACGTAAGGATTTGATGAAATGGTAACGTCGTGTATGTATATGTATTGATTGTTGAGGAACCATACCACGATAGGATTCATGTCAGCTGGTCGGTAATGTGCCCTTCGAGTAAATGATTCTTGGCGTGTCACTTGCATATGCGTCCTTGGGCGAAACCAAATCTGTTGGAAGAGCTTCAGGTCCGTAATGAACTCGAAGTGTTTGGAGATGGAAATTACATCGAGCGTTCTGAAAGTTCTCGAATGAGTCTCCAGGACGATAAGAACATCGATAGAGTGAAGGTTGCGGTGGCCTTTGCACAATCATTGGTGTTATGAGTGGTTGAGGAATGAATTGGGGGTTCAAGGGCGCATAACACGGTCTGGCATGTAAGCCTCCGTAACCTTTAAACAATGAATAATTCCCCTAAATTGAGAAATGGGGACAGCTTCCTCCGCTCTTTGTCCATATGGTGTCCAAATAACCTATTACATATGAGGTAAGTAACATAAGTAAATAATCATAATAGAGTTTAAATGTTAATGAAGACTAGCGTGGTAAATTTCATGACATACTTCATTTGCAGGAACATTGCCCAGGGCACTTCTGTATGCAAGATGTAGTTGAGTTTGATCTTGTTCGATTGTTCCCAAGTTCCATGATTGAAAACCAGGAAAGTGCTTGTAGATCCACATCTGAAATCGTATAAAGACTTCAATAAAAAATGTATTCTCTTTTAAAGTTACGAAAAAATGTATAAATAATATACGGGATGTAAAAAACCTGCACGAGTGAGAGACAACCATCTATTTGTTTGCAGTCAATACGTGATGCAATTCCCAACTGTCTATACTGATTGGCAAGTGCAACAACTCCCCATGCGTACATATGAACCTCATCCAGCTGATGTAGGAACGGTAGAAATCCGACCGGTACTCGATGACCACTCTTGTCGACAAATAGCGATGTGCCTATCAACCACAACAAGTACATGATAGGATGTGAAGGAGGTGGAAGAGTTTGAGATTTTAAAACGGCTTCAATTGTGCTACGCTTGAACCCAAAGACTTTTAAAGTTGGCCTTGATGATGCATCATTCGATTGCATATGAGTTGATAATGAGAGCTTGGCGCCTACGGGTGGTTCGTTTCCACCTTAACCGCATACGACCACAGGAATTCCTAACAGATAGTGGACATCATGCAGGGTTATAGTCATCTCACCGAATGGCAAGTGAAAGCTATTAGTTTCAGGATGCCACCGCTCAACAAATGCACTAATCAAAGGCATGTTGATCTTCGGGTGCATAGAGCTGGGCAAGTGTGAGAGATGACTGTTGTCGATTGATCGAACAAGACATCGTTTAAATAGTCTTTGAACTTGCTTAATTTACGATATTGCTGAAACCCCTCTAGAATATCGCGGTCCTGTGGCATTTTAACGTAAATAGTAAATAACAATGAGTTAACAATGGTAAAAATGAATACTCAGATTTTAAAGATATGGAATTAAATGACTTACATTTCCCATCCATATGGAGTGAGCGATGTGGCCTAGAAATCCTGTGAGTAACTCCGCATTTGTTGGGCCTCCATCAATACCTTGTGTTAGCGGTCTCCAGGGTTGATTAGTGGCATTATTAGGCGCTTCTTCTCCACACTGGCTGCTTCCACCCTCTCCTTCAGTGGGGTCACTCATTTGAGAATAACCAGATACGTTGAATGGAGGGACATCATTATTTAAATACGGAGATGCCCGGTACGAATTGGGTTGGTTGAAATGTGTAGATGGCCCGTATGAATTGGTGTTAAAATTGTTACCCGCTTCAGGCGATGTGTCATCTCGAAAGTCATCTGCCCCCTGCTGTAGAGGGATTTCACTTTCAAGTCTGTTCCTTGTTTGTGTGTCGATACTTTCGGGTGACTCGTAGGAGTCCTCTATTAAGTTCTCCGTATCATCAGAACTTAATTCTTCATTGGCCATCAATTTGGACCTTCTAGCTCTCGCTGAAGCAGGTATGGGCCCTCTTTCCCTTCCACGAATCGACTTCAAGCGTCCAGAATACTCGTATACATGAGTTGTGAGCGTGGTGGGAGCTATAGAAACTCGTCTTCAAGTGATCCCGAAGTGAAATCCAGAAATGCAGTTGGGACTAAGAAGCACAATTGTCAATTTCAGGTTAAGCTGCATGAGAGGTATCCAGGAGAGTGGAGAGTTTCTATCAGAGAGGGCCACGAAAAACACAATCATGCACTCGGGAATTACCCCCATTGGCACACGTCCAGTTCGAAGCTGAATGACGAAGAGTTCTTGCGGGTGATTGAAATGCAGCAGTGCGGAATGCCACCTAGAGAAATTCTCAGGAAACTCAAAAAGGAGTTCACAAACAACTGTAGTGTCCTACGACACATATACAATGCTGACCAGAAATATCAACGTATGGAGATGGGATCAATGGCCCCAATGGATTATTTCTTGCATATGTTGGAAAAACATCATTATATATTTACACACTCACAAGTGCAGGGTACTAACATATTGGAGGGAATTTTCTTAGCTCATCCTAATACAAGGGAGATGATCCGTTTGTTCCCGCAAGTTGTCCTCATGGATGCAACCTACAAGACAAATTTGTACGACATGCCTTTGGTGGAACTGATTGGCGTCTTACCCACTGGGTAAAACTATCACATAGCTTTCATTTTCATCTCGAACGAAAGGACGCTGAGTTATGTGTGGGGCTTACACAATCATGGAGTTGTTTGCTGAGTGTGGTGTCTCACCAGGGGTTTTTGTTACCGACAGAGAGTTAGCGGCAATGAATGCGATTAATATCGTATTTCCAGAAGCAGCACACCTACTGTGTCGGAGGCACATAGCAAAGGATGTGCAGGCTAAAGTAAACAAGTTGTGTGGTTCCACAAAGTATCAAGGGGCAGTAAAATCCAGATGGGATCGCATCGTGCATGCACAGACTGCGGAACTCCATGAGCAGGCTGTTGCAGAAATGGCGGAGGCCTGGCGAAGACTACCGGCTGTCATGGAGTACGACGGAGTACATGGTCGATCCATACCGTGAGCGATTTGTCCTCGCTTGACCAAGAACATTCTACACTACGGCACAAACACGACCAACAGGTAATTCTATTTATCGTCATAAAGCCACTCGTACATTAGTTTATTTCGTATTGCACTACTAGCCCATAATTACAGTTATGCCGAAACTGACATTTCAACATTGTAAATTGGTTGCAGAGTTGAATCTGCTCACGCCAGGTACAAGTTGTGGTTGGGTCCTTCAAATCAAAAGTTTCACCGGGCATTCCCGAAACTGCATGGCCTACTTGAAATGCATTTTGATGCGATCCGCACAGAGTTTGAGAGATCTCTTACGATTAAGCCTCATTCCACAACAAGTCACATCTTTCGTAGGCTGGGAGGTGTGGTTTCACATCTTGCCATTGACAAAATGGTGAAAGAAATGGACGATGTTAATCCCAGTGATTGCGATCACACATTGCACACAAGTTTTGGACTAATGTGCATGTCAATTGGCGTCAAGTTGAGAAAGCAGGAGGACCGTCCACCGGTTCACGATCTAAACGTGTTCGAGAACTCTTCACATGGGGAACCACGAAACTAGCGCAGAGTGTAAGGGACGGTTTATTGGTAGGCGAGGGACCGCAGCGAGACTGCCACGGAGGAGGAAATGAGATCGTATTTTGACGATTCGAGTGCGTCACAGTCATTCCTCGAGGAGCCAATCGTAAACCAACGAAGAGGTAGGCGACCTAGAGCAACAGGGAGTAGGATCCCATCTGCTTGGGAGCACCAACACGCGAATCAATCACGACGGAATTCCACCCCAAGCAATGCGAGTTCGAGTTCGCAAATCTTGGTAGATCATTCAAATACCAGTGTCAAATGCCGCAACAAACTGTACACTTCATTAGAGGTTGGACTAATGTCGTCTCCGATGGAAACTGCGGTTTTAGGGTCATAGCACAACTCAATATATCCACAGGCGGTGGCGGTCGGCGTCAGCAGAACTTATGGAGGAGTTGAACAACCACATGGAGCTTTACGTCGCAGAAATGGGGCAACAAAGGGTCACAGAAATAACTAGTCGTTTGAACTGGTTTGCAGGCCCATGTAACAACCCATGGTGGTATACACTCCCGGATATGGGCTTTCTTACAGCTACAACGTACCAACGGGTCTTGAGCTGCTATGCAAAGACTGGGAGTCTTACATATTTTCCATTGGAGTGTCGTTCACAGATGGACTCACCATCTCCGGACCCTCCATTGACAGATGAAGAGTGGACAATGGGATTCGTTGATAACAATCACTATATTAGGTTGCGCGTGATAGATGAATGCCCACTTCCACCATTATGGATGTCATGGGAATCTGCTAGAGAGGAAAGAATAAGCCATTGGATACAACATTATTCCGTTCGGCTACGCCAATGGTTTTTGTTCTAGTTTATGCTTTCAATTTTATGTTGTGTTACGTATTTATAGTGAAATGAGTGAAAATTCATGTTGTCGTAATTAAAATAAATATGATTCCACTTTTACTGAAATAGTTCTTTATGTACAATAAATAAATAAATAATTGTTAAAAGAATAGTTTTCTATTCAAGTTTGTTCGTGTTCAAATTGTAACCTTTTATTCGGAAGCATTTCGATTTAAGTTCGAATTAAAGTTAAAGTTGCAAATTCAAAATAAATAAATTTAAATCTAAAAAAAATATTGTCGGTCAAACGGGCCATTTTAATTGGAAAAAAAAAATTTAAAAACTGAAACATCAAAAAAAATGAATGGCGGTTCTCAAAACGCCATTTCAAAATGGCCGCTCGAGAATCATTATTTTGAAATGGCCGGTTTTGAGAATCGGCCATTTCATGCGTTAATTTTTTTTTTTTTTTTTTTTTAGCTGCCAGCAGCTTTTAATTTTTTCTTTGCCCCCCAATTTTTCAACTTTTTACACTTTACACCAAAAAAAAAAAAAAATGCGAAAATTTTTCGATGTTTTTTACTGTTGAAATTTGTATTCAATCGTGCATGTTAATGTTATTGTGTTTGTGTAAACGAGTTATTTCGATTTTACGTTCATTTTTAAAGTTTTTTTTGAGTTAGGGGCATTTTTGGTAAGTACACAAATAATTGGTGCTGCGTTTAGTCAAAAAGGTGTTGCGTTTAACATTTGCGAACTTGGAAAATGGATATGTTTATTGTGAAGATATTCATGAAGTACTGAGGGAGGGATATGTGTTAGATATTGAAATTCTCATTGAACTGGACTTATATTTTAAGAAAACAAACCATATAAATAATTAAAATAATTTAGAAAATATAATAATGTTTAATGAATAAAAATTAAAAAAAGAATTAATTTAAGGTATGAAAAGTTAGAATTGATACATGTAAAACTTGAAATTGGGAAATTGAGACGAACAAAATAGTTATAGCAATTTGTGAATACAAACGATGCAGAAATGGGGTTCTTTCAATCATTCATTTAGTATGTTTTGTACATTCGCGTTTCTAGTTCAGCCTCATTTAGCTTTGTATTGTATTGTGTCTTACATGTGAAATTAGCCAGTGCATAAATGATCATCCTAATGACATTAATGTGTACATAAATACATGTGTGCTGCATATGCATGGTCCCTAGTTAATTCTAAGTTGTTGGGACATTCACAAATCACAGATCAGTCATATTGAGCAAATAGTAACAAGATTGTCCTAGATAGTACCATTATCATCTAACTGGAGGAATTGGACTGCAATGAGCAATCCTGATCATAAACCTGGTGAATACATGAGATATTCCATCACAAGTTGATGAATGATACTGCTAGCCTGCTCTAAAATAACATTTCAGCAGCAAAAAATGGTACAATGATCGCCCCAAGAATGTGTCTAAGTTAATTACGTAAATACAGTAATGTGGGAATGTTTTGGTCCATCATGTAAACAATCCCTGACCTGCAAGTGCATGCCCATTTGAAGGCGCCAAAGAGGTATCATGTATGTTCTTTATTCTGTTCTTTCGCAGTGAATTAGGGTCAATTCCTGCCTTGTGAGCCGCGATAACTCCTATGGCCTCCCAGTAATTTGATACTTTGACCTAGAATACAAATACAACAATAATTTGTCTACAATTAACAGTACATGTGTGCTTTTGAGTTAAAGAACACACACAGTTCAAAACAACATAAAAATTATTAAAAAAAAAGATTTTGCAGTTTGAAAAGCTGCTCTAAAAGACAATGCGGAAGCTAAACAAAGCAACCGTAACTCGGAGTTGCCATTGAGAGCTTAACTTAAGAGTCAATTTGTAACAGAAAATTATTTCATTTTTCAGCAGGTGAAGGCATGTTCTGAACATTGATAATGATGGCATGCACAAATCAATGTAACAGGAACAGCATAACGATGAGAATAGTACGTAACATCATTTGTGAATACTATAACATGATTTATGGAGTGTTTGCAGGGGCTTCGAAAAGCTACTTTCGGGATTTGATGTTTGTCAAGCCATTTTGAGGTGTATGTAATCGAGGCTTCTGCTTGGTCTGAAATAAGTCAGTAATTTAGAAGCGCAGGTCAATTAAAGCATATCCCACGGTGCTTTTTCGAATTCTATTGTGTTCTGCAACTATTCCTTTAAGCCAAAAACAGCTTTGAGTCACTTTAAGAAAAAGTCAAATATGTGTTGGTTAGATAAGCTCTAGCAAACACCCTTTTAGAAACTCTGTATGCAACATTCTAATTGATTCAATGGAACTTATTTCGTAATAACCCTATAATATTATTTTCTAATTAGACGAAATAAACTCCTTCCAAACATAATTCTTCTCAATTTCATTGATCTCTAGGTACATAACAAAGTCAAAGATATAACAGACGAGGAAAGTTACCACAGGGATCCCAAGTTTATCAGGTGTATCGTTGAGCACAGTTTCATTCTCTTCAACAGCAATTATAAGTGGCTGCAAAAATTCGGATGCATCATATGAGATATCATGGTTCGAACAGAACCAACGACACAGGCCCTTGTGGAGCATGACATATAATATAGTCAAAATATAAGTGGAGAATCCATACCCTATTTCTTTTTCTACTAGCAAATGCAAGGGCACCATCTCCACTGCAGGCATCAATTGGCAGAATAACACTATCAACATCACTTGCTACGATACAGTCCTTTACGAATGAACTGGGGCTCTGGACCAAGTACTGAGGTGCAGTACTAAGCCCAGCAAGCACACATGGCAAGAATGTGTATCCTATCTGTCATTGAGAGAGAAGTAAACTATAATGCACAAGCACACACGAATTAAGACTCCAGATTAATAGGTAGCAGCTGATTCAGCTTGTTAAGTTTGGGTCAAGCTTAACAGGCGTCTCAGCCGAGTCAAAGAGTATAGATGGATTGCAACATTCTATATATTGATCTCTTGGACCCAGAAATATAGTCCACAAGTAAGGCAATAGCCAGCTTGAAGTATATTATTTTTCAAAGAGGAAGAAATCACACCTCTTCAGCAGCCGATTTTGGAGATAAAGACGGACTCAATGGAAATGGTAATAATGCAGGGGCATGAGCACAGGGAATCCCAAACTGCTTGACCACTAGGTGGCTAATGACTGCCTCAACACCGGCTAATAGATCAATTCCCTGCATTACAAAAACACTGAATTAAAAAAAATGACAAGCTAATTCCGTCATATAAATCTCACTTAGTATATAGTACTATAGAAAAAAGAAAACAAAATAGATGAAGCAAACAAACTGGTTCAGACAGAATAATCCCAGGTAGTCAGTCGCGTGGAACATACCATTCCCTGTCGATAATTGTCTACCACATCATTGCAATCATCATCTGGAAAGCGTGCCACCACTGCAACTGCATTTACCCCAGACCTATCTATTAACTTCTCCACAGCTCTTATCAACGAATCAGGATGCTGTATCCTCCCAGTTGATTGCCCATTCATAGGATCAACCCACTTTTCCACCTGCCAAGGGACAAAAATTTCAAACTCAGTCCCTGCCTGAGGACTCGGCCAAAATAATATGCACGGACATCATGCTTGCTTGGTTTATTTAAATCAAATTGGACTTCTAAGTGAAGATTAGGTGTATCTAACATATAAGATCAGACTTATAAAATAAATCATACTCATAAAATGATCTTTGAACAAGAAATTGAAGAAAGTGTCTTGACGATCAATAAAAGATTAACCGTATCTGCTTTATTTTGTCTTTTATTAAATTTTTTTTTGGGTGCAAACCTGTAGAGCAGCGTCGGTCACTGTATATTCAACTACAGGCAAACCTAGTGAGGCCCTGGCTGCATCCACAACCTGTAAATGACGAGTGCGAAGGTCTTCTTCTATACCGGCATCAAGAACCAGCCCTACCTGACTCAAAAGAAAGAACGGGCATGTAGTTGCAACTAACATCAGTGGTGAACTAGTGATAAGACAATATAGAAGACATGTAAAGTAAGAAGACCCACACCTTATTCTGATGAACTGGTTCTAGTGCCCAATGACCTTCAGCAAATCTATCTAGAGCATAGCCCTCAACATACAACACATTTGGCATTGGCCAATAAAGCATTGCTGCATTAAGAACCTGTGTGTATTACAAATTTACATATATACAAATGCAAGTTTTACGAAATTACAAATGGAACCAGTGTTAATCATGTCGGTTTGATGGTACGCCATGATACTAATTTAGGTTCAACATTTATGCACGTTGTGTCGATATAGCAACACACAGTTGATAAAATGAAATGCTTTCTCGAACTCATTCTTTTGAAATATCAAGATAAGCAAATGCACCTCATAAAACCACAATTTTCATCTTAAAAATTTGCCAACTGCTGCATTAATTGTCAAGATAGATGTTGAATCTTATGGGTAAAATACTAACGTTTCAAAAGGCCATTGGGTAAAGAGAGATAAAAGGTGCATTGCATTCTACTTTGCAATTTCCCGGTGCCGTTTCATATAGAAAGAAAACATCTATTTCCCACATCAACTAGGTAGTGTGATTTGAAACTAAAAAATGCCATCATGAAAGCAGCACTAGTCTTTACACAGGAACACAATAACAGCCCCTTTCTTCTAAGAAATTTCAATCTATGTGGAGAATTTATCCAAACGTGCAGGCAGAATACACAAACAAAACATTAGTAATTCAAATAAAGAGGTACTAGTAGCTAATCAATTTCAGCCACATTGATTGAGAAAGCAAAACAGCATACAGCAGTACATACATTGGGATGAGAAATAAGGCAGTCGACGACAGACGAAAGAGCACGAGCAACGGGCAAAGCGTCTCCCGCATAGCCACCAATAGCAGCTCCAACTCCGGTTGGCACTATCATCACACTCGTATAAGCCCTCTTACACTGAAATCAAATGAAGTTTTGTACGCATATACAACAAAATCAATCAATCAATCAACCTAGCTAGTTTACTTTAGTAGACAGTGCTGCTTCTGCTAAAACAAACATTCACATATATCTCTACTCTCTGGTATAGTTGAGTTTGAGAGGGACAATATCTATCCATTAAAAGCTGAGCAAAAATGAAGAAAGGAATTCGCAAAGGAAGTGTTAACAAGTGAGCGACCTTGTTAGGATTTGGTTGAAAAGCTGAACACGAGACTCTGCGGCGAGTTGGTGGTTCGTGGAGGTGCCGCCGGAGATTCACGGCGGCGTAAGGGCCGAGATGTAGGCATGACATTCCACTCATCTCTCCACTGGATAATGGAGTACTACTTATTAGTTCTATCCTGAACGAGGATTGATTATTCTTGTCTATACCAGTAGACCGGATTTCTTATCTAGTCTAGCTATTAATCAAATACAAAAACTTGGACTTTAAGTCTCACAGTCCTGCTTAATCAAAAGGCGAGAACAGAGCCTTAGTCTCCAGTCTGTAATCTGTGACTCTTTATTTAATACTAGTAGTCGTAGTAGTAATGTTTATGTCAAAAAAAAAACACCATGGCTCAATCTTTTAGCCACTGCTGTTGGGATTGATAGTTTTGGTCTATCTAATATTCCAGTTGTAAATCTCATATCATTTCTTGATCTATGAATAAAATATTCTTACTGAAGAAAAAAGATACTATATGCGTAGAATATTCATATTACAAGGGCATTAAAATGATTTTAAATACAATACTGCTACATTTTACTAGTTGATGCATTCTTAATTAGAATAAGTATTCCGGGAGTTATTTACAAGGGTATTAAAATGGACCTCCGATCTAATAAACATACCCCGCAAAAATTTCAACACAAATATAAATATCTAAACCGCCGATCTATCACTAAAGTGAAGCTTACACATATGACCCAAAAATTCAAGTTCGCGTGATCATCAAAATCCACGAATGTCCTTGCCAAACAAAATATTTGGGCATGGAAAAGCCAGATGCACCAGGGTTTGCAAAAAATGACAAGTTAGGTGGGTTTCCGCATGTTACGTCCAGCTCTAATAACCTCATCCACGAGTAGTAGTTGAGAGGCAATCACCGGACTGCAAAACAATAGGTTTACTTTAAGCCAAGGGCACAGACTGGGGAGAAAATTCAGCATAAATTGATTTCATTACAATTACAGGACATGAAAGGGACAGTGCTAGTTACTGACAGAAACGGAGTAATATACAATGAGCAGCCCTACGTACCCTGAGTTTATGAGTTGTCGCTTAACAGAGTAATTGTCAAATATACCATCCATTTCAGGGTCTACAGGTTCTCCAGTGTGTTGACTAAACCCAACAACATTTCCCTTGTCGTGCTCTCCCTGCAAGTAGCAGACCAATTTTAAGAAACAAAAATGAACTTGGCTAACATTCTACTAGATGAATTGGTACTGGAACATGACACATACCGTGAGCTCAATAATAACGTCCTGAGTATCAAGGCCACAATTTTCAGCAAGAGTCTTCGGGATCACAAGAAGTGCATTGGCAAAAGCCTCCAGGCCAAGTTGAGCACGCTGACCAAAAATTGCCAAACGTCACAAATTCAAGAACAATACACCCCAAAAGAATGGTTTTTCCTATATAAAATAACAAGTGCGATCCAATCAACATACCCCTTGGACAGTTTTCTTCACTTCATCCATTAGGTGTTGTCTGGCTGCCACCTCAAAAGCCCCAGCACCCTGCAGATGTGAAGTAAAATTAACTCAGAATCACATACAAGGCAACGTATGATCAACTCAGTGTAATCCATAATCAGGAGCATGAGGTCATGATGCACCAAAATAATTTCCATAAACCACACAGGGTGTGCATGGTAATCAACGAATTTTGCGAAGATCAGAAAACACAAGTCACTCCCTAATGTAAAGGGTAGACTCCACATTAACTCAGCCTTACCAATACAATGTTTAAGCACTCGCACATTATTACAACCATAACTCTTCAGTGAACTCACCAGTACAACAGCTTCATCTTCAAGGGTATTTTTCACGGACCTTAAACCATCACGAATGGCATCCTTAATTTGAGCAATTGTATGATCATTTGGTCCTAACACAGGTAAAGCAATACATGAGAAATTATGCACGACCATTTTTTACTGTCTACTGTTATAAACATTGTAGCAGAATCAAACAGACAACGGGTATTATCATATGAGTGAAATTGTTTTATGAGGAACTAAAGTACCTTTAATTAGGATGGTGCATGATGAAGGATTTTTCACATTTTCAACAAATGTATACTTCTCTTCTCCAAGCACATGTTCATAGACCTTTCCAGCCCATCCAAGGCAGTCAGGGGTTAGGTCATCCACTGAATTGACAGCTCCTCCACCACACGCCAAAACCAATCTCTCCATATTTCTCCTCTTTGCTCTTCGCAGGGCAATGATCTACAATCCACCATTGAGATCATAAAGTGTGAAGGAATGCAAGTAGAAAGATGTGGATAATCATAAAAGATTCACTATAAGACAAAAATAATCTTATATATGGATAGGATCGGAGGACAACACATAAGTGTAAGTTCAGTATCATTATTGGTTAAAGCGAATGGAGACTTACTCCTTCTCGGGCAAGGAGATCCAACGAGGGAGGATCAATTCCCTTTTGATTGATGACAACGAAATTGGAATCGCTCCCAGCACACACCTAAAAATAACTCAGATGATCAACTTGAACACGAGAAATGTAAATAAGAACCCACTACAATAAAGAAGCAATAGGTTTCATCAACACACCTGGTTTTTTAGATCAATGATCTTTTGAACTCTTTCATCCACGCCTCGTCTTTCGGCTGCAACCATCGCTTCTCTCTGTTCTGCGCTTGAGTAGAAAAAGCCTGCATTTATTTCGCTGCACATTAATAATGTCAGTCCTACAGTGTGGTCTTCCAGCAGTGTCAAATTAGCAAGTTCAGAGTTTCCAATTGTTACCTTTTCTCATACTCCAGAGATACATTACTCGTCAAGATATAGCAGTTCTCTGCATGACGTTTCATATCTGGATGCCTTGAACCATGGTCAAGAACAAGACCTTCAATCTGGAAACAACAGGACGGCATTGTGTCAATAACACAGGAGACACATCAAAATAGTGGCCTGGCCACCATGAGCATAATTAGGAAGTCAAAACCACCAAAATTCAAAGAGAATGCATCCAACTTAAGCAGAAGCATATTTTATGCTTTCATCACTCACTCTGGTCTTCTGTACAATTTCTTCCTATTAACTGTTAAGGCTGTGCAATCCAAAGGTCATACATTTAACAGAAGAAGTTCCTAAACCTGAATGTGCATTTTTCTTGAGTAGCGTCTTGAATAGTACATGCCAATATTAAAGCTCTGACCAATTTACTCAGCGGATTGTGCATATGAAATCAAATTGAGAGCTTGAAACCAGCAGAAGTTATCAAAGTGAAATACCAGATGGGTGTCAACATCAAACTTGTGGCGCATGTGCATTATCTCGACCATGAATAGATCAATAGACTCTTCTGGCTTACGGATGCAGAGTACCTAGAGCATCACAGGTAAAAACCAGTAAGAACATAGTTGCGCTAATATATATTGCTCTTGATCTCTTGACAGCTTCAAAAAAAGTCACAGTGACACACATCGTATGCACAAATCAACTGCTAACAAAAATCTTGGATACAGTAGAAACTCTGTGCAGTAATATCATCGGGTTGGCAAAGTATTATTCTTATAAAGAGTTTATTTACGTGTTGGGACCATGAATTTTTATTACTATAAAGGGATCACTCACGGCATTTACAACAATTTTAGTTAGTTGATCTGCCAATGCCTCGTACAACTGCATATAAGGAAAAACACAAAATAGTCAAGCGCAATTGATGAGATAAACATATACTCCAACTGATAGATAAAATAACTGAACAGATGGAAACCTTAGTCCTAAGTGTTGTCCTTGCCACCATCTCCAGAATCTCTTTATCTGGTTCATCACCCATCACCACAGGAGTCTTGAATTTCTCAAGAAATTGGAGTGTTGCTCTTTTAGCAATTTCAAACCCATCAACTAGAACACGTGGATGAGCTCCTGTAGAGATGAATTTCCCTTTGAATGCGCAATTCACAATAGTATGCAGTTAAAAAGTTTCCAACAATTTATAGGTGATCTTTTTACAAGCCAATAGATCAAATAATTCTGCAATAAATTTGCAGCGAAGATGTTTGCCCAAGAGAAACAGGCAAATACTTGCTTCTTTACAAAGTTTCATACGCTTCTAAATAGGTAGGTTGCACCATACCTGCACAAAAGCAGTATATTACGTACCCATTAAGTTTCTACCCGTAAAAATATTGCAGGTATGGGTATAAGAAACAAAGATGAATACATATTTTGGGGTGAATTTTAAGATACTTCAATTATTTGAGGTAGACATTAAAACTCACAATCATGTAGGGGTAATGAACGGGTTCAGATGGGTAGGGGTAGGGTTAGACCCTATATGTTTAGAAGTATACCACAAGCAGGTGATACTGCTAAATTATATTATAGAGAGGTTCAAAATACTTAGGTTTGGATGTAAAGAATAGCTCACAACATTAATGGACATCGACAGAGGAAGGCAGAAAAATATTAAACAGGAACTCGGCCACTCAGACGTCATTCGTATTATATGTTATCGTGGCCTTTTAGCGTGCCTTACCCACATTCTCTCACATCATGAGTGGGATTCAGCAGTGCTGTGACTCTATGCTTATGTGCCACTTGGATCGTATTATGATGATTCATTATGTTAGACTACTACTTCCTCCGTTTCACTAAAAGCTTTACAATTTTCCATGTAGGGCGTTTACTATAATTACTTTTATGGAACCCCACTATCTCCAATTACTTGATCACTTTTCATACCTTTATTTCTTCTCTCTTACCATCCACTTACTTTATCAATGTAAACATTTTTTTTACTCACCCACCTTATAGTTTGTGACAGATTGAATTGTCAAGCTCCAAGTGAAATTGAGGGAGTGACAATATTTGAGGGCAATATCATTACACGCAGATAACTGACTGAATTACTTGTTTTATCCAAGTGTAATCAAAACCTTTATTGTACCACTGATAGGAACAGGTTACAAGCAAAGCTATAGATCAAATTCATACACAAGAGAAACAGTAATGGATATTACTTCCTTATGCCCAATCAGAACAGGAAGAAACTACATTATCACAATTTGCAGAAGGAATACCAAAACATACAGACTCACCGACTGTGAAGTGAGAACAGTATGCACAATATTGCAACCACTAACAAACCTCTGCAATGATATAACAATTAGTTACCTTCATCTATGTACCGCTCTGATTGTTTCATCAGCTCTCCAATAAAGAGAACAGTTGAAGTAGTACCATCTCCACTTGTATCATCCTGGGCAACAGCAGTTCTGGCAATCATGATAGCTGTAGGGTTCTGGATTTGCTGTTTCATCAAAACAAAGCAATTGGATGAGTATAAAGCCATACCCTGGGATCCTTTTTTGTACACAGAATTCCAGTATAATATATGCAGATGCTAAAACAAACAGAGAGAAAACACGACATTTATGCATAAAAATGACCCTTTGCAGCTGAATAACATCACCAAGGTTGAACATTAAACTTAATACACCATTATGTCTCCTATCCCATCTGAAGTTCCGATTATACTAGAGCTATATTCTATGTGAATCCAATTAATGGAAGGAAACATACCACTTGCAGCTCATTCAATTATCTCAACTAAAAGCCAATCAACGCAAACATGAGAGAGCAATAACATCAATTAGCAATACTAAAGAACAATGAGTTCTGCACATGAAGATGCCAAAAATGCTATCATATACCAACACATGCAACTCAGTAATGCGAGTTGATCACATTTAAAGTAAAAGTAACAACATCACAAGACCTAAATACAAAAGTGAAATCAATTCAATAAACAGACCATCTCTTTCAAAAGAGTGTTTCCATCCTTGGTAAGCTTAATGTCACCAGCTCCACCAACAAGCCTGCAACAGCAAACACAGCATATAATAGTTAGAAATAGGACAAAATTTAACCAAATGATAATAGTAAATTGATACATTTTGATGGTTCCTTTGGGTCCAAGATTGCTCTTGAGTACATCTTGAAGTCCCTTAGCTGCGTTGATGTTCATGTGAAGCGCATTATTCTTGTAAAGCACTTCAGCGTTCGGATTCAACATCCTAATCGACATTTTTAATGGATATTATCTGATCTCTGCAGATCAAGCAACTAGGTTTTGTAAGTTGGTAGACAGATCCAAGTGATGGAATTGGAAGAGTTAGGAGTGAAGCGCGAAAAAATTGAGGTTTTAGGGCTTTTCGAACCGATTTTGAACACTTTTACTTCCCGGTTTCGAATCGGTTTTTTCAATAGTGAACACTGTTCTAAAAATTTGAAAACTGGAACCAAAACTAAACCCATAGGTTCTCCTTTCCTTGTGAATTGTGACCGGTTTCAATACCATTAACTACTGTTCAGTTTTCAGGTTCCCGAAATCACTTGTACCATTTTTCGTTTCAAATTTGATTTTGATTTCAAAGTTCCGTTCCCACCGTACTTTTTTTCAATGGTGGTTCCACCGTTCTAATTCCTAGTTGCTTTCCGACCAGAACCGGAACCAAAACTAAACCCATAGGTTCTCGGTTTCCTGTGATTGATACATACTCCATTAACTACGGTTCCGTTCTCTGGTTCCCGTTTCATTTGTTCGGGTCTAGTGATCTACAGTACCTACTATCAGGTTGACACTTACATGTCCCGAGTTATCATCAGCAAGCTCCATATTGCTGATTCCATCAGTTGAAAAACACAATGAACAAATAAATGTCCAATCCATGGCCATTACAATTTCCTCAACCAAATCCTTGCAATCACAATCACTCTCGGAATATTCCCTGGGAACTATTTCGCCTGTAGACTACTTGAATTCTACTCAAAAATCAAGAAACTATGTGAAGCACGCCTAGTGCGATCAAATGCCACACCCAGATGTTAGCTCTTGGACCTCCATTCAATATCTCTACCTCAATCACAATTCACAACCAACCCACTGAATCCTTACTTCTCTTTTCCAAGTTGGTGGTTTACGTCTCTCCAAAACCCGATTCTTGTTCTCTTGTTGCTGCTCTTTCAGCTTGTACAAGAACTAATGACTATTAAGGATGATAACTATGTAGAAGCTTCCATAGCTTAAATCATAAAATATATTATGTAAAGATTTTAATTACATGTTTTCCTTATATGTAAATGTGTATTGTGTATATATTGGGATAGACCCACATAGTAATGAGACAACCAGTTCACACAAATTTTGTCTCTCTATATGGTATCAGTACAGTAAAATCCTAGAGACCAAATTCACGTTCTCTTCCTGCTGCCCTAGTCGCCAGACTTCATCTTCTACCTTCTTTCAATTCCTCTGTTTTTTTTTTTCCTTCCTTTCATCTATCTACCATGGCCAGCAATGATACGGCCACATCTGAATCAACCCACCTTAACACAAACACAACTAACCCAATCATCCCCCTTACCATCACCACACCTTTTCCCCAATCACACCGACTAAATCGAAAAAATTTCCCTCAGTGGAGATCGTTCATTACTTCGATCCTCCATGGTCATGGCGTTTTTTGTTACGTTGATGGGTCTATCAAGGCACCAGCTGAACAATCATCAGAGTATCTGGTTCCGGCAAGATAAGCTTGTATTGGCCACGATTCAAGGCTCCCTCACGGACGAGGTCAGCCCTTACATCACCTCCTACACGACCTCTGCTACTGCGTGGGAAGCTATTCACCACATATTTGCGAGTAAATCCCGTTCGCGGGTGATGCAATTGAAATCTGAGATCACAAGTGCGCGAATTGGATCTCGACCCGTAGCGGAATTTGTTCACTACCTTAAATCCAAGGCTGATGAACTAGCCTTAATTGATTCTCCTCTTGGTGATGATGATTTCACACTCTATGTATTGAATGGTCTTGGCCCGAAATATCGAGACATTGTTGCGTCCATACGGTCTTTACCTACCTCTGTTACCTTTCCTCAGCTTCTCGATTTGTTGACAGCACAAGAGAAGTTTGTTGATGGTTTTTCTGATCCTCCGAGTGACCTGGTTGTTCCTGCCAATTGGGCACACACCCCTGCACGAGCTGCCCCACATCAGAAACAACATAACTCCAATTCTTTTGGCTATAAAGGTAATGGTGGTAATAGAAACTACAATGGTCCTGGAAATAAATACTCCAAAGGCAAAAATCCAGTAAATTTTAACTTTTCTAATGATACTCGCCAGCCAATTTTTTGCCAGTACTGTGACTTTCCAGGACATAAGGCCCTCCAATGTCGTAAACTTCAAGCAGCATTGAATGCCTCCGCTAATTTTGCTCGATCCCCGAACCTACGAGCACCAGCAAATTCTTGGACGTTGGACTCGGGAGCCTCTCATAATATCACCTCTGACCTTGGCAATCTCTCGCTTCATTCTGAGTATGATGGTACAGAGGAAGTCCAACTTACAGATGGTTCATCTATGCCGATTTCACACACCGGTACCTCTCTTTTACATTTATCCTTCACGCACATTTCGCTTGGATAATGTTTTATGTGTGCCTCAGGCCCAACAAAATTTACTCTCCGTACATCAGTTTACTAAAGCGAATAATGTATATGTGGAATTTTTTCCATCGTCTTTTATTGTGAAGGATCGTATCACGGGGGCGCCGCTGGCTCAAGGCAAAGTTGATAAAGGGACTTACTTTTTGCTGCCACCAACACTGCATTCTACATCAAATTTTAATACTCTTGGACGGCAAACCACTTTAGCGAATTGGCATGCTCGTTTGGGTCACCCATCTCGTCGCATTTGTCTTTCAATTATTTCAAACAATAAGTTGCCGCTTTTGAATAAATCCGGTATGTCAGATACGGCATGTGACTCTTGTTTTTTGCTATAAGACTCATAAGTTTACCATTTACAGGCTCATCCTTTATTGCTCAACATCCATTACATTACATATATGCTGACGTGTGGGGTCCAACTGTTTTGTCTGTTGATGATTATCGGTTTTATCTGATATTGGTTGATTTATACACCAAGTATTGTTGGCTCTATCCCTTGGAAAATAAATCTCAAGTGAAACAGGTCTTTGAACAATTTTGCCCGTTGGTAGAAAAACAATTTGGTTTTTCCATTAAAAATCTTTACAGTGATAACGGAGGTGAATTTATTGCTTTTTGCTCTTACTTGTCTACCAAGGGTATTAGTTGGCTTACTACAGCACCACACACTTCTGAGCAAAATGGTATTGATGAGCGTCGCCATCACCATGTTGTTGAGACATGCAAAGCTTTGCTTCACTTTGCCAAACTCCCACAACAATTTTGGTCTTTTGCACTTCAAACAACAGTCTATCTTATCAATCGCATGCCGACACCATTGCTTCAGAATTTAAGTCCTATCGAGGCCCTATTTCAGCAGAAACTAAATTATTCAAAATTGCGAGCATTTGGTTGTATCTGCTACCCGTGGCTTAAGTCGTATACTTCTAACAAGTTGGAACCAGCTTCTCGGCCTTGTATTTTCGTGGGGGTACTCCACCTCACAAAGTGCATACAAATGTTTTGACTCTGCGACAGGTCGTTTATATATATTTTGCCATGTGAAATTTCGAGAAAATGCCTCTGTTGATTTTTCTACGCAGCCTTCTAGTACGACCAACCATCCGGAGGAAGTTTGGTCGGCTCCTGCAAGCACTGCTATTGGGGTGTCTGTTGAAATGTCCTCTCCACAACCCTCCGACTCAACCCGCTCATCTTCGTCTAACTCTGACTCACCATCCATTGGTCCGTCTTCCGGACCTGCTTCACCACCATTAGCGGGCCCAACAGCTAATAATGATGAAACTAGTTCGGAAAACCAGCTTCTGCCACGACAGAGTACTCACACTCGCTCAATTTCCTCCAAATTGGACGGCTATGTCACTTCCTTGCCACCGTCTCTTCACCCGACAGCTCATGTTTCTACTCATCATCCTTTACCAAGTGATGTCGAACCCACTTCAGTTACTCAAGCCCTAAAAGATCCTCGATGGCGTGCAGCCATGGCTGATGAATATACTGCTCTTACACGGCATGGGACTTGGGAACTTGTTCCACCTCCTCCTGATTCTAATATTATTGGATGCAAATGGGTCTTCATTATCAAAAGAAAACCTGATGGCACTATTGATCGCTTTAAAGCCCGTCTTGTTGCCAAAGGCTTCCATCAACGGCCCAGCGTGGATTATCGGGAAACCTTTAGCCCCGTTTTTAAACCGGTTACAATCCGCACGGTCCTTCATATGGCCCTGTTATATGGGTGGGAACTTCGTCAACTTGATATAAGTAATGCATTCCTACACGGTTCTCTCTCTGAGCCCGTCTTTATGGTTCAACCGCTTGGTTTTGTTGATAAATCTCAACCCAGTCATGTTTGTTCTCTTCGGAAATCACTTTATGGACTTCGACAAGCTTCGCGCGCTTGGTATCATGCTCTTAGCTCTGCACTTCTTGACTTTGGTTTCTGCCAATCTAAGGCTGATACATCCTTGTTTATATATCGCCATGAAAAGGACTACATGTTGGTGTTGATATATGTTGACGATATCATTTTGACAGGCTCGAGTACACTACTTCTCACGACCCTCACCAAACACTTACACACTCGTTTTTCCGTAAAAGACCTGGGGACTCTCTCATTCTTTCTTGGTATTGAGGTGGCACGGTGTCGTGACGGCCTGTTCTTATCGCAACATAAGTACATTGTTGATCTCCTACGTCTCCATCATATGGATGGTGCAAAGGCTGTTCGCACTCCTATGGCTACGTCATCCTACTTGACGGTGTCCGGTTCTGTCGATCACTCTGAGTACCGAAGTGCCATTGGTAGTTTACAGTACTTGTCGTTGACACGACCTGATATTTCATTCATTGTCAACCGTCTTGCACAATCGATGTCTTCCCCTACTTTTGATGATTGGTTCGCTGTTAAGCATCTCTTGCGATATCTCAAAGGTAGTCTACATCATGGGTTGCTTATACGTAAGCCGACATCGTTGTCTTTGACTGCTCATTCGGATTCTGACTTTGGTGGTGACTTGAGGGATGGCAAGTCTACCTCAGCATACATTATATTTTTTGGCTCGAGTCCGATTTCTTGGCGCTCACGAAAACAAACAGGGGTTGCGCGATCATCCACCGAGGCCGAATATCGCGCTCTTGCTTCTACGGCTGCTGAAGTATGTTGGATATCCCAGTTATTTCGTGAACTCAGCGTATCTCTTACATCTCCACCTCGCCTTCTTTGCGATAACATGGGTGCTACTCGCCTTGCACTTCACCCAATTATGCACTCTCGTATAGAACACATCACCTTAGACCTCCATTTTGTCCGAGATCTATCGACAAAGGGCATTTTCTCCGTGGCATATGTTAATACACAGGATCAACTCACTGATGTCCTTACCAAGCCCCTCGCCAGCACTCGGTTTCTTGGTCTGCGCTCCAAAATCTCCGTGGCCGACGGCACATCCATTTTGCGGGGGCGTATTAAGGATGATAATTATGTAGAAGCTTCCATAGCTTAAATCATGGAATATATTATGTAAAGATTTTAATTACATGTTTTCCTTATATGTAAATGTGTACTCTGTATATATTGGGATAGACCCACATAGTAATGAGACAACCAATTCACACAAATTGTCTTCTCTATAATGACTTGACAAATGGAAGAATTATTCATGGGATGTTGTATAAGTATCTTGAAAGGCCCAGGCCAAGTGTGCATAGCACTCTGATCGATATGTATGAGAAAAATGAGAGGATTGATTTGGCTCAGCGTGTATTTAGCAGCATATGCTTCAAGAATGTAGTTATCTGGACTAGCTTGTTGAATGGATATCTCCTGAGTGGAGACATAGAGTCTGCTAAGGGAGTTTTTTATGAAATGCCTCAGAGAAATGTGGTTTCTTGGACTTCCATGATTGTCGGGTATGTGCGCAAGAAGAATCCAGTTGAGGCATTTAAGTTGTTTATGAGGATGAGAAGTGAAGATGACGGAGAATGCTGTATGCCGAATACGTTCACAGTTGTTTCCCTGCTCTCTGGTCTGGATGTGCTGATGTTGGAGCACTTAATTTAGGAAGTTCAGTTCATGGATATGTTAATAAGCGGTATGTGTTCTGTACAAGCTGTTGCTGTGAACAATGGGTTGATAGATATGTACGGGAAGAGTGGTAATATTGATTCGATGACGAAGCTATTCAATAGCATGGGGAAAAGGGATTTGTTTTCATGGACTAGTATGATTTCCGGTTTAGCACTGCACGGTATGGGAAAAGATGCCCTTGTGTTTACAACTCGATGTTGGATGCTGGGCTGAACCCGAATAAAATTACTGTTCTATCAATTTTATCAGCTTGCAACCACTCAGGATTGGTTTTTGAGGGAGAAAAATTGTTTGAAAGATTTGTTTATGATTACCACATGAAGCCCCAAATTGAACATTTTGGTTGCGTGGTGGATCTTTTTGCTCGAGCGGGATGTTTGGAGAAAGCCATGGGACTGATCAAGGAGATGCCCATGAAGCCAGACGCTACGATTTGGAGATCAGTTCTGTTTTGCTTGTTTGCAAAATGGGAATCTGGAACTAGCTCAAATGGCTGGCAGGAAAGTACTTGAGCTGGAACCTGATGATGATGCGGCATACGTCTCCTTTAGAACTTGTATCGTTCGAAGAATCAGTCGGAGGATGCTCTAAGGGCCGTGAAAATGATGAGGGATCAAAGAATAAAAAAGACAACCGGGTCTAGTTGGATTGAGCTGGATGGTACAGTTCATGAGTTCCTTTCTGAGTCCTCTGTATACCTCTGACTGCATATATGATTGTTGTTCTTGATAGATTCATCCAACAATCCTAACCGGAACCTGTTATCTTTGCAACATGACAATCCTGGATAATTTTTTATAGATGAGGTAACAAGAGACACATGCTTGGATGCATGGTACTAAATCTCAATCCGTCTTGTCCGAGACATCCGGACTAGACGGATCAAGATGTCAATTTTCTGAAGGTGCCCAGGATGTGAGAGGCTAAAAATTCAAAAGTTACAAGTTTTAGTACTGTTCTAGAGTTTTAGTACTGTTGCAGAGCATTATTGACGATAAGGTCAAATATATCCGGTAAGGTAAGTATTTTCGGGCTCTAGAGTAAATGTTGTTATTAGGTGTTCTAGAAGGATAATGATATTTATTGACAACCATAATAGTAGTGCAGTATTTATTGACAAAGAATGAATATTTAGTTTGGTCAAGTAGTTGGTTGGTGTGCATTCATTCAGTTAAGTTAGATTTCATTACACCACGAGAAAGCCAAAGAATACAGATGTCATGGGATTTCATTACGTGCAATCTGGGAAACCAACCCCACTCAAGAGGAAAACGGGAATTGTGGCTGAAACTGCTAGTTGGGTTGGTCGTATCTAGAAAGTCAATTTAAGTACTTCACATTATATTGTAGTTCAATTGGTTAGTTTGATATAACACAGTGCTGCTTTGTGTAGTTTGAGATACCATGATCCAGTGCGAATTTGTGTTCATATATGCTAGTTTTGTAATGACTTAGGATAGTTCGGACTTCGGACAAACAAATACAAAGGTGTTGTGGGCAGGGACGGACGCAGAATTGAACTCTGAGGGGCGAAATTATATATATAAATATATATCTTTTATTTAGTGTTCGAGGAGTCAAATCCTAAATTTTTAAAAATATTAACTATAAAAACAAAATTTCCAAATTTTAAAGGGAGCATTTCCCCTAGTCCGCCCATGGTTGTGGGAAAAACAAACAACAAGGGGTGGGAAATGGACTAAAGATTAATCTGATTGAGATAATGATAACTTTCAAATAGATAAAATCAATATAAATCAGTGGATTATATCTAATATTCCCTCCGTTCCTTTTAAAACTTCTCATTTCTTTATACATATGTTTTGACCAAAATTCTTCTTAAATTATAATAGTAAATAATTAAATAAAATCATATAATAAAAATTTAAATTTTTATTTAATTATTTACTATTATAATTTAAAAATAATTTCATTGAAATTGAAATGATTCAACGATCAATAACAAGTTTTAAAAGGAACGGAGGAGGGAGTATCTTGTAAGAGAAAAAAAATGGTGATTTTCCAAAAACCTTCCATGTTAGGCAATTAAGCACTATAGTGATTGATTGACTTCATAGCTTGGAAAAAGATCATCTGTATAACGGCTGCATTTATATACTATTCAATTCAATGCTGCTGACCTTTCTCCACCACTAGAACTAATTAAATTAATACTATTTTTATTTCGAACTCAACTTTATGTTGAGCTTTAAATTAAGCTGAATAAGAATTTTACAAATAAACTATTTAAATAACTACAATAATATAGAAAATATGAAGTTGAATGAATAAATTTATGAGTTAGATTGAATATAGTGGTAGAGATATTTTAGTCTAAATTTTGTGAAAAGTTGAAATTGATACAGGCGAAAAATGACAACAGAAAGTGTGGATTGAGAAGGATGGGGTAAATAGTAATGCCTGCCCATCTCTAAGTCACTAGTAGCATTACCAGCACCACTTTTGTCTATATATATACCTCCACTTTACATTTTCAATGCCTAAAATAATATTCATATCTATCTCTTCTCTTGCTCATTAACTCTTCATTTGCTGCCTGTATCAACACCAACTGTTCCATTACAAGTCTGATAGAAAGAATTATCACATACATACATGACCAGAACAAGATGAACAAGGCTTCTGTTTTGCTGTTCATGCTGCTGCTCCTGTTTGCGTTCTCCTCTGTTCCACCAACCACTGCTGTTCCTTCTTCAAGTAAATCATTTTTCTTTTCTTGGTGGTTGTAACTTGTGACTAACCAAAATTTGTTTCTTGTCTGTAATAAATTACTAGTACTAGTAGTCTAGTACTAACTGATATGTTGTGGTTAATTGCAGGAAGCATAAGAACAATCAACAGACATCTGTATTTAGATCAGGTTAAGGTACTGCTCCATTCTCTCTATCACTCTCGTCTGATTTGCAACTTTTACAGGCTTACCTGTCCTTTTCTTTTTTCTCCTTGAATGTTTACATATAGTTATAGATCTCTCTTGCTCTAGGAAATTTGCATAAATTCTCAATTTTGGTGGGTAGTCTGGTATACTTTTCTTTTCTTTAGTTTGGCAAGTGGTTGTTCAACTTTTTTCAAGTGCTAAAAGATTTTTCTGAACTTGAGATCAAATGTTCAAGGTTAAGAAATTAATTTGGGTAATATGTGTCGGTTTATTAGATGCTGGGTGATTAAGCACTGAAACGTACACTACCAGGTGGGGCGTTCCCACAGGGGTTACCCTTCGGCATCTAGAAAACAGTGTTTTATACATTTGTAGATAAATGTTTGCATCTTTCTTCTATAGGTACAAGTAAAATGTTTGTATTATCTTCAACGCACTTTTTAAGTTTCTCTTCATTCTTATAACTTGATTTGGTGAATGCAGATAAAAGGGAGAGTGGAAATGGAAATACAAGATTACGAAGGAACGGGTGCGAATAATCACCACGACCCGAGCCCGCCCGGAAGGTCTTAGACTTGGAAATTGCATTACAAGGCTACTACATTTCTTTAAATAATCCAAGTGTAATTCATTTTACTAGTTTGTATGCAAATACTATCCTTTGTGTTGTGATGTACACCTGGGGTAGGCAAAGAGTAATCTTGCCTTATTTTAAGATAGTGGTACTCTTCTTGTTCATCAATAGTATGGCACAAGTATTTACGCACAAAAGCAAAAATTATTAAAAACACAATTGCACAAAAATTGAACTAAAGTAATGTTATATAACTTCAAAACTATTCTAAGGAGGATGGTGAGTAGCTATGTTCTCGATCTCTGTGAATGACTCAAGCGAGATACTACTCTCTGCTCCGAATGATAAACATGAAAACATGACTACAAGATATATACTGACATTATCTAGTAGCATGAACACAAAACTGGTGCAAAAAAAGAGGTCCATTCCAACATGTCACGGATGACTCCCTGTGTTTCATTTCATGTTGCAAAATTTTTCAATTCACATTCCCAGATCACTGCCGTCGCGTGATGCCCCTAATACCTAAACAAAGCGAAATTTACAGTAATGTTTTCAGGTGAAAAGGTTTGGTTCCTAATTGGCTAAGTTTTACAACAAGTAATTTCGTAAAATAGAATTGTGCAAATTGGTAAAAAGGAGAATTTTTTTGACCTATTTGGGAACAACTTCTTTGTGTGCTTTGTATGAAAGGATTACATTCCATATCAAGGAAACAAAGTTGGCTGCAAGGACCTAGAAACAAGACAACGCAGATGAATTGAAGTCAATTGCCTGACTTTTACTTGTTTGAAGTTCAGTGTAGTAGGATACTGGTATTCAAGAATGATAATGGCATCAAACCTGAAATTGCTGAGGCACAAATCGGAAGTTGAGGAACTGGAAAGGTATCCAGAGGTACCAGTTTGCAACAACTGACGAAAACCACTCCTACAAAATAAAGATTGAAACTACTTGAGAAATCTTCAAAAAGTACAATTCAATCTTCTTTTTGTCTCCAGGATTACAAGAGGTTATGAGATTCAGTAAAAGTGACAAGATCATCTGTAAGAAAACCTGTTTTAGCTTTGGGACTACATCTGATGGCCTTCCCTCAAGTGTTACCAATGCAGACAAGAAAACACCAATAAATGCGGGTGCAAAAAGAAACTGCATAAGAAAGGTCAAATATCAATATTAGGCATATGAGTCATATCTTGAGATTTTACTTAAGACTTTAGCAGGCGTTGAAGGTTTATATGGGAGGGAAAACAGGCAATGGAAACAGAAAATGTAACCACTGGACAAAACAGTTTACCTGATCGAGGAGAAGCCGCATGACAGCACCAGAAGCTCCACCGTTGGTTACCAACTTACTCAAATACAGGTACCTATATGATGAAAGAACCCAAGTTAAGTCCAAAGTGCAAAAATCAGTAATCGAAAAAGGCATACATGACAGTTTCAGTGATATTAAAGGAATTTCTCCTAGTAAATTCCATCATCTGAGCTGCGAGAAGATCGATTAAATCATCTACAACAATAATTTGTAGAATTTCTCTAAAGCATACATTTGAACTTTAAGTCAGACAGTAAGAGAGCAGCTCTCTGAAACTTGTAACCACACTACAGTTTGAACAACAAATGTGAAGAAAATTACTTCCGAATCAAAGATTATGGAGCATGATATTATTAGAAATCACAAAATCTGACTGTAAACAAGAATACCAATAAATAATGTTTCTCAGCCATTTTCGTTTGCATGAAAATAACAGATGGGAATGGGATCATGGGATATTCAGAGAATTACCAGGTATGCAAGCTTGGACCCACCAAAACTAGCCCCAACAGTGTGAAACTGCATGTCCTCTTCAAGTCTAGAGATGGAGCTTTATCAATTGTAAGCTGAGGGAACAGATTCCAAATTGAAATGATCAATAAAAGAACAAGTTCAGATTAACACAAAGAAGATACAGCCTTATAAATATAACTTGAACCCGTTTTCCAACTTAATAGAGTGACCCCAACTTGCATTCAGCATAACTTGAATTTAGGATGCAAAAGCTATTGCAGCAACTAATGATTCATATGTCATCAAGAGGGGATCCAACAATCACGTGAGCTACTTTGTGAAACTATGTTAAAGTACTTCCAAGGCATTCATGTACGTTACCTGACAGACCAGGTCACCAACCAGAGTTAGCAATGCCGATGTGATTGCCTTCGTCCTCACAGGGTACTTGGCAAGAAGAGACAAGTACCTGCATAGAAATTAGATGAAATTTCTTAGCACTCAGAGTGTTACAGCTGATCTGCTTGTGACTTTTCACAAACCACAAAGCAAAAATATAGCTTTTTCTGTAACAGACATCTAACTTATGTGCAAAGAATCATAACAGAACTTTTGTCTACTAGTTTACCAAATGCAAAATTTTCAGATGGTTAAGCAACTAAAGTTCACAACTTTTACAAGTATAGGTTTTGAATGTTCATGTTAAACCAAGCCACACAAACGATTTACATAATTCGACTCTAGATACATATTTCCCCATGTTCAAACACCAGCTGCCCTCTCCCTCCACACCGTGAACTACATTTAGAAATCGGAACCTTTGCATGGTTACAACTTATAGCTTATACAGTATACGGAAGTAAAGTATCATACTTGTATTAATTTCTAACAAATACATCTCATTCTAGTACCAATTCCAGCTTACAATAGAAAATTGAAAAAACACACACTGAACATTTCTTAAATAAGAACAAGCGCAAAGCATAATGAAGTACCATTCAAGAGCAAAACAAAACCAACACAAAGTAGCAAAAAGATAGAAACTTTACCAAGCAATAAACGACCAACCACTCCCACTGCCTTCACCGCCACCTCCTCCGGACCCACCACGAGCTCCGCCACCGGAACCACCGCAGCCGCCGCCGCTGGAAACACGCAACGAGCGAGAGCCCAATTGACGAAACCCGAGATGAGGACTACCAAGAAGTCGAAACCCATTTACAGAAGGGAGCGATAGTCGATTACAAGAGGTGAGAGAGCTCTTGTTGAGGTTAATTGGGTTGATGCAAACAGGAGTTTTTTTTGGGGCGCGAGAGAAAGCTGCGAATCGTAACAGAGCATGGGATGATTTTCGAGCAGGGTTTGAAGCTAACATCATGAATTGATTGATTGGATTGTTTGTTCTTGCTGAAATGGAATGGATAGATAATACTGGGATTTTCTAATTTAGGGGTGTCAGATGTTTATTGTGCCTTTGATGGCTTCCAGACAGAGTGTGGGTTTTGACTACTGAGGTTTTAGGGGAAACAAGAACCGGTTTGCTTGCCCGACATTACTCGGTTCAACCAAGACCAGCGACTTGCTCTATAAGATATTCGAATTGAGATCGATGTTCATTTTGTGTGTTTACCTTGCGAGTTGAGCTACATCGGCTCCAGAAAGCTTTTTATAATAGTTAATTTATATTTTCTTTATTCTTTTTTATTTCACCACGTTCGAGCGAGCTCGTGCAATTAGGCTTCGGATCTAATGTTAACGACCCTGTTTGAGCCATTGTGATGATGACACTTGTCAATGATATTAGGACCTGTTTGTATATTGTTTTTTGTTTCGTTCTCTTTCTTATCCACTTAGCCATTAGCCAATTCATGGTTCAATTTCAATAAAAGATGGAAAAAACAAATTCCTGGAGAAGTTAAGAAAATTAAGATGCCTGATTCAAGAAGGTAATTGACGGACTCGATCCCTTAGCTTCTTTTGTCCGTAAAATTGGCCTTTTGAGACTATCAATATTTTTCGTGTTTTGTTGGGTTGTTTGATTGTGTTGCAAATTAACTTATCAGAGTTGGTGTAGGTCTATATGAGTTGTGGAGACTATGCCGGTCATATTAGTCGTGGAAATCATCAGAGTTGATGATGCTGAAGGAATTGGCAGTGAAAACTTGTCGGAAACCACCTCATGTGAACTTCTAGAGAATCATTTAAATAAGTTATTTTAAGAATATAACCATTAAAAGAAAATACAAACAAACGAAAATCCACACCAGAATTGAATTGATAATCTACTTAAAGACACGTTTTGTTATTCTATTGGGATGAACAAGGTCGTGAACATCAAATCAGAATATGCGCAATTACAAGCCACTCAAGTTCGAACTTAATAAAAATCACTTAGGCCCTGTTTTCTTCGCGCGAACAGAACTGATCTGATTTGAACTGAATTTATTTGTAGTATAAAAATAAACTAAGCAGATCTGAATAAAACTAAACTGAATGAATCTGTGAACTGAAATTAATGAGTTTTCAGATGAGAACAAAGCCTTACTCTTGAGCTCGATTACAATTTTAGGTTCGCTTGCCGAGCTTAGGCTCGATTAAGCTCGAGCTCGAGCTTAGACATGTGATACTATATAATGAAAACTTAGATCCTAAATTTTCACGAATTGAAGATTTTATCATTGCGGTTTGAGATTAATTCGTGTTCTAAGTTATATTTTGTTCACTGAAAAAAGGTAAAACTGGACGGCTTATATGAGACAAAGGGAGTATAAGTATAAAAAATACAACATGTACGTATTTACTCGCGAGCTGCTCACGATCAGTCGAACTTTTTATCATATTGCTCGTTATTCGCTCAAAACTAAATCGAACTTACTCACGATCAAGCTCGTGTTGACCGATTGCGATCTCGAACCGAGACTCACATGTTATATTATCATTTATCAACGGTCCCATAACTAGAAGTTAAACCGCACCTGAGCTCAGCCCAGGCAAAGGCGATTTCTGTAGCCTGCAACTTCCTTTATCTTTATCTGCTGCTGAGTAGATTCCATTCAAGGTTTGTTTATGTTCCTGTCTGTTGCTTTATAATCAACTGTTTCTATTTAAGTGAATTATTCCTTTCCTAGCATGATCTCTGTTAAGGAAATTGATGGATTCCCAATTCCACAAGGATTTGGATATTCCAGCTCATGTATAAACAAACAAACACATTCAATCTGGAGAAAAATAGTGTCTTTATTCAATTGAGTTCTTGTTTAACTAGAATTAGGTTCATACTCGGTATAGCTAGGAAAAGTTCATATACATACGCCTAGTTTTCTCTTTAGACTAACAGCAGCTTGCTCTAATCTGCGGCAAGTAAACCTAGTTAGACTTCTGTAGTTAAATAGATTTACAATTTTGGGAATTGAGGGTAGACCTAGTTTGGAGGAGATTTTCGACAATGGTTTGGTGCTATAATTGTAATATGATTACCCGGCAGGGTGTGCTAGATGGCAAAATATGTTGTGAGCTGTGTGGACATGTTGTTGGTGATAACAACTTGTCGGACGAGGTCACTTTTACTGAAGGTGCGGATGGACGAGTTAGAGCTTCGGGGAATTTGTTGTGGACTTGTGGAAGTGATTATTTTTGTTCTCGTGAGAGGACGCTCAGGGAGGCCAGAGAGGCGATAGAAAGTATAATGGGTGCTCTGGGTATCAGTGGTGGGGATTTGATAGGTAATCCAGCCATGCGATTTTATGAGATGGCACTTGACCGGAGCTTAACCAAGGGACCAGGAGGTAAGAAGGAGCTAGTACAGGCGTCTTGTCTTTATATTGCATGCCGGAATGAAGAGAAGCCGTATCTTCTGATAGATTTCTCAGAACATCTGAAGGTGAATGTGTATGCGCTTGGTGCAGTGTTTTTGGATCTTTGCAAGGTTTTAAGCCTTACCGAGCATGACATTGTTAAGAAAAATGTAGATCCGAGCCTTTTCATCCATAGATATGCTGATCATCTCTTTGGTGAAAAAAAGTCAGTTGTTTCAAGAACGGCTTTGCATGTCATCGCGAGCATGAAGCGGGATTGGATGCAGACTGGGAGGAAACCAAGCGGGCTATGTGGAGCTGCGCTTTATATATCTGGTTTAGCACATGGCCTCAAGTGTACGCAGTTTGATGTTCTGAGGGTTGTCCATGTTTGTGAAGCTACACTGGTGAAGCGGTTGATTGAGTTTGAAAACACGGAGTCAGGACAATTGACTATTGATGAGTTTAACAAGAAAGCGTTGGAGCTTGAAGTGGAAGATAAGTCACTGAAATCGTGCAATTCTGCATTCAAAGTTGGTGAACTACTTTGTCAGCATAAGGGTAATGGAAGCTCTACTCATTTTGCTCATGGCCTCTGCCAAAGTTGCCACAATGAATTCATAAAATTTTCCGGGGGCCTTCATGGTGGGTCAGAGCCTCCATCTTTCCAGCGTGTTGAAATGAAGAGGAAAGTCTCAACAGAATCTGCTGCTCAGAGCCTTGATGATATTGCAGGAAAGGAAAATGCAATTTTAGATTCTGAGAATCCAAGAAAAATCAAGAATTCGAGTGGGTACAAAGTTCCACACACAAGAGCTAGCCTGCCACTTAAAATTGCACGTGATTCCAGTAAAGGCAGAATACATGAAGCTGATGCTAGTTTGCACAAATCAGAGGCATCTTTTGACATTGACGACGATGAGGTTAATGGTTATCTTTACAGTGAGGAAGAGAAGAAATATAAGAAAATAATCTGGGAAGAAATGAACAAAGAGTATCTCAAGGAGCAGGCAGATAAAGAAGCTGCCACAATAGCTGCCAAGGAAGCATATGAAGCCCAGTTTTCTAATTGCTCCGAAGAAGTAAAAGAAGCTCAAAAGCTCGCTGCAAAAGCTGCTGCGGCTGTGGCTAAGTCAAAGAAGGAAAAACAGCAGAAGCGTGCAGAATTAAAAAATAAAGGTCCACACCAAAGTGCCTTCGAAGCAGCAAAGTCTGTGCTTGAAAGGAAGAGGACGAGTCTTAAAATCCGATATGACGTGCTGGAGGAAATGTTTGGTGAATCTGAAACCCCCGAGGTCACGAAGAAAAGCAGAATAGAGAAAAAGAAGGATGGCGAAGAAGATTTTGGAATAGATCCTTCGATGGAGACTACTGAAGATAGATACTTTCAGAAAGAAGATGAAGATAACTATGATGACTTTGAGAATGAAGAGGAATACAACTACAATGACTTTGAGAATGTAGAGGAACATAACTATGATGACGAACCAACATTTTTTGACGATTTCTAGAATTCTTGTTCAAGCCCGATCCCAATATGCAATGTATTAGTTCAGAATATATTGGATACTTGGTCGTTTTCTTTATTAGGCCATTTATATTTACAAAGTTGTCACGTTATCTTTTATTGCACTTGCTTTCACTGGATCCTAATTCAGAAAAGTAAGAATACTGTTTTCGGTTTCAGTTTGGCAGGATTCCTGCTTCCACATTAATGGAGCTAAAGATTATGCTTTGATCCATAAAATGTATATTTGAATGTGAATACTGCGGTTACTTGAATGTTCAGACATTCATACGGTTTGTTCAATCCTTTCAGCATCATCTCCCTGTATGCTTCTTTCATTGAATATTGAACCTAGGCGCCTAGCCAATTCGTTGAATCCAATTTCAGAAAACCCCAGTACAGAACATCTTCAAAAATTCAACTCTGCAAGTGAACTTAAACTGCATGCCACATCAAAACCGGAGCTCCTCTCTCTGCTCTCTAACTTCCCCACGGAGCCTTAGTCTGTGCTCTCACTTCCAGTTTCACCTATGCTCATAAATATTTCAGCACAGCTGAGAAACCAGAACTTTTTATCTGTAATTCTTGTTTAAAAGACTTGGCCATAGGTGATTCTCCATCTGATGCTGTTTTGTTGTTTCACCAATTGCGAAGGCACGTTTTTCCTGACAGTTTTACTTGCTCTTTTGTACTCAAGACATGTGTGCTGTTACTGGACCTTGCGCATGGAAGAATCATTCACGTGCTCGTTGAGAGACTTGAACTTCACAGTGAGAAACTAGCATGGGCATCTGCGCTCATTAACATGGGGCAGGGAGCAGGCCCGGCCCTGAGCATGTGCGGTCAGCTCGCCCGCTCAGGGCCCCCTATTTTAAAGGGGATTATGTATATATCCATTTGGGATTATGTATATATTCATTTTCATACAATAATTAAGCATTAAAATTAAAATCCATGTATCCAAGTGGTTAAGTCTATTTCAACTCTACAAAAGGTCTTGGGTTCAATTCGTGACGGTGTAAATATTTTTATTTTATTTATCTTGAATATTTTTTCTTTCATTATATTATTTTTAGGGCCCCAAATTAAAATTTCGCACAGGGCCACCTAAATCCCCGGGCCGGCCCTGGCAGGGAGAGACGATTAGGATCTTCAAGAATCTTAGAGTCTGCGAAGATTGCCATGCTGCATTCAAGTTGGCAACGAAGATTGTTGGTAGAGAGATCGTTGTTGTGCCGTGCGTGATTGGAACAGGTTTCACTGTTTTCAAGATGGATCTTGTTCTTGCAGAGATTGCTGGTAAAGCTATTGAATTACTATCATCTGTTAGGCTCTAGTTTGCTAGATACTCCATTTACTTTATGTAACCACACAAGAAATTAAAAAAATATACACTATATCTTTGACTCTGGAAATAGAAGATGTAAGTGTTTTCTATTGATTTTTCAGAATAATTGTGCAATATGTGATGTGAAGGATGAAACAATCCAATTCATCATAATCTGTTGACCAATGAAGCAGAGCAGTTCCGACCGAGTAACTACTACTCCCTCAATTTCAGAAAAAGTGTTACATTTTACTATTCTGCGGTCAACTGTCCTCGAGTTTGACCACAAATTACTCATAAACGATAATAGTAAACAATTTAATAAAATCATATAATAAAAATTTAATTACTAAATTTTCAAAATGTAACACTTTCTCTGAAATGGAGGGAGTACTTCACTTGCCATCAACTGATTACTGCTTGATACTGGTATATTCGGTTTTTTCTGTGTCAATTTTACATGCAGTGGAAATTTGTATTTATGCCTGTACTTGTGTTGAAAACTTCAACTTTATGTTTAACCATGTATGCGCATATAATATCCATCATATTTGACTCGTAATATGAATATAGGTAAAATTATTGACCTTGTTTCGTTTACCAGTTTATTCATAAATACTATTGGCTCTATACAAGGAGTACAATTTTCATTTAAACCAAACTTGAGCTCAGGACTTCGACTTGCACTCCCAAACCAACTTAGCATGGGAGTCTAGCTTTTATCCTCGTTTTACCGAGTAGTGAATCCAGTACTTTAACCAACTGTTGTTGGCTCAAGTGGTAAGGGACTTGCGTTCACTTAAGCAAGGTCTCGGGTTTGAGTCTTGTGTATATAAAAAACATCGCTGGGAGATCCGTCCCCTCAAAAAGGGTCCGACAGTGCTCGGCTGGATTAGTCGCATGTAGCGGATACCAGTGAGAAATAAAAAAAAAGAATCCAGTACTTTCACACACGTTCCTGTTTGCGTGAAACTACGTAACCCAAGTAACTAAGACATGTTTCACACGCTGTGAACACTCCCTAGAAACTCAAAGCTAAATATCAACACCCATTAATTAGTTCGTCCATGTGAAAACAGTTCAGATCCGTCGCATCTGATCATCGGTGATGATACTAATATTGAGCCAATCACTAAACCTTGTTCAACGGTATTGGTTAGTGAATGATCGCTTCTCACCGTGTACAGTCATATACTCCCTCAATCCCGGATTCAATTACCCGTGGGCCCAGACACAAATTTAAGAGAAAAGTAAATAAAGTAGTAGATAGATCGAATAAAGTAAAAGATATAGTGAATAAAGTATGAAAGAGAGTGAATAAAGTAGGAAATAGATTTTCCATTAAAGGAATGATAAGTTGAAATTGCAACGTCCCAAAATGGAATGCGGGAAGATGAATTAGGGACGGAGAGAGTATGATTTATCCCAAAATATATAAGTGTAATTCTGTCTGATCACTCAAGATTGCCGACTAGGATAAGTCAGCCACTCATTTGGCCGAGGATCCACTAATGACTTTATCATAGCCCAATCCTAAGGATATGGAACTGTCATTCATTTTTTTAATGATGAATATCATCATTTACAAGTCTAATCCACTGTATACATCCCATGTATACTAGACTCAAATGCAGCATGGTCATTTGGGTTTAAATATATATATATATAAACACAAGTAAGAAATTTGTGTAATACGATTCGTTTTATTTCAGCTACCGAAATACGGTTTATTACAATCGATTCTTACTCTACGGGCGTAACACAAAGAAGAAGTTTCCAATAACACTGGTTTACTTATTGGCCAACATCGTCGTCTCAAAATACAGTTATGCTACAAGAAAGAGAATCATTTGATTTTGAATATTTTCAATACATCTTGGTAATACTAGAGACTGACTGCTCTAAGAAGAATCATATTGACAATCATTCGCATATTCGACACCGTTTCTGCCCTTCGTATTGCATCATTCCTTGCGCTTACATCTCCGCCTATATGCTTATCTCTTGACTATGTATTTTGTTGTCTTACGACTATATCCGTTTGCGTTTTATACTCGATAATTCATTTTCTTTTAGTTGAGAATAGTTTTGCATTAATAACATAACTAGAATGTGAGAACACGCATGTAGCATTTAGTTACAAATAATAGAAAAAATGTATGAAGGTAAGTAATATCGAGTTGTTTCTAATAAAGAATTGTATATTTTTGAGCTGAATTAGGGTTTTGGCTAGTGTGAATTGATCTGTTTCAATTTAATTAAAGATGAAGAAGAAATATTGGTTATCGTTGTTGTTGTTGTTTTTATGATGAACAGATTTTGTTTGGGTTGAATTAGGCTTTGAATTTGATTGGAAAAAAGGGATTGAGTTTTTTTAATGGTGAATTGATTATGTTGGGGGTTGATTTAGGGTTTGAAATTTAATTGGAGAAGATAAATTGAGTCTTTTTTTAATGATGAATTGATCTTGTTGAAGTTGCATTAGGGCTCAAAATTAGAATGAATAAAACATATTGGTTTTTTGTAATTAAAGTCTAATTTACATAATTATTATAAATCGGTTCAATTTAACTTAAATTAAGTACTCAATTGCATAACTCTAATAGTTATCCACTTATATATATATAAAATAAATAATAATATATATACTAGAATTTATGTAGCGTGTGTGAAGTATATTCATTTGACAAAATTACAAAGACCAATGTGTTGTGTACTGTTAGTATAAATGACATTTAAACTATTAAAGTAATTGTACATATACACATCTAAAATAGAACTTAAGTTACTGGGACCATTAAACTTCAGGATGGATGATGCATTTGTAAATTATGCATTCCTAGCAAGATATATTAGTCCTGTTCGGAACAATTTTCTGTTCCATTACTTCATGTATTTGTGTACAATCTGATCTTATATTTTATCGAACTCTTCAATGCCAAATATCTGATTTTATATTTTATCGAACTCTTCAATCACAAATTTACTTATATACACAAGCACAATTATAAGAAAAATTCTGCATTCCAAGCTTTAGTAATCAATCTTCCCTTCTCGTCAAAGAAAAAAGAAAATACACTCAACACTTATAAGAAACCTAATTACACAATAATATTCTATTAGCTTTACAACAGTAAGTAGCCAATAACTATCATCAAACTCGGCTTCAGAGGCTATTAGAACATACTAATTGCTTTCATCAATTCATGTAATATCATGAAGTTGGACACTGGGAAAATGTGGAAAATTTCCCAAAGTTACAAGCAGATGGAGATCAGAACAATAGAACCATCTTGTTAGTCATATGATATATCATAATTGCAACAACAAGACCAGCGATGTTTTTCGTTTGCCCTTTGTATGCACACATCTGGGTGAAATATTGATTATCTGTTCGAGTAGCTTGACCTTTTGGAACGCTCACTGTGAACCTTCAGCAAAGAATGGTGTAAGGTTGAACAATACATACACCTAAACGGGTCGCATCCAACCCAGTATGAATGAAGAAGCAAGACCATATCATGCATCCCAACGTATCACCTAACAAATTCATTTAAGTACTATTAGAACTAAAATGCAGAATTAGAGAGCTAGTGGAAGAGAATTTATAACAAGCACCTTATTATTGACTGTAGCTTGCAAGTTGCAACACCTTTATAGTATATGCATTCTTACAGAGGATTCAATCGAACCAATTGTTAGAAGTATAATAGGATTATGATTCCTTAATATTGGTAATTAGAAGTATAATTGGAATATGATTTCTTATTGATATCTAGCTATACATACTTGTATATATGCGATTGATGAATGAGAAGAAGGAAGGGAAAATAATTCTTTCATGGTATCAGAGCCATGTAAGTCTCCAACGAGCATTGGTCCTGCCTCTCCTCTTTTCTTTCTTCCGCCTTAAAATTTCTCTGATTTTTTTCCCTCAATGCAATCAATCAGATTGCCCTTGCCATTCTCTCTTTCTTCTCTTTTCTCCCCTTTCTCCTTATCTCTCCAGCACCTCCACGCGTGCTCCCCTTCCTTCTCTAGCCGCTGCCCCCCACGGGGACCCTAGCGCCGCCGCTTCTTCTCCGGCCTCCTACTTCGTTCACCTCCCAAGCCGCATCAACGGCTTCCACCGTTCCGGCTGCCTCTCTCAAGCGCTCGTGCGCATCTCTTCTCCTCCACGCGGCTGGGCCGCTCTCTTCTCCGGTGGTCAATTCCTCCGGCCAGGTCTTCCTTCTTTGATTACGCAGCGGATTTCTCTTCTTCTTATGCGGTTGAGCCTATTTCTTCTCCCGCAGCTCTACTGCTGCGTCTTCTCCACGCGCTGTCGCCTTCCTCGAGCAATTTGCTTTTTCTTCTTCTTTCTTCCCAGAACAGCAGCTGACTTCGACAGCACGTTTGGAAAGGTTCATATACTTGGAATCCGATCTCCACCGTCCACAATGTAGATTCGTGTGTTAGCTACCTGTGTTCAAATTCTCAGGACGATCCAACGGCTGAGCTGGTGGGAAACGTCGCTTTCCTACGACTGCGCTATGCAGTTTACTACATACGAAAACTGTTTCCTTTCTTCTTTCTTGGCTACAGCAATGGCACCCATAGTTGTCTCTGTGCCGCCTCCATGGTTCTGCCCAGCCTCTCTGGTCATCAACCTCTTCTGCTCAAGTTGTTGTTGGATCTTCGTCAGCTTCTGTGTGGTCTTATATCCTCTCTACCTATTCTGGGTGTCTCTCTATATGTCTGCTCTGGGTGCTTAAGTTCTTTCTTCTTCCGTTGTCATCTCGTCTTCTTTGTCCCATCTCGTTCTTCTCCTCTCCTAACTTTCCCGTCTCGTGTGGCGCCTCTCCCAGATTATGTCGCCATGACTTCTGGTACCTCGCCTGAGGTTACGACCTCCTTCCACCCGACTCTTGCAGACTCGAGCACTTATGTGGGGTTGTGTACCAATTTTGGGTCCTCCTTACCCATACCCGACTGCCCCTTGGTATCGCCCCATCGTACAGACCATCTCAGCAAGTTGGTCTTCTTGGATCTCACCCACAGCAAGCCCATAGGGCTATTGGACCTTTTGCCTTGCCTGCTCTCATACAACATCAACGTAGCACGTCATGGATGAAATCTGCTGAGTCTTAATTATGAGTCGACGTTTCACCAAAGGACTTTCACAAGTATTGTTTGACGTTTTTCGGAACAGTCTCAACGTTCATCAACCTCCCGTTTCGACTGAGGGGGAGTGTTAGAAGTATAATAGGATTATGATTCCTTAATGTTGGTAATTAGAAGTATAATTGGAATAGTATTCCTTATTGATATCTAGCTATACATACTTGTATATATATGCGATTGATGAATGAGAAGAAGGAAGGGAAAATAATTCTTTCACCAATCAATATAGAGAACAAAACTAATCAAAAAATAATACGAAAATAGAAACGCAAGCTAACAAGATTTATGAAGTTAAGACCGTCCCCTGCATTAGCCATAAGCATCTCGTTTAGTTTCTTCTAGAAACGGCTTAAAGTGCATGTGAAAGCACGCGCATACAATCCGTGTGCAATCAGATTCGATAGCAAGTAGATGAAAGAATAGATTTTTATTCATTTCCAGGCAAAACTAAGTATTCAACTAAACTCAAACTACAGAGACTCCCTTGAACTCAAAGTTCAACTTAGTAGCAAGAGAAGTGCAATATTAATTGTTATATCTCACAATTGTAAAGACTCGGTAGAGCTAGAGGCTTAGCAGAGCATAGTTAAAGAACATCCGAGTCTAGCAAACATATAGGTCAAGTTAACTGCAGAAACACCTCAGTGATGTTCACAAGAAATAGTGACATTGAACAATAAGAAACGTCCATGGACATCACTGTTCACATAGGTGTCTTCTTGGACATTTCTTATTGTTCAATGCCACTATTTCTTGTGAACATCACTGAGATCAATCATACATGAGTAAGAAATGAAAAAGAAGGCATGAAATCAAGTACAAATGCAAGCATGAACCCCAAAGGAGACTTCAATCTCATTAGTGTCATCCATGTGCCATGCTATTGCAGGAATTAATAATAAAAATACAGAACAATGAAAGGGGAATATAATACCATCAATTAAGAGTAAAAGTGAACAAATGTTTATACAACCTTTGTGTTACGGTGAAAGTTTTTGAAACGTTTTGGTGCAAAGTGTAAAAAAAAAGGTTTTAGTACAAACTCAAAGTGAGCCTAAAGGTTTAAGTGTAAAATAAAATTTGCTCTTTAATAAAATCATATAATGAAAATTTAATTACTAAATTTTCATTATATGATTTTATTAAATTATTTACTATTATCGTTTAAGAGTAATTTGTGGTCAAAGTCGAAGATAGTTGACCGGTCAAAGTCAAAATGGAAAGTTTTATAAAAAACGGAGGTAGTAATTAGTAGTGGAGAGATGACGATTATACCTTTAGAGTGAGTAAGTCGATGAAAGAGGTCGGTAGCAAGTTGTCAGGGTTTCTCGGTAGAGTATGTATGTCCTAGAGACAATGATTATTAGGATTAATATGTCATTGATCACATTCAGTTTATTTTATTATATGAGACATATGATGTTTATTTGGCATTGCATTTATTGAATTAATTATCTAGTTGTTTGAGTTATTCTATAAGATGTTCCCATGGACTTTATGTTATCACTAAGTATGTGAGAACTCGAGTGACTAAGCATAAGTCCTAAAATCGCCCCAATCGATGATCATTGAGATATGGGATATCAGTGATGCATATTAAGATTGGCATGTGGTCTGCATCATATTCTTCGAGAATGTAGTAGTTCTCACGACTACGAATAGCTTGGTTATTCATGATGGACACATGGACACTTTAGAGAGTGTTGGTATTGTATACCCAACATAGAAACCATTTGATAGATTCTATTTATGTGTCTATGGGAGTATCGGAGTGTAGGGTGATGAAGTAGTCCTTTGACTTGATGTCAATACTTACTACATGTGCGGAGTGTTGTGCTTTGACCATGACCAATGCTTGCACTCCTTACAGGGGTAGACACGGCATGTGTTAGGCACATTACGAAGCACATGGGAGTAGTAGTTGATCCAAGATAGGATTCATTCCTCCTAATAGATTTAGAGAGAATACTTTAGTTCTCATATTTAGTGTGATCGTTAGTCATTGGCCAATGCAAGAGATGTATTCAAAATAGTGTTTGAATATGATCATAGATCAACTAATAAGAATGAGAGATAAATGAATAAGTTATTAGAACAGACACAATATCAAGTTCTAGACTTATTCGAGTATTCGCGAATCAAAAGACCGTACCATCACGAACCCTACATTACAGGTGGTTTGTATATCCTCTCAAGCATTCCTTGTATATTAATAATGTCTGTGGGCCTGTGAGGATCGAACACAAGACCTCCAGTCCATAACCAGACTGCATGACCAGCTAGGTTGGACAAGAGTTTGTTATGTGATGGATTCTTTTGTGTTTTGACCGACTTTGGCAGACTGAAATTGATAGGATCAAATCATGTTATTTCTGTTTCCTTATGAGACAAAACTTTGAGTTTTGTTTGGACTAGGATTCATGCCCAACGTGAATCTAAACATTATATATATAGACCAAGTTGGTCTTCATAATTCTCAATTCAATCTTGGCATTCAATACTCACTAAATAGTTTGAAGAATATCCTAGCGTTCTTGGTAGAATTAATCCCTGTGGATACCGAGGCTGAGGAACAACAAGTCAAGCTGGATCATAACGAGGTGCTGGATTAAATTGAAGATATCACTCCTGAGGAACTTGAAGAGATTCGAAGATCGGAAGCTGAAGCAGAGGAGCAACAATTGGATTTTGTTGAAGATCATGTTGCTCATGTTGAATAATCGCTATCAGTAAGATTAAAATTTTCGAAATTCCGCTGCGTATACTATCGTGTTACATCTTACGATTTCCAACAGTGGTATCAGAGCTAGGCCTGATTAAACGATTATTTGCGTATTATAATATGTTTCTGTAAGTTAATGTTTGATTAAATAATGATTGGTATTTGTTAAACTGGGTTTGCATTGTTCTTTCTTTCTCCTACGTGTTCTACTGCGTGTTCCTTCTTCATCATTTTTCGTCTACTATTGAACTGGGTTCACTGTTTCCTTGAGAGTCTTCTTAATCGAACTTGGTTTGTAACATCTTCACCCAGATTCGACTCGATTCTTGCCATGGACGAGCAGCTGTAGAGCTCGTGAAGCTCTGGCCGCCATTAATGGAGGCTATACAAGCTTCACGGATTCTCCTTTGCTCCAGCTTGATGATTCGGACTATATTGTATAAGGGAATGGAAAGTCGAATCTGATATCGCGATTAGAATCGCAACATAAAACTGAAATAGCAACAGAAGACCGAATCTTGAAATTCGCGATTAGAATCGCAACTGTGCTCATCGATTCATCGTCTTAGCTGATGAATCGTTAAACCCTGATGTTGATCGATGTTAGGAACAAGGTTTTGAACCTATACATGCCTTAAGAAACTGAAACCGAGTTGTTTGGAAAACTTTGTTTAGTTACAGGGACTGAATGTATGAAGTTATGAAACTTAAAGGATTGCCTTTTGAGAATTCGATTCTCTCCAGGGACTTGGGTTGTGAATAGGCAATTTGTTATATTTACAGTATTGCCAATAAAGCTTTTAAAACTGTTTTCTGAGCCCCAGAAGTTTCGAACTTCTATTTTCTAACCCCAGAAGTTTCGAACTTTTGTTTTCCAGCCCCAGAAGTTTCGAACCTTTGCTATTGGGCCTGTGATTTGGTTTCAAATTGTAGAATGATATATATTTTGAATTAAAAGCATTCTATCTTATCTTTAGAAGAGTTTAATTATTATTTATTGCAAACTTTGACTCAACAATTTGATTGTACCCGTGTGATTATGTTATATGATTTATTTGTATAGCATGTTCGTTTGACTTGTGCATAATTATGCTTATTTGATATGTTATTGTTCTATTGTAAATTTATATATCAATGTAGTCCGCTCATGCATGATTATGCTTGTTTTAAATGTGTATATGATTTATTGTAAATTTGTATATAGAATTCGAGTTCGCATTATGTATGGGTATGCGGCGCCCATTACTTGATGCATGTTTAGGATCTTGGTCAAGCGATTATATACCCCTAATTAAATGTTCCCCGTTCAAATTTAAGTCTCGGACTTGGTTCGAAAGACGTCACCCTCACAATTGAATGGTGTATCAAACCTTTTCGTTCGAAAGTATTTACACCCTAATGTTTGCTCCGTTCTACGAGGCAAGAACCCACTCATAGGTCCATTGTGTGTTACCGTGTGATGGTTATGACTTACTTAGCTATGTCTTGTCGCCCTAGCGTCAGAATAGTCTAGGGTCGTCGATCAAACTTGGTTTGATCAACCAAGAGTTGCAAAAGCAATTGGTTTAGAGACCTACCCGTTCAACTATTGCAGTGATCAGCCCTAGATGGGGCTGTAATAGTGGGAATGTGGATTTTGGCCACTATAACTATATTTGATATGAGTTTGTACTCTTCATATGGGGTTGTTGAGTATGTGAAAATAGTGGGAGCTAAATATGACAAAAGTCCATGTTTATTTAGTCGCTGTTTGTGATCATAGAAATTGTTTTGTCATTAATTTCAGTTTTATATATACTTCTTCTAGGTCGAATACTATGTCTCATTTATCTGTTAGAAGTATCTTGGAGAAATACACTCTGACTGGTCCAAACTTTCTGGATTGGATCCGCAACGTTCGTTTGGTTCTCAGGTAAGAGAAAATTGAATGTGTTGGACACTCCTATTCCAGTTGTACCTAAAACTGCTGAAGAGCTTGCCGCATTTGATATGGTAGCTCACCAAAAGCATTTGGATGATGCTAAGAATGCGCAGTGTATAATGCTTGTTGCAATGAACGCGGAGCTGCAAAGGCAACATTATGAAATGATGCCTTACGAGATTTTGGAACATCTCAAAAGTCTTTTTGACTCAGAGTCGAAAAGCCTTGAGTTTGATCTGCTTAGAGAGATCTTCAAATGCAGACTCCAAGAGGGAGGAAATGTCAGTGAACATGTTCTCAACATGATTGGATTAATTGAAAAGCTAGCAACTGCCGGTATCAAGTTTGAGAACCGTGTTTCTGTCATCTCTATCCTACAATCATTGCCGGATTCATATTCAACGTTCATTGTGAACTACAACATGAATGCCAAAGAAGCTACACTGCCTGAACTCCACAATATGCTTGAGACTTATGGACAGTCCTTATCCAAGGGAAAGGCTGTGCTCATAGTTGGGCAATCTGCGAAAGCTGGCTTTAAGGGTAATAACCCTAAAGGTAGGTTCAAACAGAAGAAGAAAACCAAGGCTGGGCCAAAGTTTCCTGCTCTTAAGGCTCAAAGTGGAATTCAAAAGAAAGACAAGGTACAAAAGGATGTTTGCCTCTACTGTAAGCAGAAGGGGCATTGGAAGAAAGATTGCGAGAAAGCAAAGGCTGATGGAGTCTTGACGCATGGTGCATCTGGCTCCAACAAAGGTACGTATGTTATTGAAATTAACATGTCTACATATAACTCTAACTGCTGGGTATTGGATACAGCATGTGGCTTACACATTACAAATGATGTGCAGGGGCTAAGTGAAAGCAGGATGGTTAGACCAGGGGAAGTCGACCTACGCGTAGGAAATGGAGCAAGAGTTTCTGCTGAACGTGTAGGAACTTATAGATTAGATTTACCCTCGGGTTATAGTTTAGAACTTAAAGATTTTTATTTCGTTCCTTGCATTACTAGAAATATTATTTCCATTCCTGTGTTAGACATTGAAGGGTATTCCTTCGGCTTAGGTAATAGAAAGTTTTCCATTTCATTTACCGGTTTTGATGATGGGATTGCTCATCTTTATGAATGTTTTATATTTGCTTGAATTTAGACAACATATATATCATATGCAACACAAAAGGTCAAGATTAAGTAATACGAAAAACCCACCTATTTATGGCATTGTAGACTTGGTCATATTAATGAAACAAGGATTGCAAGATTGAGTAAGTTAGACTACTTGACTCCATTCGATTTTGAATCTTATGGAGATTGCGAATCATGTCTCAAAGGAAAGATGACTAATAAACCTTTTTCAGGAAAAGGTGTCCGAGCCAAACAGGTGCTTGAGTTGGTTCACCCAGATGTATGCGGACCTTTTCCCACTCAAGCTAGAGGATATTTTTCCTACTTTATAACCTTTACTGATGACTTCTCTAGGTATGGGCATGTGTATCTTATGAAACACAAGGCGGAAGCCTTCGAGAAATTTAAAGAGTATAAGGTTGAGGTAGAAAAACAACTTGAGAGAAGTATTAAGACTCTTCGATCTGATCGAGGTGGAGAATAATTAAGCAAGGAGTTTATAGATTACTTAAAGGCAAATGGGATTCAGTCACAATGGACTCCTCCTGGAACGCCACAAATGAATGGAGTTCCAGAGAGGAGAAATATGTTAGGAAATTTGTTAGATATTTTGTCAGAAATATCTGTTTAGATTTTGATCAGCAACATGATGACTTATCTTAGTCTCATAAAGGTGATTAGTCTTCTTGGTTCACTTGAACATTGTAAAAGAGGAAACCCACTAAGTATGATAGTCTAGCTAATCTTGTATAGGATGTTAGGTCTCAAAATGTAATTTTTATTTTATGAAGAGAAGACCAAGAAGAAGACATCCAAGCAGAACAAGCTCAACGACATTGAAGAGTTGAAGAAACTGCACAAGATTACTGAAATAGTTTTTCAGATACCTTAGCCAGATATCTTGAAGACACAAATAGTTTTAAACAAACTGTGTCACAAGAGATATCTGAGAAATGAAAGGTCTATCTGAAAACAAGGAAAGTGTCCACAGATATCTATTCTCAGATACCTTGAGCTTTAACCACATTTCTGAAAAAGAAATATATATATTGCAAACAAAGTTGTTTCAATAAAAGTGGTATCTGAAGATTGAAGATAAGGACGTGCAAAGAATCAGATAATACTAGTCTCTGATACAAAGCATAGTTCCGTTGGCACTACAGGACAAAAAGTATAGTACAATGCATTTAATGCACGGACAAAGATGTCTGAACAAAAGCAACGGCAGCTTCTGAAGAAGAAGACAAAACACTCTAAAGATTATACGGATATCTATAGTTTGAATTTGAGCCTAACGGATACTATTCAAACGGCACTCAAATTCATCTATAAATATCAACACTTAGACAGCTTGAGATGACACGACGCTGAAACACAGAATTTACTGAACATCTTACTCTCTCAAAGCAAATTACTTATCCTCAAAGCTTTCTGTTGCGACCAAAGCTCTTGATCTTAATTAGCACTCAAGTTCTAAGTGTCCTAATCCTAAACAAGCACAGCTATCTGTGAAAGAGTTGAAACGAAAGATCAAGCATCTGAGATTCATTCTCTTGAACACTTATCTAAGACTTGGGTCAGTAAAAAGAACAAGATACCATACATTGCAAAGTGTATTAAGTATACTTGATTCACAAAGCTATCTGATTAACTGAAAAGTTATTAAAGAAGCTCATCTGACAACTCAAACCGAAACCAACACCATCACTGGCGTGGAGTACGGGAAGTACTTAGTTTGAAAAATCATGGAATAACTCCAAGGTTAACGGAGTATAGGAAGTACTTGATTTGGGTAACTAAGGAATAACTCCAAGGTTATTGAGCACAGGAAGTACTTAGCTTGGGAAGCTAGGGAATAGCTCAAAAGGTTTGAAAGTACGAAGTACTTGGTGTGAAAGCCGGGAACAACTCGGGGGAACATTTGGTTGGGAACCATCTGCTTAAGGAATCTTAGAATAGGATTTTGTAAGGTGACCTCAATTATCTATTCTAGTGAATTCTAGGTCTTGAAGACCGAAGTGGATTAGTTGGAGGATTACGCCACCTCCAGATACCACTATACTTCTTGTTATTTACTTTTACACTACATTTCAAAGAACACACACACACACTTTAACTGTTTCTGCACTTATCTATCTTAAGTCTTCTGCGCTCTGATTATAAGTATCAGATATCTACTCAGATATCTGAGAAATAGTTTTTATCGACAAAAGTTTTAAAAGACTATTCACCCCCCCCCTCTAGTCTTTTACTTTGCCGTTATCTGGACCAACAAGTGGTATCAGAGCAGGATGTTCACAAGCCTTACATCGAACCTAGATCCCCAGATAGGTGAAGGAACTTTGTCCATTTTCGACGACTATTTAATTTGTGTGTTAAGTGTGCAGGAATGTCTCTGAGTGATGCACCCGTTCTCAAACCAGAGAATTACGAGAAATGGAAAAATAACATGATGCTCCACCTTGAAGCCATAAGTGACGAAATGATCGAAGTGATAAAGAATGGCCCAATAGTCATTCAACAACTCAAACAAGTCATGGAGGTTTCTAATGGTAGAGACAGAGATCAAAGCGAAGGATCTTCACAAACCGATGCGTCAACAAGTGGGAGATCTACTAGTCAAGTTATTTACGAACCAAAGCCCAGAGATCTCTGGACATCGGAAGATGCCAAGAGGAATCGTCTAGATGGTCAAGCTCGTAATATCATCATCAGATCGACACCTGAGCACATACTGTGTAAACTGTGGGGTGCTAAAACGGCGAAAGTTGCCTGGCAACTGATTGAAGAAATCTGGTTTAATCGAGAAAACCAAAGAAAACAAGTTCAAAGTTCTCAAGTTGAAATTTCAAAATTTCAAACAAGGACCCATGAAACTCTGGAAGAACTTGATTTCATTTACCACTCTCATGAGTGATATGGCAAGACTTGGGAAAGCAATGCAGATACTCCCGTCGGGAAAAGATTAAGACTATTGTCAGAAGTCTTAACCAAAACTGGGAGCATACCAAATTCTTTTATTTTAACCAAGGAATGCCAAATATCACTCCAGTGGAACTCTTCTCACATCTTGCTACGGTAGATTATGAGACAACACAAAGAGAACAAACAACTGAAAAGTTGCAGAATGTTGCTCTAGTTGCTCAAGGAACTTCTGAAAAGAAGAAAAGCAAGGAAGAGACTGAGGATGCTCTTGCTGCAAAGCAAATGAGCAAATATGTCAGTCGAGAAATTGAGAGAAGAAAAGCCAAAGAGAAGCTAAAAAAGCATCTAGGCTCAAACTATCACCAGTACAAAAATATGCAAAGCTCGCTGAACAAGCCAGCTCAGAAAGCATCATGTACTGAGGAAGCAGAAATTGGAAACGATATCTGTTTCTATTGTCAGAAACCTGGCCACTTCAAGAAGGATTGTCCTGCCTTCAACAAACTAAGGACAGGTGACAAGAAAGATAGAAGAATCTTCAGAAGAAGCCAGAAAGCTTTGTTAACTGAAGAAAGAAAGAAAATCCAAAGTCAACTGGATGCTCTAGACATTGAGACAGATTCTGAAGATGACAATTCAGATGACTCAACTTTACCATCACCAGAATTATGTGGAGTTACTCATGATATAATCGACTTCGGCCTCAAGAAGAATGAAATGTGTGGAGTTGCTGAAATTGACGGTCCAGACATCTCTAACATAGAAATCTGTCTTATGGCTGATGAGGTAACACATACTTCTTGTTATACTTATGAAAGTGATGAAGAAGAAATAAAAGATCTAGAAAATCTCAGGAAAGAACTTGACATCTATAAAAGAGAATTTCTAATGATCCGAGCTAGAGCCGAAAATCTTGAAGAAGAAAAGAATTCTCTTGCAAAGGAAAATTCTCAATTAGTTAAGGTATCTGAGAAAAAGGATGCTGAAAATGCATTTCTCAAAGCTCAGATATCGAGACCGAAAAGTCACATAAAGAAGCAATGGCTGAATTACGAAGAAATATGAAGATCTTCTTTACGAGAACAAGGAACTCAAGAAGAAAGAATTATCTTTTCAATCTTATGCCAAAGCTAGTGACACTCTTCTTTGTACAATCTTACCTAAGAGATCCTTGAGAAAAGAAAGGACTTGAAATTTGAATACAGACAGATTGTTCTATCACTCTGAATAAGAGTAAGGAAAGAAGAACATTTGTAAGTACTCAGCAAGATGGTTCCCATGCAATCTATAGTATCGGTGAGAAGACGAAGATTGTTGACAAAGGAAAGGCAGTTGCGACTAAACCTTTGTGGGAAAAACAAGTCAAAAACAAAACTGTTGGGCACGTCTCTGAAAAGAAACACAACACTGAAAAGTGTAAACACCCACAGTGCTATGTCTCTCAAAAGGGTAGAATTGCAGGAGCTGGCAAATTCTCCCATGTCACTTTTTCTGGAAAGAAATTGGACCAACCAGAGACTAGCAAAGCTGTTGAGAAAAGATCTCAGATAGCTTCAAGTGCTCGAAACAGTATTGGCTATAAAGGCATCGGGAAAGACTTGCTTATGAATACAAACAGGAGCAAGAACGATGGCTAAAGGCTAGAATTGCTCAAAGCAATTATCAGAAGTGGAAGTTAAATCAAGCCACTGAAAATCTGAATGCCAGGGCTAGAAGAAATCTGGCAAGGAAAGCTAAGTTTGCTGAAAAGCAAACTCAGAAACCTGACAGGTATCTGAAAGCACCAAATGGAGCACCTAGGAACACACCAAGGAAGAAAATAATTCTCAATAATGATAATCATTCAATTAGAATTCCTCCTTATGTTCCTATCAGACAAAAGAATGTTCCAAGGAAATTCATCCAAAAATGGATTCATACTGGAAGATTGTTTAGTCCTGATGGTTCCAATTGTAAATTGAGAACCTAATCTCCTGTTTCCTGTTGTGTGCAGAATGCTTCCTGGACTAAAGCACAATGGCTATTTGATAGTGGATGCGGAAAGCACATGACAGGAGACAAAACAAATCTGGTCGATTACAAAGCTTGCAACACAGGACCAGATATCGATTTCTTTGGAGAATTAAATCCCTCTCTGGGATTTGGCAACGTCAAATTGGGAACATTAACAATCACTGACGTATTACATGTTAAGGATTTGAAATATAATCTATTTAGCATGAGCCAGTTTGCAGACAAGGGTTTTACTATAAAATTCAAAGCAAAATATTGCAAACTAATTGACAATGAGTCAAAGCAGACAGTCTTGGTTGCTCGGCGGAAAGGTAGTCTTTATGTTGCCGATTGGGCATCTGCCACAACTGAAGAATGTCTCATGGTGAGTCAATCTGGTCACGTGAAGAGCCTTGGTTATGGCACAAAAGAATGAGTCACTTGAACTTCAAAACTCCGAGCAGACTTGCCAAGAAAGAGTTAGTGGTTGGCCTTCCTGAACATCTTCGAAAGGATGGTATCATTCGCTGTCAGATGGGGAAACAATCTAAGATCTCTTTCAAGTCCAAAATTAGACACTCTAGTGTTAGACCACTGCAACTATTACACATGGATCTTTTTGAATCATTTGTAACTAGTTATGCAGGAAAGAAGTATGGTCTGGTTGTTGTAGATGACTTCTCAAGATTCACTTGGGTTGTCTTTCTGAAACACAAATCTGATGCCAGGGTGGAGATACCAAACTTGCTGAAAAAGCTTGAAGTCATGAAAAATGACAAGGTATCTGCAATCAGAATAGACCATGGTACTGAGTTTGTCAACCAGTACATAAAAGAGTTTTGTACCTGCAAAGTTATACAACACCAACTTTCCTCTGTAAGAACACCTCAACAAAATGGTGTTGCAGAAAGGAAAAACAGAACCCTTAAAGAAGTTGCAAGGACGATGCTAGCTGACACTGAAATAAGTGAAATTTATTGGGTTGAAGCTGTAAACACAGCTTGCTACACTCAGAACAGATGCTTGATAAACAAACACCATAACAAGACCCCTTATGAAATCTTGGTTGGTAGACCCCCTAATATCAAACATCTGAGAGTATTTGGTTGTAAATGTTTTGTTCTAAACAATGGGAAAGATTATCTGAGAACATTTCAACCAAAGGAAGATGAAGGTGTATTTCTTGGTTATTCCACGAATAGCAAAGCCTACAGAATTTACAACAAAGAACAAAGAAAATTGAAGAATCAATTCATGTTGTATTCTATGAAGGAAGTAAGAAAACACCTCCTATTGATGAACTCTCAGAAAGGTTCAAAGAACTATTGCTGAGGGATTCTGAAGAAGAATCCTCAGAAAGGAGAAATATCATTATGGAAAGTGAGGATGACTCTGACGTAGAAAAGCATGAAGTGCCTAGTAACAACAAGATGACTCACAAACATGATGAAGAATTTCCTATGAAACTTCCAGAAATGGAAACTGAAGATGTTCATCATGAAGCTATCTCTGGAAACAATCTCTCTGAAAGACATGTTCCAGATAGCTCAAACACTGAGCAAGTGTCAGACATTAATTGCCCTTCTGAGGAGCAAAATGTCTTAGATACTGAAATAGTATCAAATCAAAATCCTAGTGATTCACATTCAAATCATTTGGATATTGATCCTACTAGCACTAAACCTATGATGAGATGGATCAAGGATCATCCTGCAAAAGATGTGATTGGACCAATTAATCAAGGTGTTAGGACTAGGAGAGCAATAGCTGAAAATGCTAATTCTCTCTTTGGATGTTTCATCTCAAATATTGAACCTAAAAATATAGAAGAAGCATTAGGAGACCAAGATTGGATCTCTGCAATGCAAGAAGAGTTGGATCAATTTGAGAGAAACAAAGTATGGAAACTAGTTCCATTTGTAGAAGGAATATCTATGATTGGAACTAAATGGGTTTTCAGAAACAAAATGAATGAATCTGGTGAAATAACCAGAAACAAAGCAAGATTGGTTGCCAAGGGATTTACCCAGACTGAAGGCTTAGACTTTGATGAGTCATATGCAGGTTGCAGTTGGATGCAATAAGACTCTTTCTAGCCTTTGCAGCTCATAAAGATTTTAAGTTTATCAGATGGATGTCAAAAGTGCATTCTTGAACGGTGAACTTGCAGAAGAAGTTTATGTTGAGCAACCACCGAGCTTTGAAGTTTCCTCAGAAAGTAGAATGGTCTATAAATTACAGAAAGCTCTGTATGGAGTGAAACAGGCTCCAAGAGCATGGTATGACACTTTGGCCAAATACCTTCTGGAAAGTGGTTTCAAGAAAGGTAAAGTTGATAAAACTTTATTTACCTTAAATCATGACGGGAAACTACTCTTAGTTCAAGTATATGTTGATGACATCATATTTGGATCTAAGGACAAGCAACTTTGTAATGACTTTGCAAATCTCATGAAAAGCAAGTTTGAGATGAGCATGATGGGAGAAATGAATTATTTTCTAGGATTGCAAGTCAAACAACTCAATGATGGAATATTCATTAGTCAAACAAAGTATGCAAAAGATATGCTCACAAAATTCAATCTTAAGCCTTCTGAAAAGAATGCTAAGATACCTATGAGCATTGGAACCAAAATGACCTATACTGAATCAGATAAGAGTGTGGAAGAACATAAGTATAGGAAATTGATAGGTTCACTACTTTACCTCACCGCAAGTAGACGATATTCAATACGCGTTGGAGTGTGTGCTGATTTGAGACAAATCCGATGCAAACACACTACAACGTTGCTATGAAAATATTAAGGTATGTAAAAGGTACAAGAGATGTAGGATTGTGGTATCCCAAAGAAAGCGGATTGAGTTTAGTGGGTACTCGGACCTTGATTATCTTTGGATCAACGCTTGATAGGAAAATCACCTCGTGAACTTGTCGGTACTAGACTTATCTCGTGGTTTAGCAAGAAGCAAAACTCAATTGCAACTTCTACCAGAGGCTGAATATATTGTCTTTGGTTGTTGTGCAACACAAATTCTGTGGATACAACAACAACTTAAAGACTATGGACTCGATGAGAAGAAAACTCCCATTTTCTGTGACAACACAAGTGCTATTGCGATTACACAGAATCCTAAATTTCATGCCAGAACAAAGCATATTGATGTTAGACATCACTTCATCAGAGACCATGTTGAAAAAGGCAATATAGAGATACTCAAGATTGGCACTGAAGACCAACTTGGAGATATCTTCACTAAGCCACTACAAGAAAGTAGATTATTAGCCTTAAGACATAGTCTTGGACTAATGGAACTACCAATGAACTGAAAGAGTTCAGGAATCTGGAACGGACATCCATTGAAGAGGTATCTGGAATGGGCATCCAGAGAAGAGGTATCTGGAACGGGCATCCAGAGAAGAGAAAAGAGAAAACTGGAACAGGTATCCAGAAGTCAAAAAGGCTAAAGAGCAAAAAGACAGCTTAAGATCTCTGAGACGGGAACTCAGATATCTAGTTCACTCAGTGAGGGGGAACACAAAAGAGAATAGTACAACTGTCTACAGTCTACTACTCTCTTGAAATTTGTATTATTTCTATCTTTGTGTAAAACTTGGACAAATATTGAGTATGGGATAGACTCAGATACAAACAGTGTTCTTAGTCACACAGAATTGTGATTCAGATAGCAAATCGCCAAAATTCATTAATTGGGCACAATCACAATTGCTGATTGTGATCATTGCTGAAGAAGCAATGGTGACCCTTGATGAAATTATGCGTTTGATCTTAACGGACGAAATTAATTCTCTGTAAATAGTGGACTGTTGAAATTCAGACGTGGCCCACTATGCATTTAATGCCGAACAAACTTTTACCCACGCCTCACTGCAATTCACAGATACATACATACAAAACCAATTTGTGTGTATATGTTTGTTAGAATTACGTTGCTATATATATAGGATTTTGGCAAAAGAGATCACTTTCGCCTAATCCAACATTCAGACTTGCACAAAAATAGCAAAACCTTCTCTTGATTCTCTGCAAACCTTTTACAATCTCTGCAAATCAAGATTAAGTTTTTCTAGAAAGAATTACTGAATCAAATCTCATTCAAACACCAATTTCAAATCCCTACACTATATAAAGAGATGGCCCCTAAAAGTTCAACCACACTGAAATCTCAATCCTCCTGATGGTACTGAAAAGCAAGCACCAGAGTTGGTTATTGTGAACAACCGACTGGTAGGAGATTTTAATCCTGACCACTGGACTTCAAATCACATAATGATTTGGGGTGGTGCCATGGTTGAGGAATACCTCACGGCTGCAATAGAAAACCAAGCTGACAGAAAGCTAATTCTTGACATGCTTGAAAAGGCACAAATCAAGGGTTTTCTATCTGCTCGCCCTAGTGGAATTTCATCACTCGATGTGTTGGAATTCTACAACAACTCCAGGATAATTTCCTGTGTTTCTAAAAACCTTTGAAATAGTGCATTAAAACCTCGATCGAGAAAGGAAATCCTTCGGACTTAACAACTTTCAGAAAGTTGTTTGAGTTTCAAAATCTTGGAAAGGATTTTGAAATAAACACCAAGGATGATGATCTCCTTGAAGGTGTTAACAAATTGTACAGTGATGTGTGTGATCTTGAAAAATCAGATACACCCACTGAGTTCAAGCTTGCTGACATCCGAACCAGACATCTGATGGTTCACTGGGATGTATTGGCATTCTTCATAGATGCTTTGATGGTCTACAAGGAGGTGCTGACTAGATAAGCCAAGAACGATGGATCAAGATGTTCTTGCTGGATCAACAAGACAAAAGGTTGGAAAAACCATTTAAATTGGTAAAGTACGCCATCAAGAAGTTTGTGAAGAAGATTCAAGGCTTCGAGCCTAAGATTGCCAAAGGACTAGCTGAGCCAAAGTCCATGAGGCTATGGTGCGAAGATATGCTACTTGTCGGAGAAGCTTGGCATTAAGCTCGGAGAGGCAATTTGAAATAGCCAACAAGTAACTCTACAAATATGAGTATACTAACTTGATGAAAAAGGTTACTGGGTCTCAGAAAGGTTCTAAGAAGCGAAAGTCTGAAAAGGTATCTGAAGAAAAGGTTGCGACCAAGAAGCCCAGAACTTCAAGAAAGAAGTCTGCTGGCAAATCAGAAGACACACCCAAAGAGGTTGTCGATTCTCAGATATCTACAGGCCTTGCCGATGAACTGATAAAGGCAGATCAACTCATCAATGCTGCAAAAGAATCATCAACTACTGCACAAGTAGACTCAGCAAGAGAAAGTGCGTTCAGAAATGTTGCGACTAATGCAGAATGCCTTGCTGATGAACTCATAAATGCTGCCAAAAGTGGTGAAAAACACCAAGCCCTATCTGCAGAAACCGCAGGAGTTATGGACCAATCAGTTCCTAATGCTGATGAGAGCTCTGACGATGAAGATGATGAACTAGTCATCTCTCAAGTCCTAGAAAGAGCAAAGAGGGCTAAGGTTACTGAAATAGTAACTGGTGAAAAGGTATCTGAAAAAGAACCTACACCACAGGTTGCTGAACAAGCACCTATAGCAAAGGTTGTTGGTACAAATACTTCATCAGGGAACGTTTCTTATGCACAACTTCAAGAAGCCCTGATGAGTGGCAATTTAGTGCTGGCAGATGCTGATGAAAATGCCACATCTAAAAATCTGGAAGAACTTTCTACTGACCAATCCTCTGCTTCCAGACAACCACAACAACCACAACAGCCACAACAGCCACAAGTGGTTGATGAAATGGTAAATGAACTCCATTTTGAATTACCAGCAATGCAGTATGCTGAAGAAAATCCTGCAAAAGAGCAGGTTCCCCAACTCAATGAGAGGGATCAAACTGAGATATCTACTCAGAATGATCAACCAGGGGAGGCAACTGAGTTGCATACTCAGGAAAGGTGTGAAGTACCTGAAACTTCAAACAAAGAAGAAATACTGGAACAAGAAGACCAATGTATAGAAAGGTCACAAGTTTCAGAGACCAATCAGCCTGACATGGATCAGGTAGTTGAATGGTTTAACTCTTATCTTGTGCAAATTTTATGCTTGTACATCTTGTTATTTATCGAAATTCTTTGTTACAGGCTAAGTTAGAAACACAAGGACAAGAGGAAGCTGGAAAGCTTGCCTCAGAAACTGAGAAAGAGGTCTCATCAACCTCACCTCTTAAGAAATCTGAGCCTGTCCTACAGGTGATAAAATGTTTCTTAAGTTGTCATTTTTCAGTTATATGATAATTTACTTAACCAATTAAGTGAATGTTTCTAACAGGCTCCAACTGAGAAAGAGGAAGATAAGGCAGAAATGCCAGAAGAAAACCCAGAAACCGACAAGGTTTCTGAAGAACAGATCATTGAGCCTTCCAGTATGAAGGTATATGAAAATCAATGATAAATATTCTTCACCTTGGGTTAACTAAAACTTCTTCTCTAAATTATTCAATGCTTTCTACTCACAGGCTCACTCAGAAGTAGAAGTGCAAGGGGACAGAGTTGCGACATCCCCTGCACCTATGGAAATTGATGAGGCATCAAGGCCTTCATCACAAGAAAAGATTCCAGAGACTGCACAAGTCTCTGAGAGACAAGTATCTGAGCCTCCCATGGAGGTAATTGACCTCTCAGATATCTGACTTGTCACTTAAAGTTTTCTTGATAAAATTTCCTAAGTATTGTGATAATTTTAATTCTCAGGTTCAAGAAAGAAAGGTTGATGAGGACCATACTTCCAAGTCTCCGCCTCACATCAAGATATCTGAGACACCAATTGTCTCAGTAGCACAAGTCTCTGAGCCTGAAGTACTTACTCAGGCTCAAATAAGTGCAAAGCAGGCTCCCAATGATGAGAAAAGGGACCTACTTCCCTTCTTCAAAGCTCACACCCTGCCAAAGCATATTCAATGCTTCAAGAAATGGCAAAGGTTAAGGTGCTCTGATCTCTCTGAAATATTGAGAATCACAGATCAACCAAACAGACGAGCACGAGCTCTTGACTTGGAGACATATATCCATGCAATGTTCCCTACCGAGCGATTACGATTGCGACTCTATTGCATAAGGATTTCTCGGAGAAGTGGCGCCTGATTTGATACAAGCCTTTGAACAGGCAGATGATCAGACAAGATTACAAATGGCATTCAAGCCAGTTCTGCCCCAAACTCTGCAATTTATACCTTCTGAACAAGAAGAGGTTAATGGGCAGAAGATCACTATTCCTGAAGTGATCAATCTTGTATCTGAAGATGATGAGGAGGAAGAAATAAACGAAAATGACTTCGATGAACCTCCCACTGACCATCACCAAAAGGATGACACGAACAAAGGATGATGATGATGCCCACGAGTGGACCGGAGGAATTTCACTAAGAATAATGCCTCAATTCTGAAAAGCACATCGAGAAGACTTCACAGAAATCTCCGTCCCCATCTCCTCAGAAATCTACTCATCCATCTTCCCAACACCCAGTTACTACTGAACAAGTAGTTGAGCTTTCTGAAGAAACCAATCAGAAAATATTAAACACTCAAACCAGAACTGCTCAACTCAAACAACTGTTGCAAGAAGAACAACAACTCCATCTTCAACTGGAAGATCAAATAGCTAGATCCAGAGACAAGCTTGATCAACTACAAGATCAATACTTACAAGAAATGATTGCTTACTCTGAGGTTAAAGAGCTACAGGATGCTGTGAATGCTATCACCAAAGAACTTGATACTGAAGAAGTATCTGAAGTCAAGCATGATGTTAAGGCTGCATCATCTACAAAAGAAGTACCATCCTCCTCCCAGAAAGGAAAGAAACCAATCTCTGAGATGGTTGCTGGACTCGATACAATCGATGAAAATGTCCAAGAGGATGAAGATCACTGGGATGATTACTCAGATGATGAAGAGAAGACAAGACTTTGGCAGAGCACCGCAATGAACATTTAGCGGTTTCTCACTTGAAAAGGAAGCTGATTGCTCCTGCAATATTCAGCATACTGCCAAATGTCCACTCCCATGAATACATGAACAGATATGCAATCTTGGCTCATCCGAACAAGGAGTTGTCTTCACTAAACAAGGAAGTAATTGCCTGTCCCTCTCGAATCGAAAAAGTTCAGAGCTCATCACTCGAGAGAACAACTAGCATAGTCATTGCTCGGAAAGATCTGGAATGATAAGGACGATGATCGTCTTTAGCTGAAAAAGCTTTCCAAGGCAAGTTACATGCTGAAAAGCAGATGCCATCCTAGGCCCATTGGCGAGCTCACCGATAAGGACAATGGACTTATCAAGCAAAATCGAGCTCAAAGCCGAACTTGAAGTTGGTCAATGACATAATTATTTACAAGGGCATTTTAACTCTCTCTCGATTCTTTTATGAGAGAGTCACCAACAATGACTAAGGGAAAGAGTGTACAAATCTGGACCTCAAAGTCGGGGAATGGGAAGAAGGAGAAGAAACAAGAAGAAATCTGAGTCAAAAGTGCGGCTCGAGAGAGGAAGAAGAAACATGAAAACTTCCCACCACCACTCGTAATCAATGAACCCTCCTCAAGCCAAGCTTTGCAAATAGTAGCTTCCCGAAACCTCTTCAAGGAACTACAATGATAACAAGGGCCATGGCACAAAAACCTCCAAGGAGTACCAAGGCTCCAAGGAGAAGACAAGTTAAAGGGATTGATGAATCTTCTGAAGAAGAAGAAGGCCAAATCAAGTCCCTGGCAATGAAGAAGCGTCAGAAACTCTCACAAGATTTAATCTTGATGATGATGAGAAGCGATGAAGATGAAGCTCATTTTCACAAGAAAAGGAAAATTGAAAGCCTAATCGAGCCCATAGCAAAGCCCTAGCGCTAAAACACCCTCTGGAAATACCAAGTCTATCCGGTGGTTCTTCAAGCAACAACCCCAAAGAGAATTCAAGATGAGAAGGAATGATCGAGAGTGAAAGCAAAGACAAAGTCAACTTCCACTCGTGCGGAAGAAGCCAAAATAGAGTATGTGAAGTATGACAATGATTCCTCTGTCTACAGGTGCATCAATCAGAAAAATGGCTATTGGATTCTGGAACTTAAGCATCTACTGGTAAATTCAAGATTTCCAGAACCAATCCATAAACAACTTATGGCATGGAGAAAAGATAAGCCAACCTTGATCAACACCAATCACATTAAAGCCTGGTTGGATTTTGAAGTTGTCAAGAGAACTGAAGCCATGAGAAAGGACCTCTTTGATGAATGTCCATATGGAAAGCCAGATGATGTGCACAGAATTCTGAATATCACAGGAACAGGCACAAGAGCAAGACTCGCTGTGGAACCCTATGAGTCGTTCTATCTAACTGAAGATCAATACAAGGGTGACATCAGATATCTGAGGATTATCTACGAATACTTCAAGCTTTCAGATATCATAATAGAGCATGCCTGGAAGTGGGGAAAGTATCTGTGGGTCAAACATTTTGTCAAGAAAAATCCTACCAAAACCTACAAAGAGGTCTGTGGATTTGCCAGAGACACTGAGATGCTCGTCAGAACACTTCTCTATGATTATTCTGATGACATCAAAAGGTTTGGAGATAGGAAATTTGCAGACTGATCCATAGAACTACTGTTGAAGACTTGAAGAGTTGAAGAGTTGAAGACTAGTCTATTAGGATGTTTACTTGGAGCTTGGTTACTCTTGTTGTCCTAATTTACTATGTATTTTTGTATTTTTGCTGACTGAGCTAAACTTGGTTTATGTATTGAAGTTATCTGTAATCTCTCTTTGTAACTGATCTGAAGAACTTACTCTCAGATAATATTCTATAAAAGATAACTTGTCAGCAAAGATCACACCTTGTGATTTGGTTGATGTCTACTTTCTGCACTTAATTGAATGATTTGAAAAATCTTAAGAAATGATTAAGTGTTGGATTGATCACTTATCCAGATTTGTAATAGGTCAGATAGTCATCGTTGACTGATCAAAAAGGGGAAATTTGTTAGGAAATTTGTTAGATATTTTGTCAGAAATATCTGTTTAGATTTTGATCAGCAACATGATGACTTATCTTAGTCTCAGAAAGGTGATTAGTACTCTTGGTTCACTTGAACATTGTAAAAGAGGAAACCCACTAAGTATGATAGTCTAGCTAATCTTGTATAGGATGTTAGGTCTCAAAATGTAATTTTTATTTTATGAAGAGAAGACCAAGAAGAAGACATCCAAGTAGAACAAGCTTAACGACATTGAAGACTTGAAGAAACTGCACAAGATTACTGAAACAGTTTTTCAGATACCTTAGACAGATATCTTGAGGACACAAATAGTTTTAAACAAACTGTGTACTTGATTTGGGTAACTAAGGAATAACTCCAAGGTTAACGGAGTATAGGAAGTACTTGATTTGGGTAACTAAGGAATAACTCCAAGGTTATTGAGCACAGGAAGTACTTAGCTTGGGAAGCTAGGGAATAGCTCAAAAAGGTTTCTGAGTACAGGAAGTACTTGGCTGTGAAAGCCGGGGAACAACTCAGGGGGAACATTTGGTTGGGAACCATCTGTTTAAGGAATCTTAGAATAGGATTTTTGTAAGGTGACCTCAATTATCTATTCTAGTGAATTCTAGGTCTTCGGAAGACCGAAGTGGATTAGTTGGAGGATTACGCCACCTCCAGATACCACTATACTTGCTGTGTTATTTACTTTTCTGTACCTACATTTCAGCAACACACACACACACACACACTTTAACTGTTTCTGCACTTATCTATCTTAAGTCTTCCGCGCTCTGATTATAAGTATCAGATATCTACTCAGACTGAGAAATAGTTTTTATCGACAAAAGTTTTAAAAGACTATTCACCCCCCCCCCCCCCAGTCTTTTACTTTGCTGTTATTTGGACCAACAAAATAGAACTTTGTTAGACATGGTAAGATCCATGATGAGTTTCTCAACTCTTCCAACATTCTTATGGGGATATGCATTACAAAATTCAATTTATATTCTGAACAAGGTTCCATCTAAGTCAGTCGAAAGAACACCATATGAGTTATGGCATGACAAGATGCCTACTCTATCACACATGCGAGCCTGGGGTTGTCCTGCATATGTGAAGAAGATGCTCACTGGCAAGTTGGATACTAAAAGTGCAAAATGTTACTTTATTGGTTATCCTAGGGAAACCAGATGCTATTATTTCTATTTTCCTAAAGAACACAAAATTGTTGTGTCTAGACACGCGTTCTTTCTAGAAGATGGTTATGTCTTCAATGAACAGGAACGTAAAATAATAGAATTCGAGGAAACTCAAGAACCACAAAGTAACATTGGGGTTGAAAAGTTGTCAATTAGAGGTGACAACAATTCAGTGGGAGCTTTAGAAGAATCACATGGTGGAAGTATGTCACTGGGTGGATGTCTTCCAACCAGTGGGAGCATTACTTTACAATTGCAAAGTACTCCTACTCAATCTGCAGAGACAAGTATGGATAATGTCTTTCCTTCCCACCAGGACACAATCATGGATGATGTTCCTGAACAGTCTCAAGATGTCGAACAGTCCGACATACGAGAACCTCATCACAATCAGAATACACAGCCTGAACAAACACAAGAAATCGTACTCCGTAGGTCAACGAGGTTACACAAACTTCAAATAAGGATGAATCTACTCTTAGAGTATCATGAGGATGATGATGTAGACATTCCGGATAGGGATGATCCTAAGACTTACACCGAGGCAATGTCTGACATTGACTCGAAGAGGTGGCAAAAGGCCATGAAATCCGAAATAGAATCGATGTATTACAACCAATTATGGAACTTAGTTGACATGCCGGATGGGGTTAGACCTATTGGATGTAAATGGGTTTTCAAGAGGAAAACCGATGCCGATGGCAAGGTGCAAACCTACAAGGCTATGTTAGTGGCAAAAGGTTATAGTTAAAGACAAGCTATTGACTACGATGAGACCTTTTCTCCAGTTGCAAAGATCACGTCTATTCGGATTTTACTTGCAATAGCTACATACCATGATTATGAGATTTGTCAAATGGATGTTAAGACTGCCTTCCTTAATGGAAACCTTGAGGAGGAGGTGTATATGATACAACCTGAAGGCTTCACACCTAAGTCAAATCCCAAAACAGTCTGCAAGCTATAGAGGTCCATATATGGACTAAAGCAAGCCTCTAGGAGTTGGAATATCCATTTTGACGAAGCTGTCAAATCGTTTTACTTCGTCAGAAGTATGGAAGATCCATGCGTTTACATGAAACACAGCGATAAAGGAATTGTCCTTATGGTTATTTATGTCGATGATATATTGATCATGGAAAATAATATTCCTTTCTTACGGTCCGTGAAAGATTGGTTATCCAAAACCTTTTTAATGAAGGATTTGGGTGAAGCCTGATGCATCCTTGGCATTAGGTGTTGGGGTTATCACAGTCCACCTACTTCGACAAAGTGATGAAACACTTTAGAATGGATGAATCAAAGAAAGGATTCTTGCCAGCAAGACATGGGGTTACTCTATCAGTAAAGGATCGTCCTTCTACGATAGAGGAGATCGAATACATGAAGAAGATACCATATGCATCGGCAATCGGATCTATCATGTATGCATGAATTGCACAAGGCCAGATGTGGCCTATGCACTAAGCGTTACTTGTTGACACCAACAGAATCCAGGTCAAAAGCACTGGACAACTGTGAAAGCAATTCTTAGGTATCTTAGAAGAACTAAAAATTGTTTTCTGGTGTATGGTGGATAGCCAGAGCTAATGGCGTCTGGGTACGTCGATGCTAGTTTCCAGTCAGATCCAGGTGACTATAAGTCACAAACTGGATATGTGTTTGTACTTAACGGAGGAGCGGTGAGTTGGAAAAGTTCCAAACAAGCCACCACTGTTGATTCAACGACCGAATCCGAATACATTGCTGCATCAGAAGTCGCGAAGGAGGCTGTCTGGATTTCTGAGTTCCTAAAGGAACTAGGGGTAGTTCCAAGTGCTAATAGTCCAATAAAAGTTTATTGCGACAACAATGGTGCTGTTGCACAAGCAAAGGAGCCAAGATCCCCAAACAGGAACAAGCATGTACCTAGGAAGTACCATGTAATTAGAGAAATGGTAGCTAGAGGAGAAGTATCTATAGAACGTGTACCCACTGAGGATAATGTAGCTGATCCTTTCACCAAAGTTTTGAGTGCAGATAACCATGTTAGACATTATGAAAATCTGGGTGTTAGACATATGGGTGATTGGCTCTAGGCTAAGTGGGAGATTGAAAGTATGTATGTCCTAAAGACAACCATTATTAGGATTAATATGTACTTGATCACATTCTGTTTATTTTATTATATGAGACATATGATGTTTATTTGGCATTGTATTTATTGAATTAATTATCTGGTTGTTTGAGTTATTCTATAAAATGTTCCCATGGACTTTATGTTATCACTAAGTATGTGAGAACTCGAGTGACTAAGCATAAGTCCTAAAATCGCCCCAATCGATGATCATTGAGATATGAGATATCAATGATGCATATTAAGATTGGCATGTGGTCTGCATCATATTCTTCGAGAATGTAGTAGTTCTCACGACTACGAATAGCTTGGTTATTCATGATGGACACATGGACACTTTAGAGAGTGTTGGTATTGTATACCCAACCTAGAAACCATTTGATAGAATCTATTTATGTGTCTATGGGAGTATCGGAGTGTAGGGTGATGAAGTAGTCCTTTGACTTGAGGTCAATACTTACTACATGTGCGGAGTGTTGTGCTTTGACCATGACCAATGCTTGCACTCCTTATAGGGGTGGACACGGCATGTGTTGGGCACATCACGAAGCACATGTGAGTAGTAGTTGAATCAAGATAGGATTCATTCCTCCTAATAGATTTAGAGAGAATACTTTAGTTCTCATATTTAGTGTGATAGTTAGTCATTGGCCAATGCATGAGATGTATTCAAAATAGTGTTTGAATATGATCATAGACAACTAATAAGAATGAGAAATAAATGAATAAGTTATTAGAACATACACAATATCGAGTTCTAGACTTATTCGAGTATTCACGAATGAAAGTACCGTACCATCACGAACCCTACGTTACATGTGGCTTGTATATCCCCTCAAACGCTCCTTGTATATTAATAATGTCTGGTAAATCGTCTATGAATTTCACCAAGACCTTGATTTGATTAGTGTTTAATATATAAGGCCCTATGGGTCATACTTTATGGTGATTGTTCTACCGATGAGTATTATGATAAATTATGAATTAATTGTATTAGTAATAATTCATTATGAGAATTATTAATTAGATTTAATAATTTATAATGTTTTGGGCCAATTGGAATTGAAGTCCATAAAGATTACAAAAAGGAAACAAATGGGTTGGGCCTATGAGGATCGAACACAGGACCTCCGATCCATAACCAGACTGCATGACAAGCTGGGCTGGACGAGAGTTTGTTGTGTGATGGATTCTTTTGTGTTTTGACCGACTTTGGCAGACTGAAATTGATAGGATCAAATCATGTTATTTTCGTTTCCTTATGAGACAAAACTTTGAGTTTTGTTTGGACTAGGATTCATGCCCAACGTGAATCTAAACATTATATGTATAGACTAAGTTGGTCTTCATAATTCTCAATTCAATATTGGCATTTAATACTCACTAAATAGTTTGAAGAACATCCTAGCGTTCTTGGTAGAATTAATCCCCGTGGATACCGAGGTTGAGGAACAACATGTCAAATTAAAGATATCACTCCTGAGGAACTTGAAGAGATTCGAAGATCGGAAGCTGAAGCAGAGGAGCAACAATTGGATTTTGCTGAAGTTCATGTTGCTGATCCTGAGCTGGAATTGTTGCTATTGGAAGTAGACAAGTAAGTGCAATTACAGCTCTATACATGCTCATGTTGAATAATCATTATCAGTAAGATTAAAATTTTTGAAATTCCACTGCGTATACTATCGTGTTACATCTTACGATTTTCAATAGCTACCGCCCACTGGTTCTTGGTGGCCATCTGCAGACCGCCCATCATTTTAGCTGCGCCACCTCCGCCGGGATTTGGACGGTGGAAAAAATGATCGAGGGAATTAGGGATCGGAGGTGATGGAAGATGTAACGAAAAAGGGAGGCGCAGTTACTCATGGAGAGAGCTATAATAATGAAGAAGAAGAAGTAGAAGAAGGAAGAGAGTAAATGAGCGATACTATAGAGAAGAAGGACAGATTTGAAGAAAAAAAATGGAGGGTTAATGAGCGAAACGGCCTTGAGAAGAACAAGAAAGAGAGAACTGTAGAAGACGAAGACAGCCTTGAGAAGAAGAAGAGGAAGAAAGATAGAACTGTAGAAGACAGAGAGACAACTGAAGTAGAAGAAGAAAGAATGAAAGAAGAAGAGAGACATGCGCTATTTGTCTTCTTGTGAGAGTCTGGGCCTTCTCATCATTTTAGTGAGATTTGTATTGTTTTGGGCGAAATTGACCAAAAATGGGGACAAATAATGACTTTCCCCACTCGCTTTCTATTTGGTTATATATAATAACTTATTATTACAATACTTCGTATAGTTTTCTGGTGCCATGTCCAAATTGAGTTGTTTACTACTCTCTAGATACTAATGTTCATCTCAAACTACTTTTGTTTTTAATATACATCAAATCTTAGCTTTCTTAATTGTATTGTATAGAGTTTTAGACGGAAATACATAATGTTTTGAATTTGTTAAATAGGTTGTAAAAACAAGAATAATAATGAACTGTATATTATCATCTAAGGTTTTCCGTAAGAACTAGATCATAGTCAAGTCACTGAAATGCATAGTTCGGTGTGACCGGCTCAAATTTTAATATTAATTCTCAAAATCTAAACCATGATAAAATAAAATTTCAGACTACAAATGCAAAAAATGTTACATCTTAAAAAAATTAAGATTTAAAAATAAAGTGATAAACTTAAAATCTAAACTGATTTTGTACTGTCTCGTTTTCAAATATATGTTTTGCAAATGAAAAATTAATGTTTCACCTTAAATAAATATGAATGGATTAAGTATATTTATAATGTAGGACCTTAAATATGTAAATATTTTGAAAGAATTTATTTCATCAATAAAAAATGATTATTGTTCAATGCGCATAAGTTATCACATAGAAACTAATGAAATTTTATAGAAACATGCTAAATCATAAAGAAAAGTTTAGAGGAAACGATACATAACCAGTAGAACAACAAACAACTTTGAACAAAACTTATATTTACACAAGGAGACGGTCTTCGTACATGGATGCCAATGTCTCAGAGTGAGCAGATGAAGCGGAAGTGAAAGCAATAGAAGCCATTGACAGTTACAGCAAGCTAAATAAAATGGAGAGTATATTGAATGTGAATATTGTTGTGTACAAGATACAGAAATGGAAGAGGAACACTGCTATTTATACAAGATTTCTATCTATGCAATATGTCTAATCTACCCTCTCATTTGAAACTAATTCAGGCGGGAGTTTATAACAAACTAACAAACTCTTAACCTCCTAACTAACCTCTATAACAAACTAACTAATCCTAACTAACTAACGGCCCCTTCATAATACTCCAAACTGAATTAAGCCGTCCACAGCATTGCCTTCCTTGCAGCTCAATATTGTTTGCTTGTCATTTTCTTCAACTGCATCTTCTCGAATGTTCTGATATCCCCCCGTAAGATGAGCATAGATATTTGTTATGCTCATCTTAGACATGAGACGCCTCATATCTGGCTGAGATAATGACTTAGTAAAGATGTCTGCAATTTGTTATTTAGTAGGAATATGCAGAACTTGTATAATCTTGTCAAGTACTTTGTCTCTTACAAAATGGCAATCAATCTCCAAGTGTTTAGTCCTCTCATGAAAAATAGGAATCTTTTTAAGGTGAATAGCCGACTGATTATCACAATACAAAACAATAGGACTATTAAACTCAATGTGAAACTCTTTCAGCAAAGATAGCAACCAAACCACTTCACATGTTGCAAATGATAAGGCTCTATATTCAGCCTCTGATGATGACATGCTAACTGTGTTTTGTTTCTTGATTCTCCAACTAATAATTCTAATAGTTGTCCGCTTACATAAACACACTGTAATAACTGATTATTAATAACCCAACTAGTTACAATACTTTGTATAGTTTTCTCGTGCCATGTCCAAATTGAGTTGTTTACTACTCTCTAGATACTAATGTTCATCTCAAACTACTTTTGTTTTTAATATACATCAAATCTTAGCTTTCTTAATTGTATTGTATAGAGTTTTAGGCGGAAATACATAATGTTTTTAATTTGTTAAATAGGTTGTTAAAACAAGAATAATAATGAACTGTATATTATCATCTAAGGTTTTCCGTAAGAACTAGATCATAGACAAGTCACTGAAATTCATAGTTCGGTGTGACCGGCTCAAATTTTAATATTAACTCTCAGACTCTAAACCATGATAAAATAAAATTTCAGACTACAAATGCAAAAAAGGTTACATCTTAAAAAAAATTAAGATTTAAATCTTGTATAAATAGCAGTGTTCCTCTTCCATTTATTTATCTTGTACACAACAATCTTCACATTCAATATACTCTCCGTTTTATTTAGCTTGCTGTAACTGTCAATGGCTTCTATTGCTTTCACTTCCGCTTCATCTGCTCACTCTGAGATGGTATCAGAGCTCAGATCCTTCTGAATTTATGTTCATCATTCTCATTTTACTGATCGATTATTCATCACAAATCAACTGATTCTCATTCGCGTTTCTTCTTCTGGTTGTTTTGTTTCACAGATTGCTTGATCTTCACTCACATTGCGTATCAAGCTCTCGATCATCAAGTTTACTGGTATTTTGGCTTGATCTCATTTGTTTACGGTTTAATCATCATTCAATTCACTTGTTAAAAGCTTATCTCGAACAATATAGAGTACTACTGCTTGATTGATTGAGTTTCTCTGATTAAAACTCTCGTTGATTGATTGTGTAACCGTTTTCTAGCTCGATTTGTATACAAGTTGTATCGATATGTTTACACTTAGTTTGATTACTGATATTTGATCATCGGTTACTAATATATGCTATCGATCATTTGTTCACACAGAATCTGTTTTTTGAATCAATTCATTCACATATCATCACCAACTGCTTGATATAATGTCTGCTTCAAGTTCTCAAGATACACCTGCTAATGTCAATGCTAATGTTGCTGGCAATGTTACTGAGAAATCTCCTAATGTTGCTGGAAATGTAACTAAGGAGAAGTCACCTATTGTTACTAATGCTGAGAAGGAATTGGATTACACAGATCCTAATAGTCCATATCATTTGTTCCCTCATGATACGCCTACTTCTGGTGCAATCAAGCACATACTCAAGGGTCCTAATATTATCAATTGGAAAAGAGACATGTCATTGTCATTATCCATAAAAAACAAGTTAGGATTCGTCGATGGAACCTTTCTCAAGCCAGAGTTAGATGATCCTCTGTACCTTCCATGGCTCAGGTGCAACAATCTTATACTATCATGGATTCACAACTCCATTTCTGATGAAATATGTGGCACAATTAAACACGGTGTTTATGCTAAAGAGGTATGGCGCAAGCTAGAAGCAAGGTATTCTCAAATGGATAATGTGCGAATTTATGAAATTCAGCTGGCACTTAGTTCTCTTGTTCAAGGAACACAAACAGTTATGGAATATTTCACAAGGCTTAATAGCATTTGGGAGGAACTGCATCTTCACATGCCTCCTCCTCACTGTAGCTGCGGCAAATGTTCATGCCAAGCTCTAACTCATGCTTCTGAAGCTGTTGAAACAGATCAAGTGTTTCAATTCCTTATGGGACTCAATGAAAGTTATGATGGCATAAGAGGCCAAATAATCATGATGTTGCCTGTTCCTACACTAGAGAGATCCTATTCTATCATACTAACTGAGGAACGTCAAAAGAATTCAAGGCACAGTGGTGCTCATGTTGCTGGAGCATCTACATTTCATATGCGCCAGAATCCACCTCCATATCAGGCAAAGAGGAAGGGCAGAGATTCAGTCAAGTGTGCACATTGTGGTTACTCAAATCACACAGTGGATAAGTGTTATAGGCTCATTGGTTTTCCACCTGATTTTAAGTTTACTAAGAAACCTGCTTATGGTAGAAACACTTCCACAGCTCCTATTCATGGATCTGCACAAGCTCCATTCACTAAGTCACACTATGCTAACAATGTTGCTAGTACTTCTACAGATGTTACTACTCAGTACAACAACATTAAGAATCAAGTGTCTCATCTCATGCAATTGTTGGAACAAGGTGTTACTCAGACTAATTCTGTGCCTAGCTCAACTTCTGGATCTCAGGCTTCTCAAGATCATGACAGTGATGGAGATGATCCTACTGTCACATATAATACTCTAGGAGGTATATATTATTGTTCAATTCCATATCATTTTGTTTGTTCAGTTACACACTCATTGAGAGATTATTTCATCATAGATTCTGGAGCTACTAATCATGTCATATGTGATTCTTCTTTATTCACATCTCATATTCAACATGTGCATTCATTTTTTCAGTTGCCTGATAATGCAACATCACAAGTAACCATGACAGGTGATATAAAATTATCAGATCATATCACTCTCGCAAATGTATTGTTTGTTCCAGCCTTTACAGTGAATCTTATTTCTGTTACACAGATTATTAAGGCTAGCATATTTCATTTCTTGTTTTCTCATGATAAATGCATCTTGCAGGGAGTTTCTTCAAAGACAAAGATTGGGCTCGCTAGGAGATTCAAGTCCCTCTTTGTTCTTCACATTAAAGATCTTTCTCAGTTGAATATTCACTCAAATAAAGCTCAGCTTGCTAGTTCTGCAAATTTGTTTTCTTCATGTTCAAATAAAGCGATTAATGATGTTACATCTCATTTTTCTACTCAGCTTTGGCATGCTAGACTTGGACATCCTTCTTTCCAGAGAATGAAGATGATAGAGTGTAATAGTATAGCTCATGTTGATTCCTTTGATTGTACTGTTTGTTTAGAAGCTAATCAAAGAAAATTATCTTTTCCAGTTAGCAACTCTGTAACAACTGAAATATTCTCATTAATACATGTTGATGTTTGGGGTCCATACTCTATTTCTTCTTTAAATGGTCATAGATATTTCTTAACTCTTGTAGATGATTACTCAAAGTACACTTGGGTTCATCTTTTCTCAAATAAATCAGAAGTACAACATATATTGCTTAATTTCTTCACACTTGTGGAGACACAGTATCATACTAAAGTTCAGATCATGAGATCTGATAATGGTACAGAGTTTACTGTACTAACTCCAAAACTCAAAGCTTTAGGCATTATTCACCAAACAAGCTGTGTATATACACCTCAGCAGAATGGTGTTGTTGAAAGAAAACACCAGCATTTATTGAATGTTGCTAGAGCTCTCATTTTTCAGTCACAAGTACCATTCAAGTTCTGGGGAGATGCTATATTAACAGCCACATATCTGATCAATAGAACCCCATCTCCTCTTCTTGATAATCAATGTCCATTTACCAAATTTTATGGTCATTCACCTGAATACTCTAATCTCAGAGTATTTGGTTCACTTTGCTATGCTTCAACTCAACAACATCAGAGGTCAAAGTATGATCCTAGAGCCACAGCTTGCATCTTTATTGGATATCCTCCTCATACTAAAGGCTATAAGCTGTATAATATTCAGACTCATAAATTTTAATCTCTAAAGATGTTCACTTTCTTGAACATATTTTTCCATATTCAAAATTTGCTACAGTTGGTACTCATTTCCCTATACATGATGATAATTCTGCAGATAATATACTTGATTTTCCTTATCCTACTCATACTTCAGCTACTCATGTTTCTCCACTTTCCCCTTCTATCTCTGAACATGTTACACCTCTTGTTCATGATCATTCTGGTTCACATAAACATTCTCACTCACCTGTTCAACTCTCTCATGATAATACAAATCATGATTTTCAATCTACAGACATGTCACATGCTAGTTCTGGTGCTGTTGATCCTCCCACTGATGATCATGCTACAACTATGCAGATCCCTACTAGTCCTGCTCATAATAGTCCTATTCTCGGGAGATCAACTAGGCAGGCTATCACTCCTCCTAAACTTAAAGACTACTATCATAAAGTTTCTCATTCCAAACCTTCTTCTCATTATCTATTTCACATTATATTTCATATGAGAATTTAACTCCTTCAGATCATCAATTTACCTTAAATATTGTTTCTAATCCTGAGCCTTCTAATTATCATCAAGCTGTACAATCACCTGATTGGACACAAGCTATTAAAGCTGAGCTCCAGGCTTTAGAAGATAATAACACTTGGTCTGTAATTCCACTACCTCCAAGTCACAAACCTATAGGGTGCAAGTATGTATTCAAGCTGAAACTAAAACCTGATGGATCAATTGATAAATATAAAGCCATATTAGTGGCTAAAGGCTATTCTCAGAGATTTGGTTATGACTATTTTGAAACCTTTAGCCCAGTGGCTAAGCTCACAATTGTCAGAACTTTTTTAGCCATTGCAGCTGCTCAACATTGGGACTGTGAACAAATGGATGTTCACAATGATTTCTTGAATGGTGATCTTGATGAAGATATCTACATGGACATTCCTCTTGGATACTTGTTTCATGGGCAACCATGTATAACATCACCAATTACTTCTTCACCTTCGCCATGTGATACTGATAGCTCTAGACTTGTTTTCAAACTTCATAAATCATTATATGGTTTGAAATAAGCATCCATGCAATGGAATCACAAATTTACTCACACTCTACAGGAGCTTAATTTTGTTCAGTCTAAATCAGATTATTCTCTATTCACCAAAACCACTTCAGAAGGTTTTGTTGCTTTATTAGTATATGTGGATGATATTCTAATTACTGGTTCAAGTTCTGATTTGGTTAAAATGGTTAAAGATATGTTACATAGTCAATTCAAGATCAGAGATTTAGGTGAAGTAAAGTATTTTCCTGGTCTTGAAATCACTAGAAATTTACAAGGCATCCATGTGTGTCAAAGGAAATATGTATTAGAAATGTTGTCAGAAACAGGTTTAACATATTAACATATTGTAAACCTGTAGTCACTCCAATGGAGGTAAATATCAAGCTCACTAGCACAGATACAAATGAGTTAAATGATCCCACAGTTTACAGAATATTGACAGTTACAGCAAGCTAAATGAAATGGAGAGTATATTGAATGTGAAGATTGTTGTGTACAAGATACAGAAATGGAAGAGGAACACTGCTATTTATACAAGATTTCTATCTATGCAATATGTCTAATCTACCCTCTCATTTGAAACTAATTCAGGTGGGAGTTTGTAACAAACTAACAAACTCTTAACCTCCTAACTAACCTCTATAACAAACTAACTAATCCTAACTGACTAACGGCTCCTTCATAATACTCCAAACTGAATTAAGCCGTCCACAGCATTGCCTTCCTTGCAGCTCAATATTTCTTGCTTGTCATTTTCTTCAGCTGCATCTTCTCGAAAGTTCTGATACAATGTCCCTCTAGTTCCTACTGTAGCCCCATATAGTCCCGGGCGGGGTGGATACCTGTCCAAGCCAACAAGAGAAGCTTACTAGCCTTCACTCCCCTGGCCCTGAAGCTTTTGAGATGATTCAAAACCACCTGACTCTCATTCTTTGGAATCGTGTAGCTAATGCGAGTACAATTGCACAAATTAGCTTAGGTTGGACATTTTATGCAGCTTATGTCATTTATGAATATTTCCTCAAACGGGTCGACCAGAGATTCCAGTTTGAGAAGACATTCTCTAATAATGCCAACAAGTTATTGCGGAGGAGTGGCAGACGAATGTTGAAAGTACTTTTAAGGCTCAACAAAATGCTCAGACAAACCAAGAAGTGTCTTCATCGTAATTTAGGTTCGGAGACAACTATCCCTTACCTAGCGGCCAATGGAAATTCAACACCCGTAAACCGTCCATAATGTTGGCCATTTTGGCTGAAAATATTATGCCTGCTTCCAAATCGTCCAAGAGTTTTTTTTATGGATGTTTGAGCTGCTTTATTTAAGTGGCTAAACATGACTATCAATTTGATTCAACAAATTGATGAATGAAGGGACATAAAAATTGTGACACATGATGCGCTCAAAATTAATACTTGTAAAATAACACAAGTAGTAAAGCGGTTGTCGTAGTACAACAATGCTTAAACCACAGGGTCGTTCTCTCGAGAAATTGATTAAGCTAGTTCTAAGGTGTAGGCTCAAGGTGTGAGTTGTAAATAGATAGTGTGGATACTTCAAAACCCTACAACAAATTACAATTACAAGACAAGGTAATACCTAGATCATCCAATTTCTACAATTAAAACGAAGCAAGCGGATCTTTCAAAAGTGCTTACGCGATATAGCTAATGGTACACTGCCCGCGAATGCAACACTTTGCTATTGCAAAATCGAACCAGATACAGATTATAAGTACGTATGAGTTACGGCAAAAAGCTTGTCACTATCTATGCCCTCATCCAGATATATACTAATTAGAGATAAAGACTGATGCAAGTTCACAACGATCAAGCATGCGTTCAACGATCAGATATCAATATGTCACAATACAAGTTATTAACAACAACCGCCTAACTCGTACTACTGAATACCTGGGCGCCTATTGGTCTTTGCGATCGTCAGAAAGATCAATAATGCTTCTTCGAATTAAAAGAGAGATTTCAATCTCTAAGTATTTACAATGCTTGGAATTGAAAATATTAAAGTAGAAGTAATAAAGATTGTTAGGAATATCTGTTTAGATTTTGATCAGCAACCTAATGACTTATCTTAGCTCAGAAAGGTGATTAGTACTCTTAGTTCACTTGAACACTGTAAAAGAGGAAACTCACTAAGTATGATAGTCTAGCAAATCTTGTATAGGATGTTAGGTCTCGAAATGTAATTTTTATTTTCTAAAGAAGACCAAGAAGAAGGCATCCAGCAGGAAAAGTTCAACGGATTTGAAGATTTGAAGACTGCACAAGATTGTTGAAGACAAGGGTTTTTCAGATGCCTATGTCCAGATATCTTGGAGAAACAAGTGTTTCGAAACACACGAGTTGTAAAAGATATCTGAGAATAAAAGGTTTCTGAGACGAGGAAAGTGCCCACAGATATCTACACGACATAAAATATGCTTCTGAAAAAGAAACATATTATAACAAGTTGTTTAAACAAGTGGTATCTGGAGCTATGATAATCTCTGGAAAAGAACGTGCAAAGCCTCAGAAAGCTTGCATAGTTTCGTTGGCACTACAGGACAAAGTATAGTACAAACATCATTAAATGCTGCGAAATGTCCGAACAAAAGTGAGCTTCAAGAAGAAGACAAACTGCTATAAGATTATACTCAGATATCAATAGTTTGAATTTGATTTAAGCCTAACGGATACTATTCAAACGGCACTCAAAATTCATCTATAAATATCAACACTTAGACTGCTTGAGAACACACACTGAACACCTTAGATCACTGAACTTATACTGAATACTCACACAAGCTCTCTCAAGCAAACTACTTACTTTCAAGCTTTCTGTTGCGACCAAAGCTCTTGATTCTAAGTAGCACAAAAGTTGTAAGTGTCCTGATCCTTAACGAGCATTGTTATCTGTGAAGGAGTTGAACTAAGATTTCATATCTGAGATTCATTCTCTGGAACACTTACAATAGATTTGGGTTAGTAGAGAACAAGGTACCATACATTGAAAAGTGTATTAAGTATACTTGATTCATACAGCTATCTGAATAACTGAATAAGTTATTTAAGAAGCTCACCTGACAAACAAACCTAAAACCAACACCTTAAATGGCGTGGAGTACAGGAAGTACTTAGTTTGGGAAACTAAGGAATAACTCCAAGGTTATTGAGCACAGGAAGTACTTAGTTTGGGAAACTAAGGAACAGCTCAAAAAGGTTTCTGAGTATAGGAAGTACTTGGCTGTGAAAGCCGGGGAATAACTCATGGGGAACACTTGGTTGGGAACCTAGTGTATTTAGGAATCAAGAAAAGATATCTGTAAGGTTACCTCATTTATCTTAGTGGATTCTAGGTCTAAGAAAGACCGAAGTGGATTAGTTGAAGGATTACGCCACCTTCAGATACAACTATAAAAAGACTTGTGTTATTTACTCTCTGCAGCTTATTACTTGTTTTACTTAGATTGCAAAGTACTTACACTTATCTTGCTGAACACGTGCACTTATCTTAGAAAAGTCTTCCGCTCTCGGAAATTAAGTATCAGATATCTTCACAGATATCTGAGAAACTGTGCTTATCGACAAAAGTTTTAAAAGACTATCCCTCCCCCCCCCCCCCTCTAGTCTTTTACTTTGTCGTTATCTGGACCAACAAGTGGTATCAGAGCAGGAAGTTCCCAAGCCTTCTGCACTGAACCTAGATCCCAAATAAGTGCCCACTAACTGCTTTTCACCTACACTTAATTCGTTTGTTTAGTGTGTTTGCTGCAGGATGTCTTTAAGTGACGCCCCAATTCTCAAGCCAGAGAATTATGAGAAATGGAAGAACAACATGATGCTCCACCTAGAAGCCATCAGTGACGAAATGATCGAAGTAATAAAGAATGGCCCAATAGTCATTCAACAACTCAAGCAAGTCATAGAGGTTTCTAATAGTAGAGACAGAGAACAAAGTGATGGATCTTCACAGACAGATGCGTCAACCAGCGGGAGACCTGCCAGTCAAGTCATTTACGAACCAAAGCCCAGAGAACTCTGGACATCGGAAGATGCCAAGAGAAATCGTTTGGATGGACAGGCTCGTAATATCATCATACGTTCTACTCCAGAGCACATACAGTGTAAACTGTGGGGTGCAAAAACGGCGAAAGTGGCCTGGCAACTGATTGAAGAAATCTGTGCTGGCACTGAAAAAACAAAGGAAAATAAGTTCGAAGTTTTGAAGCTAAAATTCCAAAACTTTAAACAAGGTCCCTCAGAGACTCTTGAAGAACTAGAATTACATAACATCGATGAGTGACATGGCTGCACTTGGTGAAAGTAATAGATATACCCAGTCAGAAAAGATTAAAACCATTGTGAGAGGTCTTAATCATAACTGGGAACACACAAAGTTTTTCTACTTTAACCAAGGAATGCCAGATATCACTCCTATGGAACTTTTCTCTCACCTTGCCACTGTTGACTATGAGACAACTCAAAGGGAACAAACAACTGAGAAGTTGCAAAGTGTTGCTCTAGTTGCTCAAGGAACTTCTGAAAAGAAGAAAGACAAGGATATGACTGAGGATGCTCTTGCTGTAAAGCAAATGGGAAAATATGTCAGTCGAGAAATTGAGAGAAGAAAAGCCAAAGAGAAGCTGAAAAAGCATCTAGGCTCAAACCATCACCAGTACAAAAATATACAAAGCTTCATTTGAACAAGCCAATTCAAAAAGCATCAAGCTTGAGGAAGTAAATCGAAATGATATCTGTTTCTATTGTCAGAAACCTGGTCATTTCAAGAAGGATTGTCCTGCCTTCAACAAACTTAAGACAGGTGACAAGAAAGATAGAAGAATCTTCAAAAGAAGTCAAAGAGCTATGCTCACTGAAGAAAGGAAAAAGATTCAACTTCAACTGGATGCTCTAGATATTGAGTCTGATTCTGAGGATGAGGATTTAGATGATTCCACACTGCCTTCCCCAGAAATATGCGGTGTTTCTCATGAAGTAATTGACTTTGGTCAAAAGAAAAAAGAAGTGTGTGGAATGGCTGAAGAAATCTTCCCCGATATCTCCAATATTGAACCTTGTCTAATGGCTGATGAGGTAACACATACTTCCTGTTATACTTATGAAAGTGATGAAGAAGGAATCAAAGAACTGGAAAATCTCATAAAAGAAATTGATCTTTACAAAAGAGAATTTCTAATGTTCCGAGATAGAGCCGAAAAATTCGAAGAAGAAAAGAATTCTCTTGCAAAGGAAAATTCTCAATTAATCAAGATATCTGAGAAAAAGGATGCTGAAAATGCATTTCTCAAGGCTCAGATATCTGAGACCGAAAAGTCACATAAAGAAGCAATGGTTAATCTTCAAAAGAAATATGAAGGTCTTCTTTCTGAGAATAAGGAACTCAAAAAGAAAGAGCTATCTTTTCAATCTTATACCAAAGCTAGTGACACTCTTACTGAAGTACAATCTTATTTAAGAGATCCTTCAGAAAAGAGAGAACTTGGGCTGGACATACACACAGATAGTTCCACCACTCTGAATAAGAGTAATAAAGGACTAACATTCGTCAGTGCTCAACAAGGTGATTCCCAAACAATCTACAAAGATCGAAAGCTAAGATTCTCGAAAAGGAAAGGCAGTTGCGACCAAGCCTTTGTGGGAAAAACAAGTCCAAAAGAAAACTGTGGGAAATGTCTCTGAAAAGAAACATAACACTGAGAAGTGCAATTACCCACAGTGCTATGTCTCTCAAAAAGGAAAAATTGCAGGAGCTAGCAAATTTTCTTATGTCACGTTTTCTGGAAAGAAAATTGATCATCCAGAGACTAGCAAAGCTGCTGAAGAGAGATCTCAGACAGCATCAGGTGCTCGGAATGGTATTGGCTATAAAGCCATCGGGAAACAACTTGCTCACGAATACAAACAAGAGCAAGAACGATGGTTAAAGGCTAGAATTGCTCACAACAATTATCAGAAGTGGAAGATAAATCAAGCCACTGAAAATCTGAATGTCAGGGCTAGAAGAAATCTGGCTAGGAAAGCTAAGTTTGCTGGAAAGCAGACTCATAAATATGACAGGTATCTGAAAGCACCAAATGGAGCACCTAGGAACACACCAAGGAAGAAAATAGTTTTTAACAACAATGATACCAATCATTTAACTAAGATTCCTCCTTATATTCCTGTTAGACAAAAGAATGTTCCTAAGAAATTCATTCAAAAATGGATTCCTACTGGAAGATTCTTTAGTCGAGATGGTTCCATTGTTGGTATGAGAACCTAATCTCCTGTTTCCTGTTTTGTGCAGAACACTCTAAAGACTAACTCAAAGTGGCATTTTGATAGTGGATGTGGGAAGCACATGACAGGAGACAAAGCAAATCTGATTAACTACAAAAAGTGCAATGATGGACCAATTATCAGGTTTGCTGGAGGAGATGAAAATCCAACCATAGGTTTTGGCAATTTGAAATTCGGAGCCCTCATAATCTCTGAAGTACTTCATGTAAAGGGGTTGAAATATAATCTCTTAAGCATGAGTCAACTAGTAGACAAAGGGTATTCTGTCAAGATCAAGTCAAAACTATGTAAAGTGATTGACAATGAGTCAAAGCAGACAGTCTTGGTTGCAAGGCGTAAAGGAAATCTTTATGTTGCTGATTGGGCATCCGCGACAACCGAAGAATGTCTCATGGTGAGTCAATCTGGCCACACTGAAGAAAATTGGCTATGGCATAAAAGAATGAATCACTTGAATTTCAAAACTCTGAATAAGTTAGCCAAGAAAGAGTTGGTGGTTGGTTTACCCAAAATGGCATATAGAAAAAGAAGGTGTATGCTCAGCTTGCCAAATGGGAAAACAATCCAAAACATCTTTCAAGTCTAAGACTAGACATTCCAGTGAAAGGCCACTTCAATTGTTACATATGGATTTGTTTGAATCCTCAGTAACTAGTTATGCAGGAAAGAAGTATGGTCTGGTTGTTGTTGATGATTACTCAAGATTCACTTGGGTTGTCTTTCTCAAACACAAATCTGATGCAAGGGTTGAGATACCTAACTTGCTGAATAAGCTCGAAGTCATGAGGAATTTGTAATCAGAACAGACCATGGTACTGAATTTGTGAACCAGTACATCAAAGAGTTTTGTACATGCAAAGGTATACAACATCAACTATCTTCTGTAAGAACACCACAACAAAATGGTGTTGCTGAAAGAAAGAATAGGACCCTAAAAGAAGCAGCAAGAACAATGCTTGCTGACAATGAAATAAGTGAAATCTATTGGGTTGAAGCTGTAAACACAACATGCTACACTCAAAATAGATGTTTGATTAACAAACACCATGACAAAACTCCGTACGAGCTTTTCATTGGTAGACCACCTAGTATCAAACATATAAGCGTGTTTGGTTGCAGATGTTTTGTTCTTAACAATGGAAAAGAATACTTGAGAACATTTCAACCAAAGGTAGATGAAGGAGTATTTCTTGGTTATTCTCTGAATAGCAAAGCCTACAGAATCTGCAACAAAAGAACACAAAAGATCGAAGAATCTATTCATGTAGTATTCTATGAAGGAAACAAGAAAGTACTCTTGAATGATGATCTCTCAGATAGGTTCAAAGAACTAATGATTAAAGATTCTGAAAAAGGATCCTCAGAAGGAAACAATTCTATCATTCAAATAGAGGATGAGTCTGACGATGAAAAGCAACCTATGCTTAGTAACAACCAGATGACTCTAAGACATGATGAAGAATTTCCTATGAGAATTCCAGAATTGGAACAGGTTACTGAGAACCTTCATCATGAAGAGGTATCTGAAAGAGAGTTTGCTGAAATGCAAATTCCAGATATCTCTAACACTGAAAGAGTGTCAGATATCCATGGCATTTCCCATATGTCAGATATCTCAGATACTGCACAAGTATCTCATCAAGATCATATTGATTCACATTCAAATCAAAATGATATTGATCCTACTAGTTCAAAACCCATTATGAAATGGATAAGAAATCATCCTGCAAAGAATGTGATTGGTTCCATAGACCAAGGAATTAGAACTAGAAGAGCAATCGCTGAAAATGCAAGTTGTCTCTATGGATGTTTCATCTCAAAAATTGAACCAAAGACAATAGAAGAAGCATTAAAGGATCAAGATTGGATCTCTACAATGCAAGAAGAGTTGGATCAATTTGAGAGAAACAAAGTCTGGAAACTGGTTCCATTTGTGGAATATCTCAGAATCGGAACCAAGTGGGTTTTCGAAACAAAATGAATGAGTCCGTGAAATAACCGTAAACAAAGCTAGGTTGGTTGCCAAGGATTCACCTGCATCAAGGACTAGATTTTGATGAATCTTATGCACCGGTTGCAAGATTGGATGCAATAAGACTCTTTCTAGCCTTTGACTCATAATGACTTTACGCTTATCAAATGGATGTCAAGAGTGCATTTCTAAATGGTGAACTCCGAGGAAGTCTATGTTGAGCAACTACTGTTTTGAAGTTCCCTCGAGAAAGTAGGATGGTCTATAAGCTTCGTAAAGCTCAGATGGTGAAACAAGCTCCAAGAGCATGGTATGATACATTGGCCAGATACCTACTAGAAAGTGGTTTCAAGAAAGGAGATGTTGATAAAACACTCTTCACATTGAACCATGATGGGAAACTACTTTTAGTTCAAGTATATGTTGATGACATTATATTTGGATCTAAAGACAAGCAACTTTGTGAAGACTTTGCTGAACTCATGAGATGTAAATTTGAGATGAGCATGATGGGAGAATTGAATTACTTCCTAGGGCTACAAGTCAAGCAACTCAATGATGGAATATTCATTAGTCAAACAAAGTATGCAAAGGATATGCTCAATAAGTTCAATCTAAAGCCTTCTGAAAAGAATGCTAAGATACCAATGAGCATTGGAACCAAAATGACCTATACTGAATCTGACAAGAGTGTTGAAGAATACAAGTATAGGAAATTGATTGGGTCTCTACTATACCTCACTGCAAGTAGACCTGATATTCAATATGCGCTGAGTGTGCTAGATTTCAGACAAATCCAATGCAGTCACACTACAACATTGCTATGAAGATATTAAGGTATGTAAAAGGTACTGTAGAAGTTGGATTGTGGTATCCAAAAGATAGTGGATTGAGTTTGGTTGGCTATTCAGATGCCGACTATGCTGGATCATTGCTTGATAGAAAAAGCACCTCAGGAACTTGTCAATTTCTTGGTGCTAGATTAATATCATGGTTCAAAGAAGAAACAAAATTCAATTGCCACATCTACCACGTGCTGAATATATTGTCTTTGGATGTTGTGCTTCATGATATTGTGGATACAACAACTCAGAGACTATGGACTCAATGAAGAAAAAACTCCCATTTTCTGTGACAACACAAGTGCTATTGCCATAACTCAGAATCCTAAGTTTCATGCAAGAATTAAGCACATTGATGTTAGACACCACTTCATCAGAGACCATGTTGAAAAAGGCAATATAGAGATACTCAAGATTGGCACTGAAGACCAACTTGCAGATATCTTCACTAAGCCACTACAAGAAAGTAGATTCTTAGCCAAGACACAGTCTTGGACTAATGGAGCTACTAAAGAACTGAAAAAGTTCAGAGAAGAGATATCTGAAGAAGATATCAAAGAAGAGAGAAAAGGTATCCGGAACGGGTACCCAGAAACTAAAGGCTAAAGGGTAAAATCGCTATTCAAAGATTTCTGAGACGGGTACTCAGATATCTGGATCACTCAGTGAGGGGGAACACAAAAGAGAATAGTACAACTGTCTGCAGTCAACTACTCTCTTGAAATTTGTATTATTTCTATCTTCGTGTAAAACTTGCAAACAGTGTTCTTGGTCATACAAAAATGTGATTCAGAAAGCTAATAGCCAAAATTCATTAAATGGGCACAATTACATTTGTTGATTGTGATCATTGCTGAAGAAGCAATGGTGACCCTTGATGAATTGAGCGATTGATCTTTACGGTAGAGATTAACTCTCAGTAAATAGTGGCCCGGCCAGGGCCCCCTATGCATTTAATAACGAACTTTTACTCACGCTTTTGCGCAAATCATTAGATACTACTGCATAAAATTATAAAAAATCGGGCAGGCACCACTATGCATTTAATTAATTTGCTTTTTTTTCACGCTTACCGCAATTCACAGATACTTACACGCAAAATTAATTTATATGTATATGTCTGTGGAGATTACATTGCTATATGTATGGGATTTTGGCAAAAGAAATTACTTTCGCCTAAGAATAGCAAAAACTCTTCTTCAACCTCTGCAAATCTCTGTTAGTTTTTTCGGCAAAGAATTACTAATCTCTCACCCAAATCTCTTTCTCGTTTTTCAAAAACTTCACTATTTAAAGAGATGGCTCCCAAACGTGCTTCTTCTCGTAAATCCTAGTTACCACGGTGCATCGAAAAGCAAGCACCAGTGCTAGTTATAACAAACAATCGGTTGATCAGAGAATTCGACCCTGATCATTGGACTTCAAATCACAGGATGATTTGGGGTGGTGCCATGATTGAGGAATACCTGGTAGCTGCAATAGAAAACCAGACCGACAGGAAGTTGGTACTTCATATGCTTGAAAAGGCAAAAATCAAGGGCTTTCTATCTGCTCTTCCCAGCGGAGTTTCTTCACTGGATGTTCTGGAGTTTTACAACAACTCCACAATTATTTCCAAGATCTCTGAAGGCACTGAGATAGTGTCTATCAAGACCAAAGTCCAAGGACAAGAAATCCTGTTGGACGAAACAGCTTTCTGTGAGCTGTTTGAACTTCAAAATCTTGGAAAGGATTTTGAAATTGACACCAAGGATGAAGATCTCCTTGAAGGTGTGAAGCAACTATACAGTAATGTGTGTGATCTTGACAAACCAGACACACCCATCGACTTTAAGCTTGCTGACATAAGGACCAGACATCTTTTGGTCCACTGGGATGTGTTGGCATGTATTCTTCACAGAGGCTTCGATGGTCTACAAGGAGGTGCTGACCAGATAAGCCAAGAACGCTGGATGATGTTGTTCTTGTTGAGTCAACAAGACAAAAGGCTGGAAAACCCTTTTAATTGGGGGAAGTACGCCTTCATGAAATTTGTGAAGAAAATACAAGGCTTTGAGACTAAAATCGTTAAGGGCCTTGCTGAGCCAAAAGCCACAGTAAGCTATGGACTGAAAATTTGCTACTTACTGGAATGTCTTGGCATTGAGCTCAGAGAGACGACAGACATTGCCAACAGTAACCTACTCTACAAATATGAGTATACAAACATGATGAAAAAGGTTACTGGATCTCAGAAAGGTTCCAAGAAGCGAAAGACTGAAGAGGTATCTGAGGGAAAAGTTGCGACCAAGAAGTCCAGAACTTCACGGAAGAAGTCTGCTGGCAAATCAGAAGGCACACCCATTGAGGTTGTCGATTCCCAGATACCTGACGTCACTTCAGATGAACTCATCAATAAAGATGAACTCATCAATGCTGCAAAAGAGGCATCGGCTACTGAACAAGTAGATTCAGCAAGAGAAAGTGCTTTCAAAAATGTGAAGACTATTACATAAAGCCTTGCTGATGAACTCATAAATGCTGAGAAACTTCAAACTCTTTCTGCAGAAGCAGCAGGGATTGTTGATAACTCTGTTCCAGATTTCAATGACGAATCGGACAAGGAGATGATCCCATCCCCCAAGGTTGCTGAAAAAGTAACCAAGGCAAAGGGGAAGAACAAAAGGTCCAAGGTTGCTGAGAAAGCAACCAGCTCAAAGGTTGCTGAGCAAGCACCTATAGCAAAGGTTGTTGGTGCCAACACACCATCAGGGAAAGTCACGTATAAACAACTTCAAGATGCCCTGATGAGTGGTGACCTAGTGTTGGTAGACGCTGATGTCAATACCACACTTAAAAATCTGGAAGAGCTCTCAACTGCTCAAACTTCTGCTTCCAGACAACCACAACCACAACAGCCACAAGTGGTTAATGAAATGGTAAATGAACTCCATTTTGACATATCAGCTATGCAACATGCTGAAGAAAATCTCGCAACAAGGTGTTCCCAACTCCTAGAGAGGGATCAAACTGAGACACCTGCTCAGAATGATTAAACAAGGGAGGCAACTGAGTCAGTCACTCAGGAAAGGTCTGAAGTACCAGAAACTTCAAACAAAGAAGCCATAATGGAACAGCAAGACCAAAGCACAGAAGGGTCACAAGTTCCAGAGACCAATCAGCCTGACAATGCTCAGGTAGTTGAATGGTTTAATTCTCTACTTGTGAAATTTTATGTTCATCAATCTTGTTACTTATAAAAATTTCTTTGTTACAGACTGAATTAGAAATAAAAGAACAAGAGGAAGCTGAAAAGCTTGCCTCAGAGACTGAGAAGGAGGCTACTACCTCACCTCTTAAGGAATTTGAGCATGTGCTACTACCTCAACATTGTTAATTCACTTAACTAATCAAGTGGATGTTTCTAATAGGCTCCAACTAAGAAGGAAAATGATAAGGCTGAGAAGCCTAACTCATCAGAGAATCAACCATAGACTCACAAAGTCTCTGAGGAACAAGTATCTGAGCCTTCTATTGAGAAGGTATATATATATATATATATATATATATATATATATATATATATATATATATATATATATATATATATATATATATATATATACCTATAATCTTCAAAGACAAATCTCAGATCATTTTTCTCAAACTAACACTATCTACTTAACAGGTTCAAAAAGATGTAGAAGTTCTTTGGGAATGCCGCTCAATCCCACAACAAATGGAAATTGATGAGGCATCAAAGCCTTCATCACAAGAAAAATTCCAGACCGCACAAGTCTCGGGCAACAAGTATCCGAGCCTTCAATAGTGGAGGTAATTGACCTCTCGGATATCCGATTTTGTAAATAGAATTTTCTTGATAAAATTTCCTAAGTGTTATGATTCTCGTGTTCAAAAGAAAGAGAGGATGCCGAGGATCGACTTCCAAGTCTCCTCCTCACACCAAGATATCCGAGGCACCAAACCTCAAGAGTTCAACTGCTCGAGCTCGCTGTTGCTGCATTGCAATGTAGATACTGATCGCTCTAAAACCCAGATATCTACACAAGTTTTGAAACTAACTCAAAACTTTCTCTTCGAGCTCAAAGTAGTGCCAAGAAGGAGTCAAATGATGACTATGAGAACCTTCTTCCTTCTTCAAGACTCATACCTTGCCAAAGCATATTCAATGCTTCAAGAAATGGCAGGTTAAGGTGCTCGATCTCTAAAATAATCGAGAATCACAGATCAACCAACAAGACGAGCACGAGCTCTTGATCCGAAAACTATATCCACGCAATGTTCCCTTGACAACAATATCAAGTTGCGACCTTAATGCGTAAGGATTTTTCCAAGGAAGTGGCACACAAATTGGTGCAAGCCTTCAAACAGGCAGATGGTCAGACAAGATTGCAGATGGCATTCAAGCCAGTCCTGCCCCAGACACTACAATTTATTCCTTCTGAACAAGAAGAGATTAATGGGCAGAAAATCACTATTCCTGAAGTGATTAATCTTGTATCTGAAGACGATGAGGAGGAAGAAATAGATGAGAATAACTTTGATGAACCTCCCTCTGACCATCACAAAAAGGATGATGATGATATGACGGATGATGATGCCCCTGCACCAGGGACAGGAGGAATTCCACAAGGAAACAAAGCCTCAGCTGCTGAAAAGCACACTGAGAGGACATCACAGCAATCCCCTCCTCCATCTCCTCAGAAATCCACCCATCCTTCACAGCAATCCCAACAACAAAAAGACACTACTGAACAAGTAGTTGAGCACTCTGAGGAAACAACTCAGAAGATATTAAATACTCAAACCAGAACTGCTCAACTCAAACAACTGTTGGAAGAAGAGCAACAGCTCCATCTTCAACTTGAAGAAGAGCTAGTTAAATCCAGAGATAAGCTCAATCAACTACAAGATCAATACTTACAAGAGACAGTAGCTTACTCTGAGGTTAAAGAGCTCCAGGATGCTGTAAATGCTATTGCTAAGGAATTAGATACTGAAGAAGTATCTAAAGAAAAGCATGATGCTAAGGCTGCATCACCAGCAAAAGACATACCATCCTCCTCTCAGAAAGGAAAGAAGCCCATCTCTGAGATGGTTGCTGGACTAGAAAATCTTGAAAATGTCCAAGAGGATGAAGATCACTGGGCTGAAGACTCAGATGATGAAGAAGACAAGACTTTGGCAGCACACCGCAATGAACACTTGACGGTTTCTCATCTTAAAAGGAAGCTAATTGCTCCAGAAGTTTTCAACAAACTGCCAAATGTCCACTCCCATGAATACATGAATAGATACCAAGTTTTGGCACATCTTAAAAAGGAGATGTCTTCACAAAACAAAGATGTAATTGCCTCCGTCCCCTAAAAAATGAAGAAGTTCACAGAACTCATCACTCAGAGAACAACCAGTATGGTTATTGCTCAGAAGGATCTGGGAATGATAAGGGACGATGATGTGTCATTAGCTGAAAAAGCTTTTCATGAGGCAAGTTACACTGCTGGAAAAGCAGATGCCATACTAGGCCCATTGGCAGAGCTCACTGATAAGGAAAATGGACTTATCAAACAAAATCAGGAGCTCAAGGCTGAACTTCAGAAGTTGGTCACTGCCTACAACTACTTGCAAAAGAATTTTGAGTCTCTCTCAGATTCTTTTGTGGTACTTAGTCAGTCAACAATGACTAAGGGGGAAGAATTTGGATCTCAAGATCAGTGGGAAGGAAAGAAGAAATCTAGAGTTGGTGCCGCTCAGAAAGGAAGAGGAAACAAGAAAACTTCCCAGTCACCACTCAGAATAAATGATCCCTCATCAAATCAAGTCATGGTAAATAGTAGCTACTTCCCAGCAGCCAACTGAAGAAACTACAATGGTAACAAGGGCCATGGCAAAAAGACCTCCAAGGAGTACCAAGGCTCCAAGGAGAAGACAAGTAAGAGGGATTGATGAATCTTTTGAATAAGAAGAAGGCCAAATCAAATCCCTGGGCAATGAAGAAGGCTGCAAAAGTCTCACAAGAATTGATCTTGATGATGATGAAGATGAAGCTCCTCTTCACAGAAAAAGGAAAATTGATAGCCTAACTGAGCCCATAGCTGCAAAGCCTTTAACAGCCAACACACCCTCTGGAAATACCAAGTCAATCCAGGGTGGTTCTTCAAGCAATCCCCCAAAGGAGAATTCTAGACAAAGAAGGAACAGGCTGAGAGCTGAACAAAGACAAAGTCAACTTCCACTCAGGCCAGAAGAAGCCAAAATTGAGTATGTGAAGAATGACAACAATTCCTCTGTCTACAAGTGCATTAATCAGAAGAATAGCTACTGGATTCTGGAACTCAAGCACTTACTGGTAAATTCAAGGTTTCCAGAACCAATCCATAAACTGATCAAAATGGGGGAAATTTGTTAGGAATATCTGTTTAGATTTTGATCAGCAACCTAATGACTTATCTTAGCTCAGAAAGGTGATTAGTGAAACTCACTAAGTATGATAGTCTAGCAAATCTTGTATAGGATGTTAGGTCTCGAAATGTAATTTTTATTTTCTAAAGAAGACCAAGAAGAAGGCATCCAGCAGGAAAAGTTCAACGGATTTGAAGATTTGAAGACTGCACAAGATTGCTGAAGACAAGGGTTTTTCAGATACCTATGTCCAGATATCTTGGAGAAAAAAGTGTTTCGAAACACACGAGTTGTAAAAGATATCTGAGAATAAAAGGTTTCTGAGACGAGGAAAGTGCCCACAGATATCTACACGACATAAAATATGCTTCTGAAAAAGAAACATATTATAACAAGTTGTTTAAACAAGTGGTATCTGGAGCTATGATAATCTCTGGAAAAGAACGTGCAAAGCCTCAGAAAGCTTGCATAGTTCCGCTGAGACAAAGTATAGTACAGTGCATTAAATGCGCAGACAGAAATGTATGAACAAAAGCTGTAGCTTCTGAAGAAGAAGACAAACTTGCTACAGTACTATACTCAGATATTAATAGTTTGAATTTGATTTAAGCCTAACGGATACTATTCAAACGACACTCAAAATTCATCTATAAATATCAACACTTAGACTGCTTGAGAACACACACTGAACACCTTAGATCACTGAACTTATACTGAATACTCACACAAGCTCTCTCAAGCAAACTACTTACTTTCAAGTTTTCTGTTGCGACCAAAGCTCTTGATTCTAAGTAGCACAAAAGTTCTAAGTGTCCTGATCCTTAACGAGCATTGTTATCTGTGAAGGAGTTGAACTAAGATTTCATATCTGAGATTCATTCTCTGGAACACTTACAATAGACTTGGGTCAGTAGAGAACAAGATACCATACATTGAAAAGTGTATTAAGTATACTTGATTCATAGAGCTATCTGAATAACTGAATAAGTTATTTAAGAAGCTCACCTGACAAACAAACCTCAAACCAACACCTTAAACGGCGTGAGTATGTGAAGTACTTAGTTTGGGAAACTAAGGAATTACTCCAAGGTTATTGAAACATGTGAAGTACTTAGTTTGGGAAACTAAGGAACAACTTAAAAGGTTTCGAGCACAGAAGTACTTGGTCATGAAAGCCGGGGAATAACTCAGGGGGAACACTTGGTTGGGAACCTAGTGTATTTAGGAATCAAGAAAAGATATCTGTAAGGTTACCTCATTTATCTTAGTGGATTCTAGGTCTGAGAAAGACCGAAGTGGATTAGTTGAAGGATTACGCCACCTTCAGATATCACTATAAAAAGACTTGTGTTATTTACTCTCTGCAACTTATTACTTGTTTTACTTAGATTGCAAAGTACTTACACTTATCTTGCTAAACACGTGCACTTATCTTAGAAAAGTCTTTCGCTCTCTGAAATTAAGTATCAGATATCTTCACAGATATCTGAGAAACTGTGCTTATCGACAAAAGTTTTAAAAGACTATTCAACCCCCCCCCCCCTAGTATTTTACTTTGCCGTTATCTGGACCAACAAAGATATATCCTAATGATTTATACAAGTGGTCTATTTATAAGACCAAGGAAGAAGAAACTAGAAATCATGGGAAAACTGCCAGAAAAACGTGGTTGAATCTGTCAAAACAGGTGTCACCACAGTGAGGTATTTTGGGGAATCCTCCTCACCAAGGTCTGGCATATCTGTCCACCATTATGTTATTCTGGACCGCGGTGAGCCCGTTTGGATGTGGGGCTCACCGCGGTGAGCCGTGTCTCCAGGAACTCCTCCATTTTCTCCACTTTTCTCTCCCTTTTCCAACCTCCATGTCACTTCTCTTGGAGTAGTGGCCAACTAACTTGGCCTTGTGGTGCTTCTAGAAGGTTTTGAAGTCTTTTTTGCACTTTGGTCCTCCATTTCCTAGCCAATGACGCTAAGACACCTAAAAATGCACAAAAAACACACAAAAAACCCAAACGTGACGCGGAACAAAAAACACTAAATAAAGGCTAAAAGACGCAACAAAATACGGAAAAAGGCACTAAATGAGTCGTTAAAATATCGACTCATCAACACACTTTAATCTTAAAGAATGATGGACATAAAATATGTTGACAACATGAAATACCTACAAACCTTAAGATTATCACTAATAACTTAGGGCGTTTAGTTAAGAATATCAATGTTTTTCATAAGGGAAAATTACACCTGCTCTCCCCACAAAACACCCCTATTTCAAATTAGTCCGTGCAATTAAAACAATAACACATAAATTCTTTTTTCATTATTTGAGTTGACCATCATTTGTTAGTTTATCCATGTGGATAATCAGGTGATGATGTAGAAATTGTGAGGATTGGTGGGAAGGATGGAAAAACAAACAAAAACAATAATCCTCCATCATCCCACCTTCTCCGCCCTCCTCCATCACCACCAATCACCGTACTTGCTCCGCTCCGGCCACCTCCATCATCCCATCTCGACTCCAACAATTTCTTTTTTCTATATCCACAGCCTTGTTCGCCCCAAAGAGCGGATCGAAGCTAAGACGTCGTTAATGTCAATTGACAGAGCTTCGAAGCTCATCCTCTGGGCCGGAACAAGTTGTCGGATGTTTGTATTCGTGATTTCTTGGTCATGGGAGTTCGAATTTGGTTTGGGTAGGTCGATGTTTTCGAATACGAAAGTTCTAATTTCAATTTGAATCTTAGTTGTTGGTTTAATCGTCTAAATGATGTATTTTGGATTCGATTCATAATATCTTGTGTCTAGATTTGATCTATGTTGGGCTTGGAGGTCGAATTAATTGAGGGTTTTAGAGAACTTATGTAAGTTGCAGGGACTTATTTGAGGTTTTCGAAAATCCAAAGCCCCTGCTTTTGAGAATTTGATGCTCGCAGGGAACATATTATAATTCTGGATATTTATTTGGACCTAAATGATAACTTTAGAAAGTCTTAGGGACCAAATTGAACTTTTAAAAAGTTCTTGGGAGGTTTCTGGGAAATTCTAGGGAATTGCTAGCGAGGCCCAAAGGGTTTCTGGACCATTCACTTGAGCCCAATAAGATTATGTCCTTTTCAATTAAGTTCAGAATTTCTTGTTTTGTGCAATTGAACCCCAAACGTTTCTCAAATTTTGCAATTAAGTCCATAAAATTTTTAGAAAATTTTCTTTAAATTCTGGAAATTGTAAAAGACCCCTATAAATTTTAGAGACTTCAAATTGATCCATAAATAGTTTATGAAAATTATAAAAAATAAAATATCATATTTGTGGTTTTAAGACCCTAGAAATCTATTACATAAAGGTCCCCCAACGCTACTTTTTCAAATTAAGCAATAACTTTTTTATTACACTTTGGTCCAGCAGAAAATCAATTACATAACAGTCCAACTGCCACGATTAAAAGAAATGCGAAAAAGGAAGAAAATGAGAAAAAATCATTTTCATCCTTTTACACGTCAGAATAAACATGCCAACTTGGATACTGCCTTTGACTTTCGGACCGTTCCGTAATAGTTCAAACATTGCAGGGATTAATGTGTTATTGAATTAATTCTGGGGATGAAAATGTAATTAGGGACTTTTGTAGGGAGTGTATATGAAATTTCCCCTTTTCATAATTGAAAAAAAATTCATTTGTTGATAACATAAACTCTTTAAAAAAAACATCAATGTTTTTATTAACAACATAAACCCATCTTTGAATTTGAGAACCAGGCTGCATGGGTTGAGGGAGGCGTACTGTTGGCCAATATGTCGTATCAGATAGCGAAAAAGAGTGCAACTCTTGCCTTTCCGGCTGGTCTGTGTCCGACTGTAGCGGTGGGAGGCCATTTCAGTGGGGAGGGTATGGTACATTGTTCAGAAAAGTACGGCCTTGTTGCTGATAATGTGCTCGATGCAAGGATTGTTACTGCAGATGGCCGAATTCTCGATGGAAAATCAATGGGGGAGGATCTTTTTTGGGCTATACGCCTATACGGGGTGGTGGTGCTGCCAGTTTCGGATTGATCACAGCCTGGAAAATTAAGTTGGTTGAAGTTCCTAGAACTGTTACTGTTTTCACTATCAACAGGACTTTGGAACAGACGCAACCGAATTAGTCCATCGTTGGCAGTACATTGCCGATAAATTCGACAAGGATTTGTTCTTCAGGACACTCATAACTCGCGTAAATTCCTCCCTCCACACGAGCAAAACAACGGTCCAGGCATCATTCAACTCGATTTTCTAGCAAAAGTCAAAAAGTTTCTTCCTTTGATGCAACAAAGCTTCCCTGAATTAGGCCTGGTGAAAGCAGACTGCAGTGAGAGAAAATGGATTGAAGCAGCGCTCTATTTCTCTGATCTTCCATGTGGATCTACTCTTACTGATCTAACAAACAGGAATCCGAATCCAAGTACATATTACAAGGTGAAATCCGACTTTGTTACTTCTCCAATACCCAAGACAGCCTTACAGAAACTCTGGAAATTTTTCCAAGAACCTGAAGCAGATAGAGCTCAGCTGATCTTTACACCGTATGGCGGAAGAATGAGCGAAATCGCAAAATCCAAAATCCCATTTCCTCATAGAGCTGGAAACATATATGAGATTCAGCATTTGGTGTATTGGGATTAAGAGGAAAACAAGAATCAACAAAGGTACTTAAACTGGATCACAAGGCTTTACAACTACATTGGTGATTTTGTTTCCAAGAATTCAAGAGCAGCTTATCTGAACTATAGGGACCTGGATTTGATAGTGAACAATGTTGAAGGCAATACAAGCTATGAACAAGCAAGTGTTTGGGATATTTCAAGAACAATTTCAGAAGGTTGGTTCAAGTGAAGACCAAAGTTGATCCTTCTAATTACTTCAGAAATGAACAAAGCATCCCAATTCTTTCTACTTGATGATTGGTTTATACTTTATCTGCATACTATGTGCATCATGATTGGTTTATATTTTATCTGCGTACTACGTATCATGATTGGTTTAGATTAGAGCTGTTTCTCATGAAATGTTCAACTTGATGTAATAATAAATTTTGAAAATATTGTTGATATTCTAAAACAATACGAAAATCATTTCGCATTAGTACAAATTAGGTCCATGTGGCAAACAATTGAATATTCAGTGTTGCTTTCATCATATTCATAAAACTGATATGATATTTTACAAGGAATTTTTCAACAAATCTTTTTTTATGATCAGACTATGTTTGAAGTTAAATATGTGATGCTGATATTGTATCTCGGCAAAAGTTTATATTCTTCATCACGTGTTGTGGATTTTGTATTTGAATCAGACATATTATAATTAGGTAACAATGTTTAAAAATACAAATATAATTGAACTTTATCGATTTTGACACATATGGGCTTGAACTTTAATCTTTGCACATCCATGGCTGAACTCATACTTTTGTTTTCACTGCAAGGCCTAGATCGGTTTATTGGCTGAAATTATTTTCTTGGAATATCTTTATAGTTCCTATGGGTATTTTTTTTGGATTCAACCGGTGAGGAAGGACACATGACTACCACAATTGCACAATTTTAACAACAATTTTGCATTTACGGGCATGAATATAAATTCTCTTCAAAAGTCAAACTCTAACTTGTAGCGAAAATTCGATTCACACTCTTGACAACAAAATTGATGGTAAAGTTGCACGATTGTCGTAGTCAGGTGATCTCCTCACTGCTTGCGCAAAATAACATCCATAGGGACGACAAAAACATTCCAGGAAAAGAATTCCAGCAAAAAATCCGATCTTGGTCTAGCCGTGGAAACAAAATTATGCATTTAGCCATGCAAAAATTAAAGTTCTAGCCAGTATGTACCAAATTCGATAAAGTTCAACCATATTTGTAATTTTCACCCTAAATTATTTTACAACAATCACTCAATGTTCAATTTATCAACCAGCATCTCCTATATATATAAATCAAACTGTGTTCTAACTTCTATCACCTTCACAACATTATTCGGAGAAATTCTTTTGCATGATCACAGTCTAGTGATCACTTTAGTCCATCCACAATGCATCTACCATCTTAGCCATGAAAGCGTACCTATCTGCGGCTTCATCAATCTGAAATTGAAAGGGGGCGCGATCAGTAAGAGGACCAGCTGTAAAACCAGATATCAATCGGAATTAGAATGTTTTATTGCATTTACCATTTTCTGTGTTGGCATTCCAGCTCCGTGTCCAGCTTTCCTCTCTATGCGACCAATAATCGGATTTGTTTGAGGACTTCTCTCTAGGCTTCTACACAGAACATGTTGCATGGTCTAGGAAGCATATAATGAAGAAATCAGTCAATGTTGCAAGGGGTGATATAACATTGCATTATATGAGGAACTTCATGTGTCCGATCAATAATTTTTTCTTTGTTCTATTAGCACAGGTAAAATCTCAAAAATCTAAGAACAGGAACACATATCAGCAACAGTCAATGCCGAATTTCATGAAGAACTGCACAAGAGAACACAGAACAAAACGGTTCAACTTTATGATAGAAAACGCACCGCCAACAACTTGAGTGAGTGTAGTGGGACAACACGATCATCATGATCGGCTGTCAACAGCATCGTGGATGGATACTGAGTCGACTCATCGCATAGTTTACGTTCCCATGGTCTCCTGACGTTATGCAGAGGTGAATACCTGAATAAAACCAAAAATAATAAAGACATGAAAACCATGTGCAAGTAAACCTAGATGCATACAGTACAAGGAAAAAGCGAGAAGATGAAAGAAGAAAAACTGAATGAGGCTATGTTTCGCAAAAAAAGCCAATTAGCTAGGTAGTAGCAGATTAGGTAGCTGATAAGAGAGGCTGAATGGAGCTATTCATTTACTCCATGTTAGTCAATTGAAAAACATGATTTGAACTTGAAGCGATACTACTGGCATTAAGAGAGGCTGGCAACAAATTCTACTCCATGTTAGATATCTTAGCAAATAAGATGATTCTGGTGAAGGTAAAATAACTCACTTGATCAGCCAACGAAACTCTTCCTCGTTGTCTGAACAGCCATAGTCCGAGGTCCATGCATGACCTGGGTTGTGGAGATTCGAATGCACAGTTAGCTTACAAGACTCTACTCGCACGAAGATTCGCTGTTTTGGATAATAAAATTTGTACCTATGGTAAATTTGTGGAATCTTAGCATGTCCATTACACCAACATGAGCAATTGCACAGCCAAAAAGATCAGGTCTCTGCAATCACATTGGAAAAACTGAGATTGGAAATCTAACGGATAACAAACATAATGAAAAAGATTGATGTATATACCTGGTTTATACAAGCACCAATAAGAAGACCACCATTGCTTCCTCCTTCAATGCACAACTTCTTAGGCTGAGTGTAACCAGCAGAGACTAGATACTCAGCAGTCGATATGAAGTCCTCGAAGCAATTCTGCTTATTTGCCAAGGTACCAGCTTTATGCCATTCTTCCCCATACTCTCCTCCTCCACGAATGTTTGCAAAACAGAAGACAACATCCAAATGCTTTGCGATCACGAAACGGCTAGCACTAAAATACGGCATCATGCTAACATTAAACCCACCGTATGCATAGAGTAGACAGGGGTGTGATCCGTCAAGGCAAATACTCTTTCTAGCCACTATAAACATCGGAATCTTCGTGCCATCTTTACTGTGTACAAAAACCTGAGGATTGCACCAATCAGCAACAGGAAAACGAAAGACAATATAATGATAAAGAAGATATGTGAAAATAAGCTTCTGAATGTAGTCAACTTCAGGAGGTACATGGGACAGTAAAAAAATTGAAGTGAAAAAACAAGCAGCACAAGAACATGCTATTGCATATCCACACCATTCAGTAGGAGCTACATGGGATTTACGGAACCAAGACATGAGCTACTGGATACGTGAAAGATGATTGTCCTACTGAACTAATGCCAAATATGCTGACTACTTGAGCAATCAAATGAATTGAGTACCACCACGCAGGCACATGAGTTATGCATATGCACATATTTAGACAGGCAAGCATCTATATGTTTATCAGCACGTGTGCGTCTCTCTATGTATATGTTTGTATATGTGTATCTATATGTACATATTCATGTGCATAAATGTGAATATAAATATGTGTATATTAGGCCTTTTCTCATGGGTTGAGAGAAAGTTCAGTACAATAATTTTACCTGATTGACTTCAAACTCTTCTCTGTTGAATCCAGGAACAATTATTTCCCGGAAGATCTTCATGTTTGGGGTGTTATTTTCTAAGTTGCACATATATGCAACGCCAGGGACCAGGAAGCTTGTAAACCCAATAAAAACGGTGCTGTCTTTCCGTCTAGATGATATCTCTGATACGGACCCTATATCAAGTGGTAAATTGTGCAAAAGGGCACCAGTTTGCAAATCCCTTAATTGCAAGACATTTTTCACATCACTCATGTAATTGACTACAATTTGATTGTGATTTACAGCAACAGCGGTTTCAAGGACATCACTTTTATCTTCACAGAGTACTTCCGTCCATGAACATGGATCTTTGACATTGACACGGACTAGTTTCCTTCTTGGAGCTTCATTATTAGTGATAAATGTGAAAACTGTCTCATCGTTTGCAACGAAGTCATATGAAGCCTCAAAATTATCAACAAGTTTCACAAAAGGAAGCAATTCCTTTGTTCCTTTATATCCTTCAAGTCCTTTCGGAAGCAATGACATGTCACAGTAATAGAGTTTATTGACAGGATCACAATTTTCCGAAATATATAGAAGAACATACTGCACATTAGAGAACAAGAGGAAACTAATCAGTAGAGCTATTTAAGAAACATAAGAAAATTATATTTCTATTTAAGACCGGTAATCATAACAACATTGTCAAACAACAAAAACCCTTATGTAGTTCCCAAACATCTCTCCGTGCATCTAGGGTTCTTATCACTGGAATATTTTGGTCGATCGGTGATTCGAAGCTTTCCGGTGAGAGATGAGTAGCTCAGATGAAGAGTCAGACATTAGCGATTCAGAAATCAGTGAATATAAAGTGATGTCCTTCGAGTTGTTGAAGGCAGGAAGGTATACGATAAAGGGCCCAAAGGGAACCCTTAGGTGCCCATTCTGTGCTGGCAAAAAGAAACAGGACTACCAGTTCAACCATCTTTATCAACATGCCATTTGAACTGCTAAAGGTACTGCCAAAAGTGCAAAGCAAAGAGCTAATCATCTTGCACTCGCTGACTACATAGAGAAAGAGCTAGCTAATGGGACTGACGCAAAAATTCTTATTGTGGCACCTAAACCACAACCCGTTGATAATCCGCAGCAGACTGAATTATATTGCTGGTCCTGGGTAGGAGTAATCACTAATGTATAATAACACTTCTGAGGGTAGCTGTGATTACTGGATGAAAAGATTCTCCAGGTACAAGCCTACAGAAATAGAAATTTTCAGAGATGAACAACAAGACACTGCAAGCTGTTTTAAGATTTGACAGTGATTGGGCTGGCTTTAAAAATGCCTTGGAGTTTGAAAAGTCCTTTAAGCATAAAGGCAGCAAAAAGGAATGGACTGAAAGAAAAACATCTCTAGCTCAAAGTATTTATGGTTGGTTTGCCAGGGAAGATGATTACAACTCAGAAGGGCCAGTCGGTGATTATCTTCGCCAAAAAGGAAAACTGAAAACAATAGCGGATCTTGTTCATGAAGCAACACAGGATAGGAACAAAATTGTGGGCAATCTGGTCAATGAAATTGGGATGAAAAATGATAATCTGGATCAACTGCAAGTCAAGTATAACGAGAAATCAATGTCCCTTAGCAGGATGCTTGAAGAGAAAGATATACTTCATCAATCTTTCTTTGAAGAAACACAAAAACTGCAGCGCATAGCCCGCGAGCACATTAGGAAGGTCTTGGACGAGCAGGAGATGTTGAACATGGAGTTGGAGAATACGAAAAGACGGCTTGACTCATGGAGCAAAGAGCTGAATAAGCATGAGGGAGTAATTGAACGAGAGAGGCAGAAGCTTGAAGAGGAGAAGAAAAAGAATGAGTTGAGGAACAATGCACTTCAATTGGCTTCCAAGGAGCAAAAAAAGCTGATGAAAATGTTCCCAGGCTTGTTGAAGAGCAAAAGAGACAAAAGGAGGAGAATTTAGAACAGAAGCAGAAGTTGGAAATGGAAATTGAAGCTGAAAGGAAAACTGGAGGTGATGAAGCATATGGGAGGTGATGATGATTCAGCTGTCTCGAAAAAGATAAATGAGATGAACGAGCAACTGAAAGACAAGACTGATGATCTGGAAGGTCTTGAGGATATGAATACTCAACTACTTATGAAAGAGCGCCAAAGTAATGACGAGCTGCAAGCAGCTAGTAAAGTGCTAATTCAGGGCTTCACTGATTTGTTAAGTAGTGCCCATACTAACATTGGTATCAAAAGGATGGGTGAGCTAGATGAGAAGCCATTTCAGAATGCCTGCAAGACAAGATATCCACAATCTGAAGCAGATGTCAAGACTCTCAAACTGTGTTCGTTGTGGCAGGAAAAAGTGAAAAACTCCGACTGGCACCCATTCAGAGTAGTTGAAGATGACAAAGGAAATGCCAAGTCAGTTATAAAGGAGGACGATGAAGATCTGCAAGGCCTCAAGAGTGAATGGGGTATGGAAGTTTATGAAGCAGTTAGGACCGCCTTGGAGGAAATGAATGAATACAATCCAAGTGGTGGTTATTCAGTTGCGGAGCTCTGGAACTTCAAGGAAGAATGGAAAGCAACACTTAAAGAAGTCATCAAGTACATCTTCACTCAGATGAAGACACTGAAACGAAAAAGAAACTGAAGAGGTTCATATCGGGGAGGAAAACTGAAGGAGACGATCGTATGGAATTCCAATCGATATTATTAGCTTTTGCTAGTTGTCTCGGCTGATGTTATGTGTAATAAAATGAAATGCTACTACCTTAGAATTGTGTTGTAGGCTAAAATATATCTTCAGCATTCGACATTTCAGTATGCATTATGCCCAAGATTGGACTTAAATTATGCTCGTCAGCAAAAAAAAAAAAAAAAAAAAAACTAAAACTCTTATGAGATCATGTATTTTACTTTAAGATCAGTACCTTCCCATCTGGTGTTACTGAACCTGAATGAAGATGCTTAGGATTCTCAGGGTCATTCCAGCACAGGATATCTTCAGACTGATCGGTACCCAAAAAATGATAATATAGCTCATGTTGGAGATTGGCATTCGTCTCTGTGCCAGCATCCAACTCCGCTCCATCCCTTCAAATTCAAGATGCAAATTGAGGATTTAAAAGGGTGAAAAGATAAAAGAGGATGAGTTTATAATAGACAAAAAGGCTAATTAATGAAGTTTCCATTAAATTCGATAACCCAACACGGTAAATGATTTTAGCTGAAAAACTACACATGTCACAAGATATATCATAAGCATTAATCAACTTCGTACTTCGGAGCTGGATAACGGCTGTAGAAGAAACCTTTGCTATCATGTGTCCAACTAATGCCTGAAAACTTAACCTGTAAAGAACAACAGAAGATCAGCTCAATCATAAACTGCAAAATGCTCGGATGGAGAGCTAGTCCAATATAATAATGTGATGTAATATGCATAAGGATTTACCCATGAAAGGGTATCAGCCTCGATCATCTTATCCTCCACCCGCAAAACTCTAATGTTCACCCAATCACTCCCACTCGAACTAACACCGTAGGCCAAGTACTTCGCATCCTCACTAACCGCTAAAGAACTCAGTGCCACAGTTCCATCCTCACTGAACTCATTTGGATCAAGTAAAACCTCAGGTTTTCCATCCAAACTATCCTGTAACATACAAAAGACTAGGAAGTTCAACATCTCAACATGCCATACAATCACAAATTTTTCGCAACAAGCAACGAAAATCACAACACTGAACCTGAACATATAGAACTCTCTGTGGTTGCAGACCAGTGTTATGGAAATAAAAGTACTTATCCCCTGCTCTAAACGGAGCATTATACTTGGGAAAATCAAACAGTTTCGTAAGCTTCTCGCGTATCTTTTCCCTCGTTTCGCAGGTCTTTAACACAGAAGCGGTCAATTTCATCTGATTTTCAACAAACTCCTTCGTTTCCTCTGAATCAGGATCCTCCAGCCTAATCATATAAGCAATGAAACTGATGAAAACTCGGACTTATCATAATAATTTACAGTATGAAAATGCACATTTAGACTTTTTAGTACTCCCTCCCTCTCGCTAATCTAAACCCACTTTCCTTTTATGTCTCTCCCGCAAATATCATTGTTTATCATTATCATTTATCTAAACCCACTTTCCACACCCAGAATAGCAGAAAAGTAAACGCCCGTCCTCATACTTTTTCCATTGTTTATCATTATCATTTATCTCCTCCCCCTATCTCTCACAGATTTTCTTTATCATTTACCACTCCTACAATAAACTATCAATTATCATAAAAACAGTGCGGAAAAGAAAGGGGACGAAGCTTAGTGGGACGTAGGGAGTATTAGTATAGTATACCATCGATAGGGATCAGGAATCATAACTCCATGATAACTATCCACCACAGACTCGTCTCGACGGGCTTTCGGGTACTCCAAGGGGACGTCGAAGGTGGGGAGCGAGCCCATTGTGCAGAAAGAACGGTTGCGAAAGCGAATGTTGGACGGCAATGGTTTGGGTGCTGGAAGGTGTTTGATGAAATGCCTGAGAGAAGAAGGATGGTGGGAGACATTGAAGTGAGAGCGGAATAGTTGTAGTTGAGGCGATAATGGATGGGAAGAGAATGGAGGTAAAATGAGGAGATGATGGAGTTGCCATGGCGACTACATGACAACATTTTTTGGGTTCGAAATTCTGTTCAGATGCTTGGCGGGATTTTGTGGGTGAGGATTGGGTTGTAATCATGTTGTCATTTTGTTAGATCATGTCGCCACAAGTAGTAACTAATCAATATTATAATCTATGTTTTTGAAATGCGGTGGTTCTACCTAGTTCATCTGTGATTCGGTAGATCAAACTGTCCGAAAACCCTCTAAGCTTGGGAAAAATTCGCTATCCAGTAAAAACCTGGAACACCCGACAAAAACCCGGTAAAACCGAGTTGAACCGGTCTGAATTTTTTAAAAAAAAGAAAAGGGAAGAAATTGACCTAAATTTTGAAGAAGAATTGGTAAGAAGAATAAATACATGTGTTGGTCGAATTTAGAAGAAGAAGAAAACAAAGATTGGTATGAAGAAAATTAGAATTTTAGAAGAAGAAAGGAGAAAAAATGATGCAGAAGACTAGATGGAAAGGCAGATGGGTCATGGGAGGATTTAGAAAACTCAAATCTGTTGGTCTTGTAAGTTGTATGGCACAATAAACTAATGGAATAAATATTGATATTTTGTAAGAAGAAAAACAATTGTAGTTGAAAAATTATATAGGGTAGGTTAAACGCAGAACACTTTTTAACATATTGCAAAAAAGTCTTTATATATTAGAAATATTAAAAGTGACCCAATATTTTATTTTTTGTCACAAAATCCTTCAACCTCAAATCTTTAAAGTATATACTTGTTAAATCATAAAATATAAAAAAAACAGTCAGTTTGACTGTTTTTTGAGTTTTTTTTGAACTTTTTTAATTTTTTTTTCCAAATAAAATATAGTCAATTTTAATATATTAATGAAATGAAATAATTATTATAACTATGAAAATTAATATTCGATTAATTTATAGGTGGAAAAAAAGGAAAAAGCTGAACAATCATGAATAAAAACATGTTGAACAAGAATTTTTCGAATTATATGAACAATCATGAATATGAAGATGTATATATCGTTTTAGTTTTATTCTTATAATTGTTAATAATACTCAGTTATTACAAAATTAGCTAAAATTTGTTGGATTATATAAAAAAAAATTAAAAATCGAAAAAACAGTTTGTTTGAACTATTTTTTTTTTTGTGGCAGCCTCACGGGCTGCCAGAATAAAGAATCTGGCAGCCTTGCCGCCTGGCAGCCTACAAAGCTGCCAGGCGGCTGGTTTGGCAGCCTCAGAGGCTGCCAGACATATATTCTGGCAGCCCGTGAGGCTGCCAAACCCGAAAAATTCAAAAAACAATCGTTTGACTGTTTTTTTTAACTTTTTTAATTTTTTTCAAATAAAATATAGTCAATTTTAATATATTAATGAAATGCAATAATTATTATAACTATGAAAATTAATTGGTGGAAAAAAAAGGAAAAAGCTTAAAATCCGACCAATACTTATATGCAATGATTTTTTTTAAAAAAAATTCAGTTCTTAAGAGTATATGAATTTCAACATTTGCGATTGAAGGGTTTTAAGATAAAAAAAAAATTGAACCATTATTAATATTTTCAATAAATAAAGGGTATATTGCAAATTGTAGAAAAAGTGTTCTGCGTTTAGTAAAAAGTGTTTTGCGTTTAACATTCTTGTTATTTATTTCTTCCCCTGAAGTGGATAATTGACAGTTTGTATCCTTGTTGATGTCAATTCGTAAGGCTACCATGACATTTCTACATGTAGCATGACCTTGAGGCACAGGTCCTAGGATACATGATAACTTCAAATTTTACACGGCGCTAGATGAGACAAAAGCTCGGAAAATTCCTCTGTAGACGGATGTATTAGACCAATTTAGTCATTCTAACATTATAAGATGATGCTATCGTGATTTTGATTTGTTCCACAGCGTATTAATTGTTCTTCGTTATTGATGCTGCCATGACATTGATTTGTATGTTGTTTTTCTTCGCTTCACGGTGGAAAATTCTCAGATTCTATGCATTGGTGAGCTGTTATTCTCACTTATTGATGGGGAGACTTGCCCGGTGTAGGTCCCAGGATTTGAGTTCACACATTGAAGTTACACTGAGCTACAGAAACCATATATTTGAAACATCTTGCCCAAAGTGCTGCAAGCTGAAGATCTAACGGTTTTGATGCATGGATAACTAGACAGTCAATCACAACTAGCAGGCAGTAAGAGAACAAGTTGACGAATGGAAAGTATGCTTCATCTTGACCAAATATTACATTCGTCAGAAACAGCAGCAATGCATATTTACTTGTTAACAACTATGTTCTCTTCAGTTGTTTTTTATACTGCTTCCTCCGTCCCGTCAGATGTTACCCGTTTTGCCATTTTAGGTGTCCCAAATAAAGTTTCTCATTTCCATTTATGGCAATTTATCCTTCAACTATAATAATATATTTATTCAACTTTTTTAAAAAATCATACTCTAACATTATTTTATTCAAAAGTCAACTTGAAATACTCCAACAATCAAACCCACAAACATTATTTTATTCAAATGTAATACACCATTATTTTTCTCTCTCCAAAAGTAAACGGGTAACATCGGACGGGACGGAGGAAGTACAATTCAATTCAGTTCCATTCAGTTCTGTTCAGACGAAAAGAACTGAGTCTAATGGAATTTTCGACACCCAGGTGCTTACCAGACTAATGCTATGTTCTCTTCGTCTGAATAGAACTGAACTTATTTGTAGTATAACAAACAACCAAGCAAATCTGAACATAACTTATTTGTAGCATAAAAACAATTAAGCAAATCTGAACAGAACTGAATTAATCTGAACAAAAATTAATGAGTTTTCAGTTGAAGAGAACAGAGCCTAATTCCACAGGAGGCTCACTGCATCGTCTTTCAATTGGGTTCTTCCAGAACGCAGTAAATTACATGTAATTGCATGAAAATACAAGACTATGATAAGGAAAACAATTATCTTAAGACATACTTTATAAAAGCGTAAACAAAATTCTTCACGCGGATATTGACCTAACCAGGTTACATTGGATGGTCAAAAGCGTGCTTTTCGTTTGCGTGCAGTGTATTTTGTGTCAGCTGGAACTGCATTCCCCTTTCTTCGCATTTGATCCTTCTTTTGCAGAACCCATTCTCGTCCCTTCACTTTCTTATTCAGTTTTCGTTTTTTCCTAGGTCTGTTCCTGTCGGCTATACTGACCTGCAACACAGAAAACCGACTCTGCATGATTGCCTGATAACACAGTGACACGGAAAGCACATTTTATCTAGTAAGCTAGAAAACAAAAGCACCAAGCTATCTTCATCAGAGCACAAAGATGGTCACTCACTGCCTGGTTATCTTCATCCCCACTGCTGTCTTCATCGGAGCAACTCTCTCCATCTTCAGCTTTTGCCATTGGAGTGACACTACTTGTTGATGGTGGCCCACACGTAAGCACAAGGTATTCTTTTCTTTTTTTAGAACTGTTTCAAGTATGAATATATTCGATCATACTTCAGAAGGGGTTTTATACAAAAATAAACAGAGAATTATAAGAGATTGACCATTCATCTAGCATTGATTAACTGATCAGAGATTCATATCGTTATACTGCAGCCATCACAGCTTAAAGAGATCTTACAAGAATCTCCTCCAATGCATCAGGGAGAGAAATAGAAGCAACTGTCCTATCAGAAACTAGTTACGTAACGATACAAAAATACAACTAAACAACTTTCAGGATCTCTTCAATATATGAAGTTCACTATAGTATATAACAGGGCTAGCCCGTAATATTTTCATTTCAAGTGGTCAAGTTCTCGCTAATAGTTAATTGTGGCATTCGAACCCCAAAATTTCTCTCTATGATGTATCAGAATTTTGATCAGAAAGGAAGAAGATAACTGGGGATATATATTCAACAAAAAATAAATAAACCTCCTGAATTAGTTTGCACAATTGAAAATATATATTCACCAAAACTAACCTTTAAACAAATATATAAAGTCTTTAAATTAGTTAGCACAATTGCATCAATGTTTTTATCAGCGAATTATGCCAAACTCCACTAGACCTCCTGAATACCGTCGATTTCAAACACTCTGCATGGTATCAATTATTTATATTTGAAACGGAGGTACTCCTTACACCCCTTCGACTTCCACTTATTTTATTATAGGCTTAATATTCTTAGATATATCATGCATATCTTCATTACAAATAATGTCAAAACTCAACATATTTAATGCCAATACGTTGTATTATAAGCAAAAAAGAGAAACACTGGCATATCGTAAGTTACCTGTGTGGATAATCGACAACAACACCCCCAGAGAATCCAGCTCGCATGGCAAAACTCAGGATCAGTTCACGCTGAGCTATATTTTCAGGATATACTTGCAAAACTGCCCTTGCTCCCCGAGATAAGGATCTATATAGTGACCCAAAGAACGCTCTACAATGAAATAAGTCCATAGAACACATTATAAATGCTTGGGATGTGTATACTCATTAATAAAGTATAGTGAGTTTCAACCAGAAATACTGTAGAATAATATTATATGAAAATACTTTTGAGTGTCTACGTACTTCAGTCTGATACGTGGCTCATGAGAAGATTTGTCTGCATTGCACAGCCACTGGTCGCATATACAACAATATGGAGAATCAGCAACTTAATCATACATATGTATAGTCCAGATCACATTAAATAAAATCAACAATGCCAATCATGGTCTCTCAACTCTCCTCTCAGCATGCAAGCGTTGCACACACGCATGGGTTGTACTCCACTAAACTAACATTAAACATATGGAAAAAAGTGTTGAAGGCAAAATAGAACCTGAACAGCTGAGATACTTATAGCCCCATCGATTACGCCAGGTCGTAGGCCTAGACCCTAAAATTGTTGGGAAAAAAAGAAAGTTCATTCAGCAATATAATTAAAAGAGTGATGCACTGTAAACAGGATAGCAGATGCTATTTGCAAAGATGCATGTATATTATCTGCAAGGTGGACTTATTGCATTACAGTGCTAGTTTGGTTCGCAGGACTGAAAACCTTAGGGATTTGCAAGATGACAGCAAGGGAGGGTTTAGTTCATTAACAGCTAACCATTAACCTAAGGTTTGAGTACAGAAACTCCGTCCAGGTAGTAATTAGACTTTAGTTATCCCTCTCAGGCAACATAAAATTAGTATAACAAAACACACCAATGAGTATTTACAGAAAAGGAAATGCAAAGTATCAAGCTTGAGAAGAAAGTAAGTAGCTCAATCATGCAAAAGTTCAGAAAGAAACAAGAAATTGATCTATTAATCTATCTTATTGATGACCAATGTTATAACGAGAGGAATAAGGATGTACATGCATAGCACTTGGACTGAGTTTAGATAGATAACCTGTCCCATGTCAGCAAGTAAAAGGTCGCCCTCAACTTCACGCTCCAAAGCAATATCTAGATTGATAAAAGCAGTTTAGAACAACAAAAGGCTACTAAACAAGTACCAATATCTAGTGACATATGCTGTAAGGATAGTAAACATACTAAGCATTGATCCAGATATATCAAGACCAACCCACTGATGCCCGTTCTCCGTCAAAGTCTCTCCACTAAGTCCTGATCCACAACCTAAGCAACAACACTAATGCTAAAGTCGAAGTTTTCAACACAAAAACTACAAACATAAATAAAATTTTCCACTACATGAAAAATTGACAGAGAAAAACTGAATGTACCAATATCAAGCAGTAATCTGGGAACTCCATCATCAGGTAATGCTAGAAGCTCCAGTGCTCGCTCAGAAAGCTCCGCCTTTTAAACACAGTAACAACCAATTTGAAATTAATAAAATGTTAAAAATAAAAAGAAAGATAATTGAGCAGGTAGATACCTGAATGCCGATGATACGAGAAGACGAAGTGTATTTTCGAGCTTCTTCGTCGTTGTAGAAAATCTCCGGCGGCGCTTGCAATTCCGGCCGAGACGACATTTTGAAGTTTTGTTAGATAGTGAGCTGTTTATCTTCAACAATTTGCTTCTGATGCTCTGTGGTTGAGAAAAAATGCCCAAATTGGTGGAGATAGAAACCCTAGATAAAACCCCAGTTGAGCTGGGTGTTCATGAAGAAGGAGAATCTGGTTTATGAGAAATCAGTTAATCATGGGCCTCTTACTTCTGTTGGGCCTCAGAATAATCAAATTACATGGGTGGTGATCGCCTGTCCAGGCCCAGGGTCGACAATTGAAATCTTAGATTTCCCCGGACCGAGCCTAATAGCGTCGGACCGGCTCGTGAACCAAATTTTCGGGTCAGATCAGGTCCATTTTACTCTAGACCATATACTCCGTCCTGGGTTCGACTTTCCAGTTTTGACAGGCACGCACACTAGTAAGTGTGAATAAAGTAAGAAAAATAGTTAAAAACTATGTTTTGCAACCCGGATCCAACAATCGACCCGGACTACCAATTGAGGGGGGTCCACCCTGGGTCAACCTACTAGTGTGTATATATATATATATATATATATATATATATATATATATATATATATACTCCCTCCGTCCGGTTTGATTACCATGGGTACATAGTTTTAAGAAAAAAGTGAATAAAGTAGGAGAGATGGTAATAAAGTAGGGAAGAAATTGAATAAAATAGGAGAAATAATGAATAAAGTATGAGATATAGTGAATCTATCTATTATATAAAACCAAGTTTTTATTCCATCCATTTTGTATAGGACTCAAGCCAAAATGAATGTGAGAGCTCCATTTCATTTTCATGTACAAAAGTTATTAAAATTAAAACAAAAAGAAAACATTAATGCATATAAGGAAACTTTTCAAATTCCTTGGGTGAGAAAAAATAATCTAAACATGGTAATACATCTTTGCAAATGTCAGCCTCCATAAATTACGCCTTTTTCTTCCGTTTTCTTTACCTCTTTCTCTACTTTTATTTCTCATCTTTTGCTCATCGTTTTTTCTTGCACAATTAGGTTTCTGCTCCTTCCACTGTTCTGGCAGACTTGCCGCAGCGCACGGAGGAGTAGATTTGCTGTTGAACGTCAGATTTCCACACGTTTTAACATAATTTCCGGCCCTAAATGTTTGTCCATTTCCGGCCCATTCCAATTTACTTCATTGTCCGTTCCAAGACACAGTCATTGTCCATATCAAGACACAATTTTCGGCCCTAAATTTTTGATAGTATTGTTCATCTGTTTCTTTATTTTCTTCATTATATTGTTCATCGGTTTCTTATGTTCAACAAATTTCTTTTTAATTCGTTGATTTTACATACTAATTATTTCATCCATTTCTTCCTTTTTAGCAGACCTAACGATGACAATCAAGCTCCCAGCTGGTTTTGTCAAATCCAAGAGAATTGTACCCCGTCAAGTATCAAAGGCCATTATCAAGTATAATACGGATCCAAATGTTTCGACAGTTCAGCCTCGATCAAGCATCCTACGGTTTATGTTCGACTACCTGCAAAGGGTATAACTAAATTAATTTAAGAAAATATTTCGAGTATGGAAAGTAAATATTTTCCGATCTCATAAAGATTTTTATACATCTATTCCGATTGCTATGCATGTTTAAGTTATTTATGATAATTTGAAAATCTTTGTTGCATAAAGTTATAAAATATTCAACTAAACTATATATATGCACAGATATTTGCTGAAACTCTAAGTATCGAACAAAAACAGACGATGGCTTCTTCTGCAAAAAGAAGATCTGACGTTGCACTAAAGGATTTGCCGGAGGAGATAACTATTAGCATTCTTGCACTGGTGGCTTCCGAATCACTCGAAGCTTGGGCTACGGCAAGCAGCAGGTTCATTATATTTTTGCGTTTGTTTTCATATATTAATCAATGCAAAGATATGTAATATTTAGTTTTAATTCTTTATTTCCGTAGCTCTCCGCTTTTCAACAAGCTATGTAAAGCCCCAGAAGTTCTTAAGAGAATACCCATTGACGCTTCAGTTTCAATTCCAGTCGATGTTCAAAATAATCTATACAAATCCCAAAATCCTGAAGCTGTACTCCGGAAATCTCTAGTGATTAATAATTTGTTTTCCTATAATCTCTTTATCTTTTACGTCTGCAGCAAATTAGCGTTTATTCTGCTTATTGATCCTGTTAATGTTTTTCCGGAACCTTAATTATGGATTATTTCATTATATATAGGTAATTTTTTTTTGAAGATGGCAATGAAAGAGAGGCATATGTGTTGATGGATACTGCAAAAATCTTGAAGCACCCAGAAGCCCCTTACTGTATGAACTACATGAAGTTATTCAGTTCAAATGAAAAAAGATCAAAAAGATGGAGTTAGAGGTTTGTCAGAGCTCAAAGAGGATCATCTAGGTGTCTCATACGTAATTTCATGCAGATGGGCCCTCAAGATGAGGATTGCAAGGCTTAAACTGAAAAACCCCGACTATCTCGATGGTCCATCATTTTGCAAGGACAAACTTGGTGCCCTTCAATTCCACATCAAGAAAACCGGTGGTCCATTTAAGTACAAACACTGTCCGGAATGTATTGCTGATCTTGAGGTTGCTTATATGGGAGCAACTTATGTTGGTGACAAACCGGTCTCACCGTATTTTGATTGATATTTTATTTTTAATACGATTACTACATTTCGGAATTGATTTGTATTATTATTAATTGTGATATGTAGGATTATATTTTATTAATCAATGTGTTTATTTTTATCTAATTGTGGATCGTAATTTTAATTATATATTTCATAGCTGCCAGACTTTGAACAAAATCGGTTTGGGGGCAAACGTTTTGAACAAGCTGTCGATTGAAAGATATAGGAATGTGCCCAAAGATATGTTGGAATTGATGTATGTTGCACTCAATCAAGAAGCTGTTTATAGAAAAGCATTGGTAGTGTTTTTATATTCATAAGTTCAAATTCGTTTTTTTTCATGTTTTTCCATTTTGCATGAGAGTTATGGTCTTATGGATTTTAATTGTGATTTTAGGTAAATTTCTTTGTGGATTTCAAGGCTGATAAAGCACTAGAGCATCTTACAATTGCTACAAAGCTGGGCCACCCAGAAGCCGAATATACATCGGCTCTTTTCAAGTTGTTGGATAAACGGGAAACATCAAGGGATGAAGGTGTTGAAGAACTTGCATCCATAAAATATGCCCCCCAGGCAAATGTTAAGCTTAGTTAGGCCAGATTCCTACTACATTTCAGACTTTTAAATATGAATTTGCATGAAGCTGATTTAGTGAAAGTCGAGAAGTTTTGCACACCGCAGACCAGTACTTCTCACCCTGGTCGTGTTTTTGCATTTGAATGCAAGAGGTGTATTGCAGACACGGAAATAATTTACATGCCACTGAAGTACCAAATTCCGAGTGATTAGTAGTTGCATGTCAAGTTGTTTAATTACTACTATTACAATACTTTTTATGTGTTAGCTTGGTTTTATTTTGTGTTAACTCTAAATACTGAGGTCATGTAATATTGTATTGGATGGTTAGGCTCCCAGTCAAGCGATTTTTTAATTCAACATAAATCTTAGATCCTTATTATATTTCTATAATAATCAGGTTATAATTTAATTCATGAATGCAAATGAAATTTTATATACAAATTTATGTGTGAATATTTTTTCTGTCCATGTGTCATTAAATTTGAATTAATTGTAAAACAGTTATAAATCACACAAATCAAATATTATTAGTTTAATACTCGCTATAATGTATAAAATGCTCCAAAACAAATCAATTAAGACCTTTCTGCATTTTTTTTTAAGAGACAGATTGTTTTTTCCCCTAGGCTAATAGAATAGAATATAATTAGTTTAATACTCACTAACTGAAAGTCTATTAAAGATACGACATATATTCGGTAAATACCAAAGTTTATTTACTACTATATATTTACCTATATGATGAATCTTTGTGTCTTATTATTATATTTTCAAAAAACGTTATGTTGGGCTTAATGAATGCTAACCCAAGAATCATAATCTGTAGAAAATCACTTCCAGATTTTTATTACATTACCTTTACATATTTTATTTTCTTGCCTAATTCGCCAAACGTGTTTCTCATTTATATAAACATGTAAGTTCCGATCTAATTATTTAATTTTTATTAAATAGTTCAGACGTCATGAAGGCACAAAAATGCAGAACCGTTGTTCGAATTGAAGAGATGCTTCTTTTCCCTCAGTTACCAGCTGACATTCAGATTCATATAATGTATCTGGTTGCAATCAATAGTATTAGCGACTGCAGAAGCGTTATACTAAGGTTAGATATATAACATTTTGTTAAATATATTGATATACTATATTGAAAATATCACGATGAAGTGACCTCTTTCTTTTTTAACAGCTCCAAGAAGTTCAGCAACATATTTCAAGTGGAAGATTTTTACGCTAAGGTAAATTTTGATGAATTACCACACACAAACTGGAAAAATCCGACATCTTCAGAAACCGAATTCATGTCAAAGTGCGAAGCGGCTGGAAACCCAGAGAACTACCTACGAATGCTAATGGTTGATATTAGCTACGCTATATTTTATAATATTTCTTATTCAATTATTTTTATACAACTTATTATTTAACCCGGACCTTGAACTAATTATTTCAGAATGATGTGTTCGAGTATAATGATTTCAGCCGGATGGAGTACCTACTGGATAAGATAGTCTCTAGACGACATATGGCTGCTGATTACACACGTACTATATTCAATCTCCTTTCAAACATAGAAGAATACCGACGGGAAGGACTTAAATCCTTAGTTGCTATGTGGAATGAAAAGGACAGTATGCAAAAGATATTGAAGAATCGGTTCTACTTATGCTCTAAGATAAATAAAATCAATCACATGCTTCTCCACTCGACTCTGGATACATCTCACTATTGTTGTGATCATGTTGTGCCAAGATATGAAATGAATCACAATATAGAATGTGACAAATGCAAGGCAGACTGTGAGGTTGAATGTTTTAACAACGAGTCTGTATTCAAAGGTGTACTGAGGAACAAGTAGTTATCATTTAAAATTAAAGTTAGGCTGTCATTTCATCAATTTTGTTATTCCAGTCTTTAGTTTTTTTGAAGGTTCAGTTCTTTTTCATCAATAATGGTATTATGGTTTCACTTTTGTAATCCCCGTGAAAAGTTTATTTTCCAGAAATTTACTACAATTAGTTATATTGCTGAAATTACACACAAATAAATTACAAAAAGAACCAACGGAAAAAAATTTAAATACCTACTTACATTTTATAATTTATCTTAAAAAGTATATATTTTAACTTATTCTAACACAAAGTGTCGTAAATTGATTTATCTTCAGTAATATGCCTCTATACGATTACGTAATTAATTCAAATATTAAAAATAGAAAAATTGATAAGTTAAACCCACTATAAATTTAAGTACCATTTAAAAAATAAAGTAATTTTAAAATAATTATATATAATTTTAAAAACACTTAAAGATACTCCTATTGACGTTAAATTGTGAATAATTTTACTTATGCGAAAGATTATTGTAAACTATAAATTACCTAGAACATGACTACCCTATTCATTTCTAAACTTCAAAGTTATTAGAATATAAAATATAACATCAGTAAATAGAATATTATAGATATTTATAAATACATTATAAACTTAGAATTTTGTTTATTCAGCTTGCCATGGCTTGACGTATTCAAAGACTGATTTTATGGTTAAGAATCAATTTCAATTTGGTCTACTAACTTTGGTGATGATACACATATATATACTAATATCCAAATTGATACCATTTGCTATTTTATTCCAGTCACAGATTTACTTTTCATTATTTCTGTTAGTTTGTTTTTAGGAATGATTTCCTAAAACATTTCGAAATATTGATATCTAATTTTAGCACAAATTTATATAGATTTCGAAGATCTACAAAACGTGGCGTCTACCGAGTAAACGAATAGCATCAAGTAAAATCCAGGACCAAAACCCTAAAATACCATTTTTATTCTCTTCTTTACCACCTATCAAAGTTATAATAATGTTAACACAGAATTTACATCTCTACGTTGTGTTTGATTAGTAAACCTATAACTCCAGCTTTCCAAATAATTGAGACGATGAGTGCCATACAATTGAACGAAATTGAGAAGGATACTGAGAACAGGCCTATACTTGTGAAGATTCTAAGAATGTGGAGTCCAACAGATGCTCAAAAGAATCCCTTTTCAATTGAACTGATACTGTTGGATGCTGAGGTAATGGATATTCATGTATTATAATCATGTATGAAGTCTTTATTTTCTCATAATAGATAGATTAATGGCTGGTTATAATCTTTTACGTTTAGGGTTACATGATTCCAGCTTATGTTAAGCGTGCTCTGATGTCGAACTTCAAAAAACAGTTGAAATAAGGAGATACCGTTAAGATTTCGAATTTTGACGTTGAAGATAACGTCCTAGGAAAATTTCAAAAGGCCCGGGTTAAACATGACTTCAAGCTTCATTTTAGCTACGTTACTAAGGTCCTTGGATGTCGACCAGACATGTGCATATCATCGAATGGTTTGAACTTGGTTCCCTTTGATGAGCTTTCCGCCATACAAGGACCTTTTTATGTTGGTATGTTGTTTTTGGATAATCATCATAGATTTATAATAAGATATTTATAGTTATTGAATAATTGACCTTTATGAACGCAGATGTCATTGGTGAAATAACTCGGAGGGGTGAAATTAGCTATATCGAAAAAGCACGTGCTAGAGTACTTGAAGTTGAGGTCCGCGATGAAAGGTTGTAAGAAAAATGATATACTATTATTCGTACAATTCTAACATGAAAATTTTTGTCTTATTATCCAAGCAATGTGTGAACTAAAATTTCTGCAATTTCATCAGAAACAATACGATCAAGTTGGATCTTTGGGAGGCTTATGCAGAGAAGGTGCTGGAGCTTATTCCAGATTCAAGTAAGATGGATGAAGGAATGAACATTATTCTGCAATTCGGTCACAAGACAGTCTACGACAGTAAGAACTATTTTAATGTTTATAACTCTCAAGTAATATTAAACTGTACAGCAGTTTTGATAAGTGCTCATACCATATCCAGATGAAATTCGTGTTGGGACAACAGCCCATGCAAGTAAGGTTTTCATCAATGAAGACCTCCCAGAGTTCATGATTTTAAAATGAAGTATGATCTCTCTCTGAGCTTTTAATTATCAACTTTTCCTTGACATATTTCAACCTTAAATTCAATTAACTTTAAGGTTATTGATAGAAAAAGGCTAAGTGGGAACATAGACCCGACCAGGTCTATAACCTTACTATCATCCGAGTCTAGGAATATGAAACTTGAGGATTGGATGAACACTGACATGCACAAGTCTCCTGATGAAGTCAATAACATTCGAGAGGTTATTAATTCAAATGAAACATCCACATGTTGTTTCCGTTGTGTTCAATGCTTATAGATGACCATTAATATATTATTAATCTCATTGATGCAGCCCGGCACATACATTATATTTGTATGTTTCAAAAACATTGACATCGACAGTGGAAATTGGTACTATGAAATATGCAGCCTGTGTAAGAATAAGATTAAGGACAAGGTGGTTGGTGAAAGGTGTACTGCATCAACCTGTGGACAAATAATCAAAGGGATAATCCCAAGGTATTTATCAATCCCTTTATTGATAAATATATACAATATAATATCGTCAATTATATATATATAATTTTTATTTTGAATGTATAGGTTCCGCCTCAAGGTTATGGCCCAAGGTAAAAATAGGGAGAAAATTACCATTGTCCTATTTGAGGATGTTGTTGCCAGTTTAATTGGCAAACCATCTTCTTTAGTGTTGAAAGAGGTGCTAGAGGTAACCTCATAAACCAAGTGACTTTACATTATATGTGATCATGAGGACTTATGATAAAAAAACGTGATAAATAAATTCTTTTAAATAGGAAACAGGTGATCCCAAGGCATTTCCTATGGACTTTATGTCAATGCTGCAGAAGGATTATTTGTGCAAGGTTCGGGTGGCTAATGACTATAACATCATAAAGAACTACAAAGACTTTAGTGTTGACACCCTCACGGATGATGAAAATATCATACGACAGTATTGTAACATTACCATGACGGTAACCAATCCCCGTTAACATCTTACAATTCCAAATAAAAATGGCCTTTCAACTCTATTAAGTTTATCCAAATAACTCGACAGGAGGTTGCATCTAACAACGCAGAAGTCGACAAGGAAAAGGGTAAGCTCGATGACTCAACGACACAAGACTCGAGTCAAACATTAGACTTTGATGTTACACCAGCTAAAAGGAGTGCTAGCATAACAATTGATGATGAAGATGAATGTTTTATGAGCAAACAAGAATCAAGTACCAAGATCATGAAGAAGGAGAAACCTTGAAGCAATTTAGTTGAAGATGTCTTTCGTTTTTTGTTTTTTAGTCCATGATTAAGACTTCATTTTCCATTATGATCTTGCTATTATTGCAGTTTCATTGTCCTTTAAGAATTTTTTTACTGGTACCAAAATTTTATTGCCAGAACTCCAATTTTGTTTTTATTGGGTTGTTGATTTTTTCTTATTTGAAGACATCTTTTATGATAAGAATAATTATTGTTTGATGTGATCAACTGCTGTTATTTTATTTTTTATGAATGGTAATTTTATGTTAGATATCGATTTGGTTAGTAGTAGTATGCGTTTCATTGTATCAATTATATGTTTTATTAATATTATCCCTGATAATTATACTCTACGTATTAGACCATTGTATACACATCGAAAGATTTAATTGAATTGTATTATTAGCTATTACTATCAATTATAGTCACCAACATACTGAGTCTGCATTCTACAATAAATCGGCAATCATATAGTTTTTAAGCTAAACTATAAAATACGTGAATGTTCTAACTAAAAATATTTAACTACATGATTGGTACAGAAACCGTACCTCAAAGACGATGCTCCAAGCAGCAGAAATGGATTCGTCACATTGAATGATACATTCTATACAGATCATATTATTACATGCTTCATTCTACCAAATTACATTAAGCTATTACTTTAATTGTACAGGCAATAAAATCCTATTCAGTAACGAATCCATTCCTGGTCTTCATCCCCCTTTGTCAGCATCACCCAAATTATACCATTCGTAGCTTCTGCGGAAACATAAATTAAAAGAATAGTTCAATTGAAATCCAAATATGGCAAAGATATATTTAATCTCCATTCACACTGAATATACCATCAACGTCCAAAATCAAATTTATGTTTCGATATATTTAAGCTGAATTCACACTGATAATTTTGATGTACTTAACTAATCCAAATATGGCAAAGATAGTAGAATCATAGTTTTATTGGATCCTACAATTCCCTTTACTGTGTTAATTCAAAGACTATTTAAACATCTCAATTGTTTCATTTTGATATGAAGTTCTGATATTTGAGTATACAGAGAAACAGATGCAGATGCGTATAAATTCATAAAGTTGGAAGAGCTTCATTACCACACAAAGTTTGGTTGCAGAACACTTCATTCAGGAAGATAGGTGCGCAACCATTTTATTTAACATTCTTTAGTCTATTTTATCATTTACATTTCAACACCAGTCATAATTGTTCAGATTACTTATTCCAAGAGGTTTAATTTGTGAATTTTTTGTTCATTTTTTGGCTATTAGTTGGAGGATATTAAAATCTACACTAAGCAAGGTTGAAGCACATTTCGATCAGGAACAGAGGTACGCAATCACTCTCTAAATTGACATTCTTGCTATATTGGAAAAGAATTCTATGTAGACACTCTACACTCTAAGACCACTTTAATTTTTTCTAAATCAACATTCTACTTACTCAAAAAGGCAGCATATAGTTATAATGGCAGATTATGGTACTGGATAAAGAGCAGTAAACCTTGGTGAAATAATTTTTGAGCATGGCTTCGGATTTGCACCGCTGTTTTTGTGCCCACATGCTCTGGAAACAACAGATATAATATCTTAGGATAAGTTCGAGTTTGGAGATTATAAACACAATTATATTGAAAAGGTTTAATTGCGACTTAAACCAACCTTTGGAGGAGAGTCATCTCCAGCAAGCTGCTCCTTTGACAAGGCATCCTTGACAGCAAGTTCTGATGTGATCTCATCAGTCGAAATCCTCAGATAATCGGACTGGATCATTCCGTTTTCCTGAAGTAAAAAAAGGTAAATTTCATTAATAAAATAATCAATGATTCGTGTTATCGCCTTAAGAAGTTCAAAATTGTTGAAAAGCACATGCCATATTTACACAGATATCCAAAATGATTTTATGCCTTAAACCACAGATCTATATCTGCTGGAATACAAATCAGACTTTTAGCTCGAATCTATAATCCATTTTCATATATGATTCCTATCTTAACATTCTCAATATCATAATACTACAGAGTAAAGTAAAATCTCAATCTGGAAAACTCATACTATATTCCTTATAGCATACTACTAATTCCAAATTACACAGCAAAGTTGAAAAATACCAGTCAAATCCCCGGAAAAACAATAATTGACAACAGAGAATAAATCGATAACGATTTACACAGATAAGCAACATTCATCGAAAACCCCTAATTTAAACCAACATGCACTTTTTCTATTCAGCTCAGTGAGTTTAATCACTGTCGATTTTGAAAGAAATTAATGGACCGAGAAATAAAATTGCTTACCAATTGAAGGGAAGGACTATCTTCAGTTGTTCATTCATTGATCAATAGAGAAATACCAATATGTGTTAATTTCAACTTGAATCGATGCTTCGAGATGATAAAATTGCGAATCTCATCTGTTTGACTATCTTCAGTTGTTGATCCGTCGATCGATTTTTTCATCTCGAACAGATTCGAAATTTCCGAAGACAGACGATCCAGATTTGGAAATAAAGGATGAAACATAATGCTGTGAAATGTGATTTTGGAATTTGGATGGTGATGAAAGTGACCGATTGGATCGATGAATGACCAAAGATAATATCTACTGACATTGCACAATAGTTGGTTTATCAGAAGACACGTGTACGGCTGCATATATGTATATAATGACAAGTGTTGTTCTGATGGCACTTATATATGATATCAACTAATTCGTTTTTAGGCTGATCTTAAGTCGCGAATTTGATTTAGAGGACGTTTATTGCGTGTACAATTCAGCTTTATCGGTGTAAATCATTGTAATATTTTATTTGAACTATTTGGACGTATTTTTACACCCGTGGCTAATGATTGCAATTTGTGTGTTCTAACTTGATTTATTTATTTTCTATGCTTATAGTTTACCGATGGGTAGGCGTTTAAAGCCTGTACGTTATACTCTAGAAGCTACCACTCCAGATAGCCAACGTCCAACATCGATGGACCTTCATGGTGATGAGAATTCGTCATCGTTGTGTAATGGAAGGTCAATTCCGTCCCCTAAGCGTCAACGCAACAACAACGGATCTTCTCTACGTCCCACTCCATTTTCTGACATAACAAATTGTTAGTGACCTTTTTATGCATTGAAATTTATATATGATTAGTTATACCATAATGATACCATATAAGTAGTTACTATTCTTTTATGTGTTTTTGACCATTTTAATTGGTCAATGCCATAGTGTCGCAACATGACGCAAGAAGCTTACGTGCAACATCGACATCCAACTTCATGAGGGATGGTAGAAAGGGACCTGCATGTTATTCGAACACTGGAGGATTGGTAGTAGATTTATCCTTGCAATTTGACTCAGTCGATAAAGAGAATGATTCTAATCCAGGTAAGTTTGTGCACTAATTACGTTTAAAATACATTTGCTTCTCGATACTACTTTGCATGCTTAAAGATGTATCAATGTAGGATTTGTAACACATGAGTTGTCATCTCCAAGGATCCCGTCAAGTTGCATTACAAATGGTGACTAATTCTACATGTTTTAATATATTTCATTACCTTAAACTCTTTTTGTAATTTTGCTATAAATTATTGTTTCATTATATGTTTAAGGCACAAGTTCAAATGCACAGCCTGGAGCTCCACCCATTCAACTTTCAAGAAACATAATTGAAGGAGTCGGTCAAGATCTATACAGGAATAATTATGCTCATCACACATGCCAAAATAATGCTTCAAATTGTATGTTCGTTTATAATGTTTTTTATATAGTTCTCAGTGCTTATAGCGTTTCAAGTACCATCTAACATACACGAACACTACAAAATTCTTCAGGAGTAACAGGATGACGATAATGGCCCACAAAAAATTCAGGAAAGCAAATCCACACAAGTACATTATGTACCATTCTAATAATCCTGCATATCGTAAGCTCCTATTGCATAATTTAACATCCATTAGCATTATGCAATTCATGTGCACAATAACTAACTTTTTTATTCTTTTTTTACCGTCTCAATTATGTAGGCATTCCAGTACCCGAAGGTATGGAACGTCAAATTCTTATTGCCCAGCAACGCATTGATTGGATGGTCCGCAAAGATACAATATTGCATCCTCGGCGTTTTGTGTCTAATGTCCCTGAATCATCCACTGCAAGAAACCAAAAAAAATCCATCAACGCTAGACGAGAGAAGCAGAGTCGTGTTGCTAGACGAGCAAGTGGCGAACAAGTCATAGGTAGTAAATTAATTTACGTTTTTTTCCCATATTACAAAGGTTAATCTTAATTACAATTTAAATGAAAATATGTATAACTTAGTTTTATTTATCTTTTTTGCAGCATATCTTGATTTCGGTGACCCAACATACCCATGCTCACATTGCGGTGCACTTATGTGGTTTGATGAGAAAGTTAAGAATACACCTGCCAATCAACCCGAGTTCTCAATATGTTGCAGTCGTGGCAAGATACAGCTACCAAAGTTACAACATCCTCCTCAACCACTGCTCGATCTTCTTAGTAACAAACATGTTAACAGTAGGAACTTCCTGGAGAATATACGTGCTTATAACATGATGTATGCATTTACATCTATGGGAGGTATACAAGATAACACGGTTAACAACGGTCGTGGTCCCTATACGTATAAGCTGGGTGGCCAAAATTATCATCGTCTTGGTATTTTATTGCCAGTTGATGGTCAATCAGCAAAGTTCTCCCAGCTATATATGCATTGTGGTGAAGATGAGACGCAAGAACGAATTGATGCTGTGAGGTATGCAACATAATTAAATCAATTATGCCCCTAAAGTTGTCATTATCAGCTAAAGCTGACATGTTTGATTGTTATTGAATCGATAGATCGAAAAACCCCGCCGTCATCGAAGCTGTTGTTGTAAGTTCACTGAAAGACATGATTGATGAGCATAACCCAATAGCTAAGAACTTCAGAATGGCTGCTGAGAGGTTCAGAAAAAATGATGATAAAAACGTGAAGCTTTGTCTAATGGGACGCCGGTCGCGTGATGGTCGTATGTATAATTTGCCTACCTGTTCTGAAGTGGCTGCTCTTATAGTTGGTATGTGTCATTTTTGTTTTGTTTACTAATGCGTTAATTTATATTTACATAGCAGTAATCCAAAGTAACTTCAATTCTATATTATTTGAGCAGGAAACAATGAATATGACATGGATCCGAGAGATATTGTGCTCGATCACAAAACTTATGGACTTAGACGTATATCTGAGTTACATCCAACCTACCTCCCTATGCAAATATCCTCTACTATTTCCATATGGAGAGGATGGGTACCACACAGATATCCAGCATTCTGACAAGTCAACAGGTGTAAGGAACAGGCTCACAATGAAGGAGTTCATATCGTTTCGGATTTTTGATCGTGCTGATGAAGCATCCACCATCTTGCACAGTCGAAAATTATTCCAACAATTCTTGGTCGACTGCTATATGATGGAGATGCAGAGACTTGCATTCATTATTCATAACCAACCCAAGCTCAGATCTGACAGTTACAAGAAGCTTGATGATGCAATACGTCGAGGTACTATTGACATTGACGATCCCACCGATAGTCTCGGTAAGAGAATTGTGTTGCCATCAACATTTGTTGGGGGTCCAAGGTACATGGTGCAGAACTTCCAGGACACAATGGCAATTTGCAGGGCTATTGGCTATCCAGAGTTGTTTATTACATTTACATGTAATCCTAAGTGGCCAGAGATAACACGATTCTGTGAAGAGAAGGGCCTTCGTCCAGAGGATAGGCCGGACATACTATGTCGTGTATTTAATATGAAAATGGATCAATTGGTTAAGGATTTGAAGACAGAAAATGTTTTTGGAAAGTGCATGGGAGGTAAGTATTTTTTAATATTTATAGTATTTCCCATTAACTATAAAATATTAATTAAAGTTTGATTTTTTGTTCACTTTTTATTCAGTAAGTGTTCTCACCCCATACATTATATTTTAAAATGTAGTTGTATATACGATTGAATTCCAAAAGCGTGGTCTTCCGCATGCCCACATTCTATTATGGATAGATCGTGACGATAGGAACATGACAGTTGATGACATTGACAAAGTCATTAGTGCTGAGATTCCTAACAAGGATACAAGTCCTGAGTTGTTTGATGCCGTGTCCGAGTACATGGTCCACGGACCCTGTGGTCCTTTGAACCCCACATCACCCTGTATGCATGATGGAAAGAAGTGCTCGAAGAAGTTCCCAAAAAGTTTCAACGAGCGCACAACATTTGATGGGAATGGTTATCCGGTTTATAAGAGGCGTGATGATGGACGCACCATAGACAAGAATGGAGTTATCGTTGATAATAGGTACGATTTCATAACTCTTTTGAGAATACAATCCTCCTAATTGTGTTAATTTCCACTATATAAATTTGCAGCACATGATAAAAGCATATAATAAGATTTATTAGGATTTAAAGTTTAAACTCATGTACTTTGTAATGAACTTACAGAAATTCACCTTAGTTATGGATGACTCAACTTTGTATAGGCCTGTATATCCTCTTTCTTATTCTCTTAGTAATCTGTCTTGCGAACTATCCTCGCATTTTTCAAGTACAATGAATAATTAATGGTAAAATTAGCAACGAATATTTAAACACATTTCTGGAGATATTCTTGAAAGCATAATTCCATGTATGTATCGGCCCCGATGAACTCACAACTCAGAATTACCAATCTGCGAACAAAATCACGGGAATAAATAATATAAGTACACTTGATGAAATAATTATTCATTTGTATTACCTATAGAAGCCAAAATTCTAAGCATATCAAATAACCAGAAGATGAAATTTTGTCCAAGTAATCGTATTTGAGAATTAAGAATCTGATCAAATAGCCATGATTTCTTCTGCAGTATTTTTATCATTACTCCGTTGCTCTACTAAATCAAACAGCATTTTGTCAGCACTTTACCTTCAATTTGAAAATCCCTTATCATATTTAGATTCAACAGTGAAAATTAACTGACAATTGTAACATCAACAACTGAAAATCTGTGTCGATATTGAACAAATTTAATGTTACTTAACCAATTCGAGCAGAACAAACCCATTTGAGCATAGCATCGATTATGTTTCTATGATCGAGTAATAAGGTCGATTCCGATATTAGCTGATGATTTCGAAGATGAAATGGTTGTGATGTCTGATTGTCTATTTGTTCCAGCCAGATTGAGAATGAGTACTTGGGTTTTTTCACTATAATATGTAATCAGACATTTTTGGGTATAAGAATCGTGTTTAACTAATTCGTGCTTAAGCGTTTCAAGTATACCAATTTTGTGTTTTCTAACTCTATTTTTTATTTTCTATGTTTATAGTTCTTCATGTGGTAATTTCCAGTGTATATATTGCACACTTCACACTAACAATGTTCGTGTTGATTTATTCATAGGTACATAGTTCCTTACAATCCATACCTCCTGATGAAGTATCGTGCGCATATAAATGTTGAGTGGTGCAACAGAACAAACTCAATAAAGTATCTTTTCAAGTACGTCAACAAAGGCGTTGATAGGATTGGTGCGAAGATTACCGTCGACAATGAGGTAAAAGATTACGTCAATTGCAGGTACATATCCGCATGTGAGGCCGTTTGGCGTATTCTTGGGTATGACATACACTATCGCGATCCCACAGTCGAGCGTTTATCTTTCCATGTGGACGGTGAACAAAATGTGTGTTTTAAAGATGGTGACTTTATAGAAGACCTTATGGATAAGCCGACAATTGCACAGACAAAATTTTTGCAATGGATGAATTACAACAAGGAACACCCAGAAGCACGTAAGTTTCTATACTCTGAATTTCCACGACATTATGTTTGGGATAAAAAGAACAAGATATGGAAACCGAGGAAGTAGAGGATGAATAAAGTCGGTAGAGTATACCATGTCCCGCCAAAATCTGGAGCAGTGTACTACTTAAGGATAATGTTGAATCATATACGTGGAGCTACCTGCTTTGAGGATCTGAGGACTGTTGAAGGAGTTGTTTATCCTACATATCGAGATGCGTGTTACGCGATGGGTTTGTTGGATGATGACAAAGAGTACATTGATGGCATCAAGGAAGCAAGTTTCTGGTGTTCTGGCCGTTACTTGAGACATCTTTTCTGCATGCTTCTTCAGTCAAACTCCATGTCAAGGCCCTTGGATGTGTGGGATAAAACATGGGAGTATCTATCTGACGATATCCTATACTATCACCGCAAGTTGATGAACAATCCTGGTATATACTTTTTTGTGTCTTTTAATTCTTACTTATCTTATACAGTCATATATTAATTGCACTTTAGAAATATCTTGAACATTAATTGTTGAAGTTTTTGTCACATTTTTGTAGGACTGGAACTTAGTGAGCATCAAACTAAGAATTTTTTTCTTGGGCATATAGAAGAGCTGTTGAAGCGAAATGGTAGTTCTCTGACCCAATTTGAAGGTATGCCGATTCCGGACAACGTAGAAATTCAGGACGGACAGAACATTCTCATAGCTGAAGAAATGTCTCATGACGCTGCTGAAATGCAAGAAGAATTCAATAAATTATATCCACTATTGACTGACGAGCAGAGGTCTGTATATCAGAGGATCATGGATGTTGTTTCATTGGATAGAGGTGGTGTATTCTTTTTGTACGGATATGGTGGCATTGGCAAGACTTTCCTATGGAGGACACTATGTTCTTCGTTACGTGGTCAAGGTGAGATAGTGTTGCCTGTTGCGTTCAATGGACTTGCTTCACTTTTGTTGCCTAAAGGAAGGACTGCTCATTCGAGATTCACCATACCACTTTTGGTTGATGAGACTACTGTATGTAGTAGGATTACTCCCGGCAGCGACCTAACAGGTCTTCTACAGAAAGCTAAGTTGATTATATGGGATGAAGCTCCTATGACAAATAGATTCTGCTTCGAAGCACTTGACAGAAGCCTTCGAGATGTTATTAGAGGCCCAGACGGACATCCATCTTCATTGCCCTTCGGTGGCAAAGTTGTTGTATTTGGCGGTGACTTCAGGCAAATCCTGCCTGTCATCCCGAAAGGAAGTAGGCAAGATATTGTCCATTCATCACTTTCATCGTCCAGAGATATATGGAGTCATTGTCAAGTTATGCAACTTACAAAGAACATGCGTTTACAGGTCAGTTTACAGCATCATATCATGAATAATTTCAATCATATTTGATTTATAACTATTTGGGTTTCATTATACATTGTACATTTATTTAAAAGGCAAAGACTTTCAAGTGACAATTTTTTATTTAATGTATATATCAGGCCGGAGGATGTCCAGATGAGATTGAAACCGTTAGGGAATTCACCGATTGGTTGTTGAAGGTCGGTGATGGCGACGTGGGAGGACAAAATGATGGTGAAGTCGACTTCAAATTGCCTGAGGATATACTTATCCGTGATGCAGACAATCCGATTGCTGCAATGGTTAGTAGTACGTATCCTTCTCTGATTGATCATATAGGTGATGGTCGTTACTTCCAGGACCGAGCAATATTAGTCCCCACTAATGAGATTGTTCATGAGATCAATGACTATGTCATGTCACTATTGCCGGGTGACGCCACTGAGTTCCTGAGTTCCGACTGCATTTGTCCAGACGAGGATGACATAGTCAACCGCGATGATGTATATTCCACCGAATTCCTTAATACCATCAGGGCTTCGGGAATTCCCAATCATTTGATCCGTTTGAAAGTTGGGTGCCCTATAATGCTATTGAGGAATATAGACTAGTCCGCCGAACTATGTAATGGGACAAGACTTATTGTGACTGCTATTGGAAAACATGTCATCGAGGCCAAGATGATAGCTGGAAAGAATGCCGGATCAAAGGTTTTGATAGCTCGAATGTTTTTGACACCATCAGACGTAACCGAATTTCCCATCAGGTTCCAGAGAAGGCAGTTTCCTATATCCGTCTGCTACGCCATGACTATAAATAAGAGCCAAGGACAATCCCTATCGCATGTTGGCCTATACCTACCCAGTCCAGTATTCAGTCACGGTAAACTCTATGTTGCTTTCTCGAGAGTCACAAGCAAGAAAGGCTTGAAGGTGTTGATTTTGGACGAAGAAGGAAAACCAACTGATACAACAACCAACGTTGTTTACAAGGAGGTTTTATGTAACCTTTAAACCTTAGCACACTGTATCGTCATTTTTCAAACATCATGTTTATTTGTATTAATATTGAGACTTTATCGGTTATATTTGAACTTTCGTACTCATCGATCCAACATTTGATATATGAAAAGTGAGCTATACCGTGGCAACGCCACGGGTCAGTACTAATAAAGTATGAGACAGATTTTCCATTAAAATAATGGATAATTGATTTTGGGACGGACCAAAATGGAATACGGGTAAATGAAACTGTGACGGAGAGTATTACTCATAAAAAAACTCAAAATATATAATCAGGAATGTTAAACGCAGAACACTTTTTACTAAACGCAGAACACTTTTTCTACAAATTGTAATATACCCTTTATTTATTAAAAATATTAATAATGGTTCAATTTTTTTTTTTATCTTAAAACCCTTCAATCGCAAATGTTGAAATTCATATACTCTTAAGAACTGAAAAAACGTTTTAAAAAATCATTGCATATAAGTATTGGTCAGATTTTAAGCTTTTTCCTTTCTTTTCCACCTATAAATTGATCGAATATTAATTTTCATAGTTATAATAATTATTTCATTTTATTAATATATTAAAATTGACTACATTTTATTTGAAAAAAATTAAAAAAGTTAAAAAAAAAACTCAAAAAATAGTTAAACGACTGTTTTTTGAATTTTCCGGGTGAGGCTGCCAGAATATATGTCTGAGGCTGCCAAACCAGCGTGCTCTGGTGCTCTAAGCTGCCAGAAGGCTCGTTCATTTTTAGAGGTCGCCAAATCAGGTTTGCAAATTTCACGGCCGCCACCCAAAAAAAAAGTTCAAACGGACTATTTTTTCGATTTTTAATTTTTTTTTATATAATCCAATCAAATTTTAGCTAATTTTGTAATAATTGAGTATTATTAACAATTATAAGAATAAAACTAAAACGATATATACAACTTCATATTCATGATTGTTCATATAATTCGAAAAATTCTTGTTCAACATGTTTTTTATTCATGATTGTTCAGCTTTTTCCTTTTTTTCCACCTATAAATTAATCGAATATTAATTTTCATAGTTATAATAATTATTTCATTTCATTAATATATTAAAATTGACTACATTTTATTTGAAAAAAAATTAAAAAAGTTAAAAAAAAAACTCAAAAAACAGTCAAACTGATTGTTTTTTTTTTTTTTTATATTTTATGATTTAACAAGTATATACTTTAAAGATTTGAGGTTGAAGGATTTTGTGACTATTCATTTATGGGACGCAGCTAAAAAATGTAACTATTCATTTACGGGACGTCACACTAATTTAGGCAAACTTCCTAAAATAACTAAAAATTAAACCTCACTAACCACAATATCTTATACTTTTTTTTATTATTTATCATTTCTCCATCTTATCTTTCATACTTTTCACCATTTTTTATCATTTATCTTCACCAACAAATAATAAACTATTGACCGTCTTAAAAACAACGCCGAAAAGTTTGTGCCCTATATAAATGAGAAGGAGGGAGTATATATTAAATATTTTTCTATTACAAATTAAAATTAGCCCATTCAAAATTTATTATCAAGATCTCCCCTTTATCTCAGTGGATATTCAAATTCCCAGAGTAGATATTATATAAGGCCCACAACTCATCATTCATTGATACCAGAGGGTTCAAACTTTTCATTCCAAGAACTTAGGAAGAGATGGGAAATGGAAGAGAAGGGAATATGGATGGTGGGATTGGATTGGAAAATGTAAAGAAAGAAAAACAGAAGCTGAACAAAGAAGAAGAAGAAGAGGAGGAGCTTTCAGTGGAGAAGATATATGAGAGCAAAGAGGTTCCTTCATGGAAGAAACAATTGACTATAAGAGCTTTTGTTGTGAGTTTTTTCATGTCTATTATGTTCTGTTTCATAGTGATGAAACTGAACCTCACCACTGGGATCATACCGTCTCTCAACGTGTCGGCGGGTCTGCTGGGATTCTTTTTTGTCAAGTCATGGACAAAGGTGATTGAGAAAGCTGGCATGCTGAAGCAGCCGTTCACTCGGCAAGAGAACACGGTCATTCAGACGTGTGTCGTCGCCTCATCTGGCATTGCTTTTAGTGGTATGAATATGATCATCCAACCCAACCCACTCTCTTATTGGCAGCCTTTGAGTTATACTAGAAAGATTTATGAAAATAACATGTGTTGTTGTATTCTGCAGGAGGATTTGGAAGTTACCTTTTTGGAATGAGCGAACGGGTAGCCAGACAATCGGAGCACAGCAGGGATGTTTTCGACTATAAGAATCCAGCACTTGGATGGATGATTGGATTTCTGTTTGTAGTCAGCTTCCTGGGCTTGTTCTCTGTGGTTCCTCTCCGGAAGGTATTCTTCATAAACCTGATGTAGTTTACGCAAACGAATTAGCCAACAATTAAAGCTGTAAAAGGTAAAAACAAACTTCAAAAGAATGTTGCAAGCATGGATTTTTATAACCCCTCCAAGTATGTTCAGTATTGAGGACGCGATTATTCATGTTATAAAAATTGAGCTGTAGTCGATGAGATTACTCGAATCAATGCACTGAATGATGAAAATATATATCCTTACAGATCATGATCATAGACTTCAAGTTGAGATATCCAAGTGGTACTGCAACAGCACATCTCATTAACAGCTTCCACACTCCTGAAGGAGCCAAACTAGCAAAGTAAATCATATCTCAACTTCACAAACTTACATAGAAGATGTAATGACAAGAAAGGCATTTTACTCTGAATTCAACCATTTGTTTTTCATGGATGTATACAGGAAGCAGGTCAAAGTGCTGAGCAAGTTTTTCTCCCTTAGCTTCTTATGGGGCTTCTTTCAATGGTTTTTCACTGCCGGTGATGACTGCGGTTTTGCAAGCTTTCCAACCTTTGGACTCGAGGCATATAAAAACGAGTAAGCTCGTTTGATATAGAAACTTTACCCTTTTGGACACTCTTGGATGAATTTCATCATATGTGGATCTCCTGGCCCTGCAACAAGGAAGACATACTGAATGTGCCTTCTGATTTTCTTTGAATAATAAGTAATCAAAATCTCTACATGTATAGGACTAAAGAAGTTGGCCACTATAAATCTATAATAGTATAATCATATATACTGTGCCGTGTTCTTTTCCTTTTCAAGAAGCTATTGACATTGTCATGTCTTCCTATTGTATGTACAGGTTCTTCTTCGATTTCTCAGCAACTTATGTTGGAGTTGGGATGATTTGCCCTCACATCGTCAATGTATCGTTGTTAGTCGGAGGAATCCTTTCCTGGGGTATCATGTGGCCTCTTATTAAAACTAGAGAGGGTGATTGGTACCCTGATGATCTCAGTGACGGCAGTTTACAAGGGCTTCAAGGCTACAAGGTACATGTCATATTTCATCCACCTTAGTCACTTCACTTGTGAATTCTAAATCTAGTATACATGATAAAATTTACTCAGGTATTTATTGGCATCGCGATGATTCTTGGGGATGGCTTGTACAACTTCTTCAAGGTGCTCGGCCGAACAGTGCTCAGTTTGTCTGCGAAACTTCACGAGCGACATATTAACATGCAGATCCCAGTTGCTGAACGTTCTTCTTCCATCAAATCTCGAAGTTATGATGATGAGCGTCGAACCCAACTATTCCTCAAGGATCAGATATCAAATTGGTTTGCTCTTGCAGGTTACATTACCATAGCCGCAATTTCTACAGCCACACTTCCTTATATATTCCACCAGTTGAGATGGTACCATATAATTGCCATTTACATCTTTGCCCCGATTCTGGCCTTTTGTAATGCTTTCGGCTGTGGGCTCACGGATTGGTCACTAGCATCCACCTATGGGAAGCTTGCCATATTTACAATAGGGGCATGGGCCGGTGCGTCTCAAGGAGGAATCCTAGCAGGCTTAGCAGCCTGTGGTGTGATGATGAATATTGTCTCAACTGCTTCTGATCTAATGCAGGATTTCAAGACGGGCTACTTGACCTTAGCTTCACCTCGTTCTATGTTCGTGAGCCAAGTAATTGGAACAGCAATGGGATGTGTGATTTCTCCTTGTGTATTTTGGATATTCTACAATGCTTTTCCAGACCTTGGGCTTCCTAAAAGCGCATATCCTGCACCATACGCTACTATTTTCTATAACATGGCCAAGTTGGGAGTAGAAGGATTCTCAGTATTACCAGACGAATGCTTAAATCTATGCTATGCATTTTTTGCAGCAGCTATTCTGATTAACCTAACTAGAGATGGTTTGGGTAAGGAAAGATCATGGTTCATTCCACTTCCTATGGCAATGGCAATTCCGTTTTATATAGGATCATACTTCGCCATCGACATGTGCGTTGGAAGTCTCATTCTCTTTATTTGGCAAAAGCTCAACAAGGCCAAGGCAGATGCTTTTGGCCCTGCTGTAGCTTCAGGTTTGATATGCGGTGATGGTATATGGACTCTGCCTAGTTCTATACTTGCTCTAGTTGGCGTAAAACCTCCTATTTGCATGAAGTTCGTTTCAAGAGCAACAAATACAAGGATTGATGGGTTCTTAGGATCTTAATCTGGTTCAATTTGTCATGTATATATAGATCTTAAGAAGCATAATCCAGTTATCAAACTCCCATATATTAGCTTTAGCAGGGTGGTGTTTTTACACAAATGTAGTCTCATGATCAAGTATGCAGTAAAGTTTATATATATATATACAGAACTTCTATTTCTATATATGTTTAGAGATCTTGCACTGAGTAATCTAGGTTCAAACTTCAAACTGAGTAAATGTGCACTAGAAACATGCCTATGGGCTATGACTATGAACACTTCACAAAATAATAGGCGTTCACCTGACATAGTTATTTCAGTACGAGTGAAAGAAAATATGGACTAGAATTTAAACATTCATCGAGGTTGTAATACATGAGTGGCACTGATGCTTCAGGAAACGATCAAGTCGACAAATTGAAATCCTCTAAATGAGGACCTTGGCTTATTTATGTAATTAGAATTTGATGTTGGGAAAAACAAGAAATCATCAGGAAGCAACAAAATATGACAATGTGATAAGATTCTTCAAACTTGTCTGTATTAATGCTGTTAAAACCTCTAAACCTGTATAAGAAAATAAAAAGAACAGCTGCTATGCAAAGGTGTTACAAAGCTATCTAGCAGAATTCGAAACATAGTTGCTGTTACTGTCACTACTAAAAAGATCTGAAGTTCCAAACTGGGTGTGATCCACAAAAGAGTTGCAGATTATCATAGAGTTCTTGAAGACTTGAACACTAGAACTCTGTTACTTGTTTATCATGCATTAAACAAGATACAAGAAGAAATGACAAAGTTTGAGATGCATACGAAGAAAGTGACTTCTGGCAGAGATGAGGAAGATAATGACATCAACACAGAAAACTAGTTATGTGATTCTCAAGTTGTAAGAACATAGCTGTCAATGTATTATGATAATTATCGAAGACAAACAAGGTAGAACTAGAAGAACAAGTCAAGCTTCACATATACTTAATTAGGAACGGAAGCCAAATAATGACAATACGTATATATCAGCGTGACTCACAAGTTCTTCTAATGGACAACTGACATATCTTGTTGGATGTGCATGTCTTATGTATCGAACAAACTTGACGGGAAGTTTTAGTTAATAATACCTTCTATAAAATCTCCGTAAACTAGATATAGAAATCCATTCTAAAAGATTCATCAGATAATATTCCCAAGAGTCAGCATCTCTAATGGGAACAGAAATGGAGAATCCGAATAGAGATCAGGTTGAGAGTAGTACAGTTGAGCTTGTGGAAGAAAGAGAAAGGGGTGAAACAAATAAGAAAGACGATGATGAAGAGTTTTTGTCAGTGGAGCAAGTTTATGAAAGGATGGAGAACTTGCCTTTATGGAGGAATCAACTTACAATAAGGGCTTTTGCAGTGAGCTTTCTACTGTCAGTGATGTTTGCTTTCATAGTGATGAAGCTCAACCTGACTACCGGCATCATACCATCAATAAATGTTGCAGCTGGCTTGTTGGGGTTCTTCTTCACCAAGTCTTGGACCACAATACTTGAGAGATCAGGCATGTTGAAGCAGCCATTCACTCGTCAAGAAAACACAGTTATCCAAACCTGTGTCGTTGCTTCCTCTGGCATTGCCTTTAGCGGTACACCCTTTAACCATCTAAGTGATGGCATCTATCCATGCTTAACTTATATCTGACAGAACTCAATCTATAATAATATGTTGCTTGTACAGGAGGCTTTGGGAGTTACCTATTTGCTATGAGCCAACGCATAGTCCAGGGTCAAGACAAAAACAGCATGGAATTCAAGAACCCATCATTAGGATGGATAATGGGGTTCCTTTTTGTTGTTAGCTTTCTAGGTCTATTTTCTTTAGTGCCACTGCGGAAGGTATTATATCGAATCAAACATCCTTGCAAGGAAGAGAATATATCTAGTTAGCTTTTCATCAATATCTGACTTTACTCATATTTGAATGTAATTTATCATGTGCCTACCGACTGTTTCCAGATCATGATCGTAGACTTCAGGTTGACGTACCCCAGTGGCACCGCGACTGCACATCTTATCAACAGTTTCCACACACCCAAAGGAGCCAAAATGGCCAAGTAATTAGTTTTTACATCATATTATGTTCCTAGATTTTCACTTGAGGCAACTTATTTATAAAACTAACAGCTTCTTATTTTGGGCTACAGGAAACAGGTCACTATACTAGGAAAGTATTTCTCCTTCAGCTTCTTGTGGGGTTTCTTTCAATGGTTCTTCACTGGTGGGGAGAATTGCGGATTTCAGAAGTTCCCAACATTCGGTCTAAAAGCATTAGCCAACGGGTAACATCTCCTTTCCTAACCATGGAAAATAAAGTACTTATAGGTCTAATCAATAAAATCTGGAAACTAGAGGCAAGTATGTTCAATAGAGTAGATTAAGGGAGAGTGTTCTAGTAGAGAATTAATATCACTGAAAATAAATCGAAAAGTACAGAATTAAAGTTGGAATTGTTTGTCAGGAAATAGTATGTTAGATCTCCAGAACAATGGCTAAACTAACAGTAAGAATAAAAAGAAAAGAATATAAATTAGCAAGTAGCAAGCTCTACTTGATAATTTTGATATCCAAATGAATGTCTCCATACATTTTTTAAACACACATTTATTGTGATATTGCAGCTTCTACTTCGATTTCTCAGCTACTTATGTAGGAGTTGGTATGATATGCCCCTATATCGTCAATGTGTCCATGCTGCTAGGAGGAATTATCTCTTGGGGCATTATGTGGCCACTTATACAAAATAGAAAAGGCCATTGGTATGATGCTTCCCTATCACCGGGTGACATGCAGGGACTTAAAGGCTACAAGGTGATTATGTGACTCAGTATTCCCAACTTCTGTACATCTGTATTTTGCTTGCTTGGATTTAGAGTTTATCTCATCTCTCATTCATTTTTTCACTCAAACAGGTATTTACCGGCATAGCATTGATACTTGGAGATGGCTTATATAACTTCACCAAGGTGCTAACCCAGACTATATCAGGCTTGCACAGCAAATTTCAGGAGAGAAAACTCCCATTATCCAACTCAGATTGTCCCTCCCCAGACAAAAGTTCTCTCTCTTACGATGATCAACGGCGTACGCAAGTGTTCCTGAAGGATCAAATTCCCACATGGTTTGCCATTGGAGGCTATGTCATCATTGCTGCGATATCAATCGCAACACTTCCTCACATTTTCCATCAACTCAAGTGGTACTACATCATAGTCCTCTACCTAGCTGCACCAGCTTTAGCTTTCTGCAATGCATTTGGATGTGGACTCACTGATTGGTCATTAGCATCATCATATGGGAAACTAGCAATATTCATTATTGGGGCATGGGCTGGCGCCTCAAATGGCGGGGTATTAGCAGGTTTGGCAGCTTGTGGGGTCATGATGAACATTGTTTCCACCGCTTCGGATATTATGCAGGATTTTAAGACAGGTTACATGACCTTGGCTTCACCTAGGTCCATGTTTGTGAGCCAAGTCATTGGAACAACAATGGGATGCGTGATCGCACCGTGTGTCTTCTGGATATTCTACACGGCTTTCCCTGACCTTGGCCAAGATGGAAGTGAATACCCTGCTCCCTTTGCTACTATTTACTATGAGCTGGCTAAATTGGGAGTGCAAGGAGTTCAAGCACTTCCGAAGAATTGCCTCAACATATCATATGGTCTGTTTGCAGCAGCCATTGTCATCAATATGGTCAGAGATTCTCTTGGAAAGCAGAGAGCATGGTTCATTCCGCTTCCAATGGCAATGGCAATACCATTTTTCATTGGTTCGTATTTTGCTATTGATATGTGTCTTGGAAGCCTAATCCTATTCATATGGACAAAAAGGAACAAGGCGAGCGCAGATACTCTTGGACCAGCCGTAGCTTCAGGTTTGATTTGTGGGGAGGGAATATGGTCTTTACCTAGTTCTATACTTGCATTGGCAGGAGTAAAGCCTCCTATATGCATGGCTTTTATACCCGGAGGAAGTACTTAGGTTGACAGCTACTAAGGACTCGACGAATTTCACTCATAAGGAATCTTCCTCTGGTTTCAAACCCCCCAAGAAATGTGTTCTTGTACATATGCTGGGGGTAGAATGTCTAGCAATGCTTCACTTAAGGCTGACCGGAAAAGAGGCTCGTCATAAAATCACTTCACTACAGCTTTGTTTACTGTAATATAATGTCTCTGTACCTCGAGTCCTAAAGCGTATGAACTGTAACATAGTTTTGTGCTTTTTTGCCTAGCAATATGGATGCTACGTTCATTAAACAAGATTTCGCATATCACCATGTCTATACTCACTTCCACTTACTACCACTTTAACTCGCTATACTATTTTTCTGTATGTGGTAAAATACGCAGTGCATTGTTGGATTCAGCAATCAGCAAGATAAAAAATTATGCAAGACCTAGTGCAGTTTTCGTTTTATAGTTTGTGTTCTGGGACGACTGTCAGCCAAGGATCGACTTCATAGATTCTGAACAATTGCTGATTTCTCTTGTCCTTGTTGTGATAAGAAAGAAAGTTTAAACAACCTATTTCTTGAATGTGATATATCTTCTGTAGTTTGGATTAGGTTGACTAGATGGATGTTTTATAATGAAATTTTCAGGACGGATGTAGTAGATCTAAATATCTGATCTTGATAATGGCACATACCGGGTACATCCCCCTATCGTAACACAGATCTCGCACACAAATCACAAGGACCAAATTTCTCATAAAAGGCAAAAACTCAAACTGAATATATTTCCCTTTTGTTAAAAGTCTGCTGAATCACAAGATTGCTGCCTTTAAGCTTTCTTCAACCAGCTGGCAGGATTAGAAACAATAAATGAATGACTAACTAGTTCTGCTTACATACAGAGGGCTCGCTGCTAACTCCAAGCTGAAAATTAAAAATATGAGAAGAATGAAATATAACAGTGATTTCTCAAGTGAGATTACGACTCATCTTCAGTTAACCTATGAACGTAAAATGAAAGTGTGGCTGTGGACAGAAGAACCCTTCATCACTCAGAGTCCCCATATGTTCACCATTAGTCTTTTGACCGGAAATCATTATGGAGTTCGATAATATCACCTTCGTAGAATCTCCAGGAGCCATCATCTTTCCTTTTCAAGAGATAACGTATCTTATAAGGGCTGCAACAGACATAGTCAAATTAAACATCAAACTACGAAAAAATTGTAAAGGGGAATGGAACAATGTGATCTCAGCAAAATTTCAAGGGTATCGTGCAAAGGCTTGAGACAAACATCCAAATTATTTTTGACCTGTCCCATATATTTTAAAATTAAAAAAAAAAAAAACCACTGTAATTTGGCATCTAATTTGTGCAGATTTCCTCACTATCACTTGATTGCAATTTCCCTCGACTTACAAGAGTGATTCCTGACTGCCATAGCATCTCACAAGACTACAACCCCTGTATGAAAATTCTACAAGAATAACTTAGACAAACTTCTATAAAGACACCAAAAGTTCACTGGATTGCCTACTCACATAAAGCACCATCAAGATAATATAAACTTGGTCGTAAATATTTAAATTGATCAAAATGTGTTGGTAAATTCTGTTGGCCTGATCTTACCCAAACATAACTAAAGATGTCCTACAGGCTACAAGAATGTTAAGCATGAATGTCATTTACCAGCAAGTAATTAACAAGTCTCAATATACTTGTTAAAGTTCTCAAATCATCCCGAGTGGTTAGCGATAAGAGAAACAAGTTAACCATGAACTTCAATGAATTTGCACATTAATTATTGAAGCAATGCACTACATACTAAGTTTACCTACAAGCAGTATATTAGAATATAAAATAAGTTGCCTGGGTGTTTTTTTCACATACTGGGTATGGTATTGAGTTTCTACCTGTAATACGTTGGATATTTAGGCTGGGTTTCATCGACAAGTTCAGCTGCTTCTTCCAACAGAACCTCTATTTCAGCCATATCACCACCAACCCCATCGAGTAAAATGTCTGCACGCGTGACTTTTAATTGCAACAGAACAAAACGCCAAAAACAAGATCTTGCTTTTGCTTCATAGGCGAGAGTTTGCCACTACAACATTATCAAAAATAAAAAGTTAATCAAGAGCCTGTTGGAGAGATGCATACAAATGCGTTGCCAAAATAACATTGTAAATTACAGATAAGACCTAATACTGTAGAACAGTGTTGCAGTATTTGTCTTCTCCAAGGTACCAAAAGAAAAAGAAAGAAGAATGTTATTATTACTATTTAGAATACATCTCACCTGAGAAAGCATTGATCCCTCAAGGACTTCAAAGAGACCATGAATATCATGGTTACGGCCAAGTGCTTCTGCTTTAGCAGATTGCCATCGTTTGACAAGGTTCTCAGCTTCTTCTAAAGGCATCGTTTGCCTATATGTTGTTGTCATTGGCGTAGAAAGGCCAGAAGAGAGTGAAGCAATCTTGAAATCTACAGATTCTGGGTAATCTATAGACTTTAAGTTAAGAAGTGAAAGGGCCTTCTTAAAGTTTTTCACAATACCACTCTGATCAACTTTTGCAGGTTGGTGACTCAAGTTCATAGATGTCTGTTCAAGTGAGCTTCTGCTTAATCTTGATTTACCAGTCGTTAATCCAGGTCTACACACTTGAAAATTGATCAGCTTAAAGGCAACCAAGACACAGCCCAATGCTGTCACATATATTACCTTCCGAAGCACATGTCCGAAGTCAAACCATATATTCCAGAGCCCATCTTGCTTTGCACCTAAAGTTCTTTTCAACTGAATTGATGGTGAACCATTACTTCCGGAAATAGTCTTATCCTCTATCAAGAGATTCTGTAGATTAGGAGTAAGCTGCTTGACTGCTGACCCAAGGTTTGACGATTCTATTCTAGAAATCCGCTCTTCATCTCTTCTATCCAATTGAAGAGCAACAAGCGGTCTGTGTCTAATGTTGGACACAGCTGGATCAAGTCTTTTATTCTGCTTCTTTCCATGAGATCGTTTTTCACCAATAAAGAAGTCAGCCTGTAGTAAATGACATTTAATATTCAGGTTGGACGAAAGCAAAAATGATACCATTTATTTTGAGTTTATGGTTAAGAGCTTCACCAATGATGGAGGACAATCTCGGGTATCAGGAAATAAGCCAAGAACAGCTTCTTTCAACCACGTCTCCTAGAAATTACACATGAAATTGTGTCAAAAGGGGTATCTTCACATACAATATCCTGTTCGCAATGTACAAAGACTAACAGACAGCTCTATTCCAAATAATTGCAAATGAACCCACAAGTGAAGGGAAGTGAGAGAATTAATAAAAATGGATTATTCCACACGGCTTAATATAAGCTATTTAAGATCAATGTAACTACCACTGAAATGAAATATATGATCACTGTTTAATACCTTCAAGTACTTATAGAAATTCATTAGTCGTCACATTCCCTATCCAACCAGTCCTTTTACAGAAATAGACGACGAGGGTCGAGGGGAACTCTATGTGTATTACACAAATATTTATTTTGTAGCAATCATGATTAGCTAAAACAACTGTTCACTAAAACTGCTCATTCTGAAGTATGCTACATATTTGGGGTATAATATAAAGCATCGCTTGTATTATAGTAATTTATAAGTACATGGAAGGGAAGCTACCAGTGGCTTTTTTGTACTTATAACATCTTTGGTTTCTTTCTTTTGCAGTGACTTCTGTGAACTAGGGGTAGAATTCTGCTCAAGCTGCATCAGTCTTTCAGCAGCCGTAGCTTCATCAACCTGGACAATCAGGCTTAATTTTCCTCTCATTTAAGAAAAGAACAACCATGGGAGATAGCACCATGAAGGAAGAAAGATACATACCTGCCCTAGAAGGAAAGAACAAAAGGCCTCCTCAAATTTCAAATCAATGCCTTCTGATGATATCAGGCACTCACAAATTGATTTCGCTTTGTTAATCTACACACAAGTGAAAGTGAGTTGATTATCATTTGAACTGAAAATGAATATAATTTATTTTTGGGTCCAAATACATGTCATCAGATATATCTGACACACTCCAGACATCAAAATAGTCTGGGTGCAGGAGAAAATATTGCACATATTTTACTTGTAAAAAATTGATGATTAATAAAACTATAAGCAACAGAGAGCAAGATAATCTACTAATGCAAAATAAAATACAAGTGATCAGTGGGTAAACTTTGATTACCGAATAGTAACGGGTAAAAAATCCATTAGATATAAAATGAAGGGGGTCTGTTAGAGCCACTCTCTATATTTTATTTAATTTATTTTAATTGCCATCCTACTTTACTTCCAGCATTACCACCAGTTGAATCTAAAGGATTTCACTTTAAATTAACCACTCCATTTGATGTTAAACTTCAATCATCCAGATCTTAGTTCAGGTCTCTTAAGTACTATACCTAGTCCATCCCCAATAACCCCCACCATTAAAACAACAAGTAAACAACAACAACAACAACAACAACAACAAAAACAATAATCATGATGATGATGATGATGTAAGGAAAATATAAGATAAAGAAGATGGTGATGAGATAACTTTAGAAGCATGTTATGGCTAACGCACTATATAATGTGTTTCGAGCATCTCTGCCAACACAGATTTGTCAATGACCCTGCCAACCCGTCCTTGAATATTAGTATAACTTTGTACATGTCAAAGTACAATAGATTAATTGATTAAGTATATCCGCTGCAAGACATTATGAAATAGTCTGTTTCCATCAGGACAGAACTTAATCAAGCCCTGAAGTATATAATTATTAGATAGGGGGTTCGATTCACCATGGGGGGTAAATGGGGATTTATCCTGTAGTACTGGTAGCATTAAATTTAAAAAATAAAGCAAAAGAACTTGTATCTAGAATCACATGTAGACAAGTCAGAAATTACCAGTTCAATTTGCCTGCTAGAAAATCCTAGAGCAACGTGAGCTAAGAAAACCACATAGAAGCTATTGAAATCAACAACAGCTCTTTGATTCTGACTCTCGAGTGATTTTCTATTCTTCCTTGTAAGAACTAAACTGTCCCAGGAAACTAGTCCAACTATTTCTGTCGCCGTGAGTTTTTTCAGGGCTTGAATCAGGAAGCATGGCCAATCTTGAACTTGGCATGTAGTTCCGACATCTAGACCCTGACTCAGCAACTCACGCAAAGCTGCGATTGCACCAAGTCTTCGTTCAGCATTTTCAGGCGTGTGAGGCATTCCCAAAAGATCCAATGTACAGGCTGGGGCAAGCTCTTCCAGAGATTCTTCTATCTACAAGAAACAACATGTGAATAATAAACCATAGCCCCCACCCCCAACCCCTCTGCAATAGAAAATATTGAAGACTGAAATCACTGAATTATCATTTGTGAACTACGAGAAAGAAAAATGTCTGGGATCTATCTAGTTTTATCCTTTTGAAGAGGCGCAAAGCCCATAAATTGAGTTAGATACGACCCCAAAACTGGCAAGATCCTATAGCACCTCTCATGAATCCATCTATAATAAAATAGCTTTAACTTGAGGACCAAACCCTGACTAGTACTTCCGTGAAACTATAATTTTCTTCCAATCTTAAGACAGTTGGCACAAAGAGATCATATGCACTTTTTTAGACCAATTGCATCATAATGCCAATTTCAATCAACCTTAATTTCATTTAAAGGGTACCTGAGATAACAGCATCATCTTCCCAAGAGAAGCCTTTTTCCTCAGAAAACATTGAGCACGGGCAAGGGCTTCAAATCCTTGAGAAATGTTGTTTTTTTCAAATCCAACTTTTGCAATTGCACACTTCAAAAAAAGACCATGGTAAGAAAACTAAAAGGAAAACTCAGGATGAGTGGCTCAAAGGTCTGACCTTCTATTTGGCCTTACCTCTGCAAGGGCCATGGACAGGATTAAATCATGGATGAATGGCTCTGCATTTGGATGTTCCAATGCTCTCCGTCCAATTTCTAGCACAAGACTTTCCTCTCCTGCCTAGATCAATCCAGTTCAATCATATCAACTTACATATTCACACAAGAATGAGTTCAATCGAATCTAAAAACCAAAATCCTCCAATATAACTGGCTAAACATTTTTTATGATCGGAATGGAAACAGAGGCTAATTAAAAAGATACTACAAATTGAACAGTCCAATTTTAGGAGGCTGTTAAACCAGTAAATGACTGTAAGAAAGTTATTGCCAGTAAACGTCATGACTAAACTGTACCTCCTGAAGAAGACATAGAGCACCAGGCAACCAAGCCCATGGGATTTTAAGAGAAGATCTTGGGGGCTGTTTATCTTTAAAATTTCCAGCATATTCTGGCTCGAACAGAAGTTTGTCTCTCACGTCCATCAGAAGATTCTGAAGGAAGCATAAAAAAAAAGAGTATGTCTGAGAGATTATAGAGCAATACCCAAGGTTCTCAAAAAGAGCAACAAGGAAGTTACTGCACAAAACGACACAACTCATTGAACTGAATAACATGGATCAAGTGTTAAAAAAAAAAAAAAGAACATAATAGCACATAATTCACTAAATGACATAAAAAGTTTCACCATACCTGACGAGATATGACGGCTTCTTTAGTGTATCCCTCTTCTATCTCGGCATTTTTCAGATGCATTACTGATTTAACTATTTCATCTTTCTCAGCCTGATCATGAACACCAAGAATCTGCAAGCATATACACCATTCAAATATAGGAGTAAAAGACTTAATAAATCAGCTCTTAAGCAGATCATAATGACTTGTAACTTAAAAAACGTCATTATTTTTAAGCAAGCATGTTGACACTCCATTCTTAATTCATTACTTGAAGATATTAATATTGGTAAGATGGAAGCTAGGGAGTGGCATTGATGATCATATATATGGAGAGCACCTTGGTATGCCCAAGTGAGCTTCAACTGAAAACCAGTATGAAATATTTGCTCATACCCAATTGTGCGGATTAGAAGAGTAACCACTCATGCAATCAAAGCGAATGTTCAGCAGTTAAGAACCAAACCACTACATATTTTTTCCGGTTGCATCCATGAGCACGGTATAGAGTACATTGAGACTAAAAAAACATATAGCGACCCATAAGCACATGTAACATCCATTCACGGTTTTGTACTGATGGTCAGTCATACTGAAGCCATAAAAATTTCCATGAATAAAATACTATCGTTGCAAGCTCCAGATTTGCAATAAATGGTTTCAAATTACTTCAGACAAATCCGTCACATGTTGCATACATCACTAGTCCCTCAACGAGATAAAAAGAAACCATTCCGTTTGTCCTCGTATAATTCTGCTGAATCCAATCTTACACAACTACTATTTGCAGTTCTTATAGCTCTCCAATATAAATTCTACTCCGTCCAAGATCAGATACGTGACATCGCCAATCAAACTGAAACATAATTAGGTTCTAACAGCCTAAACATGTTACGATAACTCAGCTCTCAAACTAGACAAGATACAAAGTGTTAAGACTTAACAGATCGAATTTCCAGGAAAGGCATACAAGTAGTGTTACTTGGTGTACGAGAAAGCCATTCATCCATCAATAAATAAAACACTGACATGATATGCCACTAGAACACCAGTATCCAACCAATAGAAACTTCAGATTTCCTACCAACATCACAAGCATATCCATAACAACATATTCACACGTATTAAATGATCAGAAACCAACCAATCTAAAAGATCAAACAAAACCAATATCCACTGTAAACAAACACTCATCGGCCTATATACAGTAACAAACAATTCCATAGAGTACGCGAGCGATGAGTGTAAACCTGGTAGCAAGTGACTGGGATTTCAATGGAGGCAATCTGAGTGGGCACATTGTCGCTGTTCTTACCGGTACTATCACGAACAAAACGAAGCTCAGTTGCTGCACATAATCTCCATGAGCGACGAGATGAAGAAGAAGATAATTGATGGCATTTTGTCCTCTTGGAATGGAGTTTTCTCCTACGGAAAACAGCGACGTTTTCACACCATTTATAGGTGTAATCACTGCACGAGTGGAGATTATTTACACTAGCTACAAGCACATTAATGTTGGCCATGAAAACTCGAGATTAACTACTCCATTTTCATGAAGCTCACATTCTAGAGAGAATTTTTCTGCTAGGGTTTAAGGAGATTGAGAGTGATTTCAGCATCTGGTAGTTTTGAAAGAGAATTCAGATCCTATTTTTAGATGAGATTTCTCACACTAAAAAGTCACTCCACAACTCTTGCTTTGCTTGCTTCAATCGATTGATTCTATGGTTGATTTTCCAAAAGGGGAAAAACGAAGAGGTCCAAATTCATTGCAAGAAATCAGAAACAAAATTAGGAAAGTGAGGTAAATTGCATTCCTCCCATTATTATCAGAAATGCACATAAAACCCCCTTTTCAACAAATACTTCCAGATAGATAACACCCCTTGGTCGGAGGGAGTTACCGATTGAGTGCACCTTATATCATACTCCCTCCCTCATGTAACAATGAAACAATTTTGATTAAGAAAAATGTGTGGTCCCCCAAAAGTATGTGGTTAAGAATGAGTTTGAGATATTAATTGACTGAAAAGGTACACGTTGGCCTAAAAATGTGTGATTAAAAAATGAATTGTATTATGTAAGTGATTTCCATAAAAGAAAATGAAATGCCAAAAACAAAAAATTGTTACACTCTTACAGAAATGGAGGGGAGGGAGTAGTACACTATAATATACTACAAGAGTGGAGCTTTTGAAGTATGACGGATAAGGAAGAGGAGTAAAGGTAAAATAAAAACATGATGTAATAAGATGGTGATTTATGGACTAACTAATAAAATAATTATACCTTCATCAGGCAGTTGCCTCCCCTTTCTTTGATTTTATTATGTTTGTTGATAGCCGCACAGCACACAAAAACGTACGTCCATATCTATTGGAGAAGTTTCTTCCATGGAGATTGAGATGGAGGATACTCCCGAAACGGCTGAACTGAATGAAAACATGCTTCCCATATCGATCCCTGCATCCTTCAGTAAGGTTTCGATCCAAACAAAACCTATTTTCCGAGTAAAGATCATAGTATTGCTTTGTCGTGCTCACACATAATATAATTTACTTGTCGCGGGAAATTTTCCTTTCGATAAACTATAATGAGAGACACTGTCACTTTTGGGACACTACACATAGATTTCAATACATAATCTCTAACAATAAAATTGGAATTTTGATGCCCATCCACATTTGATTGCAAAGGTGATGCCTATGTTAATAATATAATAGTTCAGCAACTTCCAATGAACTGAAAATGACGGAAGTTCTATTTCTGTAATTGATGAATTACAAAGTGAGAAGGAGCTCTGATTTGTTTATAGAGTAGGTAGTGTATAACTACAACCTCCTAGGTACAATTATACTGACATCTGTTGGTACAAGTGAAATTCCTTTATTGTAGTATTGGGATGTACAAGTTTTAATACAGACTGTACAGCTCCAATGTTGATTTTGATAAATTGGAAATGTCTTCCAGTTACTTCCTGCTCATAGTTATGCCTGGAACCGATTCTGATAATTATAGGTGATTTTCTAATCAAGAAATATTCTATTCCAGTTTACACATTGTAAATAGCTCAATATAACTGAGAATGGCCAGGAAAAACTGTTTGGAACTCCTTTAGAAAGGCCCGATTCTTGTTGAAACTCTTAGCCCAACCGAGCTGGCTCCGTATCAGATGCCTATCCTCATTTGCAAAATTTGATGATGCTTAAGCTAATAGTTCACTTGCTCAGTAACTGCGTATCTCGATATTTATGCCACTTCTGATATCTTAGGTGTGAGCCTGTCAGCATGGGCCTCAGGCGAGGAGCACAGGTGCAATTTGGACAGCAGCATCCTCTCAAATCATTCACACATTTCATGCAGCATCTGCATATACAGAGAAGTGTGCATATTTGTTAACTATCTTGCTGATGTTTAGAGTCGGAAATCTATGTCAAAAAATTAGTAAAGGTGATAGTTGCCCACCCAAAGAGGCAGCCAGATAATCTAGTACTACTAGATAATTAAAATAAAGAGATGAAAATAGAACGCCCTTGTGAAACACCTTCCTCATGAAATATCAAGAAATAAAAGATCTAAAGAAACCGTAGTTTCCAATTTACAAAAGGTCCTTAACAGCCATACGTTGTTTTACATTTTCGTGATGTTCTTCTCACTGAGGTACCGGCCTAAGGTTATGGTAAAAGCTTTAGTTAGCAAAGATTCTGTATATGCAAAGTTACAATACACAAACCAAACTTATAAAATTAGGATGGTGCTCCAAAAGTCTGGCCATTTTGCTTATGCTCTACACAGTCCCCTGAAGTCAGACCTCAACAATTACCATGTTTTCTTGAGTTACCTTGAAGTTAGATAATTTAGATAATATACGAGAATATAAGTTAATGGCTAGCAAGAAATTAATGGACACTTACAGGAAGAGTAGGTTACAGTCAAGATTTGCACAGTTGCGATGTCTCAATTCAGATACTTGTGAACTACATATGTGGCATTTAGCAAAGGAATAGGCAACTTGTTGAATTCGACCTGCCTCAGTACTGGCCTCTGGGTTGTATGTCGAAGGTGAAAGAGAAAGCCGGGCATCAAAAACAAACAAATTACCAACCCATCCAGTGGAACCTTGGTTCTCAAGGTAGTGAGAAACACCGCCCTTCAGAGTATACAGTTTCTTGAAACCCTGTTGTCTGCCCAATAAACCAAAGTTGCATCAACATATACCTAAGAACTTCTTATGCCTCAAGAGAAGTCTATACCAATAGTAAGAGTGCGTAATGTATTGGATAAATAAAGTTTGGGGACAGTAACCCCTTTGCAAACTTGAAGCAATAATGCCAGTTTGCACATTGGTGGATAAACTTACAAAAGTGGCACTTGCAACAAACTCAATAATGCCGGAGCATATTTGCAATAGGCTGGACAAGCTCAATAGAGATTTTTTGTGGTCGAATGATATTTCCCAACGGAAAACACATCTTGTTAATTGGACTCAGGTTACACAGACGAAGAAACAAGGTGGCCTGGGCATTAGAGTGGCTCGTGCAAATAATGAAGCAATGCTCTCGAAAGTAGTTTGGAAAACACTTGGAGGTGAAAAAACTATCTGGATGGATCTCATTCAAGCAAAATATCTTAAAGGCAGAAGTGTTTTACATTACGTTTCCAAGCCTGTTGATAGTCCAATGTGGAAAGGAGTATCAAGATGTGCTCAGAAACTCCAGACTTGCTTTAGATGGCTGGTTTGACTCCTGGTTTCAAGGAAATGAACTGTGGAAAGAAGTTCAGTATATAGATCGTCGAGATAATCTTACTACTTTGAACCAAGTGCTGAAAAGTGATGGTACTTGGGATTTTTCCGTTCTATACACGGCAATCCCGCTTACTATAGTACATCAACTTACACAATCAGGATTACAACTCTCTCAGACACAGGACAATGTACTGTGGTATGGTACAGCAACAGGAAAATTCAACTGTCAGTCTGCCTATGCACATTTCTACAAACAAGATCATCTAGCTGCTAGCATACGCACAGACTGGCAATGTATTTGGAAGAGTGATTTGCCAAATAAATTGAAGCACTTCCTATGGTTGGCAGTTCAAGATAGATTACTAACGAACTCGCTACGATACAAACGACAAATGGCTACTAATGATCGATGCACCAAGTGTAAAACGGAGTCAGAGACAGTACTCCATATTCTCAGAGACTGCAAGACAGCTAAACTGATCTGGAAAGAAGTGGTACACCCAGAAGACTATTCAAGTTTTGCGAATTTAGCTGGAGACAAATGGTTTAAATCCAATCTGCAGGGACAGACTAAAAATAAGCTAGGCTTAGATGCGAATTGGCCTTTGGTTTTTGCAGCAACTATTTGGGCACTCTGGAAAGTGAGAAATGCAAGAATCTTTAGAGGTACATCAGAGACTCTTCAACGCACACTTTTCAACATCAGACAGCACAGTGATGAACTCCTTCTGCGCATAAATGCGCCCAAGACACAAAGAAACAAAATTGGGTGGGAAAAGCCACCACTTACCTGGGCAAAACTCAACGTTGATGGCAGTTGTGATGCTCTGTCAAATGCTGGAGCAATGGGTGGCATACTCTGAGATGATCAAGGGAGCTGGCAATGGGGTTTTGCGTCGAATTTGGAGCACCCAACAGTCAATGAGACGGAACTCTGTAGCTTACTCACAGGTCTTGAATTAGCTTGGGAAAGAAGAATCCCCAAACTTGTTGAAACAGATTCAGAGATGGTGTATAATTGGATCTCGGAGTTAGAAGATCCGCCGATTGAGCTCGAACAGAGAGTGAAGAGGTGTAAGGAGCTTCTGCGCAAGCCTTGGGAGATCCAATTTCGAAAGATCAATCGTTTAGCTAATGGTTGTGCTGATAAGATTGCTAGAATTGGTTATGAATGGATTGGGGAAGTGAAGATATGGCACTACCCACCAATTGCTGTAATCCCATTTTTGGGAATGGACAATGGCTTTTAGTTATTGAATAAATCTTTATTTACCAACAACAAAAAAAAAAAAAATTCAATACTCCTATATGGAAAAAAAGTATCTCAGTTTGGAGAACATATACTAAACTGGATCATACTTTGCCGAGGTTAAAACGAATAAAATAAAACTTGTTTTTGTCGATCTAACAACCATGCATGCGCCAGATGTTTGGGACTAATATCCTGCTATACTAAGCTTTGATTCAATCCTACACATCGAACATAGAGATGCAATACAATATAAAAAACTAAGAGTGTAGCCGTGGACAGAAATAAAGTAATAAACATACCTAAGGATTGTGGAGTATACATCACATCGGATTCCACCAGTACAGTACATCAAAATTTCTGTTTTCTCTTTATCAACATCAGCTAACGGATCTGAACTCACAACCTGAGCATGGAGCAGTGCAGGACACTTTAGCTATCTCAAGAAAGACATTCTTGACCAAAGTATATGCAAAGTGAAACAATCATATGCTGGTCAAAATCCATAGGTGTTTAGTGCCTACCAAATGATATGTTGCTATACCAAAAAGATGAGTGAGTAATTATGTATTTGAACATTAAGGTACAATCAAATATGGGCAGAACTGATGAATGGTAAATGCAAGAAACATCTATGCTATACTAAATTGCTTTTCATGGTATCAGAAATAGGAATATTAGGTCGCAACTGATTTTTTGATCTGCAATTGGCTAGAAAGAGAGAATAAGCTAGTGCGATTAACTTATAATTTACGTAGTGTTTAGCTATCACGAAAGGGTACTGTTGGCTTGGTTTAATACGTATTCGGTTCACAGGACTTGGTCAACTATATGACATGTAAGTAAAGCATTACTTTCCATATTCCCAACTGTTTAAGCCCATGAGAGAGATCTAAATTCTTCAAGGGTAAAAATGCAGGCAGTGACTATATATTGTCAGGAAAAAAGCCATGCCTCCTCCGATAAGCCAAATGATGTGCTACGAAAGCAATCCACATCAGGCCGTTGAGCTCCTTGGAAATGACCAACATCCCATTCATAGCCTGATCACGTTAAATCACTACACAGTATAAGTTCATAATTAAATGAAAATTCTAAATTAAGTAGATTGGAAGCCAGTCAATGGTTTTAGTTATCCATATGAGCATGAAAGAGAATTATTTGCAGGGAGAACTAATGGCCGAATTGTGCATTTGCGGAAAAGACGTGAACCTTCTATCTGAAACTTGTTAGTTTGACTGTTCTAGCTATAAATGTATTTAGGCTATATTTTTTTGTACTATATTAACAAATAGTAAAATTTTACACTAGATACGTATAAAGTAAACCTAAAAAGTAAAAACCGCATACTAAGAAAAAGGATCTTACACAAGTGTTAATAAACCTGTTAAGCAAACAGTTCTTAAAACAATTAACTACAAGAAACCCAAAGCTTTCACTATCGGTCATGGGCTGACTAATATAGTGAAAGAAATACTAAGAACAATGGAAGCCAGTGAGATAATTTAGTTGGATGAGCATCAAGCGAAATCATTTGCAAGGAGAATTGACTGTCGAATTGCACATTCTTAAGAATCAGCAGGCAAATTGGGGGGGGGGGGGGGGGGGGGGGGGGGGTTGTTGGGGGTTGAGTGAATTCTTGTATATACATGTCCGAGTCTCTATGAACTCGTCAAGTTAGCAAAATTGAAACCTCAAAATTCAGTTAATCCACGATTCATTGTACTTTTTGAGATTTTAAGATGTGGTTGGGCAAACTTGAAAATAAGCATGTCCAAACGAACTGTAGAATCTGCAGAGGGAAAGATACACAGTTGTTGAGAAAGATGCTACCGTTTCTCACATCAAGTAGAATGACATTCATCTTTGCTGCCGGTGAACTACCAGTCTTGTCTGTGACTTCCAGTTTACTCCTCCACTGAGATGGAGTAAGAGGTGTAGCTCGCATTGATGAGTCAAGCAGCGGGAGATGTGAAATACCCTCTTCCAACTAAAGACAAAAACAGAAAAAGGTTATTCTTCAAAATAAACTCTAAGGCATATTCTTCAGACAGTAACAAAGTTCACAATTCACTGTTTGCACCACTACTACCACAAAACTGTTCAAAAGCAGAGGCAAGTTGGTCGAAAAACAGGATGTTTACTATTTAACAAGCATACATGAAAACAATGATACTGGAGGGGTTAAATAAACGACTTTATGCTTCATCCCCATCAACTACTGAATCAAAGAGAAAATGCTTACCTGTACAAGTGATGGCTTATAACGCAGCTTCAATTTTGGAAAAGCATGACCACTTGGAGCTGGAGAGATCTGGACCAATATGTCAGAAAACCTATGATCTTCTTTCAACCATTCAACATATGCGAGGGCATCTGACGATGGTCCACTGTACTGCAAAGATGGAATATCAGGCACAAACAAAACTGTTCGTTATCGATAACCACCTTACCGCACATTTGAAATCAAGACATTTTGTTCTTGTTACCAATAAGACAATGAAAGCAATGCAGATAAACTGTGGTTTATGTATGAGTGTGCTAATAAAGAGTGATAACAAAATACACTATGTGAAGGAACAGAGAGAAGGTATACCTGCGCATTAATACCTTGCTCATTCAAATATATACGGCCATGTATATCACGACCCTGTGTTCATTACAGAAAGGTAAATCTTAATCATCGGCTAATTTCTTCTTCCATAAAAGATGCAAATATTTAGCTTTGACATTATACATCATCGGCACCAAAAATATAGTCTGCACAATGCAACAAAGTCTTTACACTTGGTTGAATCTTACAACAGGTAACATCATTGACAAGAAAGTATCCTTGTTCATCTTGAATTAGCATTGACATAAAGTATAATCCACACAATGCAACAATGTCTATACACTTGGTTGAATCTTACAACAGGTAACATTATTGACAAGAAAGTATCCTTGTTCATCTTGAAGTGGCATTGACACAAAGTTACTATCAGAAATAAATAAATGCTAAATGCTTAGAAGTGGCATTGACACAAAATGAAGCAGTAAAAAAATTTAGAACCAAAAATGAAAGAAGAGCAAATGACCTGCATAAAAGATAGGTGCTTAGAAACCTCTTCTTCAGGATTTTGGATAGAAACAAATCGGTAGAAATTCACCACCATAAACTCGTCATCCCTGTATTCTCTGGGAGCACCAGCTTCAACTTCAATCCAATTGTCATTAGTGGACGAACAAGCCGAAAGATTGAAACTTTCGCTATAATTCCAATAAAATTTCCAATTGCAAAGACTCCTCAAGCTAATTTGTTGAGCTGAACAATTGCAAGTGGGAAGTTCTTTAATAGAAGTAAAGACGCCGTTCTTGATAATTGCAGTTGAATTTTTGGGTCTGAGGAAAGGGGTCGAGCAGGTGATGACAGCAAAAGAAGAGGCAGCCATTGTTATGGCCACCAATAAGTGAAGAAGAGCAAATGAAGAGCAGCTTCAGTCGTTTGTTCGATGTTCGGATTGAAGAAGAAGAAGAAGAGAAGTCGCATTATCTCATTGTAAAATTGTACTAACAATAACTGGTTTTCACAATCTGCGTACTCATGTATTTTATTAGGAAAAAACAACAAAACTCTATTTCTTGATGAAATTTGAGGCGACAAGTCTATAGGTAACCGGAGACTTGTCAATCCACTCGGATCTTGAGACGTGTGGTCTGACTAGAGCGGCACATTTAGGTCACGTAAATTGACTTGCTACGTTAAATTGAGACCATCGTTTAATGCAAGGGAGTAGTTCCTTAAGGTTGGATTTCCTAAGGCCGGTCTTCCTTCCTTGGTAGTAGTATAATATAAGTGTAAGTCTCTATTTGTGTTGAGTAGATCGGATCCATGAGGTCAAACTCCTAGTGAGTTGGTCCCATGTATGTTTGCTTGTATAGCTACATTTCTGGCTTCAAATTTTCCAAATTTCCAACTCGTGAAACTTTTTTTACCATCGACTAATAAAAAGTTAGATTCACGTGAGCGTCTAGAACAACTTTAAAAAGAAGCTAGTCGATGTAGCTTTTTATTTTTAAAGAAGGAGCTTCTTATCTTTTTCATTTCGAAAATATCCCTAACCTAAGTTACGTTTTCTTTTTGTAAACCGGAAGGTCATTAGAATTCTCAACTTATATTTTATATTGTTGGATCCTTTGTTATACATTTTGTGTACTTTTTTGCAACTAGCATAAGGATTAATGTATCCGCACCTCTTTAAAATGCATACATGTAGTACACATCAAATACTGATTTTTTTCATTACTAAGTTAAAATGCTCAACGATTATTTCTTTCATCTTCTGATAATTTTGATGATGTTATTAAAGTGGCGATGTAAAGTACATTAAATATATATTATAATTATTGGACAAAATATTATATATTATTATTTAAAAAACTATAGACTAATAATACGATAAGAAAGGTTAAAGACAAGAAAAATAAGAGTAATGCCCTTTTATGTCATTTTACAAAATACCAGTTAGTTTTTCAGCTAATTTGCTAAACACATATATTTAAAACCACTAACTACCTAACTACTGTAAATTCTGAAATTAGCTTTTAAAATTCTAACTTTCCAATTAGTTTTCTTCATGAGCCATAGTCTGCTTGGAGCATCAAAGTCGGCCAACATCATGTTTCCTTGTTAGATCAGGATCTGACTTATTTCCATATATCATATTCAATTCACCCAACTACTACTATTATGCAACTCCTTGTTATCTTAAACATAGGAGTATTATTCAGCTATCAAAAGAGGGGAAAGTTTTAAAAAATTATTGGACCAGAAAATGTTTCTTGCCATGAAGTTTGGGTGTGTGTGTGTGAAATGTCACTTAAAGTTTTAAAGTATACACCAATTTTGGTACGTTTTACACCTTGAAATTAATCTAAAATGACAAAACACATCGAATTCGAAATTTATTGGTGCAATATGTAGATAGAATTGCAAAAGTACATAACTTCAGTTGCAAATCATGAACATACAAACTATAGGGATCAATTTGCAGAAACTATCATATCAATGGGGCAAAACCAAGTGTACCATGTGTTTTACGTCTTGTACCTCAATTGACTGTAGTGTATTCAAGCTGACATTTCATAAACTCCATAGTTACCAGCTTGGTATATACAGGTAGAATTGTAGATGAATGGAGCTTACAGATCATCATGGAAGCTGGTAAAGAAACACCCAAAAACCATTCTCCCATTCAACCCTTTTTCCTTTCCCATCCCAAAACGATCACTTTACAACAAAACTGCTACTTCTTCAGGACTCCTGAGCATAAACCCAGATCACCAACACTATCTTGTTACTGGTCCTGTGTACCAAAGAATTATCTCTGCAACGATTTACGATTACAATGTACAAATTGCTGAACTGGGTCGTCATTGAAAAGTTGCTGAGGCACGCCGCCTGTTCGACGAAATGCCTCAGAGAGACGAAGTTTCTTATTCCACCATGGTTAATGTTTATCTCAAGAATGGTGAGTTTCCGAAAGCTGAGGGCTTTTTCAGTGAGATCCCAGAGAGCATGAAAGGTGTTGTGACCATATCTTCCATGGTGCACGCTTATGCGAATGGTAGACAGAGCTAAGGAGATATTCGATGGGATGACTGTGAGGAATGCGTTTTCGTGGACTACTCTGATTTCAGGAGAGTGGATGAAGCTCTTGGGTTCTTCAGTAGCATGCCTCACTAAATGAAGAACGAGGTCACGTGGACTAATGTGTTCACGGGATTGGCCGGGAATGGGATGATCGATGAAGCTCGTGCAACTTTTGTTCAGATGCTGGTGAAGAATGTGGTGACATGGACCTCGATGATAAAGGTTTATGTGGACAATGGCATGGTTGACGAAGCTTTTCAACTATTTCGTGAGATGCCAGATCGGAATATGTACTCTTGTAACATTATGATTAATGCATTTTGTAATGCTTACAGAGTAAATGATGCAGTGAACCTTTTTGATTCATTGCCTTGGAGGAATTATATTACCTGGGCTACTGTGGTCACAGGTTTTGGGAGAAATGGAATGACTGACATGGCTCGGAACTACTTTGATCAAATGCCAAATAAGGAGATAGCAGTGTCAGCGTGGAATGCAATGATCACAGTGTACGTCAATGAAGGTCGTATGGTTGAAGCTAGTGAACTTTTTAGGTCGATGTCCAAGAAAAATAATGTGACATGGAATGTAATTATACATGGATATTCCAAAGACAAGCAAGAGGATGAAGCCTTTAGGCACTTTATATTAATGCGTAATAGTGGATTTAAACCTAATGAGTTGAGTCTCACTAGTCTGCTGACCTCTTGCAGTGGTATTTTGGGTGTGTTGCAAGTTCACGGGCTCATAATGCACCTTGGGTTCGACACGGAGATACCACTTGCTAATTTTTTGATTAACATGTATTTTAGAAATGGTGAGTTGACTTCAGCTCAGAATACTTTTGAAAGTCTTGAGATGAAGGACGTCATCTCATGGAATTCGATGATACTAGCGTATTCTAATCATGGATATGGAATACAGGGATTGCAAACATCTGCTCGAATGCTAATATCAGGGTTTATTCCGAATGAGGTTACTTTTGTTGGAATTCTGTCAGCCTGTAGTAATGCAGGCCTAGTCAAGAAAGGTAGAATGCTTTTTGAATCCATGCAAACTGCTTATGGGTTAGAAACTAGGCCGGAACATTACTCTTGCCTTGTTGACCTATTGGGGCGTGCTGGGCTGGTACAAGACGCTGTGAAGTTGGTTCTTGAAATGCCCGCAGAAAAATATGATTCAGTAGTTCTTGGGTACTTGGTTGGTGCTTGCAGGTTACATGGATATGATGTACTAGCGGATCATCTAGGAAAGAAACTAATAGAGCTTGATCCAGATAGTTACGGTTCATACGTTCTCTTGGCTAATGTCTATGCTGCATCTGGGAAATGGGATAAGTTTTGTCAGTTAAGGAATGTTGTGAAAGTGCCTGGATTTAGTCAAATCGAAGTTAACGGCATGAGTCATTTGTTTTTGGTTGGTGGCAGATCTCATCCTGAAATGAAGGAGATTTACATGATGCTAAAGGAAAAGCTTCTACCGGTCATGCAAGATAAAGGTAACAAAACTGCAAATGTTACTGCAATATCATAACTTCAGAATGTGATGCACATGAAAATCCCATTTAAATGACTCGTTTATGAATGAGCATGAGAATTCAGACATTATGTGCTTGTTTCTGAATGAACTTCATCACATCTTTCGCTAACAAATCATATTCGCCAAGTTCTGGGAATCCATAGAAACCGTGGAATGTATTAGGATACTCAAGCACCTCCACTTCTTTCCCACAGTTCTCTAACCAGTCAACATATTTTTTCTGCCAATCTTGCAGCGGATCATGTCCTCCCACCACAACCAATGTTTTCGGAAATCCAATACTCTTCAGCTTTTTAGTAGCTTGCAAAGACCGTCCATCCCCAAAAACACGAGCTGCATGGTGGTTTCTGTCAGCCCCCTCTGGCAAAAAACACTTCCACATCCAGTCTGTGCTCTCCACATTAAGAATAGGAGCTTTTGTCAGCCTCAGCTCCGATTCCACCCGCTCTTCTCCTCCAAAAAAGGGCTGCAGACCCAGAAGTCCGATGATTTTGATTTCTTTAAACTTGTTAAAGTTTTCGGATGCTCTAAGTGTTACGTGATGTGCTATGTTGCCTCCTGCGCTATCTCCAGCTACGAAGCACTTTTTCATGTCAGTATTTGCAGGTAAAACGTTATGGTTATGTTCATCTATGAATTTTAAGGCCTCATAACCGTCTTCATACTGAATTGGGTACCTAAAAGCAAACAGGTGACGAATTAATGTGATTAGAGAAGAACAGCGATAAAAGTCGATGTACAGAGTAACACAGATGAAATTTAGAAGACTATGATGGAATGATTACTGAATTCTCCTAAAAGACTGAATTGATCCATAAATGTATATAAACTAGAAAAGTAGGAAGAACTAGGAAACTAATACTCAAAAGTCCTAATGTATCTTGCATTGTTTATCATACTGGTGTTTGATTGGATATATTAGGAATTGGAATCTTCTTTGGTTAAATAAAATCCTTTCTTGTAATTCTTGAAGAAAAAGCTAGAGCCCTCATGGATTGATTCGTTACCGATACTCAGGTGCAAGGCGGTAGTTGATGGAGGCGACTACAGCAGGTGCCTCTGCTGCTAGACGGCTGCAGAGATTATCAAAAGGCTCAGAATCAGGGCCATAAGTGGTGAAACCACCACCATGGAAGTACACAATCAAGGGTAATGATTCATATGATGACATTGTCTCTTTGCTACTACTGCTCGGTGTGAATAGGCGGAACCATAGGTTGCGGGTCTGATCAATGGTGATGTCGGAGGCAGAGACTTTGGTTGTGGAGTTGACACGCTTGGTACGTGGGGCAGATGCTTTGAAATCTATAAGGCTGAAGACACGGCGGTTGATGGTGCCATCGTGGCGGATGTAAACTTGCCTAGCTAATGCCAAGAGACAAAACTTGATCCTTGTCACTAAGGGCAGCTCGGGCTGTGAGCTTTTTACCTTGTTACAAGCCATCTTAGCTTCCTATCTGTTGTGTAGTTCTACAGGAAAATTATGAGCTTTTGCATTCATTCATGTGCTGTATAAAATCATATACTAGTGATCATATCCTAAATCGTATCGGAAAAATAATTTTAAAAATTATACTGCATTGTGCAAGTATAATTACAACTTCACATTGCTTGACTTGAGTAGTTGTTTTCTTTTAGCTCTGCCTCTTGAAGCCGGCTATGAGTTTTGACACTTTTTATGAATGGAATTTGACTAATAGTTATTTCGAAAATGAAACAAGAAAAAGTAGATCACACATTTAAAAACTGAATTACAAGAAACAACAGAGAAAATCTAATGAAGCATGCATTCTTGAGGCATCTGAGAAAACCTAGCAGTATCTTGACAATAATCATAAACCAGGTAATTGTTCTTGATCCACTCCAGTTTCTTTTTCCTTTCCTTGTTCACCTCTTTCACGACAGGCTTATCCCACCAAAACTGCCTTGCTTTTCCACATTTCACCACTGGATCACTCGCTTCATCCGGACCAAGTTCACAGCCATCTATCTCGAAAGCCTGGAACGTTACCTCAAAAGGGGCGAGGCTCCACTTAGTCTTCACCTTCCCGCCTTGTGTAGCCCAGTCATCAGCATTCCACAGCGAACCATGGATTCCCATTGCCTGATTCTTTGGGAAAGGGACACCTTTCTTCTCCTTGTTTGCAAATTCTCTAATTGGAATGTCATCTATCAGAAATCTGTTACAGATAATGAAATATTAGCTTAATATTAAGAACAAAAAGGTCATGATCATAAGGTAGTCGCAAATTACAAGATGGAGCGGCGATTCCATAAGAAGGAATAAGTGTGAAAATCTGATGTGGGATCGAACCAGAGGAAATGCCTTTGCTCCCGGTTTCCTGTACCATTAATGTACAAGTTTGTCTGGACTATGTAGGGCTCCCCAGAAACATTGCCCAGAAACTCAAAGTCTAGCTCGTCGTGATTTGAACTCTCTGATGTCATCTGCATACGTGCTAGCATTCGTTAGTAGTAGATAAATTCGCTCAGCGATGTAGAGATCAGCCAAAATCTTGGCAAGGACCTGTTCCCTATAAAACTATGGAAAAACATGCAGATCCAACTGGCACTTCCAAGGTTAAAGGCTGGCTACTTTAACATAGATCTTACAAGCATTGGTTCTCAGTTCTCAGGTTTAAGTGTTACAAAAACAGGTTTCATAAGACTTACTCAACCTCTTAAATGTGGTTGTTTTAATCGCGAAAATAAAGTTTGTTCACAGCGTAACTCACATAGTAAGCAGTGACAGTTCCAGCAGAATCGCCTGGAACTAATTTGATTTGAGCACTGGCTTTACCGAACAAATATTTCTTCTGGGACTCAAATCCGCACCCTGAAAACGTTGTACTCATAAAAAAACCAACCAGTATAATTCGTGAGGAACAGTTGGACCATGTAATTACCAGTGGATTGATCGAGTGACAGTGTGGTTTGATTCCCTCGAGTGACAATGTGATCAGGCGCCCACGTTCCCTTGAACAGGTCATCGAAACCTGCAGCATTTCCAGAATGCATAAGCATGGCAATGTTAATTATCATAGCATAGACATTCTTCATTCTGAAACTAGAAAGCCTATTCATTGTTTTGGAACTACAACTTGCAAGCTTGTAATATATTGACAAGAACAGCAATGTTACCTATTTATATGACAAAGGTTTCTTGTACTTTTGTGAAAGTGGAGTTCAATCATAATTGATGAAGTAACTTTTTCCTTGAGTGAACAAGTAGATGAAGATTCCAGGCATGCCAATTCCAGAAAAATAGTTACTTTTGTATGCCAGATTTGGACTTTTGTTTGTGGATTTATGGGTTAATGAGTAAAAAAAAGAAAGAAATGTATTTTTAGGCATTATTTAGATTTAGTAAGAGGTAGAAAATGGAATTGCAGTTGAGGATCTTAGTGGAAACCACTTCAGCAACTTGTTCTGTTGCTGGCATTCATCAATTTAGAACTACCTTTTGTTGGATAGGCTATAGAGAAAGGGATATATGACTTGTTTGGTGGAACCATTCGAGACTTAGATTCGGCTTCGACTTAAACCCCTTAATTAATGTTCGTTTTATTATCGAAACGAATAGAACTCGCCTCGTTATTAATCAACCAGACTTGATTAAATACATTTTTTATATTTATATTTATTTTTCAGTAACGAGCTCGGCTCGAATTCAACTAAGTTTCAAACCAAATGATCTGAGCTTAATTATTGTGACTCAAACTCAAATTTGAAAAATTAACTCATTTTGTTAACGAGCTGAAGCAGACTCCGACAATTGATCGGAGCTCAGAAATCTAACTATGATGAGGCTGTTAACCTCTGCCATAGATGGAGCTTGGAGCTTCGACTAATTGCTAGGAGTACAAGACAACTCCGTTCTTGGTGGGGTTTGTAACTATTATATCATGGCGTAGTTCCATGGTTGTACTCAGTGCGAAGTTACAGTGTTTCTAATTCATCTTTTTTATGTTTATGACACGACCAGGGACACTTTTGAGTTGAAGGGAAAATAACAGATTCGATTTCGGTGAAAAAGTTAACGATTTTTAAAAAGTTTGTTAATAAAATGTTAACGTCCAGGTGATAATATAAAAAACATTGGTATATTTGGCTATGTAAAGGCACAATTTATAAGAAGTGAATAACGTTTTCCTCTCCCTTACAAGATGTGATTTATAGTGAGTTGTATGTGGATAACAATTATTTGGGCATGATAAACCATCCCAAATTGGAATCATTTTCCATCAATATACGTTGTCGTATTAGGTTCAATTAAGCCCTAATTCTTCCAATTCCCATGAAGGTACAACTTTCCAAAAGTCTTGGAATATGAATAAGGTACTACTCCTGCTTATCCATTGAAAACAGCCGAAGAAAATATAAACAGCCATGGAAATGAGCTTCTACTCCATGGGGAAATTCCCATCGACTCCACACCGTACAAGAAACCAAGCTCAACGAACAACACCCAGAGCATCAGCTTCATCTGAAAAAGTGGAAATAAGAGTGTGTACAGACAGGAGTTGCAGAAAGCAAGGATCTTTTGATGTCTTGCAAGTACTTACCGGAATCGCACCCCCGAATGTCACCGTGAACTCGTGCGGCTGCCTCGCAAAGTGCGGTGCGGGACCCAATATCGTCATTTTGCCCGGGGCAGTTTTTGTGCGGCACTGTGGGACCCCAAGGAAGGCTGCTGATGTTATGTCCTATGTTTGCGGTGTCGGTGATGACGAGGTGGAGGGTAGAGGGAGGATGTGCCTGGAGGCTCTTGCGTTGAGGAAAAGAGCTGATGATGAGATGGACAGAGGTGATTTCTCCTTGGCCCATTCTTTGCTTTCCGAGGTACCATTTCGGATAGTATACATTTGATTTTGAATCGGCGTTTTAGGATATATTATGCAATATGTGTGTGTGACTGTGTGTGTGTATGTTATTAGTTTTAGTAGTAGGTTCCATTGATAGTGAATTGAGGTAAATTTTGTAAAAGACTAGAAACGTATACAATTGAATGAAACGGAATGATATAGTTCGTGATAGTTTCTTTATTATTATTATTATCATGATCACGTTGTTTGGATGTGGACTAAACTTATATGTGAATAGTGTTTGTTGAATTGTACTGATTGTTGATTTTGATGACAAGCTTCTCTAGGATAACTGAATGTGGTTAGGATGACAATTTTAGGCTATGGAAAGACCAAAGTAGATCAGTAAGGCTGACGATCACATCTGTCATGATTGCAGGCGATTGATCTTAAACCATTTGGGGGTGTTCATATTATCTACATGAGGAGGTTTGTGAAGAAGCTTTTTTGTTATTCAGTTCGTCAAACAGTTGAAAGCCTTGCTCGTATTTGCTGTAAATCTGCAGACGCATGTGCTTGTTGACTGATTGTTGCGTGCGTCCAACAATTGTGTTTACCTTATGACCGCCTTCATTATTGCATTCATTTGCTCCTGAAACCTGTGCCTTCATTAGTATCTGTGTACACTCTTGTTGAACTTGGGATTCCCATATCTGAATGCAGTATGAGGTATATAACACTGTCCTTTTCATCAGGTCTGCTGCAAGGTTGGCTTTGAATAACATCACCGGAGCACTGGAGGATGCCAAGGAAGTCCTGACCCTTGCACCTCGTTGCTCTGAGGCAAGTGCAAATTCTAGTAGTGTTATAATATTTCTTCGTAATGGGGTCCGTAAACTGCATGCTGATCTTGGTTTTGCATGAAAGATGAGGTAAACTAGACTAGTAATCTTGTTTGGCAAAAGCAAAGCAAATGATTCATAACGAGGCTTTCTTAGATAAACTTTGGAAACAATGCCGAACATGTTCCCCCACAATGTATCTAAGTTGAAACATTGTTTAAACCCCTATCATCGAGATCTCTCAGCTGCAATGACTACAGCAAACCGTCTCATGTTTGCAATGTTACACTTACATACCTACCCAGTTTATCATCTCTTGCCTGAAATCTAAAAACTTGAATGAATAGATTACTCTCATATTGTGCATGTGTTGTCATCCCATTTGAAGTCCAAGTGGCCGTATAATAATTATCAGTTCGAAATGTACAGGCTTACATTTGCGAAGGTGATGTCTATATGGCTATGGATAAGTTTGATGCTGCTGAAGAGTCTTATTCAATTGCTTTAGAGCTAGAACCAACACTTCGTCGTGTCAAATCATTCAAGGTAGCATCAGCATTTACACTTTTGTAGCTATAGATTCGCTTCCCTTCTGTAATTTTATCACTCTGAACTTTGACCCGACCCTGTCTCCATGAAGGTTTCAGATATAAGGTCAATCTTACGTTCACTGTAACATGCTCAACATATTCAAATTGTCTAATTATTCTGTTTCAGGCTAGAATTGCAAAGCTTCAAGATAAATTGACTCCTTCAAACTTGGGCTGAGATCTGCTTCATATCGGGTATTAGTTGTGTTGAATCATTCTAATTGAAGAAAAGGTTGGATTCTGTCACGGTCTCGCTGCAAGATATCGAGTTGTTTCTCATCCTTATATGAGTAAATATTCAAATCCAAGTGCTCTTTTGCTTGTGCATGTGCACACAAACACATTTTGGAAATGTTTATACAAGTACAAATAATTTGTATGAATGAGATCATAGATTTTTTTAAATGTAGATGCACCTTAACAATGACTGGCAAATTTATGTGGAATTATGGGACATAAACCTGACTGAAGTAGTTGGTACATTCCAGAGCTTTGTAATATCAAAGTTTCGTGTTAAAACACTTGCTGCTTTCGGTAACACATTGCTCCTTGACTGCCTTGCTCTCAGCAGTAACATTTGCAAAAGAATGTTTTACGTAAGGTTATTTTTTTTCTGTTTTTGTTTTTCGGTATATGCAGTTTAGCATTGATTCCTCTTTATGTATAGCAGGTAGCTAAAAGTTTCTGAGTGCAGTTGTATTCCAAGATGCCACATTAGTACTGGTCTTTAACTCATGGTCTTTAAGAGTGAAGTTCGCAAACTGATGTCAAATCGAGGTATTTGAAGAGCATGAGCCTATAGTCGAGCCATGAGACCTGCGATTTTCAAATCCACTGTACCTGATGAGCCATAATATATAATAGGTATGGATAGCAATCAGTACCACGCATTTCTATGCATGCTCTTTTCTATCTGAATGTTGCATCTGAAGTTTCGTGTAACACCAGCTTCCTGCTGTGCTCTTCATGTAGCACCAACTATCTGCCTTTTGTTGCATATAACGGGGAACTGAACTGACAGTGATTAAAATACCTGATTACTAAAACATGAGACTTTGAAATTACTACAGATTACAACTTCTCTTCCAAGAATGCATTAAGTTCTGGTCACTGAATCTGTTGGTTTCAGAACATGTTATTTCTAGCATGTGTTGATCTCCTTTAACACGAGCTTTTTATGGAGATTATTGTTCTTTGTGGCTGTTCAAAACCTCGTATATGGTACCACTTGCTATGTTACGACTACACAAGTTTAACGTACGAATATAATACTCGAACATACTAGCAAAATATGTTATAACTATTAGGTAGCCAATAACTTCACTTACATCATCATATATACTATTACTAGCATCAACCTATCTGATAAGAACAGATAACTGCTACATTAGTTTAGAAGACATTAAGCAAGGAAACTATGCTAAACTTTTTTCGTCTTCAACATTTTTGCCTAGCTTGTTTTTCCCCTTCAGTAACCAGCAGCACCCAAATGAGGACCACACAGAAGCAGATCAAACTTCTTGACTTTATCCCACATCTTTGAAACCCTTCCGCCTTCGCCACGTCCATTTGCATCCTTGTCACTGACCTTTTTCATTTTCAGGCTAAAACACTTGCCAAAACCAGTCCCACCACCAGCGTGAGCTTGCAAACAATCCTCCAACGTCACCTCCTCTCCACAGTTACTCTTCCTCCCTTTACACGTACTACTCTTCTCTTCATCTCGTTTCACAAGCTGATCGTAATACTCTTTATTCCTCTTCTCCAACCCGTAAATCTGTCCCTGAAGGTCCTCGATCTTACGACTCAGCATCGAAACCCTATAATCCTCCCGTGTCTTCAACACACACCGTGCCAGCTCAGCAGCCTTGCGTTTCAGAAACAGAGACTCCGAAGCTAACCCTTTGTTTTCTTCCACCAAAGCCGAAACCCTGTACCCTAGTGTTGCATTGTCATTCAGAAGAATCAACCTCTCCGACTCAAGCACATCCAACAAGTTCTTCTGCAGCTCTGTTTTCCTTGACGATTCGCCCCAACACTTCTCCACTACGGCCAATTCATCCAACACAATCTCACACTCAACTGTCTTCATAACCAAGTCAGCAACGATTAGCTCAGCATCAATCTCTGTAGTCTGCGCTGCATCTGCAGTGGGATGTTGGTAAGATAGGGAACTTTCAGCATCTGAATCTACGACTTCTCCAGAGTCCCTTTCTACGACATGAAAGATTTCAGATTCAAACTTCAGCGGTGGAATAGGGGAAGGGCACCGGCTTTGGAGGTTACTGTGGTTCTTGGCCAGGGCTTGGCAGTAACGGTCAGCTAACGAGAGGTAGCCATTGTACAAGTCTTGGAGTAATTCAAAGAGCTGAGGACGTTCGTGGTAGTAGGAGTTAGCCCTGGCTGCAAAACTATCTGAACTGTTTTCTTTCGGTATCTTTCGAGTCAGTGTCTTCATCCTCTCATCCATATCTGGGGAAAAAATATAGGATCAAATTGCAGCAAATGAACAAGTGACATTCAAAACCATGTCATGTTCTACCAAACATCAACTTGGACCACTATATCCTATGAAATTCGCAAAGATATGGGATATGGTCCCATTTGGGATGGAAAAAAAACCAGTTCATTTGAAATTCAAAACAAGTTCACATTTTAGAGGGTTTGCGCCATTTGTACACGTTACTTGAGGTAGTGTATAAAGTAGGAAAGAGATTTTCCATTTAAGGGATAGGAAGATGAAGTTGAGACGGACCAAAATGGAATGCGGGAAAATGAAACTGAGACGGAGGGAGTATACAATAACGGAACATAAACCAAGTGGGGCCTACGGGTGGAACCCGATTGGTTTGTGTACTAGTAACTCCATATTTTGAGAAAGTGTTACATTTTGATTTTGGTCAATTGTCTTGAATTTGATACAAATTCTCATAGCGATAATAGTAAATAATTTAATAAAATCATATAATAAAAATTTAATTATTAAAATTTTTCATTATATAATTTAATAATTTATTTATTAATATCGTTTAAAGAAGAATAATCAACTGAAACGATTAATATCAATAAACGTATAACTTTTTACGAAATGGTGGGAGTATATTTAACTTATCCTTGTCATAGAATTACGACTAGCTAGAGAGATGGTCAACCAACTATCGGTAAAGCTCATAATTACGGAATGGTAAAAACAAGTGTGCAGTAAAAATGATGTCATGAACCAAATCAGAACAAAATCAAAATCTAGCTGCAACACGGCATATGCAGCAGGCAGGTAGTTAAAGCTAGCTTGATGACTTTTTGTTTGTATTCATGTAAAGGAAAAGAAGTATTCAAATTTTGAAAAGAAAAGGTCTCTGTACTGTAGGGATATTTTGAACTGAAAATAGTAGTAGACTTTCTAATTACTACTAAAAACCTTTTACAGACGGTTTGGAATAGTATTAACGTTCCATTTTAATTAAATCGTACTTAATTTCGTATTTGGTCATCCCATTATAATTGAAATGTCATTGTGATCTTATAATTGAAACATAACTCAATTAACTCAAAATAAACATACAAAAACACCTATAAAATTTTAATTTTATATCAAACACAAATTTACACAAATTAATTAAAATTTAGTTATTATTCATCAGTTATACCTCAATTAAAATCATCTCAATTAAATTTCGTGTCAAACATCCCGTTTCTTTTTTTTTCTTTTTTGTATTGGCCATAGTTCATAGCTAAATACTAGGACTAGGACGGAAAGTGACTATTCAGGTCAGGTTATTATTCGCTGTACAAAACTCACATGGAGGTTAAAATCATTTACCAATGTCCTGTCCTGTCCCTTCTCATCTCTGCAATCTATACTCTACAATTCTCATCTTTATTTCTTTCTTTTTCATTTCATATAAGAGGATACAGTATTAACATAATAGCCCATAGTATGTACTCAACCAAATTTCACATCATTGTTATACGAAGAGACCTCTTATCTTCGCCTGAACAGAACAAAATTAAATTGTAGTATAAAAAATAACTAAGCAGAACTGAATAAATCTGAACTGAAATTAATGAGATTTCAGACGAATAGAACAGAGTCTTAGTAATGTTAGACAAGCCGAAATCGAACTAATTATTTCATTTCTCGAACTCGATTAGGTTTGTTATCGAGCTCGGCTCGTTATTTTTAAGCTTGAGTCACAATAAGTAGTTTCGAGCTCGACTCATCCGGTTGAACTTTAGCCGGCTAGCCGAGCTCGTTATCGAAAAATACATATAAAAAACATTATATTTAATCGAGTCTAGTCAGATATCAATGAGCCTAGTCAATTACAAAACAAGTTAGATGTTATGTTCGAATTCGGCTCAAACACTTGATGAAACATGTCGAGCTCGAATTTTAAAGAGTTGATATCTTGTTAAGTTTGGGCTCGGATAACCACTCTAATTTTGACATTTTGATAGGAGTAGCATATTTATTTTAGTTTCCCTTCATTTTTAAGCTGAAACGAGATGGACCAAAAGATAGAAAGGAATTAAATGGTCCCACATGGTTCAAAATTCAAAACCTCAGAAGGTATGGCAGAGTATAGGATGCTGTTGGACTTTGGAAGTTTCTTGTGTTCTTGTAAAGTACAGCTTTCATGCTTGTTTTACATAGTTTCAAATTTGAACATATATAATCACCAAAATGAAGAAAAAAGCTAAAGAAAATTAGCAAAGTTCACTAAAATAGCTTCATTAATTAACAAATGCTTAGTAGATACCCTTTTTAATATAATTATCCATAGTCATACATGATAATTATGGTCTAATCATTAGTACTTGACCAAAAAGTGATACCCAATGCTCATCATTTCACTTAACCCACTCCTTCCCTCGTAATTAACAAGAATTAATACCTAACTAGGGCACATAATTACATTGCACCTCCCACAGACTTTCTTATCTTTTACATTGGTCGAGCTCACTTGAATGCGCAAGTTATCACTTGACTATATATCCGAACTTCAGGGCATGTTAGTATAATAGACTTACCCTATGTCAAGGGCAATTTTTGCCCGTCCATGAACTTTAATAGGCCTCCAAGTTAGGTGACTAACAAAATTTGAGACTAATAGCCATCCGATTGCAACAGCCCCAAAGTTAATGTGTGTTAAACTGTGAATTAGTACACGAAATTCAATAACATGATCAAATCACACATATTTATGTGAAGAAGATAATTTAGTTCTATGTTCTCTTAGCCGCCAAGTGCCATCACTATTCACATACGATATTGACTTTATAAAAAACAATTCGGAAGAAAATAACTATTTAAGTCAAATGTTCAATAGTTTTTAAGTTTGACATACAACTCAAAAAACCTATTTACACATGTTAAATTATCAAGTATTGAAGTCGGGTGTGTTAAACCCTTATACAGAACATCCAATAAATTTTCTCACACCGACAAAACAAGAAAAAGAAGAGACATACCAGCAATGGCACAAAGAAGCCAAGAAGGTTTAGTGAACCGCTTGCTCCGCCGTGAGTAGCTATCCGCCGCCGGTTCCCCACCGCCTTTCTCCGCCTTAGCAACCATTCTGGTGGACAAGAAAATAAAAAGAGATGTTCTATTCTGCAGACACCTACATTTATATTGAGACAGCAATAACAAAATCACATTTACATTTAAACGTTGGTGATGTCCATCTACTACTTGCTACAAATAGTACTAAGTAGTAAAAATCCGCATTTAAACCAGCTATAAAATATTAAAAACTCGTACGCACACAGACACTGCATTTACTCTTGTGTAATAATTGTAGCAGACAATCCAAAACATCAGATGATGGTCTCAACAGACTTCCGTAGCATGTTACCAATAACATTAACTGTATAACCCAACTCGTTTAAAAGATTACCAAGTGTGTGAGCAGTGGGTGCATTGGGTCGAGACCGGCAGTAAGAATAATCATGCATTTCTTGGAAGTGGTAAGAAAATGTAGCAGTTTGAGAAAAAGTAATTAACATACCTTTGGTTGTTGGAATGAGTTGGTTTTGAGTTTTAACAGTTGGAGAAACTAATCTTGCTCGGTTGCGTTATATCATGTGTGTGAGTTTAGAGAGAGGAGTTATGGGGGAGAGAGAGGAAGGGAAAAGTAGGTATAGTAGAAATTTGATTGAAAGTGATGACAGGCTTTTTATACCATTAGATTAGAATAGTAGATGGGGATAAGTATAAGAAGGAAAGTGAAGAAGAGGAAAACGAAAAGGAGAGGATTTGCTTTGCTCTAAACACCCGCTAAGATGATTTGAGTTGAGAGACAGCCAATGAAATGATGATGATGGAAAGCATTTATTTAATGGGTTCGCTCAGAGTTTAGTTTCTTGGGAAATGGAAATTATTACTGTTACAGCACTGAAGATTTTTCTTGTTTCACATGGATTTGTAGGGTGCCCGGATGAGTAGTACTTTTGGTCAATGTTTGTAAATTACTCATAAGTGTGTGAGTTTAGATTGATTATTTTTAAAATATATAATAAAAATTCAGAATTAAACGTGTTTACTTCAATATTATAATGGATGAACCACTAGAAAGTCTGCAGGTACGTACACGTGTAAGGATAAAGTAATAATAAAGTGCGTGATAAAGAACCTTGTACAGTGCTGTTAACATATCACCTAGAAACTAGCCCATGAATAACCACGATGGCCAAAGAGTCAGATCTCGATCAGGTCGTTACACTGTTTGGCACCTCACCTGTCTTACTAGACTCATGTATAACTATCAGACTCAATTGTGTATTTAGGTGTTGGAATTGAATACTTCATGAAAAAATATTAAAGTTTGGGCTTAAAATGAAGCGTTACATTGCAATACCCGTCTCATGCCGTCGAGCATGCAACAAGAGTATGAATGACATCATTTACAAGATTTTGGTCATTCGAGCCATTTTAATTGGTAATATCTCAATGGAAGCGATGTTCCATGATGTTGATAAATGGCAAAAAGCAATCTAGTACCAAAGCCATATACTACACCTTGAAGAAACCAAAGGGAATGAAATGATTGTTCAAAAAGAACTAACGCTCACTTACAGCACAATCTTCAAGTTCCAAAGCTCACGCAGGTCCAGTGAGGCAACAATGGAACACATAAATATATCCATCTAGTTGATAAAAATGAAGACTGACAAATGATTTCGTGGCCCATAACTTTCGCAGCTGCATCACATATTTTGCTATATTCAAGGACTCACGGCAAAATCTGCAGAAGTATCTAGTCTGGAACAAAATCCCAGCTGAACAACAAAGAAGCTCCTTAAATACGCATGGAAAGATCGCATTCATTAATTTCCTTATGCATCAGTTCTTTTTTTTTTTTCTTTTTTTTTTTTTTGTATTCAGCAGGCTGGCTCTAGTTAGACTGTGAATCTCCATATTTGCACTTAACTTCCTCCCCTTCTATAAGCCTTTCTACTGCATCTGAAGGAAGCCCTACCAGTTCTAGTGTTTTCTCCCACACTTTGTATGAGGTTTCAACGCTGTGCGCTTCTTCAGAAGGATTTGTAGGCCGGCAGTCATGGTTAATAAAAGCGCAAACTGGCCAATCCTCAGCTTTCAGGGCCTCACAAAGCTCCCCAAGTTGCGGATCAGTGGCTGCAAACAGTGCACTTCTAGAGCCTGCAACAGCCAGAATATGCAAAAAAGAACTTATATCATACTGAATAGAAAATTGAATCTCGCTCATCGTGAAAAAACTAAATTAAGAACACTGTATAGCATGTATGCACTCGCGCATAAGCCTAACTACAAATGGCACCCCTGTCCAAATTAACATTACAAACGGCACCCTCATAAGAAAATAAATTACTACGATACCACTTGGTTTAGAAAAACTACATCTCCCTCACCCTAATCCCTAAATATTGGGAATATTCTAAGGGAGTGGTAAAAGGCTTTACTCAGTGCCACAGATAAAATCTATAATCATGGCCAAGAGATGAGAAAAGAAAAAATGTGGAGTGGGTCTATGTTCAGGGTTCTTAGTGTAAAAATATCAGTAATTTGAAAAAGAAACTAAGGCAATATCATTCTAATGCTTCAGATTTTGTTCTGTTGCTCACAATTGGCATTAGGAAATGTATACTTGTGGTTACAGCACAGTGAACTGACCCCCGAGAACAGGCAGCCAGGTGAAACCTGGGCGAGTTCCTTTACGCAAAATTAAATGTAATTATAATTTCTTCAACATGATATCTTCTAAAATCTAAATGTGGTTCATAGAAGATATAGAATAACGAGGCTAGTGAAAGAAGAAAAATGTCTATATAAAGTTAAAAATCAAAATAATATTGCACTGGCACAAGAATAACCGACAAGCCAAGGTTTACAGGTGGCCTCATGAAGTTGAGAACTAACTTACAACTAAATTGGTAGGATAAATTATGCTGGGACAATTATGCAGAGCAAAATTCCAAATAAATTAACAAGGTGAAAAATACTCATTAAAAGAAAAAATGCAGAGACTTGCCTTCTGCAGGGCTGAAGATAAAATATGGAATCAAGCGATAACCAGCCTGAACTATGTTTGGAAGATCCCTAGCCTGCATTAGTAAATACAAGAGAGTTAATGAAATGCCGAAACTTGTAAATTATTCAATTATAATCTGATATCATAATTTTATATACCACAAAATCGCATGTGCATCTCAGTCATCTTTTCACAAAAGGGTAGCCCATCGGTCATAGAATCTTAATGGAGTGCGATCAGCTCCATAAAAATAGGTTCGCAATAAGTTTCAGAATTATGGAAAAATAAGTTGCATATCGAGTTATTATCGAAAAAAGTAAGCTATTGAATTACATGCTGATGTGTGTATATATATATATACTCCCTCCGTACCACAGAACTTCATACATTTGCCATTTTTAGCTGTCCCACAGAACTTCATACATTACTAAAAAAGGAAACTACCCCACACCCAACAAATAATAAACAATCTCAACTTTACACATAAATTACACATTTTGCCACTCAAAGTACACTTTTGTCCACTTTTTCCATACTTTTTCGCATAAAACTGCGCGCTATGTATGAAGTTCTCCTGGGCGGAGGGAGTAATATAATTAGGTGTATTGAACCAGTATAAATAATAAATTAAACAAAATAAATAAATAAATAAAATAGAAATGGTGGAATTCCTGCTTATTCCAAACTCAAAATAGTAGCATAAATTGAGAACTCTGGCATGCATTACCAAATTCAGAATTGTAGATACACAAATAAATCTAAGGAAAGCATATAGGAAATCTTCCACAAGTAGTGACTTGAGTCGATGTTTGATACCATCCACCATAAACCAGATTGTACTCATTTATTTCTTCATAAACGTCATCCAACATGCAGGATATAAAAAATAAAAGAAAAGAATCAAAATACAATATTTCATCAGTAACTTACAACATTGGTTTGGACTATTCCAGGAGAAACACAGACAACATTTATACCCGCTTCAGCTGGCAGCCGCTTATTAAGAACACTGCTGAACATTATCTGCATCCACATTTGCAGATTTATTAGAGAGCAAAGGAAACCAAAGCAGATCTTAATTGGGGAAAAATGTCACCAATCAAAGACAGGGAATTACTTATTAAACTTTTGTCTTTTACTCTGATAACATTATTTTGCTATTCAACATGCAAAAATCCACATTTAGATATGCAAAAGTTTAGACACCATTTTTCAATTATAAATACATATACCCAAAGGTGCTACCTCTAACGAATATACAAAGCTATTGCAAATTCAATGCAGAAAATTAAGAAAATAAGTGGAATCAGCGGAAATTACTATACATAAACTGAAAGATAATGCAACTCCTCCGAAGTGACATCATTTCATTTCATTAAAACACATCTTGTAGAAGGCTGGTCAACAACTGCACATGCAAAACTTGTAGAAGACTCTTGACCAGAATTTTGAATTTTCAGGTCAGCATTTAAAATTCTGTAATGAAAGCAATTTTTTTTTTTTTTTTAGGAATTGACAAGAAAATAAGACAACTGGATTTGAGCCCTGACTATTCCAATCACTTACATAGCTGCATAAATTATTTATCACTATTACTATTTCAGTCTAATCTAGTTCATACACTTTAAAGTTTCAATGGAAATCTTTTATCCCGTGACTTCCAATATAAAAAATTTCACGCTTAAACTACAAAAGCATGACTGATAGCCAAAAGTAAATAGAAAACTCCATACATAAGCATAGAACTTCAGAAGTACAAGAGTAAGAAGTTGGACACACCTCTGCTAGCTTACTGTTTGAGTATCCCACCAAACTCGTATACTTTCTTTTTCCAGATATAACATTCATATCTTCTGGATCAACAAATCCTACATAATGCATCTAGACAGATAAAAAGAGCCACATAACATTAAAAGTGGATTAAAAAAGAAACATAAAACAGCATTGAGATTTATTTATACTCGTAGCAAAATGTTTTCAGCTGTTGCAATTCTAGGCACTACATCTCAGGACCTTCACATCGACAACATCGTCCTATTAACATTATGATTGTAGTTGCTATGATGTCCTTTATTCAAATCTACCTTCATCGATTTACATTCATGCAGTATTAGGTGAATGACGCCATGTTCATAAAGTCTTAACCTCTATTTCATAAAACTAACAGTACAGGATTCAGCTGTTGCACTTCTAGGCACTACATCTCACGACCTTCACATCGACAACATCGTCCTATCAACATTATGATTGTAGTTGCTATGATGTCCTTTATTCAAATCTACCTTCATCGATTTACATTCATGCAGTATTAGGTGAAAGACACCATGTTCATAAAGTCTTAACCTCTATTTCATAAAACTAACAGTACAGGATTCTTTAAGGGAGTATTATCATCCCACTGTACAAAACCTACAATAATTAACAGAAAGTAAAGGTGCATACTACTCAAATTCTTGTTACTACCGGTCCCCTACTCCCATTAAATTAATTGGTGCCATTAAAATATTTCCCCTACAAGTTAGTTTCTGTCCAGTGCCTTTACATAATTGCTCATGGCATAATAAGAAACTCAAAAATTCAAGTAGAACAATATCTAAAATATTAGTCTATAATGTTATAACGGAACTTACAATAGAATTCACATTAACAATCCGGCTTGGAGAGCCTCTGATAAGAGACGGCAGAAGCAATACTGACAGAAGAGCTGGAGCTAGATGATTCACTTGCAAATGTTGTTCATAGCCATCCTTCGAAAATTTTTGTGGTTCTGAACAGAATTAAGTCCAACTAGGAACCATTCAGATGGATCACTTCATAATTTTTGTTTCAAACTAATACTAAAGAACCACTAATTCAGAAGACAGCTAATTTAATAATTGGACTTGCCAAAGGAATTCAGCAACCAAACTAAATTAATCTGTAAAGTAAACACAGCAAGTTAATCACACAAAAGATTTAGCTATGCCGAAAATAGAGAGATGAGAAGAAAAAAAGTCGAAGCAAAGTCTCTGCAAGATTCCACAAGAATAAGCTGTGGTAAAACAGGCAGCACAGTGACATGAACCTTTTTGTTGTACTATGTGAAACCAGTTCAGGAACATAAAATCATCAAGGGAAAAGCAAATAAACTCATGGCAGGTAGCTTATACTATTGGCACTAAGAATTTGTGTGAATGGAGATTGGTTACATGTAGCTTGAGAATGCCAGACAAGTAGCACACCTTAATAGATCCTATAAAGTTAAAATACAAACCTCCAATAGAAAATATTCCAGCATTATTGATGAGAGCATGAAGAGGTCCAGAGCGTGCATTCCAAGCTTCAGCAAATCTCACAACAGAATCTAGAGAGAGAAGATCCAGCTCCATAACCTTGACAACAGATGCAAGTTTACCAATTACTAAAAAATTAACTTTGGCTTTAGAAGAATAGACTTTTGATATTAGCATATTGCTATTTGCGTACAATAGCAGACATAAATAATTAATCGGTTTATTGACGCACGGCTCATATAGTACCTCAATATTAAGAGGAAGGCCCCTTTCAGAGCACTCTTCCTGCCACTGCTTTATCAAGTCATTAGCCACTTTTGTATTTCTGACTGCCATCACAACATGCCCACCTGCTTCCGCCAGTTGCCTGTCAATATATCACAAAAACATCAATGGATCCCCGAATATCTCTATGTACTTATATTTCTCATTACTCAAGATCTAGTCCTCTAACATAACTGCATTTTACAAAATGATCACTAAACCAAGCAGATATATTATAAATAATAAATTTGAATGTGTTAGACCCCACATTGAACCAGCTATGAGTTCCCAACATTTTCTACTTCATAATGTAGCATAGAGCTTCTTCTAACAACTGACAGCATATAATCCATGACACCAAGTGCACAATCAAAAGTACGACAGCAGCAAAATCCCTAAACCCAGATCGTCTCAAGGATACATAAGCAATCTGAGCTAGTTCAAATAAGCAATCTGCAGCAGTATTTACATAGCATTAATAATACCACACCATATCGTCTCAAGAAAATTCAAATCAGAGCTAGTTCCCAAGCAATTTCCTAAATACTAAGTTCTCAACATTTCATATATCTGAATATAGCATATAGTTGATTGAAACAACTCGCACCACATCATTCATGACACCAAGTGCACAATCAAATGTAGGTTAGAAGTGAAATCCACTAAGCACGAAACAATTTACGATTGTAACATCCCACAACGGTTGTAGTGAATAGTATACTCTTCTATGGTATGAGGCATTTTGGGAATACCAAAAACAAAATCCGTGCGCGCTCTGGCCCAAAGCGGACAATATCATACCAACGAGATGTGGGACAGTCATGAGTAACCTCGCCGGCCCAATGGGCCTGGTCTCGGCCCTGGCCGGGTCGTTACAACGATGATAAATATATTAGCCACTATTCCACTGAATTTTAAGCAATCTGCAGCAGTATTTACATAGCATCAATAATACCACATCAGATCATCTCAAGGAAATTCAAATCAGAGCTAGTTCCCAAGCAATATCCTAAATACAAAGTTCTCTACACTTTCTATTTCTCAATATAGCATAGAGCACAATCAAATGCAGGGTAGCAGAAAAATGAGCTAATCACGAATCAAAATACGAAGACGATTGATTAACCACTAGTAATATACATACATAAGATTTAAAGCAGATCGTGTGAAGGAAGGAAATTGAGAAAAAGAGGTAGTCCGTTACCTGGCGATTTCCTTGCCGATGCCAGAGGTGGAACCGGTGACAATGAAAGTGAGGTCGTTGATGGGTGGAAGAGGCATAGGATCCTGTAAATTGCAGGCGATAATTCTCTGGAAGAGCATCTCGTAGGCCAAATAAAACCATCCTCGTAACCACTCGCTCCAACCTAATCCTTCCTTCTTCTTCTTCACCTTCTCTTCTTCCACTACTTCTACAGGTTTCCCGTTATCGTCTACCTTTTCCTTGCCTTTCTCCGCCATTTTCACTCTCTCTGATTCTCCGTCACGTTAGATTGGGTTTACAGCTCACAGTGGACAGTAGAGTACAATATTCGATTTGGGGCCGGATCACAATATCCGGAATCAGATTCCATTTATGTGGATCTTCAATTTACCGAAGGTTTCGATTTACACGATCCCTCCATTTACGTTGTGTCTACACTTCTATAAAAGCCGCCCCACCATCATTTTAAAGTACTCCACACTTCACATTTGAAACAAATATTCTATTCTAAACACTTGAAACCCGAAACACTTCAAATCCCAAACACGTATACTATGAGTGCCTCACATATTTCATCCGATGATGTGTCTGATTTTCCAGATTGCAGTCAATTTTTCCAAAACAATCAGAGTTTTGATACTCGTCAAGCTGCAGAAACTTGGGTTCGTGCTATTGGTCGAGAAAACAATATCTTTTCGCGATCTCACATTCGAAACCAAGACACGTGTACATGAGTTGTGAGCGTGGTAGGGCCTACAGAAACACGACCTACCGAAGTGAAATCCAGAAATGCAGTTGGGACTAAGAAGCACAATTGTCAATTTCAGGTTAAGCTGCATGAGAGGTATCCGGGGGAGTGGAGAGTTGCTGTCAGAGAGGGCCACGAGAAACACAATCATGCACTCGGGAATTACCCCCATGGGCACACGTCCAGTTCGAAGCTGAATGACGAAGAGTTCGTGCGATTGAGATGTTGCAGTGCGGAATGACACCTAGAGAAATTCTCAGGAAACTCAAAAAGGAGTTTACAAACAACTGTAGTGTCCTACGGCACATATACAATGCTGACTAGAAATATCAACGTATGGAGATGGGATCGATGCCCCCAATGGATTATTTATTGCATATGTTGGAAAAACATCATTATATATTTACACACTCGCAAGTGCAGGGTACTAACATATTGGAGGGAATTTTCTTAGCTCATCTTAATACAAGGGAGATGCTCCGTTTGTTCCCGCAAGTTGTCCTATGGATGCAACCTACAAGACAAATTCGTACGACATGCCTTTGGTGGAACTGATTGGCATCTTACCCACTGGGCAAAACTATCACATAGCTTTCATTTTCCTCTCCAACGAAAGGACGTCAAGTTATGTGTGGGGGCTTACACAATTGAGGGAGTTGTTTGCTGAGTGTGGTATCTCACCGGGGTTTTTTGTTACCGACAGAGAGTTAGCGGTGTATTGGCTAAAAATCGTATTTGATTAGCCCACAAAAGCTACGTCCTAATCCACGGTCCATTAAGGAGTCCATCTTGGCTTTATACACTAGCTAACTGGATTTCGTAGGTCGAGGAGCTAACCCATGGAGCTAAGTCACTCATCCAACCATGTAGTCCATAGGCGAACTGACACGCTTGACCTCATCCATCATCAAGCTGGTAGACAAGTTAGCTAGCTTACTCGCTTAATGGACTAACCAGCCAACGGGTTAGAAGGCTAATCAACCAACCGCCTAAATAGGAAGCTAGCTCAACGGATAAGTGGTATGATTGACGACTCTCCCAACTGACCATGACTTGGTCTAACCCACTAAGAGACTCCAGCTACCTCACCCGAAATATAGGAGAGGTGGGTATGGACTCCAACGGGTAGAAAGCCTATAAAGGAAGGCAGGTGGAAGGAGGAAGATATCTCATTCACACTATGAGAAACCCTAGCTATCACTCTGACGCCTCCATCTCTATCAAGCTATCAACCATCACTGATCATTACCTTACGTCTTGATCATCGCCTATCACCTTCCATCATCATCCAACGTCCATCAGTCATCTATCACCTTCTGCCATCTTATCATACCATCCGACGGCCGTCAGCTAGCTTCCTCCAACAAGATTAGCTAGCCTCTCGTCGGTATCCTTCCATCACTATCCGACGGTAGCCAACCAGCCACCTCCAGCAGGGTCAGCTAGCCTATCGCCGATATCCATCCATACATGCCGAACCATCAACAGGATAAGTCGACCTCCATCATCTCTCTCTTTGTCTCTATTACTCTATTCATCTTCTATCAGCTTACTAACTTGAGCGTCGGAGTCCATACGGTCGGCACCACACCGGTGTCACCTTGGTACCTTACGTCTCGTTTGCTCTTGTTGCCTTGCAGGTTGTCGGTGCCCCACAATTCATTAACCTAATTTGATTGTAGATTTCTGAGCATCTACAATTTGACGCCCACCGTGGGGCCCCGTCTATCAAAAAAGGTAATCCAGTAGCAACAACTGCGATACGCTAAGCAATCATCATGACGCACTCAGACGAATACGTTCTGGAAGAGGTAGAGGAGGTGGACGTCGTCAGTCAGATCAGAACCTTGGCGGCCCAGATGCAAGAGAACACCCAGAAGATCAAGCTCCTTGAGGATGAGAACCGTGTCGTCCGTAAGGAGAACTCTACTTTGAAGGAGAAGGTGAAATCCTTTGTCCACCAGGAAACTCCAGCACCGAATGCGGCTTCATCTCGCTGACTGACTCATGTCACTGGAGTGGAGAACCCACCACGCAACACCATTGAGGCTCGTCAGCTAACCTTTGAGGAGACGGAAGGGGTGATTCCCATAACTCCAGTCTCTCAGGTGGTGAGCGCCCCATCAAGAACAGCCCTTGAGATCACTCCGGGCACTACTAGCAGAAGGGTCTCATTTGAGGGTGTTAACCCAAGGGTGAACGACGAGTCACCGCAGCAACGCAACCAGGGCGTAAGTCAGGTAAATAACTTGCTAACCCTCTCTGCAGGTCATGGAAATTGCAATGATGAACTAGCTTCTAAATTGGTAAGCTTGGAGGAGATGATCCAAAGGATCCCTGGAGTGCCGACGCCGATCAAGAAGAGCTTGCCCAACAGCTTTGCTGACTCTCCCTTCGCCGACGCTATAGCATTGGTGGAGATGCCAACCAAGTTCACCTTTCCAAGCATGAAGCTCTATGATGGAACAACAGATCCAGATGACCATGTCTCACAGTATAAGCAGAGGATGTTCACCATAGCCATCCCCAGGGATCTCCGTGAGGTTTGCTTGTGCAAAGGGTTTGGTTCCAGTCTGATCGGACCAGCCCTACAATGCTTCCGACAAAGACCTAACGAATCTCTCAGGGAGTACGTCGCAAGATTCAACAAGGAGAAAGTGTCAATCCCCAACTGCAACAAGGACACTGCTGTCAATGCCTTCCGCAAAGGGTTGCCACCCAACTCGGGGTTGTACATGGAGCTGACCATGTATCCCTGTCGAACAATGGAAGACGTGCTCGCCAAAGCATGGGCTCAGATCAAATGGGAGGAGGATGATGCCAACAGACCTTACATGTCAAGCCAAAGTGTTCGCAAGGAGCCCAAGCTTGACAGACGAGTTGAACGAAAGGCTCCAGACTATCATGCTAGGCCATACCCAATTGAGAGAAGGCATGGACCTGTCGTGAATCCACCTCGCCCTCCAATCCAACAAAGGAGGACAGAAACCCGAGCACCACCTCCAAGCTACTCCCTCAACATTGAACTAGAGGAGTGTGTAGCAGTCATGAAAAGCATGGGTGACAGAGTTAGATGGGCAGGAAAACTCAGAACACCTCCAGATCAAAGAAACCCCAACAAGTGGTGTGAGTTTCATGGAGCTATGGCCATGCAACTGCAGAGTGCATCTCCCTGCGATTGGAGGTAGCCGAGCTCTTGAAGGGAGGGCACTTGACAGAGTACCTCTCTGACAAAGAAATGGGCATAGATGAGACTGACATCCTTCGCCAGCCGACAACTCTATATGGTTTCAGTGGAGAAAGGAAGTACACAGTTGGGAGTGTTACCCTTCCTGTCTATGCAGAAAGCGTCAACCTAACGATGAAGTTCCTGATTGTGGACAGTCCGTCAAGCTACAATGCCATCCTTGGTAGGTCATGGATTCATGAGATGAAAGCAGTGCCATCAACCTATCATCAGGTGATTCGCTTCCCAACCAAGTGGGGGGGTGAAGGAGATCTTTGGCCAGCAGTGCGATGCAAGAACATGTTACATGGAAGCCTTGAAACCAAAGGCAGCCGAGTTATAGAAATTACATCAACTCAACCCCCAATCGACCCAGACCAGCCAGGGATGGAAGAGCTCGATGAAGTTCAGATTCACCCAGACCATCCGGATCACAAAGTTCAGATTGGGGCAAGGTTGAGGCCGGATCTAAGAGAACAATTGATCACATTTCTCAAAGTTCACCATGACTGCTTTGCTTGGTCACATGCAGATATGACAGGAGTTGACCCAGAGGTTATCACCCACAGACTTGAGGTTGATCCAGATTACCCACCAGTCAGACAGAAACGGAGGAAGTTTGCTCCAGAATGGAACAAGGTTATCAATGAAGAAGTCCAAAAATTGCTTGATATCGGATCAGTCCGCGAAGTACATTACCCAGGCTGGTTAGCCAATGTTGTGGTAGTAAAGAAGAAAAATGGCAAGTGGCGAGTGTGCATAGACTTCACTGACCTCAACAAAGTATGTCCGAAGGATTCTTTTCCACTTCCACACATAGACATGCTAGTGGATGCTACAGCAGGACATGAGCTTCTAAGCTTCATGGACGCCTTCTCGGGTTACAACCATATACTGATGCACCTTGAAGATCAAGAGAAGACAGCCCGTCGAGAGAGGGGACCTTCGCTAAGGTCAGTCATGCCCTTTGGACTCAAGAATGTAGGAGCCACTTACCAGCACCTGGTCAACCGCATGTTCGCCAGCATGCTGGGGGACACCATGGAGGTGTACATTGACGACATGTTAGTCAAGTCATTGGTCGCCGACCAACACCTGGACCATCTCCGCCAAGCCTTCTTAGTTCTTCGCAGGTATAACATGAAGTTGAATCCAACCAAGTGCTCATTTGGAGTTTCCTCTGGGAAATTCCTTGGATATTTAGTCACACAAAGAGGTATTGAGGCTAACCCTGATCAGATTCGTTCTATTGCTAACATCCCTTCCCCCAAGTGTGTTAAAGATGTGCAGAAATTGATTGGGAAGCTAGCAGCCCTCAGTAGATTCATACCCAAATCTTCCGAGAAGTGTCGTCCATTCTTTGATATCCAGTGGACAGACGACTGTGAGGATTCCTTACAACAAATCAAGCGTTACCTTACCACATCTCCAGTACTATCGAAGCCCAAGACTGGAGAGACTCTGTTCGTTTACCTTGCAGTCTCCGAGACAACACTAGGCGGCATCCTAGTCAAGGAAGAAGATGGAAACCAACTCCCAGTCTACTACGTGAGCAAGTCCTTACTAGACGTAGAGACTCAATACAGCCAGCTGGAGAAGCTAGCCCTTGCACTAGTCACTGCAGCAAGGAAGCTACGCCCTTACTTCCAATGCCACTCCATTATAGTCCTCACCAACTTTCCACTACCCAACATCTTACACAAGCCCGAAGTCTCTGGTAGGCTCTCAAAATGGGCGGTCGAGCTCAGCGAGTACGACGTCTCCTTCCAACTCCGCACAACCATCAAGTCTCGAGCACTTGCAGACTTCACTCCAACTGAATTAGGTCAAGCGGAGAAGGAATTGTTTTGTTTGCAGGAGAAGGACAATTTACAGTGGAAGCTCTCAGTCGATGGTTCTAGTAACGTCAAAGGAAGTGGACTTGGCATAGTCCTAACCTCACCAGAAGGAGACACAATCCAAAGAGCCATCCGATGTGGATTCAAAGCAACCAACAACGAGTCTGAGTATGAGGCGCTTATAGCTGGCCACAACCTAGCTCGGGACATGGGCATAAAAAGCATTCAGGTACAGTCGGACTCACAGTTAGTGGTTAACCAATTGCATGGCTCATACCAAACTAGAGACACCAAGATAGCTGCCTATCTCCAGTTAGCCAAGGAGTTGCAATCCTCCTTCGAGGAGTTTTCTGTTTCGCAGGTAGCAAGGACGAACAACAGCCACGCGGACGCCCTTGCCAACCTAGGAGCAGCCATCCAAATCACAGCGCCAATGACTATTCCTGTGGTGTATGTACAATGGCCTTCAACATGGAAGGGTAAGCCCGCCAACCAGATAGTGGTCGATATAACAACTGAGTCAAATTGGATGAATCCAATAGCATTGTACTTGTCCCATGGAGAACTTCCAGAAGACAAAAACGAGGCAAGGAGGGTGAAGGCAAAGGCAGCCCGCTTCATGCTCCTCGACAGACAACTCTATAGAAGATCCTATTCAGGACCCCTACTCAGGTGCGTAACTGTTGGTCCAGATAACGGCAAAGTAAAAGACTAAGGGGGGGAGGGGGGGTGAATAGTCTTTTAAAACTTTTGTCGATAAAAATTATTTCTCAGATATCTGTGTAGATATCTGATACTTAGATTCAGAGTGCGGAAGACTTAAGATAGATAAGTGCAGAAACAGTTAAAGTGTGTGTGTGTTTTGCTGAAATGTAAGTACAAAAAAGTAAATAACACAGCAAGTATAGTGGTATCTGGAGGTGGCGTAATCCTCCAACTAATCCACTTCGGTCTTCCAAAGACCTAGAATTCACTAGAATAGATAATTGAGGCCACCTTACAAAAATCCTATTCTAAGATTCCTTAAACAAATGGTTCCCAACCAAATGTTCCCCCTGAGTTGTTCCCCGGCTTTCACAGCCAAGTACTTCACAGACTCGAAACCTTTTGAGCTATTCCCTAGCTTCCCAAGCTAAGTACTTCCTGTGCTCAATAACCTTGGAGTTATTCCTTAGTTTCTCAAACTAAGTACTTCCTGTACTCCACGCCAGTGATGGTGTTGGTTTTGGTTTGAGTTGTCAGATGAGCTTCTTTAATAACTTTTCAGTTAATCAGATAGCTCTGTGAATCAAGTATACTTAATACACTTTGCAATGTATGGTATCTTGTTCTTTTTACTAACCCAAGTCTATGATAATTGTTCAAGAGAATGAATCTCAGATACTTGATCTTTCGATTCAACTCTTTCACAAATAGCAGTGCTTGTTTAGGATCAGGACACTTAGAACTTTAGTACTACTTAAGATCAGGAGCTTTGGTCGCAACAGAAAGCTTTGAGGATAAGTAGTTTGCTTGAGAATATGTTCGTGTAAATGTTGTTCAAGAAGTTCGTGTCTCTAAGGTTCACGTGTCTTCTCAAGCGCCTAAGTGTTGATATTTATAGATGAATTTGAATGTTGAATAGTATCCGTTAGTTTAAATCAAATTCAAACTATTGATATCCGTGTATAATCTTATGTTGAGTTTGTCTTCTTCTTCAGAAGGTACCGTTGCTTTTGTTCAGACATCTATGTCCGTGCATTAAATGCATTGTACTATACTTTTTGTCCTGTAGTGTCAACGGAACTATGCTTTGTATCAGAGACTTAACTTTATCAGTTTTCTCTGAGTTTTAGCACGTCCTTACCTTTAACTTCAGATACCACTTTTATTGAAACAACTTTGTTTGCAATATATATTTCTTTATCAGAAATGTGGTTTAAAGCTCAAGGTATCTGAGTGTAGATATCTGTGGACACTTTCCTTGTTTTCCAGATGGACCTCTTGACTTCTCAGATATCTCTTGTGACATGATTTGTTTAGCAATCATTTGCGTCTTCAAGAAATCTGGCCAAGGTATCTGCAAAACTATTTCAGTAATCTTGTGCAGTTTCTTCAAATCTTCAATGTCGTTGAACTTGTTCTGCTTGGATGTCTTCTTCTTGGTCTTCTCTTCATAAAATAAAAATTACATTTTGAGACCTAACATCCTATACAAGATTAGCTAGACTATCATACTTAGTGGGTTTCCTCTTTTACAATGTTCAAGTGAACCAAGAGTACTAATCACCTTTCTGAGACTAAGATAAGTCATCATGTTGCAAGATCAAAATCTAAACAGATATTTCTAACAAAATATCTAACAAATTTCCCCCTTTTTGATCAGCCAACGATGACTATCTGACCTATTACAAATCTGGATGAGTGAACAATCCAACACTTAATCATTTCTTAAGATTTTTCAATTCATTCAATTAAGTGCAGAAAGTAAACATCAACCAAAGCACAAGGTGTGATCTTTGCTGACAAGTTATCTTTTATAGAATACTATCTGAGAGTAAGTTCTTCAGATAAGTTACAAAGAAAGATTATGTTGGTCCAGATAACAGCAAAGTAAAAGACTAGAGGGGGGGGGGGGGGTGAATAGTCTTTTAAAACTTTTGTCGATAACAAATGTTTCTCAGATATCTGAATGGATATCTGATACTTAGAATCAAAGTGCGGAAGACTTAATAAAGATAAGTGTAGAAACAGTTAATAAGTGTGTGTGTTGCTGAAGTATAAATACAGAAATGTAAATGACACAGCAAGTATAGTGGTATCTGGAGGTGGCGTAATCCTCCAACTAATCCACTTCGGTCTATCAAAGACCTAGAATTCACTAGAACAGATAATTGAGATAACCTTACAAAAATCCTATTCTAAGATTCTGAACAATTGGTTCCCAACCAAATGTTCCCCCTGAGTTGTTCCCTAGCTTCTTCAGCCAAGTACTTCCTATACTCAGAAACCTTTGAGTTGTTCCCTAGCTTCCCAAGCTAAGTACTTCCTATACTCAAAAACTTTGGAGTTATTCCTTAGTTTCCCAAATCAAATACTTCCTATACTCCGGTAACCTTGGAGTTATTCCCTGATTTTTCAAACTAAGTACTTCCTGTACTCCACGCCGGTTTTGGTGTTGGTTTCGGTTTGAGTTGTCAGATGAGCGTCTTAATAACTTTTTCGCTTATTCAGATAGCTCTGTGAACTATGTTACTTAATACACTTTACAGTATGGTATCTAGTTCGATTTCTTGACTAAGTCTTATGATATCTGTTCAAGAGAATGAATCTCAGATAGTTGATCTTTTGATTCAACTCCTTCACAGATAGCTTTGCTTGTTTAGGATCAGGACACTTAGAACTTCAGTGTTTACTCAAGATCACAAGCTTTAGTCGCAACAGAAAGCTTTGATAATAAGTAAGTTGTTTGAGAGAGTAGGATGTTCAGAGTTCTATGTTTCAGCGTATGCAGTGTGTGTGTCTCTCAAGCTGTCTAAGTGTTGATATTTATAGATGAATTTGAGTACCGTTTGAATAGTATCCGTTAGGCTCAAATTCGAACTATCGATATCTGTGTGTATAGTACTGTAGCAGGTTTTGTCTTCTTCTCAGAAGTTGCCGTTGCTTTTACTCAGACTTCTCTGTTCGTGCATTAAATGCTTTGTACTATACTTTTTGTCCTGTAGTGTCAACGGAACTATGCTTTGTATCAGAGACTAGACTTGTTGTCTGATTCTTTGCACATCCTTATCTTCATTCTTCAGATACCACTTGTATTTATTGAAACAACTTTGTTTGCAATATATGTTTCTCTTTCAGAAACGTGGTTAATGCTCAAGGTATCTGAGAATAGATATCTGTGGACACTTTCCTTGTTTCAGATATGTATCTCATTTCTCAGATATCTCTTGTGACAGCTTTGTTTGAAATCGTCTTTCACAAGATATCTGGCTAAGATATCTGAATAATGATTGATAATCTTGTGCAGTTTTCTTCAAATCTTCAAAAGTTGTTGAGCTTTCTGCTTGGATGTCTTCTTCTTGGTCTTCTCTTCATAAAATAAAAATTACATTTTGAGACCTAACATCCTATACAAGATTAGCTAGACTATCATACTTAGTGGGTTTCCTCTTTTACAATGTTCAAGTGAACCAAGAGTACTAATCACCTTTCTGAGACTAAGATAAGTCATCATGTTGCTGAACAAAATCTAAATAGATATTCTAACAAAATATCTAACAAATTTCCCCCATTTTGATCAGTCAACGATGACTATCTTCCCTATTACAAATCTGGATGAGGAAACAATCCACCACTTAATCATTTCTTGAGATCTTTCAAATCATATAATTAAGTGCAGAAAGTAGACATCAACCAAATCACAAGGTGTGATCTTTGCTGACAAGTTATCTTTTATAGAATACTATCTGAGAGTAAGTTCTTCAGATAAGTCGCAACTTAAGATTACAGATAACTTTAATATAGAATACAGTTGAGCTCAGTCAGCAAAAATACAAAAATTACATAGTAAATTAGGACAACATGAGTAACCAAGCTCCAAGTGAACATCCTAAAGAACTAGTCTTCAAGTCTTCAATCTTCAAGTGTTCAACAAAATTTCTATGGATCAGTCTGCAAATTTCCTATCTCCAAACCTTTTGATGTCATCAGAATAATCATAGAGAAGAGTTCTGACAAGCATCTCTGTGTCTCTGGCAAATCCACAGACTTCTTTGTAGGTTTTGGTAGGATTTTTCTTGGCAAAATGCTTGACCCATAGGTACTTTCCCCACTTCCAAGCATGCTCTATTCTGATATCTGAAAGCTTGAAGTATTCATAGATAATCTTCAGATATCTGATGTCACCCTTGTATTGATCTTCTGTCAGATAGAACGACTCATAGGGTTCCACAGCAAGTCTTGGTCTTGTGCCTGTTCCTGTGATATTCAGAATCTTGTGCACATCATCTGGCTTTCCATATGGACAATCATCAGAGAGGTCCTTCTTCATGGCTTCTGTTCTCTTGACAACTTCAAAATCCAACCATGCTTTGATGTGATTGGTGTTGATCAAGGTAGGTTTATTCTTTCTCCATGCCATAAGTTTGTTTGAGGATTGGTTCGAAATCTTGAATTTACCAATAGATGCTTAAGTTCCGAATCCAATAGCCATTTTTCCGTTTGATGCACACAGAGAGGAATCATTGTCATACTTCACATACTCAATTTTGGCTTCTTCTGGCCTGAGTGGAAGTTGACTTTGTCTTTGTTCAGCTCTCAGTCTGTTCCTTTCCTGTCTTGAATTCTCTTTGGGGTTGTTGCTTGAAGAACTACCACCCTGGATAGACTTGGTATTTCCAGAGGGTGTTTTAGCTGCTAGTGGCTTTGCAGCTATGGGCTCAGTTAGGCTTTCAAGTTTCCTTTTTCTGTGAAGAGGAGCTTCATCTTCATCAGTCTCTTCATCATCTTCATCAAGATCAATTCTTGTGAGATCTTTGCAGCCTTCTTCATTGCCCAGGGACTTGATTTGACCTTCTTCTTCTTCTTCTTCAGAAGATTCATCAATCCCTCTAACTTGTCTTCTCCTTGGAGCCTTGGTACTCCTTGGAGGTTTTTTTGCCATGGCCCTTGTTACCATTTTGGTTCCTTCAGTAGGTCTCTAGGAAGCAGCTTGGTTTGAGAAGGATTCATAGATTCTGAGTGGTGGCTGGGAAGTTTTTCTTCTTCCTTTCCGGCAAGACACCCAGCATTTCTTCTTGTTTTCATCTCCTTCTTCCCATTCCCCGACTTTGAGGTCCAGATTTGTACTTTCTTTCCCCTTAGTCATTGTTGGGACTTCGTCTCATAAAGGAATCTGAGAGAGAGTCAAAATGCCCTTGTAAATAGTTGTAGGCAGTGACCAACTTCTGAAGTTCGGCTTTGAGCTCCTGATTTTGCTTGATAAGTCCATTGTCCTTATCAGTGAGCTCTGCCAATGGGCCTAGGATGGCATCTGCTTTTCCAGCAGTGTAACTTGCCTCTTGAAAAGCTTTTTCAGCTAAAGACACATCATCGTCTCTTGTCATTCCCAGATCTTTCTAAGCAATGATCATGCTAGTTGTTCTCTGAGTGATGAGCTCAGTGAACTTTCTCATTTCAGAGGGGACTGAGGCAATTACTCCCTTGTTTTGTGAAGACATCTCCTTATTCAGAGTAGCTAGTACTTGGTACCTGCTCATGTACTCATGGGAGTGGACGTTTGGTAGTTTGTTGAAGATTGTAGGAGCAATCAACTTTCTTTTTAAGTGAGAAACCGCTAGATGTTCATGGCGGTGTCCTGCCAAAGTCTTGTCTTCTTCATCATCTGAGGGATTAGCCCAGTGATCTTCATCCCCTTGGACATTTTCATCAATCGTATCAAGTCCAGCAACCATCTCAGAGATTGGTTTCTTTCCTTTCTGGGAGGAGGATGGTGCTTCTTTCGAAGAGGATGCAACCTTAGCATCATGCTTGACTTCAGATACTTCTTCAGTATCGAGTTCTTTGGTGATCTCTTGAACAGCATCCCGTAGCTCTTTAACCTCAGAGTAAGCAATCATTTCTTCTAAGTATAGATCTTGTAGTTGATCAATCTTATCTCTAGATTTAGCTATTTGATCTTCCAGTTGAAGATGGAGCTGTTGTTCTTCTTCCAACAGTTGTCTGAGTTGAGCACTTATGGTCTGAGTGTTTAATATTTTCTGATTGATTTCTTCAGAAAGCTCAACTACTTGTTCAGTAGTAACTGCGTGTTGGTGAGAAGATGGATGAGTAGATTTCTGAGGTGATGAAGACGGAGATTTCTGTGAAGTCTTCTCGCTTTTTTCGAATGAGGCATTGTTTCTCCGTGAAATTCCTCGGTCCACAGTGCAGAGCATCATCATCATCCTTTTTGTCATTATCATCCTTTTGGTGATGATCAGTGGGAGGTTCATCAAAGAAATTTTCATTCATTTCTTCCTCCTCATCATCTTCAGATACAAGATTGATCACTTCGGATAGTGATCTTCGCCCATTAACTTCTTCTTGTTCGAGCGTATGAATTGCAGTGGGGGTAGAACGGCTTGAATGCCATCGTAATCTTGTCCGACCATCACTGCTCAAAGGCATGTATCAAACTATCGCCACTTCTCCGAAAAGTCCTTGTGTAGTAGTCGAATCAGTATGTTGTTACGTAGTGAACATTGCTTGACATATGTTTCGTGTCAAGAGCTCGTGCCCGTCTGGTTGGTTGATCAGTTATTCTCAATATTTCAGAGAGATCAGAGCACCTTAACTTCTGCCATTTCTTGAAGCATTGAATGTGCTTTGGCAAAGTGTGAGCTTTGAAGAAGTGAAGTAGGTCCGTTGTTTCTTTAATGGGAACCTGCTTTGCATCTGTTTGAGCCTGAAAGAAAGAGTTTTGAGTGAGTTTCAAAACTTTGGTAGATATCTGAGTAGAAGTGTAGTTTAGTTTCTGAGTTACCTGAGTATGAACATCAGGCTCAGATACTTGTTCTACTGGGACAATTGGGGTCTCAGATATCTTGTCGTGAGGTGGAGACTTGGAAGTCTGGTCCTCATCAACCTTTATTTCTTGAACCTGAGAATTAACATTCTCACAATACTTAGGAAATTTTATCAAGAAGAACTTTAAGTGACAAGTCAGATATCTGAGAGGTCAATTACCTCCATGGGAGGCTCAGATACTTGTCTCTCAGAGACTTGTGCAGTCTCTGGAATCTTTTCTTGTGATGTAGCCCTTGATGCCTCATCAATTTCCATAGGTGCAGGGGATGTCGCAACTCTGTCCCCTTGCACTTCTACTTCTGATTGAGCCTGTAAGTAGATAGTATTGAATAATTTAGAAGAAGTTTTAAGATAACCCAGGATGAAGAGTACTTATCACTGATTTTCATATACCTTCAAGTTTGAAAGCTCAGTGATGTGTGCTTCAGAAACCTTGTTGGTTTCTGGGTTTGTCTCTGGCATTTCTGCCTTATCTTCTTCCATCTCAGTTGGAGCCTGTTAGAAAAATTTATCATTAATGAGCATACGAACATTTTTACTGAAAAGTTAGTTCTCTTTAAGAATCATTTACCTGTGGCACAGGCTCAGATTTCTCAAGAGTTGAGGTTGAAGGAACCTCTTTTTCAAGATTCGAGGTAAGCTTTTCACTTCCTCTTGTTTCCGTTCTAACTCGACTGTAACAAAGAAATTCTTATAAGGTAACAAGATTTATAAGTATAAAATTTTTCACAAGGTAAGGTTAAACCAGGTCATTTACCCGAAGCCAGTCGATTGGTTTCTGGAACTTGTGACCTTTCTATACATTGGTCGTCTTGTCCCGATTCGTTTCTTTGTTTGAAGTTTCGTACTTCACACCTTCCCGAGTATGCAACTCGATTGCCTCCTGGTTGATCATTACGAGTAGATGTCTCGGTTTGATCCCTCTCATTGAGTTGGGGAACCCGCCAATTCAGGATTTTCTTGAAAGATTGTATTCTTTGGTATTTCAAAATGGAGTTCATTTACCATTTCATCAACCACTTGTGGTTGTTGTGTTTGTGGTTGTTGTGGTTGTGCAGGCGGAAGATTGATCAAGAGAATGTTCTTCCGATTCTTAGATGTAGCATTTCCATCAAGATACGCCAATACTAAGATACCACTCATCGTTGCTTTGTGAAGTTGTGCAAGAGAGTCATTCCACGATGATGTGTTTGCACCAACAACCTTTGCTATAGTTCAACAACCTATGGTGTAGTTCTTCTTCGATACCTTATCACCGCCATTTGTTCAAGAACCTTAGCCCTCTTTGATTTTTCTAGGACTTGAGAGATGACTAGTTCATCATCTTCATCGTCGAGCTCTCATCAACATTGGGAACCGATTGGTCCATTATTCCGCGGTTTCGCAGATGGGGCTTGGTGTTTTCACCACTTTTGGCAAGATTCATGAGTTCATCGCAAGGCTTTCGCATTAGTCGCAACATTTCGAAGCACTTTCTCTTCTTGAGTCTACTTGTTCGATGAGTGATAACTCTTTTGCAGATTGATGAGTTCATCCGCCATGTTTGTAGATATCGAGAATTGACAACCTCTTTGGGTGTGTCTTACGATTTGCCAGACTTCTTTCTTGAAGTTACGGGCTTCTTGGTCGCAACCTTTTCTTGAGATATCTTTTGATTTTCTCTTCTTAGGACCTTTACGAGACCCAAGAACCTTTTCATCGATTTGTATACTCATACTTGTAGAGTAAGTTCTCATTGGCTATTTCAAATTGCCTCCGAGCTCAATGCCAAGCTTTTCCAAAGAAGTAGCATATCTTCATACCATATCCCATCGTGGCTGTGGCTCGGCTAGTCCTTTAACAATCTTAGGCTCAAGCCTTGAATCTTCTTCACAAATTTCATGAAGGCATTTTCCCCGGTTGAAAGGGTTTTCCGGCCTTTTGTCTTGTTGATTCAAAGAAGAACATCATGATCCATCGTTCTTGGCTTATCCGGTCAAGACCTCCTTGTAGACCATCAAAGCATCTATGAAGAATGCAAGCCAAGTACATCCCGGTGAACCAACGGATGTCCGGTTGGGATGTGACAAGAAGTTTGAACTCGGTGGGTATCCGATTTCTCAAGATCACACACATCAGAAAGTTCTTTAACACCTTCAAGGAGTTCCTCATCCTTGGTGTTTATTTTCAAAATCCTTTCCAAGATTTTGAGCGTTTTCCAACTTTTGAAAGTTGTTAAGTCCGTATGAAGGATTTTCTTTCTTGATCGAGGTTTTGATATATTCGGTTTTGACCGGATTTAAGAATCAATTGCCAGAAGAAGAATCTCGAGTAGTGTTGAAATTCCAACACACAGTGAGAAATTCCATATAGGAAGCCCTCCTTGATTTGTGCCTTTTTCAAGCATGTCGAATTAGCTTTCTCGACGGTTCTCTATTCCATGGTATTATGGCACCACCCAAATCATTCGTGACTTGCACCAATGGTGAGGATTGAAGTCTCCTACCGTCGATTGTTAACAATAACCAACTCGGTGCTTGCTTTGGTACGATTGGAGATTGGGATACGTGTAGAAGTGTTCTTGGAGGCCATCTCTTTATATAGTAAGGATTTGAAGCTTGTGTTTTGAAAGAGATTCGATTGAGTTCTTTTTGAAAAAACTTAATCAAGATTTGCATAGATTTTAGAGAAGTTGAGGAGGAGGGAGAAGGTTTTCTTTTGTTTTGATGCAAGTTGAAATTTCGATTAGGCAAAAGTGATTTCATTTGCAAAATCCTATATATATAGCAAGTGAATCTCAACGAAAATACATACAAATTGATTTTGTGTATGCGTATCGTGTGATTTGCAAGCCGGCATGATCAAAAGTAGTTAGCATAAATTTAATGCTTAGTGGGCCATGTCTGAATTTCAACAGTCCACTATTTACTGTGAATTAATTTCTGCCGTTCAGATCAAGTGCTTGAATTCATCAAGGGTCACCATTGCTTCTCCAGCAATGATCACAATCAACAAATGTCATTGTGCCCATTTAATGAATTTTGGCTATTAGCTATCTAAATCACAATTCTGTTGGAGCAAGGACACTGTTCGCATCTGAATCTGTCTTATACTTAGGATTTTCCCAAGTTTTTCATCAAGATAGAAATAGTGCGAGATTCAAGAGAGTAGTTGACTGCAGAAAGTTATATTATTCTCTTTTGTGTTCCCCGTTCATAGAATGATTCAGATATCTGAGTTCCCGTCTCAGAGATCTTAAACTATCTTTTTGCTCTTTTATCCTTTTTTTACTTCTGGGTTCCCGTTCCAGATACCTCTTCTCTCTTTTCTGGATACCCGTTCCAGATACCTCTTCTCTGGATGCCCGTTCCAGATACCTCTTTTCTGGATGCCCGTTCCAGATACCTGAACTTTTTCAGTTCATTGGTAGTTCCATTAGTCCAAGACTATGTCTTAAGGCTAAGAATCTACTTTCTTGTAGTGGCTTAGTGAAGATATCTGCAAGTTGGTCTTCAGTCCCAATCTTGAGTATCTCTATATTGCCTTTTTCAGCATGGTCTCTGATGAAGTGATGTCTAACATCAATGTGCTTTGTTCTGGCATGAAATTTAGGATTCTGTGTAATCGCAATAGCACTTGTGTTGTCACAGAAAATGGGAGTTTTCTTCTCATCGAGTCCATAGTCTTTAAGTTGTTGTTGTATCCACAGAATTTGTGTTGCACAACAACCAGCAGCAATATATTCAGCCTCTGTGGTAGAAGTTGCAATTGAGTTTTGCTTCTTGCTAAACCATGAGATAAGTCTAGTGCCCAGAAACTGACAAGTTCCTGAAGTGCTTTTCCTATCAAGCAATGATCCAAAGATAATCGAGATCCGAGTACCCAAATAAACTCAATTCACTTTCTTTAGGATACCACATCCTACATCTCGTACCCTTCACATACCTTAATATTTTCATAGCAATGTTGTAGTGTGTTTGCATTGGATTTGTCTGAAATCTAGCAATACTCCAACAGCATATTGAATATCAGGTCTACTTGCAGTGAGGTAAAGTAGTGAACCTATCAATTTCCTATACTTATGTTCTTCAACACTCTTATCTGATTCAGTATAGGTCATTTTGGTTCCAATGCTCATAGGTATCTTAGCATTCTTTTCAGAAGGCTTAAGATTGAATTTTGAGCATATCTTTGCATACTTTGTTTGACTAATGAATATTCCATCATTGAGTTGCTTGACTTGCAATCCTAGGAAATAATTCATTTCTCCCATCATGCTCATCTCAAACTTGTTTTTCATGAGATTTGCAAAGTCATTACAAAGTTGCTTGTGCTTAGATTCAAATATGATGTCATCAACATATACTTGAACTAAGAGTAGTTTCCCATCATGATTTAAGGTAAATAAAGTTTTATCAACTTCACCTTTCTTGAAACCACTTTCCAGAAGGTATTTGGCCAAAGTGTCATACCATGCTCTTGGAGCTGTTTGATCCATCTGAGCTTTCTGTAATTTATAGACCATTCTACTTTCTGAGGAAACTTCAAAGCCAGGTGGTTGCTCAACATAAACTTCTTCTGCAAGTTCACCGTTTAGGAATGCGCTTTTGACATCCATCTGATAAACTTTGAAATTTTTATGAGTCGCAGGCTAGAAAGAGTCTTATTGCATCCAATCTGCAACCGTGCGGATGACTCATCAAAATCTAAGCCTTGACCGAGTGAATCCTTAGCAACCAATCTTGCTTTGTCGTTATTTCACCGTTTCATTCATTTTATTTCGAAAACCCACTTAGTTCCAATCACGATATTCCTTCCGTAAGTGGAACTAATTTCGACTGCTTTCTCTCAAATTGATCCAACTCTTCTTGCATTGCGTAGATCCGATCTTGGTCTCCTAATGCTTCTTCTATACTTTTAGGTTCAATATTCGAGATGAAACATCCAAAGAGAGAATCAGCATTTTCAACTATTGCTCTCCTAGTCCTAACACCCTGATTAATTGGTCCAATTATATCCTTTATAGGATGATCTTTGATCCATTTCATCAAAGGTTTAGTGCTAGTAGGATCAATATCCAGGTGATCTGAATGTGAATCACTAAGATTTTGATTTGATACTTTTTCAGTATCTAAGATATCTGACATATGAGAAATGTCATGGATATCTGACACTTTTTCAGTGTTAGAGATATCTGAGACATGCATTTCAGCATTCTTATTTTCAGATACCTCTCCATGATGAAGGTTCTCAGTAACCTGTTCCATTTCTGGAAAACTCATAGGAAATTCCTCATCATGTTTGTGAGTCATCTTGTTGTTACTAGGCTTTTCAAGCTTTTCTACGTCAGAGTCATCCTCACTTTCCATAACGATGTTTTTCCTTTCTGAGGATTCTTCTTTAGTATCCCTCAGTAATAGTTCTTTGAGCTTTTCTGAGTGTTCATCAGTAGGAGGTGTTTTCTTACTTCCTTCATAGAATACAACATGAACTGATTCTTCAATTTTCTTTGTTCTTTTGTTGTAAACTCTGTAAGCTTTGCTGTTTGTGGAATAGCCAAGAAAAACACCTTCATCTGCCTTTGGTTGAAATGTTCTTAGAAAAACTTTCCCATTGTTTAGAACAAAACATCTACAACCAAATACTCTCAGATGTTTGATATTAGGAGGTCTTCCAACCATAATTTCATAGGGGGTCCTGTCATGGTGTTTGTTTATCAAGCATCTATTCTGAGTGTAGCAGGCTGTGTTTACAGCTTCAACCCAATATATTTCACTTATCTCAGTGTCAGCTAGCATTGTCCTTGCAGCTTCTTTAAGGGTTCTGTTTTTCCTTTCTGCAACACCATTTTGTTGAGGTGTTCTTCTGAGAGGAAAGTTGGTGTTGTATACCTTTGCAGGTAAAACTCCTTTATGTCTTGATTGACAAACTTCGGTACCATGATGCTTACGATTGCAGATACCTTTTCATTTTTCATGATTTCAAGCTTTTTGACAAGCTTGGTATCTCCACCGGCATCGATTTGTGTTTGGAAAGACAACCCAGTGAATCTTGAGAAGTCATCTACAACAACGGACCATATTTCTTTCTGCATAACTAGTTCTGATGATTCAAAAAGATCCATATGTAAAAGTTGCAGTGGTCTAACACTAGAGTGTCTGATTTTGGACTTGAAAGAGATCTTAGATTGTTTCCCCATCTGACAGGCAGAACAGATACCATCCTCTCTGAAAGATGTTTTGGGAAGACCAACCACTAACTCTTTCTTGGCAAGTCTATTCAGAGTTTTGAAATTCAAGTGACTCATTGTTTTGTGCCATAACCAGTGCTCTTCTGTGTGACCAGATTGACTCACCATGAGACATTCTTCAGTTGTGGCAGATGCCCAGTCGGCAACATAAAAGCGCCTTTCCGACCAACTAAGGTATGCGCTTTGACTCATTGTCAATTAGTTTGCAGTATTTAGCTTTGAATTTTATAGTAAAACCCTTGTTTGCAAACTGGCTCATGCTAAATAGATTGTATTTCAAATCCTTAACATGTAATTTTATAGTAAAACCCTTGTCTGATATCTGGTCCTGTGTTGCAAGCTTTGTAGTCAACCAGATTTGCTTTGTCTCCTGTCATGTGCTTTCCGCATCCACTATCAAATAGCCATTGTGCTTTGGTCCAGGCATTACGCACCTGACAGAAGCAGAGATTAGGTTCTCATATCTTTGATGGAACCGTCAGAATCAAAAGTTCTTCCAGTAGGAATCCATTTTTGAATGAATTTCTTTGAAATATGCTTTTGTCTGACAGGAACGTAAGGAGGAATTCTATTTGAATGAATGTTATCATTAGTAAGAATTATTTTCTTCCTTGGTGTGTTCCTAGGTCTCCATATGATGCTTTCAGATACCTGTCAGGTTTCTGAGTTTGCTTTTCAGCAAACTTAGCCTTCCTTGCCAGATTTCTTCTAGCCCTGGCATTCAGATTTTCAGTGGCTTGATTTAACTTCCACTTCTGATAATTGCTTTGAGCAATTCTAGCTTTCGACCATCATTCTTGCTCTGCTTGTACTCATGAGCAAGTTGTTTTCCGATGCCTTTGTAGCCAATACCGTTTGAGCACTTGAAGCTATCGAGATCTTTTCTCTGACTTTGCTAGTCTGGTTGATCCATTTCTTTCCAGAAAACGTGACCTGGGAGACTTTGCCAGCTCCTGCAATTCTCCCTTTTTGAGAGACATAGCACTGTGGGTGTTTACACTTTTCAGTGCTGTGTTTCTTTTCAGAAACATACCCACCAGTTTTGTTTTGACTTGTTTTTCCCACAAAGGTCTAGTCATATCGCCTTTCCTTTGTCAACAATCTTTGTCTTTTCACCGATACTATAGATTGCATGGGAACCGTCTTGCTGAGTACTTACAAATGTTCTCTTCTCCTTACTCTTATTCAGAGTAATAGAGCAATCTGTCGAGTATTATTGACCCAAGTCCTTTCTTTTCTGAAGGATCTCTTAAGTAAGATTGTACTTCAGTAAGAGTGTCACTAGCTTTGGCATAAGATTGAAAAGATAGTTCTTTCTTCTTGAGTTCCTTGTTTTCAGAAAGAAGATGTTCATAATTCTTTCGTAACTCAGCCATTGCTTCTTCATGTGACTTTTTAGCCTCAGATATCTGAGCTTTGAGAAATGCGTTTTCAGCATCCTTTCTCTCAGAATCTTTAACTAATTGAGAATTTTCCTTTTCAAGAGAATTCTTTTCTTCTTCAAGGTTTTCGGTTCTAGCTCGGATCATTAGAAATTCTCTTTCATAGATGTCAAGTTCTTTTCTGAGATTTTCTAGATTTTTTATTTCCTCTTCATCACTTTCATAAGTGTAGCAAGAAGTATGTGTTACCTCATCAGCCATACGACAGTTTTCTATGTTGGAGATGTCTGGTCCGTCAATTTCAGCAACTCCACACATTTCATTCTTCTTGAGGCCGAAGTCGATTATATCATGAGTAATTCCACATAATTCTGGTGATGGTAGGGTTGAATCATCTGAATTGTCATCTTCAGAATCTGTTTCAACGTCTAGAGCATCCAGTTGAATTTGGATTTTCTTTCTTTCTTCAGTTAACAAAGCTTTCTGGCTTCTTCTGAAGATTCTTCTATCTTTCTTGTCGTCCGTCCTTAGTTTGTTGAGGGCAGGACAATCCTTCTTGAAGTGGCCTGGTTTCTGACAATAGAAACAGATATCGTTTCCAATTTCTGCTTCCTCAGTACATGATGCTTTCTGAGCTGGCTTGTTCAGCGAGCTTTGCATATTTTTGTACTGGTGGTAGTTTGAGCCTAGATGCTTTTTCAGCTTCTCTTTGGCTTTTCTTCTCTCAATTTTTCGACTGACAAATTAGATGGACCTCTTGACTTCTCAGATATCTCTTGTGACATGATTTGTTTAGCAATCATTTGCGTCTTCAAGAAATCTGGCCAAGGTATCTGCAAAACTATTTCAGTAATCTTGTGCAGTTTCTTCAAATCTTCAATGTCGTTGAACTTGTTCTGCTTGGATGTCTTCTTCTTGGTCTTCTCTTCATAAAATAAAAATTACATTTTGAGACCTAACATCCTATACAAGATTAGCTAGACTATCATACTTAGTGGGTTTTCTCTTTTACAATGTTCAAGTGAACCAAGAGTACTAATCACCTTTCTGAGACTAAGATAAGTCATAATGTTGCTGATCAAAATCTAAACAGATATTTCTAACAAAATATCTAACAAATTTCCTAACAAATTTCCCCCTTTTTGATCAGCCAACGATGACTATCTGACCTATTACAAATCTGGATGAGTGAACAATCCAACACTTAATCATTTCTTAAGATTTTTCAATTCATTCAATTAAGTGCAGAAAGTAAACATCAACCAAAGCACAAGGTGTGATCTTTGCTGACAAGTTATCTTTTATAGAATACTATCTGAGAGTAAGTTCTTCAGATAAGTTACAAAGAAACATTATGTTGGTCCAGATAACGGCAAAGTAAAACACTAGGGGGGGGGGGTGAATAGTCTTTTAAAACTTTTGTCGATAACAAATGTTTCTCAGATATCTGAATGGATATCTGATACTTAGAATCAGAGTGCGGAAGACTTAATAAAGATAAGTGTAGAAACAGTTGATAAGTGTGTGTGTGTGTTGCTGAAGTATAAATACAGAAATGTAAATGACACAGCAAGTATAGTGGTATCTGGAGGTGGCGTAATCCTCCAACTAATCCACTTCGGTCTATCAGAGACCTAGAATTCACTAGAACAGATAATTGAGATAACCTTACAAAAATCCTATTCTAAGATTCTAAACAATTGGTTCCCAACCAAATGTTCCCCCTGAGTTGTTCCCTAGCTTCTTCAGCCAAGTACTTCCTATACTCAGAAACCTTTGAGTTGTTCCCTAGCTTCCCAAGCTAAGTACTTCCTATACTCAAAAACTTTGGAGTTATTCCTTCGTTTCCCAAATCAAGTACTTCCTATACTCCGGTAACCTTGGAGTTATTCCCTGATTTTTCAAACTAAGTACTTCACATACTCCACGCGGTTTTGGTGTTGGTTTGGTTTGAGTTGTCGGATGAGCGTCTTAATAACTTTTGATTATTGAGATAGCTCTGTGAACTAAGTTACTTAATACACTTTACGGTATGGTATCTAGTTCGATTTCTTGACCCAAGTCTTATGATATCATTCAAGAGAATGAATCTCGGATAGTTGATCTTTTGATTCAACTCCTTCACAGATAGCTTTGCTTGTTTAGGATCGGGACACTTAGAACTTGATGTTTACTCAAGATCACAAGCTTTAGTCGCAATGTAAAGCTTTGATAATAAGTAAGTTGCTTTGAGAGAGTAGGATGTTGAGTTCTATGTTTGATGTATGTGTGTGTCTCTCAAGCTGTCTAAGTGTTGATATTTATAGATGAATTTGAGTACCGTTTGAATAGTATCCGTTAGGCTCAAATTCGAACTATCGATATCTGTGTGTATAATCTTATGTGAGTTTGTCTTCTTCTCGAAGTTGTTGCTTTTACTCGAGACATCTCTCCGTGCATTAAATGCTTTGTACTATACTTTTGTCCTAGTGTCAACGGCGGAACTATGCTTTGTATCAGAGACTAGACTTGTTGTCTGATTCTTTGCACATCCTTATCTTCATTCTTCAGATACCACTTGTATTTATTGAAACAACTTTGTTTGCAATATATGTTTCTCTTTCAGAAACATGGTTAATGCTCAAGGTATCTGAGAATAGATATCTGTGGACACTTTCCTTGTTTTCAGATATGTATCTCATTTCTCAGATATCTCTTGTGACACAGTTTGTTTGAAACTGTTCGCGTCTACAAGATATCTGGCTAAGATATCTGAATATGATTGATAATCTTGTGCAGTTTTCTTCAAATCTTCAAAAGTTGTTGAGCTTTCTGCTTGGATGTCTTCTTCTTGGTCTTCTCTTCATAAAATAAAAATTACATTTTGAGACCTAACATCCTATACAAGATTAGCTAGACTATCATACTTAGTGGGTTTCCTCTTTTACAATGTTCAAGTGAACCAAGAGTACTAATCACCTTTCTGAGACTAAGATAAGTCATCATGTTGCTGAACAAAATCTAAACAGATATTCTAACAAAATATCTAACAGATTACAGATAACTTCAATACATAAAACAAGTTTAGCTCAGTCAGCAAAAATACAAAAAAAAAAAAAAAAGTAAATTAGGACAATAGGAGTAGCCAAGCTCCAAGTAAACATCCTAATAGACTAGTCTTCAACTCTTCAAGTCTTTAACAGTAGTTCTATGGATCAGTCTGCAAATTTCCTATCTCCAAATCTTTTGTTGTCATCAGAATAATCATAGAGAAGTGTTCTGACGAGCATCTCAGTGTCTCTGGCAAATCCACAGACCTCTTTGTAGGTTTTGGTAGGATTTTTCTTGACAAAATGTTTGACCCACAGATACTTTCCCCACTTTCAGGCATGCTCTATTCTGATATCTGAAAGCTTGAAGTATTCGTAGATAATCCTCAGATATTTGATGTCACCCTTGTATTGATCTTCAGTTAGATAGAACGACTCATAGGGTTCCACAGCGAGTCTTGCTCTTGTGCCTGTTCCTGTGATATTCAGAATTCTGTGCACATCATCTGGCTTTCCATATGGACATTCATCAGAGAGGTCCTTTCTCATGGCTTCAGTTCTCTTGACAACTTCAAAATCCAACCAGGCTTTAATGTGATTGGTGTTGATCAAGGTTGGCTTATCTTTTCTCCATGCCATAAGTTGTTTATGGATTAGTTCTGGAAATCTTGAATTTACCAGTAGATGCTTAAGTTCCAGAATCCAATAGCCATTTTTCTGATTGATGCACTCAGAGCGGAGGAATCATTGTCATTCTTCACATACTCTATTTTGGCTTCTTCCGCCCGAGTGGAAGTTGACTTTGTCTTTGCTCACTCTCGATCATTCCTTCTCTGTCTTGAATTCTCTTTGGGGTTGTTGCTTGAAGAACCACCCTGGATAGACTTGGTATTTTCAGAGGGTGTTTTAGCTGCTAGGGGCTTTGCAACTATGGGCTCTGTTAGGCTTTCAATTTTCCTTTTTCTGTGAAGAGGAGATTCATCTTTATCAGTTTCCTCATCATCATCAAGATTAAATCTTGTGAGAGTTTTACAGCCTTCTTCATTGCCCAGGGACTTGATTTGGCCTTCTTCTTTTTCTTCAGAAGATTCATTAATCCCTTTAACCTGTCTTCTCCTTGGAGCCTTGGTACTCCTTGGAGGTTTTACGTGCCATGGCCCTTGTTATCATTGTAGTTCCTTGATGGGTTTCGAGCGGCTACTATTTGCAAAGCGACTTAGCTTGAGGAGGTTCATTGATTACGAGTGGTGGTGGGAAGTTTTCGTGTTTCTTCTTCCTCTCGAGCCGCTTTGACTCCAGATTTCTTCTTGTTTTCTTCTCCTTCTTCCCATTCCCCCTGACTTTGAGGTCCAGATTTGTACACTCTTTTCCCCTTAGTCATTGTTGGCTGACTCAGTCTCATAAAAGAAACTGAGAGAGAGTCAAAATGCCCTTGTAAATAATTGTAGGCAGTGACCAACTTCTGAAGTTCGGCTTTGAGCTCCTGATTTTGCTTGATAAGTCCATTATCCTTATCAGTGAGCTACTTGCTAATGGGCCTAGGATGGCATCTGCTTTTCGGTGATGTAACTTGCCTCTTGGAAAGATTTTTCAGCTAAAGACGCATCATCGTCCCTTATCATTCCCAGATCTTTCTGAGCAATGACTATGCTAGTTGTTCTCTGAGTGATGAGCTCAGTGAATTTTTTCATTTCAGAGGGGACGGAGGCAATTACTTCCTTGTTCTGTGAAGAAAACTCCTTTTTCAGATGAGCCAGTACTTGGTATCTGTTCATGTATTCATGGGAGTGGACATTTGGCAGTTTCTTTGAAAGTTTCAGGAGCAATCAGTTTCCTTTTCAAGTGTGAAACCGCTAGATGTTCATTGCGGTGCTCTGCCAAAGTCTTGTCTTCTTCATCATTTGAGTAATCAGCCCAGTGATCTTCATCCTCTTGGACATTCTCATCGATTGTGTCGAGTCTAGCAACCATCTCAGAGATTGGTTTCTTCCCTTTTTGGGAGGAGGATGGTACTTCTTTTGAAGATGATGCAGCCTTAGCATCATGCTTAATTTCAGATACTTCTTCAGTATCGAGTTCTTTGGTGATGGAATTTACAGCATCCTGTAGCTCTTTAACCTCAGAGTAAGCAATCATCTCTTGCAGATATTGATCTTGTAGTTGGTCAAGCTTGTCTCTAGATTTAGCTATCTGGTCTTCCAGTTGAAGATGGAGCTGTTGTTCTTCTTCCAACAGTTATGCGAGTTGGCGATTCTGGATTGAGTATTCAACAATTTCTGAGCGATTTCCTCAGAATCCTCAACTACTTGTTCAGTAATAACCTTTTGTTGGGAAGATGGATGAGTTGACTTTTGAGGAGATGGTGACGGAGATTTCTGTGCTTTCCTCTCAGTTTGCTTTTCAGCAGTTGAGGCATGATTTCTTTGTGAAATTCCTCCGGTCCCTGGTGCAGGGGCATCATCATCATCCTTTTTGTCTGTGTCATCCTTTTGGTGATGGTCAGTGGGAGGTTCATCGAAGTCGTTTTCATTTATCTCTTCCTCCTCATCATCTTCAGATACAAATTTTTTCCTATTCTTGTTTGATTGGCCCAAGTGTATCTTGTCTTTACCACGAATCATTTTCCCCCAGAATGAAGGGGGTGATCTCGTAGTTCTTGGTCTGTGAAGTTCTTTTCTTTCTAAGAGGTGGAATAGTGATCTTCTGCCCATTAACCTCTTCTTGTCCAGAAGGTATAAATTGCAGAGTCTGGGGCAGAACTGGTTTGAATGCCATCTGTAATCTTGTCTGACCATCTGCCTGTTCAAAGACTTGTATCAAACTGTGCGCCACTTCTCTGGAGAAATCCTTATGCGATAGAGTCGCAACTGTGTACTGTTTGGTAGGGAACATTGCATGGATATACGTCTCCAAGTCAAGAGCTCGTGCTCGTCTGGTTGGTTGATCTGTGATTCTCAATATTTCAGAGAGATCAGAGCACCTTAACCTTTGCCATTTCTTGAAGCATTGAATATGCTTTGGCAGGGTTTGAGCTTTGAAGAAGGGAAGTAGGTCCCTTTTCTCATCATTGGGAGCCTGCTTTGCACTCGTTTGAGCCTGAAAGAAAGAGTTTTGAGTGAGCTTCAAAACTTTTGTAGATATCTGAGTAGAAGTGTAGTTTAGTTTCTGAGTTACCTGAGTAAGTACTTCAGGCTCAGAGACTTGTGCTACTGAGACAATTGGTGTCTCAGATATCTTGTTGTGAGGTGGAGACTTGGAAGTCTGGTCCTCATCAACCTTTCTTTCTTGAACCTGAGAATTAAGATTAATACAATACTTAGGAAATTATTTGAAAGAATTTGTGCAAAAATGCTTTAATGAGTTCTGAGTTTTGGACTTACTTCCTCAATAGGAAGCTCAGAGTCATTTTTCTCAGAAACTTTCTCAGTTTCTGGTATTCTTTCATGTGATGTTGCCTTGGGAGCTTCATCAATTTCCATTGATGCAGGGGATGTCGCAACTTTTTCCCTTCGCATTTCTACTTCTGAATGAGCCTGTAAGTAGAAAGTATTGAATATTTTAGAAGAAGTTTAAGATAACCCATGATGAAGAATACTTATCACTGATTTTTCATGTACCTTCATGCTAGAAGGCTCAATGATGTGTTCTTCAGAAACCTTGTCGGTCTCTGGGTTCGTCTCTGGCATTTCTGCCTTATCTTCCTCTTTCTCAGTTGGAGCCTGTTAGAAACATTTACTTTAAATGATTAAACACATAGACAAATGACTGAAAAGTGTTATCTTAAGAATCAATTATCACCTGTGGTATGTGCAGATTTCTTAAGAGGCGAGGTCAGTAACCTCCTTCTCAGTTTCTGAGGCAAGCTTTCCAGCTTCCTCTTGTTTCTGTGTTTCTAACTCAGCCTGTAACAAAGAATTTTTATATAAGTAACAAGATATACAAGCATAAAATTTTTCACAAGGTAGGAGTTAAACCATTCAGCTACCTGAGCATTGTCAGGCTGATTGGTCTCTGGAACTTGTGACCCTTTTATACTTTGGTCTTCTTGTTCTAGTACAGCTTCTTTGTTTGAAGTTTTAGGTACTTCACACCTTTCCTGAGTGTGCAACTCAGTTGCCTCCCCTGGTTGATCATACTGAGTGGATGTCTCAGTTTGATCCCTCTTGTCGAGTTGGGGAACCTGCTCTTTTGCAGGATTTTCTTCAGCGTGTTGTAATGCTGGTAATTCGAAATGGAGTTCATTTACCATTTCATCAACCACTTGTGGCTGTTGTGGTTGTTGTGTTTGTGGTTGTTGTGGTTGTCTGGAAGCAGAAGATCGGTCAGTAGAGTGTTCTTCCAGATTTTTAGATGTGGCATTTTCATCAAGATTCCGCCAAAGACTAAATTACCACTCATCAGGGCTTCTTGAAGTTGTGCATCAGAAACGTTCCCTGATGATGTGTTTGCACCAACAACCTTTGCTATAGGTGCTTGTTCAACAACCTGAGGTGTAGGTTCTTCTTCAGAAACCTTATCACCAGTTACTGTTACAGTAACCTTAGCCCTCTTTGTTCTTTCTAGGACTTGAGAGATGACTAGTTCATCATCTTCATCGTCAGAGCTCTCATCAGCATTGGGAACTGATTGGTCCATTACTCCTGCGATTTCTGCAGATGGGACTTGGTGCTTTTCACCTGTTTTGGCAGCATTAATAAGTTCATCAGCAAGGCATTCTGCATTAGTCGCAACATTTCTGAACGCACTTTTTCTTGCTGAGTTTACTTGTTCAGTAGTTGATGACTCTTTTGCAGCATTGATGAGTTGATCTGCCTTTATCAGTTCATCGGCAAGGCCTGCAGATATCTGAGAATCGACAACCTCAATGGGTGTGTCTTCTGATTTGCCAGACTTCTTTCTTGAAGTTACGGCTTCTTCGCAACCTTTTCTTGAGATACCTTTTCGACTTTCGCTTCTTAGAACCTTTACGAGACCCAAGAACCTTTTTCATCAAGTTTGTATACTCATATTTGTAGAGTAGGTTCTTGTTGGCTATTTCACCGTCTCTCCGAGCTCAATGCCAAGCTTCTCCAAAGAAGTAGCATATCTTCGGACCATAGCCTCATGGCCTTTGCTCAGCTAGTCCTTTGGCAATCTTAGGCTCAAGCCTTGAATCTTCTTCACAAACTTCATGAAGGCGTACTTTCCGCTAAAAGGGTTTTCCGCCTTTTGTCTTGTTGATTCAAAGAAGAACATCATGATCCATCGTTCTTGGCTTATCCGTCAGCACCTCCTTGTACACCATCAAAGCATCTGTGAAGAATGCAAGCTAATGCATCGATGAACCATCGATGTCCGGTTCGGATGTCGGCAAGCTTGAACTCGGTGTATCCGATTTTCAAGATCACACACGCCATCTGCATAATTGTTTAACACCTTCAAGGAGATCATCATCCTTGGTGTTTATTTCAAAATCCTTTCCAAGATTTTGAAACTCAAACAACTTACAGAAAGTTGTTAAGTCCAGAAGGATTTCCTTTCCTTGGACTGAGGTTTTGACAGACACTATTGCAGTGCCTTCAGAAACACAAGAAATTATCCTGGAGTTGTTGTAGAATTCCAACACATCGAGTGATAAAATTCCACTTGGGCGAGCAGATAGAAAACCCTTGATTTGTGCCTTTTCAAGCATGTCAAGAATCAGCTTTCTGTCGGCATGGTTCTCTATTGCAGCCGTGAGGTATTCCTCAACCATGGCACCACCCCAAATCATTCTGTGATTTGAAGTCCAATGGTCAGGATTAAAATCTCCTACCAGTCGGTTGTTCACAATAACCAACTCTGGTGTTTGCTTTTCAGCAGTACCAGTGGAGGATTGAGATTTCTGTGTGGAAGAATTCTTTGGGGCCATCTCTTTATATAGTGTAGGGAATTTGGATTGGTGTTTGAAAGAGATTTGATTCAGTAATTCTTTGCAGAAAAACTTAATCTTGATTTGCAGAGATTGTAGAAGGTTTGCAGAGAATCAAGAGAAGGTTTTGCTATTTTTGTGTAAGTCGGAATTTTGGATTAGGCGAAAGTGATTTCTTTTTCCAAAATCCTATATATATAGAAATAGAATCTCAACAGACAAATACATACAAATTGATTTTGTGTGTACGTATATGTGATTTGCAAGCAGGCGTGAGCAAAAGCTAGTTCGGCATTAAATGCAAAGTGGGCTTTGTCGTAATTTTTACAGTCCACTATTTACTGTGAATTAATTTCCACCGTATAGATCAAAAGCTTAATTTCATCAAGGGTCACCATTGCTTCTTCAGCAATGATCACAATCAACAAGTGTAATTGTGCCCATTTAATGAATTTTGGCTATTAGCTATCTGAATCACATTTTTGTATGACCAAGAACACTGTTTGCATCTGAATCTGTCTTATACTTAGGATTTTTCCAAGTTTTTCATCAAGATAGAAATAATGCGAATTTCAAGAGAGTAGTTATCGCAGATAGTTGTACTATTCTCCTTTGTGTTCCCTGCTTATAGAGTGATTCATATCGAGTTCCGTCTCGTAGATCTTAAGTCTTTTTTGCTCTTTAGCCTTTTGACTTCGGATACCCGTTCTGCATTTCTTTTCACTTCTCCGGATGCCGTTCGGATACCTCTTCTCTGGATGCCCGTCCTACTTCTTCTCTGGATGCCCGTTCCAGATTCCTGAACTTTTTCAGTTCATTGGTAGTTCCATTAGTCCAAGACTATGTCTTAAGGCTAAGAATCTACTTTCTTGTAGTGGCTTAGTGAAGATATCTACAAGTTGGTCTTCAGTGCCAATCTTGAGTATCTCTATATTGCCTTTTTCAACATGGTCTCTGAGGAAGTGATGTCTAACATCAATATGCTTTGTTCTGGCATGAAATTTAGGATTCTGCGTAATCGCAATAGCACTTGTGTTGTCACAGTAAATGGGAGTTTTCTCTTCATCGAGTCCATAGTCTTTAAGTTGTTGTTGTATCCACAGAATTTGTGTTGCACAACAACCAGCAGCAATATATTCAGCCTCTGTGGTAGAAGTTGCAATTGAGTTTTGCTTCTTGCTAAACCACGAGATAAGTCTAGTACCCAGAAACTGACAAGTTCCTGAGGTGCTTTTCCTATCAGCGATGATCAAAGATAATCAGCGTCTGAGTACCCAGCTAAACTCAATCCGCTTTCTTTAGGATACCACAATCCTACATCTACTATACCTTTTACATACCTTTATATTTTCATAGCAATGTTGTAGTGTGTTTGCATCGAATTTATCTAAAATCTGGCACACACTCCAACGGCGTATTGAATATCAGGTCTACTTGCAGTGAGGTAAAGTAGTGAACCTATCAATTTCCTATACTTATGTTCTTCAACACTCTTATCTGATTCAGTATAGGTCATTTTGGTTCCAATGCTCATAGGTATCTTAGCATTCTTTTCAGAAGGCTTAAGATTGAATTTTGTGAGCATATCTTTTGCATACTTTGTTTGACTAATGAATATTCCATCATTGAGTTGCTTGACTTGCAATCCTAGAAAATAATTCATTTCTCCCATCATGCTCATCTCAAACTTACTTTTCATGAGATTTGCAAAGTCATTACAAAGTTGCTTGTCCCTTGATCCAAATATGATGTCATCAACATATACTTGAACTAAGAGTAGTTTCCCATCATGATTTAAGGTAAATAAAGTTTTATCAACTTCACCTTTCTTGAAACCACTTTCCAGAAGGTATTTGCCAAAGTGTCATACCATGCTCTTGGAGCCTGTTTCACTCCATACACAGCTTTCTGTAATTTATAGACCATTCTACTTTCTGAGGAAACTTCAAAGCCCGGTGGTTGCTCAACATAAACTTCTTCTGCAAGTTCATCGTTCAAGAATGCACTTTTGACATCCATCTGATAAACTTTAAAATCTTTATGAGCTGCAAAGGCTAGAAAGAGTCTTATTGCATCTAATCTGACAACTGGTGCATATGACTCATCAAAGTCTAAGCCTTCAGTCTGGGTAAATCCCTTGGCAACCAATCTTGCTTTGTTTCTGGTTATTTCACCAGATTCATTCATTTTGTTTTTGAAAACCCATTTAGTTCCAATCACAGATATTCCTTCCACAAATGGAACTAGTTTCCAGACTTTGTTTCTCTCAAATTGATCCAACTCTTCTTGCATTGCAGAGATCCAGTCTTGGTCTCCTAATGCTTCTTCTATGTTTTTAGGTTCAATATTTGAGATGAAACATCCAAAGACAGAATTAGCATTTTCAGCTATTGCTCTCCTAGTCCTAACACCTTGATTAATTGGTCCAATCACATCTTTTGCAGGATGATCCTTGATCCATCTCATCATAGGTTTAGTGCTAGTAGGATTAATATCCAAATGATTTGAATGTGAATCACTGGGATTTTGATTTGATACTTTTTCAGTATCTAAGACATTTTGCTCCTCAGAAGGGCAATTAATGTCTGACACTTGTTCAGTGTTTGAGCTATCTGGAACATGTATTTCAGAGAGATTATTTCCAGAGATAGCTTCATGATGAATATCTTCAGTTTCCATTTCTGGAAGTTTTATAGGAAATTCTTCATCATGTTTGTGAGTCATCTGGTGTTACTAGGCATATCAAGCTTTTCTACGTCAGAGTCATCCTCACTTTCCATAATGATGTTTCTCCTTTCTGAGGATTCTTCTTCAGAATCCCTCAACATTAGTTCTTTGAACCTTTCTCAGAGTTCATCATTAGGAGGTGTTTTCTTACTTCTTTCATAGAATACAACATGAACTGATTCTTCAATTTTCTTTGTTCTTTTGTTGTAAATTCTGTAGGCTTTGCTATTCGTGGAATAACCAAGAAATACACCTTCATCTGCCTTTGGTTGAAATGTTCTCAGATAATCTTTTCCATTATTTAGAACAAAACATCTACAACCAAATACTCTCAGATGTTTGATATTAGGGGGTCTACCAACCAAGATTTCATAAGGGGTCTTGTCATGGTGTTTGTTTATCAAACATACATTACGAGTAGCAGTCGTGTTTACAGCTTCAAACCAATAAACTTCACTTATTTCAGTGTCAGCTAGCATCATCCTTGCAGCTTCTTTAAGGTTCTATTTTTCCTTTCTGCAACACCATTTTGTTGAGGTGTTCTTACAGAGGAAAGTTGGTGTTGTATACCTTTGCAGGTACAAAACTCCTTTATGTACTGGTTGACAAACTCAGTACCATGTTCTGTTCTGATTGCAGATACCTTGTCATTTTTAATGACTTCAAGCTTTTTCAGCAAGTTTGGTATCTCCACCCTGGCATCAGATTTGTGTTTCAGAAAGACAACCCAAGTGAATCTTGAGAAGTCATCTACAACAACCATATTTCTTTCTGCATAACTATTCTGAGATGATTCAAAAGATCCATATGTAGTAGTTGTTGGTCTAACACTAGAGTGTCTAGTTTTGGACTTGAAAGAGATTTTGGATTGTTTCCCATCGACATGCGAGCAGATACCATCCTTTCGAAAGATGTTTTGGGCCAACCACTAACTCTTTCGGCAAGTTTGTTGAGTTTTGAAGTTCAAGTGACTCATTCTTTTGTGCCATAACCAAGTGCTCTTACGGTGACCAGATTGACTCACCATGAGACATTCTTGATTGTGGCAGGATGCCCAATCGGCAACATAAAGATCGCCTTTCCATGAGCAACCAAGGTATGCCTGCTTTGACTCATTGTCAATTAGTTTGCGATATTTTACTTTGAATTTTACAAAAACCTTTATGCAAAGCTGCTCATGCTAAATAGATTATATTTCAAATCCTTAACATGTAATACGTCGTTGATTGTTAATGTTCCCAATTTGACGTTGCCAAATCCCGAGAGGGATTTAATTCTTCCAACAAATCGATATCCGGTCCCGTGTTGCAAGCTTTGTAATCGACAGATTTGCTTTTCTCTGTCATGTGCTTTCGCATCCACTATCAAATAGCCATTGTGCTTTAGTCCGGGAAGCATTACACAACAGAAAGGAGATTAGGTTCTCAATTCTGATTGGAACCATCAGGACTAAACAATCTTCCAGTAGGAATCCATTTTTGAATGAATTTCCTTGGAACATTCTTTTGTCTGATAGGAACATAAGGAGGAATTCTAATTGAATGATTATCATTATTAAGAATTATTTTATTCCTTGGTGTGTTCCTAGGTGCTCCATTTGGTTCTTTCAGATACCTGTCAGGTTTCTGAGTTTGCTTTTCAGCAAACTTAACTTTCCTTGCCAGATTTCTTCTAGCCCTGGCATTCAGATTTTCAGTGGCTTGATTCAACTTCCACTTCTGATAATTGCTTTGAGCAATTCTAGCCTTTAGTCATCGTTCTTGCTCCTGTTTGTATTTATGAGCAAGTTGTTTCCCAATGCCTTTATAGCCAATACCGTTTCGAGCACTTGAAGCTATCTGAGATCTTTTCTCAGCAGCTTTGCTAGTCTCTGGTTGGTCCAATTTCTTTCCAGAAAAAGTGACATGGGAGAATTTGCCAGCTCCTGCAATTCTACCCTTTTGAGAGACATAGCATTGTGGGTGTTTACACTTTTCAGTGTTGTGTTTCTTTTCAGAGACGTGCCCAACAGTTTTGTTTTTGACTTGTTTTTCCCACAAAGGTTTAGTCGCAACTGCCTTTCCTTTATCAACAATCTTCGTCTTCTGACCGATACTATAGATTGCATGGGAACCATCTTGCTGAGTACTTACAAATGTTCTTCTTTCATCACTATTATTCAGAGTGATAGAACAATCTGTCTGTGTATTCAGCCCAAGTCCTTTCTTTTCTGAAGGATCTCTTAAGTAAGATTGTACTTCAGTAAGAGTGTCACTAGCTTTGGCATAAGATTGAAAAGATAATTCTTTCTTTTCGAGTTCCTTGTTCTCAGAAAGAAGATCTTCATATTTCTTTCGTAATTCAGCCATTGCTTCTTTATGTGAATTTTCCCTCGATATCCGAGCTTTGAGAAATGCATTTTCAGCATCCTTTTCTCGGATATCTTAACTAATTGAGAATTTTCCTTTGCAAGAGAATTCTTTTCTTCTTCAAGATTTTGGCTCTAGCTCGGATCATTAGAAATTCTCTTTCATAGATGTCAAGTTCTTTCACGAGATTTTGTAGATCTTTTATTTCTTCTTCATCACTTTCATAAGTATAACAAGAAGTATGTGTTACCTCATCACCATAAGATGATTTCTATGTTAGAGATGTCCGGACCGTCAATTTCAAAGAACTCCACACATTTCATTCTTCTTGAGGTCAAGTCGATTATATCATGAGTAACTCCACATAATTACGGTGATGGTAAGGTTGAGTCATCTGAATTGTCATCTTGAATCATCTCAACGTTTAGAGCATCCGATTGAGTTTGGATTTTCTTTCTTTCTTGATTAATAAAGCTTCGGCTTCTTCGAAGATTCTTCTATCTTTCTTGTCACTGTCCTTAGTTTGTTGAAGGCGGACAATCCTTCTTGAAGTGACCGGGTTTCGACAATAGAAGCAGATATCGCTTTCCAATTTCTACTTCCTCAATACATGATGCTTTACGGTTGGCTTGTTCAATGAGCTTTGCATATTTTTGTCTTGGTGATAGTTTGAGCTAGATGCTTTTTGACTTCTCTTTGGCTTTTCTTCTCTCAATTTCTCATTGGCATATTTGCTTATTTGCTTTGCGGCAAGAGCATCCTCGCCTCTTCCTTGCTTTTCTTCTTTTGAAGTTCCTTGAGCAACTAGAGCAATATTCGCAACTTTTCGGTTGTTTGTTCTCTTTGTGTTGTCTCATAATCAACCATAGCAAGATGTGAGAAGAGTTCCTGGAGTGATATTTGGCATTCCTTGTTAAAATAAAAGAATTTAGTATGCTCCCATTGTGGTTAAGACTTACGACAATAGTCTTAATCTTTTCGACCGGAGTATCTGTGCTTTCCCCAAGTGGTGCCATATCACTCATGAGAGTGGTAAATCTGAAATCAAGTTCTTCCAGAGTTTCAGTGGGTCCTTGTTTGAAATTTTGAAATTTCAACTTGAGAACTTCGAACTTGTTTTCTTTGGTTTTCTGGCCCGCATTTCTTCAATCGGTTGCGGGCAACTTGCTTTTAGCACCCCACGCTTTACCTTGTATGTGCTCAGGTGTCGATCTGATGATGATATTACGAGCTTGACCATCCAGACGATTTCTCTTGGCATCTTCTGAAGTCCAGAGTTCTCTGGGCTTTGGTTCGTAAATAACTTGACTAGTAGATCTCCCACTTGTTGACGCATCAGTTTGTGAAGATCCTTCGCTTTGATCTATGTCTCTACCATTAGAAACCTCCATGACTTGTTGAAGTTGTTGAATGACTATTGGGGCATTCTTTATCACTTCGATCATTTCGTCACTTATGGCTTCAAGGTGGAGCATCATGTTTTTTTTCCATTTCTCGTAGTTCTCTGGTTTGAGAACGGGTGCATCACTCAGAGACATTCCTGCACACTTAACACACAAATTAAATAGTCCTCGAAAATGGACAAAGTTCCTTCACCTATCTGGGGCTCTAGGTTCAGTGCAGAAGGCTTGTGAACCTCCTGCTCTGATACCACTTGTTGGTCCAGATAACGGCAAAGTAAAAGACTAGGGGGGGGGGGGTGAATAGTCTTTTAAAAATTTTGTCGATAAAAACTATTTCTCAGATATCTGTGTAGATATCTGATACTTAGATTCAGAACGCGGAAGACTTAAGATAGATTAGTGCAGAAACAGTTAAAGTGTGTGTGTGTGTGTTGCTGAAATGTAAGTACAGAAAAGTAAATAACACAGCAAGTATAGTGGTATCTGGAGGTGGCGTAATCCTCCAACTAATCCAATTCGGTCTTCCAAAGACCTAGAATTCACTAGAATAGATAATTGAGGTCACCTTACAAAAATCCTATTCTAAGATTCCTTAAACAAATGGTTCACAACCAAATGTTCCCCCTGAGTTGTTCCCCGGCTTTCCTGACCAAGTACTTCCTGTACTCAGAAACCTTTTTGAGCTATTCCCTAGCTTCCCAAGCTAAGTACTTCCTGTGCTCAATAACCTTGGAGTTATTCCTTAGTTTCTCAAACTAAGTACTTCCTGTACTCCATGCCAGTGATGGTGTTGGTTTTGGTTTGAGTTGTCAGATGAGCTTCTTTAATAACTTTTCAGTTAATCAGATAGCTCTGTGAATCAAGTATACTTAATACACTTTGCAATGTATGGTATCTTGTTCTTTTTACTAACCCAAGTCTATGATAATTGTTCAAGAGAATGAATCTCAGATACTTGATCTTTCGATTCAACTCTTTCACAAATAGCAGTGCTTGTTTAGGATCAAGACACTTAGAACTTTAGTACTACTTAAGATCAGGAGCTTTGGTCGCAACAGAAAGCTTTGAGGATAAGTAGTTTGCTTGAGAGAATATGTTCGTGTAAATGTTGTTCAGTAAGTTCTGTGTCTCTAAGGTTCGTGTGTCTTCTCAAGCGCCTAAGTGTTGATATTTATAGATGAATTTGAATGCCGTTGAATAGTATCCGTTGGCTTAAATCAAATTCAAACTATTGATATCTCGTATAATCTTAAGGTGTTTGTCTTCTTCTTCAGAAGGTACCGTTGCTTTTGTTCAGACATCTATGTCCGTGCATTAAATGCATTGTACTATACTTTTTGTCCTGTAGTGCCAACGGAACTATGCTTTGTATAAGAGACTTAACTTTATCAGTTTTCTCTGAGTTTTAGCACGTCCTTACCTTTAACTTCAGATACCACTTTTATTGAAACAACTTTGTTTGCAATATATATTTCTTTATCAGAAATGTGGTTTAAAGCTCAAGGTATCTAAGTGTAGATATCTGTGGACACTTTCCTTGTTTTCCAGATGGACCTCTTGACTTCTCAGATATCTCTTGTGACATGATTTGTTTAGCAATCATTCGCGTCTTCAAGAAATCTGGCCAAGGTATCTGCAAAACTATTTCAGTAATCTTGTGCAGTTTCTTCAAATCTTCAATGTCGTTGAACTTGTTCTGCTTGGATGTCTTCTTCTTGGTCTTCTCTTCATAAAATAAAAATTACATTTTGAGACCTAACATCCTATACAAGATTAGCTAGACTATCATACTTAGTGGGTTTCCTCTTTTACAATGCTCAAGTGAACCAAGAGTACTAATCACCTTTCTGAGACTAAGATAAGTCATCATGTTGCTGATCAAAATCTAAACAGATATTTCTAACAAAATATCTAACAAATTTCCTAACAGTAACTAATAATGAAGCCAGACACGTTCTGACTGAGTTCCATGCAGGAGAATGTGGCAACCACTCTGGAGCCAGAAGTCTTGCCCACCGAGCACTAACGACAGGGTACTACTGGCCAACGATGAGGGCTGATGCTATAGAATTTGTGAGAAGATGTGACTCAAGCCAAAGACACTCACAAATCATCCATCTCCCACCAGAGAAGTTACACTCATCCATTGCTCCATGACCTTTTATGAAATGGGGGATGGACATAGTAGGGAAACTACCTACTGCACCAGGCCAATGAGTGTACATGCTGGCAGCAACCGATTACTTCACCAAGTGGGTGGAAGCAGAAGCCGTCAAGCAAGTCCGTGATGCAGAGGTAAAAAATTTCATTTGGAAATATGTGATTTGCAGGTACGAAGTCCCCTACGAAATCGTGACAGACAATGGCTCCCAGTTCATAAGCTATGAGTTTCAAGACTTCTGTAAAGAATGGGGAATCAAGCTTACATTCTCCACTCAACGCTATCCCCAAGCGAATGGACTAGTGGAGTCGACCAACAAGACTATCATGAACAGTCTCAAAAAACGGCTGAAACAAGCAAAAGGAGCATGGGCAGATGAACTTCCAGGCATCCTATGGTCTTACCGAACCACACCAAGGACTCCAACTGGAGAAACACCATTCAGCATGACGTATGGAACTGAAGCAATCATACCATAGAAGTGGGATTACCCACAACAAATTACAAAATGGCTAATGAACAGACCAACGATGTGACATTGGCACACGAGCTCGACTTGGTTGATGAACTCAGGGAAAGAGCCATGGTTCGAAGTGCCGCCTACCAACAGAGGGCTGCACAACACTTCAACAAGAACATACGCTTACGAACCTTCCAGCAAGACGGTTGGGTTCTACGCAAGGTTTTCCAAAATACTAAGGAGACAGGAGCTGGCAAGCTTGGACCTAACTGGGAAGGCCCATACAAAATCACAAGGGTAGTGGGCAACGGAGCTTACAAACTGGAAACTAAGGAGGGACGGCAGATAGCCAACAGTTGGAATGCCATCCACTTGAAAAGGTATCACTTCTAAGACTACACATTCCATATACTCACGTTTGAGGTTAATTCCTCCTTAAAACCAAATGACCGAGGCTGGGCTAGTCGGTCAACTAACTTGACTAAGGCAGGTCGGTCATCCGCCCCACCCCCCTCAACCTCCCCAGGGGGATCCAAACTTCTTGCAGCCAACTAGTCATGGTGCCAGTAATTCCACCGCGGCGACTGAATCCATATCAAATCGTCAGCCAATGCTCCAAACAATTACACAACCCAAGAGGTTGACTGTCGGTCATCTACTACTTTGGCAGAGAGACTTCTCTCCCCAATCGGCAAGCAACGACGACTAAGGTGCCATCCAACTTTATCTAATGAGATTGATTTCTCCTCCAAACAGCTGACCTGACTAGGGGCAAGCCGGTCAACTAACCCGGTTGGGCAAGTTGGTCTAACGCCCCCTCCCCCAAGGGGGTCCAACGTTCTTGCAGGTTAACCAAATGGTCGTTAGACTGACAACAATAAACCAGGAGTCGTTAGCTAACCAGAATGATCCTAGCCATTACAAAGTCCAAACAATAAGACAGTGGTCATCCATTCCATCTGGCGCATACAAACAGTCGGCATCCACCCACAGTCAAGGTACCAATGCTCATGTTTCATCTATGAGATTGAATTTTCACAACAACCAGCCGACCTGACCAGGGGCTAGCTGGTCAACTAACCCAGCTAGGCAGGTCGGTCATCCGCCCCACCTCCCTAAACCTCTCCAACATGATATATTCCACTCATGTTGCAGGCTGACACATCATGAATACGATTGAACTGATGCCCACGCGACACATCTTACTTCCAAGTGATCATCCAAAACATAGTGCTCAACAAAGCCAACCATCCATCAGGCTGAGCAACAAAACCACATGGACTCACATCTATTCTGATTGGCTTGCACTTGCATAATCCATGAGATGCGCCAAAAACAGCTCCATGGTTTAGACAAGTGCAAGCCTTTCAAAATTGATGATCACTACCATACAAAGAGACTCAGCTTCATCCACAAGTTTGCCGTAACTATACAAGAGCTCAGACAGACAAAGCTCTCTACATGTTACGTCCATCTCAATCCACATACCAAGATTTATCACATGCTGAACTACCAGAAGGCAAACAGTCTGACGACCAAGACCTAATGAGAGCGGACAATCAGTCAGATAGCAAAGGCTAACGGGATGACGGACAGACAAGCACGATGTAGTGACGTAAACAGGCAAGCGAGTTCTAGTTCAAGCACTACTCCTTCAGACCAGAACTTGAACTGGGGGACAGACCAATAGACATTATAGCACCATGCAATCCCTCAAAGGTTAGTCAGTTATATGTCTTTCAAGTCAAGCCAACGAGTGTCAACACGAATAAGCATGTTTAATCACCCACCCCCTCAATATGTTCTGACCTCATAATGACAAGTATGTATGCTAGTGTACTACTTTGCTTACTAGAAATTCGTGTGCCTACCAAATGTGAAGTATATATGTCTGACGTATACAAGTACAAATGCCTTACCTTCAATAAAAGTCACCCCCCCCCCCCCCCCAATCAATTATTTGGTTCAGCCCATTATCAGTATGTATGTCTTTCGCATTAAAATATATGCACTACACCTTCGGTTCTCTCTTATCTGCTCATTTTTCTCTAAGCATTAATATATGATAAATATTATGTTCAAAGACAAGACGCTTATCACCCAAAATAACATAAGGCATATCATCGGTCCACGAGACCACATTCCAAACCAAAAAGCAAAGAGAAAGTACCAAGCCTACAAGAGCATTACGAAATACAAGGTCCAAACATACAAGACAACGCAAAATGCTAAATAGTCAAACCCGACATAATGGGTGAAAAAAGCAAGTCACAGTGGCTAGGATTCCATAAGCTTACAAACACCAAAAGTTTCAACATCCAACAAGGAACCACTAAGTAGCATCCACTCAGTCGCTATCCTCCCCTGAAATGCTCACGCCACGGGCACTCAGATACTGATTTCATTTCTCAACTCGCTCTCTGTAGTAGTCAACATAATCCCTTCTATCAATGGCCTTCAAGCTGAATTCACGTTCATTCAAGATCAGTTGATCATTTTCACTTTGCTTGACCGCATCCAGTTCTGCCTTCAGCTTTTCGCTCTCCTTAGTAGCAGAAGCCAAGTCCATCTCAAGCTTAGCGGCTCTAGCCGCCTTACACTCACCCACGGCCAGCTTCTCCTTAACCTTGGCCAACTCTTCATATACTGCCTTCTTAGCTCCCTGATCGCACAATGCCTCGCCTTCAAGACGGTTATTCTCCCTCCTAAGTATTGCAATAGAATGCCCATTCTTCCGATTCTCCTACCGAACAGAAGCCAACTTCGCCTCCAACGCATGTACAACCTTGCCTATAAACCCCATGGCAGTCAAGACCTACAAGAACACACCTCCATTAATCATGTTCTGATACAAAGACAAAAAAGAGGCACTAAATGATCATGAAGCATACCTTGAGGCTTTGCCCAAGAGCGTAATCTGTCAAAGGAGTCACTCCATCCTCTACCAACTGGTCAAGGTTCTCCAGTGTCCACACCTTACCAGAGTCGATAGGCAACGGACCAAACTCATAAGAAAAAGACCTTCCATCGACATCAATGTCAATAGCCGGCGAAGGTTTGTCGGACGTCGTGCCATGTGCCATCAACAGTGGCATGCTCACACCTTGCCCAGCCGAGGAGGGGACAGTAGCATCCCTGACAAGACTTGGCGGAATGCCAGGTCGGCTGCTTGCCTGAGCACCAGACAAGCCGCCTGTTGGAGTACCCAGCGGGCTACCTGGCTGACTACCAGATAGACAATTTGGCGGAACATCAACAAGACCATCTTCCAACTCCGAAAAACCAACCCTTGGTTTCTTTGCAAAACATTCCAACAAGTCATCAACTTTAGTCATTCGGTCCGACATCGACCTCATCACCTTTCTAGCATACTTGTCTCCATTACTTACAACACAAAGAACAACACAATTAGGTTCAAATCTTGTAGGTAATCAAAATGCCAAGCGGAGACAGGTGCAACTTACCCCCATATAGTCGAATAGCAGTCTGCCAAAGGCTAGTCCCCTTCAAATTCCTGGGATGCAAAAGGTGATCGCTTGTCCTTTCATCATCAGGCTTATATCTGATATTTTTAACCAAAGCGATCACCTCACTTGACGCATTCCCCTTGTCATAAGTACCTACAATAGCAAAGAGCAATACTAAAACTCATATACAACAAAGCACAAAGCAAGGAAGTGAGAATTCCTAGCACACATAACCAAAAAGTTCAAAGCTCACCAAAGGGTCTCCAAGACAATGGGACTCCATCACAGTCAATGGACCTAAACACCTGTTCCTTACTCACTAGGAAATATCTCTCCTTCCAAGCTTTGTCAGAAGCAGTACCTGTGTTAATCAAGCCATCACCATGCCTTGGATTAAACTGGATCCGCCCTTATCAGCTTGCGCCTCCCTGGCTGTATAAGCATGGCAAAAAACATCAACCGAAATTTCAACCCCCGTCGTCTCACCCAATACTAGCATCCCAAGTAAAACCTTCCAAGCATTCGGCATCAGCTGACTAGGTGCCACCTTGAGATGGCTAAGAACATCGATCACAAACTGGGGAAGCGGGAGTCTAAGTCCCACCTTAAAAGCAATGTCATAAAGAAAGACCATCCCTGGGACATCCCAATATACTCTCTGAGCCCCAAGGGGAAGACAAGACATAGGGCTATCAGGAAGCATGTAGACGACCCTCATCATTGACATATCAACCTCACTAAGACTTGATCGTGGGTTGTTTGTCAGGATGCCGGATGGTTCGCCCATAGGAAGTAGGGGATCTCCCTGAAAACTTTGACCACCCGCCTCAGCCGACTGAGGGTGCATAACAAGCGTACTCGAACTACCTTCCATAGTATACCTACGTTCAAATTCCAACAGAAAGAAAGCTTCATTCAAAATCAACAAGAAAATCCAACTCTAACACTACTCCAAAATTACAATCCAACAAACTTGGCACATTCCAATTAATCCATCATGCATATATCAACGTTGGCCAAAATATACGCTAACGTCAACACATGTGCCAAGCCAAACAAGGTATCCAACATACTACTTCTACAACAATCCGTCAACGTATTCATTGGCAACAAAGCATCACAACATGCATGTCACAAAAAGCAAGACGAAAATTTCCATCGTATATTCACTTGCAAGAATGTAATGTGCAACTTCGCCAAATTTTTTATCCAATCAACTTCACCGAACATCAGTTCATACAAAAAGAAGTATACATGTGTCTACACAATGAAGAGAACTGTACGATCTTCAAGAATAACAAGATAACTTACAATTTGACTAAGTTTACAATGTCCTATCCAAGATAATAGCACCACTCTTCTACTAGCGCAACAAGTCCCAAGTTAAATCCTTCCAAGTGTGATGTTGCACAACAAACAAACTGAGTTATGCAAAAAAAAACAAAAGTTGTCTACCTTCCTGTTCACTGCAGAACGGAACCCACCGGAAAAACAAAATTCCGGCCAAATCTCAGTCACGTCGAAACAAAGCCTCTCCCACGGATCTGCAAACCGCCTCCACTCCCTCTCTTCGCCCTCTCCCCAGCCTTTCTTCACCGTAAACCTCTCCTTTCTTCCTCCATGCCGTCAACTCCCCCCTCTCTCTCTCTCTCTCTCTCTCTCTCTCTCTCTCTCTCTCTCTCTCTCTCTCTCTCTCTCTGTGTGCACAGTCCAACTCGTCTCACCTTCCGCTCACCATCTTAGCCGAGCTCTTCCATGTCACAGGCGTCAGTAGAGAGGAAGATGATTTCTTTTATTTCTCTAACTCTAAGTGTGAAAATGGCAAGGGATAGAAAAAGAGGGAGGAGACCATTTTGTCATGAGTTTGGGAGTAAAAGGGGTTGTAATTGTTTATCTCTCCAGACAGTTGTAATTTAGGGCAACTCCTAAATTGAATTGGGTTCAATTTTAAATTAAAGTTAAATTTTTAACTTTGTTTAAGTGAGCTCACCAAATAATTGACTTACATGTTGGATGGTAAGCTATCAAACTACCATCCTACCATCTATCAAGTTACCATCCAAATGTTGGTAAGCTATCAAGCTACCATCCTACCATCTATCAAGTTACCATCCAAATGTTTGTAAGCTATCAAGCTACCATCCTACCATCTATCAAGTTACCATCCAAATGTTGGTAAGCTATCAAGCTACCATCCTGCCATCTATCAAGTTACCATCCAGATGTTGGTAAGCTATCAAGCTACCATCCTGCCATCTATCAAGTTACCATCCAGATGTTGGTAAGCTATCAAGCTACCATCCTAGTGCCATCAGGCTACCATCCAAATGATGGTTTTGGATGGTAAGCTACCATTCAAGTGTCATCAGGTTGCCATCCAAGTGCCATCAGGCTACCATCCAAGTGCTATTAGGCTACCATCCTAGGCTACCACCCTTTGGATGGTAGGCTACCATCCAAGTGCCATCAGATTACCATCAGGTTACCATCCAAGTGCCATCAGGTTGCCATCCAAATACCATCAAGGCTGGCAAGCTACCATACCATCCAGGCTGGTAAGTTACCATGCCACCATTCAGACCAGCCAACTATCATGCCATCATCCAATATAACTTGGGATGGCATGCTACCAACCAGCCAGTCAGATATAATGCCATCATACAATATAACTTGGGATGACATGCTATCAACCAGGCTGGCATGCCATCATGCCATCATCCAATATAACTTGGGATGGCATGCTACCAACCAGCCATCCAGCTATCATGCCATCATCAAATATAACTTGGGATGGCATGCTATCAACCAGGCTGACACGCCACCATGCCATCATCCAATATAACTTGGGATGGCATGCTATCAACTAGGCTGGCACGCCACCATGCCATCATCCAATATAACTTGGGATGGCTTTCTATCAACCAGGTTGGCACGCCACCATGCCATCATCCAATATAACTTGGGATAACATGCTATCAACTAGGCTGGCATGCCACCATGCAAACATCCAATATAACCTGGGATGGCATGCTGTCAATCAGACCGGCATGCCACCATGCCACCCTCCAATTTGATTTGGGATGGTACCACCTAAGCCCCAATTTCAAAATGAAATCCCAAGCTCAAAAGTGAGAGATATACTACCAGTTAGTTATACCAACTAACTGGCTTGACCAAAAAAAAAAATCTGTTTAGTTAATCGCTCTCCCTTGGCGATGAGCTTGTAATCTATTATTCTCGTAAATTCAGGGAATAACCATTTCATACAAAGAGATCAAAACATCCATAGATGGGGCAAATCATCTGTCCGAAATAAGGCAAGCATGGCTATTCAGACATAGAAACTCTACTCTACAACTCGAGACTCTCGACTTGTAGAGTGGGGGACAAACTGTATTGGCTAAAAATTGCATTTTATTAGCCCACCAAAGCTACATCCCAATCCACGGTCCATTAAGGAGTCCATCTTGGCTTTATACACTAGCTAACTGGATTTCGTAGGTCAAGGAGCTAACCCATGGAGCTAAGTCACTCATCCAACCATGTAGTCCATAGGCGACCTGACACGCTTGACCTCATCCATCATCAAGCTGGTAGACAAGCTAGCTAGCTTACTTACTTAATGGACTAACCAGCCAACGAGTTAGAAGGCTAGGCAATCATCCGCCTAAATAGGAAGCTAGCTCAACGGATAAGTGGTATGATTGACGACTCTCCCAACTGACCATGACTTGGTCTAACCCACTAAGAGACTCCAACTACCTCACCCGAAATATAAGAGAGGTGGGTATGGACTCCAACGGGTAGAAAGCCTATAAAGGAAGGCAGGTGGAAGGAGGAAGATATCTCATTCACACTACGAGAAACCCTAGCTATCACTCTGATGCCTCCATCTCTATCAAGCTATCAAGTTATCAAGCTATCAACCATCACTGATCATTACCTTACGTCTTGATCATCGCTTATCACCTTCCATCATCATCCAACGTCCATCAGTCATCTATCACCTTCTGCCATCTTATCATACCATCCGACGGCCGTCAGCTAGCTTCATCCAACAAGATTAGCTAGCCTCTCGTCGGTATCCTTCCATCACTATCCGACGATAGCCAACCAGCCACCTCCAGCAGGGTCAGCTAGCCTATCGTCGATATCCATCCATACACTGCCGAACTGTCAACAGGATAAGTCGACCTCCATCATCTCTCTCTTTGTCTCTATTACTCTATTCATCTTCTATCAGCTTACTAACTTGAGCGTTGGAGTCCATACGGTCGGCACCACACCGGTGTCACCTTGGTACCTTACGTCTCGTTTGATCTTGTTGCCTTGTAGGTTGTCGGTGCCCCCAAATCCATTAACCTAATTTGATTGTAGATTTTTGAGCGTCTACAAGCGGTAATGAATGCGACTAATATCGTATTTCCAGAAGCAACACACCTACTGTGTCGGAGGACATATCAAAGGATGTGCAGGCTAAAGTAAACAAGCTGTGTGGTTCCACAAAGTATCAAGGGGCAGTAAAATCCAGATGGGATTGCATCGTGCATGCAAAGACTGCGGAACTCCATAAGCAGGCTATTGCAGAAATGGCAGAGGCCTGGCGAAGACTACCGGCTGTCATGGAGTACGTACGGAGGACATGGTTGGACCCATACTGTGAGCGATTTGTCCACGCTTGGACCAAGAACATCCTACACTACGGGACAAACACGACCAACAGGTAATTCTATTTATCGTCATAAAATCACTCGTACCTTAATTTATTTCGTAATGCACTACTAGCCTATAATTACAGTTATGCCGAAACTGACATTCAACACTGTAAATTGGTTGCAGAGTCGAATCTGCTCACGCCAGGTACAAGTTGTGGTTGGGTCCTTCAAATCAGAAGTTTCACCGGGCATTCCCGAAGCTGCATGGCCTACTTCAAATGCATTTTGATGCAATCCGCACAGAGTTTGAGAGATCTCTTATGATTAAGCCTCATTCCACAACAAGTCACATCTTCCGTAGGCTGGGAGGTGTGGTTTCACATCTCGCCATTGACAAAATGGTCAAAGAAATGGACGATGTTAATCCTAGTGATTGTGATCACACATTGCGCACAGGTTTTGGACTAATGTGCGCATGTCAATTGGCCGTCAAGTTGAGAAACACGAGGACCGTCCACCCGGTTCACGATCTAAACGTGTTCTGGAGAACTCTTCACATGGGGGAACCACCTGAGACTAGGCAGCAGAGTGTACGGGACCAGTTTAATGACTGGGCGAGGGACCGCAACGAGACTGCCGGAGGAAATGAGATCGTATTTCGGCGATTCGAGTGAGTTACAATCGTTCTTGGAGGAGCCAATCGTAAACCAACGGAGAGGTAGGCAACCTAGAGCAACATGGAGTAGGATCCCGTCTGCTTGGGAACAACAACACACAAATCAATCTCAACGGAATTCCACCCCAAGCAATGCAGGTCCAGGTTCACAAGCAAGTACTGGTAGATCATTTAGATATCAGTACACTTCGTTATAGGTTGGACTAATGTCATCTCTGATGGAAACTGCGGTTTTAGGGTCATAGCACAACTCCAATACCGTTCACAGGACCGGTGGCGAGACGTCAGGCAGGAACTTATGGAGGAGTTGAACAACCACATGGAGCTTTACGTCGCAGAAATGGGGGCACGACGGGTCACGGAAATAACTAATCGTTTGAACTGGTTTGCAGGCCCATGTAACAACCCATGGTGGTATACACTCCCGGATATGGGGTTTCTTACAACTACAACGTACCAACGGGTCTTGAGCTCCTATGCTGCGGTAGGGAGTCTTACATACTTTCCATTGGAGTGTCGTTCACAAATGGACTCACCATCCCCGGACCCTCCATCGACAGATGAAGAGTGGACAATGGGATTCGTTGATAACAATCACTATATTAGGCTGCGCGTGATAGATGAATGTCCACTTCCACCATTATGGATGTCCTGGGAATCTGCTAGTGAGGAAATAATAAGTCATTGGATGCAACATTATTCCGTTCGGCTACGTCAATGGTTAATTTTTGTTCTAGTTTATGTTTTCAATTTTATGTTGTGTTCCGTATTTATAGTGAAATGAGTGAAAAATTCTTGTTGCCGTAATTAAAATAAATATGATTTTACTTTTACTGAAATAGTTCTTTATTAAAATAAATAAATAAATAAATGTTAAAATAAATGTAAATTTGCAAAATAAGAAGCAAACCAAACTTTTCAATTTGTAAAAAAAACTGAAGTTGCGAATTCAAAATAAATATAAAAAAAATTACGCCTAAATCGAATCGATGGCAAATAAAATTTGCCTAGTTTGGTTTTGAAAACCGCCATTCATAAAGCACCGATTTTTTTATTTTTTTAATTTTATTTTATTTTTAAAATTTTTTGTATATATTTCCCAACTTTTTTGATTTTTTATAAAAAAATTGATTGTGATTCGATCTTGCATGTAAATGTTATTGTGTTTCTATAAACGAAACATTTTTCACAAAAAAAAAAATTGTGAAAAATTTTCGACTTTTTTTATTGTTATAATTTGTGATCAATCGTGCATGTTAATGTTATTGTGTTTGTGTAAACGACTTATTTCGATTTCACATTAATTTTATAAAAAAAAATTGAGCTAGGGGCATTTTAGGCAAGTACGCAAATATTTGGTGTTGCGTTTAGCCAAAAAGGTGTTGCGTTTAACATTAGTGATGCACAAACTTTAGGGATGTTTAAAAAATGTGACGTTGATTCATGCTCTATTTCGTAAAAGTTTATTAACTATAAGCTTACAAATAAGTTTGGTAGCAGATAAATTAGTTGGTCTATAAGATTATCCAGTAAACTTATTAAAAAATAAGTTAGCTCATTTGTTTTTACATTTCATATTCAACAAATCAGATAGCTTATCACCTAATTATTCACTGCGCACTTTTATCAAAATGAACTATACAATCAGCTATTTGATACCCAACTTATTAGCTAATTTTGCTAAACATATCATATCAGATTAGTGTAAACTATCCTCTTATTCGGAAAAAACATGACTTTTCCAAGCATTACAATGCATATTGCCTTGCGAGTTGCTTTTCAATGGGCAATCAAATAGGGGGGAATTCTAGCCAAAGACCTGTTGGCACCAAGTATTACAAAAAAAAGACTCATCATGCGTTAATATAGTATTGTAACTCAGAGAGGACTGAGTTAATACAATGTTGTAACGCATCAATTCATGAGTTAATATATTGTTTCAACTCAGAGGGTATCTGTTTGAATTAAAATTTTGAGATGGGTATCGGCATGTGATGAACCCATCAAATAGGGGTGGCGCATACCTTGATTATATGAATTATCAGGTGGTCTTTTTTTTTTTTTTTTTAAGAATCAAACTTCATGAATTTCATTCCACGAAACCAATACAGAATAAAGACCTGCCTAAAAATCAGAATGGCAAATCAAAGTCACCATCTGCATCCCTAATCACCTGTTTAGAAAGGTCATGGGCTAACAAATTTGCGGAACGTAAAATATGAATAAAATCAATGTTCTAAAAAAAATACAATCAAACTTGATGTCTTCAATAAACTGGCCTCCCGAAGACAAGCAATAAACAGGTGACTTGATGGCGTTAACAATTGTGATGCAGTCGCTTTCGACAATAATATCCTGCCAGCCGGAAAGAAGTGCTAGTTCAGCACCCTGCGCCACAGCAATGATTTCAGCAATTTCTGGATCGACTATCACTGCAAAAAACTGGTTGTTTAGCGACGTACCTATCCGTCGCTAAACAACCACCGATCCGTCGCTAAGTCGTCAGCGACGACGACTTAGCGATGGATAAAAAAGCCGTCGTCATTTTCTTCGTCACAATGATTCTAACGACGGATAGATTATCCGTCGCTAAATAACGACGGATTTAGCGACGGATAAAATGTTAACCTTTTCACCAAATTTGAGTTCTATTTAGCGACGGATAACTATCCGTCGCTAAATAACTGTTTTTTATTTTTTTAATTATTAGCTGGTTTTTTTCTAATTATTAGCTATTTTTTGTTTTTTATTATTATGTCAATAAACAGATAATCGGATCTGGGCAGTGGTCGGAGGGTGATGGTGGTGGATATCTGGTGGTGGTGGTTGTGGATCTGGTGATGGTGGTGTGTGGGTGGAGGATGGTGGTGGTTGTGGATCTGGAGGAGGGTGGAAGGCAGTGGTGCGGTGGAGAATGGTGGTGGAAGGAGGGTGGTGGTGCGGTGGTGGAGTGGTAGTGGAAGGGTGGAGGCAGTGGTGCGGTGGAGGATGGTGGTGCGGTGGAGGATGGTGGTGGAAGGAGGGTGGTGGTGCGGTGGTGGAGTTGTGGTGGAAGGGTGGAGGCAGTGGTGCGGTGGAGGATGGTGGTGGATGGTGGTGGAAGGAGGGTGGTGGTGGAATGGTGGTGGTGCAGTGGAGGATGGTGGTGGTGGTGGTGGAGGCAGTGGTGCGGTGGAAAGAGGGTGGTGGTGCGGTGGAGGATGGTGGTGGAAGGGTGGTGGAGTTGGAAGAAGAGTGGTGGAGGAAGATGGAAGAAGAGTGGTGGAAGGGAGATGGATCGTGGAGGAAGATGGAAGAAGATATGGTGAATGGTGGTTGTATATGCGAATTTCTAGAGTTTTAGCGACGGATAGAAATATCCGTCGCTATCTATAATTCTATCCATCGTTAGATTTTTATTTATTTTTTTAAAAAAATTAATTATTTAACGACGGATAATCTATCCGTCGTTAAAATACTATTTTTGTTTTTTTTTAAAATCAAAAAGTCAACTAATAGTGACGACGGATAGACATCCGTCGCTAAATAGCGACGGAAACAACGACGGATAGGGCCAAACGCTCTATCCGTCGCTAAAATGACCGATTCGTCGCTAAATAGCAACGGATAGGTATCCATCGCCCCTGTCCGTCGCTATTCAACGAATTTCTTGTAGTGTATATGCTCCACAACGCACTGTCTCCATGCAATTATCCAGCCTGTAGCATCTCGAGCAATAATTCCTATGCCAACCGCCTTCCTACCAGATAGTATCGATGCATCCACATTAATCTTGATAGTTTCCCCGGTTGGTGGTGACCATTGTGCTGCAGATTCTGGGGGTCTTGGATGAGCGAAATGTTGTTGGGCTTCTTTAAACCTGTGCAGATAATCACGAGCGAAGAAAACTAGATCTTGCGGGTCGTCAATCTTATTATTATGCACTATGTTGTTCGGTGACACCAAATACACCAGCAAAGGCAAACAAACTGGGTGAACTGCTCCACATTAAGGCCCTGTTTCACAAACATTATCCAATCCCAAGAATCAGTACACGAATTAGATAACACATGAACAGGCAGGCCAGAAAGTGCCCAAATTAACCGCGCAAACTGGCAACTTTTAAAAATATGCATATTGGATTCCACATTGTCACTGCACAGAAGGCACAAAGGTTCGACATAGTACTAATTTTGGACCAATACCAATTTTAGATGATGTGAGATTTTTAAGTAGTACTAATTTTGATTCTTTCTGTTTGATGTTCGTGCCTCGGTATTGTAACGAGTTTGCACATAATCTTGCAATGCATACAGTTCAGGAGTAAGAGGTTTGACGATTTGTATTATATTTCCTCTTTTTTTTATATCTTTGATTTCTCAAGAAAAAAGGTGATGTTGATCATTTATCTCAGAGACATTTGAAAGAAGCTGTTCATTTGAATATAGTTACGGTACTTGTAACATGAAATTACCATGTGTAGCTTGACCAGAAACAACTTGATCGTATGAAGAGGAGAATTGTGTTGTATAGTACACTCACCTTATTTACACTAATGAAATTGATATAAGGGATGTTTGGTAGGAGGGGGTGCAAAACAGAGGCCAACCATTAAATTTTTAACTGGACTGTCCATTGCATTTGGTGAATACTTTTCTCGCAAAATTGCACTTGATGGTATGCTTTCCAGTTTGAATGTACATAGTCAAGAGGAGACTTAGTAGTATGCTTTACAGTTTCATAGCTTGTCTTGTGAGCCTTTCCCAGACCACAGTTCTCACAGAAGTTCAATCTAGAGATTTGATCACCACATAGTAGATTTTGTTTTGATCCTTGAACCCTCTTAACTTATATGAGCTAATCTTTTAAGACACATTGGAGTTTTATCATAACTGGATACAAAAGAAACCATACCATACACTTCTTCACCCATGATCCAGTTTTCAATGTGTCTTTCATCACACAACTTGTTAAATTCATTCAGTTGATCACTGATAGATCTTTCTAGCCTCATCTTGTATGAGAATAATTTCTGCTTGAGGTATAGTTTACTGGCCACAGTTTTCACATTGTATAGAGATTTGAGTTTCTCCCAAATATCTTCTGCAATTGTTTCTTTCACAACGTCCCTTAAGGCTTTGTCACCTAACAAGAGAATCAATGTGCTATGTGCTTTGCCCATGATGAGCTTCTTCTCCGCTGCATCAATATCCTTGGGAAAACATGCACCTCCTAGCAACGCCTGATCCAAACCTTGCTACACTAGTAGTGCATGCATCTTCACCTTCCCCCATAGAGAAATCCACTTTCTATGTAATTTTCTCAATGCCATGGAAGCCATAGATTGTTGAGTGAATTAGAATTCCCACAGAAGACGCCAATGGTTCCATAATCAATCAAATTCAATCTCACAATCTTATTACACTGATCAATCAATCGAGAACGAAACCAAACAAACAATAATAACGATCGAATCAACAAGAACACCAGGCAATTATGTGGTTCGACAAAAGCCTACATCCAAGGTAAAATCGCCAGAGATATATATTATTGATCAATCAACGCTTTACAAGATCATACAATGAATCCAATTGACAAAAATCACAAGGAATCATCAATCTAAGAGTAAGAACCCTAAGTCCCTAACTTCTAAGCGTACACGAATTACAGAAGAAAGGAAACGATTTATATGGAATTGAGAGAGGATAACTGGTTTCTAGATGATGACGAATGAACAAAGCAAATCAATTTATAGAAATTAGTTGCAACGATGAAGAATTAGACTGAAGAATCGGCTGAAGTAACTCGCAGTAAACAGAGTAACTAACTTTGCCTCCATCAGCTAACTTTAAATCCTAGCCCTCCGCTTATAACGAACTTTGATATGAGTCTTTCAAAGTACCACTAGTCACGGATACAACAATATATTAAAAGTCCGTCTTGCGAGAGACCCCTACATATTGAAGAGTCCCGAAAGTCCTCTATAACAAACAAACATAGACAATTTACCCTAAAAACTAGACATTCTGATTTTTCGCGGGTTGACCCGGCTGGGCCGGGTCGATCCACAAATTTTTTTGACAAAAACTTACTCAGCTCCAAATCTACATATGTTGATTTTTACATTAAATTGTCTAGGTTTATAATTAAATTGTTTATATTTATCGTGAAATTGTCTATGTTTAGCAAGCAAACATTATTAACAATCCATTTATCCAATCAAAATACAATATTTTTTAGAAAAGTAAATATGAACTTCAATTTCATTCGTCAACCAATAAATTTCAAAACACAAAGTAATTAAAAAAAATCAAAAGTTACAACCTATAAAAATACGTACATGTCTTTTCAAAAACATTTAATACATCTACAAAATAGCTTTCTTCACACCCTTGACTTGTTCGTCGACCCCTTCTTCCACAACGTCTCGATTTTTGTGACCAATCAATTTCTTTGTTCGACCATGTTTTTACGAAAACCTAGTACATACAACAAAAACATAAAAAAAAATATACAATTTATACATAAACATAGACCATTTATACAGAAAACTAAACCATTCAAACTAAAAAATCAACACATAATAACATAGACAATTTATACTAAAACATAGGCATTTATACAAAAAAAACTAAATAATATAACGCATCTATCTTTTCACAATAAACAAACAACAAATAACAACATAGACAATTTCTACTAAAACATAGGACATTTATACAAAAAAACTAGACAATTTGTACTAAAACTAGAACATAGGACATTTATATAAAAAACTAATTAATTTCTACTAAAACATAGGACATTTATACAACTAAAACATAGACAATTACTAAACCAGTCACGCATAACAACATAGAGAATTTGTGCTAAAACATAGTCCATTTATACAAAAAACTAAACCATTCAAACTAGACCAACAACATATAACATAAAAACATATACCATTTATACAAAAAAAACTAGACGAACATAGACAATTTATACAAAAAAAAACTAAACCAGCAACAATGAACACATAGACAATTTATACTAAAATATAGACAATTTCTACTAAAACATAGACCATTTATACAAAAAAACTAGACTATTTATAGTAAAACATAGACAATTTATACAAAAAACTAAACCTGCAACAACGAACAACATAGACAATTTATACTAAAACATAGACCATTTATACAAAAAACTAGACAATTTATAGTAAAACATAGACAATTTATTAAAAAAAACTAAACCAGCAACAACGAACAACATAAACAATTTCTTCTAAAACATAAACAATTTCTACTCATAGACCATTTATACAAAAAAAAAAAAAAAAAAAACTAGACAATTTATACTAAAACATAGATAATTTATACAAAAATCTGAAGAAACACACCAAGTTATCATTTGTTACGTACCAAATCCTGAAGGAGGTGTCATGATCCCAATATTCGTCAGCTTAAACAACTCCCTATCTTCTGCCGTCTTAATCACTTCACGCTTTGCCCCAATCAGCTCCACACCATACTTTTCAAGTGCAGCACTTTCAGCCAAAGCTACAGGCAAATTAATGTTGCCTAACCTCTCATAGTGGGCAACAAAGCATCAGGCTATTTCCTTCTCAATCACCTGCTCAACAAACTCAGGCATTAACGATTCAATGTAAGTCCTATCCGCCATCTCAGGGCTAGTCATTATAGTTGCAGGATTGGAATTAATAAAAAAAACCTAAACAATAGAAATATGCAAAATACAACAAAACAACTTCAACAAGAACTGAGGATCAACAACAGATCGAACAAAAAAAACAACGAAATTAACTCAAAAAACAAACAAAAATCAATTTACCCTAACCAGATCCAACATTACGACGCAAAAGGATACTCTATGTTAATTTTCGGAGGAACAACGGTAGTATTTCCACCACCGGAATCCCCATTGGCACCGGCAACATCAGCATTCAAGCTCGATTCGACCATTGAAGAAACTAAAAATCGAAATTAAAAAAACTGAAAAACAGATAAACAACAACTAGAACAACTTTAAAATCGTGAAAATCGAAGAGAAACGAAACAAACCTGACGATCGCGAGTGAAAATGAGCAGATTAGGGTTCTTCGCCAAATTTGAGAGAAAACGGACGGTTTACTAGAAGAAACGGGAGAGAAATAGAAAAATGAGAAGAAAAGGGGGAAAGGGGGCTTCTTATACTAAATTCGGTTAAAATAATTGCTCGACCCTGATCCATATTTTAAAGATCAAACCCGGTTAAGTGGATCCGGGAAAAATGTCAAACGGGTCAATGTAAAATATAGGCAATTTAAATCTAAATATATAATAAAAGTGGTGACCTATGTGAGCAAAGAGACATGCCACATAGGCAAAATATGATGTGGCATGTCTCTTTGAATTTCATGGAGTTGCATTCACAAAATTAAATAAAAAATTAAATAGTAATTTAGAAGTGTACTGTATATTTTTGGTATGTTAATTGTATATATACTTTTTATTTAAACTTTATATGCAAAACTCCGAAAAATATTTTGAACATATATTTGGATTCACCGCGATAAGACGAATCCATAGCCACCAATCTTATATATTATTATTAATTAAATAAATTTTTTATGTATTAAAATAAAAAATTAAATTGTTAAATGAGATGTATTGGTTGTGGAAATTCTAAATTTGGAAAATAAGTCATGAAACATTTTATTCTTGACAATGCAATGCACCTTATAACTTCCACTATTTATATTTTTAGTATGATCACTACATATATAGTTTTTATTAAATCCCATATAACTTTATCTGCAAAACTTCGAAAAATATTTTGAACATATATTTGGATTCATCGCGACAAGACGAATCCATAGACACCAATCTTATATATTATTATTATTATTATTAATTAAATAAATTATCAGATATTTACAAAACCCACCCCTCCCAGATAGCCACTTTGCAAATTCATACCTGTAGTTTGAACAATTACAAATTGTTCCAAAAATTTAACTACGTTTCAAACATAATTACAAATACACCCAAAAGTCAACGCCGGAGGTAATATCAGCCTTGAGCTTGGCCGGAGACACACGCTAAGTGATGACATGGATTGCCATGTCATTAAATCCGCTTATATTAATTAATTTTGACTTGGTTTGTTTGTAATTGACTGTAAAAAAAGTACTTTAAAAGTATTAGATCTAAAAAACATAGATAAATTATTTTCTAAGTTTTCACAGTTTACAAATTTGATCTCTATATTTATATACTTTACTAAATTGACCCACTTTTTTTTTTGAAAAATTCAAATATAAAATTTACTTTGATAAATCAACCAAACCATTATTGCAACACAATCCTCCACAAATATCTAATTCTTGCAACTCAAACTCAAAACTTTTCAAAATAACAAACGAAAAAAAAAAGCAAAAAAATCGAATCACCATTGGAGATCCATTTCAAAAGCTTCAAATGGGTCTCCAATGGAGGTCAATAAAGCTCCGATTGGGATTGAAAACAGCCCCAATCGGAGCACTTTTACAGCTCCGTTTTTTTAGCTCTCATTTGCCACGGTATAGTTTACTTTTAATAATAAATATAATAGAGGGGTCAAAATAAATTAATCGAGAAAATAATATGTCAAACTTTATTGTAAGCAACGTTGACGGTGGTGTCGGTGGGTAGTCCTTCTTCATTCAATACTATATCACTGCGTCTTTTTTATGGTACGACTAATGATGACGGATATACTTTTCAAGGTTAGGATCCAACCCAACCCGAATCCGTTCAGGACCTGACGGATTGATAACATATATTTTTATATCGGGTCATATACCCGTACCAAACCCGTTAAGTAGTAACTGATACACGTTCTTAACAAACTGAATGTCACGCCCCAAAACCAAAATACTTTGGCGCGACCGACCGTCTATCGTGAGATGGGCTCACGCCAAGACGAAGCCTCAATTTTCATAAAACATTTTGAAAAGAGTGGTATAACAGTAGAGCAACTACAACTCAAATACAAAAAATACAAAGCCTTCAGAAATACAAGGCTTTCACTACTAGCAACTAGCTGCTCTAAACCGACTTGCCTCCACTAGAGACCTCCACGAAACTACAGTCACTTACTCAACTCGAAAAAAAGGTGTAAGGGTGAGCTCCTAGCACTTTTACCTGGATCAAGTACATATGAAAAGTTTACATATATATACACTCCGTTTTATATCAAACATAGTCGAAAATCATTTGCATGGAACACATGTCACAATAATCACAATTCACATTTAAAGCTCGAATCAAATATACACTACGGTCACACAAACTGTGGTGGCACACATGCCGGCTTTCACATAACATATCCCCTAACAAAATAGGGGTAACACACATAACACTGTGAGTACTCCAAAGCACGACAATCCCTCGAAAGGGCCACACACTTCATATGCATATCGATGAACTTAAATGTACACATAATTCATTCTTTATCAAATCACTTTCACAAATCACACACATACAAAACATTTTGGGATAAACATACTTGATCCTTTTTCGAATAGACTATTATATCAAGTCCCCATTACTTGATATAATAACCATAAGTTATTTGTCAAACTTTAAAACAATACATATATATACTATAACAATAAAATAAAGCAAAAGTGTCAAGAGTTTCCCTTACCTCAAGATCGACTCGAATCGAACTTAACCTAGCTAGGCCATAAAAACTCCTCTAACTTGCACATCAAATTCTCCGAAAATAACCACTATAATGTAATAACCCAAATCAATTACTGAAATTGTAAATAAATATAACCTTCGGGACAAAAGACAGTGGAATGATGTCATGGTGACAAGATAACAATTAAGCATGATGATGCTTCGGTAATAATGATGTTTTTGAACATAATTGAAACTTTACATGTTTCCATGAAAGACTTACGTTGATTTGATGAAGATGACCAATCGATCAAGAAGAATCCAAGCAGATTCACGTTTTCAGAAGATTTTGAACAAACCCGCAGTGCAGATTATAATCCAGAACCACAACTGTTCTTTGATTGAGTAAAGAAATTTTGGTACATCGTTTTAGGGTAGGATAAATTTAGTGATGGAAATGGGCTTTGACCAAATAAACTGAAAATTGAGTTAGGAAAATATTATGATGCTCGGTCCACTAATAAAAATAAATAAAAAACTATAGAATATAATTAAAATAAAAAATATGAGTTCTTACACTGTACCCCTCAAACCCTTAAGCTCTCGCCGGAGCTGTTTGATGCTCCAATTGGGGCTGGAGAACAGCCCCAATCGGAGCTATAATGGAGACCCATTTCAAAAGCTTGAAGCTTTTGAAATGGGTCTCCAATGGAGACATAATTTATTTCCTTTTTTTAGTGTTCATCTTCTGTTGTTATGGTGGTGGTCGTTGTTAGCCGGACGTGGTGGTGGTTGTCGTTGTTGATCGAAGGATGAGGTGGTGGTGGAGCATATTGTTATTGTTGAAGGTTGAAGAAGAAGATATGGAAGAAGAAGATGAGGAGGTTATGAAAAAAGAATTAATATTTATTTCTCTTTAAGTTCTTATCCACATGCCTGCCACATCAATAACAATTGACACCTAAGAGCCGGAGTCAACGCCGGAAGGTGAAAATGGATGTAGATGTAATTGTTCAAATAGCAGATATGAATCTGTAATTGGCCAATCTAGCAAGGGGTCCACATGTAAATGACCCTTATAAATTATTTATATATTAAAATAAAAAATTAATTGTTAAATGAGATGTATTGGTTGTGTAAATTCTAAATTTTGAAAATAAGTCGAACATTTTATTCTTGACAATGCAATGCACCTTATAACTTCCACTACATATTTATATTTTTTGTATGCTCACTACATATATAGTTTTTATTAAATCTCATATAACTTTATCTGCAAAACTTCGAAAAAATATTTTGAACATATATTTGGGTTCATCGCGACGAAACGAATCTATAGACACCAATTATAATATATAAATTGAAAAAAAAAGTGTTGAATATTTGAGTAGCATAGAATTTTGAGATTGCATATATGAACTAAGAATAAAGGTAATTACTGGTAATCTATATACTATGGCTCTGTTTAGTAAAACTAGCTGAGAAGCTAGCTGGTAGCTGATTCACTAGCTGGTAGCTGGTTAGGTAACTGATAAGCTAGCTGATTAACTAGCTGAGAAGCTAGCTGATTTTAAATGTAGGTGTTTAGCAAATTAGCTGATAAGCTAGCTGGTATTTTGTAAAATGACATAAAATGGCATTACTCTTATTTTTATTTTCTTTAACCTTTCTCATCGTATTATTAATCTATAGTTTTTTAAATAATAGTACATCACATTTTGTCCAATTATTATAATATATATTCAATGTACTTTACATCGCCACTTTAATAAAATTATCAGAAGTTGAAAGAAATATTCGTTGAGCATTTTAACTTAGTAATGAAAATAAAATCAGTAATTGATATGTACTACATGTATGCATTTTAAAGAGATGCGGATACATTAATCCTTATGCTAGTTGCAAACAAGTATACAAAATGTATAACAAAGGATCCAACAATATAAAATATAAGTCGATAATAATAAATAATAAAAACGGGTAGTTTTTCCTTCTTTTTTTTTCTAATTTAGGTCAGGGATATTTTCGGAATGAAAAAGATAAGAAGGAGCTTCTTTTAAAAAAAAGCTAACTTGGGTAGCTTCTTAACCAGCTAGCTGATTTAAGAAGCTGCGCGTTCACGTAACGAGCTTTTTATTAGTCAATGGTCAAAAAAAGCTCATGGAGCTGAAAAGCTAGTGGTAAACAGAGTCTATATAAAGGTCAGTTTTTATTCTCTCATCTACACATATGCTAGAGGACCGAGAACGCCTGTGGAACTTTACCCTTTTTTTTTTTTTTTTGTATTTTTAACCCTTCATTATGTTCATTTGAAAAGTTTGTGTAATGCCTTTAATGCGAATACGATAGATCCTTTTTTATTGCATGTGTATCGTCTATGAGATGTTCCTAATTAGTGCATGATTAGTGTGACATAAATTGTGTCAAATACAAATGGTGGTGGGGAGTTTGGCCGAAGAAGGACAAAGTTGAATTTTGTAATGTAAATTAAGTTGAAATTATAGGAGAAGACTAAAAGAAAAGTTAAAATAGAAAAAATCATTATAAAATTAAATAAAATTAGATAATGTTTGACTTTTTGGGTTTGTTGTAATTAGTTTCAAACTACATTATAAATTTGAAATCATCTGTAATTGTTTGAACCGTGAGTCCTAATCTAAACAAAAGACCATTTACCAGGGGTCGGTTTTGAAAATATTTGATATGGCTAAGTAAGAGAAAATTTTCAATTTAGGAACTCAATTCGAGGCGTAATTAACGAACTTTATGAATGGGATAATCCAAACTTGGGAACTCAACTCGAAAAGTAAAATTCAACTTTATGAATGAGATAATTCTAATATGAGAACTCAATTCCAAGGTCAAACAAACTATAAGAATGAGATAAATACAACTTGGAAACTCTATTCGGATATAAACCACGTTACATGGGAAAAATACTCTAATGAAGGAGTGATTCAAGTACATGAACTTAATTCGAAGGTAAACTCAACTAAAAAAATGGGATAATTCTAAATAGGGAAATCAATTTGTATGACAAATCAACTATAACGAATTAACGATGAGATTTAAAAAAAAAAAAAACTTGAAAACTTAGTTCGAACGGTAAGCTCAAATTTTAGAATTAGATAGTTCCTACATGGGAGCTCAACGTGAAAGCAAACAAAATTCTAAGACTGAGATCATTGCAATTTGAAAACTCAATTTGAAATTAAAAGCAACTCTAAAAAAAGGGCTAAATCCAACTTGAGAACTCTATTTGAATATAGTAAACTACACTATATGAAAAAATTATTGGAAGAAATACATAAATTTCTCAGGAACTCAATCCAAAGGGTAAACACATTTTAACAATGAGATAATTTTAACTTGGAAATTTAAATAAAAGGTTGCTCAACTTTAAGAATGAAGTAATTCTTAATTGAGAACTCCATTTGAAGGGCAAAACAACTGTAAGAATAATATAATTCAACTTGGGAACTCTAATGCAAGGATGAACCATGCTATTTGAAAATAATCTAACAATGAGATAATTCCAAATTAGGAATTTTGTTCAAACGGTAAAAATATATTGCGTGTTGGAGGGGGGCTGAAGTCGATGGAACAAAATGACGACGAGGTCCATTTGAAATTGTTCGAAGAGATCCTTATGCATAGAACCCAATCACTGCAATGGTTAAGATCACAAATCCTTCGCTATTAGATCATGTTGGTGAAGGTTGATACTTCTTGAACATGGATAGTTTCGGCCCGGAAAAAAAACTATATTATGTTTTATTAATTTATTTTAATTTTTCATCTAAAATTACGCGTCCACACTAATGCATTAAGTTCTCAACCGGAGGTGGATGGAGTACATAGATAGTTTCAACTAGATAAGAATATTGGGTATCAACCCATTGGGTCCTTAACGGGATTAGGTCGGGTTGTTTTCGGCCCATTTAAAAGCTTATATAACAGACTCATGAATATAAATAAATTTGAAAATCGAGAATCTAAAAACGAGTTTATTTTGACTTATTTTCAAGCGCGTCAGACGAGTTGATTTTAGTAAACCCCTATCTGATGATTTACCTATTAATAATTATCGGGTTCAGGTCGTATACATGCAAATGACCATAACCAACGTGAATCAACCCTTTAGTTTCAAACGAGTTCGATTAAGTTGGACCTTACCCATTTTAAAGCTAAACCTGGGAAAATATAGAGTAATTCAGTAAACGATAATTCTCAATTAAAAAAAAGGAAGCGATAAGATTATGGAATCCCATTGGTTGCGCTGGAGATGCGCTTCTATTTGAAATCAATGTCAAAGAAGGAACACCATACACTCATTAATTAATTAACATTTTCACCAGATTACACGAACTTGCTAGGGGCCATAACCAACATTGTCTACAAGCAAAAAATTTTGCACCCTTTAAGGTATAAATACATCATTATAATGCTAACTTAGGCTTCATTTGCTTTGAGGAAAAATGGGGAAAAGAAAAAGAATAGGGGAAAATAAATTTTTTCAGGAAAATGTGTGTAAGGGAAAAACATTTTTCCTTATTTTGTTTTCTGCTGAGTTTGAATTACAACTAATATATGAGCTTTTTTTTTTTGCTTTGCAGTCGATTAAATTCTACTATGAACATGTATTGTTGTTAGTTTGAGTACTCTAATTATGTCGATTGAATTATCCTCTTTCTGGTATATTATTAAAAAAATAAATTATTGGTTAGTACTAGTTTTATATTAAAACAGATGGACTCATCAAATGGACAAGGACTTTTATGAGACTTAGTAATATATTAATGCTTTTTCGAAATAGATACGTGGCGAACTGGCGATCATAACAAACAAGATGGTCACAAAGATTGGTATCACTTCACTCTCCAGGTTCTCCAAGTATGAACATTCGGTCAGTATATCCTGTTCTTCGCGTACGTGCCAGGCAAACAAAAAGAAAGATTCAATCAGTAAATATACCAGTAAGAAGCTTGTCATTCATTATTTATTCATCTCTTATATGAATAAAGCTTACAGATTGAAATTAACATTGTTGCAACAAAATGATAATAACTACTGTATACCTCATAAGCCGTGTAGTAGCCTGACATACAGCCAATCTCTGATTTTGCTCAAGAAGCCATAATAAGCATCTATCCATGACCTCTTGAACAACAAGGGACCAGCAAGACCCCAGAAACCAACAATGAAACCCAATATCACCGGAATGAAATATTCCTCGGATAGAAGTTCGACTAAATTGAGTCCCATGTCTTCCTGTTCACCATCAATATCCCCCTGATGTCCTGGAGTAAAATCGGGTGGTAAACTAGAGTCATCGTCTTCTGGGCAATTTAGTAGAGGTGGGCCACATAGTTCCTCATTCTCAACATATGCAGATGGGTTGAAGCTTTGCAACTGAGTTCCTTTTGGAATTTTACCAGACAGATTGTTGCTTGACAAGTCCAAGACACTCAATAAATGTAATTCTGCAAGACCAGTTGGAATCACACCCGAGAGCTTGTTGTGAGACAGATCAAGGCTTTCTAACATCTTCATTTGATCAATGTCTGGATTTATATCCCCTGTCAAATAATTCCGTGACAGATTTAAAGAAACTAATCTGCGGAGATGAGAGAATTCTCGTGGAATATTGCCTACAAAGTTGTTGCTGGAAAGATCAATCAGTTTGAGAAGTTCCAATGTTCCCTTATACGTCGATTCCTGCCTTTTCCATTGAACAATCGCTTCATTGATATAAGACCAATCGGGATTCGGGTTATAATAAGTGGAAGAACCATGTACAAGGTGAACTCCTCTGTAAAACTCAACATCCATTGAAGGAGCAGTTTCAGCCGGTTCGTTCAACACCAGAGAAGTAAAATTGTTAAAGCATGGAGGAATTATGCCTGACATATTGTTCTCAGCTAGATCCAAAACTTTAAGAAAAGACAGATGGCAGATTTGCAGAGGGATTCTACCATAGAACTTGTTATCTCGTAAGCTGAGAAATTGAATCCATTTCAATGTTCCGATCCATGCTGGAACATGTCCGGTTAGTCGATTTTCTCTACCATCAATGAATTGGAGCCTTGTACAGTTCTTCAAAGTTGAAGGCAACTCACCTGAAAAATTATTGTTGCGAAAATGAAAAGCTCCGAGTTGAAGGAGGGAGCCTAGACTATGAGGAAGATAACCGGCAAATTTATTGTCAGCCAAATTGAGGATTACTAATTTGGTCTTGTTCTCCCAGCAATTAGGAAGCTCTCCGGATAACTGATTGTTCGACAGGTCAAGTAATTTCAACTGGCCATAAGGTGTCCTGCATAGTGACTCCATCGATCCAGTGAGCATATTCTTGGAGAGGAGTATTTGGGTGGATTCAGGATGAAAGATTGGGAGAGGACCTGAGAACTTATTGGAGCTAATATCTATTTCAATTGGAGGACGGATGGATAAATTGGGTATTGAGCCACTGATACGGTTGTAGGAGAGATTCAAAGAGAATGCTCGATCCCACAACCAATCAGGGACTTCCTCGGATAGACCTGTTGAAGAGAGATCAAGAAGACTAACATTACGTTGAGTCTGAAGCCATGACGGGAAATGAGACCCCATGTCGCAACCTCCTAGTCTTATATAATCCAATTGGAAAGGTGGTAACCAGTTGGGATCAGTGAAGTTCAAAGCCAGTGAATTGAAAGATAAATCAAGATATGTCAAGTTATAGAGATTCAAGAAATGAACATCTGAGATTGTGCCTTGTAGTGAGTTGTAAGAAACATCTAAATGCTCAAGGTATTGAAGTTTTCCAATGCTTGTTGGAAGTTCACCTGTTACTTTGTTGCTTCGGACAGATAAATGTCTTAATGAAGATAACATAGTAAGACTTGAAATCCGTCCTTCAAATCGATTCTTAGACAGATCGAGCCAAGATAACGAAGTGAGATTCGTCAACAATGGAAATGTTCCTGAAAACCAATTATAGGACAAATCGAGTTTGGATAAAGAAGAGAGATTCGAAAGCCAAGTGAGGTCCTTGGATGTTAGATAATTCATAGAAAGATACAGTTCTTTCAAGTTGGTCAGGTTACCCAGCTGATAGGGGACGTCACCAGAAAAATTGTTATATGGGAGACTCAGGTACTCTAGTTTCTCTAAGGAACCGATAAATTCAGGGATTTTATTCAGACCGAAATCGTTGTAAATAAGGTCCAGAGAATTTAAATGACGTAACTCTAGCAGGGCCGGGCTGATCTGACCTGTTAACCACTGTAGGTGGAGGCCGGTTACATGGCCGGTTATGTTGCTGCACTCGACACCAAACCAATCGCAACATTCCAGGTTGTCTTTTGCGTCTCCCCATGAGGAGAAATTGGCAGCAGAGTCAGGGGACATGTCTGTAAGGCCTTGCTTAAGAGTTAGAAGAGCTTCCCTCTCCGCGTCTTTACAGATCACTTCATGATCCGCAGCCGCTGAACAAGATGGAAATCGATGAATTTCACTGCATACAAGAAACAAGACAAGAATGAATTTCGACAACTGATCAATAGCATGATGTTTCATGGTCATGATCCAGATAGAGTTCTTATTTTAATGTTGCGGTGGAAGCACAAATTTATATTTAGACCGAAGAAACTTCAGTCTAACTTGATGTGCTTAGTTTATCAACTGGTCCAATTTGTGGCAATTGCCAGCAACCTACCGAGGTCATTGTATTATACTTTTCTATTTTTATTAAAAAAAATCAATACGAGGATCGGAAAACCGAGTAATTTTCGTTAGTTTAATTAGTTTCACACTTTCACTTTGTCCTCCAATCTTAAAGATCCGTTATCTTCATTTTAAAAACCATTAATTTCAGTGCTCAATTGTTTTTATACTACAAATAAATTTAGTTCAGTTCAATTTTGTTCAGTTTAAACGAAGATAATAGAGCATGACTCCAATCTTAATAGATAGATATATAAATCCGTATTAATATTATATAAACCCCATATTGAAACATGTTTAGTTAGATGTTAGTAAAATTCATACAAACTTTTAATGAGAATTACATGCTCTAAAAAATTCATATTTGTAATACTAGTTATATATGTCTTTCAAAAAAAAAAAAAAAAAAGTTAATATATACTTAGTATTATATATGGGCCAGACATATAAGCATTTATTGTTCCGAAATTCAATACATTGTACTAAACGCAAACTAAATTTTATTGTATATCATTGTATGAACTAATCCAGCTTAATATATACTACTAAGACTGACTCCACCATACTCTGATGGACCTCACTTTGAGACCAACAGAGTCTCAAAGTGAGCCCCAAGTTTGGACTATGGGCCTTTTTTTTACTTTTTTTATTTTTTTATTTTCTGGTTTCTTTTATTATGTTGGAGTGTTTTTCATTTTTTTTCTATTTATTTCTTTATTGTTTCTACTTCTTTGTGTTTTGTTGTATTGTTTTTCATTTCAAGTATTTTAATTTTCAATTTCAAGTATTGTAATTTTCAATTTCAAGTATTGTAGTTTTTTTTAAGTAATGTAATTTTTATTTTCAAGTAATATATTTTTAAAAAATTAATGTGATTTTGTTATAATTAATAACGACATTTAAAATAAATTCAAGAATAAAGTTTTGAAAGAAATGAGAAAAGAAAATGAAATGAAAAATTAAGTTTGAAAGAAATGTTAAAAGAAAATAAATTTGGGACTCTACTTTTGGAGTAGAGAATTGCAGAGAGTTGCAGTGAGTGGAATGCTGACGTGGCAGAGATTTTGGGACTTAGAGAGTTGCAACTGCTGGAGATGGTCTAAACGCGTTGTTATTTGTTTCACAATTAATTAAAAAAAAATAGTTTATCTTTACCTCTTTATTTGTTGGGCTTGGCTAATTTTAGTACTACTTCGCGATGTACTAACGTTAGTACACTATTTAAAATTTGTCAGATGTCATAATCTTACAATCTATATTCTATATAATATATTAAACAAAAAAGGATTTGAGCCATTCTAGGCTATCCACCTCATTTAATTAGTTGGCAAAATCCTATTCCCTAATTGGTCAATTCATTTGCTTAGTTGTTAAATACTTTTGTTTTTCATTGGTCCAAATTATTAAATAATGATGATGTGGGATGATTTGGTCATGTTCAAACTATATATGGTGCAAATTAATTCATATTACTTACTAAAGCAAGTTAACAAACTATAAACTGACGTTAATTCAATGACTATTATAACTCAATTATACAATTTTTCACATACTAAGGAAAGTTAATAAATTTAGACTTAAAAGAATATCAATTAAAGTCTCTAAATCATTTTTAACCCATACATATCGATCAAGCATTTCCCAATAAAGAGTGAAAAACTAAGTAATTGTCATTTAGAAGAGATCCAGAAAGAGGATATAGTTGTTTGAAATTCGAATTTAATAGTCCCGACTTTAAGCCAACTTTACTAGATGAGTAGTAACTCAAATTTAATTGAGTTGTGAAAAATTATGTTTGTAATAGAGTTAATATATTATAGGTTTTATACGGTTGTTATATATCGTGTGTAAAAGTAAAGTGAGTGTACGAGTTTTTAATATTATTTGATTAGTTTTAAGTTTATTTGATTGGTTTAAAGTTGTTATGATAATTAATTCCAACTCGATTAAAGTCGCATTGCAAATATGACATATTTGATTGTCCGACTCAACTAAATTTGAGTTTTAGTTGTGTAAAAGAAATCCGATATATTCTAATAGAGAGATAGAGAAGAGGAGGAGGAAATAGATATGAGTTGAATCCAAGCATTAAAAAGGGGGTTGTTGGAACTTTGAAGCAATCTTTAATACTCTTATATATAGACACAGATTTTATTAAGTTGTTTCTTTTGTAATATTAACATTGTGCTATTGTTAATACTACAATCTAAATCTAAAGCAAGAGATTATTTATGAATTTAATTTCAATCATTCAATTTTTTATAAATGTGATAAGACATTGCATAGTCGCATAATGAATCACATATTATAAAGTTGAATTAATAGCACCTTTCATGTTTTAAAATTAACAAAATGTACAAAAAACAATTTAGTATAAACCCTCCATTAATCAAATACTCAATAAACACCCCAATTTAATTATGAAGAAAATAGAAATAATTTTGAGTAAGTCTCCTGAGAGACAGTCTCTATATAATTTATCTAGAGACGGACCTATGTTATCAAGAAAATCATCGATGTTATTAATAAAAACACATATGTTACATAATAGTAGTGTTTTTTCATATTGCAACAAGACTCATTTCGTTGACAATATAAGCTTTTTGTTTAGTAACATGAATGATTTTCTTGATAAAATAGGTTTGTCTCTAAATAAATTATCTACAGACCCCGTCTCTCATGAGACTTTGTGAATAATTTTATAAAAAATGACCCAAACAATGGGCCAGGGCACCAATTAGAGCTTCAATGGATAGAAACTCAAAATCCTCCGAGCATCTAGCTTCCTGGCAAAAGATTTATCTACTAATACACCCACAAATCTTACTATAAGTTACAATTGAAATATTTGGAAAAGAAACAAGCATGTGCAGGTTCCATCAATTTCAATATCTATCACTTATTTACATCACACTACCTCTTAAAATGGCCAGTTTTCGTTTGGATCTCTAATGTTTCATACTCTCCCCGTTCTGCTAAATTAGGGAACGTTCTTTTCGACGTTGGTTTTAAGAAAGTCAATGTATAGTTTATTATTTGCAGCTGGAGAGATATGATAAACATTGTAGAAAGTATGAGAAATATATATAATAAAATAAGAATGATAGTGGTCAGTGGATCTTAGGCTTTGTTCTCTTCATCTGAAAACTCATTAATTTCAGTTCAGTTCTGCTTAATTGTTTTTTATACTACAATTCAGTTCAGATCAGTTCAGTTCTGTTTAGACGAAGAGATACTTTTTTTTGCTATTCAAGAAAGTGTGCATATATTGATGAGGAGTCAATGACACGTCGATACTTTTTTTTGAAGAATTTAAAGGTTTTATTCCAAACGAGAACAATGGAACATCAGAAATGTTCCCAAGTACAGCCATCACAAAGTGACGATACAAACTACAGTAGAAAACTCAGCAACCACAACCTACCACAACTCCAGAACACCCGGAAACATGAACCAGCCTAGGCATAAAACAGGAAACAGAAAAGCCTCTAGGACCAGGCTGCCAAAAAACTCACGCCTCACAACAATCACCTCTAAGACCCCGGACGAAATTCTAGCTCCCCCGTCGTCTAGCATGTCTCAAAATCGAAATTTCGAGCCAAGAGTTAGGAGTACACCAAAACCAAAATGGAGAACATACCAACCAAGCGAGGAAAGAAAGAAAAGGTTGGTGATTTCCCATAGAGGCGTCCGAAATCAAGAGGAAAAAAAAAAAGTAAATGAGACATTGATTTCTCGACGGACGGAGTTTAAATTAGACGAGTGTACCAAATACTTAAACATGATAAAAATGGTTTCTCATATTTAAGAAAATCGTGATATTTAAAGAATTTCACTTTGGTGAAATAGTCTACTAATAAGAAATTCTGCATCCACACATCAATTTTACTCATGTTATAAACTTATAATCACTATATAATATCCAACTTTTCCTAATTCCCGTATAATCGCATTGGGGGGGGGGGGGGGGGTTATTTTTCGATAATTTTGAACAATGATTTTGTTCGACAAAATTAATTCGCATAAATTCTTGAAAACTAATGAAAGTAAGAAAGAACATCACATGAATGTATCTATCTATCTATATATATATATAATATTAAGCAAAAAAGAATTGGAGCCATTTTAGGGTGTCGAAGTCATTCAATTGGTTGGCAAATCTTTGTGCTCTGATTGGTCAGTATTAATGCTTGGTTGGATGAATCTTTCATTCTGATTGGTCAAAATAACATTGTCTTGCTAATATGTTGATGTGGAAAATCTTATGCCGTGTGAAAGCAATTAGTGCATGAAATTCAAAATATTGTCTAAATTTTGGAAATATTACTTCATTATGAAAGTTTGATATTTATAAATATGTAAAAAAAAAAAAAAAAAGAAAACAGCCTAAAATCCAATTAACGTCTTTAGATCTCATCCATATAGTTGGTCAGTTCAAAAGTTCAAATGGAAAATGTAGTACTACGTCCCTCACCTATTTATTTCGTCAAATAAGGAATTAAAATAATTTAAAATTTTCATGGAAACTTCAAATAAAAATGTGTAATTCTCTTCAAAGACCGTCTATAGTAATGACAAAAAAAGACGAACAATCATTAATATTATTAATCAAAATGTAAGATGGTTAGTTAAGGACGTAGGTGCTTTTGTACAAATATAAGATGTATTATAGTAACGATATAGGTCCGTATATAACTAATTTAAGGCTCTGTTCTCTTCAACTGAAAACTCCTTGATCGATTCGATTCCATTCGATTCGATTCGATTACGCTTAGTTATATTTTATACTACAATTGATTCGATTCGATTCGATTCGATGAAATTTCAGTTGAAAAGAACAGAGCCTAAGTATGAAATTCAATTTGTTATTAGTCGATTATCCAGTCGTATATTTTCTTTAACTGTGGAAGTATTTTGATTTCAATCAAATTTTACTATACATTCCCATCTAATTGCACCTACCGATGCAATCATTATCTCTTAAATTAGGACTAATTATTATCACTAAAATGTGTGCTGATTAAGTTGTAAATTATGGCACCACGATGCGTATTTGAGCATAAATTTAAATATAATGGCAAATGTTCATATAATGGATTTTAAATATTTTCCCGTGGAGATTGATTGCTTTCTTGACCGATTTATGTTCTTTTCATCGGAAAACTCATTAATTTTAGTTGAGTTCAGTTCAGTTCATTCAGTTCAATTCAGTTTTGTTCAATTTTGTTTAGTTTATTTTTATACTACAATTCAGTTCAATTGATTCGATTCGAAAAAGAAAACGAGCCTAATTTGTTTAGTCATTAACATTACCAATTGGGCTAAAATCATACTCTCTACCGATATGTGTGCGTTTATTCTAAAATATTGTCATTTTAAATTCATATTCATTTGGCAAAAACTCAACTTGAGTCGATAATCAAACACGTGAACAGATACACATAAGACATCTAAGTTTTAACTTTATTTATGTAGAACGTTAAAAAAAATCCCTGAAATAATACAAAAAAAAAAGTTTGTATATAGTAGTTAATATTTTACGGAAAACAAAGTGTAAGGTTTTATTAAAAATGTTTATGGTTTTAGGGAAAATGTTAAGGTTAAGTAAAGTTGGAAAGTGTGCATGTATCGTTGTAATTCTTAAGGATTTGATATGTTTAAATGATTTTGTTACAAATTTTAGTAAACCAACAATTTACATTTTTGTAAAACCACAGTAGTTGTAATTAAGAAATGTAAGTTATATGCTATTACAATGGTATGTGATTACATTGCAATTGTATGGGTTAGTCAACAAAATATGTTAGAGAGAAGTATTGTGGTAATACTATCTCAATTTGATTAATTATACATAAGTTGAAATTGTACATATTACAAACTTTTGTGAAAGACCGCCTCTTGAATATACAAATTCAATTCAACATTACATATTTAGTTATTTACGTACAAACATCATATATATGGTTAGCTTCAAACATTATGTGTATAGTAAGTATGTATTATACTTGAAATACATGCATTTTTAACATGCGGTGTTTATAGCTAAACATGCGAGCTTTGGACAAAATATGTGATGTTTGATTTGATCACTCTGAAAGACGTCTATCGCAAAAATTACTCTTAACATATTTAAAATGTTCACTCTAACAATATCGATGTCTTTTTTAGTCATCCAGTGGAGTAACCAATTTGGAGACAAAATCATTGCATCAATTATACCGGGGGGGGGGGGGGTTGACAATAAGCTTTGAATTTGACAAGTATGAAAGATAGTGAATAAAGTATGAGATATAGTGAATAAAGTAGACGAAATATTTTTCATTTAAGGGATGAAAAGTTGAAATCGGGGACGGGGGGAGTATATATTTGCTTCATACTAAACTTTTAGGAAAATATTTATTATGTTCAAACAAATTATGATTGTCGGCAATCTCCATGGAAGTCGAGGTTGTATTCTTCTCGGACTTACACCTACTCTAAATGTTAATCATATGGTTCTGTGTCTTAAATAGGTGATGAACGGGTTCAATTTAGGGCCTAGATCCTCGATACTTTTCGTTTTTTCTTTTCATTTTGCCAGTCTTTTCACGGACGATTCCTACCCGAAAGATCCATGAAAAGTTAAAAGGCCCAAATGGGTCCGGGTAGCGTCCCAAACGGGTTAGAAAAGTATAATCCAAGAAGCATATTATAACTAAGGTGAATTTGATATCTAGAATCAATATTGGGAAAAAGGTTATCATCATACAAATGATAATGAGCTCATCCATGAGAAAAAGTTCTGGTTTGGTTTCAATAGGAGATGGTTGCCTACATCGGTCTCCTCTAATATGACAATAAACGAAGAGCCAGGGACATTTATCTCTCACGTGGTCCTCTACATCCCTTCACTCTTATCTAGACTTTCAAACGGGTCCATCTAACCAAAAGTGAACTCGCCAATACCCGTTCAAAATAATTGTTTTTTTGGGTCGAGCATCGACTCGAACCCAAAAAATCCGACCTCTATAGTGAAATAATAATTTGGGGGGGTGGGGGGGGGGGGGGGGGGCCCCATATGTTAAAAATTATGCATGCCAAATATTAAATTTGAGGAGGCGCTCACACTACTGTTACGTTAAAGAATTGGAAAATCATTGAAAAATATTATTATGTTTGTGAATTGGTATTTTTTCGGGGTGTATGTGAGTTGACCCACAAAAAATTCATCGATACATGCGAAGAAATATGTTTATGAAATGATAATATCTTTTTTTTTGGGGGGGAGGGGGTTGGTTGGTGAATCATTTTTACGGGGTGGGTTGTTGTCACCCGATCCAATTAATTGTGTCATGCATTTTTTGTTTCAATTTGGTTGAGTTAAGCAATTCGTTTTCTAAGCAAATTAACGGTCATGACCTGCTAAATATTTATCGGTTTTCAACACCCGTGGGGGGGGACTTTAAACTGGTTCAGGGCGGGTATTACGACAACCATCGAAAGTGCACATCAAATTATGAAATAATATTATGTATTATAAGTGTTATTAAAAAAATTATAAGTTCATCTCATTTTGCTGAAACTATGTTTACTAATATATATATATATATATATATATATATATATATATATATATATATATATATATATATATATATATATATATATATATATATATATCTCTCTTTCATTTTTAGGTTATGTATGAAATGTTGAGCATGAATCCTTCACATTATAAACTTAATTTATAATTTTGTAAAATTATTAAAAAGTTATAGATAACATATACTGACATTTTATTTTCATTAAAATCGAGTATAAATGAATGCCATTTCTTAGTTAAAATTAATTTAAAAACAATTTTAATAATTTAAACAATTTTAAAAATACAAATTACACCAAATTACAAAAATCATCCCTCCTAAATAGTCTCTTTATTCTTCAACCCCAAATTTATTCTTCCTCTCCAAAACTCACCACCACCTCATCTTCTTCTCCTTCAATTATCACCACAACAAATTATGCCTTTTATCACCGGAGCTCTGACGAATCAACTTTTAATAAAACAAATCCGGTTAACAAGTTTGATTCCACCATGAAAGCTTCGTCCATGGCCATGGAAGCTCCTTCCATGGCGGAAAATGACTCCTCTTTTGCACCATGATCAGGATTTATCGATATTGCTAAGACGAACAGAACCTTAAGCCTGGGGTAGACCAGCCAATCGATCCAGTCGCCATGGGAGCCAATCAATCCAGATCTGGATCCAGTCGCCATGGAAGCTTCCATGGTGGCTCAAGCTTCCAGTCGCCATGGAAGCCAATCGATCCAGATCTGGAATCGAGCTTCCAGTCCAGATCTGGCTGGAAGCTTTTGAGCTTCCATTGCCATGGAAGCTTCGAAAGCGTCCATGCTTTCAAAGCTTTCAACCATGGCCATGGAGGTTGACCGGAGCTCCGGTACACCGACGGGAGCTCCGGTCAAAAATAGTTTTGGTTTTTTTATTTATTTAAAGATGAAAGTGGGTTTTTTTTTGTGAATTTGTGATTAGTGTAGGGTTGATTTTGAATTTTTTTTGGGTGCATTTTGTTAAGTTTAAGATATGAAGGATGTGTAATTAATTAATTCACCTTATAATATGTTTAAATATTATGCGACGTAACACAACCTTATTATGCGACAGTGCGATGCTTAGTCGCATTGATAAAAAATGAAGTGGTGAGATTAAATCTTGGATTGATTCAATAGTCTAGATCGTAGTATTATTGTTAGTACAATGCGACAGTACTAAAGTTAGCCATCCCCTTATTTGTTACAAGGAGTCCGGTTTCCATTTATGTAAACTTGTGCTCAAAACTTCATACTTCCAATCGCAAATTAACTTAGCATGGGAGTCTTAACTTTTATATTGTTTCACCAAGTAGTAAATTCCGTTCTTTCACACACGTTCCTGTCTATGTGAAACTAGATAACCCAAGTACCTATGAACGGTTTCACTCGATAGAAACTCAAAGTTAAATAGCGCAACCCGCATTAGTTCGTTCATGTGAAGGCTATTTAAAATGTGTCACATCTAATTATCAATAATGATACTATTGTTGAGCCAATCACCAAACTTGTATCAACAGCTACTAAACTTGTATCAACAACTACTAGAAAAATCTCCAATACATATTCACCTCTATCCAAGAACTGCACTTTGCTTGTTACAAGCTTAGGAGTATAGGTAACTAGGTATCCTAGGATTGTGAAGAGACCTTAATTCTCATGTCGTAAGTAATTAATAAGAGTCCGTCTTGCGAAAGACCCCTATATATAGGAAAGTTCTGAAAGTCCCTTCAAATGTTAAAATTAGACAATTATACATTTTTTCTCGACTTGATTTTTTATGGTTTTTCTCGGATCTTTTGACCCGGATTCATTAAAAATGGGTCAAGTATAAATAAGAAATTTACCATATTCCTAGACAATATAATGTAAAAACTAGAGAATTTCTCGCATAAACTAGACAATATAATGTAAAAACTAGACAATATAATGTAAATTTAATATCATGTAAAAACTAGAGAATCCTTTCATAAACTAAACAATATGGTGTAAAAACTAATATAGACAATTATGTTTCACTGAGTAAATTTCTGGATAAGTAATAAAACTAGACAATTCATTTACAAAACTAAACAATTCAGTTACAAAACTAGACAATATCATCATCAGTTCAAAAACAATAATTTTTCTTCGATTGCTTTAGTTTCTTCAGAGCATTCTTCTTCAAATCATCTAATACACCCTCTTAAAAAATAATCACCAGCAGAAGTTCTCTTAGATCCTTGCAAGGAAAAGGAGTTACTTTGAACAGCTCCATATGCTTCATCAACAAAACACCACAGTCAGGAGTTCCAAGTTTACCAGTCCAATCAAGCTTGACAATTTATACAAAAAAACATAGAACATTTATACAAAAACTAGAGAATTCCTCTCATAAACTAGACATATAATGTAAAAACTAGAGAATTCCTATCATAAACTAAACAATATAATGTAAATTTAATATCATGTAAAAACTAGAGAATTCCTTTCATAAACTAAATAATATAGTGTAAAAAACTAGACAATATAGACAATTATGTTCATGTTTGATAATAAAACTAGACAATATCCTCTAAAACCTAGACAAATATGTTGAGATCAATTAGTAAATTTGATAGTTGAAGGTGAAGGTGAAAATATAAAAACTAGAGAATTCCTAGATAATATAATGTAAAAAACCAGAGAATTCCTCGCATAAACTAGACAATATGATGTACAAACTAGACAATATAATGTAACAACTGACAGTTTCACACACAAAATTCAGAAAAATCTATACCATGAAAAACTAGACAATATATGCAAGAAACTAGACAATACATACTAAAATCTAGACAGTTTCCCACAAAAAATGTTCAAAACAAACAGACATTCCACAGTTTCAACTGTAAATCAACAGATCTAGCAAAAAAAACTCAATTACAAACCATAAACGCAACTAAAAAATACTTACCCATGTCGGGAACAGTATTATGGAGAAGAGGTGTCTCCGTGTTCACTCGAGCAGGAGGATTCACGTTATCACCGGCAACAGGAAGATCCGTGTTCCCTTGCACAGACATTCCACCACCAATATAACCTATAACAGTTGAATCAGTCATAAAAACGCCTAAAAAGCAAAATCGAAGCAACCAAAAGCAAAATCGAGACAACAAAAACGTCAAAATCAACTAACAACAACTTCGAAACACTAAAATCGAGCTTGAACAGACAAATACCTGACGATCGATCGACGAAAAGCTCCAGAAACTACCAAAAAGCAAAAATCGAAACAAAAAACCGTAAAAAACAAGTGACAACAACTTCAAAACACTAAAATCGAGTTTGAACCTTAGTCACATGGAACGAGAGCGGGAGCGAAAGTGGGGCGAGAGCGGGAGCGAAAATTCGTCAAAACCCAAAATAATTGGGAGCGGGAGCGTCCATGGAGCGTTAATATAGTATACATTTTTCGAGAAATATACATGTACATATTTAACAAAATTTATTACAAGTGTATGAGATATATAGTAGATATAAGGATAGAATTAAAGAAAAGTTAGTACATTACAAAAGATGGGTGGCACTTAGCACTACATTGCAAATCTGTTCAGGTGACATTAATGTAGGATTCTTAAAACTTCACTATGTAGCATTCTTTCTATAGTTTTCGACCACCCATGCAATTTTAAATAAGAAATATTAAGTATATTATGTTCAAATCATTTTAACAATCTTTTATAAAAAATGATACCCTTAAAATTGACATTTTATTTTTAAAATTCTTCGACGATGAACTAAGAAAACTTAAGTCGAGAATTAGTGAAGCTCCCAAGCTTGGAACGTGGATTCGCGCTCGGAACGTGAAAAAAGCTCCGGAGATGAAGAATTATGTTTCTAAGGTTTGAACAAACGAATACCTGATGATCGCGAGATGAAAAGCTCCAGAAACTAGGGTTTTGCCAGATCCAGAGAAAATCGGAAGAAAACTGAAAACCGGAGAAATCGGAAGACTGAAAATGAGATAAAAAAGGGAAACAAAAACTGAAAAACGCCTTTTATACTAAACCCATAAAAAAATGGTATGACCCGGTCCGCATTTTGACCCGTGAAATCCACCGGATTTTGACCCGCAAAAATAAAACGGGCAAAGCTAAAAACTAAACAATTTCTATAGAAACTAAGTGGTCTTTAGGGAATTTTGTTAACATGATAGGAATTTTATAAGAATATGTAAATTAATAATCACACAAGGCAATCAATTAAGAACATACAATGGCTTCTTTTATTACCAAAACAATATCCGTTCTTCTCCTCATAGCCTTGTCTCTTCTCTCGTGATGCTCAATGGCCACCCAACTGCTACCTGCCGCGCCAACAGATCCAGCTCCAGCTAGCCTGCAGGCAAGCTCGGTGTCGAAAGAGCAAGATAAAGTGATGGATAATGGAGTTGAGATCACGGATCCTCCGGTTAAGTTTTGCTTTCCATGGATGATGGTTGGTGGAGCGTGTTCGGGGTGGGTCGAGGACAAACAAACTTATCCTAATCAATTCCAAAGAGATAGTGATCGATATGTTATTCATATGTTTGAAGATAATCGTTTCCGAGACCAATCTTATGATTAATCATGGATAGTAGTTTGAATGTTTAGATCCGGAACGATCCTAATCAGGTTCTGCAATTGCATAAGAGTTACGGGGTACTATACGGTATGCCCCTCTTACTTGTAATATATCCTGCTGATGTGCAACAATATGTTCCGATTTCTAAAAAAGGCTAAAACGCAAGATCAGGCCGTGTGCCTTCGGCTTGGCAGTTCCTCACCCCCTTCGTTTCGTCTGGCCCGAATATCTTTTTGTATATATCATGTTTGTATTTCTTTATGGAACAAAGACATCTAAGAAATTGCTAGTTATTGTTCTCAATTTCAACCTTTACTTTATGACAGAACAATCTATATAGGAGTATAATATTAACAAGGAAAGGAAGAAAAAGAACAACACAGAGCCAGCCATATTTATAAGCAATGATGGTCAAATACCTGTAACAAAATTAAAAAGTTGTCTGCTAATTATAAATAAAACTAGATTCCATCCTTGTTTTATGGAAGAATCGATTCCCTCTTGTTCAAATGTCACTCTCCTCCATGTATGTATATGAATTCTAATATTTGCTCTGTGGGGTGTACTTGTATTCTTTAGCTTCAGAGAGGCGGAACGACACGGGGTGGGCTCCATCGTGCTCAGGCCCCGACAGCTATAGTACACCAATAACAAGAAAATGATTCGAAATTAGAATTTTTGCTTAGCTAACAAACACAATCAAGAACCAGAAGAGATATAGAAAGATATGATGGACAATATTAATAAGTACTAGTAGTAGTTAATAACATCAAAAACAGCAATCAACCAAAGCATCATCAGGCTATGACTCTCAATTATGCAAAACTACAGATAAAAACAAGTAGCATTTCACATAATAACCAACAACTAGTAGGATAAAAGAAGTGAACTTGAGTCTAGAGTCCTTGATTGATCATCTCTAAGAACCTCTGATCAGATTCCTGCCTCTGTAACCTCATATCCGCGTTGAACTTCTTGATGAACGCTTCGACTTGCTTGTTAAATTCGTCTAGACTCATCGAAGGATCCCTCCTGATCATCCCACCATTGCGTGTTATCGACACTGTATCGTTAAACGTCTCCGATTTCCTCAACTCTTTCCAGTTAGCTGCTGGAGGCAGCACTAGTTGTTCATCAGATGTGTCTAGGAGTTTCTGCAGCTGAACATTATTGTTAGTCCTTGGTAGCAACATAAATGTCTCACTTTTCCTCAGCTCTTTCTTCTTTGGCTTCTCATCTCCTCCTCCAGTAATCAGCCTCCATGTGGCCTCCATAGTGTCCTGATCTTCCTCATTCCCTTTGTCATCTGAGTGACTAACAGTACTCAAGTGGTCTGTCATGTCTGCTTGGACAGAATCTGCTGGTTTCTTGATTTCTTGTGTGAAACTGAAATCCCAGTTTGAGAATGATGCTCTTGATGATGATGAGTGGTTGAGTGGTTTCTTGAATTCTTGGGTAATGTCCAAGTTTGATGACAACAATGGTTTTGGTGAGGAAAGATTGGATTTTTCTATGCTCCTGAGCTCCCGGGATGGAGGAAGCGGTGGCAGGGCGGAAGCGTGGAGTTCTCGGGGTGGCGTCAGGGTGGAAACGGGGAGTTCTCGGGATTGCGTCAGGGTGGGAACGGGGAGTTCTCGGGGTGGCGAAAGGGAGGAAACGGGGAGTTCTCGGGGAGGTGAGGGTGGCGGAGCAGGTGGTGGTGGTTGTGACTTGAAAGTTTGGACATAGCCATCAAAAGTGGCAGGACTAGAGTGATTATCATCATGGCTGTTGGTGGTTTCTTGGTTGTGAAAGTTGGATGAGACAGCAATAAGAACAACTATGAAGTTGATGATTATGCAAATGTATAGAGGTGAAGACAAGATGCATCTGATAGAACTCCAAAATCCCATTAAGCTTGAGAAAACAAGCTCGCATGAGTAGGGTATCATTGTACCCTTGAGCATGAGCACACTAGTGATTAGCCCTGCTGATACAAGGATTAGCTCCAAGGCTTTTATGGTGGATTTAAGCATTGTGCTCTTGTTTTCTTGGAAATTGTCTGCAAAGAAGATAGACATTTGGTTGAGTGGAGCAAAATGGGAGGCTTTTATATGTGGAATTTGGCCATTGGATGAGATTTAGGGGAGAAATTGGATAATGAAAGAGTGGTTTTGTTGTTGGTTGAGGAGGCTTTACAGCCTATTTAGCAGCTACAAGGGTAATAACTAATAATTGTGTTTGAAACTTAAAAGGAGAAAGACTAAACCACACCAACTAGTAAACTGAGCCCTACCATTGTGGTGGTTTGAGTTGTAAGGACCCAGCTTTGCTTAATTAATGCTTGGAGTTTTTAATCTACAACCAACATCATTAACACTTCTTGAGTTAATTAAGTGGTAAACAAGTTCAATTGTTACCCACCCTTAGATGTAAAAAATGTCACTCTCAAAGAGGTGCTGATAGGGTTCGGCCGAATTAGTCGAATAGTAACTGATATTGATGTTGCATGGAAAGAAAAAACATAACAGGGTCACTGGACCATTGTTAATGTTTTTTCAACTCTCCTTACGTACTTATACCCCGCAACTCCTTTTTACACTCCAACTTCCGTACTCATTATAAACCAATAAGGAAAGCATTAAAATTTGACAAGTTTTATTAACAGGGTTGTAACTTGTAAGTGAACATCAAACAAAATTTGGTGAAACCAACCATGAATATACTACCACTTTGGTGTAATCTACTGGCAAGAAAATTAGAAAATTCAGACAACTTATTAATTTAAGTCCATAAACTCGTATAATGTTGCAAATAGAGTTGGATTGAGACTACCTAATTAAGAAAAGCTTATTGATTCTTATTAGCTAGACAAGTTTCTTAAGCAAGTTGCTAATCATGCCATATATTTCTAATTTGTTAATCCTCACCAATTCTGTGCCTCCCTTTTGAGCTAATTTACTCAATGGATAAGATTACTACTAATATTAGTGGTCTAATTTATTACCAATGGTGACAGGTTCAGCGATTTGTTAAACCTGCCTTGAGAATTAAGCTCTAAAGTTCGTGTTGGACGTAGTTAATTATTTTCATTAAGCACAACTATATGAAGACTTACGTACTGAAGCTCTACGATATTTTGTAAGTGTCCCATCTCCAAACTCCAACCCGTTGAGGTACATGAAATTTAGTCTTTTATATCAATTTCTCCAATATATCCTGCACCGGTCTTAACATCTTTACAAATATCATTCGGGTAAAAATTTAATATGGGTGGAATTTGTGTTCAGGAATATTCCAACCTAGGTTAGCATGAGCAGAGGGAGAGACATACCATTTGTCAAAATAAACAAAAAACTATAAATTCAAGCTTCGACAAAAATGAAAAATGCATGAATTCCAATTTACGAGATGAATCATACTCCCTCCATCCGGCATTACAGTCCAATTTCTTTTCGACATTTTTTTTAAGAAATTCAATTATTTATTGTTTGTTGGAGATAGAATTGATAAATAATGGAGAAAGTATGAGAGATAATGAAGTAAGTGTGTATTTCTTTATTAATTTTTTGAAGTCGGACTAGATTAACGGGCCAACCATAAAATGAATATTGTACTTAGATTAGAAGGAGTGAGGTAGTACATGATTGGATGGAGAAGGCGAGAATGGTTGTGTATTTTTTTTTTTTTAGATCCGGTGGAATAGGTTGGCTCGCCAGGTGCCAAAGAATGCAATTAGTAATAAATTAAGGTAGTGTCAATCTACAGAGACACTGACAAATTTTCCAATGGCAAAGTAAAATTAAACACGTTACCTAACTCGGAGTAAAAATGATCAATGGTACTTGCTCCGTCCCGGAAATATATTTCCGTTTACTTTTTAAGTGGAAAACATGGTATTAATGGGTCCCTCAAATTGATTTTTAAAGTTGGAAGTGGAATAAATTAATGTTAGTGGGTTTAATTTTGAGTATATTTAATATTTTAGTTGGGTGAGTGGTTGCCAAAAAAAGAAATGAGAAGTTTTGATTGGGACACCTAAAATGGTAAAATGAGAAGCTATTTCAGTGACGGAGGAAGTAGTATGGTACCATGCATGACAAATGAAAGTTATGCGTGATTAATTTATTACTTTTTTGAAATTGCAAATATTGTTAGTGATCAGCTTAAAAATGGTACAAATTAAACCAAAGTTCCAAACTTTTTACAACCATCATTAACCATCTTTTTTAACAACTCATCAGATCTTCCCAAACAAAATTAAAACTACCACCCCGGTCTAGTTTCTTATAGTTGTCACTTGGCAAGAAGTTGAAGGGACGATTCTGACCACCTCATACACCATGTCAAGAACCCAACAATTTTAAAACTAGATTGTCACGGTCTGGTTCATTTTATCTCCATTCATCTAGTAAGGTCAATTTATCAAGATAAACTCTCCTGAGAGTCCGGAAAGTCCTGAGATTCCTACATAAAAAGATTCAGCCGCACAATTAGTATACAACAATAGACAATTTATAAATAGACAAAAAATCAACAATTTACACACAAAACCACACAATTAGTATACAATATTGCAGGACTCTCAGGACTCTCACAAAAACTTGTACTTTCACAAGTTTTTGTAATTTATCAATTCATTTTGTCAGAGATACACTTACTAAGTATTTTAACCACCTTACAAAGTAATTACTTGATGGTTGAAGAATAGCCCCATTCTCAAGCATAACGCTAAGAAAATCATGTGTAATAAAATATTATGTACACTTCGATGGGTAAACTGCATAAACCCCCCTCAAGTTATTCAAAAGTAGTATCACACCCTCTCAATTATTAAAATTGTGCCAAACCCCCTGAGTTATTGAAAAGTTAGCGTGAAACCCCCTGGCACGACAAGTGCATTACACACGCCTGGAGAGTCAATTTTAAGGGGTTTCGTACAACTTAATGATAATTGAGTTGGTTATGTGCAATTTTATGATAATTGATGGGTATTATGCAAATTATATGCCATTTTTATAAAAATATCATGAAAATAATTAACATCAATTATTATATGTTAAACTATTTTTTGTAATTTGTCATATTATTTTTCTCTAATTGTAATTGACAATTTTATTGTCTTTTTAAGATCTATTATCTTAAACAACTTAATTTAATTAAGACCGTAAATATTAAATTATTTTAATTGATTTAATATCTACCTCATGGTTAGTTTTGTTAAACAAGGATTTTATGTATAATTTGTTAAATAAAATTACTTCAATTAAAGTTTAATTGTTAATTAATCCCTCAATTGAATTTATTATATTGCTTTCACTTTTTTTTTATATATCGAGCTTTCACTTTTATATCCCTCACTACAATTGAATGTATTATATTGCTAAAGTTGTTATTTTCGTTAGATTCTTTTCTATTATTGTTGTTTAGAACTTTTTTTAACTGTATTTATCTTTCATAGATTAGTAAATAAGTATAGATTTTTTATAAAAAAATATGGCGAAGTTGCACAAAACCTCCTCCATTAACATAAAGTTGCAAGAAACCCCCTAAAAAGTAATCTCCAGTCGCACTAATGGAGAGTGTACTCTCCGTTAATTTTGACGGTAGGGAGTTTCGCACTAACGTTTCAATAACTCAAAGGGTTTGGCGGAATTTTAATAATTGAAGGGATTTTGTATTACTTATGAATAACTCGATGGGGTTTTATGCAGTTTACCCACACTTCCATACTTAAATTTTTTTATTCTTGTAAAGAATGGAACAATTGAGAGCCAATCATGAGATCACTCCAGTTGAAAAAGCTCTTTTTGCGCCGTGGAATATTTATTCCTTAGACAATGGCATCCGGCTTAAAACCCTACGGACGCCGTAGCTTGGCTAAATGGATTTATTATTTATTACACTAACAAAATTATTAAATCATGAATCTATAATGACGATACTTAATGATGGATTTATGAAACTTTCATCTCACTCAAATTAATTAAAATAGTCGTTTCTTCAACTGTACATCGGATGTCATGGCGATAATTGTCAAATTGCCGGAGGAAGGGGTGGATGTCGATGCTTTTAGGGAGCAACCCTGCTACCTTTTTGCCATTTTCCGCTTAGTATTTCTTTTACTCAGATGCTGGTTGGTTCTCATAAATATGTTTAGTAATTGAGTTTCTTTTAGCATAGCTAGTTTATAACCTATCAGTCATATATATATGTTGGAATTGTAGCTCAAATTGAGTAACTAACTAATGAATGGTCAGGATCATATCAAGGATGATGGAGGGCTGAGATTGAAGCAGCAGTTATGGTTGTTAATTGGATAAAAAGCAGAAATGAAAAAAACAGAGCAACAGAGTTTCTTCAGTTTTTTCTCATTCTGTTTTCTTCTTCTTCAAGCAAAGAGGCAGTTATCATCATCAAAAGATCGATTGATCAAGTTCAGTTGTTTCTCAGTTTCTGTAAAGCAATTTCATCTTGTTTCTTTGTGCAATAGTTCTCTTGATTCTTCTGTAAATTGTCGAAGATAGAAGATTAGAGATAGTCGATTGAGCTTGATCGTTTCATTGATTGAGAGCTTGTAATCGTACAATTGTGATCAATAAAATCCGTGCTCGTTTTCCCGTGGATGTAGGCTTGTTTAAGCCGAACCACGTAATCGTTGTGTTGTTTTGATTTGTGTGATTTGTTGTTGTTTGATCGATTGTTTGATTCAAAGAGATTGATTGTTGAATCTCAACAATTTGCGCCGTCTGTGGGAAACACTGATCTCTTCTTGTGTTCGATCAACAATGGGATCCTCTATGAGATTTGATGTAGAGAAATTCACGGAGAAAACCGATTTCGGTTTGTGGAAAGCAAAGATGGAAGCATCACTCATTCATCAAGGTTTGGACGCAGCTCTCTTGGGTGATAAAGGATTTGGAACTGATGTTGATGCTAAGGAGAAAGCCACAATCATGGGGAGAGCTCGCAACACTATAATCTTGTCACTGGATGATAAGATTCTCAGGGAGGTTATTAAGCTCAAAACAGCTAAAGAAGTATGGGAAAAGTTGGAAGAAATGTACAACTCAAAAACTTCTGCAAACACTACAAAAATACTGGTCTGTAGCGACGGATAGATCCGTCCGTCGCTATAGACCAGAGATCCGTCGCCCCAGCTCTGGCGACGGATCGGGCGACGGATAAGAATTCCGTCACCCCACTGGACGAACGACGACGGATAGATAATCCGTTGTCCAATTCGCGACGGATTAGACGACGGATTATCATGTTTGACTTTTTTTTTTAAATCGATTATTGGCGACGGATAAATTCTATCCGTCGCCCAGTGTAACGACGGATAAATTCTATCCGTCGCCCAATGTATTATTGGAATTAGTGACGGAATCTCAAATTCCGTCACTAATTCCGTCACAAAATAATTTTTTTTAATTTTGTTTTCTTTCATATTAATCCCTGTTTTTCGTATTTCACATATTTAATCAATATAATGCTCGATAATAAATCAATAATATGGAAAATATTTCAATAAATGATAAATAAAAAATGTAATATCCGAATAAGTCTAAATTATCCGAACAAGTCTAAATATAATAAATTCGAACGTACATAGTACATATACATAACTAGCTACCAGACGGGGGTGTGTGCTGGCCGAACCGGAACATGAAAGCCTCCATCTGTAACCGAAGGCGCTCGTTCTCCTCCCTTCGTTCTCTGTCGCGGCGCTCCATATCTCCTCCCTTTGTTCTCTGTCGCACCGCTCCATCTCCTCCCTTTGTTGCTCCATCTCTTGAGTTAAGTGCAACTTTGTTCCGGACTCGATCGCACCATTTCCGAGACCTGGTCCTGTGTGAAAACCGGACGTCTAGACTGCTGGGATGATGATGAGGAGCACCCCGGACTAGCCAAGCTCAAACCGAGGCTCCCGAGTCCATATATTCGTCCTTTGTTGTCCGGTTTGTTGACCTCTAAGAAGATGTTGTCAACTTGTTCAGTTGACAGCACATCACCCGTCTCTTCTTCCTGCCTCGTCTATTCCTCCTGCCTCGCTACCTGAACATCAACCTCAGCTTGAAATCGTAAATGGCAGATATCATGATCAGTTACTGTTTTTCAAAAATAACTTGTAATAGTGTACAAATATGAACTTTAAGCAACATAAACATACCACAATAGACGAGGCCCGGGAGAACAACATATATAGTCAACAATTTATCATCTCACAAGTAATATAGCAGAGACACAATACATACACGTAATGCTAGATTGAAAAAAAAACATATATATACTTACTAATTGGTAATAATCAGTGAGAGTAGATCGCCTCCCAAGGTGGTGAACGGCCCTTCCTGCCGCATCGGTAGGGCTCGCATGCATTGATGTAAACATTATCACGACATCAGTTCGAGCCCAGTAGGCATCCCAAAGGGCCCACTCCGCTGCATCAACCTGTGGAGGCATTGGGTCATTCCGATCCCGAATGGCCTTCCAAGTACAGACCATATCCCTGTACAGTTTAGATCCCACAATCTCGTAAACACGCCAGATCTGTGGGATCAATCTGCTGGGAATGAAGTACTCCTTCTACATTCCCAATTTCATACAACATCCAAAGTCAATATATATAATTTCACCATGTTACATCAATTTAATAAGATACAACAACACAACAGATATGGTGACTAACATATCACCCAAACAAAGTGGCTAACATACCACTCATATATAGTGGCTAACATACCACTCACATTGTCCTAAAATTTACTAACACAATGGTGACTAACATATCACCCAAATAAAGTGGCTAACATGCCACTCACATACAGTGGCTAACATACCACTCATATTAAAACGATTATAATAACAAATAAAGGAATGTCATATTTTAACTTACCCTCAGCTCATCAAATTACTCGGCCCTCATGCGGTCCGAGATGTGAGACCAACACTCACCACCCTGCCCCGGTGGCTGTCTCCTGCTCCGAAAGATGTCACCTAGTTTGTTGTGGACCTCCCGAGGCCATAAAATGTTGTCAATGTATAAGATACAAGAAACAAATATATATTACTTTAGTACAACAATTTATACTTGTCAACTATCATAAGTTATGTTTTACATATTTAAGAAGAATGTATAATACTTACTTGGCAGGACCAACAGGAAAAATCACAGGCAACCTGTCCCACGTAACGTTGGGATTCTGTGGATCCCACTCGAGATAGGGACAATCGTCCCCCTCCTCCAATCTGTGTCCGGGCTGACTGGTAGAGCCCCTGCTGCTATGACCTACTCGGGGGGTCTCAGGAATCCGAGACCACGCTCGACTACAGAGCCCTCACCCCCCTCGACATGCGGTGGCGTGTGGAGAAGCGATAGGTGCACTTCCTCTATCGCGACATCTGCAAAAACATGTAATAAATACAATAAAATGTGTTAGTACGAGTTATAATACAGAATAAATTATAATAACACATATAATTACTCAAGTGTTATCAACTACTAACTAGATATAATACACATAATATACCGTTATCGCCATCCTCTAAGTCTACATATTGGTCCTCGTGCAGATCAAACAACTCATCATCTGCTTCTATGGGATTTTCTGCTTGTTTATCGACATCCTCTTGTTGGTACGAGTTGGTAATTGAGTTGTCTTTCTCAATGTACTATCGCAGCTAACCATTCCGCCTTATCGCATTTCCTGCTTGGATATTCAAGAAACACCACTTGTCGTGCTTGAGTCGCCAGAATAAATGGTTCATACTTGGTTCGGTACCTCTTCTTTTGGTTCACATCAACCATTTCATACTGCTTGTTCTTCCTCGTACCTCCTGGATTAGGATCATACCACTCAACATCAAACAAGAAGGTTCGTTTAAATGGCAAGCCGAGATATTCAATCCTCACTATTCGTTTTAGCTTCCCGTGGAAATCAAACAAAGCAGCGTCTCCATAATCTTCTGCACCCTTAACACACACCCCGGAGTTGCTTGTCGCCATGTCCGTGTTACATTCAGTCGTGTGGAACCTAAGGCCATTGACTATATAACCTGGGAATGTGTAGACCTTTTTGAATGGCCCCTCTGCGAGAGCCTTTAAGTATATGCATGTGACGTTGTTAATAGGATTCCGGACATACTCTCGGAACCAATCTGGAAATTCTGTAGGAATTTTTTAGTCAAGTAGTTCCTCTAGTGTATCCTCTGTCATCTGAGGATTTTCTTCCAAACAACGCTTTTTGAAAAAACTGCAAACATTGATTCGATGATAAGTCTATAATTGAAGTAGAGACTTACGTAGCTATATTAAAATTTAAAGAAAGTGTTGCTCACCTCGCAAATAGTATCATATACTTGTCAACCTCAGCACAATTCGTAAGGACCATATTGAGCTACTTTCAACTCCTTATCCATAAGATATTCTTTCTTAGCTGCACCAAGAGGTCTCCCTGATACCCAAAAGACAGATAGGAAAAACTCATCATCCGCTTGAACTTTGAATGTGTATGCATTTCGAGCCGGCCTTGATGTCTTCGTAGGGACGTGCTCATCAAAGTAATAAGAGCAGAAGGTTGCAGTTTCCTCTCGAATGTAGGCATTGGCAATCGATCCTTCAGGTTTACCTTTGTTGTTGACATAATTCTTCAATTTCCCCAAGTACCTCTCGAATGGATACATCCATCGATACTGAACCGGTCCAGCAAGTCTCGCTTCATGTGGAAGGTGAACCGGCAAGTGCTCCATAGAATCAAACCAGCTCGGTGGAAAGATACGCTCGAGCTTGCATAGAATCAATGGTATGTTCCTTTCAAGATTTTCCAACACTTTGTCATGAACCACCCTTGTGCCTAAATTTTTGAAAAATAAGCTCAACTCGGTGATAGCAGTCCATACATGTTTCGGTAGCAGCTCTCGAAATGCTACCGGGATAAGCCTCTCCATGAACACATGACAGTCGTGGCTCTTCATCCCATAAACCTTTGTCTTCTTCAAATCCACAAACTTCTCTAAATTTGAGGCGTAATTATCTGGGAAACTTAATGCCCTCACCCAATCAAACAAAATTGACCTAGATGCATTGTCAATTGTGTAGCAAGCTTTCGGCCACTTACCATTCTCATCCTTGTTTGTCAACTCAGGCCTTTTACACCACGTAGACAACTCGGCTCTAGACTTCGCATTGTCCTTTGTTTTTCCCTCAATGTTGCAAAGTGTATTGAATAAGTTATCGAACACGTTCTTCTCAATGTGCATGAAATCTAAGTTGTGACAGATAAGAAGACTGCTCCAATAAGGCAAGTCCCAGAAGATGCTTCTCTTCCTCCAACCACAATTTTTACCAATTTTCTCGTTATGCTTCATCCACCCAAGTTCAGTCACCTTCATAAGACCGAACCTATCAATCTCCGCAAGAATTTGTGCACCAGTAAGTCGTGTTGGGGCACTACTCATTACGACTTTGTTTCTCAAGAATTGATCCTTGTTCTTCCTGAACGAATGATCACTTTCTAGCAACCTACGATGACAATCAAACCAACAAAATTTTCCACTACCCTTCAGTCTAAATGCATCAGTATCCTCCAAGCAATGTGGACATGCATATTTCCCTGTGATTTTCCTTCCAGATAGCATGGAGTACGCAGGAAAGTCACTCACGGTCCAAAGAAGAGCTGCTCTCAAGGTGAAGTTCTTTTTGGTCGACACATCATATGCAGGGATACCATCCGTCCACAACTCGATCAGCTCCTTGATTAGGGGTTGCAAGAAAACATCCAACGTCAGTTCAGGATCTTTCGGCCCAGGCACCAACGCAGTCAGAAACATGAATGACTCCTTCATACACTCACCGGGGGGCAGGTTGTACGGTGTGAGCATAACTGGCCAACAAGAGTATTTTCGTTCACTTCCGAACGGGTTAAAACCATCCGTACAAAGTCCCAATTGTACATTTCTATATTCGGCTGCAAACTCTGGATATGTCTTGTCAAACGATTTCCATGTGGGTGAGTCTGCTGGATGGTCCATTCTACCATCTTTTGCATTATCCGAGATTACTCGCTCCTTGTGCCACCGCATTTTATCCGTAGAAGCACTTGAAGCATACAATCTCTTCAAACGAGGTGCTAGAGGGAAGTACCACATTTTCTTATGTGGGAGATTTTTCTTCTGTCATTTCTTTGCAGCCCCCTCCTTGTAATGCTTGTACCGTTCCTTACCTCATAACTTGCATTGTATTAGATCTGCACCCTCCTTCCAATAGATCATGCACATTTTCGGACAACAGTCTATGGTTACCACAGGCAACCCCAAACCCCGCATCTTTTTCTTCGCTTGGTAAAAGTTGGTGGGAACTAGGTTTTCTTCAGGACAAAGGGCCGACATTACGTCAACCCATTCATTGAAGTTCGTTTCAGATTGCTGGCTATTAGCCTTACAACTCATTAGCCGAGCCAACAAAGACAACTCAGTGAGCTTACACCCCGGATAAACCGGCTTCCTTGATGATTCTAACAAGTCAAAGAACACCTAATCCTCGGGATTCAGTGGTTCCTCCTCCTCCACCTCCACCTCGGTTTCAGTGTTAGTTGTGTCCATGAACTCTGCCCCTGCAGCATCATACACCATTTGTTCGACTCGAGCTCGAATAGCATCGCCTTCAGATGTACTTTGTTCCCCTACTTGTTCATTTTTTCTCTTCCTTCCACGCTGTCTGTATTGGTCATATGTATTGGGTCTTTGCTTCCTCACCATGATGATTCCATACACGATGTGAGGAATCCATTTTTCCTCAAGTCTTGGACTACTTTGTAGGAGTCACGTATTACTTGTTTCTGCACTTTTTCATTGCACAAGGGCACTTTATCAACCCATCCTTTACACAAGCCGGATTTGAGATTGCAAATGCAATGAAACCTTCAACCCCTTTCAGAAAACTCGATTGAACTCTGCCATTTAGAGTACGACAATACATCCATGAACGATCAGTATTCATCGAATAATTAGATAATTACCTGACACATTTGAATTCATTAGATCGAGGTCTATTATTTACGATAATAAATCAATTTCACAATAATCCAATCAATTGCTACATAATATAAGTTATATTAGCTTCAATCAATTGTTACGGCATTACATAATATAAGTTACATTAGCTTCAATTTTACCATAATGTTTGGTTTCATATATCAACTAATGATTACTAGTTACACAAGCCTAAAGACAAAACGGATAAAACTCATCATTCTCTTGCAGCCCCTCCTCACCACTTGTGACGCTCCCTACCACAGAACTTAAATTCCAACAGATCTACATCCTCCTCCCAATACACCATGCACATGTTCCGACAAGTAGAAACGTACTCAATAGGCGGCCCCAAACCCCGCCTCTCCCTCCATTGGAGGTATGCCATGGACGGTGCTTCTTCACCGTGATGAATCCATACATGATACTCAGGCATGAATCCATAACGTCGCAAGTGCTTGAATACTGCTGTAGGAGTCATAAATTGCTTGTTTCTGCAGGTTTCCAATGTGCAAGGACACTTTATCAACCCTCATTTGCACAAGCCAGACGTCCCATGGCAAACGCGATGAAACCTTTAACCCTTTTTACAAACTCCTATAAACTCTGCCATTTACCGCCGTACGATCGTACATCCATGAACGGTCGGAATTCATTGGATTCTTTTTAACCTGACACGTTCCAATTATGGAAAGTATTTGGAAGTCTTAAACGAGGGACATAAGCAAAAACCTGGAAGTAGATAGAAATAAATGAAAACCATAAAGTTAGATCTTTAGCGAAAAACCCACCGACTGACCAGTCCTTAGAAAAGCGTTATGTTAGAGACATAGATATTGACTTCCATCTGCCCACGCCCACCCATTTATAGAAATTTATAGAGAATATCCTAGTTACTAATATTGAAATGCGGGAAATTAGAAAGAAATCCTGCTCTTAGACGAAATTTTCAAGGAATAAGTTTAAGTTCTCCGCCGTAAAAGCGCTTCCCGAAGATTAACTGCGAGGACTAATTGTTAATTATTATACGTTCCTTATAATTTCATGATTAATTATTAAGTGTTCGATATGTTACAAAATTTATTAAGTGTTATACTACTACGAGTTATAAATTATAAATTACACGTTAATATAATCAAAAAATTATCCGTCGCTCAAAACACTTAACTACATCCTCGTAATTTAGTACATATACGAATTTATCAAATCAACCAAAACTACTACATACATACATATCAAATTAACTAAACTAACTAAACTAACTACATACATACTTAACATACATATCAAATTACACATACATATCGAATTACTACACACATACTTAACATACATACTTAATTAACATACATACTTCACTACATACATACTTAATTAACATACATACTTATCAAATTAACATAAATACATATTGAATTACTACATACATTCATATCAAATTAACTAAACTAACTATCAAATTACATATACAAATCAAATTAATCAAATTACATATACATATCAAATTACATATAATTGATCAAATTAACTAAACAAGCTACTACATACTTCATATAAACATACAATTGAGAATAAGTAGTCAAAAATCAAAAAAAAATCCCAAATTTCCAAAAGTTAGGATTTAGCCAAAATACCGTTGATTCCGAAGAAAATAGCGGATGGAATTTGAAATTGGTGGAAGAAACGAGCTCCTCATCCAACGATCTTCGAATTGACACCAAGATTGAGAACAATCGTCAACAATTGGCCGGAATTGCAAGAAAACGAAATGAAGAAAACGGAGAGAAAGAAAATGGAGAAAGGAAGAATGGAGAGCAGACTGCTTTCTGCTCGTTTTTGAAGAAACCCTTCTGGGCCGACGGATACGTATCCGTCGGCCCAAAGGACGATCCGTCGCTCCTGTTCTTTTTTTTTAAATATAAATATTAACGACGGATAATTTATCCGTCGTTAATATTTATTTATTTATTTATTTTTAAAAGTCAAAGTATGGGCGACGGATTAATAAAATCCGTCGCCCATATAGCGACGGATAATAGTTATCCGTCGCTAGGTTTGGCAACGGATAAAATTCGTCGCCAAACCTAGCGATTCGTCGCTATGGGGCGACAGATTTCCGTCCCGTTACAACAAAATTCTTGTAGTGAAACAAGCTGCATTTGAGGAAGAAGTTATTCAACTTCAGGATTAACCCTCATAGATCAATCTCTGAACAACTGGATGATTTTAACAAGACGTGCCAGGATCTTGAGAGTGTGCAAATCTCTGTTACTGATGAAGACAAGGCTCTAGTAATCTTGGGAGCATTACCTAAATCCTATGAGCATTTCATAGATGCATTGGTTATTCATAAGAGCACTAAGCTCACTTATGAAGATGTGGATGTAGCTCTCAGGAATAAGGAGCTGCACAAGAATCCATCTACCAGTAATGATCTATTAGCTGAAAGTCTGACTATAAGGGAAAGGTGGAGTAACAAGGTCAAAGGAAGAAACAAACAACCAGCTTATGCAGATGCAAGGAAAGTTGATAGAGAAAAACCTGCAGATGGGAGTGTTACTGAAAAAGAAAAAGTGTTTCTACTGCAAGAAACCTGGTCATCTCAAGAAATAATGTTTTCAATTCAAAAGAGACAAGAAATCTGGAAAGTTTCAAGCAAATGGAGCCAACAACAATGCAGATATAGCTAAATCATCTCAACCATATGGTGATTCAAAGGTACTAGTTGTTTCTGAAGCATGTTCTGTAGTAAATTCTAAATCTCATATGCGTTGCGTATTGGATTCTGGTTGTTCCTTTCATATGAGCCCAAATTTAGACTGGTTTATGAATTACAAATCTAGCAAATGTGGTTCTGTGCTTCTGGGAGATGATTATAAGTGTAGGATTGAAGGAATTGGTGATATTAAGCTTAAATTGCATGATGGAGTTGTAAGAATACTAACTAATGTCAGATATATTCCTAAGTTGAAGAGGAATCTAATCTCTCTAGGTGTGTTGGATGGATCTGGACATAACTATTCTTCTGAGAATGGTGTTTTAAGCATTATGAAATCTGGAATCACAGTTATGAAAGGTATAAAGGAGAATGGTCTATACTATCTGGTTGGTTACACCATTACAGGAATCTCAGCTAGCATAATTTCTAAAGATAAAACTCAGTTGTGGCATGCTAGATTGGGACATCTCAGTGAGAAGGGCTTGAGAGAGTTAGCAAAGCAAAATCTTCTGGGAGGGGATCAAATCACTCACCTGCAGTTCTGTGAAAACTGTATCATGGGAAAATCACACAAGGTTGGTTTTGATACAGCAAAACACACTACTCAGGCTCCTCTAGATTATCTGCATCAGATTTATGGGGGCCAACAAACACACAGACAATGAATTGTGGAAGATACTTCTTATCCATAATTGATTACTATTCCAGGAAAGTATGGTTAATTGTTCTAAAGTCTAAAGATGAAACATTCAGCAAGTTTAAGGAATGGTCAGTTGAGGTGGAGAATCTCACAGGAAGGAAGATTAAACATCTCAGGACAGATAATGGTTTGGAGTTTCTCTCAGGGGAATTTAATGATTTATGCAAAGAAAAGGGGATTATGAGACATAAAACTATCCCAGGAACTTCACAACAAAATGAAGTTGTAGAGAGGTTTAATAGGACAATACTGGAGAGGGTGAGGTGCATGTTGATTAGCTCAGGTTTGAGCAAGAATTTCTGGGGTGAAGCTGCATCCACAGCATGCTATCTCATTAATAGATGTCCTTCAGCACCACTGAACAATAAAAATCCTGAAGAAATCTGGTCTGGTAAGCCTCCTTCCTACAATCATCTAAAAGTGTTTGGTTGCCTAGCTTTAGCTCATATAAGGCTGGGTAAATTGGACCCTAGAGCTCTCAGATGCATCTTCTTGGGTTACCTTACTGGTGTGAAAGGGTATAAGCTGTGGATTATTGGTCAAAAGAGGTGCATTGTCAGCAGGGATGTCATATTCAATGAGAATGTTATGCCACTTAAGCCTAACAGACATACTACTGAAATTCAGGTGGAGCATTGCAGTGATACAGGTGAAACTAATACTGGAAAAGATCACTCAACTGACAATGATGATAGTACACACAATGACACTGGTGGTATAACAACAGATAATACAAATACAAGTATCACTACAGATGATACCAATGTGCTATCTTCATATTAGCTAGCTAAGGGCAGGGAAAAGAGAACAAACAAGATTGCTCCTGATATGTTTGGTTATGGGAGAGTTGGTAAATCATACAATGTTGCTTATGCTCTCTCAGTTGCAGAAGATATCAATTACTCTGAGCCATCTACATATCAAGAAGCAATAAGTTGTCCTGAAAGTGATCAATGGATTTCTGCAATTCATGAAGAGTTGGCATCTTTAGAGAAGAATGAAACATGGAACATTGTTTCATTACCTAAAAATCAGAAACTAGTGGAATGTAAGTGGATATTTAAAAAGAAATCTGAGACTGGTGTGAAGAATTCAATCAGGTTTAAGTAGCAAGGGGATTCACACAGAAGGAGGGTGTAGATTATACAGAAATATTCTCACATGTGGTTAAACATGTGTCTATCAGTATTCTTTTGGCTATGGTGACTCAATGGAACCTGCATCTTCAACAAATGGATGTGAAGACAACATTTCTACATGGTATGCTAGAAGAAACTATATATATGAAGGTTCCAGATGGAGTGCATACAGAAGATAAGGAAAATAAAGCTTGTCTATTGAGAAAATCTCTGTATGGTTTAAAACAAAGTCCTCGCCAATGGTACAAGAGGTTTGATGAATTTATGAGCTCAATACAATTCATCAGAAGCAGGTATGATAGCTGCATTTACTACTCAGATGTTTCTCATGAAAACTGCATTTATACATACGTATGTGGATGATATTCTAATAGCTGGAAGGTCTATTGATGATATATGTGTTTTAAAGTCTAAATTGAGCTCAGAATTTGAAATGAAAGATCTGGGAGCTGCAAGTAGAATTCTGGGAACGGATATCAATAGACATGATCTTGATGGAAGCTTGTTTCTTACTCAGTCATCATACTTGTCTAAGGTACTAGCTAAGTTTAATATGAACATGTCTAAGCCTGCTACTGTGCCAATTAATCCTGGTGTTAAGTTGTCTATGAGCCAGTGTCCTTCTACTCAGACTGAGATGTATGAAATGAGTAGAATACCTTATGCTAATGCTGTGGGGGAGCATAATGTACTCAATGATTTGTTGTAGACCTGATCTTGCATTTGCAATGAGTATGATAAGTAGGTTCATGAGAAATCCAGGCATGGTACATTGGAATATAGTGAAAGGAGTTCTCAGATACATTAAAGGAACTATTCATCATGGTCTTAAGTTCACAGTTGCTAAAGAAACAAATGTACCACTGAGAGGTTTTGTTGATGCAAATTTTGCCTCTAACATAGATACAAGAAAATCTATTACTGGATTTGTTTTTACTTTGTATGGCAATGCTATCAGTTGGAAGTGTTCTCAGCAATCTATTGTTGCATTATCTACAACTGAAGCTGAGTTTATTGATGTGACTGAGGCAATTAAGGAAGCTATGTGGTTAAATGGTTTGATCAAGGAATTAGGCATTCATCATGAATGTGTTTCTGTATTGTGTGATAATCAAAGTGCTATTCAATTAGCTAAGCACCAGCATTTTCATGAAAGAACCAAGCATATAGATGTGAGGTTGTACTTCATAAGGGACATCATTGATGGAGGATTAATCAAAGTAGAAAAGGTTCATACTACAGAAAATGTTGCAGACTCATTTACAAAACCATTGTCAGCTGCTAAGTTTCTTCATTGTGCAGGGCTAATTAATGTGAGGAATTCTGCATAGTTGTTGTGTTAACAGATGCAGTGAGGCATGCTCTAGCCTGAAGGGAGCTTGAATGGTTGTTTGTTCTACCGAATAAAGAACAATAAATGGAGATAAGAGCTATGGAGTTTGAGCTAAGGTGGAGATTGTTGGAATTGTAGCTCAAATTGAGTAACTAACTAATGAATGGTCAGGATCATATCAAGGATGATGGAGGGCTGAGATTGAAGCAGCAGTTATGGTTGTTAATTGGATAAAAAGCGGGAATGATAAAAACAGAGCACCAGAGTTTCTTCTTCATTTTTTTCTCATTCTGTTTTCTTCTTCTTCAAGCAAAGAGGCACTTATCATCATCAAAAGATCGATTGATCAAGTTCAGTTGTTTCTCAGTTTCTATAAAGCAATTTCATGTTGCTTCTTTGTGCAATTGTTCTCTTGATTCTTCTGTAAATTGTCGAGGATAGAAGATTAGAGATAGTCGATTGAGCTTGATCGTTTCATTGATTGAGAGCTTGTAATCGTACAATTGTGAACAATAAAATCCGTGCTCGTTTTTCTGTGGATGTAGGCTTGTTTAAGCCGAACCACGTAATCGCTGTGTTGTTTCGATTTGTGTGATTTGTTGTTGTTTGATCGATTGTTTGATTCGAAGAATTTGATTGTTGAATCTCAACAATATATTTAGAGAATAAGAATAAATTTATGGATAAGACTATATTTATTACAGTATATATATATATAAGTGGACAACTATTAAAGTTGTGCAATTGAGTACTTAATTTAAGTTAAATTGAACTAATTTGTAATAAGTATGTAAATTAGACTTGAGTTACAAAATAAATTTGTTTAGTCCAATTAAATTACAAGCCCTAATGCAACCCTAACAAAATCAATTTATCATTTAAAAAAAATTCAATATGTATTCTCCAATCAAATTTCAAACCCTAATTCAACCCCCTACCAAATCAATTCATCGTTAAAAATAAGGATAATCAATCTCTCTTCTCCACCGTCTCCAATTAAATTAAAACAGATCCTAAACCCTAATTCAACTCGAAAAAAGGGCGATCCATTATCAGAAACAACGATATCACTTAAATTCATATATTTCATCAATTATTTATAATTAAATGCCACAATAACACGTGTGACGTGTTCTGACGTTCTAGTTAACCTTATAAACTAGTAGTCGATAAGTTAGCTCTAAACAAATGATTATACACAATGCACCCATTACAGCAAAAGATTAGAAGATAAAGTTAGAAATCTAAGCTATCGGCAAAAGGTGAATGAGTTGGGGCAAAGTCAATAAGGACCCATCGTTGTGAGTAAAAAATTAGTGGCGGAGATAGGGACCCTCCACCGCCGCTCCTAACACTTTAGACAATTCAATATTGAGGAAATGTCACTTTGAGATGGAAATTTCGATGCCTAATCCACCACATTTTCTAGGCTTTTTCCAAAAAATGAATCATTATGGGTCCGTACACGGTACATCTATATGTAATTGCCAAAACTAGGTTAGAGCCGACAAATTAACTACATGGCTATTTTAACACATACTCACTCCAATATTTTAGAAAGTTTTACCATTTCATGTGAAGTTTAAGAGAATTGAAAAAACTAGTAAGAAGGTGGTAAAAAGTAGAGAGTATATAAAAAGTAAGAGGTAGAATAGATTAAATGCGAAGGGGGAATGGGGAATGATTAAATAATTAATAAGTGGAGAAAGTGAGTTTTTGAAAAAAAAACGTTAAACTTTAAAAAAAAATTAAAATGGGAAATAGTAAACTTTTTAAAAAATCGGAGGGGGTACTACTCTCTTTATATGTCCAAATTTGACCTGAAATATTACTGAATTACATAGATAAAATTACAGTACTCCAGTTAAGAGCCCTACTCTTTCAAAATAGGGAGAAACATTTAGTGTATTTTATAATATTATTATATTTCGCACTACCGTATTCTTGTTACATGTTACTTGTATTTTTTTTTAGCACATATATACTGGAACATTGGTAAAAATACCATTTTGTGTGTACTTTTATTACATTTGGTATATTTTATCCTCACCAATTAAATAAAAATATCATCTTTTTAAAAGATGTTATTTTAAGATCATTCGTCCTAGTAGGTTTACAATCCTAACTCCGTTTCAGAGGAGCATATCAAAGACTCTAATAATGATTTGTTTGTAGACTTTTACACTAATGCTTTTTGCTTACCATGATTACTATGGTTAATATTGCAACGTACTAGTAGAAGTGCTATCTTTCTTGTACTCTCAAGTCTTGTGGTGGACGGACATACTTTGATGGCAAGCCAAGGCTCCTACCATCATCACAAGCGAGAACAACATAGTATAAAGACCACAGCCTTTGATTATCAGTTAGAATTAAGTTTCAAAATATGTGCATAATACAAACTCTGTAACATTATAAGAGCACTCTTGATTTGAATTGTGTTTGTAAATAATATAACATCAAGACGATTGCTAGATGATTTATTTATAGATATTGAACTTATTTTGTAAAGAAAAACATTAATGTTATTAATCAAAACGTCTATGTTATTAGCATTAATGTTTTTGCATATTACAAAAAAAAGAAGGATTCCGTCAACAACATAAGCGTTTTAATTAATAACATGGTGAATTTTGTGATGATATATGTCATACCTAGATACCGTCTCTTACGAAACTTTGTGATAATATAATTTTTTTTGAATAAGCTAATTATATTACAAGGACTCAATTACCACTACTTCTTGTCTTCCGCCTCAACCACCTTATAACTCCTTGCCTCAACCACCTTATAACTACTTTCAATAAGTCAGGGTTCGAACTCTGCACCTCCTCCGTACAAGGGCTCAATAACTTTGTGATAATATAATAAATTAAAGGAGTAAAATATATCCAAATGGTTGTCCCCAAATTTGCTACTATACTTGGAATATGGTAGTAATTGGCCGGTACATATGAACAAACTCAAGAGAGCCAAAGAAACTCACCTAAATCTCGATAATCATGTATGTCCATACACAACCATCAACAATAACAAGTACAAATACTCCTCCGAACCCTCGTATTTAATTCACTCCGAGACTGAAATACGAAATCTGAAAAAAAAAAAAATTAATCCGCTTTTAGTACATTTCGTATTTCGGTAATAAAAATGGCATCCATCAACAACCAAGCCGTCCTAGCCTTATTCATCGTACTCGTCCTCTCTACCACCCACTCAACAGCCGGCTTCCCTGGCCTCTCGGGCATCTTCGGTAACTTCTTGACATCTAAGAAACACGGACGCGAAGCCGTGGGCATCATAAAAAAGTTCAAAAGTGAAGCCACCAACGTGCTCGACCTCGACGGCACGCCAGCTCCAGCCCCAACTCCCATTAAGGGGCATTGACGTTGATTAGCAAATCAAATTTAAGTAAATTGAACTTATTTGCAATATAATATAACAATTTGACTTTTTTTTAGAATTCAATATACATCACAAGTTTACATATTCCATCTGGGTTATAGAAAAATGATAAATCAACTAACTAATAAGTTCATTCAAAGAAACGCAACCCATCACCTCATGTTTGTACATTCAGCTCCATTACCACTCGACCACCCTAATACTCTCATATAACAATTTGTCTTAAAAGTACAAAGCTCCCATCAATTTATTTTTCTCATTAATTAAGAATCTTTCCTCTTGTTCTTCCGTTTCTACTACTTACTCTCCTCCTCCTCCTCAAAAAGATATTTATCAACATCTACCTCAGCTCACATTTACAACCCAATTTTAAAAATTCAACTATACCTAGCACATATTTCACAATTTCCTATTCTAATATGTTGGATATTATCTTTATTATTCCGTACTTCTATCATTGTTCACGTATATTTATTAAGTGTTATAATAACACGCATAAGCGATGTAGCATATTCGTTAAGGTTATAGTATGCGTATAAAATAACAACAACATTTTACATTTAAATGGAGTCCGGAGCTAATAAAAATAAATTGATCCGCATAATATAGGTGTATGTTACTCAAATACAAATGAGGTTGTACTGTAAATAGTAAACTCATCAATTAATATACCTAGTACTATTTGAATATCTTTAATTTGCCGACAACTATTCCGATGCACGCTTGAAGAAACGAGAACAGTAGTAACAAACTAGCAATTAATGTTGCATGTAACCTAAACTGAAAGAGATGTAAATGAGTGAATCAGTTTTTCAAAATCTTCACCTAAAACTTTAGAAAACGACTAGTCGCGCGATTTTTGAACAGAGAAGCCAAATTATGGAAGATTAGTGGAGAACAGTCCACGTAAAGAGTGAGAAATGTACCTAATGGGAAATTTAAGAAATCAAATATAGAGAGTGATTTACAATTTTTCAAAGTTACACGCGAGGACTCTTGATTAATTTTAGAAGGGTAACCCCTAATCCACTCAAAAAGTTTTTTCAATATTTGTACACAAATGAAAGCAGTTCGAAGCTAATTATGGTAGTTCAAATAGTCAGATCTGGACCAATATACAAAATAATTCTCTTTTTCTCATCATCAAGAAATTTTCACATAAAATATTAAGTCCTGGATGCAAATATAAGACCCGACTCCTGGAATTGCAAGGTAGCTTCCCAACTACCGGAATTTCGCAGGGCTCCATTTATTAAAATAACAAACAAGAGAAAACCAAACATGCATTCAGGAATTATTGAGTGAATATTTTCGAGTTAAATATATACAATAATGATGGTATAGACAAATGAAGTGGGACAGTGTTAACTATTGACAATTATGTTTTCTTCACTTAAGTAGTTTAATAATTGAGGGCAATTCGTTTCAATAGGGCACCTCCAAGTGTCCAAATAGCACACTCCCTTTGATGATATGATTCAAGGGTAATTTGACGCCAACCTTTTTCAAGTAATTTAAACTATCCATATTAGCAAAGTCCTCTTTTTTTTCTTTGAAAATGCAACTAAGCTTACAGTGTTTAATTACTAGTCCTGATCAATTGAGATGATGAGTGGCAAATTGGAAAGCGTACATGTAATACATGGATAGCGAGAAAATGTATTTGCGAACGACACACATTTCTAACCATACAATATTAAATGTACGAGTCTTGATCGACTAGCCACAAGGTTGTTAATTGCAAGGTACAAGCATAGTAATACAAAATCTTTAGTAAAATTCCAAAAAGTATTCCTTGTTATTGAAATGCATTGAAATGAGAACAGTTAAAGTGGACCTTTCAGCATTTGATTAAGCATGAAAGTATCTAATCTTTCTTTAATAATGCAAGTTATTATGATGTTGCTATCCATCAATCTTTAGGATATTAATTTTATTTGAAGCAGCACATGACATTGTTGTGTGATGATAACTACTGCACTTCTCGTTTCTTCTGCAGACATCATATAGTTGCGACTTGTGAAATCCACCCTAAATTGCATTCCTGCACCCGCTCATCAATAAGACAAAATGAAAGTGTAACAATTCATATTTTTATGACACTTTTGCTTTGCGATTGACACTAAAAACGTCTCTTTCTATATCAATTCCTATAATAATATATAATGTGGAACTATAAGACAGGAAATCTGCATAGTCTTGCCTCATCAATCCCTTGTCATAACCTTCTGTTTGATAGAGTGGAACATCAATATTTTTTATAGACTGGAGCATCAATCTTTTCGCGCAAGGTGTGGTAATTAAATCTTGTTGTGTAGGTATTTCCCGGGTTTGAGTTTTCACATCATCATTCATCAATAGCATATGCGTCTGTAATTGAACGCCACGAATTGGACATATCTTCGAGTGGGGATCGAACTTTCATAATTATGTCATACACCTCTAAAACACAATCAAAGTACCTGACATGGACTTAACTTAGATTGCAGACAATGATTTTGTTGACTCATGTGAGAGTTCACTTAACAACTCATTACTAGATTAATTAGTTTGAGAGGGAAAAGATCTAGAGTGTAGGCCTCCTTTCATTAGCCTGAGAGTTCCCAATAGAGGGAAAACAAGATGGAAAGGAATTGGTCCTTTTTTGAGAGCACTCGTTCATTCGTGTTATGTGCCGCCCCAATCAAGTTCGTATGTTTTGCCTTCCCCAATGTATGACTGAAATTGAATAGCAAGGTATATTGATACAATAGATCTCAGAGGAAGACTTTATAATCGACATACTTAGTAACGAAGATCCTCGAAACACAACGCTGGAACGAAAACCACATATATATGGCCCAAAACCACACCCCGGTTTCACCTTCTTCCTCGACTGTGCGGAGAACAAAAAAAAAAAAAAAAAAAAAAAAAAAAATCAGGAACCAGCTGCTTTCACGTCTTGAAAACAAGATGTTAGGAATATCTGTTTAGATTTTTATCAGCAACCTAATGATTTATCTTAGCTCAGAAAGGTGATTAGTACTCTTAGTTCACTTGAACACTGTAAAAGAGGAAACTCACTAAGTATGATAGTCTAGCAAATCTTGTATAGGATGTTAGGTCTCGAAATGTAATTTTTATTTTCTGAAGAAGACCAAGAAGAAGGCATCCAGCAGGAAAAGTTCAACGGATTTGAAGATTTGAAGACTGCACAAGATTGCTGAAGACAAGGGTTTTTCAGATACCTATGTCCAGATATCTTGAAGAAACAAGTGTTTCGAAACACACGTGTTGCAAAAGATATCTGAGAATAAAAGGTTTCTGAGACGAGGAAAGTGTCCACAAATATCTACACTCAGATACCTTGGACATAAAATATGCTTCTGAAAAAGAAACATATTATAACAAGTTGTTTAAACAAGTGGTATCTGGAGCTATGATGATCTCTGGAAAAGAACGTGCAAAGCCTCAGAAAGCTTGCATAGTTCCGTTGGCACTACAGGACAAAGTATAGTACAGTGCATTAAATGCATGACGAAATGTCACGAACAAAAGTGTAACGAAGAAGAAGACAAACACTCTAAAGATTATACTCAGATATCAATAGTTTGAATTTGAGGCTTAAACGGATACTATTCAAACGGCACTCAAAATTCATCTATAAATATCAACACTTAGACTGCTTGAGTACACACACTGAACACCTTAGATCAATGAACTTATACTGAATACTCACACAAGCTCTCTCAAGCAAACTACTTACTTTCAAGCTTTCTGTTGCGACCAAAGCTCTTGATTCTAAGTAGCACAAAAGTTCTAAGTGTCATGATCCTTAACGAGCATTGTTATCTGTGAAGGAGTTGAACTAAGATTTCATATCTGAGATTCATTCTCTGGAACACTTACAATAGACTTGGGTCAGTAGAGAACAAGATACCATACATTGAAAAGTGTATTAAGTATACTTGATTCATAGAGCTATCTGAATAACTGAATAAGTTATTTAAGAAGCTCACCTGACAAACAAACCTAAAACCAACACCTTAAACTGCGTGGAGTACAGGAAGTACTTAGTTTGGGAAACTAAGGAATAACTCCAAGGTTATTGAGCACAGGAAGTACTTAGTTTGGGAAACTAAGGAACAACTCAAAAAGGTTTCTGAGTACAGGAAGTACTTGGCTGTGAAAGCCGGGGAATAACTCAGGGGGAACACTTGGTTGGGAACCTAGTGTATTTAGAAATCAAGAAAAGATATCTGTAAGGTTACCTCATTTATCTTAGTGGATTCTAGGTCTGAGAAAGACCGAAGTGGATTAGTTGAAGGATTACGCCACCTTCAGATACCACTATAAAAAGACTTGTGTTATTTACTCTCTGCAGCTTATTACTTGTTTTACTTATATTGCAAAGTACTTACACTTATCTTGCTGAACACGTGCACTTATGTTAGAAAAGTCTTCCGCTCTCTGAAATTAAGTATCAGATATCTACACAGATATATGAGAAACTGTGCTTATCGACAAAAGTTTTAAAAGACTATTCACCCCCCCCCTAGTCTTTTACTTTGCCGTTATCTGGACCAACACAAGATCCATAGCAAGAACACCAATTCTTTGGAAGAGATCTTGAGGTCCACCGGTACAAAGAGAGATAGTATAATGCCCCAGAGTTTGAAATAACTTCAAGAGATTAATAACAATTCACATACCAACAAGGTGCTTTTTATTTTCCTTTCAAACATTCGTCCACAAAAATTTCAAAGTATATGTAGGAATTTTTTAAAAATGTGTGACAAACTTACACTACAAGAAAATTCGGAAAATCCGACGTTATGGGGCGACGGATTTTATCCGTCGCCCCATAACGACGGATCGCTAATTGGGGCGACGGATTCTATCCGTCGCCCCAATCGGTGACGGATAATAGTTATCCGTCGCTAAATTGGGCGACGGATAATAATTATCCGTTGCCCAAGTTTGACTTTTAAAAAAAAAAGGAAATTATTAACGACGGATAATTTTATCCGTAGTTAATATTTTAATTTTTAAAAAAAAAAAACAAACTGGGTGACGGATAGATTATCCGTCGCCATCCGTCGCCCACTGGGCCGACGGATACGTGTCCGTCGGCCCAGTTTTCATATGTTCGGACAGAGAGCAGAATCTCTCATTTTCTTCATCTTCTTCATTCTTCCATCCTCATTTTCTTCTTCTCCTCAATCCGTTTTTCGGCCAATCATCCGTTATTCCGGCCAATCTTGGTGCCTAATCGAAGCCCGTGTGACAAGGAGTTTGATTCTTCGATCAATTTCATATTTCTACCGATTAATCAAGGTATTTTGGCTAAAACCCTAGTTTTTAAAAATTTGGAAATTTTGTTTATTTTGATTAATTTGAGCAATTATATGTATATATGATAAGTATGTAGTAGTTAGTTTAGTTAATTTCATCAATTATATGTTTTTTATTCAATTTGATATATATATAATTTGATAGTTAATTTAGTTAATGATATGTATATATGATAGGTATGATATGAATGTATGTAGTATGTTAAGTTTGGTATGTATGAATGTATGTAGTTAGTTTGATTTGTGTGTTAAGTATATATAGTTAGTTTAGTTAATTTGATATGTTTGTTAAGTATAGAAGTATGTAGTTTTGATTGGATAAATTTGTATGTTAAGTACGTAATTTGATATGAATATATGTAGTAATTCGATATGTATAGAGTAATTAGTTAATTTGATATGTAGTTAAGTATATAATATATGTACTAAGAGGTTGAAATGATTAAAATATATGCCCAATTTTGTAACATATCGAACACTTAATTATTAATTAATTTATAAGAAACATATAATAATTAACAATTAACCTCCACAATCTTCTTATCCGAATTGGAATCGATCTAATAAATTAAATACGATCTAATCAATTGGAACGTGTCAGGTTAAAAATAAAGTATACAATGAATTCCGACCGTTCATGGATGTATTTATCGATAAATGGCAGAGTTTCTAGGAGTTTTGTAGAAGGGGTTAAACGTTTCATCTCGTTTGCCATGGGACGTTCGGTTTGTGCAACTGGGGGTTGATAAAGTGTCCTTGCACATTGGAAACCTGCAGAAACAAGCAATTTATGACGCCTACAGCAGTATTCGAGCACTTGCGACGTTACAGATTCATGCCTGAGTATCATGTATGGATTCATCACGGTGAGGAAGCACCGTCCATGGCATACCTCCAATGGAGGGAGAGGCGGGGTTTGGGGCCGCCTATCGAGTGCCTTTCTACTTGTCGGAACATGTGTATGGTGTATTGGGAGGAGGATGTAGATCTGTTGGAATGCAAGTTCTGTGGTAGGGAGCGTCACAAGTGATGAGGAGGATCGTGCATGAGAATGAGGAGTTTCATCCGTTTTGTCTCTAGGCTTGTATAACTAGTAATCATTAGTTGATATATATATGAAACCAAACATTATGGTAAAATTGAAGCTGATGTAACTTATATTATGTAATGCCGTAACAATTGACTGGATCTAATATAACTTATATTACGTAGCAATTGATTGAATTATTGTGAAAATGATTTATTATCGTAAATGAAAGACCTCGATCTAATGAATTCAAACGTGTCAGGTTATTATCTAATTATTCAATGAATACCGATCGTTCATGGATGTATTGTCGTACTCTCAATGGCAGAGTTCAATGGAGTTTTCTGAAAGGGGTTGAAGGTTTCATTGCATTTGAAATGTCAAATCCGGCTTGTGTAAAGGATGAGTTGATAAAGTGCCCTTGTGCAATGAAACAATGCAGAAACAAGCAATACGTGGCTCCTAAAGTTGTAGTCCAGCACTTGAGGAAAAATGGATTCCTGCCTGGGTATCAGGTATGGAATCATCGTGGTGAGGAAGCAGCACCGTCCAATACATATGACCAATACAGACAGCGTGGAAGGAAGAGAAAAAATGAACAAGTCGGGGAACAAAGTACATCTGAAGGCGATGCTATTCGAGCTCGAGTTGAACAAATGGTGTATGATCTTTGCGGTAGTTCGAGGACACAACTAACACTGAAACCGAGGTGGAGGTGGAGGAACCACCGAATCCCGAGGATCAGTTGTTCTTTGACTTGTTAGAATCATCAAGGAAGCCGGTTTATCCGGGGTGTAAGCTCACTGAGTTGTCTTTGTTGGCTCGGCTAATGAGTTGTAAGGCTAACGGCCAGCAATATGAAACGAGCTTTAATGAATGGGTTGACGTAATGTCGGACCTTTGTCCTGAAGAAAACCTAGTTCCCACCAACTTTTACCAAGCGAAGAAAAAGATGCGGGGTTTAGGGCTGCCTGTGGTAACCATAGACTGTTGTCCGAAAATGTGCATGATATATTGGGAGGAGGATGCAGATCTAATAGAGTGCAAGTTCTGTGGTAAGGAACGGTACAAGCGCTACAAGGAGGGGGCTGCAAAGAAACGACAGAAGAAAAATCTCCCACATAAGAAAATGTGGTACTTCCCTCTAGCACCTCGTTTGAAAAGATTGTATGCTTCAAGTGCTTCTGCGGAAAAAATGCGGTGGCACAAGGAGCGAGTAATCTCGGATAATGCAGAAGATGGTAGAATGGACCATCCAGCAGACTCACCCGCATGGAAATCGTTTGACAAGACATATCCAGAGTTTGCAGCCGAATCTAGAAATGTACGATTGGGACTTTGTACGGATGGTTTTAACCCGTTCGGGAGTGAACGTAAATACTCTTGTTGGCCAGTTATGCTCACACCGTACAATCTGCCCCCCGGTGAGTGCATGAAGGAGCCATTCATGTTTCTGACTGCGTTGGTGCCTGGGCCGAAAGATCCTGGACTGACATTGGATGTTTTCTTGCAACCCCTAATCAAGGAGCTGATCGATTGTGGACGGATGGTATCCCTACATATGATGTGTCGACAAAAATGAACTTCACCTTGAGAGCAGCTCTTCTTTGGACCGTCAGTGACTTCCCTGCGTACTCCATGCTATCTGGAAGGAAAACCGCAGGGAAATATGCATGTCCACATTGCTTGGAGGATACAGATGCATTTAGACTGAAGGTTAGTGGAAAATTTTGTTGGTTTGATTGTCATCGTAGGCTGCTAGAAAGTGACCATCCGTTCAGGAAGAACAAGGATCAATTCTTGAAAAATAAAGTAGTCAACAAAAAAGCCCCGACAAGACTTACTGGTGCACAAATTCTTGCGGAGATTGATAGGTTGGGTCTTATGAAGGTCACTGAACTTGGGTGGATGAAGCATAACGAGAAAATTGGTAAAACATGTGGTTGGAGGAAGAGAAGCATCTTCTGGGACTTGCCTTACTGGAGCAGTCTTCTTATCCGTCACAACTTAGATTTCATGCACATTGAGAAGAACGTGTTCGAGAACTTATTCAATACACTTTGCAACAGTGAGGGAAAAACAAAGGACCACGCGAAGTCTAGATCCGAGTTGTCCACGTGGTGTAAAAGGCCTGAGTTGACAAAGAAGGATGAGAATGGTAAGTAGCCGAAAGCGTGCTACACAATTGACAACGCTTGTAGGTCAATTTTGTTTGATTGGGTGAGGGCATTGAGTTTTCCAGATAATTACGCCTCAAATTTAGAGAGGTGTGTGGATTTGAAGAAGACAAAGGTTTATGGGATGAAGAGCCACGACTGTCATGTGTTCATGGAGAGGCTTATCCCGGTAGCATTTCGAGAGTCGCTCAAAGCAGTATGGTGCTATCACCGAGTTGAGCTTATTTTTCAAAAATTTAGGCACAAGGGTGGTTCATGATAAAGTGTTGGAAAATCTTGAAAGGAACATACCATTGATTCTATGTAAGCTCGAGCGTATCTTTCCACCGAGCTGGTTTGATTCTATGGAGCACTTGTCGGTTCACCTTCCTCATGAAGCGAGACTTCTTTGGACTGTTCGATGTCGATGGATGTATCCATTCGAGAGGTACTTGGGAAATTGAAGAAGTATGTCAACAACAAAGGTAAACTGAAGGTTCTATTGCCAATGCCTACCTTCGAGGAAAGCGCAACCTTCGCTCTTATTACTTTGTGAACACGTCCCTACGAAGACATCAAGGCTCAAACGGTCACATTCGTAGTTCAAGCGGATGATGAGTTTTCCCTATCATCTTGAGGTCGGGAGACCTCTTAGTGCGACTAAGAAAGAATATCTTACGGATAAAGAGTTGAAAGCAGCTCAATATTATGTCCTCACGAATTGTGCTGAGGTTGACCAGTATATAGTACTATTTGCGAGGTGAGCAACCATTTATTTAAATTTTAATATAGCTACGCAAGTCTCTACTTCAATTATAGACTTATCATCGAATCAATGTTTGCAGTTTTTTCAAAAAGCGTTGTTTGGAAGAAAATCCTCAGATGACAGAGGATACAATAGAGGAACTACTTGACTCTAAAATTCCTACAGAATTTCCAGATTGGTTCCGAGCGTATGTCCGGAATCCAATTAACAATGTCACATGCATATACTTAAAGGCTCTCCCAGAAGGGCCATTCAAAAAGGTCTACACATTCCCAGGTTATATAGTCAATGGCCTTAGGTTCCACACGACTGAATGTAACACGGCCATGGCGACAAGCAACTCCGGGGTGTGTGTTAAGGGTTCAAAAGATTATGGAGACGCTACTTTGTTTGATTTCCACGGCAAGCTAAAACGAATTGTGAGGATTGAATATTCTGGCTTGCCATTGAAACGAACCTTCTTGTTTGATGTTGAGTGGTATGATCCTAATCCAGGAGGTACGAGGAAGAACGAGCAGTATGAAATGGTTGATGTGAACCAAAAGAAGAGGTACCGAACCAAGTATGAACCATTTATTCTGGCGACTCAAGCACGACAAGTGGTGTTTCTTGAATATCCAAGCAGGAAACGCGATAAGGGGGAATGATTAGACGACAGGGATAGTAGTTGTGGGTCGGGGACAGGGTCAGACGACAGGGAGGGCTCCGATGGTCCGGGCAGCAGGTCTCGGATTCCTGAGACCCCCCCGGCAGGAAAGAGCAGTCGTGGCTCGACCGATCGGCCTGACACATCTTTGGAGGACGACCACGACGATTGTCCCTACCTCGTGTTCGATCCAAACCATCCCAACGTCACGTGGGACGGCTTGCCAGTGATTTTCCCTGTTGATACTACCAAGTAAGTATTATACATTCTTCTTAAATATGTAAAACATAACTTATAATGATAGTTGACAAGTATATATTGTTATACTAAAGTAATATATATTCGTTTCTTGTATCTTATACATAGACAACAGCTTATGGCCTCGGGAGGTGCACAACAAACTAGGTGACATCTTAGGAGCGGAGAAAACCAAGGCGGTGGTGAGTGTTGGAGCCACATCTCGGAGCGCATGAGGGCCGAGTACTTCGATGAGCTGAGGGTAAGTTAAAATATGGCATTCCTTCGTTTGTAATTATAATCATTTTAATATGAGTGGTATGTTAGCCACTGTATGTGAGTGGTATGTTAGCCACTTTATTTGGGTGATATGTTAGTCACCATTGTGTTAGTAAAATTTAGGACAATGTGAGTGGTATGTTAGCCACTATATGTGAGTCGTATGTTAGCCACTTTGTTTAGGTGATATGTTAGTCACCATATCTGTTATGTTGTTGTATCTTGTTAAATTGATGTAACATGGTGAGGTTATACATGTATTGACTTTGGATGTTGTATGAATTGGGAGTGTAGAAGGAGTACTTCATTCCCAGCAGGTTGATCCCACAGATCTGGCGTGTTTACGAGACTATGGGATCCAAACTGTACAGGGATATGGTCTGTTCGTGGAAGGCCATTCGGGATCGGGGTGGTGAAATCCCTCCACAGGTTGATCCAGCGGAGTGGGCCCTTTGGGATGCCTACTGGCGCCGAATCGATGTCGGGCGTTGCCTACACCAAGCGAGTAACCGCCATCCCGATCGTCTGGCAGAAGGGCGTTCACGACCTTGGGAGGCGATCTCATCGCGATTATTATCAATCAGTGCGTATATATGTGTTTTGCAATCTAGCATTACGTGTATGTATGAAGTCTCTGCTTGCTCTATTACTTGTAGATGATAAATTGTTGACTAGATCTGGTTTGATTCGGTGTACGGGGAGGTGACATCCAAGTATGCCATCTTCAAGAAGGCTGCGAAGGCGGGGTATGGACCATTGACCGGGCCTCGTCTATCATGATATGTTTATGTTGCTTAAAGTTCATATTTGTACACTATTACAAGTTACTTTTTAAAAGCGATGGCGATCATGATATCTGCTATTTACGATTTCAGTGAGGTTGATGCTTTCGGTGGCGGCGGGGAGGACGGGTGATGTGTTGTCAATTGAACAAGTTGACAACATCTTCCTAGAGGTCAACAAACCGGACAAGAAAGGACGAATATATGTACTCGGGAGCCTCAGTTTGAGCCTAGCTAGTCCGGGGTGCTCCTCATCATCATCCCAGCAGTCCAGACGTCCGGTTTACACACAGGACCAGGTCTCGGAAATGGTGCAGTCGCAGGTCCGGGAACAGGTTGCTCGGCTAACTCAAGAGATGGAGCAACAAAGGGACGCGATGGAGCGACACGCCAGAGAACAAAGGGAGGAGAACGAGCGCCTTGATTCTGAATGGGCGATTCATGTCCAGTTCGCCATCACCCATCCCCGTCGATAGCTAATTAGTTATGTATCGTATGTTGGATTTTTTTCATATTTACACTTGTGTGGATAATTTCTCGACCGGATATTACTTTTTTATTCAAAATTTATTGAAATATTTTACGTATTATTCATTATTATCGAACATTATATTGATTAAATAGGTGAACTACGAAAACGAGGATTAATATAAAATAAATAGTAGCGGAATTAGTAGCGGATTCACGGTGGAATTAGTGACGGAAATTGAGTGGCGGAATTAGTGGCGAATTTGATTCCGTCACTAATTCCAATAAAATATTGACGACGGATAGAATCTATCCGTCGTTACCTTTTTGACGGATAGATTCTATCCGTCGTCCGGTTAGCGACGGATAGATTCTATCCGTTATATTCGATTAAAAAAGGTCAAACATATAATCATTCAATCCGTCGCATATTGACGTGACGGATTATCTATCCGTCGCTGACTCCGGTGGCGACGGATTTTATCCGTCGCCCGATCGGTCGCCAGGGCTGGGGCGACGGATCGCTGGGCTGAAGCGACGGATTTATCCGTCGCCCCAGCCCAGTTTTTTTGTAGTGTTAGAAGTCTATCGATTGTTCACAAGTGATGAGAAAAATGTGTTAGTATACGGGACTTTCTACTAGGGGACAACATATCATCCCAGTCAGAAAAGATTAAAACCATTATGAGAAGTCTTAATCATAACTGGGATCACACAAAGTTTTTCTACTTTAACCAAGGAATGCCAGATATCACTCCTGTGGAACTTTTCTCTCACCTTGCCACTGTTGACTATGAGACAACTCAAAGGGAACAAACAACTGAGAAGTTGCAGAGTGTTGCTCAAGGAATTTCTGAAAAGAAGAAAGGCAAGGATATGACTGAGGATGCTCTTGCTGTAAAGCAAATGGGAAAATATGTCAGTCGAGAAATTGAGAGAAGAAAAGCCAAAGAGAAGCTGAAAAAGCATCTAGGCTCAAACTATCACCAGTACAAAAATATGCAAAGCTCGCTGAACAAGCCAGCTAAAAAAGCATCAAGTACTGAGGAAGCAGAAATCGGAAATGATATATGTTTCTATTGTCAGAAACCTGGTCATTTCAAGAAGGATTGTCCTGCCTTCAACAAACTTAAGATAGGTGACAAGAAAGATAGAAGAATCTTCAAAAGAAGTCAAAGAGCTATGCTCACTGAAGAAAGGAAAAAGATTCAACTTCAACTAGATGCTCTAGATATTGAGTAAATGCGATTACGAGGATGAGGATTGGATGATTCCACCGCCTTCCCCAGAAATATGCGGTGTTTCTCATGAAGTAATTGACTTTGGTCAAAAGAAGAAAGAAGTGTGTGGAATGGCTGAAGAAATCTTCCCCGATATCTCCAATATTGAACCTTGTCTAATGGCTGATGAGGTAACACATACTTCCTGTTATACTTATGAAAGTGATGAAGAAGGAATCAAAGAACTGGAAAATCTCATAAAATAAATTGATCTTTACAAAAGAGAATTTCTAATGTTCCGAGCTAGAGCCGAAAAATTCGAAGAAGAAAAGAATTCTCTTGCAAAGGAAAATTCTCAATTAATCAAGATATATGAGAAAAAGGATGCTGAAAATGCATTTCTCAAGGCTCAGATATCTGAGACCGAAAAGTCACATAAAGAAGCAATGGCTAATCTTCAAAAGAAATATGAAGGTCTTCTTTCTGAGAATAAGGAACTCAAAAGGAAAGAACTATCTTTTCAATCTTATGCCAAAGCTAGTGACACTCTTACTAAAGTACAGTCTTATTTAAGAGATCCTTCAGAAAAGAGAGGACTTGGGCTGGAAACACACACAGATAGTTCCACCACTCTGAATAAGAGTAATAAAGGACTAACATTAAATGGTGCTCGACAAGGTGATTCCCAAACAATCTGACATCGATTGAAAGCTAAGATTCGTGAAAGGAAAGCGATTCGACCAAGCCTTTGTGGGAAAAACAAGTCCAAAAGAAAGCTAGGGAAATGTCTGAAAAGACACATAACACTGAGAAGTGCAATCACCCACAGTGCTATGTCTCTCAAAAAGGAAAAATTGCAGGAGCTGGCAAATTTTCTTATGTCACGTTTTCTGGAAAGAAAATTGATCATCCAGAGACTAGCAAAGCTGCTGGAGAGAGATCTCAGACAGCATCAGGTGCTCGGAATGGTATTGGCTATAAAGCCATCGGGAAACAACTTGCTCACGAATACAAACAAGAGCAAGAACGATGGTTAAAGGCTAGAATTGCTCACAGCAATTATCAGAAGTGGAAGATAAATCAAGCCACTGAAAATCTGAATGCCAGGGCTAGAAGAAATCGGCTAGAAAGCTAAGTTCTTTGAAAGCAGACTTAGAAATCTGACAGGTATCTGAAAGCACCAAATGGAGCACCTAGGAACACACCAAGGAAGAAAATAGTTTTTAACAACAATGATACCAATCATTTAACTAAGATTCCTCCTTATGTTCCTGTTAGACAAAAGAATGTTCCTAAGAAATTCATTCAAAAATGGATTCCTACTGGAAGATTCTTTAGTCCAGATGGTTCCATTGTTGGTATGCGAACCTAATCTCCTGTTTCCTGTTTTGTGCAGAACACTCTAAAGACTAACTCAAAGTGGCATTTTGATAGTGGATGTGGGAAGCACATGACAGGAGACAAAGCAAATATGATTAACTACAAAAAATGCAATGATGGACCAATTATTAGGTTTGCTGGAGGAGATGAAAATCCAACAATAGGTTTTGGAAATTTGAAATTCGGAGCCCTCACAATCTCTGAAGTACTTCATGTAAAGGGATTGAAATATAATCTCCTAAGCATGAGTCAACTAGTAGACAAAGGGTACTCTGTCAAGATCAAGTCAAAACTATGTAAAGTGATTGACAATGAGTCAAAGCAGACAGTCTTGGTTGCAAGGCGTAAAGGAAATCTTTATGTTGCTGATTGGGCATCCGCTACAACCGAAGAATGTCTCATGGTGAGTCAATCTGGCCACACTGAAGAAAATTGGCTATGGCATAAAAGAATGAGTCACTTGAATATCAAAACTCTGAATAAGCTAGCCAAGAAAGAGTTGGTGGTTGGTTTATCCAAAATGGCATATAGAAAAGAAGGTGTATGCTCAGCTTGCCAAATGGGAAAACAATCCAAAACATCTTTCAAGTCTAAGACTAGACATTCCAGTGAAAGGCCACTGCAATTGTTACATATGGATTTGTTTGAATCCTCAGTAACTAGTTATGCAGGAAAGAAGTATGGTCTGGTTGTTGTTGATGATTACTCAAGATTCACTTGGGTTGTCTTTCTCAAACACAAATCTGATGCAAGGGTTGAGATACCTAACTTGCTGAATAAGCTCATAGTCATGAAAATGACAAGGTATCTGTGTCGAATGCAGACCATGGTACTGAATTTGTGAACCAGTACATCAAAGAGTTTTGTACCTGCAAAGGTATACAACATCAACTATCTTCTGTAAGGACACCACAACAAAATGGTGTTGCTGAAAGAAAGAATAGGACCCTAAAAGAAGCAGCAAGGACAATGCTTGCTGACACTGAAATAAGTGAAATATATTGGGTTGAAGCTGTAAACACAGCAGGCTACACTCAAAATAGATGTTTGATTAACAAACACCATGACAAAACTCCGTACGAGCTTTTCATTGGTAGACCACCTAGTATCAAACATCTAAGGGTGTTTGGTTGCAGATATTTTGTTCTTAACAATGGAAAAGAATACTTGAGAACATTTCAACCAAAGGCAGATGAAGGAGTATTTCTTGGTTATTCTCTGAATAGCAAAGCCTACAGAATCTACAACAAAAGAACACAAAAGATCAAGGAAGCTATTCATGTAGTATTCTATGAAGGAGACAAGAAAGTACTCTTGAATGATGATCTCTCAGATAGGTTCAAAGAACTAATGATTAAAGATTCTGAAAAAGTGTTGGTCCAGATAACGGCAAAGTAAAAGACTAGAGGGGGGGGGGGGGGGTGAATAGTCTTTTAAAACTTTTGTCGATAAACACGATTCTCGAGCACAGGGGTTTCGATACTTAAATTCGAGGCGGAAGACTTTAAGATAGGTAAGTGCGAGAAATAATAAGTAAGTGTGTGTGCTTTCGAAATGTAAATCTGAAGGTAAATAACACAGCAAGTATAGTGGTATCTGGAGGTGGCGTAATCCTCCAACTAATCCACTTCGGTCTTTCTGAGACCTAGAATTCACTAGAACAGATAATTGAGTTCACCTTACAATAATCCTTATTCTAAGATTACTAAACAAATGGTTCCCAACCAAATGTTCCCCCTGAGTTATTCCCCAGCTCCTAGAGCTAAGTACTTCCTCTACTCAGATAACCTTGGAGTTATTCCCTGATTTTCCAAATCAAGTACTTCCTCTACTCCACGCCTTGATGGTGTTGGTTATAAGGTTTGTCAGAGAGGCTTCTCGTATAACTTTTCAGTTATGTTTTCAGAGAGCCTAATAGAACAAGACTACTTAATGGAAGAGAAAACAATCCACCACTTAATCATTTCAAATGATATTCAATTTTAGTTGAATTAAGTGCAGAAAGTAAAGATCAACCAAATCACAAGAAGTGATCTTTGCTGATAAGTTGTCATCTATTAAAATATATCTGAGAGTATGATCTTCAGATAGGTACAGTTTACAGAGTAAGATGCAACTTTTACAGATAGAGAATTTCAGAAACAATCAGCAAGATTACAAAAATAAAACACACTAAGTAAATTAGAACAAAGGAGAGTCCAAGCTCCAAGAGAGTATTCTAATGTTACTAGTCTTCAAGTCTTCAGAAACACAACTTGGGTTCAGATACCTCAAGTTCTTCAACACCCTTTCTGGATCAGTTGACATGATCATCCACTTTTCTGCATTCTTGGACATAGTCATAAAGAATCCTTCTGACAGAGAGCTCTGTCTTTCTGGATAAGTCACATATTTCATGGTAACTCTTTCCAAGCTTGTGATTCTTCCGCAGAAAATGTTTGACCCAGAAGTACTTTCCCCAGACCCAGGCATGGTCTACTTGCAGCTGAGATAGGTTGAAATACTTGTATATTTCTTCCAGATAGTGTATATCATCTAGGTATTCATCCAATGTCATATAGAATGACTCATAGGTTGAAACACCTAGTTTGTTCTTCCTGCTGTAGCTACCATCCAATTTTCTTACCTTGTGTACATCATCAGGTTTTGGGTAAGGATAGGCAAAAGAAAGATCCATCTTTCTGGCTTCATTCCTCTTTTCTACTTCAAAGTTTAACCAGGCATGAAGGTGCTCAGGTTTTAGCAATTCTGGCTTGCCTTCTCTCCATTTCAGGATCTGGTTGAGGATGGGAGTTGGAAACTTATCATTGACAAGTAGATGTTGTAGTTCCAGAATCCAATACCCTCTCTTGTTCAGAATGCACCTATATGAAGATTCTTCATTACTAGTCTTCATATACTCAATGTGGGCATCAGTTGGACTTTCTTGATGTGTTTCATTGTTTACTCTGCCAAACTGGAAATCCCTTCTTGCTTTTCTGTTTGGTGGCCTTCTGTTAGGAGATCCTCTAACCCTTTCTTCCTGCCTTGGGGCTGTGCTGGTGGATGTTCCTTGTATAGACTTGGTGTTGCCAGAAGGAGTTACATGCTATGGCTTCTTTGCCAGAGGAGGTTGTGAAGTAGTTGCTTGTCTCTTTTTCTTGTGAAGTGGATGTTCATCAGAATCATCCTCATCATCATTGTAGTCCAAAATTGGAGACTTGCAGCTTTCTTGGCCTCTTACTTCTCCTTCTTCCTTTTCTTCTTCTTTAGAAGTCTTCTTCTCTTCTGAGATTCTAAGGGACTTGGTCCCCCTAGTGATCATACTTCTCAGCCTTCTGGCTGGTTGATCTGGAACAACTTCTTCAGCAAGGGTGTCTCCAGTGGTGTCCTTAATGACAAGTTGACTTGAGGAGGGAGGATTTGATTGTTTTCTTTTTCTTCCTCTGCCTTTCTGAGGCATCTCTTCTTCTTCCCCCTTAGTCATGAATGACTGACTCATGATAGCATAAGCTTCAGAGAGAGTTTCAAAGTTTTCCTGGAGATTGTTGTGCACCCTGACTAATTCTTGAAGTTCCTTCTTGACTTTCGTGTTACATCTAACCAGTTCCTGCTCCTTTGTGTTGAGCCCTTCAAGTGGCCTTAGGATAGCGTTGGCTTGCAGGACAGCATGGCTGGCTTCATTCAATGCTGCATTAGCATTGTTACAATCCTCATCCCTGACCAACCCTAGGTCTTTATGAGAGAGAGCGATGCTAGTTGCTCTGTTGAGTAAAGCAGCAGCCAAAGGCTTCATCTCTTCTGGGACCGATTTTAGCACTTCTGTATCTTGGGCAACTAGTGTCTTTCTGAGTTCTAAAAAGACACTGTTCCTTGCACGGTGCTCTTCACTTCTTGAACTACTTGGTGCAGAGAATATATGAGGAGCAAGTAGGGCTCTTTTGTGTTGTGTGACAAGTCTCTCATCTTCTGCTTCAGTGATCAAGTTGTGGGTTTCAGCATCACTATCATAATCATTTTCTTGGATTGTTTGCAGATTGACAATCTTCTTCTGCTTTCCATCAAGTGTGCTGGCCTTCTGAGAAGATGTAGAAGGTCTTTCTGATGCAGTCTCAGCATCATGCTCTTCATCATCATTGTCATCCATTGCATCTATTTCAGCAGCTGTGACAACAATGGAATTCTTCAAATTTCTTTGCTCATCTAGGAGTGCCAATTCTTTGGCATTAGCTTCTTCGAGCTTTTTGATTTTGGCTTCCTTTTCATCAACAAGAGCTTGAGTCTCAATGTTGATTCTCTTCTCTTCTTCCAATACCTTTCTGAGTTGTTCAATTCTAAACTCAGTGGCTGAAATTTCTTCTAAGGCATCATTGTGTTCAGCCTGTTGGGTATCTTGATGAGACTTGGGAGGTGATGATGATGGAGCTTTCTGAGCAATTGAGGGAGTAGCCTTTTCTCCACTTTCTTTGCTAGATTTCTGAATCCCGCCTTGTCCAGGTTGGGGATCATCATTCTAATCATCATCACTCTTGTTCTTTGTTTCTTGGTTTGGATGCTCAGAGGGAGGTTCTTGATAATCATTTTCGTCCATCTCCTCGTCATCATCTGAAACCAGGTTGATCACATTTGGGAATGTAATCATCCTTCCATTAACTTCTTCTTGTTCAGCAGGATAAGTAGTGAGCTTGCTGGGCAAGGCAGGATGGGTAACCATCTGCTCTTGGGTTTGAGCATCCGCAGACTTGAAATCTGCTATAAGTCTTTGTGCTACTTCATGAATGAAGTCTTCATGCATTAGAGTGGCAAATGAGTAGGACTCTGTAGGGAACAATGCATGGATATAATCCTCCAGATTTAGGGCAATTGCTCTCTTTTCTGGGATGTCGATTACTCTGGCTACTTCAGAAAGGTCAGCCTTTCTGAGTTTCTGCCATTGTCTGAAGCACTTGAGATGTTTCTTTAAGGTGTGCTTCTGGAAGGCCTTGAGTAAATCAACTGGCACTAGACTTTGAGCCTGAAAGAAAGTGTTCAAGTTAGTTTTGTTCAAACCACTTGTGTTAGTATTTGTGCGTAAATGAGCTTCGAGCATACAATGTAGAAACACTAGGCTCATCTGCTTGTATTTTTGCTTGCTTGGGCACAGAGGCCTCAGATACTTTGGTGTGAGGAGAAGTTTTATCCTCATTAACCTTTCTTTCTGCTTGAACCTGAGAGTTAAAATCAAACATGTTTAGAAACTTTTAACAGAAAAAATAGGTGGAAAAGTGCTTTCTGAGACTTCACTTACTTCCAAGTGAGGAAGCTCAGTAGCATGTTCCTCAGAAACCTTGGGGGTTTCTGGCACCTTTTCTGCAGATACTGCTTGTTCAGCAGTTTTAGTTTCTTTTGGAGGAGATGGCACAACTGTTTCTCCATCCAATTGTTCTTCTGACTGAGCCTGTAAGAACAAACATAAGAGATTTTAGTAGTGAGTTTTCCAGAGCATTCGTTGAAGAAGACTATTACTGATTACTTACCTTCTCAGCAGAAGGCTCAGTAAATACTTCCTCAGAAAGCTTTTCAGCTTCTGGAATCTCTAGGTTTTGGGGTGTTGGTTCCACCACCACTACTTCCTCAGTTGGAGCCTAAGAAGAGGCATTAAGAATATTAGAACATAAGAGCAATTTTAGTTAGTTATTTCTTGTTCAGAGATAACTTTTACTACCTGTGGGACAGGCTCTTCTTGATGTTCTGAGGTTGGAGGAACCTCTTCTTGATTCAAGGGGGTGGACAGGTTTTCTTCCCCCTGAAAGTGTGTCTCCAAGTTGGCCTGTAACAAATACAGCTTATGAGTAACAAGTTAACATACAATTATGTTGACATGTTAGATACAAACTATCTTTGTTACCTGAATAGAGTCAGGCTGATCATTGATCTCTTGAACTTGTGGTGATTCCACAGTCTCTCTGTGCTCATTATTGATCTCCTCTGCAGTATCATTCTGAGTCTCCATCTCAGTTTGATCCCTTTCTGAGAGTTGAGCTTTCTCAGAAGGTTGAGGAACCTGTTCAAGAACAGGGTTTTCTTCAGCAAAATTAAGTGCTGGCATTGTGAATGTGGAAGCAATGGCAACATCTTCCATCATTCTATCTTCCTCACCCAGGCCTTCTTCTTCCTGCTGGGCAGAGGGGCTCTTATCTTTCTGAAGAGCTGAGCTTGATGCTCCTCCATGGGTTTCATACTTGAATCTTTTGAGTACTTTTGCAAGTACTTCATCATCCTCAGAATCACTATTCTGTGTTGGTGCAGACCCATCTATGATATTTCTATCATCTCTGGAGAGTTCTGGAGCATTACGGTTCGGACTCTTGGGGCATTCTGAGTTGCCTTCGAAGTCCAACATCTTCTGAGACCTTGTCTCCAGAAGGTTGTACCTCTTGTATGATTAGGGACTTGGAGGCTCTTTTGCTATGAGTCCTCTTTCTCTTGGCAACTGGAGGTTTAGCTTTGGCTTGCTCAGAGACCTCCTCACCTTGTTGTGCATTTTCTTATGCTTCTGCCTTTCTGAGTGCGTTCTCAGCAGCAAGTTTCTCCTCTTCTTCAAAAGCGTGTCTGAAAAGGGAGTTGGTGACTGGGATTTCCTGCCTCTCTTTGAGAGTGATTCCCATTGTTTCCAGAATGTAACAGATTCTGAGACCAAAGTGCATATTAGCCTTTGGCTCAGCAAGGCCATTGATGATTTTGGGCTCAAATTCCTCAATATGTCCAAGAAATTTGTTGAAGGCGTACTTCCCCCAATTGAAGTGGGTTTCTTGCCCTTCATGCTTCTTGTTCAGAAGATGCATCATCATCCATCTCTCCATGCTTATCTGGTCTACTCCACATTTGTTGCCATCAAAGCAACGAACCAGAATAAGAGATAAAGTACTCCAGTGTTTCTGGAGATGACTAGTTCTGATGGCCTTCAGAACAAAGTCTCCTGGGCAACCTTTTGCATTTTCTAACTGGATTGCTTCAAATAGCTCTTTGACGCCTTGAATCATGGAAGCGTCCTTGATGTTGATGTCTTCAAATGTTCCTCGATTTTTCAATTGGAATATCTTGCAGAAAGTCTTGCAGTCTAGAACAATTTCTTGTCCTTGGACTTCAGTCTGCATGTATTTTTCTTCTTCATCATTCACAACTTTTGTGAAGATTTTAGAGTTGTTATAGAACTCCAGTACATCCAGTGTGTATAGTCCACTGGGTGCAGCAGATAGAAGCTTGTAGATATGGGAGTTCTTCAGCATTTCCAATATCAGTTTCCTTTCTGGTTTTGAAGATATAACTGCTGATACATATCTCTTTACTAGAAAGGCTCCCCAATTCATTTTGTGTTTAGGGTTCCAGTCCGATGGGGTAAACTTTCCTCCTTGCTTTTCAGCAGGTGCAAAGGATGTTGCCTTAGGGTTCTTGGTGGTCATCTTCTTGGGTGCCATCTCTTATATAGAGTTTAGAGCGAGTGTTTTTCAGATGAATATTGCACAATTAATCGAGATTAGTCTATCTTTTCAGAAGACTAAGCACAAGACGTTGAGTTTTGCAGAAATCTTGAGAGATTTTGCTGTTTTGATGCAAGTTTGAAATTTCGAAATTGGTAAAAGTGTTTGTTTTTTGCCCAAATCCTACATATATAGCAGACAAAGTGTACATAGATACAACATACATATAGCTGAATATGAATGCGTGGCTTTGCATCTGCATAGGCATGGTACGTCCTTTGTACTTCATTAAATGCGTAGTGGGCCATGTCTGCATTTCTCAACAGACATTACTTGCTTTGTTTTAATCTCAACCGTTGAGATCAAACGTTTATTCATCAAGGGCTTATATTGAATATCTTGTAATGATATCAATCAACAAATGGTAATGTGCCGACTTGATGGATTTTTAATATGCTACATTCATTGTGTCACTTGGTAAAGAGTAGGAACACTTAATCGTTTGAGCTTATCATTCTGAGTGTCAAGTCCTTATATATATATTGTTTATCAATAAAATGATAAAAATACAAGACATTGCACATGTTTGACTTTTAGAACTTATACCTTTTGGGCTTTGTGTGTCCATTTCTCTTTATGAATACATAGCTTTCTGAATTCAAGTGTCAGAAGCTTCAATTGTTTGAATGTATTTGACCCACTCTCAGTAAGTAAGTTCTAGTTTTATTTACTTATTAAGTGTGTACCGACCTTTGCCTTTCTGGATACCCGTTCCAGAAATGTTTTGCCTTTCTGAGTGTTGCTGCTCAGAAACCTTTGCATCACTTCTTATCAACTTGGCTTTCTGAGAACCTGTTCTCAGAGGCCTACTCACTTATTCAGTCTTTTAGAGATTCAGGATAATTTTTCAGTCCTTAGGCAACTCCATTAATCCAAGATTATGTCTTAAGGTCAAGAACCGGCTTTCTTGTAAGGGCTTAGTGAAGATATCTGCAAGTTGGTCTTCTGTGCCAATCTTGAGTATCTCTATATTGCCTTTCTCAACATGGTCTCTGATGAAGTGGTGTCTAACATCAATGTGCTTTGTTCTGGCATGGAATTTGGGGTTCTGTGTGATTGCAATTGCACTTATGTTATCACAGAAAATGGGAGTTTTCTCTTCATTGAGTCCATAGTCTCTGAGTTGTTGTTGAATCCACAGAATTTGTGTTGCACAACAACCAGCAGCAATATAGTCAGCCTCTGTGGTAGAAGTTGCAATTGAGTTTTGTTTCTTGCTAAACCATGAGATAAGTCTAGTTCCCAGAAACTGACAAGTTCCTGAGGTACTTTTCCTATCAAGCATTGATCCAGCATAATCAGCATCTGAGTAACCAGCCAAACTCAATCCACTTTCTTTAGGATACCACAAACCTACATCTACTGTACCTTTCACATACCTTAATATTTTTCATAGCAATGTTGTAGTGTGCTTGCATTGGATTTGTTTGAAATCTAGCACATACTCCAACTGCATATTGAATATCAGGTCTGCTTGCAGTAAGGTGAAGTAGTGAACCTATCAATTTCCTATACTTGTGTTCATCAACACTCTTATCTGATTCAGTATAGGTCATCTTGGTTCCTATGCTCATAGGTATCTTAGCATTCTTTTTAGAAGGCTTAAGTTTAAACTTTGTGAGCATGTCTTTTGCATACTTTGTCTGACTAATGAATATTCCATCATTGAGTTGCTTGACTTGCAATCCTATAAAATAGTTCAATTCTCCCATCATGCTCATCTCAAACTTACTTTTCATGAGATTTGCAAAGTCATCACAAAGTTGCTTGTCCTTAAATCCAAATATGATGTCATCAACATATACTTGAACTAAGAGTAGTTTCCATCATGGTTTAAAGTAAATAGAGTTTTATCAACTTCACTTTTCTTGAAACCACTTTCCAGAAGGTATTTGGCCAAAGTGTCATACCATGCTCTTGGAGCCTGTTTCAGTCCATAAAGAGCTTTCTGTATCTTATAGACCATTCTACTTTCTGAGGAAACTTCAAAACCAGGTGGTTGTTCAACATAGACTTCCTCAGCAAGTTCACCATTCAAGAATGCACTTTTGACATCCATCTGATAAACTTTAAAGTCTTTATGAGCTGCAAAGGCTAGAAAGAGTCTTATTGCATCCAATCTGGCAACAGGTGCATATGACTCATCAAAATCTAAACCTTCAGTCTGGATGAATCCCTTGGCAACCAACCTTGCTTTGTTTCTGGTTATTTCACCAGATTCATTCATCTTGTTTCTGAAAACCCACTTAGTTCCAATCACAGATATTCCTTCTACAAATGGAACTAGTTTCCAGACATTGTTTCTTTCAAACTAATCCAACTCTTCTTGCATTGCAGAGATCCAGTCTTGGTCTCTTAATGCTTCTTCTATAGTTTTTGGTTCAATGTTTGAGATAAAACATCCAAAGAGAGAATTAGCATTTTCAGCTATTGGTCTCCTAGTCCTAACACCTTGATTGATTGGTCCAATTACATCTTTTGCAGGATGATCCTTGATCCATCTCATCATGGGTTTAGGGCTAGTAGGGTCAACGTCTATGTGATCTGAATGTGAATCACTATGATTATGACTTGATACTTCTTGAAGATCTGTGACATTTGCACCTCGGAAGGCGGTGAATGTCTGACACTTTCTCAGTGTGAGAGCTTTCTGGGACATGCCTGTCAGAGAGGTCATTTCCAGAATTAGCTCTCTGATGAACATCTTCAGTTTCCATTTCTGGAATTCTCATAGGAAATTCTTCATCATGTCTGAGAATCATCTGGTTGTTACTAGGCATTTAATGCTTTTCTTCGTCAGAGTCATCCTCTCTTTCCACAATGATGTTTTTCCTTTCTGAGAGTTCCTCTTCAGAATCCTTTATCATTAGTTCCTTGAACCTTTCTGAGAGTTCATCAGCAAGGGGTGTTTTCTTGCTTCCTTCATAGAATACAACATGAACTGATTCTTCAATCTTCTTTGTTCTTTTATTGTAAACTCTGTATGCTTTGCTATTCATAGAATAACCAAGAAACACACCTTCATCTGCCTTTGGTTGAAATGTCCTTAGATACTCTTTTCCATTGTTAAGAACAAAACATCTACAACCAAATACTTTTAGATGTTTGATATTAGGGGGTCTACCAACCAAGAGTTCATAAGGGGTCTTGTCATGGTGTTTGTTTATCAAACATACATTACGAGTGTAGCAGTTTGTGTTCTGACTTCAACCCAATAAACTTCACTTATCTCGAGTCACTAGCATTGTCCTTACGCTTCTTTAAGTGTTCTATTTTCCTTTCTGCAACACCATTTTGTTGTGGTGTTCTTACAGAGGAAAGTTGGTGTTGTATACCTTTCTTTGACAAAACTCCTTAATGTCTTGGTTGACAAACTTCGTACCATGGTGCATTACGATTGCAGATACCTTGTCATTTTCATGACTTCAAGCTTATTCAAGTTTGGTATCTCCACCTTGCATCGATTTGTGCTTGAGAAAAGACAACCAGTGAATCTTGAGAAGTCATCTACAACAACAAGACCATACTTCTTTCCTGCATAACTAGTTACAGATAATTCAAAAAGATCCATGTGTAATAGTTGCAGTGGTCTAACACTAGAGTGTCTGGTTTTGTACTTGAAAGAGATTTTAGATTGTTTCCCCATCTGACGAGTAGATACCATCCTTTCTGAAAGATGTTTTGGGAAGGCCAACCACTAACTCTTTCTTGGCAAGTTTGTTCAGAGTTTTGAAATTCAAGTGACTCATTCCTTTGTGCCATAACCAGTGCTCTTCTGTGTGACCTGATAGACTCATCATGAGACATTCTTCAGTTGTGGCAGATGCCCAGTCGGCAACATAAAGACTGCCTTTCCGCCGAGCAACCAAGGTATGCGCTTTGACTCATTGTCTATAAGTTTGCAATACTTTGCTTTGAATTTCACAAGAAATCCCTTATGCATAAAGCGGCTCATGCTAAATAGATTATATTTCAAACCCTTAACATATGTCGTCGGTGATAGTTAATGATCCTAATTTGACGTTGCCAAATCCCAGAGAGGGATTTAATTCTCCTCCAGCAAATCTGATGTCTGGTCCATTGATGCAAGTTTTGTAGTTGACCAGATTTGCTTTGTCTCATATCATGTGCTTTCCGCATCCACTATCAAATAGCCATTGAGCCTTAGTCCAAGAGGCGTTCTGCACAAAACAGGAAACAGGAGTTAGGTTCTTGCTTCAGAGATAGAACCATTTAGACTAAACATTCTTCCAGTAGGAATCCACATTTTAGTGAATTTCTTGGGAGTTTGTTTTTGTCTAATTTAATCAGAAGGAGATGCAATAAAATCAGTAATTTTGATCTCAATTTTCCTTCTTGTGGTGTTTCTAGGTGTTCCTTTTGGTGCTTTCTGGACCCTGGGTTTCTGGGATTGCTTTTCAGCAAACTTAGCCTTTCTGGCCAGGTTCCTTCTACCTCTGGCATTCAGTTTTTCAGTGGCTTGTGATTTCTTCCACTTCTGTCTATTGCTACGTGCAATATCAGCCTTGCGCCATTATTCTTGTCCTTCCTTATATTGTTGCAGAAGAACTTTTCCAATAGCACGATAGCCAATGCCATTTCAAACACCTTTGGCTTTCTGAATACATTCTTCAGAAGCCTTACTAGTTTCTGCACCATCTTTATTTTCATAAAATGGTACAGTAGAGAATTTGCCTATTCCAGCAATTCTTCCTTCCCTAGTAATGTAGCAATGTGGATGGTTACATGTCTGAGGGTTATGTTTCTTTTCAAAAAACTTATCCGCAAGTTTCTTGTGAACTTGTTGTTCTTTCAAAGGCTGTGTTTCTACTCCTTTTCCTTTGTCAACTACCCTAGCTTTCTGACCAATGCTATAGGTGGTTGAAGAACCATTCTGTTGACTTTTTACAAAGGTCAACCTTTCATCATTCTTCTTCAGAGGAGATGAATTACTCGATTGTTCATCAAGTCCAAGTCCACCTTTCTCAGAGGGATCTCTCAGATAGGATTGAACCTCAGTGAGAGTGTCACTAGCCTTTGCATAAGAATGGAAGGATAGCTCTTTTTTTCTGAGTTCTTCATTCTCAGAAAGCAGCTTCATCATTTTCTTAGTAAGTTCATCCAAGGCTAGTTTGTGAGAATTTTTATTCTCAGATATCTGAGATTTCAAAAAGGCTATTTCAGCGTTCTTGTTCTCAGATACTCTGGTTAGCTCAGAAACCTCTTTTTCAAGAGTTTCTTTGCTTTCCTCTAGAATTCTGGTTTTGGATTGTGCTTCCAGAAATTCTTTCTCATAACGATCCAATTCACTCTTGACCAACTCCAGATCCTCAATTCCATCATCACTTTCATAGTACAGAAATTGTGAATTGTTAGTTACCTCATCAGCCATAAGACACATTTCAATGTTGGAGATGTCTGGACCAGCAATCTCAGCAACTCCACACATTTCTTTCTTCTTAAGGACGAAGTCAATTACATCGTGGGTGATTCCACACAATTCCGGTGATGGTAGGTTTGAGTCATCTGAATCTCCATTTTCAGAATCTGTCTCAAAGTCTAGAGCATCAAGTTGAATTTGAATCTTCTTCCTTTCTTCAGTCAGTAAGGCCCTTTGATTTCTCTTGAAATTTCTTCTGTCCTTCTTGTCACCTGTCTTGAGCTTGTTTAAAGAAGAACAATCTCTCTTGAAGTGAACAGGCTTTTAACAATAGAAGCAGATATCATTTCCTATTTCTGCAGCTTCAGTACTAACACCTTTCTGAATGGGGGTGTTCAGAGAGTTGTTCACTTGTATGTTCTTGTACTGATGATAGTTTGGGCCAAGATGCTTTTTCAGCTTTTCTTTAGCTTTTCTTCTCTCAATCTCTTGACTCACAAATTTCTTCATGTGTCTTACTGCAAGAGCATTTTCTTCAGATGCTTCTTTGGTATCCTTCTTTTCAGAAGTACCTTGAGAAACTAGAGCAACACTTTGCAACTTTTCAGCTGTTTGTTCTCTCTGAGTTGTCTCATAGTCTACAGTAGCAAGATGAGAGAAGAGCTCTACTGGAGTAATATTTGGCATCCCTTGATTGAAATAAAAGAACTTAGTGTGTTCCCAGTTGTGATTGAGACTTCTGACAATAGTCTTAATCTTTTCTGACTGGGAGTATCTATTGCTTTCACCAAGTGCAGCCATATCACTCATAAGAGTAGTAAATCTGAAATCAAGTTCTTCCAGAGTTTCAGTGGGACCTTGTTTGAAGTTTTGGAATTTCAATTTAAGAACTTCGAACTTGTTTTCTTTGGTTTTCTCGATTAAGCATGATTTCTTCAATCAATTGCTGTGACTTTCGCCGTTTAGCACCCACGGTTTACATTGTATGTGCTCAGTGTCGATCGATGATTATATTACGAGCTTGACCATCCAATCATGTCTCTTGGCATCTTGGATGTCCGAGCTCTCTTGGCTTGTCTTCATATATAATGCTTCCACGAGCAACATGACCACTATCACTAGCAGCCATGTCCTCGCTTCCATCTTCCTTGTCTGAGGCTTTTCTTCCATCAGACACCTCAGTAACTTGTTTGAGTTGTCTGATTTTGATAGGCCCTTCATTGATGACATAGATCATCTCATCACTAATGGCTTCCAGATGGAGCATCATGTTATTTTTCCATTTCTCGTAGTTTTCTGGCTTCAGAATGGGTGCATCACTCAGAGACATACCTGCACACTTAACACACAAATTATATAGTCCTCAGAAAGGGACAAAGTTCCTTCACCTATCTGGGGATCTAGATTCAGTGCAGAAGGCTTGTGAACCTCCTGCTCTGATACCACTTGTTGGTCCAGATAACGGCAAAGTAAAAGACTAGAGGGGGGGGGGGGGTTGAATAGTCTTTTAAAACTTTTGTCGATAAACACAGTTTCTCAGAAACCTAGGGGTTTCTGATACTTAAATTCAGAGCGCGAAAGACTTTAAGATAGGTAAGTGCAGAAACAATAAGTAAGTGTGTGTGCTTTCTTTGAAATGTAAATCTGAAGGTAAATAACACAACAAGTATAGTGGTATCTGGAGGTGGCGTAATCCTCCAACTAATCCACTTCGGTCTTTCTGAGACCTAGAATTCACTAGAATAGATAATTGAGTTCACCTTACAATAATCCTTATTCTAAGATTCCTAAACAAATGGTTCCCAACCAAATGTTCCCCCTGAGTTATTCCCCAGCTCCTAGAGCTAAGTACTTCCTCTACTCAGATAACCTAGGAGTTATTCCCTGATTTCCCAAATCAAGTACTTCCTCTACTCCACGCCTTGATGGTGTTGGTTATAAGGTTTGTCAGAGAGGCTTCTCGTATAAATTTTCAGTTATGTTTTCAGAGAGCCTAATAGAACAAGACTACTTAATACACTTGTTCAGTGGATGACAGTCTGCTCTTTACTGACCCAAGTAATTGATGTTCGTTCTGGAGAATGATCTTCAGAAAGGGTATCTGATAGTTCAACTCTTTAACGAATAACAATCTCTTGTTAAGGTTCAGGACAACTTAGAACTACTAGTGATTCTTCAAGCAACAGAAAGCTTTCAGAAAGGGTAGTAGAGTGCTTGAGAGAATACTTTGCTTGATGGTAAGTTTGCAAGATAGAGCGTTCTAAGGTATGTTGTTCAAGCATCTAAGTGTGTGATATACATAGATAAATTTGAGAGGCGTTTGAATTGTATCCGTTGCGCTCTCTATCAAATTATATCCGTTTATATCTTGAACTATGTACTCAGAAGTCACTATCTCATTTTTCAGAGAGGATCGCTTTGCGACATTTACGCGATGCATTTAATGCATAATCTTTATTCATTGTCCTTTAGTCTCAACGGATACATGAGCCTTTCTGATGGCTTGCATGCTCCATACTCATGATGTCATATGTTCAGAATCATATCCCAAAAATAAGTTAATATACTTAAGAAAGGATTAAGAACATAGTCTTTCTGAGTTAGACTAAACCTTTGTGTCTTCATAAACCTTGTGCAATCTTCAGTCTTCTAATCTTCAGAAAAGCTCCATTGGTAGGATTGATCTTCATGGTCTTCTTGAAATAAAAATTACACTCAGAGACCTATAATCCTAATACAAGATTTACTAGACTAATCATACTCAGTGATTTCCTCTTTTACAATGTTCAAGTGAACCAAGAGCACTTAATCAACTTTCTGGCTAAGATAAGAACATGTGATGAGTGATCAAAATACTAACAGATATTCCTAACAAAAAGGATCCTCAGAAGGAAACAATTCTATCATTCAAATAGAGGATGAGTCTGACGATGAAAATCAACCTATGCTTAGTAACAACCAGATGACTCTAAGACATGATGAAGAATTTCCTATGAGAATTCCAGAAATGGAACAGGTTACTAAGAACCATCATCATAAAGAGGTATCTGAAAGTGAGTTTGCTGAAATGCAAGTTCCAGATATCTCTAACACTGAAAGAGTGTCAGATATCCATGGCATTTCCCATATGACAGATATCTCAGATACTGCACAAGTATCTCATCAAGATCATATTGATTCACATTCAAATCAAAATGATATTGATCCTACTAGTTCAAAACCCATTATGAAATGGATAAGAAATCATCCTGCAAAGGATGTGATTGGTCCCATAGACCAAGGAGTTAGAACTAGAAGAGCAATCGCTGAAAATGCAAGTTGTCTCTATGGATGTTTCATCTCAAAAATTGAACCAAAGACAATAGAATAAGCATTAAAGGATCAAGATTGGATCTCTGCAATGCAAGAAGAGTTGGATCAATTTGAGAGAAACAAAGTCTGGTTCCATTCTTGTGGAATATCATGAATCGGAACCAAGTGGGTTTTCGAAATAAAATGAATGAGTCAGTGAAATAACTTGAAACAAAGCTAGGTTGGTTGCGAGGATTCACCTGCATGAAGGACTAGATTTTGATGAATCTTATGCACCAGTTGCAAGATTGGATGCAATAAGACTCTTTCTAGCCTTTGCAGCTCATGATGACTTTACAGTTTATCAGATGGATGTCAAGAGTGCATTTCTAAATGGTGAACTGGTTGAGGAAGTCTATGTTGAGCAACCACCAGGTTTTGAATTTCCCTCAGAAAGTAGGATGGTCTATAAGCTCAGAAAGCTCTGTATGGGCTGAAAGAAGCTCCAAGAGCATGGTATGATACATTGGCCAGATACCTACTAGAAAGTGGTTTCAAGAAAGGAGATGTTGATAAAACACTCTTCATATTGAACCATGATGGGAAACTACTTTAGTTCAAGTATATGTTTATGACATTATATTTGGATCTAAAGACAAGCAACTTTGTGAAGACTTTGCTGAACTCATGAGATGTAAATTTGAGATGAGCATGATGGGAGAATTGAATTACTTCCTAGGGCTGCAAGTCAAGCAACTCAATGATGGAATATTCATTAGTCAAACAAAGTATGCAAAAGACATGCTCAACAAGTTCAATCTAAAGCCTTCTGAAAAGAATGCTAAGATACCTATGAGCATTGGAACCAAAATGACCTATACTGAATCTGACAAGAGTGTCGAAGAACACAAGTATAGGAAATTGATTGGGTCTCTACTGTACCTCACTGCAAGTAGACCTGATATTCAATATGCAGTTGGAGTGTGTGCTAGATTTCAAACAAATCCAATGCAATCACACTACAACATTGCTATGAAAATATTGAGGTATGTAAAAGGTACTCTAGAAGTTGGATTGTGGTATCCAAAAGATAGTGGATTGAGTTTGGTTGGCTATTCAGATGCCGACTATGCTGGATCATTGCTTGATAGAAAGAGCACCTCAGGAACTTGTCAATTTCTTGGTGCTAGATTAATATCATGGTTCAGCAAGAAACAAAATTCAATTGCGACATCTACCACATAAGCTGAATATATTGCTCCTGGATGTTGTGCTTCACATATATTGTGGATACAACAATAACTCAGAGACTATGGACTCAATGAAGAAAAACACTCCCATTTTTTGTGACAACACAAGTGCTATTGCCATTACTCAGAATCCTAAGTTTCATGCAAGAACAAAGCACATTGATGTTAGACACCACTTCATCAGAGACCATGTTGAAAAAGGCAATATAGAGATACTCAAGATTGGCACTGAAGACCAACTTGCAGATATCTTCACTAAGCCACTACAAGAAAGTAGATTCTTAGCCTTAAGACACAGTCTTGGACTAATGGAGCTACCAAAGAACTGAAAAAGTTCAGATAAGAGATATCTGAAGAAGATATCAAAGAAGAGAGAAAAGGTATCTAGAACGGGTATCCAGAGAAGAGGAATCTGGAACGGGTATCCAGAAACTAAAGGCTAAAGGGTAAAATGGCTATTCAAAGATTTCTGAGACGGGTACTCAGATATCTGGATCACTCAGTGAGGGGGAACACAAAAGAGAATAGTACAATTGTCTGCAGTCAAATACTCTCTTGAAATTTATATTATTTCTATCTTTGTGTAAAACTTGGACAAATACTAAAGTGTGAGATAAATTCAGATGCAAACAGTGTTCTTGGTCATACAGAAATGTGTTTCAGAAAGCTAATAGCCAAAATTCATTAAATGGGCACAATTACATTTGTTGATTGTGATCATTGCTGAAGAAGCAATGGTGACCCTTGATGAATTGAGCGATTGATCTTTGCGGCAGAGATTAACTCTCAGTAAATAGTGGACTGTTAAAATTCCGACAGGGCCCACTATGCATTTAATGCCGAACAAGCTTTTACTCACGGTACTGCAATTACGATACTTACACACAAAATTAATTTGTATGTATATGTCTGTGGAGATTACATTGCTATATATATGGAATTTTGGCAAAAGAAATTACTTTCGCCTAATCCAACATACAGACTTGCACAAGAATAGCAAAAACTCTTCTTCAACCTCTGCAAATCTCTGTTAGTTTTTCTGCAAAGAATTACTAATCTCTCACCCAAATCTCTTTCTCGTTTTTCAAAAACTTCACTATTTAAAGAGATGGCTCCCAAACGTGCTTCTTCTCAGAAATCCCAAGCTACTACTGGTACTGCTGAAAAGCAAGCACCAGTGCTAGTTATAACAAACAATCGGTTGATCGGAGAATTCGACCCTGATCATTGGACTTCAAATCACAGGATGATTTGGGGTGGTGCCATGATTGAGGAATACCTGGTAGCTGCAATAGAAAACGGTGACGGAAGTTGGTACTTGATATGCTTGAAAAGGCAAAAATCAAGGGCTTTCTATCTGCTCTTCCCAGTGGAGTTTCTTCACTGTATGTTATGGAGTTTTACAACAACTCCACAATTATTTCCAAGATCTCTGAGATAGTGTCTATCAAGACCAAAGTCCAAGGACAAGAAATCATGTTGGACGAAACAGCTTTCTGTGAGCTGTTTGAACTTCAAAATCTTGGAAAGGATTTTGAAATTGACACCAAGGATGAAGATCTCCTTGAAGGTGTGAAGCAACTATACAGTAATGTGTGTGATCTTGACAAACCAGACACACCCATCGACTTTAAGCTTGCTGACATAAGGACCAGACATCTTTTGGTCCACTGGGATGTGTTGGCATGTATCCTTCACAGAGGCTTCGATGGTCTACAAGGAGGTGCTGACCAGATAAGCCAAGAACGCTGGATGATGTTGTTCTTGTTGAGTCAACAAGACAAAATTTGGAAAACCCTTTTAATTGGGAAATACGCCTTCATGAAATTTGTGAAGAAGATCTGAGGCTTTGAGCCTAAAATCGTTAAGGGCCTTGCTGAGCCAAAAGCATCAGTAATCTATGAACTGAAAATTTGCTACTTCATGGATTGTCTTGGCATTTAGCTCAGAGAGGCGGATATTGCCAAGCAAGAACCTACTCTACAAATATGAGTATACAAACATGATGAAAAAGGTTACTGGATCTCAGAAAGGTTCCAAGAAGCGAAAGACTGAAGAGGTATCTGAGGGAAAAGTTGCGACCAAGAAGCCCAAAACTTCACGGAAGAAGTCTGCTGGCAAATCAGAAGGCACACCCATTGAGGTTGTCGATTCCCAGATACCTGACGTCGCTAAAGATGAACTCATCAATTCTGCAAAAGAGGCATCGGCTACTGATCAAGTAGATTCAGAAAGAGAAAGTGCTTTCAGAAATGTCAAGACTATTGCCGAAAGCCTTGCTGATGAACTCATAAATCCGAAAACTTCAAACTCTTTCTGCGAAGTAGCGAGGATTGTTGATAACTCGTTCTCGATTTCGATGAATCGGACGAGGAGAAGATCCTGGACCCTAAGGTTCTTGAAAAAGTAACCAAGGAGGGAAGAACAAAAGGTCCAGGTTCTTTGAAAGCAACCAGCTCAAAGGTTGCTGAGCAAGCACCTATAGCAAAGGTTGTTGGTGCCAACACACCATCAGGGAAAGTCACGTATAAACAACTTCAAGAAGCCCTGATGAGTGGTGACCTAGTGTTGGTAGACGCTGATGTCAACACCACACTTAAAAATCTGGAAGGGCTCTCAACTGCTCAAACTTCTGCTTCCAGACAACCACAACAGCCACAAGTGGTTGATGAAATGGTAAATGAACTCCATTTCGACATATCAGCTATGCAACATCTTTGAAGAAAATCCGCAAACAAGCGGGTTCCCCAACTCCTAGAGAGGATCAAACGAGACACCGCCGAATGATCAAACAAGGGAGGCAACTGAGTCAGTCACCCAGGAAAGGTCTGAAGTACCAGAAACTTCAAACAAAGAAGCCATAATGGAACAACAAGACCAAAGCATAGAAGGGTCACAAGATCCAGAGACCAATCAGTCTGACAATGCTCAGGCAGCTGAATGGTTTAACTCTCTACTTGTGAAATTTTATGTTCATCAATCTTGTTACTTATAAAAAATTTCTTTGTTACAGGCTGAATTAGAAACAAAAGAACAAGAGGAAGCTGAAAAGCTTTCCTCAGAGACTGAGAAGGAGGCTACTACCTCACCTCTTAAGGAATCTGAGCCTGTGCTACAGGTGATAGAGAATTCCCTAAGACATTACTTTTCAGATATTTGTTAATTCACTTAACTAATCAAGTGGATATTTCTATTAGGCTCCAACTGAGAAGGAAAATGATAAGGCTGAGAAGACTAACTCATCAGAGAATCAACCAGAGACTCACAAAGTCTCTGAGGAACAAGTATCTGAGCCTTCTATTGAGAAGGTATATATATATTTCAGATACCTATAATCTTCAAAGACAAGTCTTTGATCATTTTTTCTCAAACTAACACTTTCTACTTAACAGGTTCAAAAAGAAGTAGAAGTTGTTGGGGAATTGCCCGCTCAATCCCCACAACAAATGGAAATTGATGAGGCATCAAAGCCTTCATCACAAGAAAAATTTCCAGAGACTGCACAAGTCTCTGAGCAACAAGTATCTGAGCCTCCAATAGTGGAGGTAGTTGACCTCTCAGATATCTGATTTTGTAAATAGAATTTTTCTTGATAAAATTTCCTAAGTGTTATGATTCTCAGGTTCAAAAAGAAAGAGAGGATGCTGAGGATCCGACTTCCAAGTCTCCTCCTCACACCAAGATATCTGAGGCACCTGGAACCTCAGTAGTCCAACCTTCTGAGCCTGTTGTTGTTGCACAGGTAACACAAATACTTGACTATTCTAAAACTCAGATATCTACACAAGTTTTGAAACTAATTCAAAACTCTCTCTTTCAGGCTCAAAGTAGTGCCAAGAAGGAGTCAAATGATGACTATGAAAACCTTCTTCCCTTCTTCAAGACTCATACCTTGCCAAAGCATATTCAATGCTTCAAGAAATGGCAGAGGTTAAGGTGCTCTGATCTCTCTGAAATACTAAGAATCACATATCAACCAACAAGACGAGCACGAGCTCTTGATCTGGAAAACTATATCCACGCAATGTTCCCTACTGAACAATATCAAGTTGCGACCTTAATGCGTAAGGATTTTTCCAAGGAAGTGGCACACAAATTGGTGCAAGCCTTCAAACAGGAAGATGGTCAGATAATATTGCAGATGGCATTCAAGCCAGTCCTGCCCCAGACACTACAATTTATTCCTTCTGAACAAGAAGAGGTTAATGGGCAGAAGATCACTATTCCTGAAGTGATTAATCTTGTATCTGAAGACGATGAGGAGGAAGAAATAGATGAGAATAAATTTGATGAACCTCCCTCTGACCATCACAAAAAGGATGATGATGATATGACGGATGATGATGCCCCTGCACCAGGGACAGGAGGAATTCCACAAGGAAACAATGCCTCAGCTGCTGAAAAGCACACTGAGAGGACATCACAGCAATACCCTCCTCCATCTCCTCAGAAATCCACCCATCCTTCACAGCAATCCCAACAACAAAAAGACACTACTGAACAAGTAGTTGAGCACTCTGAAGAAACAACTCAGAAGATATTAAATACTCAAACCAGAGCTGCTCAACTCAAACAATTGTTGGAAGAAGATCAATAGCTCCATCTTCAACTTGAAGAAGAGCTAGTTAAATCCAGAGATAAGCTCAATCAACTACAAGATCAATACTTACAAGAGACAGTAGCTTACTCTGAGGTTAAAGAGCTCCAAGATGCTGTAAATGCTATTGCTAAGGAATTAGATACTGAAGAAGTATCTAAAGAAAAGCATGATGCTAAGGCTGCATCACCAACAAAAGACATACCATCCTCCTCTCAGAAAGGAAAGAAGCCCATCTCTGAGATGGTTGCTGGACTAGAAAATCTTGAAAATGTCCAAGAGGATGAAGATCACTGGGCTGAAGACTCAGTTGATGAAGAAGACAAGACTTTGGCAGCACACCGCAATGAACACTTGACGGTTTCTCATCTTAAAAGGAAGCTAATTGCTCCAGAAGTTTTCAACAAATTGCCAAATGTCCACTCCCATGAATACATGAATAGATACCAAGTTTTGGCACATCTTAAAAACGAGATGTCTTCACAAAACAAAGATGTAATTGCCTCCGTCCCCTCAGAAATGAAGAAGTTCACAGAACTCATCACTCAGAGAACAACCAGTATGGTTATTGCTCAGAAGGATCTGGGAATGATAAGGGACGATGATGTGTCATTAGCTGAAAAAGCTTTTCATGAGGCAAGTTACACTGCTGGAAAAGCAGATGCCATACTAGGCCCATTGGCAGAGCTCACTGATAAGGAAAATTGACTTATCAAACAAAATCAGGAGCTCAAGGCTGAACTTCAGAAGTTGGTTACTGCCTACAACTACTTGCAAAAGAATTTTGAGTATCTCAGATTCTTTTGTGGTACTTAGTCAGTCAACAATGACTAAGGGGGAGGAATTTGGATCTCAAGATCAGGGGGAAGGAAAGAAGAAATCTAGAGTTGGTGCCGCTCAGAAAGGAAGAGGAAACAAGAAAACTTCCCAGCCACCACTCAGAATAAATGATCCCTCATCAAATCAAGCTGCTTTGCAAATAGTAGCTACTTCCCAGCAGCCAACTGAAGAAACTACAATGGTAACAAGGGCCATGGCAAAAAGACCTCCAAGGAGTACCAAGGCTCCAAGGAGAAGACAAGTAAGAGGGATTGATGAATCTTCTGAAGAAGAAGAAGTCCAAATCAAATCCCTGGGCAATGAAGAAGGCTGCAAAAGTCTCACAAGAATTGATCTTGATGATGATGAAGAGACTGATGAAGATGAAGCTCCTCTTCACAGAAAAAAGGAAAATTGATAGCCTAACTGAGCCCATAGCTGCAAAGCCTTTAGCAGCTAAAACACCCTCTGGAAATACCAAGTCAATCCAGGGTGGTTCTTCAAGCAATCCCCCAAAGGAGAATTCTAGATAAAGAAGGAACAGGCTGAGAGCTGAACAAAGACAAAGTCAACTTCCACTCAGGCCAGAAGAAGCCAAAATTGAGTATGTGAAGAATGACAACAATTCCTCTATCTACAGATACATTAATCAGAAGAATGGCTACTGGATTCTGGAACTCAAGCACTTACTGGTAAATTCAAGGTTTCCAGAACCAATCCATAAATAGCTCATGGCATGGAGAAAAGATAATCCAATCTTGATTAACACCAACCACATCAAAGCATGGTTGGATTTTGAAGTAATCAAGAGAACTGAAGCCATGAAGAAGGACCTCTCTAATGAATGTCCTTATGGAAAGCCAGATGATGTGCACAGAATTCCCAACCTTACTGGAACAGGCACAAGAGCAAGACTTGCTGTGGAACCCTATGAGTCCTTCTACTTAACTGAAGATCAATACAAGGGTGACATCAGATATCTGAAGATCATTTATGAATACTTCAAGCTGTCAGATATCAGAATCGAGCATGTCTGGAAATGGGGAAAGTATCTGTGGGTAAAGCATTTTGTCAAGAGAAATCCCACCAAAACCTACAAGGAAGTATGTGGATTTGCCAGAGACACAGAGATGATTATCAGAACTCTTCTCTATGACTACTCTGATGACATAAAAAGGTTTGGTGATAGGAAATTTGCAGACTGATCCATGGAACTATTTTGAAGACTTGAAGAATTTTTGAAGACTTGAAGACTTGTCATTTAGAATGTTCACTTGGAGCTTGGTAACTCCTGTTGTTCTATTTGACTAAGTAGTTTATGTGATTTTGCTGATTGATCTTTTCTGTTAAATCTTGAAAAAGTTATCTGTAAGCTTTCTCTGTATCATATCTGATGAACTTACTCTCATATATCATTTTATATATAAGATAACTTGTCAGAAAAGATCACACCTTGTGATTTGGTTGATGTTTACTTTCTGCACTTAATTATATGAATTAAAAGATCATAAGAAATGATTAAGTAGTGGATTGTTTCCTCATCCAGATTTGTAATAGGTTAGATAGTCATTGTTGACTGATCAAAATGGGGGAAATTTGTTAGGAATATATGTATAGATTTTAATCAGCAACCTAATGACTTATCTTAGCTCAGAAAGGTGATTAGTACTCTTAGTTCACTTGAACACTGTAAAAGAGGAAACTCACTAAGTATGATAGTCTAGCAAATCTTGTATAGGATGTTAGGTCTCGAAATGTAATTTTTATTTTCTGAAGAAGACCAAGAAGAAGGCATCCAGCAGGAAAAGTTCAACGGATTTGAAGATTTGAAGACTGCACAAGATTGCTGAAGACAAGGGTTTTTCAAATACCTATGTCCAGATATCTTGAAGAAACAAGTGCTTCGAAACACACGTGTTGCAAAAGATATCTGAGAATAAAAGGTTTCTGAGACGAGGAAAGTGCCCACAGATATCTACACTCAGATACCTTGGACATAAAATATGCTTCTGAAAAAGAAACATATTATAACAAGTTGTTTAAACAAGTGGTATCTGGAGCTATGATGATCTCTGGAAAAGAACGTGCAAAGCCTCAGAAAGCTTGCATAGTTCCGTTGGCACTACAGGACAAAGTATAGTACAGTGCATTAAATGCGCAGACAGAAATGTCTGAACAAAAGCTGTAACCGAAGAAGAAGACAAACACCTTTCTGATTATACTCAGATATCAATAGTTTGAATTTGATTTAAGCCTAACGGATACTATTCAAACGACACTCAAAATTCATCTGTAAATATCAACACTTAGACTGCTTGAGTACACACACTGAACACCTTAGATCAATGAACTTATACTGAATACTCACACAAGCTCTCTCAAGCAAACTACTTACTTTCAAGCTTTCTGTTGCGACCAAAGCTCTTGATTCTAAGTAGCACAAAAGTTCTAAGTGTCCTGATCCTTAACGAGCATTGTTATCTGTGAAGGAGTTGAACTAAGATTTCATATCTGGGATTCATTCTCTGGAACACTTACAATAGACTTGGGTCAGTAGAGAACAAGATACCATACATTGAAAAGTGTATTAAGTATACTTGATTCATAGAGCTATCTGAATAACTGAATAAGTTATTTAAGAAGCTCACCTGACAAACAAACCTAAAACCAACACCTTAAATGGCGTGGAGTACAGGAAGTACTTAGTTTGGGAAACTAAGGAATAACTCCAAGGTTATTAGGCACAAGAAGTACTTAGTTTGGGAAACTAAGGAACAGCTCAAAAAGGTTTCTGAGTACAGGAAGTACTTGGATGTGAAAGCCAGGGAATAACTCAGGGGGAACACTTGGTTGGGAACCTAGTGTATTTAGGAATCAAGAAAAGATATCTGTAAGGTTACCTCATTTATCTTAGTGGATTCTAGGTCTGAGAAAGACCGAAGTGGATTAGTTGAAGGATTACGCCACCTTCAGATACCACTATAAAAAGACTTGTGTTATTTACTCTCTGCAGCTTATTACTTGTTTTACTTATATTGCAAAGTACTTACACTTATCTTGCTGAACACGTGCACTTATCTTAGAAAAGTCTTCCGCTCTCTGAAATTAAGTATCAGATATCTACACAGATATCTGAGAAACTGTGCTTATCGACAAAAGTTTTAAAAGACTATACACCCCCCCCCCCTCTAGTCTTTTACTTTGCCGTTATCTGGACCAACACAAGATCCATAGCAAGAACACCAATTCTTTGGAAGAGATCTTGAGGTCCACCGGTACAAAGAGAGATAGTATAATGCCCCAGAGTTTGAAATAACAATTCACATACCAACAAGGTGCTTTTTATTTTCCTTTCAAACATTCGTCCACAAAAATTTCAAAGTATATGTAGGAATTTTTTAAAAATCTGTGACAAACTTAGAAGTCTATCGATTGTTCACAAGTGATGAAAAAAATGTGTTAGTATACGGGACTTTCTACTAGGGGACAACATATCATCCGGGTAGCAATGTATGAGCAACCATGTCGGCAAAAATGGGAGTGTTACAGTTCCCTGGCTGCTACTAACTAGCACATAGGTAGTTACTTTTCATGGGTACCCCTTGATGAATCAGTTTTACATCGTCTCATATGGTCTTTTTTACCGTCTTTTTGTTATCCTTAATTATAGTTTTAGTAGTTTTACTCGAGTCTTTTTACTTGTTTTGTTCTTTGTGAGTTTTGCAGGTACTTGATTAAACCATGCTAATTGAAGGCAAAAAAAAGGGTGTATTTTACATGCATCTGGAAGATACGGAGTTCCAATGCTTCATATGGTTGCTAGAAGTGGAGCGGGGAGGCCAAAATACCAAGGATCGAAGTTAAAAGGAGCAAAATCGAGCAAGAAGGACAAGAAGGGCAAAATTGTCATTTGCCGAAGAGTTAGCAAACGCCAGTAAGAATGAATTAATCCATATTTAAGGCCCGCCATGATTCTCATACATGGCGACGCCTTGACTTGAGAGTCAAGGACCAACCCTTCGCTGGGTTTAATTTGTCCACCAGTTCGCGAAATTTTTCCTAATTCATCGAAACCTAATTTTTTATTCTTTCTATTAGTTAGACAAAAAAACATTATTACTTTCAAAATTGATCCATTGTCAAGTATTTGGACATTGCTCTCAAGCTAGACCTATTTTCCAAGGCAATTACCCGTTTTGAGGTAATTGAACCGGTTTTCACCTTGTAATCCGACGATTGTGATTGATTGAGAGCATAATCTACATACTATCTTGCATCGATTCGATTCAGGTTCTTCAATTCTACCTAGGGTTTGTGACAACGAAGGGTAAATTGTATCAATTGATTCTTCGTTTCTAGTATTAGATTATGTGTGTTGATTGTTTAATTGCTTTATTGATTATGTCTTCGCATAACATGAGTAGCTAAACACCCTGGTTATGGGGTGGTGACGAATTCAAGCATGCTAGTTAGGGTTTATGCGATTATATATATATATATATATATATATATATATATATATATATATATATATATATATATATATATATATATATATAATGAGCTTTTTAGATTAATTGCGTATTCTGCTATTACGTTTGATGTGCATTCCGTCAATATCACTGTTAGATTAAGCATTTGATCTTTAGAAACAAAAACGTTTCCGTCTTGCTTCAATCTAACAGTTAGTTGCAAACAGTAATAGCAGGATTAGCTTAATTGATTGTAGCTTAGTGAAATTGACGCCTTCACTAATGCTATTCGTTTTCTGAAACCAAGTAGTGACAACTTGAGAGTAATCGTTTTCCTATCGATCGCATATTTCCTGCTAGCTAGCTTATCTTCAAGTCACCACTTCATAATTCTCCTCCTTCATTTATTAATCTCGTTAAGTGTCAACCTATCACTAGTTTTGTCTGCAAACAACCATTTACTGCTTTCTATATTGTGTCTACTATTCGTAAATCCAAACTCAGCCTAGTTAAGTCCTTCGAAACCGACCTCGGGGTTAACTTCACTGCACTGAAAGTTTTCATAGTATTGAGAATTAACTCCTGGCTAAGTAAACAAATACAAAACTCTCATTTTACACATCACCCCTACTTTCATATAGGCTCATGTCTAGCACTAAGAAAATGAAGTGATTATTGAGCATTAGCAGTAAAAGTTTGGCATTTCCGCAACTCATCTTTGACAATAAGGGGCCTAACACGTCCATTTCCCTCATAATTCCAAGTAAAAATCTATTTTGCGTGTCTGTGTTAACCATATCGTTTGACGATCGAGTTCGGACCAAGTTATTGAAACTGTAAACCTACTTCTTTGAAAAATCATTAGAAGTATACAACTTAAACTTGTTCGATGTCCAGGAATCTTTTAACTATAAAAAATATTACTTCCTCCGTCCCGTCAAATGTTTCTCATTTTGACTTTTTTAAGTCAACCGAGTTCAACTTTGACTACAAATTACTCTTAAACGACAAATGTAAAATGTTCAATTAAATTATATTTTAAAACTTTAGGAATAATTTAGTTGAAAATTTTATATTTCTCGTTTAAGAGTAATTCGTAGTTAAAATTAAAGTTCGTTGACTTAAAAAAGTCAAAATGGAAAACATGGGACGGGAGGGAGAATTGAAATTACATCACAATGTACATGCTGTTTATACTTGTGGTATAATGTAGTATCGAAGAATATCATATGAATAAATCGGTTATTAATGGGTGTATTTCGAACCGAACGAACCGAACATTGACCTTAACGAACGTTTGTTCGTTAATATATGTCATGTTCATGTTCGTCGAACATCTCAACACTTGTTCATGTTCAGTTCGTTAAGGTTTCAATATGTTCACGAACAGTTCAATAGGTTTTGTGTAGGTTAGGTTAGAAAATACCTCATCCGTCCCGAATTCAACTTCCCGCATTTCATTTTGGGATGTCTCAATTTGAACTTCTCATTCCTTTAATGGAAATTTTCTATCCTACTTTATTCATTATCTCTCACATTTTATTCATTATCTCTCCTACTTTATTCATCCTCATTCCTACATTATTATCATATTTCTCACTTTATTCACTTTTATCTTAAAATTTATGTCCGTCCTGAGGGTAAATGAATTTGGGACGACATAAGTATTATAACTTATGTGGAAAATGGAAATGATAGATTAGGTTATGAAATATTATACTCCATATATAAAATAATATAAAATTATTATAGATATAATTTGTTCACGAACAGTTCGCGAACTACCGAACAAGAAATTATATATTCGTGTTCGTGTTCGTTTATTAACGAACATGTTCGCGAACTGTTCGGTTAGGTCAAACTCGAACACGAACTGAGCGTTGACTGAAAATTTTCGTGAAATTTTCACGAATGTTTGTTTCATTTACACCCCTAAGTTATTATGGTGGAAAAATGGAAATAAGGTTGTCTTTTAATAAGGAAATGATACGTGTGGTTTGACTTTAATAATGTTTTGACGGCACAGGATAGAATTGGTGGCTCCATAGTCCAACCGTATGAATATAATGATTTGGTGAACATGATGGATACAATCGGATTAAACGAGCTGGATAGTATTGGTGATCACTTCACGTGGCACAATAAGCACACACACGACCCTATTTACTCACGGATTGATCGAGCTCTAGGTAATATGTCGTGGTTTCAATCTGTTAGCCACATCCACGTGGAAGTTCTGGAACCAAGCATCTCGGACCATGCTATGCTTTTACTACGAATGTGGACACCACCAATCCATACTAGGCCACAATTCCGCTTCATTAATGGTGTCATTGAGACGCCTGATTTCCTCCACCAGGTACGGCAGAATTGGAACACTCCAATGGAGGGCAGAGCAATGGTGGTCATATGGCAAAAACTCCGTAGAATGCAGCCGACTATAAAGAAGATGCGGAGAGGATTTTCGGGTATAAAGGACAAACTCCAGGATGCCCGTAAACGTCTAACTGTTGCCCAGCAGAATCTTATAGCTGATCGGATGAACTGTACACTAATTGATCGAGTAAAGGAGTATACCAGCGAGGTTCTCAATTGGAATGAAATCGATGAGAAAATTACACAACAAAAATCAAAGATTGATTGGTTGCGGCTCGGAGATGGCAACAATGCGTATTTCCACGCTTCTTTAAAAGCAAAGAATCGGCACCTTGGGATTAGAAGATTTATACGGTAGGATAGGATGGAAGCACAGCCACTGCCCAAGCTGACCTCGAACAGGAAGTCATCGAATTCTACCGACAGCTAGTTGGCATCAATGCCCAATGATCATGAGGATGGATTTATGAAAATGCGTGAGGGCCCACAAGTACCACACGATCAGGCTGCTGCCCTTATAGCCCCGGTTACATAGATGGAAATTATTAATGCTCTAAAAGATATCGGAGATCTAAAGGCCCCTGGAATCGATGGGTATAATGCAAAATTTTTCAAAGCAGCATGGAGCATTGTGGGTGAAGACACGATAAATGTTGTACATGAATTCTTCTGCTACAACATGATGTATTTGGCGGTGAATTGTAGTATTGTCACTCTAATCCCAAAGATCGATAATGCGGAACTGGTTACGGACTTCCGGCCTATATCCTGCTGCACTACAATCTACAAGATTATATCCAAGATACTGACCAATCGGTTGAGTAAAGTACTATGTAATGTGGTAAATGAGAGTCAAGCTGCGTTTGTTCCAGGACAACATATACACAACCACATACTACTAGCATATGAATTAATCAAGGGTGATGTATGCTTCAAATGGACCTACAGAAGGCTTATGATACTGTCGAATGGCCAGCTTTAGAGGGCATACTTCAGGAATTAGGATCCCCTCAGCAATTTATTGGATGGATTATGACTTGTGTTACAACAGTATCTTACATATATATGGTGAATGGAAAACCCACCCAGCTTCTCAAGGCACGACGAGGACTAAGACAGGGTGATCCACTATCCCCGCTCCTTTTTGTCCTAGTGATGGATTACATGTACAGATTAATGCAGGGATTAAAGAGGATACCGGATTTTAATTTCCATGCAAAATGCGAGAAGCTAAACATTGTCAATCTTAGCTTTGCTGATGACCTATTATTATTCTCTAGAGGTGATGTGAGATCTGTTGAATTGTTAATGACAACTTTCGACTCTTTCTCAAAAGCTACAGGACTTAGTGTTAATCCAGCAAAGTTCCAGGTTTACTTTGGCGCCGTAGATGATGATACAAAGGCTGCCATCCGGTAGATCACTGGTTTCGGTGAAGGTGTTTTACCGTTTCGATATCTAGGCGTTCCCCTAACTAGTAAGAAGCTCACAGTTGTACAATGCCAACCCCTGATTGACAAGATCGTGGCTCGGATACGCCATTAGAGTGCTAAACTGCTCAGTTATGGTGGTCGTGTGTAGCTGATTAAAAGTGTACTATTTGCAGTCACAAATTACTGGCTCCAATGCTTTCCGCTGCCAAAATGTGTGCTAAAGGCTATTGAGTCGATTTGCCGGTCCTTCCTATGGTCTAATAGCGAATCGGTTACCAGAAAATCCCCGGTGGCATGGGAGAAGATTTGCATGGAAAAGAAACATGGAGGCCTATAGATAATTGATTTACAGGTATGGAATAAGGCTTGGTTAATCAAATTGTTATGGAATCTATGTGGAAAGCACGACAGTTTATGGGTTCGATGGATTCACGCGTATTATATGAAAAAGGACCTAATTCTTGTACAAGACATCCCACCACGTTCATCAAAATAATAGCGCATGGGACCATATGCGACTTCTACCAAAATACAAGACGAGCCTGATGTACACTGCTCTCAAAGGTGATCACCCTGAAGTAGATTGGAAGCGGCTCATGTTTGGAACCATTGCCAGACCACGGGCTAGGATGATTACATGGCTGGCATGCCACAGCAGACTGGCAACGAAGGACAAATTATATCGATTTGGCCTCCTGGATACAACAACATGCGGATTTTGCTCCCAAACAGAGACACTGGAACACTTACTGTTTGAGTGTGTCACTACTCGTGGCATTTGGCAGAAAGTTTTGGATTGGCTTCGAATCCAACATACACCTTGTGCGTGGTCAGCCGAGTTGCGATGGATAATTAGTTCCAGTAAGGGCAAGAATTGGCGTAGTCAGATACTTAAGGTGGCCTTCCTGGAGACAATTTATGAGGTGTGGAAGCATAGAAATAACTTATGTTTTGGCAAAGATGATACACATTTTTCTATAGCACAACATATCATTGATGTCATGATTTATAGGACTTGGAGAGTACCAAAGCTTAGACCCCATGTAGGGCGTTTAATGTTGAACTAAGAATGCTAGTGTTTTGAGTATTTTAGGCTGGATCACCTTGATCGCCTCTCACTTTGTATATTTTTTTGGAGTTTTAATATATTTCGAGTTCCAAAAAAAAAAAAAAAAAAGAAATAGAAATGACCTCCCACGCCACATCTTTCTCCTCTCTTGCCCTTTTCTTATGTGGATCAAACATAACGATTTTTCTTAACATCATAGTTCCTTATTTTTGTGACAACTCTCACAATATTATTCAACTACAAAGTCTTATTATAAAAGTTCTAATAGATTTGAATCTTAACATCATAGTTACTTATTTTTGTGACAACTCTCACAATATTATTCAACTACAAAGTCTTATAAAAGTCCTAGTAGATTTGGAGAGTCCAGAAAGACCCCCTAGTTTTATATATAAATTGTCTAATTTTTTGCTTTTGCCCGTTTTACATTTTCATGGGTCTAATATTGGGTTTGGTGTTTGAAATCCGGTTCGGGTCGTAGCGGGTCTAATATAAAAGGGTCGTTTCACTCTCTTTTCCTCATTTATTCTTGTTTCTTCTTCACGTTCCTTTACAACGCCTCTTTTTCTTCCAGATTTTTCTCTCCAATCGATCGATCCCGAGCGGTTTCTCTCTTCCAGGTTATTCTCTGCAATCAATCGGCCTCGAGCTTCAGTGACTCTTCTCTGATCGACCGATCTGGCTTCTGCAGAGCAATTAGAAAAGGAAGATCAAACCCTAATTTCTCTCTAGTTTGTACTGGATTTAGTGAAATAAACTCCAGAAAGTTGTAGATCGTTCGAGTATTTCAATGTTTCGCGGTGTTTGTTAATTTCAGATCGATGTTTTTGGGCGAAATACAGGAGAAACTCGAGGAACTTCTGATCGAAATTGATTCATCATCGTTTCAGTAAGTAATCTCTTAGAAATCTCTTCGATTTCATCTCGATTTTTTCCATTGGTTTAGATTTACTGCTTGTTGTTTAGGATCTATGTTTCACAAGCCCAACGCGTACTGGTACATGTTTTGATGAACTAATTTACTAGAATTAACTACAGAAGTACGCAACATAGTTCATTCACCACATGTTGCTTTCACTCAATGGTCACTTTAGCTCAATGGTTACTTCACTATAAATTCTCTAGTTTTTTTTTGTATAAATGGTCTATGTTTTAGTAGAAATTGTTTATGTTGTTCGTTGTTGCTGGTTTAGTTTTTTTGTATAAATTGTCTATGTTATACTATAAATTGTCTAGTTTTTTGTATAAATTGTCTATGTTTTAGTTGAAATTGTCTATGTTGTTCGTTATTGCTAGTTTAGATTTTTTGTATAAATTGTCTATGTTTTATTATAAATTGTCTAGTTTTTTGTATAAATGGTTTATATTTTAGTAGAAATTGTCTATGTTGTTCGTTGTTGCTGGTGTAATTTTTTTGTTGTGCAGTTGTCTAGGTTTTAGTATGTATTGTCTAGTTTTCAACATGTATCATCTACTTTTTATGATTTTTAGATTTGCTATGTGGTTGTATACACTGTATATGTTTTTTTTGGGATTTATTGTTTGTTTGAATTTTCAGAATGTTTTGTGTAAAATTGTCTAGTTTTTAACATATATTGTCTACTTTTTATTGTTTTTACAGCTTTTTGTGTGAAATTGTCTCGTTTTTAACATATATTGTCTAGTTTTTATGTAAATACCTTATGTTTTAGCTTTTAACACATATGGTCTAGTTTTTAACAATATTTGTCTAGTTTTTCATGTTATATCATTCTGTTGTGCATTTGTGTTGAACTGTCTAGTTTTTAGTATGTATTGTCTAGTTTTTCATATAAAATGTATAGTTTTTAATATGTGTTGATTGGACTAGTAATCTTAGTACTTCTGACTGTGGTATTTTTCTGATGAAGCATATGGAGCTGTTCCAAGGAACTCCTTTTCCTTGCAAGCTAATGCAAGTATGTACTAGTTTATTATGTTTTTAGATAATTTTTTCCCTAAGTTTGTAGATAAATTGTGAACTTCTTGCATAATTTTTTCTGAGCTTTTGTTTTGGTTGTGTATTAGGTGAATCGTAGGAAATTTCTTCGTGTTAAAATTTGCTCAGCTCTTATTCTTGCTGACGCAAATGGTTTGAGATCTGATATTTTGACGAAGGTTGCATCATTTAACAAAGATGTTGGTCCAGATAACGGCAAAGTAAAAGACTAGTGGGGGGGGGGGTGAATAGTCTTTTAAAACTTTTGTCGATAAACACGGTTTCTCAGATATCTGATACTTAATTTCAGAGAGCGGAAGACTTTTCTGTGATAAGTGCACGTGCTCAGCAAGATAGGTGTAAATACTTTGCAAGGTAAATAAAGCAAGTAATAAAATGCAGAAAGTAAATAACACAAGTCTTTTTTATAGTGGTATCTGAAGGTGGCGTAATCCTTCAACTAATCCACTTCGGCCTTTCTCAGACCTAGAATCCACTAAGACAGATAATTGATGTAACCTTACAAATATCTTCTCTCGATTCCTAATTACACTAGGTTCCCAACCAAGTGTTCCCCCTGAGTTATTCCCCGGCTTTCTGACCAAGTACTTCTGACTTCGAAACCTCTTTCCTGGAGTTGTTCCTTAGTTTTCCAAACTAAGTACTTCCTGTACTCCACGCCAATTAAGGTGTTGGTTAAGGTAGTTTGTCAGGTGAGCTTCTTTAATAACTTGTTCAGTTATGCAAATAGCTCTGAGAATCAAGTATACTTAATACACTTTGCAATGTATGGTATCTTGTTCTTTACTGACCCAAGTCTATGATAAATGTTCAAGAGAATGAATCTCAGATATCAAATCTTAATTCAACTCTTTCACAAATGGGAATGCTTGTTAAGGATCAGGACACTTAGAACTTTTGTGCTACTTAGAATCAAGAGCTTTGGTCGCAAATGAAAGCTTGAAGGTAAGTAGTGTGCTTGAGAGAGCTTGTGTGAGAGTATTCAATGCTAGTTCAAGGTGTGTTCAATGTTCTAAGGTATGTTCTCAAGCAGTCTAAGTGTTGATATTTATAGATGAATTTGAGTGCCGTTTGAATAGTATCCGTTAGGCTTAAATCAAATTCAAACTATTGATATCTGAGTATAGTACTGTAGTACGTTTGTCTTCTTCTTCAGAAGCTACCGTTTTTGTTCAGACATTTCTGTCCGCGCATTCAATGCATTGTACTATACTTTGTCCTGTAGTGCCAACGGAACTATGCATTGTATCAGAGATCTTATACTATCAGAGTTCTCTGATGCTTTGCACGTCCTTTTCCAGAGATTATCACAACTCCAGATACCACTTGTTGAAACAACTTGTTATAATATATTTCTTTTCAGAAACATAGTTTATGTCCAAGGTATCTGAGTGTAGATATCTGTGGGCACTTTCCTCGTTTCAGAAACCTTTTATTTCTCAGATATCTTTTGCAATACTGTTTATTTAAAAACGCTTGTGTCTTCAAGATATCTGGTCAAAGGTATCTGAAAACCCTTGTCTTCAGCAATCTTGTGCAGTCTTCAAATCTTCAAATCCGTTGAACTTTTCCTGCTGGATGCCTTCTTCTTGGTCTTCTTTAGAGGAATAAAAATTACATTCAGAGACCTAACATCCTATACAAGATTTGCTAGACTATCATACTTAGTGAGTTTCATCTTTTACAGTGTTCAAGTGAACCAAGAGTACTAACCACCTTTCTGAGCTAAGATAAGTCATTTGGTTGCTGATCAAAATCTAAACAGATATTCCTAACAAATTTCCCCCATTTTGATCAGTCAACGATGACTATCTGACCTATTACAATTCTGGATGAGGAAACAATCCATCACTTAATCATTTCTTATGATATTTCAATTCATATAATTAAGTGCAGAAAGTAAACATCTACCAAATCACAAGGTGTGATCTTTGCTGACAAGTTATCTTTTATAGATTGATATCTGAGAGTAGGTTCATCAGATATGTTACAATGAAAGTTCAGATAACTTTTACAAGATAAAACAACAATAAGGTACAGTCAGCAAGATACAAAAAAAATAAAAAATTACATAGTAAATTAGGACAACAGGAGTAACCAAGCTCCAAGTGAACATCCTAACAAACTAGTCTTCAAGTCTTCAAAACAGTTCCATGGATCAATCTGCAAATTTTCTATCACCACACCTTCTTATATCATCAAAGTAGTCATAGAGAAGAGTTCTGACAATCATATATGTGTCTCTGGCAAATCCACAGACTTCTTTGTAGGTTTTGGTAGGATTTTTCTTGACAAAATGCTTGACCCACAGATACTTTTCCCATATCCAGGCATGCACAATCTTGATATCTGATAGCTTGAAATAATCATATATGATCCTCAGATATTTGATGTCAACCTTGTATTGTTCTTCATCCATGTAGAAGGACTCATAGGGTTCCACAAAAAGTCTTGGCCTTGTGCCTGTTCCAATTAGATTGGGAATTTTGTGCACATCATCTGGCTTTCCATAAGGACATTCATCAGAGAGGTCCTTCTTCATGGCTTTTATCCTGTTGATAACTTCAAAATCTAACTAGTTCTTGATGTGGCTGGTGTTAATCAAGAATCGTTTGTCTTTTCTCCATGCCATGAGTTGTTTATGGATTGGTTCTGGAAACCTTGAATTTAGCAGTAAATGTTTGAGTTCCAGAATCCAGTAGCCATTTTTCTGATTTATGCACCTGTAGACAGAGGAGTTGTTGTAAGTCTTCACATACTCAATTTGGCTTCTTCTGGCCTGAGTGGAAGTTGACTTTTTCTCTTTTCAGCTATTAGTCTATTCCTCCTTTGCCTTGAATTTTCCCTTGGGGGATTGCTTGAAGAACCACCCCGGATAGACTTGGTATTTCCAGAGGGTGTTTTAGTTGACAAAGGCTTTGTAGCTATGGGCTCAGTTAGGCTATCAATTTTTCTTTTTCTGTGAAGAGGAGCTTCATCTTCATCAGTCTCTTCATCATCATCATCAAGATTAATTCTTGTGAAAGTTTTGCAGCCTTCTTCATTGCCCAGGGATTTGATTTGGCCTTCTTCTTCTTCTTCTTCAGAAGATTCTTCAATCCCTTTTACTTGTCTTCTCCTTGGAGCCTTGGTACTCCTTGGAGGTTTTTGTGCCATGGCCCTTGTTACCATTGAAGTTCCTTCAGTTGGTTTCTGGGAAGTAGCTTGACTTGAGGAGGGCTCATTGATTTTGAGTGGTGGCTGGGAAGTTTTCTTGTTTCTTATTCCTCTCTGAGCAGCACCAGCTCCAGATTTCTTCTTATATCCTTCTCCTTCTTCCCATTCCCCCTGACTTTGAGGTCCAGATTTGTACAATCCTTACCCCTTAGTCATTGTTGGCTGACTAAGTCTCATAAAGGATTCTGAGAGAGACTCAAAATGTCCTTGTAAGTAGTTATAGGCAGTGACCTTGAAATCTGGTCAAGTATTCACTGGATTCGTGGATATTTGGCAGTTGGTTGAAGATTTTAGGAGCAATTTGCTTCCTTTTCAAGTGAGAAATCACCAAATGCTCATTTCGGTGTTCTGCCAATTTCTTCTCTTCTTCATCATCTGAGTCATCAGCCCAGTGATCTTCATCCTCTTGGACATATTCAAGATTTTCTAGTCCAGCAACCATCTCAGAGATGGACTTCTTTCCTTTCAGAGAGGAGGATGGTATTTATTTTGATGGTGATGCAGCCTTAGCATCATGCTTTGCTTCAGATACTTCTTCAGTATCTAGCTCCTTAGCAATGGCATTTACAGCATCCTGGAGCTCTTTGACCTCAGAGTAAGCTACCATTTCTTTCAAGTATTGATCTTGAAGCTTATTAAGCTTATCTCTGGATTTAACTAGCTCTTCTTCCAGTTGAAGATGGAGCTGTTGTTCTTCTTCCAACAGTTGTTTGAGTTGAGTAGCTCTGGTTTGTGTATTCAATATCTTCTGAGTTGTTTCCTTAGAGTGCTCAACTATTTGTTCAGTAGTGTCCTTTTGTTGTTGGGAGATGGATGGGTGGATTTCTGAGGAGATGGAGGAGGGGATTGTTGTGATGTCCTCTCAGTGTGCTTTTCAGCAGCTGAGGCACTCTTCCTCTGTGTAATCCCTCCTGTCCCTAGTGCAGGGGCATCATCATCATCCTTCTTATCATCCTCATCCTTGTGATGGTTAGAAGGAGAATCTTCATAGTCATTCTCATCAGTCTCCTTCTCTTCTTCATCTTTAGAGACCAGGTTGATCACTTCTGGAATAGTGACCGTTTGCCCATTAACTTCCTCTTGTTCAGAGGGTATGTACTGTAGAGTCTGGGGAAAAGTAGGCTTGAATGCCATCTGCATTCTGGTCTGACCATCTGCCTTCTCAAAAGCTTCTATGAGCTTGTGTGCAGCTGCTTTGATAAAGTCCTTATGCATCAGAGTAGCAAAAGAGTACTGCTCTGTTGGGAACATAGCATGGACATAATTCTCCAAGTCAAAAGCTCTAACTCTTCTCAATTGGTGATCAGTCACCTTTGTTAATTCAGTCAGATCTGAGCTTTTGCCACTTTCTAAAACACTTGAGATGTTTCTTGAGTGTGTGGTTCTTGAAGAATGTAAGCAGGTCTTCTGTTGAGAATGCAGAAACCTTTGGCACACTTGTTTGAGCCTGAATTTAAGAGTTTTGAGTTAGATTCAAAACTTGTGTAGATATTTGTGTATTTGTGTAGTTAGGTTTCTGAGTTACCTAAATGAATGCATCAGGCTCAGAGACTTGTACTACTGAGGTAGGGAGTTCCTCATATATCTTGTTGTGAGGTGGGGACTTGGAAGTCTGGTCCTCATCAACCTTTCTTTCTGCTTGAACCTGAGATTAGAAACATAACACTTAGGAAATTTTATCAAGAAAAATTTTATTGACAAATCAGATATCTGAGAGGTCAATTACCTCCGTTGGAGGCTCAGATACTTGTCTCTTAGAGACTTGTGCAGTCTCTGGAATCTTTTCTTGTGATGAAGGCCTTGATGCCTCATCAATTTCCATATGTTGTGAGGATTGAGTGGGCAACTCCTCAGCAATTTCTACTTCTTTTTGAACCTGTTAAGTAGAATGTCTTAGTTTGAGAAAAATGATCAGAGATTTGTTCTTTGAAGAATATAGATATCTGAATGAAATACCTTCTCTGCAGAAGGTTCAGATACTTGTTCCTCAGAGACCTTGGAAGTCTCTGGATTCTTCTCTGAAGAGATAGACTTTTCAGTCTCTTCATTTTTCTTCCCAGTTAGAGCCTATTAGAAACAAACACTTATTAGTCAAGTGTATAAAGCACATATCTGAGTTATATCTTAAGGAATTATTTTCTACCTGTGAGACAAGTACCTGTTCCTTAAGTGATGAGGCTATGGAAGCCTCCTTCTCAGATTCTGAGGTAAGCTTTACAGCTTCCTCTTCTTGTTGTGTTTCTAAATCAGCCTATAACAAAGAAATTTCATTAAATAACAAGATTTATCAGACACAAAAATATCACAAGTAAAGAGTTAAACCATTTAGCTACCTGAGCAGGGTCAGGCTGATTGGTCTCTGGAACTTGTGACCCTTCCATACGTTGGTCTTGTTGTTCCATTTCAGCTTCTTTGTTTGAAGTTTCAGGTACTTCAGACCTTTCCTGAGTATGCAACTCAGTTGCCTCCCCTTGTTGATCATTCTTAGTAGATGTCTCAGTTTGATCCCTCTCATTGAGTTGGGGAACCTGTGCTTTTGCAGGATTTTCTTCAGCAAGGAAAGATGCTGGTATCTGTAACTCAAGTACCATTTCATGATATCCACATCATTGTGGGTTGTTGTGCTTGAGATAGACTTTTGAGTGTTGAGGCAATGGCAGTATCCTCCAACACTAGAGTATCGCTCATCAGAGCATCTTCAATATGCTTCAGTCTTTCTTGCTCTGATGGTGTAATTTGTCCAGTGACCTTGGACACAGTTGCTTCTTCAGCAACATGTGAAACAGGTGCTTGTTCAGCAACCTGTGGTGTAGGTTCTTCTTTAGATACCTCTACACTAGTTACTTTTTCAGTAACCTTAGCCCTTTTTGATTTCTCTAGGACTTGAGAGATGACTAAATCATCATCTTCATCGTCAGAGCTCTCATCAGCATTAGGAACTGATTGGTCCATAATCCCTGCAGTTTCTGTAGATAGAGCTTGGTATCTACCACTACTTTCTTTAGTAGCATTGATAAGTTCATCAGCAAGGCTTTCGGCAGTAGTCTTGACGTTTCTGAAAGCACTTTCTCTTGCTGAGTCTACTTGTTCAGTAGTCGATACCTCTTTTGCAGCATTGATGAGTTCATCTGCATTGATGAGTTCATCAGCAGTGGCGGCAGGTATCTGAGAATCGACAACCACAATGGGTGTGTCTTCTGATTTGCCATTAAACTTCTTTCGTGAAGTTCTGGGCTTTTTGGTCGCAACTTTTCCCTCAGATACCTCTTTAGTCTTTCGCTTGTTGGAACCTTTCTGAGATCCAGTAACCTTTTTCATCAAGTTCGTATATTCATATTTGTAGAGTAGGTTACTGTTGGCTATGTCAGCCTTCTCTCTGAGCTCAATGCCAAGCTTCTCCAACAAGTAGCATATCTTTAGACCATAGCTCACTGTGTCCTTTGGCTCAGCAAGTTCCTTAGCGATTTTAGGCTCAAAGCCTTGAATCTTCTTTACAAACTTCATAAAGGCGTACTTGCCCCAATTGAAAGGGTTTTCCAGCCTTTTGTCTTGTTGTTGCAACAAGAACATCATCATCCAGCGTTCTTGGCTTATCTGGTCAGCAGCTCCTTGTAGACCATCAAAGCATCTGTGAAGAATGCATGACAACACATCCCAGTGAACTAACAGATGTCTGGTTCCGATGTCAGCAAGCTTGAAATCAGTGGGTGTATCTTGTTTATCAGTGTCCCACACACCACTGTACAGCTGTTTTACACCTTCAAGGAGATCTTCATCCTTGGTGTCTATTTCAAAATCCTTTCCAAGATTTTGAAGATCAAACAACTTACAGAAAGTTGTTAAGTCTAAAAGGATTTCCTTTCCTTGGACCTTAGTTTTTATAGACACCATTGCAGTGCCTTTAGAAATACAGGATATAATCCTAGAGTTGTTGTAGAATTCTAACACATCCAGTGAAGAAACTCCACTGGGAAGAGCAGATAAAAAACCCTTGATTTGTGCCTTTTCAAGCATGTCAAGAATCAGTTTCCTATCAGCTTGGTTTTCAACAGCAGCCGTGAGGTACTCCTCAATCATGGCACCACCCCAAATCATCGTGTGATTTGAAGTCCAATGATCGGGATTAAAGTCTCCTACCAATCGATTGTTCACTATAACCAACTCTGGTGCTTCCTTTTCAGCAGTACCAGTGGTAGAAGATTGGGATTTCTGGGTAGACAAACGTTTAGGAGCTATCTCTTTATATAGTGCAAGTGTTTGAAAGTCTGAAAGAGATTTGGGTGAGATATTACTGATTCTTTGCAGAAAAACTAACAGAGATTTGCAGAGGTTGAAGAATGGTTTTTGCTATTCTTGTGCAAGGCAAAATGTCGGATTAGGCGAAAGTGATTTCTTTTGCTAAAATCCTATATATATAGCAACGTAATTCTAACAAACATATACATACAAATTGGTTTTGTATGTACGTATCTGTGAATTGCAGTAAGGCGTGGATAAAAGTTTGTTCGGCATTAAATGCATAGTGGGCCACGTCTGAAAGTTGGTTTTCAGTGCCAATCTTGAGTACCTCTATATTGCCTTTTTCAACATGATCTCTGATGAAGTGGTGTCTAACATCAATGTGCTTTGTTCTTGCATGAAACTTAGGATTCTGAGTTATGGAAATAGCACTTGTGTTGTCACAGAAAATGGGAGTTTTCTCTTCATTGAGTCCATAGTCTCTGAGTTGTTGTTGTATCCACAATATATGTGAAGCACAACACCCAGCAGCAATATATTCAGCCTCTGTGGTAGATGTGGCAATTGAATTTTGTTTCTTGCTGAACCAAGATATCAATCTATCACCAAGAAATTGACAAGTTCCTGAGGTGCTTTTTCTATCAAGCAATGATCCAGCATAGTCGGCATCTGAATAGCCAACCAAACTCAATCCACTATCTTTTGGATACCACAATTCAACTTCTACAATACCTTTTACATACCTCAATATTTTCATAGCAATGTTGTAGTGTGATTGGATTGGATTTGTCTGAAATCTAGCACACACTCCAACTGCATATTGAATATCAGGTCTACTTGCAGTGAGGTACAGTAGAGACCCAATCAATTTCCTATACTTGTGTTCTTCGACACTCTTGTCAGATTCAGTATAGGTCATTTTGGTTCCAATGCTCATAGGTATCTTAGCATTCTTTTCAGAAGGCTTTAGATTGAACTTGTTGAGCATGTCTTTTGCATACTTTGTTTGACTAATGAATATTCCATCATTGAGTTGCTTGACTTGCAGCCCTAGGAAGTAATTCAATTCTCCCATTATGCTCATCTCAAATTTACATTTCATGAACATATACTTGAACTAAAAGTAGTTTCCCATCATGGTTCAATGTGAAGAGTGTTTTATCAACATCTCCTTTTTTGAAACCACTTTCTAGTAGGTATCTGGCCAATGTATCATACCATGCTCTTGGAGCTTGTTTCAGCCCGTACAGAGCTTTCTGAAGCTTATAGACCATCCTACTTTCTGAGGAAACTTCGAAACCTGGTGGTTGCTCAACATAGAATTCCTCAGCAAGTTCACCATTTAGGAATGCACTCTTGACATCCATTTGATAAACTGTAAAGTCATTATGAGCTGCAAAGGCTAGAAAGAGTCTTATTGCATCCAATCTTGCAACTGGTGCATAAGATTCATCAAAATCTAGTCCTTCAGTCTGGGTGAATCCCTTGGCAACCAACCTAGCTTTGTTTCTAGTTATTTCACCAGACTCATTCATTTTGTTTCTGAAAACCCACTTGGTTCCGATTACAGATATTCTGTCAACAAATGGAACCAGTTTCCAAACTTTGTTTCTCTCAAATTGATCCAACTCTTCTTGCATTGCAGAGATCAATTCTTGATCCTTTAATGCTTCTTCTATAGTTTTAGGTTCAATATTTGATATGAAACATCTATAGAGACAATTTGCATTTTCAGCGATTGCTCTTCTAGTTCTAACTCCTTGGTCTATGGGACCAATCACATCCTTTGCAGGATGATTTCTTATCCATTTCATAATGGGTTTTGAACTAGTAGGATCAATACCATTTTGATTTGAATGTGAATTAATATGATCTTGATGGGATACTTGTGCAGTATGAGATATCTGACACATGGAAAATGCCATAGATATCTGACACTCTTTCAGTGTTAGAGATATCTGGAACTTGCATTTCAACAATCTCATTTTCAGATACCTCTTCATGATGAAGGTTCTCAGTAACATGTTCCATTTCTGGAATTCTCATAGGAAAGTCTTCATCATGTCTTAGAGTCATCTGGTTGTTACTAAGCATAGGTTGCTTTTCATCGTCAGACTCATCCTCTAATTGAATGATAGAATTATTTTCTTTTGAGGATCCTTTTTCAGAATCTTTAATCATCAGTTCTTTGAACCTATCTGAGAGATCATCATACAAGAGTACTTTCTTGTTTCCTTCATAGAATACTACATGAACAGATTCCTCAATCTTTTGCGTTCTTTTGTTGTAGATTCTATAGGCTTTGCTATTCAGAGAATAACCAAGAAATACTCCTTCATTTGCCTTTGGTTAAAATGTTCTCAAGTATTCTTTTCCATTGTTAAGAACGAAACATCTGCAACCAAACACCCTTAGATGTTTGATACTAGGGGGTCTACCATTGAAAAGCTCATAAGGAGTTTTGTCATGGTGTTTGTTAATCAAACATCTATTTTGAGTGTAGCATGCTGTGTTTACAGCTTCAACCCAATAGATTTCACTTATTTCACTGTCAGCAAGCATTGTTCTTGCCGCTTCTTTCAGGGTCCTATTCTTTCTTTCAGCAACACCATTTTGTTGTGGTGTCCTTACAGAAGATAGTTGATGTTGTATACCTTTGGTGTAAAACTCTTTTATGTCGTTCACAAACTCAGCATACGGTGCCTTTCGATTACAGATACCTTGCATTTTTCATGACTTCGAGCTTATTAAGCAAGTTAGGTATCTCAACCCTTGCATCAGATTTGTGTTTGAGAAAGACAACCCAAGTGAATCTTGAGTAATCATCAACAACAACCAGACCATACTTCTTTCCTGCATAACTAGTTACAGAGGATTCAAAAAGATCCATATGTAACATTTGCAGTGGCCTTTCACTGGAATGTCTAGTTTTAGACTTGAAAGATGTTTTGGATTGTTTTCCCAATTGGCAAGCTGAGCATACACCTACTTTTCTATATGCCATTTTGGGTAAACCAACCACCAACTCTTTCTTGGCTAGCTTGTTCAGAGTTTTGAAATTCAAGTGACTCATTCTTTTATGACATAGCCAATTTTCTTCAGTGTGGCCAGATTGACTCACCATGAGACATTCTTCAGTTGTGGCGAATGCCCAATCAACAACATAAAGATTTCCTTTACGCCTTGCAACCAAGACTGTCTGCTTTGACTCATTGTCAATCACTTTACATAGTTTTGACTTGATCTTGACAGTGTACCCTTTGTCTACTAGTTGACTCATGCTTAGGAGATTATATTTCAATCCCATTACATGTAGTACTTCAGAGATTGTAAGGGCTCCAAACTTCAGATTGCCAAATCCTATGGTTGGATTTTCTTCTCCTCCAGCAAACCTGATAATTGGTCCATCATTGCACTTTCTGTAGTCAATCAGATTTGCTTTGTCTCCTGTCATGTGCTTCCCACATCCACTATCAAAATGCCACTTTGGATTAGTCTTTAGAGTGTTCTGCACAAAACAGGAAACAGGAGATTAGGTTCTTATATCAGCAATGGAATCATCTGGACTAAAGCATCTTCCAGTAGGAATCCATTTCTTAATGAATTTCTTAGGAACATTCTTTTGTCTAACAGGAATATAGGGAGGAATTCTAGTTAAATGATTAGTATCATTGTTATCAAGAACTATTTTCTTCCTTGGTGTGTTCCTAGGTGCTCCATTTGGTGCTTTCAAATACCTGTCAGGTTTCAGAGTCTGCTTCTCAGCAAACTTAGCTTTCCTTGCCAGATTTCTTCTAGCCCTGGCATTCAGATTTTCAGTGGCTTGACTCATCTTCCACTTCTCATAATTGTCGTGAGCAATTCTAGCCTTTAACCATCATTCTTGCTCTTGTTTATACTCACGAGCAAGTTGTTTCCCGATGGCTTTATAGCCAATACCATTCCGTGCACCTGGTGCTATCTGAGTTCTCATCTCAACAGCTTTGCTAGTCTCTGGGTAGTCTATTTTCTTTCCAGAAAACGTGATATAGGAGAATTTGCCAGCTCCTGCAATTCTTCCTTTCTGAGAGACATAGCACTGTGGGTGATTACACTTTTCAGTGTTATGTTTCTTTTCAGAAACATTCCTAACATATTTCTTTTGGACTTGTTTTTCCCACAAAGATTTGGTCGCAACTGCCTTTCCTTTGTCAACAACCTTAGCTTTCTGACCGATATTGTAGGTTGTTTGGGAACCACCTTGTTGAGCACTGACAAATGCTCTTCTTTCATCACTCTTATTTAGAGTGGTAGAACTATTTATTTGTGTGTCCAGCCCAAGTCCTCTCTTTTCTGAAGGATCTCTTAAATAAGATTGTACTTCAGTAAGAGTGTCACTAGCTTTGGCATAAGATTGAAAATATAGTTCTTTCTTTTTGAGTTCTTCATTCTCAGAAAGAAGATCTTCACATTTCTTTTGAAGATTGGCTAATGCTTCTTCATGTGACTTTTCAGTCTCAGATATCTGAGCTTTGAGAGATGCAATTTCGGCATCCTTTTCCTCAGATATCTTGAGTAATTTTGAATTTTCCTTTTCAAGAGAATTCTTTTCTTCTTCAAAGATTTCGGCTCTAGCTCGGACCATTAGAAACTCTCTTTCGTAAAGATCAAGCTCTCTTCTGAGATGTTCCAGATCTTTGATTCCTTCCTCATCACTTTCATATGTATAACAAGAAGTATGTGTTACCTCATCAGCCATTAGACAAGGTTGAATGTTGGAGATATCTGGGAAGATTTCTTCAGCCACTCCACACACTTCTTTCTTCTTTTGACCAAAGTCAATCACTTCATGAGAAACACTGCACATTTCTGGAGAAGGCAGTGTGGAATCATCTGAGTCTTCATCCTCAGAATCAGACTCAATGTCTAGAGCATCCAGTTGGAGTTGAATCTTTTTCCTTTCTTCAGTGAGCATAGCTCTCTGACTTCTCTTGAAGTTTCTTCTATCTTTCTTGTCACCTGTCTTTAGTTTGTTGAAGGCAGGGCAATCCTTCTTCAAATGACCAGGTTTCTGACAATAGAAATAGACATCGTTTCCGATTTCTGCTTCCTCAGTACTTGATGCTTTCTGAGCCGGCTTGTTCAGCGAGCTTTGCATATTTTTGTACTGGTGATAGTTTGAGCCTAGATGCTTTTTCAGCTTCTCTTTGGCTTTTCTTCTATCTATTTCCCGACTGACATATTTTCTCATTTGCTTGACAACAAGAGAATCCTCAGTCACCTCCTTGCCTTCCTTCTTTTCAGAAGTTCCTTGAGCAACTAGAGCAACATTCTGCAACTTTTCAGTTGTTTGTTCTCTTTGAGTTGTCTCATAGTCAACAATGGCAAGGTGAGAGAAAAGTTCCACTGGAGTGATATCTGGCATTCCTTGGCTAAAGTAGAAAAACTTTGTGTGCTCCCAGTTATGATTTAGACTTCTCACAATAGTCTTAATCTTTTCTGACTGGGTATATCTATTACTTTCACCAAGTGCAGCCATGTCACTCATAAGTGTTGTAAACTGGAAATCTAGTTCTTCAAGAGTCTCTGTGGGACCTTGTTTAAAGTTTTGGAATTTGAGCTTCAAAACTTCGAACTTATTTTCCTTCGTTTTCTCAGTGCCGGCACAGATTTCTTTAATCATTTGCCAGGCCACTTTCGCCATATTTGCACCCCACAGTTTACACTGTATGTGCTCTGGAGTAGAACGTATGATGATATTACGAGCCTGACCATCCAGTCGATTTCTCTTGGCATCTTCCGATGTCCAGAGCTCTCTGGGCTTTGGTTTGTAAATAACTTGACTAGCAGGTCTCCCACTGGTTGACGCATCTGTGAAGACCCATCGCTTTGTTCTCTGTCTCTACCATTAGAAACCTCCAGGACTTGCATGAGTTGTTGAATGACTATTAGGCCATTCTTTATTACGTCGATCATTTCGTCACTGATGGCTTCTAGGTGGAGCATCATGTTGTTCTTCCATTTCTCATAATTTTCTGGCTTGAGAATTGGGGCGTCACTTAAAGACATCCTGCAGCAAACACACTAAACAAACAAATCAAGTGTAGGTGAAAAGAAGTTAGTAGGCACTTATCTGGGATCTAGGTTCAGTGCAGAAGGCTTGGGAACCTCCAGCTCTGATACCACTTGTTGGTCCAGATAACGGTAAAGTAAAAGACTAGAGGGGGGTGAATAGTCTTTTAAAACTTTTGTCGATAAACACGGTTTCTCAAATATCTGTGAAGATATTTGATACTTAATTTCAGAGAGCGGAAGACTTTTCTGTGATAAGTACACGTGCTCAGCAAGATAGGTGTAAATACTTTGCAAGGTAAATAAAGCAAGTAATAAAATGCAGAAAGTAAATAACACAAGTCTTTTTATAGTGGTATCTGAAGGTGGCGTAATCCTTCAACTAATCCACCTCGGCCTTTCTCAGACCTAGAATCCACTAAGACAGATAATTGATGTAACCTTACAAATATCTTCTCTCGATTCCTAATTACACTAGGTTCCCAACCAAGTGTTCCCCTTGAGTTATTCCCCGGCTTTCACAACCAAGTACTTCCTGTACTCAGAAACCTCTTTCCTGGAGTTGTTCCTTAGTTTCCCAAACTAAGTACTTCCTGTACTCCATGCCAATTAAGGTGTTGGTTAAGGTAGTTTGTCAGGTGAGCTTCTTTAATAACTTGTTCAGTTATGCAGATAGCTCTAAGAATCAAGTATACTTAATACACTTTACAATGTATGGTATCTTATTCTTTACTGACCCAAGTCTATGATAAATGTTCAAGAGAATGAATCTCAGATATCAAATCTTAATTCAACTCTTTCACAAATGGCAATGCTTGTTAAGGATCAGGACACTTAGAACTTTTGTGCTACTTAGAATCAAGAGCTTTGGTCGCAACAGAAAGCTTGAAGGTAAGTAGTGTGCTTGAGAGAGCTTGTGTGAGAGTATTCAATGCTAGTTCAAGGTGTGTTCAATGTTCTAAGGTATGTTCTCAAGCAGTCTAAGTGTTGATATTTATAGATGAATTTGAGTGCCATTTGAATAGTATCCGTTAGGCTTAAATCAAATTCAAACTATTGATATCTGAGTATAGTAGTGTAGTACGTTTGTCTTCTTCTTCAGAAGCTACCGTTTTTGCTCAGACATTTCTGTATGCGCATTCAATGCATTGTACTATACTTTGTCCTGTAGTGCCAACGGAACTATGCATTGTATAAGAGATCTTATACTATCAGAGTTCTCTAATGCTTTGCACGTCCTTTTCCAGAGATTATCACAATTCCAGATACCACTTGTTGAAACAACTTGTTATAATATATTTCTTTCCAGAAACATAGTTTATGTCCAAGGTATCTGAGTGTAGATATCTGTGGGCACTTTCCTCGTTTCAGAAACCTTTTATTTCTCATATATCTTTTGCAATACTGTTTATTTAAAAACGCTTGTGTCTTCAAGATATCTGGTCAAAGGTATCTAAAAAATCTTGTGTTAGGAAATTTGTTAGATATTTTGTTAGAAATATCTGTTTAGATTTTGATCAGCAACATGATGACTTATCTTAGTCTCAGAAAGGTGATTAGTACTCTTGGTTCACTTGAACATTGTAAAAGAGGAAACCCACTAAGTATGATAGTCTAGCTAATCTTGTATAGGATGTTAGGTCTCAAAATGTAAATTTTATTTTATGAAGAGAAGACCAAGAAGAAGACATCCAAGCAGAACAAGTTCAACGACATTGAAGACTTGAAGAAACTGCACAAGGTTACTGAAACAGTTTTCCAGATACCTTGGCCAGATATCTTGAAGACACGAATAGTTTTAAACAAACTGTGTCACAAGAGATATCTGAGAAATAAAAGGTCTATCTGAAAACAAGGAAAGTGTCCACAGATATCTATTCTCAGATACCTTGAGGTTTAACCACATTTCTGAAAAAGAAATATATATATATACATATATATATATATATATATATATATATATATATATATATATATATATATTGCAAACAAAGTTGTTTCAATAAAAGTGGTATCTGAAGATAAAGATAAGAACGTGCAAAGATTCAGAGAAATCTGATCAAGGTTGTCTCGACATAAAGCATAGTTCGTTGGCACTACAAGACAAAAGTATAGTACATTGCATTAAATGCACTGACAGAGATTCGAACAAAAGCAACGGTAGCTTCAAGAAGAAGACAAACTCATAAGATTATACATGATATCAATAGTTTGAATTTGATTTGCTTCAACGGATGCTATTCAAATGACACTCAAATTCATCTATAAATATCAACACTTAGACGCTTGAAAAGACACCTAATGTAACACATATCTTAATCTCAAGCAAACTACTTACTCTCAAAGCTTTACATGCGACCAAAGCTCTTGATCTTGAGTAACACTAAAGTTCTAAGTGTCCCGATCCTAAACAATCACAACTATCTGTGAAAGAGTTGAATCAAAAGATCAAGTATCTGAGATTCATTCTCTTGAACACTTATCTAAGACTTGGGTCAGTAAAAAGAACAAGACACCATACATTGCAAAGTGTATTAAGTATACTTGATTCACAGAGCTATCTGATTAACTAAAAAGTTATTAAGAAGCTCATCTGACAACTCAAACCAAAACCAACACCATCATTTGGCGTGGAGTATGTGAAGTACTTAGTTTGAGAAACTAAGGAATAACTCAAGGTTATTGCACAGAAGTACTTAGCTTGGGAAGCTAGGAATAACTCAAAAGGTTTCGAGTGCAGAAGTACTTGGTGAAAGCCGGGAACAACTCAGGGGGAACATTTGGTTGGGAACCATCTGTTTAAGGAATCTTAGAATAGGATTTTTGTAAGGTGACCTCAATTATCTATTCTAGTGAATTCTAGGTCTTTGGAAGACCGAAGTGGATTAGTTGGAGGATTACGCCACCTCCAGATACCACTATACTTGTGTTATTTACTTTTCTCACTTACTTGTCAAACACACACACACACTTTAACTGCTTCGCACTTATCTATCTTAAGTCTTCCGCTCGAATCTAAGTATCGATATCTACTCAGATATCTGAGAAATAGTGTTTATCGACAAAAGTTTTAAAAGACTATTCACCCCCCTCTAGTCTTTTACTTTGCCGATATCTGACCAACAAGTGGTATCAGAAAGAGGTTCACAAGCTCAGACCGAACCTAGATCCCCAGATAGGTGAAGGAACTTTGTCCATTTTCGAGGACTATTTAATTTGTGTGTTAAGTGTGCAGGAATGTCTCTGAGTGATGCACCCGTTCTCAAACCAGAGAACTACGAGAAATGGAAAAATAACATGATGCTCCACCTTGAAGCCATAAGTGACGAAATGATCGAAGTAATAAAGAATGGCCCAATAGTCATTCAACAACTCAAACAAGTCATGGAGGTTTCTAATGGTAGAAACAGAGATCAAAGCGAAGGATCTTCACAAACCGATGCGTCAACAAGTGGGAGATCTACTAGTCAAGTTATTTACGAACCAAAGCCCAGAGAACTCTGGACATCGGAAGATGCCAAGAGGAATCGTCTGGATGGTCAAGCTCGTAATATCATCATCAGATCGACACCTGAGCACATACAGTGTAAACTGTGGGGTGTTAAAACGGCGAAAGTTGCCTGGCAACTGATTGAAGAAATCGTTTAATCGAGAAAACCAAAGAAAACAAGTTCGAAGTTCTCAAGTTGAAATTTCAAAATTTCAAACAAGGACCCACTGAAACTCTGGAAGAACTTGATTTCAGATTTACCACTCTCATGAGTGATATGGCAGCACTTGGGGAAAGCAACAGATACAACCAGTCAGAAAAGATTAAGACTATTGTCAGAAGTCTTAACCACAACTGGGAGCATACCAAATTCTTTTGTTTTAACCAAGGAATGCCAAATATCACTCCAGTGGAACTCTTCTCACATCTTGCTACGGTAGATTATGAGACAACACAATGAGAACAAACAACTGAAAAGTTGCAGAACATTGCTCTAGTTGCTCAAGGAACTTCTGAAAAGAAGAAAAGCAAGGAAGAGATTGAGGATGCTCTTGCTGCAAAGCAAATGAGCAAATATGTCAGTCGAGAAATTGAGAGAAGAAAAGCCAAAGAGAAGCTAAAAAAGCATCTAGGCTCAAACTATCACCAGTACAAAAATATGCAAAGCTCGATGAACAAACCAAATCGTAAAGCATCATGTCTCGAGGAAGCGAAATTGAAACGATATCTGCTTTATTGTCGAAACCCGCCACTTCAAGAAGGATTGTCCTGCCTTTAAAAAACTAAGGACAGGTGACAAGAAAGATAGAAGAATCTTCAGAAGAAGCCAGAAAGCTTTGTTAACTGAAGAAAGAAAGAAAATCCAAACTCAACTGGATGCTCTAGACGTTGAGACAGATTCTGAAGATGACAATTCAGATGACTCAACCTTACCATCACCAGAATTATGTGGAGTTACTTATGATATAATCGACTTCGGCCTCAAGAAGAATGAAATGTGTGGAGTCTTTGAAATTGATCCGGACATCTCTAACATAGAAATCATCTTATGGTGATGAGGTAACACATACTTCTTGTTATACTTATGAAAGTGATGAAGAAGAAATAAAAGATCTAGAAAATCTCAGGAAAGAACTTGACATCTATAAAAGAGAATTTCTAATGATCCGAGCTAGAGCCGAAAATCTTGAAGAAGAAAAGAATTCTCTTGCAAAGGAAAATTCTCAATTAGTTAAGGTATCTGAGAAAAGGGATGCTGAAAATGCATTTCTCAAAGCTCAGATATCCGACCGAAAAGTCACATAAAGAAGCAATGGTAATTATTTAAAGAAATATGAAGATCTTCTTTACGAGAACAAGGAACTCGAAGAAAGAATTATCTTTTCAATCTTATGCCAAAGCTAGTGACACTCTTCCAAGTACAATCTTACTTAAGAGATCCTTGAAAAGAAAGGACTCAATTTGAATACAGAATGATTGTTCTATCACTGAATAAGAGTAAGGAAAGAAGAACATTTGTAAGTACTCAAAGATGGTTCCCATGCAATCTATAGTATCGGTGAGAAGGCGAAGATTGTTGACAAAGGAAAGGCGATTCGACTAAACCTTTGTGGGAAAAACAAGTCAAAAACAAAACTAAGACACGTCTCTGAAAAGAAACACAACACTGAAAAGTGTAAACACCCACAGTGCTATGTCTCTCAAAAGGGTAGAATTGCAGGAGCTGGCAAATTCTCCCATGTCACTTTTTCTGGAAAGAAATTGGACTAACCAGAGACTAGCAAAGCTGCTGAGAAAAGATCTCAGATAGCTTCAAGTGCTCGAAACGGTATTGGCTATAGAGGCATCGGGAAACGACGACTTGCTCATGAATACAAACAGGAGCAAGAACGATGGCTAAAGTCTAGAATTGCTCAAAGCAATTATCAGAAGTGGAAGTTGAATCAAGCCACTAAAAATCTGAATGCCAGGGCTAGAAGAAATCTGGCAAGGAAAGCTAAGTTTGCTGAAAAGCAAACTCAGAAACCTGACAGGTATCTGAAAGCATCAAATGGAGCACCTAGGAATACACCAAGGAAGAAAACAATTCTTAATAATGATAATCATTCAATTAGAATTCCTCCTTATGTTCCTATCAGACAAAAGAATGTTCTAAGGAAATTCATTCAAAAATGGATTCCTACTGGAAGATTGTTTAATCCTGATGGTTCCAATTGTAAATTGAGAACCTAATCTCCTGTTTCCTGTCAGTGAATGCTTCGGACTAAAGCACAATGGCTATTTGATAGTGGATGAAAAGCACATGACAGAGACAAAGCAACCGTCGACAAAAGCTTGCAACATGACCGGATATCGATTTTTGGAGGAGAATTAAATCCCTCTCTGGGATTTGGCAACGTCAAATTGGGAACATTAACAATCACTGACGTATAATATAATCTATTTAGCATGAGCCAGTTTGCAGACAAAGGTTTTACTATAAAATTCAAAGCAAAATACTGCAAACTAATTGACAATGAGTCAAAGCAGACAGTCTTGGTTGCTTTCGTGGAAAGGCGATCTTTATGTTGCCGATTGGGCATCTGCCTGGCTGAAGAATGTCTCATGGTGAGTCAATCTGGTCACCTGGAAGAGCTTCGTTATGGCACAAAAGAATGAGTCACTTCAAAACTCGAACAGACTTGCCAAGAAAGAGTTAGTGGTCGGCCTTCCCGAACATCTTCGGAAAGGATGGTATCATTACGCTTGTCGGATGGGGAAACAATCTAAGATCTCTTTCAAGTCCAAAATCGGACACTCTAGTGTTAGACCAACGCAACTATTACACATGGATCTTTTGAATCATCGTAACTAGTTATGGGAAAGAAGTATCGGTTGTTGTAGATGACTTCTCAAGATTCACTTGGGTTGTCTTTACGAAACAAATCGATGCCGGTGGAGATACCAAACTTGCTGAAAAAGCTTGAAGTCATGAAAAATGACAAGGTATCTGCAATCAGAACAGACCATGGTACTGAGTTTGTCAACCAGTACATAAAGGAGTTTTGTACCTGCAAAGGTATACAACACCAACTTTCCTCTGTAAGAACACCTCAACAAAATGGTGTTGCAGAAAGGAAAAACAGAACCCTTAAAGAAGCTGCAAGGACGATGCTAGGCGACCTTGAAATAAGTGAAATTTATTGGGTTGAAGTCGTAAACCTGACTGCTACACTCGTAGTATGTTTAATAAACAAACACCATGACAAGACCCCTTATGAAGTCTTGGTTGGTAGACCCCCTAATATCAAACATCTGAGAGTATTTGGTTGTAGCTGTTTTGTTCTAAACAATGGGAAAGATTATCTGCGAACATTTCAACCAAAGGCAGATGAAGGTGTATTTCTTGGTTATTCCATGAATAGCAAAGCCTACAGAATTTACAACAAAAGAACAAAGAAAATTGAAGAATCAGTTCATGTTGTATTCTATGAAGGAAGTAAGAAAACACCTCCTAATGATGAACTCTCAGAAAGGTTCAAAGAACTAATGCTAAGGGATTCTGAAGAAGAATCCTCATAAAGGAAAAACATCATTATGGAAAGTGAGGATGACTCTGACGTAAAAAAGCTTGATATGCCTAGTAACAACAAGATGACTCACAAACATGATGAAGAATTTCCTATAAAACTTCCAGAAATGGAAACTGAAGATATTCATCATGAAGCTATCTCTGGAAACAATCTCTCTGAAAGACATGTTCCAGATAGCTCAAACACTGAACAAGTGTCAGACATTAATTGCCCTTTTGAGGAGCAAAATGTCTTAGATACTGAAATAGTATCAAATCAAAATCCTAGTGATTCACATTCAAATCATTTGGATATTGATCCTACTAGCACTAAACCTATGATGAGATGGATCAAGGATCATCCTGCAAAAGATGTGATTGGACCAATTAATCAAGGTGTTAGGACTAGGAGAGCAATAGCTGAAAATGCTAATTCTCTCTTTGGATGTTTCATCTCAGATATTGAACCTAAAAATATAGAAGAAGCATTAGGAGACCAAGACTGGATCTCTGCAATGCAAGAAGAGTTGGATCAATTTGAGAGAAACAAAGTCTGGAAACTAGTTCCATTTGTAGAAGGAATATACGTGATTGGAACTAAATGGGTTTTCGAAACAAGATGAATGAATCGGTGAAATAACGAAACAAAGCAAGATTGGTTGCGAGGATTTACCTGCATGAAGGCTTAGATTTTGATGAGTCATATGCACGGTTGCGGATTGGATGCAATAAGACTCTTTCTAGCCTTTGCAGCTCATAAAGATTTTAAAGTTTATCAGATGGATGTCAGAAGTGCATTCTTGAACGGTGAACTTGCAGAAGAAGTTTATGTTGAGCAACCACCTGGCTTTGAAGTTTCCTCAGAAAGCAGAATGGTCTATAAATTACAGAAAGCTCTGTATGGACTGAAACAGGCTCCAAGAGCATGGTATGACACTTTGGCCAAATACCTTCTGGAAAGTGGTTTCAAGAAAGATGAAGTTGATAAAACTTTATTTACCTTAAATCATGACGGGAAACTACTCTTAGTTCAAGTATATGTTGATGACATCATATTTGGATCTAAGGACAAGCAACTTTGTAATGGCTTTGCAAATCTCATGAAAAGCAAGTTTGAGATGAGCATGATGGGAGAAATGAATTATTTTCTAGGATTGCAAGTCAAGCAACTCAATGATGGAATATTCATTAGTCAAACAAAGTATGCAAAAGATATGCTCACAAGATTCAATCTTAAGCCTTCTGAAAAGAATGCTAAGATACCTATGAGCATACTGAATCAGATAAGAGTGTGGAAGAACATAAGTATAGGAAATTGATAGGTTCACTACTTTACCTCACTGCAAGTAGACCTGATATTTAATACGCCGTTGGAGTGTGTGCTAGATTTCAGACAAATCCGATGCAAACACACTACAACGTTGCTATGAAAATATTAAGGTATGTAAACGGTACAGTAGATGTAGGATTGTGGTATCCTAAAGAAAGCGGATTGAGTTTAGCTGGGTACTCGGGGCGATTATCTTTGGATCAACGCTAGATAGGAAAAGCACCTCGGGAACACGCCGATTCGGGTACTAGACTTATCTCGTGGTTTAGCAAGAAGCAAAACTCAATTGCAACTTCTACCACGCTGAATATATTCTTTCTTGGTTGTTGTGCAACACAAATTCTGTGGATACAACAACAACTTAAAGACTATGGACTAAATGAGAAGAAAACTCCCATTTTCTGTGACAACACAAGTGCTATTGCGATTACACAGAATCCTAAATTTCATGACCAGAACAAAGCATATTGATGTTAGACATCACTTCATCAGAGACCATGTTGAAAAGGGCAATATAGAGATACTCAAGATTGGCACTGAAGACCAACTTGCAGATATCTTCACTAAGCCACTACAAGAAAGTAGATTCTTAGCCTTAAGACATAGTCTTGGACTAATGAAACTACCAACGAACTGAAAGAGTTCAAAAGGCTGGAACGGGCATCCAGAGAAGAGGTATCTGGAACGGGCATCCAGAGAAGAGAAAAGAGAAAACTGGAACGGGTATCCAGAAGTCAAAAAGGCTAAAGAGCAAAAAGACAGCTTAAGATCTCTGAGACGGGAACTCAGATATCTAGTTCACTCAGTAAGGGGGAACACAAAAGAGAATAGTACAACTGTCTGCAGTCAACTACTCTCTTGAAATTTGTATTATTTCTATCTTTGTGTAAAACTTGGACTTAACAACTTTCTGTAAGTTGTTTGAGTTTCAAAATCTTGGAAAGGATTTTGAAATAAACACCAAGGATGATGATCTCCTTGAAGGTGTTAACAAATTGTACAGTGACGTGTGTGATCTTGAAAAATCAGATACACCCACTGAGTTCAAGCTTGCTGACATCCGAACCAGACATCTGATGGTTCATCGATGTATGCTTGCATTCTTCACAGATGCTTTGATGGTCTACAAGGAGGTGCTGACCAGATAAGCCAAGAACGATGGATCATGATGTTCTTGCTGAATCAACAAGACAAAAGGCTGGAAAACCCTTTTAACTGGGGAAAGTACGCCTTCATGAAGTTTGTGAAGAAGATTCAAGGCTTCGAGCCTAAGATTGCCAAAGGACTAGCTGAGCCAAAGGCCACAGTAGGCTATGGTCTGAAGATATGCTACTTGCTGGAGAAACTTGGCATCAAGCTCAGAGAGACGGCTGAAATAGCCAACAGTAACCTACTCTACAAATATGAGTACACAAACTTGATGAAAAAGGTTACTGGGTCTCAGAAAGGTTCTAAGAAGCGAAAATCTGAAAAGGTATCTGAAGAAAAGGTTGCGACCAAGAATCCCAGAACTTCAAGAAAGAAGTCTGCTGGCAAATCAGAAGACACACCCAAAGAGGTTGTCGATTCTTAGATATCTACAGGCCTTGCCGATGAACTAATAAAGGCAGATCAACTCATCAATGCTGCAAAAGAATCATCAACTACTGAACAAGTAGACTCAGCAAGAGAAAGTGCTTTCAGAAATGTGAAGACTATTACAGAGAGCCTTGCTGATGAACTCATAAATGCTGCCAAAAGTGGTGAAAAACATCAAGCCCTATCTGCAGAAACCGCAGGAGTTATGGACCAATCAGTTCCTAATGCTGATGAAAGCTCTGACGATGATGAACTAGTCATCTCTCAAGTCCTAGAAAGAGCAAAGAGGGTTAAGGTTACTGAAATAGTAACTGGTGAAAAGGTATCTGAAAAAGAACCTACACCACAGGTTGCTGAACAAGCACCTATAGAAAAGGTTGTTGGTGCAAACACATCTTCAGGGAACGTTTCTTATGCACAACTTCAAGAAGCCCTGATGAGTGGTAATTTAGTGTCGAGATCTTGATGAAAATGCCACATCTAAAAATCTGGAAGAACATTCTACTGACCAATCTTCTGCTTCCAGACAACCACAACAACCATAACCACAACAGCCACAAGTGGTTGATGAAATGGTAAATGAACTCCATTTCAAATTACAAGCAATGCAGTATGCTGAAGAAAATCCTGCAAAAGAGCAAGTTCCCCAACTCAATAAGAGGGATCAAACTGAGACATCTACTCAGAATGATCAACCAGGGGAGGCAACTGAGTTGCATACTCAGGAAAGGTGTGAAGTACCTGAAACTTCAAACAAAGAAAAATATCGAACAAGAAGACCAATGTATAGAAAGGTCACAAGTTTGAACCAATCACCGACACGGATCAGGTAGTTGAATGGTTTAACTCTTATCTTGTGCAAATTTTATGCTTGAACATCTTGTTATTTATAGAAATTCTTTGTTACAGGCTGAGTTAGAAACACAAGGACAAGAGGAAGCTGGAAAGCTTGCCTCAGAAACTGAGAAAGAGGTCTCATCAACCTCACCTCTTAAGAAATCTGAGTCTGTCCTACAGGTGATAAAATGTTTCTTGAGTTGTCATTTTTCAGTTATACGATAATTTACTTAACCAATTAAGTGAATGTTTCTAACAGGCTCCAACTGAGAAAGAGGAAGATAAAGCAGAAATGCCAGAAGAAAACCTAAACCGAAGGTTTCAAGAATGATCATTGAGCCTTCCAAAGATGAAGGTATATGAAAATCGTGATAAAATTCTTCACCTTGGGTTATCTCAAACTTCTTCTAAATTACTCAATACTTTCTACTCACAGCTCACTCGTAAGTAGAAGTGCAAGGGGACGAGTTGCGACATCCTCGCACTTATGGAAATTGATGAGGCATCAAGGCCTTCATCACAAGAAAAGATTCCAGATCGCACAAGTCTCTGAGAGACAAATATCTGAGCCTCCCATGGAGGTAATTGACCTCTCAGATATCTGATTTGTCATCTAAAGTTTTCTTGATAAAATTTCCTATGTATTGTGATAACTTTAATTCTCAGGTTCAATAAAGAAAGGTTGATGAGAACCAGACTTCCAAGTCTCCACCTCACAACAAGATATCTGAGACACCAATTGTCTCAGTAGCACAAGTCTCTGAGCACAAGTACTTACTCAGGTAACTCAGAAACTAAACTACACTTCTACTCAGATATCTACAAAAGTTTTGAAGCTCACTCAAAACTCTTTCTTTCAGGCTCAAACGAGTGCCAAGCAGGCTCCCAATGATGAGACAAGGGACCTACTTCCCTTCTTCAAAGCTCACACCCTGCCAAAGCATATTCAATGCTTCAAGAAATGGCAAAGGTTAAGGTGCTCTGATCTCTCTGAAATATTGAGAATCACATATCAACCAAACAGACGAGCACGAGCTCTTGACTTGGAGACATATATCCATGCAATGTTCTCACTAAAGACACGCTATAATTCGACTCTATTGCATAAGGATTTCTCCAGAGAAGTGGCGCACAATTTGATACAAGCCTTTGAACAGGCAGATGGTCAGACAAGATTACAAATGGCATTCAAGCCAGTTCTGCCCCAAACTCTGCAATTTATACCTTCTGAACACGAAGAGATTAATGGGCAGAAGATCACTATTCCTGAAGTGATCAATCTTGTATCTGAAGATGATGAGGAGGAAGAGATAAACGAAAATGACTTCGATGAACTTCCCACTGACCATCACCAAAAGGATGACATGCATAAAAAGGATGATGATGATGCCTCGCACTGGGACCGGAGGAATTTCACAAAGAAATCATGCCTCAACTGCTGAAAAGCAAACTGAGAGGAAAGCACAGAAATCTCCGCCTCCATCTCCTCAAAAGTCAACTCATCCATCTTCCCAAAAAAAGGCTAATACTGAACAAGTAGTTGAGGATTCTGAGGAAATCACTCAGAAATTGTTGAATACTCAATCCAGAACTGCTCAACTCAGACAATTGTTGGAAGAAGAACAACAGCTCCATCTTCAACTGGAAGACCAAATAGCTAAATCCAGAGATAAGCTTGACCAACTACAAGATCAATATCTGCAAGAGATGATTGCTTACTCTGAGGTTAAAGAGCTACGGATGTCAGAATGCCATCACCAAAGAACTCGACATCAAGAAGCATCCAAATTAAGCATGATGCTAAGGCTCCATTATCTTCAAAAGAAGTACCATCCTCCTCCCAAAAGGGAAGAAACCAATCTACGAGATGGTTCTTTGGACTCGACACAATCGATGAGAATGTCCAAGAGGATGAAGATCACCCGACATTACTCAGATGATGAAGAAGACAAGACTTTGGCAGAGCACCGCAATGAACATTTAGCGGTTTCTCACTTGAAAAGGAAGCTGATTGCTCCTGCAATATTCAGAAAACTGCAAATGTCCACTCCCATGAATACATGAACAAATACCAAGTACTGGCTCATCTGAACAAGGAGTTGTCTTCACAGAACAAGGAAGTAATTGCCTCCGTCCCCTCTGAAATGAAAAAGTTCACTGAGCTCATCACTCAGAGAACAACTAGCACAGTCATTGCTCAGAAAGATCTGGGAATGATAAGGGACGATGATGCGTCTTTAGCTGAAAAAGCTTTCCAAGAGGCAAGTTACACTACTGGAAAAGCAGATGCCATCCTAGGCCCATTGGCAGAGCTCACTGATAAGGACAATGGACTTATCAAGCAAAATCAGGAGCTCAAAGCCGAACTTCAGAAGTTGGTCATTGCCTACAATTATTTACAAGGGAATTTTGACTCTCTCTCAGATTCTTTTATGAGACTGAGTCAGCCAACAATGACTAAGGGGGAAAGAGTGTACAAATCTGGACCTCAAAGTCAGGGGGAATGGGAAGAAGGAGAAGAAAACAAGAAGAAATCTGGAGCTGGTGTGGCTCAGAGAGGAAGAAGAAACATGAAAACTTCCCAGCCACCACTCAGAATAAACGAACCCTCCTCTAGCCAAGCTGCTTTGCAAATAGTAGCTGATTCCCAGAAACCTACTGAAGGAACTACAATGATAACAAGGGCCATGGCACAGAAACCTCCAAGGAGTACCAAGGCTCCAAGGAGAAGACAAGTTAAAGGGATTGATGAATCTTCTGAAGAAGGCTGTAAAACTCTCACAAGATTTAATCTTGATGATGATGAGTAAACTGATGAAGATGAAGCTCCTCATCACAAGAAAAGGAAAATTGAAAGCCTAACTGAGCCCATAGCTGCAAAGCCCCTAGCAGCTAAAACACCCTCTGGAAATACCAAGTCTATCCAGGGTGGTTCTTCAAGCAACAACCCCAAAGAGAATTCAAGACAGAGAAGGAGCAGATCGAGAGTCGAGCAAAGACAAAGTCAACTTCCACTCGAGCGAAGAAGCCAAAATAGAGTATGTGAAGAATGACAATGATTCCTCTGTCTACAGGTGCATCAATCAGAAAAATGGCTATTGGATTCTGGAACTTAAGCATCTACTGGTAAATTCAAGATTTCTAGAACCAATCCACAAACAACTTATGGCATGGAGAAAAGATAAGCCAACCTTGATCAACACCAATCACATTAAAGCCTAGTTGGATTTTGAAGTTGTCGAAGCTGAAGCCATGAGAAAGGACCTCTCGATGAATGTCCATATGGAAAGCGGATGATGTGCGAATTACGAATATCACGAGGAGCACAAGAGCAAGACTCATTGTGGAACCACATGAGTCGTTCTATCTAGCGAAGATCAATACAAGGTGACATCGGATATCCGAGGATTATCTACGAATACTTCAAGGTATCGGATATCGAATAGAGCATGCCTAGAAGTGGGGAAAGTATCGTGGTCAAACATTTTGTCGAAAAATCCTACCAAAACCTACAAAGAAGTCCGTGGATTTGCGGAGACCTTTGAGATGCTCGTCAGAACACTTCTCTATGATTATTCTGATGACATCAAAAGGTTTGGAGATAGGAAATTTGCAGACTGATCCATAGAACTACTGTTGAAGACTTGAAGAGTTGAAGACTTGAAGACTAGTCTATTAGGATGTTTACTTGGAGCTTGGTTACTCCTGTTTTCCTAATTTACTATGTAGTTTTTGCTGTATTTTTGCTGACTGAGCTAAATTTGCTTTATGTATTGAAGTTATCTGTAATCTCTCTTTGTAACTTATCTGAAGAACTTACTCTCAGATAGTATTCTATAAAAGATAACTTATCAGCAAAGATCACACCTTGTGATTTGGTTGATGTCTACTTTCTACACTTAATTGAATGATTTGAAAAATCTTAAGAAATGATTAAGTGTTGAATTTTTCACTCATCTAGATTTGTAATAGGTCAGATAGTCATCATTGACTGATCAAAAAGGGGAAAATTTGTTAGGAAATTTGTTAGATATTTTGTTAGAAATATCTGTTTAGATTTTGATCAGCAACATGATGACTTATCTTAGTCTCAGAAAGGTGATTAGTACTCTTGGTTCACTTGAACATTGTAAAAGAGGAAACCCACTAAGTATGATAGTCTAGCTAATCTTGTATAGGATGTTAGGTCTCAAAATGTAAATTTTATTTTATGAAGAGAAGACCAAGAAGAAGACATCAAAGCAGAACAAGTTCACCGACATTGAAGACTTGAAGAAACTGCACAAGGTTACTGAAACAGTTTTCCAGATACCTTGGCCAGATATCTTGAAGACACGAATAGTTTTAAACAAACTGTGTCACAAGAGATATCTAAGAAATAAAAGGTCTATCTGAAAACAAGGAAAGTGTCCACAGATATCTATTCTCAGGTACCTTGAGGTTTAACCACATTTCTGAAAAAGAAATATATATATTGCAAACAAAGTTGTTTCAATAAAAGTGGTATCTGAAGATAAAGATAAGAACGTGCAAAGATTCAGAGAAATCTGATCAAGGTTGTCTCTGATACAAAGCATAGTTCCGTTGCGTCTGAGACAAAATATAGTACATTGCATTAAATGCACGGACAGAGATGTCTGAACAAAAGCAACGGTAGATTCTGAAGAAGAAGACAAACTCACATAAAGATTATACACAGATATCAATAGTTTGAATTTGATTTAAGCCTAACGGATGCTATTCAAACGGCACTCAAATTCATCTATAAATATCAACACTTAGACTGCTTGAAAAGACACGCTGAACTGAACACATATCTTAATCTCTCAAGCAAACTACTTACTCTCAAAGCTTTCTGTTGCGACCAAAGCTCTTGATCTTGAGTAACACTAAAGTTCTAAGTGTCCTGATCCTAAACAAGCACAGCTATCTGTGAAAGAGTTGAATCAAAAGATCAAGTATCTGAGATTCATTCTCTTGAACACTTATCTAAGACTTGGGTCAGTAAAAAGAACAAGATACCATACATTGCAAAGTGTATTAAGTATACTTGATTCACAGAGCTATCTGATTAACTGAAAAGTTATTAAGAAGCTCATCTGACAACTCAAACCAAAACCAACACCATCAACTTTGGAGTATGTGAAGTACTTAGTTTGAGAAACTAAGGAATAACTCCAAGGTTATTGAGTACAGGAAGTACTTAGCTTGGGAAGCTAGGGAATAACTCAAAAAGGTTTCTGAGTACAGGAAGTACTTGGCTGTGAAAGCCGGGGAACAACTCAGGGGGAACACTTGTTTGGGAACCATCTGTTTAAGGAATCTTAGAATAGGATTTTTGTAAGGTGACCTCAATTATCTATTCTAGTGAATTCTAGGTCTTTGGAAGACCGAAGTGGATTAGTTGGAGGATTACGCCACCTCCAGATACCACTATACTTGCTGTGTTATTTACTTTTCTGTACTTACTTGTCAGCAACACACACACACTTTAACTGCTTCTGCACTTATCTATCTTAAGTCTTCCGCGCTCTGAATCTAAGTATCAGATATCTACTCAGATATCTGAGAAATAGTGTTTATCGACAAAAGTTTTAAAAGACTATTCACCTCCCCCCCTAGTCTTTTACTTTGCCGTTATCTGGACCAACACCTTGTCTTCAGCAATCATGTGCAGTCTTCAAATCTTCAAATCCGTTGAACTTTTCCTGCTGGATGCCTTCTTCTTGGTCTTCTTTAGAGGAATAAAAATTACATTCAGAGACCTAACATCCTATACAAGATTTGCTAGACTATCATACTTAGTGAGTTTCCTCTTTTACAGTGTTCAAGTGAATCAAGAGTACTAACCACCTTTCTGAGCTAAGATAAGTCATTAGGTTGCTGATCAAAATCTAAACAGATATTCCTAACAAAAGAAGATGCGATAAACACTACAAAAATTTACTGTTTTAGCGACGAATCTATCCATCGCTAAAACAGTAGCGATCCGTCGCTAAGTCCTTAGCGACGGACTTAGCGACGGGTAAAAAATCCGTCGTCCCACGGGAAGCGGGACGATGGATAGTTTATCCGTCGCTAATCGCGACGGATTTAGCGACGGATAAACCATTGACTTTTTAGCGACGGCCCGTCGCTAAAAAGCAGATTTCTAATTTTTTTTAAAAAAACAAAAAAACTGGCTTTTTAGCGACGGATACAATATCCGTCGCTAAAAAGCAGATTTTTGTTTTTTTGACAGATATTTTATCCGTCGCTAAAAAGCAGATTTTTAATTTTGTTTTTATATTTTGCAGCCTATTTTCATATTTCACCTGTTTCACAAATATAATGTCCGATAGTAAATCTAGAATAATAAAATTGTTTTAATTAAACAGAAATCATTCTACAAAAGTTAACAAACCATCCGTAATGAAATGAAATATCCATACATAGTCTAAAGTAAGAAGTCAGAAAAACACAAGTCGAAATCTAACAATCGGACGGGGGTGGCTGTTGCTCGAACCTGGAAATGAAAGCCTGCATCTGTTCCCGAAGACGCTCGTTTTCCTCCCGTAGTGCTCTATCTCGCCGCTCCATAACCGCTGTTAGCCGTGCAACATGTTCTGAAACCTGTGATTGCACCAACTACGAGACCTGCTCCTGTGTGAAAACCTGATGTCTAGATTGCTGGGATGCTAAGTAGGTAGGAGTAGTCACTACAGGGCCGAAACTCCCCAATCCATATACTCGGCCTTTGTTGTCCATTGGGTTGACGGCTAAGAAGATGTTGTTTTGTTGTTCAATTGTCAGCTCCTCACCCGCTTCGGCCTACTGCCTCTCGATCTGAGCCTCCACCTCAGCCTGAAACCAAAAAATGCAGATATCATGAGTTACAGTTTTTTCATAATAAGTTGTACTGCACAAATATGAACTTTAACGAAAATTAACGCATGATAGCCTCGGACTTCTTTGTCGCCAACCCATCATCGTTAAATCGACTTGGCTCTTTTAAAGTACTTTCGGTATTCTTCTCCCCTGAAGACACCTGAAGAACATATATATGCAAACATTTAGCTAGGAACTCATTAAAGGTGTAGAAATGAAACACAAAACACATGTGCGAATAAACTGACAAATTAGATGTACACTTACCGATTTCACGTGATGCGTAAGAATAGCTTGCGACCCATAGTGGTGAATGGCCACCCCTTTACCCTCAGACGGCTCAGTCAGCCGGTTCTCTCTGTTACAGTCCATAATCTGGACATTAGGACAAGTCCAGTAGGCTTCCCAAAGCGCCCACTCCTCCTCATCACACCATGCAGACCTTTTGTTTTGTCGCCACATCTTTTTCATAGTGCAAACCATATCCTTATATCGGACTGACCCTAGTGACTTGAAACAAGGCCATATCAGGTGGAGCAACTTGTTGGAAATGAAGTACTTTTTCTACATTTCCAATTCCAGACAAAATCCAAATTACATAACGTAAACCGAGACATCAATTTAATAAGATAACACAACATAACATATTCAATTGTGACTAACATATCACTCAAGTTTAGCGGTGATGAGACAATATTCTAACGTCTCATTTGGTCCTTTTTAGCGGTCTTTTGTTAGTCTTTGACCTTAGTTTTATAGTGTTTTTGTACGTTTTTATGCTTTGGTACTTTGTTTCTGTTTTGTAGGATTTTTTGTTTATTTGGTCCGGAAGGTGAAAATCGGAGTGAAGACATTGGTTATATATCTCTGAATGAAGAGTAATTGGGCGAAGACGGAAGTGGATTCGGAGTTCGGACGAAGAATTGAGAGGCATTTTAGCGTGACTTGCAAAAGTGATGATTTACGGAGCAGTCTAGCCATTTTGGACATAACTCTCTCATATTAAGTCTGATTTACATGATCTCGGTGGACATGGAAATATAATTCAAAGGTCTACAACTTTCGTGCCAAAATTGTAGCCAAATTCTTCCTGAAGAAAAAGATACAGACATCGAAAGTTGACTGTCAGAAAGCATCTTCGCCGCGGCGAGACATTTAGGCGCGCCACGGCGAGAGTTCCCGAGAGCTTATTTGCTGGGCGATTTTCTGGTCGAATTCTGCTAGGATTCTACTCGTTTTTTCTCCTTTAAATAGATTTCTTTCACCATAACTTCAGACATAACTCCTTTTACCCTAGATAGGCATAGGAAAAGCTCCTAGATTCAGATATTAACATTGAGATGGGAGCTTGGTTATTCATTGATTCTACTCATCAGGATTATTGGTATTGATTTCTCTATTGCTTTCTTCTTTACAATTCGTTCATTATCTCTATTGATTGAATTGTATGTTATTGCATGCGAGTTTCTCTTCTATGTTTCATATGATCATTACCATGAATCTTTGCATGCAAATCTCAAGTATGAGTAGCTAAACACCTTTGAATACAACAGTATGTGAAGATTATGCATATTCGTTCTAGGGTTTATCAAATCACTCATATAGGTTAGTCACGTATAAAATCTTCGTAAAAATCTTCAATTCGATAAGTCCATATAAAATTCTCAAAATTGTTCATGTTTAAGGATCGTGAATTGACGACTCACGATTTCTCCATTATAATATATTCTAAGAACAATTGGTTGAATCGAATTGATTGATTTACTGTACAACAACCGTGTGACAAATATGAGTGTTTTCCCTAGTTCGAATTAGCATAATTGGATCTTGCTACTGTATTCATCTTTCTCTCATTGTTGATCGTAATCTTAGCTTTAGTCAATCTAGTTAGAAGTATACAAAACCATCAATCAATCTGTTACTTACAAACAAACTGTTTACTCTCATTCGTTGTGGTAGCGTGATTAATTCCCTAGAGAACGATACCGAGTTAAGCATGGTCTACAACTACAACTTATTCTCTTAAGTTATTTTAGAGTATAATTTGAGCTCATCAAATTTGGCACCACTGCCGGGGAATTAATTCCTACTGTAGCGTTTTGAGTGTGATTTTTTGTTTGTTTATAGTTTTTATTTGTTTAGCTAGTTTTTTGTTTGTTTTTTGTCGGAACTACTCGTGGTTTCCTGTCTTTGTGTGTGCAGGAACTTATGACAACCGAGAAGCCATACAAATTCCCAATCGTAAAATTAAAAACCTATGGAGAATGGCTTATCGAGCGAGCACAGCTTTGCCAAACAGAGATGGAAGTGCTTCGCAGCTTTCGACAATTTTGTGGAGAAAGATTTGATGAAGCATGGTTTCGGTTTCTAGAGCTGCAAGAAGAGTGCATATATGATGTACTGGAGGATAAGGAAAGGATAGGATGTTTCTATTGGGGATTAACCGAGAGTAGTAGAATGATGTTAGATGAAGCTGCAAGACAACCCATAGATGAGTTCGAACTTGGACAATTCTTTGAGTTTATTAATGCGCATGTTTCTATTTATAAAGAGATGATGTTGTGGCATGAGAACATCGAGCATGAGAAGACAAAACTGGCTTGCTGAGCTAACTTTCGAATCTGCCCCCACAGAACAAGATGAAATACATTCTACTCCATTACCTGCTTGTGATTCACACGTATTGGTTCCATCACATACATTGGATTGCCCAGGGAGTTTCGACCCAATTTCTCATTTTTATTTTCCCTTTGTTTCCCATAGTTATTTTTTAGTTTTTAAATTTTCTGATTTGTTTAATTTTAGTTTTCAGGGAATCATGGAATTATTAGAGAACTTGAGGAGAGGAGCTAAGGATGGCTCACAAAATGCTGAGGATACCGAAAAGGATGCAAGGGATTCATTCCCGTTTGATAATGGATAGCAGCATTCCCAAAAAGTCGAGCCAACGACTATAATAAAAGGCGCTTCCCGGGAGGCAACCCGGGGGTAAGTTTTTCTTTATTATCAATTTGTTATTTTTTCTTTTCTATTCCTTCGATTGCTTAAACTTGAAACTCAAGGACGAGCTAAAGTTTAGGTTTAGGGAGGGATTTCATGTGTTCTGTGTTCGTTTTTATCGTTTTCATAGTGGTGGTCGGTGAGCCACATAGGATTGCATATCTTTTTTGCGGCCTGTGTGCCTTATTTGTCTACGTGGGGTGGTATGTTAGCCACTTTTATGTGTTTGTTTTGTTTTCAGTTTATGTCTGTACGTGTTTGTGGGAGCGGAACCTTTGTACTCACACGAGGAAACTCGTGAAATTCTAGCCGAGGCATGGAATTTCTATCTCGCGAGGTGAGATCGCATTAGAGTCAAAGAGAAAAAAAATTTGAAATTTTGCCCTCGCCGCGGTGAGATAAGTCGAGAGGACGGGATTTAGTTTCGTAAAATATCGCCGCGGCGAGCCTTTTGCTTCGCCGCGGCGAGACCCTTCCCCATAAATCTTTTTTCGTCTCGTAAAACTTCATGGCGAGACTTTTCATCCCTTGCATGAGCCTAGTTTTTTTTTTAAATAGAGTCTTTTTGCCTACTTTCTGATTTTTGTGGTGAGTCTGAGTTGTTCTCCCAAGTCGAGCATCTATTGTGATTGTTAAATTTGATAGCTGCTTATGTTTTGCATGATATTTGACTGAAAGTGGCGTGGTGGATTTAAAATTCTATAAGTCTGTTTTTCTTGTAAATAGCAAGTATGTGTAGATCTTTGGTCCAAAAAGCCGGTGAGAAACATTTAGCCGATGAAAAAATATTGTACCGGCACCTGTGTAATTTATCCGGGAAGTGCAAACTCCCTTGTTTGCGCCTCATCATGCTCATGTGTACTATGTGTAAGTTAAGTATGACGAACGGAATGCTCTTCATTATCTATTTTATCGAAGCCAATCCTTTGCAAAGAACCGGTTTGGGGAGAAGAATTCTGCTGTGCTGATAATGTTATTTTTATACTTGTAATTTGTATTGCTTCCCCTGTATTTGATTTGTCTCAAAGTGTATCTGTGGTGCTTGTCATCACCGTAGTCGTGTTGGGCGTGTTTCAAATACTACCTATATACCGGCGTGGTCCTAAAAAGCCATATGACCGTGAGGGTTGATGGCACGTATACCAAACTGACACGCACAAAAGTGCGGACTTCGGTAAAACAGACACTACCAAAAAAGTGAGACTAAAAGAGTCCATTGTGGCCAATTGATTAGCATATAATTCATAGTATGCAAGAATGTGGTGATATGGAAGTTGGTTTGTATGTTCTGGCAAGCTGCTATGTGCTAGGAAAAAGTTCCTTCTGACTTAACTGATTGAGTACATTGCATGAGTTATTTGAGGCACTTTTGTGACGAAAGTCACCTTCCTTTCTCTTGATATTTCTTGAGTGATTAACCCACTGGACACTTCCAGAGTGCGAGAGAGAGTTGCATAGGATCATGTTGTGAGGGATTAGCGAGTTAGACTTAAGTGCTATTTACTTGAAAAACTTTCTTGTTTGATTTTCTGTGCACTATTCTGCCAAGGTTACTTGAGTGCAAAACCTTTGCATCTTGTGAATTTAATGTTTACAATGGTAGATTCGGTCACTTGGGAGTTCAACTCTTTTATGTGCTTCTTGTTTGTTTTTGTTTCGAGTCTCGTTCTTGTTTAGGTTGTGTGTTTGCTCGAGGACGAGCAAAGGTTTGGTTTGGGGATTTTGATGAGACAATATTCTAATGTCTCATTTGGTCCTTTTTAGCGGTCTTTTGTTAGTCTTTGACCTTAGCTTTATAGTGTTTCTGTACGTTTTTATGCTTTGGTACTTTGTTTGTGTTTTGTAGTATTTTTTGTGTTATTTGGTCCCGAAGGTGAAAATCGGAGTGAAGACACTAGTTATAGATCTCTGAATGAAGAGTAATTGGGCGAAGACGGAAGTGGATTCGGAGTTCGGACGAAGAATTGAGAGGCGTTTTAGCGTGACTTGCAAAAGTGATGATTTACGGAGCAGTCTAGCCATTTTGGACATAACTCTCTCATATGAAGTCCGATTTACCTGATCTCGGTGTCCATGGAAAGATAATTCAAAGGGCTACAACTTTCATGCCAAAATCGTGCCAAATACTTCCTGACGAAAAAGATACAGACATCGAAAGTTGACTGTCAGAAAGCATCTTCGCCGCGGCGAGACATTTAGGCGCGCTGCGGCGAGAGTTCCCGAGAGCTTATTTGCTGGGCGATTTTCTGGTCGAATTCTGCTAGGATTCTACTCGTTTTTTCTCCTTTAAATAGATTTCTTTCACCATAACTTCAGACATAACTCCTTTTACCCTAGATAGGCATAGGAAAAGCTCCTAGATTCAGACATTAACATTGTGACATCTTGGGAGCTTGGTTATTCATTGATTTTACTCATCAAGATTATTGGTATTGATTTCTCTATTGCTTTCTTCTTTACAATTCGTTCTTTATCTCTATTGATTGAATTGTATGTTATTGCATGCGAGTGTCTCATCTATGTTTCATATGATCATTACCATGAATCTTTGCATGCAAATCTCAAGTATGAGTAGCTAAACACCTTTGAATACAGTAGTATGTGAAGATTATGCATATTCGTTCTAGGGTTTATCAAATCACTCATATAGGTTAGTCTCGTATAAAATATTCGTAAAAACCTTCAATTCGATATGTCCGTATTAAATTCTCTAAATTGTTCATGTTTAAGGATCGTGAATTGACGACTCACGATTTCTCTAGTATAATATATTCTAAGAACAATTGGTTGAATCGAATTGATTGATTTACTGTACAACAACCGTGTGACAAATATGTGTGTTTTCCCTAGTTCGAATTAGCATAATTGGATCTTGCTACTGTATTCATCTTTCTCTCATTGTTGATCGTAATCTTAGCTTTAGTCAATCTAGTTAGAAGTATACAAAACCATCAATCAATCTGTTACTTACAAACAAACTGTTTACTCTCATTCGTTGTGGTAGCCTGATTAATTCCCTAGAGAACGATACCGAGTTAAGCATAATCTATAACTGCAGCTTATTCTCTTAAGTTATTTTAGAGTATAATTTGAGCTCATCAAGCGGCTAACATAAATTAATTAGGGACAATCTTATTAATTAGTATAGTACAACAATGATGTGACATAAATTATTTGAAAGTATGTTCTATATATATAAAGGAATGCATATATAATAATTACTTGTCTCTACCCAGTGGGAACAACACATGCTTCCCTTTCCAATGAGCCCCGACCTCAAGCTCGGTGTAGGGACAATCGTCATCCTGTAAGTTCCCGAAGATCGGATTCAAGCCCTTGCTCGAACCAGGTGGGGTCTCAGGAACCGTAGACCGGCTGCTCTGACTACCCTGCTCCTTTGAGTCTGACCCCCGTCCTCGACTACCCCCGATTGGCTGTATGGGGGAGGATGGTAGGTGGGTCGCCTATGTCGCGGCATTTGCAAAAACATGCAACAAATACAGAAAAAATGTGTTAGTATACAACTACATACATTTTGAAAAGCATGTAAATCACAAATACTTGGTATTATCAACAACTAACTAGTTATATACATAATCTATCCTTCTCACATACCCTGGGCGTCCTCGTCTAAGTCTACATACTGGTCCTCGTGAAGATCTATCAACTCATCACGAGCCTGTACATGAGTTTTTGCTTGTTCATCGACAACCTCTTCTTGGGACGAGTTGGTAATTGAGTCGTCTTTCTCAACGTACTCCGCTTTGGAGCGGACACCTATAGGTATCGCAGCTAACCAGTCCGCCTTGTCGCGTTTCCTGCTTGGATATTCAAGAAACACCACTTGCCGTGCTTGAGTCGCCAAGATAAATGGTTCGTACTTAGTTTTGTACCTCTTCCTATGGTTTATGTCAACCATTTCATACTGCTCATTCTTCTTCGTACCAAGTGGATTAGGATCATACCAGTTAACATTAAACATAAAGGTTTTTTTCAAGGGCAAACCGGGATATTCAAGGCGCACTATTCGTTTCAGCTTCCCGTGGAAATCATACAAATCAGCTGGTCCTAAATCTTGCCCCCGACACACACACCAGATTTGCTTATAGCCATGGTCGTGTTAGAGTCAATCGTGTGGAACCTAAGGCCATTGACTATGTAAGATGGGAATGTGTAGACCTTTTTGAATGGTCCCTCTGCTAGAGCACTCAAGTAAGGGCATGTGACGTTGTTGACAGGATCTCGGACATACTCCTTGAACCAATCTGAAAATTCTGATTCCATCTTTGAGTCAATGAGTTCTTCAAGCGTATCCTCTGCCAGCTGAGGATTCTTCTCCAGACAACGCTCTTTGAAAACGCTATGGACATTGACATGATTATAAGTCTACATACTAGCTAGGAGGATTTTAGTTAAAAGTTCAATTTTAACTGCTTTTAATAAGAAAGGTACTCACCCAGCAAATATCACCATATACTTGTCATCCTCAGCACAATTCGTGAGGACATAATATTGAGCTACCTTTAGCTCCTTATCCGTCAGATATTCTTTCTTACTCTGTCCAAAAGGTCTCCCTAAGACCCTAAAAACAGATAGGGAAGCATCTTCATCCTCTTGAATTTCGAATGTGTCTGCGTTTCGAGATGGCCTAGATGCCTTTGTCGGGACGTGGTCCTCAAAGTAATAGGAGCAGAAGGTTGCAGTTTCCTCTCGAACATACGCATTGGCAATCGATCCTTCAGGTCTACCTTTGTTCTTGACATATTTCTTCAATTTCCCCAAGTACCTGTAATACATATTCAGGTAAGACAGTGTAACAAGGGAAAATTCAGATATTTTAAGTACATGATTGCAATTATTTCACACCTCTCGAGTGCATACATCCATCGATACTGAACCGGTCCAGCAAGTCTTGCTTCATGTCGAAGGTGAACCGGCAAGTGCTCCATAGAATCAAAGAAGCTCAGTGGAAAGATACGCTCGAGCTTGCATAGAATCAATGGTATGTTGCTTTCAAGATTTGCTAACACTTGATCGTGAACCACCCTTGTGCATAAATTCTTGAAAAATAAGCTCAGCTCGGTGATAGCGATCCAGACAGGTTTAGGTAGCAGTTCTCGAAATGCAACCGGGATAAGCCTCTGTTGGTCCAGATAACGGCAAAGTAAAAGACTAGAGGGGGGTGAATAGTCTTTTAAAAACTTTTGTCGATAAGCACAGTTTCTCAGATATCTGTAAAGATATCTGATACTTAATTTCAGAGAGCGGAAGACTTCTGAGATAAGTGCACGTGTTCAGAAAGATAAGTGTAAGTACTTTGCAATATAAGTAAAACAAGTAATAAACTGCAGAAAGTAAATAACACGTCTTTTTATAGTGGTATCTAAAGGTGGCGTAATCCTTCAACTAATCCACTTCGGTCTTTCTCAGACCTAGAATCCACTAAGATAAATGAGGTAACCTTACAGATATCTTTTCTTAGATTCCTAAAAGCACTAGGTTCCCAACCAAGTGTTCCCCTTGATTTATTCCCCGGCTTCCACAGCCAAGTACTTCCTGTACTCAGAAACCTTTTTGAGCGATTCCTTAGCTTCCCAAGCTAAGTACTTCCTGTGCTCAGCAACCTTGGAGTTATTCCTTAGTTTCTCAAACTAAGTACTTCATGTACTCCACGCCGTATATGGTGTTGGTTTTAGGTTTGTTTGTCAGGTGAGCTTATTTAATAACTTGTTCAGTTATTCAGATAGCTCTGTGAATCAAGTATACTTAATACACTTTGCAATGTATAGTATCTTGTTCTCTACTGACCCAAGTCTATGGTAAGTGTTCAAGAGAATGAAACTTAGATATGAAATCTTAGTTCAACTCTTTCACAGATAACAATGCTCGTTAAGGATCAGGACACTTGGAACTTTTGTGCTACTTAGAATCAAGAGCTTTGGTCGCAACAGAAGGCTTGAAGGTAAGTAGTTTGCTTGAGAGCGCTTGTGTGAGTATTCTTGAAGTTCAGTGTGTTCTAAGGTGTGTTCTCAGGTGTGTTCTCAAGCAGTCTAAGTGTTGATATTTATAGATGAATTTGAGTGCCGTTTGAATAGTATCCGTTAGGAGTAAATCAAATTCAAACTATTGATATCTGAATATAGTACTGTAGCAGGTTTGTCTACTTCTTCAGAAGCTACCGTTTTTGTTCAGACATTTCTGTCTGTGCATTTAATGCACTGTACTATATTTTTTTCCTGTAGTGCTAACGGAACTATGCATGGTATCAGAGATCTTTATACAATTAGAGTTTTCTGAAACTTTGCATGTTCTTTTCCAGAGATCATCATAGCTCCAGATACCACTTGTTTAAGCAACTTGTTATAATATGTTTCTTTCTCAGAAGCATATTTTATGTCCAAGGTATCTGAGTGTAGATATCTATGGGCACTTTCCTCGTCTCAGAAACCTTTTATGCTCAGATATCTTTTGCACCTTGTGTGTTTCGAAACACTTGTTTCTTCAAGATATCTGGACATAGGTATCTGAAAAACCCTTGTCTTCAGCAATCTTGTGCAGTCTTCAAATCTTCAAATTCGTTGAACTTTTCCTGCTGGATACCTACTTCTTGGTCTTCTTCAGAAAATAAAAATTACATTTCGAGACCTAACATCCTATACAAGATTTGCTAGACTATCATACTTAGTGAGTTTCCTCTTTTACAGTGTTCAAGTGAACTAAGAGTACTATTCACCTTTCTGAGCTAAGATAAGTCATTAGGTTGCTGATCAAAATCTAAACAGATATTCCTAACAAATTTCCCCCATTTTGATCAGTCAACGATGACTATCTGACCTATTACAAATCTGGATGAGGAAATAATCCACCACTTAATCATTTCTTATGTTCTTTTAATTCATATAATTAAGTGCAGAAAGTAAACATCAACCAAATCACAAGGTGTGATCTTTGCTGACAAGTTATCTTTTATATAAGAATGATATCTGAGAGTAAGTTCATCAGATATGATAGAGAGACTTTTTCAAGATTTAACAGATAAGATCAATCAGCAAAATCATAGAAAACTACTTATTCAAATAGAACAACAGGAGTTACCAAGCTCCAAGTGAACATTCTAAATGACAAGTCTTCAAGTCTTCAAAATAGTTCCATGGATCAGTCTGCAAATTTCCTATCACCAAACCTTTTTATGTCATCAGAGTAGTCATAGAGAAGAGTTCTGACAATCATCTCTGTGTCTCTGGCAAATCCACATACTTCCTTGTAGGTTTTGGTGGGATTTCTCTTGACAAAATGCTTGACCCACAGATACTTTCCCCATTTCCAGACATGCTCGATTCTGAAATCTGACAGCTTGAAGTATTCATAAATGATCTTCAGATATCTGATGTCACCCTTGTATTGATCTTCAGTTAAGTAGAAGGACTCATAGGGTTCCACAGCAAGTCTTGCTCTTGTGCCTGTTCCAGTAAGGTTGGGAATTCTGTGCACATCATCTGGCTTTCCATAAGGATATTCATTAGAGAGGTCCTTCTTCATGGCTTCAGTTCTCTTGATTACTTCAAAATCCAACCATGCTTTGATGTGGTTGGTGTTAATCAAGATTGGCTTATCTTTTCTCCATGCCATGAGCTGTTTATGGATTGGTTCTGGAAACCTTGAATTTACCAGTAAGTGCTTGAGTTCCAGAATCCAGTAGCCATTCTTCTGATTAATGCACCTGTAGACAAAGGAATTGTTGTCATTCTTCACATACTCAATTTTTGCTTCTTCTGGCCTGAGTGGAAGTATACTTTTTCTTTGTTCAGCTCTCAGCCTGTTCCTTCTTTGTCTAGAATTCTCCTTTGGGGGATTGCTTGAAGAACCACCTTGGATTGACTTGGTATTTCCAGAGGGTGTTTTAGCTGCTAAAGGCTTTGCAGCTGTGGGCTCAGTTAGGCTATCAATTTTCCTTTTTCTGTGAAGAGGAGCTTCATCTTCATCAGTTTCTTCACCATCATCAAGATTAATTCTTGTGAGACTTTTGCAGCCTTCTTCATTGCCCTGGGATTTGATTTGACCTTCTTCTTCTTCTTCAGAAGATTCATCAATCCCTCTTACTTGTCTTCTCCTTGGAGCCGTGGTACTCCTTGGAGGTCTTTTTGCCATGGCCCTTGTTACCATTGTAGTTTCTTCAGTTGGCTGCTGGGAAGTAGCTACTATTTGCAAAGCAGCTTGATTTGGTGAGGGTTCATTTATTCTGAGTGGTGGCCTGGAAGTTTTCTTGTTTCCTCTTCCTTTCTGAGCGGCACCAACTCTAGATTTCTTCTTTCCTTTCCCTTGATCAGATCTAAATTCTTCCCCCTTAGTCATTGTTGACTGACTAAGTACTACAAAAGAATCTGAGAGGGTCTCAAAATTCTTTTGCAAGTAGTTGTAGGCAGTGACCAACTTCTGAAGTTCAGCCTTGAGCTCCTGATTTTGTTTGATAAGTCCATTTTCCTTATCAGTGAGCTCTGCCAATGGGCCTAGTATGGCATCTGCTTTTCCAGCAGTGTAACTTGCCTCATGAAAAGCTTTTTCAGCTAATGAAACATCATCGTCCCTTACCATTCCCAGATCCTTCTGAGCAATGATCATACTGGTTGTTCTCTGAGTGATGAGCTCAGTGAATTTTTGCATATCTGAGGGGACGGAGGCAATTAGTTCTTTGTTATGTGAAGACATCTCCCTTTTAAGATGAGCCAAAACTTGATATCTATTCATATATTCATGGGAGTGGACATTTGGCAGTTTGTTGAAAACTTCAGGAGCAATTAGCTTCCTTTTCAGATGAGAAACCGCCAAGTGTTCATTGCGGTGTTCTGCCAACGTCTTGTCTTCTTCATCATCTGAGTCCTCAGCCCAGTGATCTTCATCCTCTTGGACATTTTCAAGATTCTCCACCAAAGAACCATCTCAGAGATGGGCTTCTTTCCTTTCTGAGAGGAGGATGGTATGTCTTTTGCTGATGATGCAGCCTTAGCATCATGCTTTTCTTTAGATACTTCTTTAGTATCTAGCTCCTTAGCAATAGCATTTACAGCATCCTGGAGATCTTTAACCTCAGAGTAAGCTACTGTCTCTTGTAAGTATTGATCTTGTAGTTGATTAAGCTTATCTCTGGAACTTTTTCAAGTTGAAGATGGAGTTGTTGCTCTTCTTCCAACAGTTGTTTGAGTTGAGCAGTTCTGGCTTGAGTATTTAATATCTTCTGAGTTGTTTCCTCAGAGTGCTCAACTACTTGTTCAGTAGTGTCTTTTTGTTGTTGGGAAGATGGATGGGTAGATTTCTGAGGTGATGGAGGAGGGGATTGCTGTGATGTCCTCTCAGTGTGCTTTTCAACAGCTGAGGCAATGTTTCCCTGTGGAATTCCTCCTGTCCCTGGTTCAGGGGCATCATCATCATCCTTTTTATCATCCTCATCATTGTGATGGTCAGAAGAAAAATCTTCATAGTCATTTTCGTCAGTTTCCTTCTCTTCTTCATCTTCAAAGACCAGATTGATCACTTCTAGAATAGTGATCATTTGTCCATTTACTTCTTCTTGTTCAGAAGGAATAAATTGTAGTGTCTGGGGCAGGACTGGCTTGAATGCCATCTGCAATCTGGTCTGACCATCTGCCCGTTTGAAGGCTTGCACCAATTTGTGTGCCACTTCCTTGGAAAAATCCTTACGCATTAAGGTCGCAACTTTCTATTGTTCAGTAGGGAACATTGCGTGGATGTAGTTTTCCAGATCAAGAGCTCGTGCTCGTCTTGTTGGTTGATCTGTGATTCTCAGTATTTCAGAGAGATCAGAGCACCTTAACCTTTGCTATTTCTTGAAGCATTGAATATGCTGTGGCAAGGTATGAGTCTCGAAGAAGGGAAGAAGGTTTTCATAGTCATCATTTGACTCCTTCTTGGCACTACTTTGAACCTGAAAGAGAGAGTTTTGAATGAGTTCCAGGTGCCTCAGATATCTGGATATGAGGAGGAGACTTGGAAGTCTGATCCTCAGCATCCTCTCTTTCTTTTTAAACCTGAAATTAGAAACATAACACTTAGGAAATTTTATCAAGAAAAAGTTCTATTTTCAGAATCAGATATCTGAGAGGTCAATTACCTCCACTATTGGAGGCTCAGATACTTGTTGCTCAGAGACTTGTGCAGTCTCTGGAAATTTTTCTTGTGATGAAGGTTTTGATGCCTCATCAATTTCCATTTGTTGTGGGGATTGAGCGGGAAATTCCCAGCAACTTCTACTTCTTTTTGAACCTGTTTAAGTAGAAAGTGTTAGTTTGAGAAAAATGATCAGAGACTTGTCCTTTGAAGAATATAGATATCTGAATGAAATACCTTCTCTACAAAAGGTTCAGATACTTGTTCCTCAGAGACCTTGGAAGTCTCTGGATTCTTCTCTGAAGAGATAGACTTTTCAGTCTCTTCATTTTTCTTCTCAGTTGGAGCCTATTAGAAACAAACACTTAATAGTATTAGTCAAGTGTATAAAGCACACATCTGAGATGTTATATCTTAAGGAACTGTCTTCTACCTGTGAGACAGGCTCCTGTTCCTTAAGTGGTGAGGCTATGGAAGCCTCCTTCTCAGATTCTGAGGCAAGCTTTGCAGCTTCCTCTTGTTCTTTTGTTTGTAATTCAGCCTGTAACAAAGAATTTTTATTAGTTTAACAAGACAGAAAACACAAAGGAATTCACAAGTGCAAACCATTCAGCTACCTGAGCAATGTCAGGCTGAGTGGTCTCTGGAACTTGTGACCCTTCTATGAGTTGGTCTCGTTGTTCCAGTGTTGCTTCTTTGTTGGAAGTTTGAGGTACTTCAACCTTTTCCTGAGTAGCTAACTCAGTTGCCTCCCCTGGTTGATTATTCTGAGTAGGTGTCTCAGTTTGATCCCTCTCTTGGAGTTGGGGAACCTGCTCATTTGCAGGATTTTCTTCAACATGTTGCATTGCTGGCATGTCGAAATGGAGTTCATTTACCATTTCATCAACCACTTGTGGCTGTTGTGGTTGTGGTTGTTGTGGTTGTCTGGAAGCAGAAGTTTGAGCAGTTGAGAGTTCTTCCAGATTTTTAAGTGTGGTGTTGACATCAGCGTCCACCAACACTAGGTCACCACTCATCAGGGCTTCTTGAAGTTGTTTATATGTGACTTTCCCTGATGGTGTGTTGGCACCAACAACCTTTGCTATAGGTGCTTGTTCAGCAACCTGTGAGCTGGTTGCTTTCTCAGCAACCTTGGACCTTTTGTTCTTCCCCTTTGCCTTGGTTACTTTTTTAGCAACCTTGGGGGATGGGATCTTCTCCTCGTCCGATTCGTCATCGAAATCTGGAACAGAGTTATCAACAATCCCTGCTGCTTCTGCATAAAGAGTTAGAAGTTTTTCAGCATTTATGAGTTCATCAGCAAGGCTTTCGGCAATAGTCTTGACATTTCTGAAAGCACTTTCTCTTGCTGAGTCTACTTGTTCAGTAGCTTATGCCTCTTTTGCAGCATTGATGAGTTCATCTGCAGCGACGTCAGGTATCTGGGAATCGACAACCTCAATGGGTGTGCCTTCTGATTTGCCAGCAGACTTCTTCCGTGAAGTTCTGGGCGTTCTGGGCTTCTTGGTCGCAACTTTTCCCTCAGATACCTCTTCAGTCTTTCGCTTCTTGGAACCTTTCTGAGATCCAGTAACCTTTTTCATCAAGTTTGTATACTCATATTTGTAGAGTAGGTTATTGTTGGCAATATCTGCCGTCTCTCTGAGCTCAATGCCAAGACATTCCACTAAGTAGCAAATTTTCAGTCCATAGCTTACTGTGGCTTTTGGCTCAGCAAGGCCCTTAACAATTTTAGGCTCAAAGCCTTGTATCTTCTTCACAAATTTCATGAAGGCGTACTTCCCCCAATTAAAAGGGTTTTCCAGCCTTTTGTCTTGCTGGCTCAACAAGAACATCATCATCCAGCGTTCTTGGCTTATCTGGTCAGCACCTCCTTGTAGACCATCAAAGCCTCTGTGAAGAATACATGCCAACACATCCCAGTGGACCAAAAGATGTCTGGTCCTTATGCAGCAAGCTTAAAGTCGATGGGTGTGTCTGGTTTGCCAAGATCACACACATTACTGTACAGTTGCTTCACACCTTCAAGGAGATCTTCATCCTTGGTGTCAATCTCAAAATCCTTTCCAAGATTTTGAAGTTCAAACGACTTCACAGAAGTTGTCATTCAACAAGATTTCTTGTTCTTGGACTTTGGTCTTGATAGACACTATCTCAGTGCATTCAGAGATCTTGGAAATAATTGTGGAGTTGTTGTAAAACTCCAGAACATCCAGTGAAGAAACTCCACTAGGAAGAGCAGATAGAAAACCCTTGATTTTTGCCTTTTCAAGCATATCAAGTACTAACTTCCTGTCAATTTGGTTTTCTATTGCGGCTACCAGGTATTCCTCAATCATGGCACCACCCCAAATCATCCTGTGATTTGAAGTCCAATGATCAGGGTCGAATTCTCCGATCAACTGATTGTTAGTAATAACTAGCACTGGTGCTTGCTTTTCAGCAGTACCAGTAGTAGTTGCTTGGGATTTCTGATTAGAAGTACGTTTGGGAGCCATCTCTTTAAATAGTGAGGTTTTTGAAAAACGAGAAAGAGATTTGGGTGAGAGATTAGTGATTCTTTGCATAAAAAGTAACAGGGATTTGCAGAGATTGAAGAAGAGTTTTTGCTATTCTTGTGCAAGTTTGTATGTTGGATTAGGCGAAAGTAATTTCTTTTGCCAAAATCCCATATATATAGCAATGTAATTTCCACAAACATATACATACAAATTAATTTTGTGTGTAAGTATCTGTGAATTGCAGGCAGGCGTGAGTAAAAGCTTGTTCGGCATTAAATGCATAGTAGGCCCTGTCGGAATTTTAACAGTCCACTATTTACTGAGAGTTAATCTCTGCCGTAAAGATCAATCGCCAAATTCATCAAGGGTCACCATTGCTTCTTCAACAATGATCACAATCAACAAATGTAATTGTGCCCATTTAATGAATTTTGGCTATTAGCTTCCTGAATCACGTTTCTGTATGACCAAGAACACTATTTGCATATGAATTTATCTCACACTTAGTATTTGTCCAAGTTTTACACAAAGATAGCAATAATGCAAATTTCAAGAGAGTAGTTGACAACAGACAGTTGTACTATTCTCTTTTGTGTTCCCTCTCACTGAGTGATCCAGATATCTGAGTACCCGTCTCAGAAATCTTTGAACAGCCATTTTACCCTTTAGCCTTTAGTTTCTGAATACCCGTTCCAGATTCCTCTTCTCTGGATACGCTTTCGATTCCTCTTCTGGATACATTGCTCCAGATTCCTCCTCTCTAGATACCCGTTCCAGATTCCTCTTCTCTGTTCTTTGATATCTTCTTCTGATATCTCTTTTCTTAACTTTTTCAGTTCTTTGGTAGCTCCATTAGTCCAAGATTGTGTCTTAAGGCTAAGAATCTACTTTCTTGTAGTGGCTTAGTGAAGATATCTGCAAGTTGGTCTTCAGTGCCAATCTTGAGTATCTCTATATTGCCTTTTTCAACATGGTCTCTGATGAAGTGGTGTCTAACATCAATGTGCTTTGTTCTTGCATGAAACTTAGGATTCTGAGTTATGGCAATGGCACTTGTGTTGTCACAGAAAATGGGAGTTTTCTCTTCATTGAGTCCATAGTCTTTGAGTTTTTGTTGTATCCACAATATCTGCGAAGCACAACATCCAAAGATCAATATATTCAGCCTGTGGTAGATGTGGCAATTGAATTTTGTTTCTTCTTTGAACCATGATATTAATCTAGCACCAAGAAATTGACAAGTTCCTGAGGTTCTTTTTCTATCAAGCAATGAACCAGCGTAGTCGGCATCTGAATAGCCAACCAAACTCAATTCACTCTCTTTTGGATACCACAATCCAACTTCTACAGTACCTTTTACATACCTTAATATTTTCATAGCAATGTTGTAGTGTGACTGCATTGGATTTGTCTGGAATCTAGCACACACTCCAACTGCATATTAAATATCAGGTCTACTTGCAGTGAGGTATAGTAGAGACCCAATCAATTTCCTATACTTGTGTTCTTCAACACTCTTGTCAGATTCAGTATAGGTCATTTTGGTTCCAATGCTCATTGGTGTCTTAGCATTCTTTTCAGAAGGCTTTAGATTGAACTTATTGAGCATATCCTTTGCATACTTTGTTTGACTAATGAATTTTCCATCATTGAGTTGTTTGACTTGCAGCCCTAGGAAGTAATTCAATTCTCCCATCATGCTCATCTCAAATTTACATTTCATGAGTTCAGCAAAATCTTCACAAAGTTGCTTGTCTTTAGATCCAAATATAATGTCATCAACATATACTTGAACTAAAAATAGTTTCCCATCATGGTTCAATGTGAAGAGTGTTTTATCAACATCTCCTTTCTTGAAACCACTTTCCAGTAGGTATTTGGCCAATGTATCATACCATGCTCTTGGAGCTTGTTTCAGCCCATACAGAGCTTTCTGAAGCTTATAGACCATCCTACTTTCTGAGGAAACTTCAAAACCTGGTGGTTGCTCAACATAGACTTCCTCAGCCAGTTCACCATTTAGAAATGCACTCTTGACATCCATCTGATAAAATGTAAAGTCATTATGAGCTGCAAAGGCTAGAAAGAGTCTTATTGCATCCAATCTTGCAACTGGTGCATAAGATTCATCAAAATCTAGTCCTTCAGTCTGGGTAAATCCCTTGGCAACAAACCTAGCTTTGTTTCTGGTTATTTCACCAGACTCATTCATTTTGTTTCTGAAAACCCACTTGGTTCCTATTACACATATTCCGTCAGCAAATGGAACCAGTTTCCAGACTTTGTTTCTCTCAAATTGATCCAACTCTTCTTGCATTGCAGAGATCCAGTCTTGATCTTTTAATGCTTCTTCTATAGTCTCTGGTTCAATTTTTGAGATGAACATCCATAGAGACAACTTGCATTTTCAGCGATTGCTCTTCTAGTTCTAACTCCTTGGTCTATGGGACCAATCACATCTTTTGAAGGATGATTTCTTATCCATTTCATAATGGGTTTTGAACTAGTAGGATCAATATCAATTTGATTTGAATGTGAATCAATATGATCTTGATGAGATACTTGTGCAGTATCTGGGATATCTGACACATGGGTAATGTCATGGATATCTGACACTTTTTCAGTGTTAGAGATATCTGGATCTTGCATTTCAGCAATCTCATTCTCAGATACCTTTTCATGATGAAGGTTCTTAGTAGCCTGTTCCATTTCTGGAATTCTCATAGGAAATTCTTCATCATGTCTTAGAATCATCTGGTTGTTACTAAGCATAGGTTGCTTTTCATCGTCAGACTCATCCTCTATTTGAATGATAGAATTGTTTCCTTCTGAGGATCCTTTTTCAGAATCTTTAATCATTAGTTCTTTGAACCTATCTGAGAGATCATCATTTAAGAGTACTTTCTTGTTTCCTTCATAGAATACTACATGAATAGATTCTTCGATCTTTTGCGTTCTTTTGTTGTAGATTCTGTAGGCTTTTCTATTTAGAGAATAACCAAGAAATACTCCTTCATCTGCCTTTGGTTGAAATGTTCTCAAGTATTCTTTTCCATTGTTAAGAACGAAACATCTGCAACCAAACACTCTTAGATGTTTGATACTAGGGGGCCTACCAATGAAAATCTCGTACGGAGTTTTGTCATGGTGTTTGTTAATCAGACATCTATTTTGAGTGTAGCATCGTGGTTTGACTTCAACCCAATAGATTTCACTTATTTCGGTGTCGCAAGCATTGTTCTTCTTTGCTTCTTTCGTGGTCCTATTCTTTCTTTCAAAGAACACCATTTTGTTGTCTTGTCCTTACGTAAGATAGTTGATGTTGTATACCTTTGCAAGTACAAAACTCTTTGATGTCTTGGTTCACAAACTCGACCATATGGCATTTCGACATGAGATACCTTGTCATTTTCATGACTTGAGCTTATTCAAAGAAGTTAGGTATCTCAACCCTTGCATCAGATTTGTGTTTGAGAAAGACAACCCAAGTGAATCTTGAGTAATCATCAACAACAACCAGACCATACTTCTTTCCTGCATAACTAGTTACTGAGGATTCAAACAGATCCATATGTAACATTTGCAGTGGCCTCTCACTGGAATGTCTAGTTTTAGACTTGAAAGATGTTTTGAATTGTTTTCCCATTTGACAAGCTGAGCATACACCTTCTTTTCTATATGCCATTTTGGATAAACCAACCACCAACTCTTTCTTGGCTAGTTTATTCAGAGTTTTGAAATTCAAGTGACTCATTCTTTTATGCCATAGCTAATTTTCTTCAGTGTGGCCAGATTGACTCACCATGAGACATTCTTCGGTTGTGGAGGGTGCCCAATCAGCAACATAAAGATTTCCTTTACGCCTTGCAACCAAGACTGTCTGCTTTGACTCATTGTCAATCACTTTACATAGTTTTGACTTGATCTTGACAGCGTACCCTTTGTCTACTAGTTGACTCATGCTTAGGAGATTATATTCCAATCCCTTTACATGAAGTACTTCGGAGATTGTGAGAGCGCCGAACTTCAAATTGCCAAAACCTATGGTTGGATTTTCATCTCCTCCAGCAAACCTGATAATTGGTCCATCATCGCAAATTTTGTAGTTAATCAGATTTGCTTTGTCTCCTGTCATGTGCTTCCCACATCCACTATCAAAATGCCACTTTGAGTTAGTCTTTAGAGTGTTCTGCACAAAACATGAAACAGGAGATTGGGTTCTCATACCAACAATGGAACCATCTAGATAAAAGAATCTTCCAGTAGGAATCCATTTTTGAATGAATTTCCTAGGAACATTCTTTTGTCTAACAGGAACATAAGGAGGAATCTTAGTTAAATGATTAGTTCATTGTTGTTAAGAACTATTTTCTTCCTTGGTGTGTTCCTAGGTGCTCCATTTGGTGCTTTCAGATACATCTCAGTTTTCTGAGTCTGCTTTTCAGCAAACTTAGCTTTCCTCGCCAGATTTCTTCTAGCCCTGGCATTCAGATTTTCAGTGGCTTGATTTATCTTCCACTTCTAATAATTGGTGTGAGCAATTCTAGCTTTTAACCATCGTTCTTGCTCTTGTTTGTATTCGCGAGCAAGTTGTTTTCCGATGGTTTATAGCCAATACCATTCCGAGCACCTGATCTCGAGATCTCTTCAATGACTTTGCTAGTCTCCGGATGATCAATTTTCTTTCGAGAAACGTGACATAAGAAAATTTGCCACCTCGCAATTTTTCCTTTTGAGAGACATAGACTGGTGATTGCACTTCTCAGTGTTATGTTTCTTTTCAGAGACATTTCCCACATTTTTCTTTTGGACTTGTTTTTCCCGCAAAGGCTTGGTCGCAACTGCCTTTCCTTTGTCAACAATCTTAGCTTTCTGACTGATACTGTAGATTGTTTGGGAATCACCTTGCTAAGCACTGACGAATGTTAGTCCTTCATTACTCTTATTCAGAGTGGTGGAACTATCTGTGTGTGTGTCCAGCCCAAGTCCTCTCTTTTCTGAAGGATCTCTTAAATAAGATTGTACTTCAGTAAGAGTGTCACTAGCTTTGGCATAAGATTGAAAGGATAGTTCTTTCTTTTTGAGTTCCTTATTTACAGAAAGAAGACCTTCACATTTCTTTTGAAGATTTGCCATTGCTTCTTTATGTGACTTTTCGGTCTCAGATATCTGAGCCTTGAGAAATGCATTTTCAGCATCCTTTTTCTCAGATATCTTGATTAATTTAGAATTTTCCTTTGCAAGAGAATTCTTTTCTTCTTCGAAATTTTCGGCTCTAGCTCGGAACGTTAGAAATTCTCTTTTGTAAAGATCAATTTCTTTTCTGAGATTTTCCAGTTCTTTGATTCCTTCGTCATCACTTTCATAAGTATAACAGGAAGTATGTGTTACCTCATCAGCCATTAGACAAGGTTCAATGTTGGAGATATCTGGGAAGATTTCTTCAGCCATTCCACACACTTCTTTCTTCTTTTGACCAAAGTCAATTACTTCATGAGAAACACCGCATATTTCTGGAGAAGGCAGTGTGGAATCATCTGAATCCTCATCCTCAGAATCGGACTCAATATCTAGAGCATCCAGTTGGAGTTGAATCTTTTTCCTTTCTTCAATGAGCATAGCTCTTTGACTTCTTTTGAAGATTCTTTTATCTTTCTTGTCTCCTATCTTAAATTTGTTGAAGGCAGGACAATCCTTCTTGAAATGAACAGGTTTCTGACAATAGAAACAGATATCATTTCCAATTTCTGCTTCCAAGATTTGATGCTTTCGAGCCTTTGTTCAATGAGCTTTGCATATTTTTATCACTGATAGTTTGAGCCTAGATGCTTTTCACTTCTCTTCGCTTTTCTTCTCTCAATTTCTCGTGACATATTTTCCCATTTGCTTTACAAAGAAGAGCATCCTCACACATCCTTCCCTTTCTTCTTTCGGAAGTTCCTTGAGCAACTAGAGCAACACTGCAACTTCTCTTGTTTGTTCCTTTGAGTTGTCTCATAGTCACAAAGGGCAAGGTGAGAGAAAAGTTCCACAGAGTGATATATGGCATTCCTTGGTTAAAGTAGAAAACTTTGTGTGTTCCCGCTTATGATTTAGACTTCACAATGGTTTTAATCTTTTCTGACTGGGTATATCTATTACTTTCACCAAGTGCAGCCATATCACTCATGAGTGTTGTAAACCGGAAATCTAGTTCTTCAAGAGTCTCTGTGAGACCTTGTTTGAAATTTTGGAATTTTAGCTTCAAAACTTCGAACTTATTTTCCTTTGTTTTTTCAAAGGCGACAGATTTCTTCAATCAGTTGCTGTGCCACTTTCGCTGCTTTTGCACCCTACGCTTTAATCATTCCGCTTTGGAGTAGAACGTATGATGATATTACGAGCCGGCCCATCCCATCTCTTTCTCATGGCCTCGTCCGATGTCCGAGTTCTCTGGCTTTGGTTCAGTAAATAACTTGACCGCGTGTCTCCCATTGGTTGATGCATCCATGTGAAGACCTATCACTTTGTTCTCTGTCTCTACCATTAGAAACCTCTATGACTTGCTTGAGTTGTTGAATGACTATTGGGCCATTCTTTATTACTTCAATCATTTCGTCACTGATGGCTTCTAGGTGGAGCATCATGTTGTTCTTCCATTTCTCATAATTCTCTGGCTTGAGAATTGGGGCGTCACTTAAAGACATCCTGCAGCAAACACACTAAACAAACGAATCAAGTGTAGGTGAAAGGCAGTTAGTGGGCACTTATCTAGGATCTAGGTTCAGTGCAGAAGGCTTGGGAACCTCCCGCTCTGATACCACTTGTTGGTCCAGATAACGACAAAGTAAAAGTCTCGGGGGGGGGGGGGTGAATAGTCTTTTAAAAACTTTTGTCGATAGATAAGTGCACGTGTTCAGCAAGATAAGTGTAAGTACTTTGCAATATAAGTAAAACAAGTAATAAACTGCAGAAAGTAAATAACACGTCTTTTTATAGTGGTATCTAAAGGTGGCGTAATCCTTCAAGTAATCCACTTCGGTCTTTCTCAGACCTAGAATCCACTAAGATAAATGAGGTAACCTTACAGATATCTTTTCTTAGATTCCTAAAAGCACTAGGTTCCCAACCAAGTGTACCCCCTGAGTTATTCCCCGGCTTCCACAGCCAAGTACTTCCTGTACTCAGAAACCTTTTTGAGCTATTCCTTAGCTTCCCAAGCTAAGTACTTCCTGTGCTCAGCAACCTTGGAGTTATTCCTTAGTTTCTCAAACTAAGTACTTCATGTACTCCACGCCATATATGGTGTTGGTTTTAGGTTTGTTTGTCAGGTGAGCTTCTTTAATAACTTGTTCAGTTATTCAGATAGCTCTGTGAATCAAGTATACTTAATACACTTTGCAATGTATGGTATCTTGTTCTCTACTGACCCAAGTCTATGGTAAGTGTTCAAGAGAATGAAACTTAGATATGAAATCTTAGTTCAACTCTTTCACAGATAACAATGCTCGTTAAGGATCAGGACACTTAGAACTTTTGTGCTACTTAGAATCAAGAGCTTTGGTCGCAACAGAAGGCTTGAAGGTAAGTAGTTTTCTTGAGAGCGCTTGTGTGAGTATTCTTGAAGTTCAGTGTGTTCTAAGGTGTGTTCTCAGGTGTGTTCTCAAGCAGTCTAAGTGTTGATATTTATAGATGAATTTGAGTGCCGTTTGAATAGTATCCGTTAGGAGTAAATCAAATTCAAACTATTGATATCTGAATATAATCTTTATGTGAGTTTGTCTTCTTCTTCAGAAGCTACCGTTTTTGTTCAGACATTTTTGTCTGTGCATTTAATGCACTGTACTATATTTTTTCCTGTAGTGCCAACGGAACTATGCATGGTATCAGAGATCTTTATACAATTAGAGTTTTCTAAAACTTTGCATGTTCTTTTCCAGAGATCATCATAGCTCTAGATACCACTTGTTCAAGCAACTTGTTATAATATGTTTCTTTCTCAGAAGCATATTTTATGTCCAAGGTATCTGAGTGTAGATATCTGTGGGCACTTTCCTCGTCTCAGAAACCTTTTATGCTCATATATCTTTTGCACCTTGTGTGTTTCGAAACACTTGTTTCTTCAAGATATCTGGACATAGGTATCTGAAAAACCCTTGTCTTCAGCAATCTTGTGCAGTCTTCAAATCTTCAAATTCGTTGAACTTTTCCTGCTGGATACCTACTTCTTGGTCTTCTTCAGAAAATAAAAATTACATTTCGAGACCTAACATCCTATACAAGATTTGCTAGACTATCATACTTAGTGAGTTTCCTCTTTTACAGTGTTCAAGTGAACTAAGAGTACTATTCACCTTTCTGAGCTAAGATAAGTCATTAGGTTGCTGATCAAAATCAAACAGATATTCCTAACAGCCTCTCCATGAACACATGACAGTCGTGGCTCTTCATCCCTAACATATTTTTCTTCTTCAAATCCACACACCGCTCCAATTTCGAGGCGTAATTGTCGGGGAACTTCATTGCCTTCACCCAATCAAACAGTATTGACCTAGATTCATTGTCAATTGTGTAGCATGCCTTGGGCCACTTACCTTCATCATTCCTCTTTGTCAACTCCGGTCTTTTACACCATGTATCCAACTCGGCTATAGATTTGACATTATCCTTTATTTTTTCCGGGAATGTTGCAAATTGTGTTGAAGCAGTTCTCGAACACGTTCTTCTCAATGTGCATGAAATCTAGGTTGTGACGTATAAGAAGACTGCTCCAATAACGCAAGTCCCAGAAGATGCTTCTTTTCTTCCATCCACATTTGTTGCTAATTTTCTTGTTATGCTTCTTCCACCCAAGTTCAGTCATTTTCATAAGACCCGGCCTATCAATCTCCGCAAGAATTTGTGCACCAGTAAGTCGTCTCGGGGCTCCTTTCTTTTCTACTTTATTGTTCAAGAATTGATCCTTGTTCTTCCTGAACGGATGATTACTTGGTAGAAACCTATGATGACAATCAAACCAAGATTCCTTCCTTCTACCCTTCAGTCTAAATGCATCAGTGCCCTCCAAACAATGTGGACATTCATGTTTCCCGGCGGTTTTCCTTCCAGATAGCATGGAGTACACAGGAAAGTCACTCACGGTCCAAAGTAGTGCTGCTCTCAAGGTAAAGTTCTTCTTGGTCGACATATCATATGCAGGGATACCATTCTCCCACAGCTCAATCAGCTCCTTGATTAGGGGTTGCAAGAAGACGTCCAACGTCATTCCTGGATCTTTTGGCCCAGGCACCAACACAGTCAAGAACATGAATGGTTCCTTCATGCACTCACGGGGGGGGGGGGGGGGGCAGGTTTTACAGTGTGAGCATCACTGGCCAACAAGAGTACGCCCGTTCACTTCCAAACGGGTTAAAACCATCTGTACAGAGCCCCAATCGTACATTTCTAGACTCGGCTGCAAACTCCGGATATGTCTTGTCAAACTCTTTTCATTCTACCCTCTGCATCTTCCGGGATTACTCGCTCCTTGTGCCACCACATTTTATCGGCACAAGCACTTGAAGCGTACAACCTCTTCAAACGAGATGCTAGAGGGAAGTACCACATTTTCTTATGTGGGAGATTTTTCTTCTGACGTTTCTTTGAAGCCCCCTCATTGTAACGCTTGTAACGGTCCTTACCACAGAACTTGCACTTCAGTAGATCTACATCCTCCCCCAATAGATCATGCACATATCCGGACAACAGTCTATGGTTACCATAGGCAACCCTAACCCCCGCATCTTTTTCTTCGCTTGGTAAAAGTTGGTGGGTACTAGGTTTGGTTCAGGGACACAGTCCGACAACAGTTGTACGGTGTTATTGAAGCTCACTTCAGAGTGGCCACACTCGGCCTTACAACTCATTAGCCGAGACAACAAAGAAAACTCGGTCATTTTCTCACACCCCAGATAAATCAACTTCTTCGCTAATTCCAATAAGTCGAAGAATACCTGATCCTCGGGATTCGGTGGCTCCTCCACATCACCCTCGGTTCCAGTGGTACTAGTGTCCATAAACTCTGCCCCGGCAGCATTAAACTCCATTTCTTCGACCCGATCATTAAACTCTGCCCCAGTGGTACTTTGACCCCCAAGTTGCTCATTTTTTCTCTTCCTTCCACCCTGCCTAAATTTCTCATATGTCATGGATGGTGTTGCTTCATCACCATGATGATTCTATACCTCATACTCAGGCAGGAATCCATTACGTTTCAAGTGCTCAATTACCGCTGTAGGAGTCAAATATTGCTTGTTTCTGCATTTTTTCAATTTGCACGGGCACTTTATCAAACCCCCCTTTACACAAGCCGGATGTGTCATCACATACTTCAACCCCTTCCACAAAACTAGATTGAACTCTGCCATTAACAGTACGACAGTACATCCATGAACGATCGGGATTCATTGGATGATTATATAACCTGACACATCTGAATTTATTAGATCGTATTGAATTTCAACTCAATTCCAATTCATGGCTATAATTGCATTGTTAATTATAATACGTTCCAAATTTCATGAATTATATGCATTTTACATTTAAAGTTTTTTTCGTGCAATTTTTTTATATTCCCATTACAATTACCAAATTATAAATTAAAAGCATTTCAATTATACGAATTATAAATTATAAATTATAAATTACGATTTACCAATTTTTTATACGAATTACCAATTTATATTCCAATCGAATGATACAAATTACCAATTTTTTTATACGAATTACCAATTTTTATACGAATTACCAATTTATGTATTATACTCCCATTACAATTACCAATTTTTTATACGAATTATAAATTATAAATTACATGCATTTTACGAATTATACGAGCCAATTATACTCCAACCACCAAAATCACTAAATCTAAATGGTCTCCAAATACTCAACCAAATCCTACAAACATCAATATACTAGAACCACTAATCCTAATAAATATGCGAAAACATCAAACTAAATACCGTACATACTACAAACATCATCCTAATAAATCAATTTCACAATAAATCAATCAATTGCACAACCTCAAGCTTAACCCACTACTTATAATATAAGCTATATTAGCTAGTAGATGAGTTTAAAAACATACAATTGATCAAAATTAGCAAAAATCCCAAATTTAGAAAAGTAAGGTTTTAGACTAATACCTTTAATTACGGGAAAAATAGCCGAAGAAGGATGAAATTGAAGGGCCGCCCGAGTTCCTTGTTGAACGAGCTTCGAAAAGACTCCAAGATTGGCCGGAATGGTGGAGTTTTGGTCGGACTTCACAAATGGCGAAAATGGAGAAGGGAGAAGAAGAAAAGAGAAACAAAGAAGAAATGGGGAAGAAGAAGGGCTACTGCCCGTATTTTAGTTTGTTTTAGCGACGGAGCAGCTATCCGTCGCTATATAGCGAAAATGATGAAAATGGGCTATATGGATCGCTATCCGTCGCTATATAGCGACGGATAGACTATCCGTCGTTGGATTTATTTTTTTTACTTTTAACGACGGATAATCTATTCGTCGTTAATTTTTTATTTTCCTTTTTTATTTATTTAAAAGTCAACAAAGACTTAACGACGGATAGTCTATCCGTAAGCGACGGATATAACGACGGATTACACTACAAAAAATCTGGCCTGTAGGGACGGATAGATCCGTCGCTACAGGCCAGCTATCCGTCGCCCCAGCTCTGGCGACGGATCGGGCGACGGATAGAAAATCCGCCCCCACAGGCTAATGGCGACGGATAACAATCCGTCGTCAATTCGCTGACAGTTGGACGACGGATTGACCAATTATTTTTTTTTTAATTCCGAAATTTAGCGACGGATAGGATCTATCCGTCGCTAAATATAGCGACGGATAGATTATCCGTCGCTATATTTAGCGACGGATAGAATCTATCCGTCGCTAAATATTTTAATTGGACTAGTGACGGAATTTGAAATTAGTCACTAATTCAAATCCTTGAATTCGTCACTAATTCCATCACTGTGAATTCCGTCACTACTTCCGTCACTATTTATTTCATATTAATCCCTATTTTTCGTAGTTCACCTATTTAATCAATATAATGTTCGATAATAAATCAATAATACGGAAAATGTTTCAATGAATAAAAAAGTAATATTGAATGGAGAAATTATCCAAACAAGTGTAAATTTGAAAAAATCCGAACATACAGATACATAACTAGCTATCGAGGGGTGGGGTGGGTGATGGCGGGCTGGACATGAATGCTCCATTCAGAATCAAGGCGCGTTCTCCTCCCTTCGTTCTCTGTCGCGGCGCTCCATCTCGTCCCTTTGTTGCTCCATCTCGTCCCTTTGTTGCTCCATCTCTTGAGTTAGCCGAGCAACATGTTCCCGGACCTGCGACTGCACCATTTCCGAGACCTGGTCCTGTGTGTAAACCGGACGTCTGGACTGCTGGGATGATGATGAGGAGCACGCCGGACTAGCCAGATGCAAACCGAGGCTCCCGAGTCCATATATTCGTCCTTTCTTGTCCGGTTTGTTGACCTCTAGGAAGATGTTGTCAACTTGTTCGATTGACAACACATCACCCGTCTCGTCCTCGCCACCGAGCATCAACCTCACTGAAATCGTAAATAGCAGATATAATGATCGATCGTTTTTAAAAAGTAACTTGTAATAGTGTACAAATATGAACTTTAAGCAACATAAACATACATGATAGACGAGGCGGCGGTCGGTCCATACCCATATACCTTGGCCTTCTTGAAGATGGCATACTTGGATGTCACCTCCCCGTGCCACTGAATCAAACCAGATCTAGTCAACAATTTATCATCTACAAGTAATAGAGCAAAGAGACTTCATACGTACCGTAATGCTAGATTGCAAAACACATATATACGCACCGATTGATAATAATCGATGTGATGAGATCGCCTCCCAAGGTGGTGAACGGCCCTTCTGCCGTGACGATCGGGATGCCCGGTTACTGTTGGTCAAGCAACGTCTGGACATCGATTCGCCAGATGGCATCCCAAAGGGCCACTCCGTTGCATCAACTGTGGAGGATTGGGCCACCCGATCCCGAATGGCCTTCCACGTGCAGACCATATCCTCAGTTTGGATCCCAGTCGTAAACGCGCCCGGATCTGGGATCAACTCTCCGGAATGAAGTACTCCTTCTACATTCCCAATTTCATACAACATCCAAAGTCAATACATGTCCTAACAACATAATGATATGGTGACTAACATATCACCCGAATAAAGTGTCTAACATACCACTCACATAAAGTGGCAAACATACCACTCATACATGGCTAACATACCACTCACATTGTCCTAAAATTTACTAACACAATGGTGACTAACATATCACCCAAATAAAGTGGCTAACGCATTACCACTCACATACTGATTAACATACCACTCACATTGTCCTAAAATTTACTAACACAATGGTGACTAACATATCACCCAAATAAAGTGGCTAACATACCACTCACATACGTGGCTAACATACCACTCACATTGTCCTAAAATTTACTAACACAATGGTGACTAACATATCACCCAAATAAAGTGGCTAACATACCACTCACATACAGTGGCTAACATACCACTCATATTAAAACGATTATAATTACAAACAAATGAATGTCATATTTTAACTTACCTCACTCATCAAGTACTGCCCTCATGCGCCCGAGATGTGGCTCCAACACTCACCACCCCGCCGTGGCTCTCTCACCTCAGGAAGATGTCACCTAGTTTGTTGTGCACCTCCCGAGGCCATAAGCTATTGTCAATGTATAAGATACAAGAAACGAATATGCATTACATTAGTACAACAATTTATACTTGTCAACTATCATTATCAGTTATGTTTTACATATTTAAGAAGAATGTATAATACTTACTTGGCAGGACCAATAGGAAAATCACAAAAGCCGTCCCACGTGACGTTGGGATTGTTTGGATCGAATCGAGGTAGGGACAATCGTCGTGGTCGCCCTCTAGCATGTGTCCGGCTGGTAGAGCCACTTGCTCTCTCTCGCCTCGGGGTCTCAGGAATCGAGACCTTGTCACGATCTTGAGCCCTCCTCGTTCGACGGTGTCCCGACCACCACTATCATGCGGCGTTGCGTGGGGGGACGATAGGTGGACGGCCTCTGTCACGTCATCTGCAAAAAATGTAATAAATCTGATAAAAATGTGTTAGTACGAGTTATAATACATATGATTATAATAACACATATAATTACTCATAATACATAATATACCATTATAGTCCTCTAAGACTACATATTGGTCCTCGTGCGGATCAAACAACTCATCATCCGCTTCTATGGGATCTTCGCTTGTTTATCGACATCCTCTTGTTGGTACGAGTTGGTAATCGAGTCGTCTTTCTCAATGTACTCCACTTTCGGCGAAACACGAATAGGTACATGACTAACCATTCCCCTTATCGCGTTTTCTTGGATATTCAAGAAACACCACTTGTCGTGCTTGAGTCGCCGTAATAAATGGTTCATACTTGGTTCGGTACCTCTTCTTTTGGTTCACATCAACCATTTCATACCGCTCGTTCTTCCTCGTACCTCTGGATTAGGATCATACCACTCAACGTCAAACAAGAAGGTTCGTTTAAATGGAAATCCGAATATTCAATCCTCACAATTCGTTTTAGCTTCGTGGAAATCAAACAAAGTAGCGTCTCCATACTCTTACGCACCATTAACACACACCGGAGTTGCTTGTCGCCACATGGCGTGTTACATTCAAATGTGTGGAACCTAAGGCCATTGACTATATAACTCGGAATGTGTAGACCTTTTGAATGGACCCTCTGCGAGAGCCTTTAAGTATATGCATGTGACGTTGTTAATAGGATTCGGACATACTCTGGAACCAATGGAAATTCAGAGGAATTTTTGAGTCAAGTAGTTCCTCTAGTGTATCCTCATCATCGAGGATTTTCTTCCAAACAACGCTTTTGAAAAAGCGCAAACATTGATTCGATGATAAGTCTATAATTGAAGTAGAGACTTGCGTAGCTATATTAAAATTTAAATAAATGGTTGTCGACCTGCAAATAGTACCATATCTTCGTCAACCTCAAAGACAATTCGTGAGGACATAATATTGAGTGCTTTCAACTCTTTATCCGTAAGATATTCTTTCTTAGTCGCACCAAGAGGTCTCCCCGATACCACGAAGATGATAGGAAAACTCATCATCCGCTTGAACTACTTAATGTACGCATTTGAGCGGCCTTCTTTGTCTTCGTAGGGACGTGTTCATCAAAGTAATAAGAAGAAGGTTGCGTTTCCTCTCGAATGTAGGCATTGGCAATCGAACCTTCAGTTTACCTTTGTTGTTGACATACTTCTTCAATTTCCCCAAGTACCTCTCGAATGGATACATCCATCGATCTCGAACCGGACCAAGTCTCGCTTCATGAGGAAGGTGAACCGACAAGTGCTCCATAGAATCAAACCATTTCGGTGGAAAGATACGCCGAGCTTGCATAGAATCAATGGTATGTTCCTTTCAAGATTTTCCAACACTTTATCATGAACCACCCTTGAGCCTAAATTTTTGAAAAATAAGCTCAACTCGGTGATAGCAGATCCATACGTGTTTGGCGAAGCTCTCGAAATGCTCTGGGATAAGCCTCTCCATGAACACATGACGATCGTGGCTCTTCATCCCATAAACCTTTGTCTTCTTCAAATCCACACACCTCTCTAAATTTGAGGCGTAATTATCTGGAAACTCAATGCCCTCACCCAATCAAACAAAATTGACCTAGAAGCGTTGTCAATTGTGTAGCGCTTTCGACCACTTACCATTCTCATCCTTCTTTGTCAACTCGGGCCTTTTACACCACGCCGACAACTCGGATCTAGACTTCGCATGGTCCTTTGTTTTTCCCTCAATGTTGCAAAGTGTATTGAATAAGTTCTCGAACACGTTCTTCTCAATGTGCATGAAATCTAAGTTGTGACGGATAAGAAGACGCTCAAGAAAAGCAAGTCCCGAAAATGCTTCTCTTCCTCCAACCACATTTTTACCAATTTTCTAGTTATGCTTCATCCACCCAAGCTCGGTCACCTTCATAAGACCCAATCTATCAATCTCCGCAAGAATTTGTGCACCAAGAAGTCTTGTCGGGGCTTTTTTGACGACTTTATTTTTCAAGAATTGATCCTTGTTCTTCTGAACGGATGGTCACTTTCTAGCAACCTACGATGACAATCAAACCAACAAAATTTTCCACTACCCTTCGCCTAAATGCATCAAGATCCTCCAAGCAATGTGGACATGCATATTTCCTCATTGTTTTCCTTCGGATAGCATGGAGTACGCAGGAAGTCACTCACGGTCCAAAGAAGAGCTCTCAAGGTGAAGTTCTTTTTTCGACACATCATATGAGGATACCATCCGTCCACAACTCGATCGGCTCCTTGATTAGGGGTTGCAAGAAAACATCCAACGTCGATCCGGATCTTTCGGCCGAGGCACCAATGCAGTCAGAAACATGAATGGCTCCTTCATGCACTCACCGGGGGGCAGATTGTACGGTGTGAGCATAACTGGCCAACAAGAGTATTTACGTTCACTACCGAACAGGTTAAAACCATCCGTACAAAGTCCCAAACGTACATTTCTAGATTCGCCGCAAACTCGGATATGTCTTGTCAAACGATTTCCATGCGGGTGAGTCTCATGGATGGTCCATTCTACCACCTTCAAAGATTATCCGAGATTACTCGCCTTGTGCACCGCATTTTATCCATGAAGCACTCAAGCATACAATCTTTTCAAACGAGGTGCTAGAGGGAAGTAACACATTTTCTTATGTGAGAGATTTTTCTTTGTCGCTTTCTTCAGCCCTCCTTGTAACGCTTGTACTGCTCTTACCACGTAACTTGCATTCTATTAGATCCGCATCCTCCTCCCAATATATCATGCACATTTTCGGACAATACTATGGTTACCACATTTCTAATCCCCATCTTTTCTTCGCTTGGTAAAAGTTGGTGGAACTAGGTTTTCTTCAGACAAAGGTCCGACATTACGCCAACCCATTCATTGAAGCTCGTTTGATTCGGCCATTAGCCTTACAACTCATTAGCCGAGATAACAAAGACAACTCGGTGAGCTTACACCCCGAGTAAACCGCTTCCTTGATGATTCTAACAAGTCAAAGAACAATCGATCCTCGGATTCGGTGGTTCCTCCACCTCCACCTCGGTTTCAATGTTGGTTGTGTCCACGAACTCCGCCCCGCAAAGATCGTGACACCATTTGTTCGACTCGAGCTCGAATAGCATCGCCTTGATTGGGATTGTTCCCGACTTGTTCATTTTTCTTCCTTCCACGTTGTCAGATTGGTCATATGTATTGGACGGTCTTGCTTCCTCACCATGATGACTCCATACCGACACGCAGGAAGGAATCCATTTTCCTCAAGTCTCGGACTACCACTTTAGGAGTCACGTATTGCTTGTTTCAGACCTTGTTTCATTGCACAAGGACACTTTATCAACCCATCCTTTACACAAGACGGATTTGACATTGCAAATTCAATGAAACCTTCAACCCCTTTCAGAAAACTCCATTGAACTCTGCCATTGAGAGTACGATAATACATCCATCCACGATCGGTATTCATTGAATAATTAGATAATAACCTGACACGTTTGAATTAATTAGATCGAGGTCTTTCATTTACGGTAATAAATCAATTTCACAATAATTCAATCAATTGCTACGTAATATAAGTTATATTAGCTTCAGTCAATTGTTAAGGCATTACATAATATAAGTTACATCAGCTTCAATTTTACCATAATGTTTGGTTTCATATATATATCAACTAATGATTACTAGTTATACAAGCCTAGAGACAAAACGGATGAAACTCCTCATTCTCATGCACCCCCCTCCTCATCACTTGTGACGCTCCCTACCACAGAACTTGCATTCCAACAGATCTACATCCTCCTCCCAATACACCATGCACATGTTCCGACAAGCGAAGGCACTCAATAGGCGGCCCCAAACCGCCTCTCCTCCATGGAGGTATGCCATGGACGGTGCTTCCTCACCGTGATGAATCTATACATGATACTCGGGCATGAATCCATAACGTCGCAAGTGCTCAATAATCGCAGAGGGCGTCATAAATTGCTTGTTTCCAGGTTTCAATGTGCAAGGACACTTTATCAACCCCCCAATTGCACAAACCGGATGTCCCATGGCAAACGAGATGAAACCTTTAACCCCTTCTACGAAACTCCTAGAAACTCTGTCATTTACCGCTGTACAATCGTACATCCATGAACGGTCGGAATTCATTGTTTACTTTATTTTTAACCTGAGACGTTCCAATTGATTAGATCGTATTTAATTTATTAGATCGATTCCAATTCGGATAAGAAGATTGTAGAGGTTAATTGTTAATTATTATATGTTCCTTATAAATTAATTATTAATTAAGTGTTCATGTGTTACAAAATTGACATATATAATAACCATTTCAACCTCTTAGTACATATATTATATACTTAACATACATATCAAATTAACTAATTACTCTATACATATCGAATTACTACATATATTCATATCAAATTACATACTTAACATACAAATTTATCAAATCAAAACTACATACTTCTATACTTAACAAACATATCAAATTAACTAAACTAACTATATATACTTAACACACAAATCAAACTAACTACATACATTCATACATACCAAACTTAACATACTACATACATTCATATCATTAATTAAACTAACTATCAAATTGAACAAATTACATATAATTGATCAAATTAACTAAACTAACTACTACATACTTATCATATATACATATAATTGCTCAAATTAATCAAAATAAACAAAATCCCCAAATTTTAAAAACTAGGGTTTTAGCCAAAATACCTTGATTAATCGGTAGAAATCAAATTGATCGAAGAAACAAACTCCTTGTCCCACTAGCTTCGATTAGGCACCAAGATCGCCGAATAACGAACAATTCACGGAAACCAAGAGAGGAAAAGAAGAGAATGAGGAAGAAGAAGGAGAAGATGAAGAAAATGAGGCTCGCCTCTGCTCAAGTGAAATTAGGAAATTTGACACGTGTCCGTCGGCTTAAATGGCGACGGATAGGTATCCGTAAGCTATAAGGCGACGGATAATCTATCCGTCGCAGCTTTAAAAAAAAAATTTCTTTTTTTTTTTAATAAAAGTCAAACTTGGGCGACGGATAAATAGTTATCCGTCGCCCAAGTTAGCGACGGATAAGTTATCCGTCGCTAATAAGCGACGGATAACTATTATCCGTCGCCAAACTGGGCGACGGATAGATTCCGTCGCCCAGTTTACCGATCCGTCGTTATAGGGCGACGGATAAAATCCGTCGCCCCATAACGTCGTTTTTTCCAAGTTTTCTTGTAGTGTTAGCGACGGATAGGGCGAAACGTCCTATTCGTCGCTAAAATCACCGATCCGTCGTTAAGGGGCGACAGATAACTATCCATCACCCCTTTTCGTCGCTAATTTAAAGAATTCTTGTAGTGAAAGCAAATGAAGGAGAATGAAAAGTTGAAAAAGCTAGAAGCAAAGAAAGCTGCTGATGAAAAAGCTTCTTAAGTTTGAAAAATGACCTGCATAATTGTCTAGTTTTTACAACATATTGTCTAGTTTTGTAACTGAATTGTCTAGTTTTGTAAATGAATTGTCTAGTGTTATTATTTGTCCAGAAATTTACTCACTCAGTGTAACATAATTGTCTAGTTTTTACATTATATTGTCTAGTTTTTACATTATATTGTCTAATTTTTACTTGACCCGTTTTTAATGAATCCGGGTCAAAAGATCTACGAAAAACCATCAGAAGCCAAGTCGAGAAAAAATGTATAATTGTCTAGTTTTAACGTTTGAAGGGGACTTTCGGGACTCTCCTATATATAGGGGTCTCTCGCAAAACGAACTCTTATTCAACCGTTAATAAAAACTCCTATGTGATTCACTCTTATGTGATGGTATTGGAATATTAATATAAATGACTAGATTTCACACATCTCTACAAGTTCGAGCTTTTAAATGACATGGAATTCTAACGTGATATTAGATCCTCCTGTTTCTGCAATTTTACTAAAGTCTAGATCCAAAAATCAATATTTTCCTGCTCAACTGGCGAATAGCTCCAGCTCGAGATTAGGGGAAAAGTCACAAAAATTTCAAAAAATCTCAAAACCCTAAAGCTCGGAGAAAGATCCCGCCAAAAACCTCAGTTCGATTCGAATCACATCACATCACATCTCGATCTGTTGGCCAGGTCTCATTCCTTCTCTGGATCTTCTTTTCGAGCTTTTTTCTCTGCGCCATGGAAGAAATTGATGCAGTAAATCATATGCCCGTATGCTGTTTGATGAAATGCTCCTGAATGTTTGCTATTTACTGAATTTTGGTTTTCCAATTTGGGGCTGATTGTGAGCTTTTTTTCGTTCCGTGTATAGATGGAGGCTCTTTATGGGAAGCTTCACGACAAATACAGTAAACTCAAGGTAGTGTTTTCGTTTCGGGTATTATGCCCAAAATGTATATGAATTGAGTTTCATCTACTTTGTTTCTCATGTTCCCTTTTCAATACTTCTCCTGCAGAAGGGAAAAGAATCTGCTTTGGATGAACTGAACCGTGACCAGGAAAAGAAATTCCTGGATTGCATAGCTGGTATCTTCATACATACCCTTTCCATTTATCTAAAGCTCACGAACCAATTCACTATTACGTATTTACGTCGCTTGCGCCTTTTTACGTTTTAGTCTGATAACCTAAAAGCCTTTATGCGCTTGATGGTACTGGATTGGTTTGTTTGTCTTCTTTTGATGTTAGGCTGTGTTTATTATTTTGCTTTCAGAGGTACATTAGCAAACTTACTGTTCTAACTAGTTTTTATAAATTGACAGTACTCGTGGTACATAACTTGCGTAAAGCCAGACTTCGTTAATTGAATCCCCTGATGTGATTAATAAGAGATGTACAAAACTACAAATTGTAATGGTGGTTTTTTAATGGTTGACAAAATTCCGCAAACTTAACCTCCGCTGGTCTTATGTGAGTATGTTGCTGGTTGACATTTCGTTGCTCTTATTTTTTTTGTTTACTCTTATTATCTTGATAATGATTCTCTGTCCCACTTATGGTTCTGTTGATAGATATAAAGTTCTGTGTATGGACTGAGGCCGAATGATTCTATTCATAATATACGAGTATACACAGAAACTTGTTACAACAGTATTTAGAAATGTGTCTGTGCCTCTGTGGTTGTTAGTTATCTCATACTATGTGGTGATGTCAGTATTTCTTGCTGCATGCCATCAGCTTACTTTGTTCCTCAAATTTGATTATTATATAGCTTCAAGTACGAATATCTTTCATTTTTCCTTGATGAATCTTCATAAACTTTCATTGACTTATAAGTGAAAGGTTTGGTATATCTGTTCAGCTGCTGACGAAATGATAGACCACTTGAAAAGTGAGAATGAGAAGCTACATGGAGAAGTTGACGACCTGAAAAGTGAACTGGCTTCCATCAGGCATGAATGAGTGAGATTTATGTAATCTATTTCCTTCACCTGTTTTAGAATAAAGACATATTGTATATTTTGTTTCTTTTTTTTATGCTGCAGATCTTTCACTGAAGAACAGCAAATTCAGTTCCAGAAGCTTCTTGAGGAAGAGAAGCAGAAGAGTAAGTATCTAACTATCTATCTTCTTTTTATTTTCTTACATGATAAGATCAATGAGCTGGCATTTTTAATAATGACAACAAAGTCACGGGTGTATATAAGTACCCGTGAAAAAAGGGAGCTTGTAGAGTCTAAATGACCCAAGTAAGATAATACTAGTAGCATACATATCCTAACTACTTGCATGCAAAAGATGATAAAGAGTGGTATGAACTCAAGTCAAAAGCCAGTGACAAAAATTTATTGTCCAAGGAGTGAGTGGGAGCCTCTAAAGTAGTTCGAGTGACAAAGTTCAAGTGAGAAACATAATATGCCCTTGCTTGCTGCTCCAAAAAGTCCTGCCAGACAATGATCTTCTCCATATATAAGAGGGATTGACTGGGGACCAGGACCCAATCCAAAGAAGAATATGTATTAACTTGTCCTCTACAGAATTGCTTTTGTGGGTCCTGAATGCTGATGGTATCTAACTGTATAGGCCTCTGCTTTATGATCAGTTAAGCCTAAGTAAGCAAGCATGTAAAAATGGACTTCTATCAGAATCTCCGTATCATATGGTGCTTGTCATGTTTTAATTTTCCTAGGAAAGGTAACTAAAGTCCAAAGATATACCCGAATAAGAGATATAATGTATTTCTGACAGTGTAGAGTCGAGAGATAATTGTAGAATAATTGAGATGGAAGTTTCGAAAGTGGGAAACCCTTGATTGGATCGAATTCGACGAAATAAGACGTATTTTGATTAATATTGAAGAATGGATGTTGGGTGAAAATGGTATCTGCACAGAGTTCATAGACTCGAGTATCATATCATATTGTGTTGTTACAAATACTGAACTTAAGCTTATAACTATAGGGAAGCCCCAACCTTCACTCTCGCCCGCTGCTTCTTTTCCGTCAGACATGGAGTTTTGGGGTGTTAAGGTAAAAAGTGGAGGGCTATTAAAGGTTACACCTGGTGAGGGTATGGTTGTGCATGTTACCCAGGCTTCTCTTGGTAAGATGAAAAAGAAGGCAAAGAATTCTGCCCGCTTGTTTGTGCATACTGATGGAAAGAAATTTGTTCTTGCAAAGCTTTCTGCTAACAATTTACCCCAACAGCAATTGAACTTGGTGTTTGAGAAAGATTTCGAGCTATCTCACAACTGGAAAAAAGGAAGTGTCTACATGTTTGGATACAAGGCTCAGAACCCTCGTGCCGATGATGGGAAATCAGATTTAGGCTCTGAAGACTCTGACTCTGATGAGAAATACCCAATTAGGGAAACTATGAAACCTATTGCTTCCAGTAAGGAATTTACTCCTGGTAAGCAAAAGGTGAAGATTGTAGAGCAAAACAAGGATTTGGTTCCTGAAGAAGATGACAAAGACATTTATGTGAATGAAGATGACTCCAAGGAAGAGGGTGACGAGCATAGCTCCGGTGATGAATCTGATAAGAGTGACAAGGAGACACTACAGAAGGTTGATCCTACCAAGAAAAGAGCTGCTGAATCTGCTACAAAAATGCCTGTTCAAGATAAAAGGGCCAAAGTAACTCCACATAAAGCTGATGGCAAGAAGGGTGCTGTTCATTTAGCTACGCCCCATCCCATGAAACAGGCAGGGGAGCCTCATGCAAACAAGCCAGATCAGCTGACACCAATACCGAGAGGGTCGATTTCCTGCAATAGCTGCAACAGGGTGTTCATTAATGAGAAGGCTTTGGAATCTCATTCAAAAGCAAAACACGGATGGCAGTGATGTGTACTCATCAGTGTATTTTTGCTTACTAATTCTTGAGTGATTTGAGAATGTTGTGTTTCTAGACTTGTGAAGGCAAGGGCACCATTGTGTGTGACAGACTATTCGCCAAGTAGTAGTATGTTCGCCTTTTTTTCGGGCCAAGTTTTGAATTGTCAATGCGACCCAGTTGATTTCTTTTATTTCCTCTTAGGGTGAAAAAAATAAGCTAATGTCTATAGACTAGCTGTGCTAACATACATGGTCATAGTAAAATACTAATAATAATGTTTTATTCCTCACAGTACAGGAATAACTGAAACGATTAATAATTCTAATTAATGTCTTTTGGATTCCATTGATTTCATCATTTGATTGGGTATGCCAAGAGCAGTGGGTATGTCAACTGTATGGTGTTCAATGCACTCTGCTGACAATGTGTGCGTGTTTGAAATATAATGATTTTTTTTCCTTGGCATCTGCTAGAAGCCCAAAGGTGTTGTTTATGCTGTGAGATATTTTGTGTCAACCTGCTGTATACAACTATCTAATGAAATATGTTTTATATGCTTTTCATTTTTCCAGTTGTCCATCCAGGTTATTTTCAGCATATTAATTATGTGGTAAAGAATATCTGCAGGGGTGGCCTAGTTAGGATGCCATCCATTTGGTCTCAGGTTCAATCCCACAGGAGGCAAATCTATATTTATGCATGAATGTCTTCCAAAAAATAAATAAATCATCTCACTTGGCCTAAAAGCTTGTTTGTAGAACATGTCTCTCCGCCATTACCTATCACTTGAAGAGATCCGTATTTCATAACCCTCTTCAATGAATAACATTTGTCTGCTGCATAATATTGTAGACAAGGACCTCTCAGAAGACATTGCAAGGCTCCAAATGCTTGAGCAGAATGACTTTTCTTTGGCTAGTCAGCATGAGAAAACCAGAAGTGGACAAGAAAATGAAGATAGTCCACCTGACGCAGTGCCCAGTGCATCTGATACTAGATCGAGGCAAAAAAGAAAGCTGTCTCATGACATGGAAGGTTGTCGAGCAGAGCCTCGTGAATCTATTCTGAGGTCGACGAAAAAACAAAAAACTGCTCAGGACAAGGAAGATGCAGCTACTACATTTGTTAGTGTGGAACTTGATCATCCTGCAGATCAATGTGCATATGGTATGAACAGCAGGGATGCTTCTGAAATCCAGCAGGTATCGAAGTTATTTGCTTTAAGCTTAAGCTTAAATTTTTTTCAATTTCTTAGCCTGACATTTTAAGATGCTGTTCTTCAGGCTGCATGCTGTCATGGGAAGATTTCTAGCACAGGTTTGTCTCAGAGGAACCAATGTTCTATCCCCCAAGCCACCGATTGTGTGTCACAGAAAAGATTGATTTGTTAAGTTCTGATAACAGGTGGTGATCCCAGGGATACTGGTCCTGTCAACTGCATTTTTCAATATCTTGTTGAGCTTCTTCTTGGCATGCAAATTGATCCCCTTCCTCAAAGTAATGAACCATGTATATCAGTACATCATCTGTCAAGCGGTAAGTCTACAAATTTTATTATTTCTTGAATATTTCCTATTTATACCTAGCTGTAAGTTTCTTACGTGTCCTGTGATTTGTATTTTTTATATATAATATTATTGTCATTTATGTGTATATGCTTGAGCAAGTCATAACTTAGTCCATGATCTTCATCTATGTTTAAAATAGTTTAAATACAATTATGTTATCTATGAAAACCATGTAGGTAGATTTTTTAATTTCTTTTATTTGTTTCCTTTGGTTGGGTGATATTGGAGAAACATTTTGTGCAAGTGTTCCTGTAACTGCTATGTAGCAGTTTGCGGGCTCTATAAAAAGCATTCTGTAGATCCATATTTTTAGTTTTTACATTTCCATAAGTTGGCAAAAGACTGCTTTGATTTGAGTCGCATGATTTGTCGTCTGTAGAGGAATCTAATTGACCTCTTGTGTGTTGCCTGATAGTTGTGAAACAAATAGTGTCCCTTGTAGCAAATCTGTATCCAAAGTTCTAAACTACACATTACCAAAGTGATTCTGATACTTTTGTTTACAGGTTATTCTTTCAGACTGAAATGGATAACTAATTCTCGTGGAGAAACTCAACTGGCTTACCGTGTGTTGTCGTTGGGTACACTTGATAGACTCGCACCAGAGTGGATGAAGGAAACTATAATTTTCCAGACCAACGCATGTTGCACGTTCTTTGAGAGGGTTTCTCGTGTCATCAAAAGTTAACCTGATTCCTTGTCACCTGAATGTGTATATCAGTATATGATGCTATTCTGTTTGACCTGACCGGACATCACCAATCTATATCCAGATCTCTTTGAGCGAAGCTTCTGACTGTTTTCTCGTTTGGGGCGAGGTGTTTGTATCCCTGCAATTTGTAGGTGTTTGTATCCTTGCAATTTGTATCTCCCTTTGCTGAAACCTTGCTGTTTAATAGACTAGTGACGGTTATATATCTGCACATGAGTTTGGTGCTTTCAAGGTTTCAACTTCCCGTGTTGCACTTGTATATTAACGGTCTATTCTGTCAATTATAGAATTCGGATTTATCCAACTGAAAGGGTTGTTTCCACTTTGCACCGTTGGGCTATGAACTTCTTAATCCAGTACTTATTTTTCAGAATAAGTTGGGATTTTTATTTCGACAACGATTACATCATTGGCAGATCAACAAAGGCGTCTCACGAACATGATGTACTCCGCACAAGGCGATGAGCTAAATCATTACAAATGTAAGGGACACAAATAAAACTCAATTGATTGGATCATGCAAAGCTAGGCCCTAGAAGGATTTTTAATGTTATCAACATATAGGTCCGACAAAATAAATTTCATGATCACTATTAACATGTGTGAGAAATTTTGGCTTTACGACTTGGACTAACTTTAGCTATACAGTCCGGTTTCTGTAAATTGCTTATACAAATTGATTCTCACTATTTATTTTCTTGTTTGTGCAGGAGGCAGGTCCCAGCTCGAGCGCACCGCCAACTCCTTAGTGACCTCCGCCAGTTAGCTAGGCTGCTTGCAGCGATTAGACTTCCTTTGCATCTGGAGGCCAATGATCTTACTGACGTCTTGGCCAAGTTTTGTAGTTCTCCTAGTTTCGGTTCTAGTTCAACAGTTAGTAGTAGTGGTAGTTCTACGACCTCTAGTATAGGTACTAGCGACAGGCAACCCCAATTTTGTATGTTTGGGATAGTTGCCCAAATTTTGTAGATTAGTTGTTTCAGATCATTATACTTTGACAAGATTTGCCAGTATCGAATGCATCCTGCATCGATACGAGTCCCTGTACAGTTTCTTTGGTTTAGTATATATATCGTACTTTGTGTTGCTAAAAAAACATGTGTGAGAACCTTCGGAAAAATGCTCACGTCCGAACTCAATTAAAAAAGTTCGGTGTGGCGTTTGCGATTTTTATTTTTTCATACATTGACAAGAAAACATGATTTAATTGCATGTGTTATTGTCCGTACATCTATATGGATGTCGAAATATCTTGTTGAATTTGCTCAAAATTAGCTCCAAGTGACTTTGAATAAACAAAGGCAAAAGCTCTCCTCCATTGTGTTGTTAAACGCGCCGAGCTGAGTATATCATTACTCGTGCTCGGCTCGTTAATAAAATGAACTTATTTTCTGAGTTCGAGCTAGAGCTCAAGTCACGAGAAGTAGGCTCGAACTCGGCTGATTTGATTATTCTTTAATAGAGCTCGTGACTGAAAATGCATATAAATATAAAAATATACTATATAACTTAGCCTAATCGAGTTTGAATATCAACAACTCGAGCCCTATTCATCTCGAAAACAAATTGACCCCAAATTCGGCTTGCGCTCAACATCTCAAGAGGGCTCGACTCGTACAATATGACATGCTACATGAGTCCTCCCCCTTCCCTCTCAAGTCTCACCCCAAAGAGACTTTACTGAGCAAGTGTTTAATGGCGTTTCCCAATTAATGTCACAGAAGAGAAGTGAAAATCCAATCCCTAATTTCATCTCCGAATCGGTTCTATTCCGCCTGTAATGGTTGATTCTTCAAGCTCTGTCTCCGCCACTCTTCCACCAGGTATCGATTCATTTGATTAATTGCTCTCTCTATCTTCTTCAACAGATAAATTCACAGAATCAACTCCATGCATTTACTTTGCTTTCAGTTGTTTTAGTGTTCAAATTGTGAATGATAATGTATTTGAAGGAACATTTCTACACTCTTGCGATATCAATGTAAAAACCTTTACTTTGTTATTGCTTATGCAGTTTCACCGTGTGATGTTATATTGTGGTGGAAGAATATTATTAGATATGCTTCTGAGGCTTCCTAATCAATTGCTTGGAACATAGTTATTTGTCAAAAAGAAAATGTCTGGGTGTTCAACTTCTGTAGATTTTCAAACTCGTGTCCGACCTGAAGAAAGTGCTCCGGCTTGTGCCGATCCATCTGAAACAGTTGCGAGAAACCCTATGGAACATGAGTATGTTGAGGAAGAAAACAACCTAGATGGTATTGGTATCTTGAATGTAGAAGAAGAAGAGGACGAGGATGAAGATGTAGACTTTAATCCTTTCCTTAGAGAATCCTATTCGGTAGAAGCTTATTCGAGCTTGAGTTCTGAAGTTGAAGACTTGGATACAGACGTCGATGATAATGGGAGGAAACACCCTGTGGATTTTGTCAAAAAATTGAATGGGAAGCTTATCCCCTTCATGAAAAATTCCAATGTTGTAGGAGATAATGAGCTTGGTGAAGAGATTGTGATGCATTCTATTTCTTCTGGAGAATGTGGGGTAAATACTGGCACAATTTATGCCCCAATTTCGGAGAGAGAACATGTATCTAAAATTCAATCTGAAAATGGATTGCCGTGTGACAGAGAAAAGGGAACAAACAGCCTGAGAGATGTTGAGAATGATGAAATTTCGAGGACTATCGTAGATATTGAAGTAGACGGTGCAATCTCTATGCGAACTAGGGCTCGTTATTCTCTTGCCAATTGCACCCTTGATGAACTTGAAACTTTTCTTCAAGAAACTGATGATGAGGATGATCTTCAAAATGTTGATGATGAAGAAGAGTATAGAAAATTTCTTGCGGCTTTTCTACAAGGTGATGATTCCCACAGTTTACAAGGGAATGTAATTGTTGATGAGGAAGACGAAAATGATGCTGATTTTGAGCTTGAACTAGAAGAAGCACTTGAAAGTGATCATGATGAGATTGAAGAGCGTCGAAAAACCAGGAGAAACAGACAACAAATGAGTAATCTTGAGCGCAGCAAGAAGCATTCAGGAGAGTCGAATCGACCACTGCGGCCCCTCTTACCATTTGTGCCAATGGGGTATTGTCCAGATTTTGAGGAGAATCAACTTGTGCCCACATATGCTGCATCCTATATGCCTTCTGCAAATAATGGACTCATCAACAGATTTACTCCACATCAGATAGGTCAGTTACATTGTTTGATTCATGAGCATGTGCAGCTACTTGTTCAGGTTTTCTCTGTGAGTGTTCTCGATCCTGCTAAAGGAGATGTTGCTGCTGACGTGAAGAAATTACTTTTAGAGTTGCTAAAAAACCATGATCAAGCATTGCAAATGGGAACGCCTCCATATCCCAGATTTTGCTTCTTCCCCCCATATGTTCATCCATCAGTGCCAGATCACAAAATGTTAGCACTGCATGTCAGCAATACAAATGTGCAGTCTGTGCCAGAAATTTCTTCTGGAAGCAACGGAGAATTGGGTTCTAATATAATAATTTCTTCAAATGGTAGAACCAACCCACAACAGGAAGAGCACACAATGCCTTCTGGAACACTGGAACTTGCCTCTTGGGTGCCTTACATTTCTGGTCCAGTGCTGTCTGTTACAGATGTAGCTCCACTCAAATTAGTTGGAAGCTACATAGCTGATGTTACTTCTGGTTAGTTGTATTGTATATGTGATTTGTTCTTGTGCTTTTATGATACTCATTTTCTATACACTCTAATGTGCATATATCATTGTAATATGTTTCACAGCTGTCCAAGCATATAGACGCTGTCAAATTGACATTGGGGATAAGACTGATTTCGAGAAGCAATCCCTCTTCCCTTTTAACCAAGGTTCATGTCCTGTTGAACGTGAAGGTCAAGCAGAATTTTATACCAGTTCGCAGAAAATTAGTGGTAAGCCTAAAAGGTCAAAGAAGACATTGGCTGCAACTATGGTGGAGAATTCTAAAAGGCGACCAGTTGCTCTTGTTCCTAAGGCGATTGCCAAATTAGCTAAGAGGTTTTCACAGTTTTTCAACCCTGCTCTTTATCCGCGCGAGCCACCACCTGCTCCTTGTGTAAATCGGATTCTTTTTACTGATGCCGAGGATGAGTGAGTTTCATTTTTATTGCATTTCATCTTGGGATATCGGTTTCATCGGTTTTCAATATGGCCATTCTCATTATGAAGGCCTGCATGATTTTTTAAATTGTCTTCTTTCATAGATCTAAGGTAATGACTGAACATACCTGGTTATGTTTTCACTTATGTTTATAAACAAATATGTAAGAATTAGCATACTTGAGGTCAAGAAGTAATATTTTCTACTTGTAAAATATATTCAATTTATCTTTCCTTATTGTTGTTGATCAATTACTAATAGAAGTTCTGAAGTTACATCTTGAGTTAAATCTTCCGCTACCAACATTATACTGTATATTGTCTCCCGTGGTCTCTTACCAACATCGATTAATACGGAACTGATCTGATCAAGGGCAAGGATATAATATAGAAAGTCTGACCTAATGTGGGTTTTGTTTACATTTATGAATAGTTATTCTTGACATCCTTCGTAAGAGGTGGAGTTACTTGTCAGGACAAAAAAATCAAAATTAATTCGGCTGTTAAGTTCCAGTTTTGAACTGAACTGCTTTGTTTATGGATCGTGATTGAAATTCCCCTAATAATGATCTTTAGTAAATATTCCTTTCTCTTACAGTGTAAAACTCCTATGCCTGGTCGATCCATGTTGGAGGTTGATTACCCTCATTAATCTTATGAGAACTGCATCAATACCTTTTGATTTGTCTTCTTCTTCTTCTTCAGCATATCGTATTTGTTGCTTGCCATAACATTTGGTTCAACCATTGACAGTTCTATCAAATGTTTTCCCTTGTAGTGTAAGTCATCTTATTGTGTAACTTTCGTGTTTGCATGAAAACTTCAGAACTATCATCAACCATATTGATGATATATGGACTATATGCAGAGAAAGTGAAATAGAAAATTTTATGCTGTCTGTGATTTTATGTTTTCCGTATTCATATGCTGTCTAGTTGTATACACAAGACATGGATCTGAAAGACAATGGGCATCTGCTGAATTAATAATGTAAGATTAAATAGTTTAGAATCCAGCTGGAGTAAGACAAAATTTTATTAGTCATTGACAAGAGGGCACCATTTCAGAATCATGGTTGACATACGTAGTTTCCTGTATACTGAAATGTTATAGTTGAACATGTGCCCTTATCAGAAATCTAATGTTTACCCCTAATTGATGTTGTATATTGAATAATCATAAAGCACTTGAGACATACTTTGTTAGTTATATGGTGAAATGGTAGTAAGTAATTCTTATGTGTTTGCAGGTTGTTGGCGATGGGATTGATGGAATATAACAATAACTGGAAAGCTATACAGCAGCGGTTTCTTCCTTGTAAATCTAGTAATCAGGTAAAACGAATAATTCTACATGGTAAATGTTAAGCATGGAAGTTCACACATCCGAATCGATTGCAAATTATTGGCATCTTAATCTGATTCAGATGTGATGATCTATGATGTGTAAACAGATATTTGTGAGGCAGAAGAATCGTTCATCATCAAATGCACCTGAAAATCCAATAAAGGTTTGTAAACTGCATTTAATTGTGTGCAAAGAGGCCGTGCACTAAGGTAACAAACTTTCTCTGTTTGTGGCATAGGCTGTGAGGCGGATGAAAAACTCCCCCTTGACTCCAAAAGAGGTATCTTGCATTGAAATGGTAAGGATTTTTTTTTTTCCCCAGAGCAAGTTAAAATTCATTGATAAGCCCAAATAAGTACAAGGCAAGGCGGGAAAGTCCCGAAACCTTATCAAAACACTCGTACAATCAAAGGTGCATCTAACCAGAGTAATTAAATGCCGGAAAAATACAAGGATACATGAAGTAGAACTCTAGTCTAAACTATGATTCTAAGCATCATGCACCAGACAAGAATCCGCCTTTTTCTAAGCTGGAACAGCTTTCACCTCTGGATCAAGAGCTCCAAACTACGTTTGTGACTCATTATAAGACAAAATCCAGGAATCAATCTCCATGCATATAATAGAAAAGCAATGGACCAGGTCCACGACTCCATTATCACACACAGGCGCAGACTCCAGAATGGTTCCAATTTTCCCAACCTTCAGGGCTATATCAATCAGTAGACCAAGTCACCAGTCATCAAGCCAAAGATATAGAAAATAACTCAACACAGCCATCTTTGTATTATCTCTCAGAATTCATGGTATAGCCAAATGTAAAACCTGTAACAAATCAGCTCCCCAATCTAATGGTAACAAATCAAAATATGCATCAGAGGGAAGACAAAACAAACTCTAACTGTCTCACCATAGACTTTTTAATTCTATTAATAGAACCATGAAAACCAGAGAAAACAGTCACTAAGTCTGTACAAACCTCCCTTACCACCTGTTTGACATCAACTACCTTGTTCAGAAAAATGACTTCATTCCTCAATTTCCAAATGCTTGCAAAAATGTGGCACATCAATGCAGCTTTGACCCTGTAAAGAGTAGACTTTTTCCTAGAAGAGTGCTCAAACAAGGAGAGTAAAGACTGAAAATCATGAACAAAGTCAGAACATGTTAAACTAGTTGTAAAATGAAGTAACAGCCTGAAAAATAGAATAACTTCTAAAAATCCACTTATATGTTTATCTAAATCATTCAGGGTATGAAAAGGTTTAAACTCGATTGGACATCCATATGGAGATTTTTCCTTCCGTATAGAGATCCTTCTTTACTTCCAAGACAGTGGCGCATTGCGACTGGGACACAAAAGTCATACAAAGCTGATGAAACAAAGAACGCCAAACGGCGTTTATATGATATGAAAAAAAAAGCAAGCAAATCTGCTTCAAGTAGGCATTCTTCATCCGAAAAAGAGGTATGCATACTTCTGGAACTCATGTCCGTTTTTGCAAGTCAGAATTACCACAATGAGCACTAAATTCAGGGTATCTAGGGTCTAGGGTGTTAAACAGCTGAGCCACTAATTGAACAGTCAATTAATTAGCAGCCACTGTGCCACTTAATTGTGCCTGTAGATGTGTGGACTGCGTGAAGTGTACCAGAGAGAGTATCAGGACAAGAATTTTGTATTGAAGGATATATTTGTAATAACACGATTTTCTTGTTTGTTCTTTTTCTTGGTTAGGTTATGGTATGATCTTCACACTGTAGCCTTTAGGATAGCTGGACTGGTTCCAGGTGTTGAATCTGACCATGTATCTAATAGAAATGGAGAGCTGCTAATGAATTTTACCTTACAGGGGGATAGCACTGATAATGCAATTGAGGAAACTAACAGCGTAGATAATGGTATGTACAAGGACGACGGAGCATATGTTCACGAGGCATTTTTGGCTGATTGGAGGCCAGATAGTAATGTTTCTCTGGGTTGTTTTCCTCACCTGTCTGCTCAAGGGGGTTATCAAGCCTGTGAACAAAGAGTCTTTGCTGGCTCTAGAAACTTTCAAACCCAATTGTGTTCCAATGCCCCGTCTTCTTCAAAGTAAGCCATATTGCAACGGTTTATTTCTTTTTATCTATTTTCATTAATGTTTTCGAACTTATGCTAAAGAAACTGTATAATTTTTTCCAAGGTCATCCGATCCTCGTGTATTTCTACGACCGTACCGTGCCCGCAAGTCAAAATACTCACAGTTGGTGAAATTAGCTCCTGATTTGCCTCCTGTAAATCTTCCACCATCTGTCCGGGTTATTCCACAGTCTGCAATCAAAACATCCAGTAAGGTTTCTGTCAATGCGAGCGGCATGATGGAAGAAAATGGAGTTCTGCAAGTTGGAGGCACCACGAACTCTAAGATCCATAATTCACTGAGATCTCGGTTATCTAGGAGCGATTCTTTGAAACATAATGCTGGTGATCAGCAGAGTAAACTTGGTGATTTTGCAGCAGAAGAGGGAGGAGAATCAGATCTTCAGATGCATCCTTTATTGTTCCAGGCTTCTCAAGATGCCTCTTTGCCTTACTATCCACTGAATTGTGGTACTACGTCTTCCGCTTTCTTTAGAGACAAGCAACCACAACTAAATCTCAGTCTTTTTCACAATCCCCGCCAAATAAGAGATGCTGTAAATTTCCTAAGCAAGTCTTCAAAGCCACCTGAAAAACATTCGTCAGCTTTGGATGTTGGCTTTCATCCACTTTTACATGATGGCACCGATACAGATTTTGTTCATCCTGCTGCAAGCGTTCCATCTGGTGCAGAATCAAGGCAAAGAGGTTCGTGCAACCAAAATCGCTCTTGTTTCTCTTTAAGTAAGGCATCTAGAGATGGAAGTTCAAGTTCTTCTGGTTCAAAAGTCGCCAGCCATAGTGGAGAGTTTAATGCAGTAGACTTGGACGTTCACCTGAATTCCATTTCTGAAAATCCAGAAGCTATACCGAACAGTAATGCTCCAATAGGCCATATGGGAATATTATCAAGTAGTCCAGGACCGGCGACTAAAATATCCGTGAGGGCTAATGATTCTGCTGCTGTCGAGTCTGGTCAGAAGATGAACTCAGCTGACCTTCCATTGGTGGCGTCTAGAAATAAAGGTAATAGGAAAGTTTATGAAGACACAGGTGATGTGTCCCTTCCGGAGATTGTAATGGAACAGGAAGAACTAAGTGATTCTGAGGAGGAATTTGGGGAGAATGTCGAGTTTGAGCACGAGGAAATGACTGACTCAGAGGGAGAGAATACCTCTGGCTCAGAGCAGTTACTCAACATACCAGATGAGGTACCATATCTTTGTTTTGTCAATATACTGTTTCCACGTTCTGCAGTGTGAAATGGTTTGATTTCTCTAATTGTATGATTGTATCTCCTAAAATTTTGACCTTCAGCATCTTTAATGTGTCCGTCCTGTCTTCTCGCTGTGCTTCATGCCTTCATTCAAGGACTTATTGACAAGTATGCCTCATAAAAGTTGGAATGATTCTTTTACTTCCTGTTAAATTGATTCAAGTCCTGATGTTATCTCCTAGATCTAATCTTTTGCTTATGTAGCTGTCTGTTTCTTCAGTGCAAAAATTACTGTTCATTTTAAAAGTATGTGTTTTCTTACAAAATCAATGTAGTGAACTTTTTTCCCCCCCTGCCCATCAGTAGTCAGCTGAGGAGTTTTTGTTCAGGTGCTAGAGCCTAGAGGTTGAATTTCCCCTTAATTTAATTCCCTTTACCTCCAATTAGTTGGACGACCTGGGAGTCCAGGAAGGATCCCGTTATCACCTAAATCTTCTACGACGACAAAAGAAGTTTACATGTTATTCAATTTATATATTACCTCCGCCCTGTTTCATATTTCTACAAATATTTCCATTTTGGGTGCTCCTATTAGTTGCAATGTTTTGTATAATTTTCTTCAACTACTATCCACTTTTATCAGTAATTCTTTATTTAAACACTGAAAGGACGGGTGCAGTATTGAGTAATATCCCAAAATGTTAGGTTAGGCCCTACATTTTGCAGGACTATGCATCTGTTCACTTTCTGGATGTACCCTAAAGCCTCTATTAGTTACGATTAACTTGCACATTGCCATTTCTTACGAGTGCTGCTAAAATGCTTGCAGGAAGCTCAGCTAGATGAAATGGATGAAGACACTGACAATCCTCAAATATCAAATAGTCCATTTGATCGCGGAGGCAATGTTTGTGGCACAGTATATGACCATTTACATGAGCCAGCAGTTAATAACCATTCCAGCTCGTTAGCTTTTAATCTAAATTCCGTCCCTCCAGCTTCCCCACTTTTGAACCCTGAAAATACCACAGCCAGGTATGAATTTGGACCATTTGGAATTGCTTCTCGGTCCAACACAACTCCAGATACTGCTCCAGCTCCTGCACCGGAGCATCTGAGGCCTAGAAAACGGAATCGCTGATCAAAGTCTAGCCCCTTGGGTGTAGGATATTCAATTTCTAACATAGACCGACGCAAATGTAGATAACGATGAATGCTACTCCGTTTTAAAAGGCTTTAAAAAGAACGGTGGGAGTAATTCATATGTTATTGCGTTATAGAAGCATATGCATATAGTATTTCATACTCATAGTGGTGCCAAAGTGCTGCTGTGTCAATGTAAAGTCTTGTTAAATTTCTGTTTAACATGTGCTCTGGTGTGACCACATGTTAATTGCTGTGCAGTTGTATTATCATCATTCACCAATGGGGAATTGGACCAACAGAAATTAAAAGGTTAAAAGATCTGGGTTGATTCAGTTTTTTCTTGAAAATTTAAAACATAACACTGGAGTACAAAGTTGAAATGTCTAAATTTTAATATCTGTATCTGTTCCGTTTTTAGTAAATTCTATCATAGGTGAAGTATCTAAGACCACTCTATTGGGAGTGGTGCCGTGGTGTACGGCCAACCCCGGAATCAGCCTTGGCCGTCCCAGCTGTTGGGCTGGGCAGCCAACCGGCCCCCCCCTCCTTTTTTTTGATTTTTTTAAAATTAATTTATAAAGTAATATTAAATAAAAAATACTCCAACGGCTATATTTTTTCGAGATCTATAAATACAACTCATTCACAACCCATTTCACCACATTTCAATTTCCTCTTATCTTCCACTTCTTAAACTCAAAACGCTAAAATGTCTACTCCCAACTTCCAGAATTCGAACTCCACTCCACCAAACCCGTTTGAGCATCTGACATACATATGGCTCACTCAACAAGGAATGTTGGATAAAATACCGGCATTTCTGAATGAGTTTTATGGTATCACTCCCAACTCCCAAATCCCCATCTCACCCAAAGGCCAACCGGAATCTTCATTCTACGATACGATCGGATGTTACAATCCATACAACCCAGACTCATCAACTTATCCACCCCGTGACTCACAGCCAATCCCGGAGTCTGTTCCGGAGACTCAACCGGAACCTACGGCAAAAGGGAAAGGAAGGAAACCTCGCAAGCCTACTGGAAAAAAGACAGCCTCAACCGCGGTGAAAGAAGAAGAAAAAGATGGGTCAAGGAGTTCGTACTCTAAAGAGCAGGATCTTGCTTTCATCCAGATTTTAATGTCGTTAAGTGAGGATCCGGCGAAAGCCACCAACCGCACGTATACTTCGATGTTTGTGGAAGTTCATAAAATCTGGGAGCAAAACATTAGAGATGGCCATCCTCTTACCGGTCTCACACCTCGAACTGCGAATGCACTACGTGGTAGGTGAACTCGGATGAAAGAAGATGTAAACCACTTCGTCTCAGCTTATGATGATGCGGAAAGATGTGTTGGAGATAAAAGCGGTTACAATGACGATGATGTTATCAACATGGCCAAAAAGCTACACAAACAGAGGCAGGGCAGTAAGTTTAATATTAAGCATTGTTGGGAAGCAATGAGGCACTATCCGCAGTGGCAATCCCACATGAATTTCACCTGTGCAACCGGGGTGAAAACTTCCAGGGCGCAACCTCGGGCATATGGTGGTGGATCAGCTGATGAGGCTATTAATGTTGATGTTAGTGGTGGGAGCGGTACCAAAAGGGGTTTGGAATGCAATGATGATGGGAGCGAAATTGCATCGAAGCGCCCTATGGGTCGTGATAAGGCAAAGGCCTTGCAAAAGTAGGGGGGTTCGAGTGGAAGCTCGATTATGGACGACTTGAATGAATCCTTCCAAGGCATGAATACATTTGAGGAGAAGAGGCTTGAGCTTAAACTGAGGAAGATTGAGGAAAGGAAGCAAGCTGAGGCGCGGAGGCTTGAGTTTGAGGAGAGGAAGCTTGAAGTGATGCGAATGAAGGCGGAGAAGAAGTCTGAGGATACGAGAATGCTTGCTGAGAGTCAACATCAAGCTGCTACGTTGGGGAAGTTCCAAATGATGATTGATCTACAAAATAGGTTCAATAACTTGTCACCGATGGAGCTTTCTATCCTGTAGAAGCTCCAGTCCGAGCTCGGAATGTGATTCCTTCTATGTTTGTTGTTGTGTGCTTTCATTTCATTTCAAGTAGGATTTCAATGTTGTTGTTGTTGTCGTCGTTGTTTTATAACCGTCTAATTTCAATCTCAATAAATTATAAAACGAGTTTTAAGAATCCAATTTGAGTAATTTCAACTTCTAAACACTCTTATAATATGTTAAGCAAGTTAAAAAAATATTAAAAAAATACGAAAAAAATATTACAAAACACTATTCACTACTTACGACACATTGGATGCTTTTTTCTCCGCAGTGGTTAAATCACCTTTACCACGCATCACCACTATTCACGGTCTTAGCTAAGACCCATTGGGAGTGGTCTAAAATACACCGACTCCAATCAAGATAGATAAAAATAAACATCACATGTTCAATTTTGAAGATCGTGTGTGTTTAATAGGATTGTATTACACATGCAATACTTGTATCACTATATATAATTTTAAAGGTCGTGTGTGTTTAATATGACTGCATTACACATGCAATACTTGTATCACTATATGATACTTCCTCTGTCTGGAGAATAATTTCCATTTGCTTTATTGGTCACTAAAATAAGGAAAATGAAAGGCTCAAATTTAATAATAAATAATGAATACAAATTGATTCTCTGTTAAAATGAAAAGTTTAGCAATTAGTACTCCCTCCATTTCAGAGAAAGTGTTACAACTTTCCGTTTCCGGCGTTTCACTAAAAGTGTTACAATTTTCATTTATGGAAATTAGTTAAATAATAAAACTCCCTACCTTTCACTTTTATTACAATATGCCACTCAGTTAATCTATAATAATCAAGGGGACCACTTGTACTTTCTACTTTTTTTTTAAAATTGATGTAAATCCAAATTATAATAATTTCTCTGAATTGGAGGGAGTATTATTTAGATAGATAAAGAATAAAGAATAAATAAAGTAGATACATGATTTGGTAAAAAAATTTTAAAATAAACGAGAGTACTACAAGTGCATTCCAATTCACTTTCTTCCACATTTTAACAAACATCATCTCCGCTACTTCTTACACAGAAGAGATAAAAAGGGAAAAAACTTGGAATGACAGAGATACTTCATCGTTTCGGTGTATCTCTTTCATTTTGAAGAGACTTACACAATAGTAGTGTGTTAGTACTAGAAAACCAAATATCCAAAACCCTGAAAACCTGCAATGGATTATTGAGCTCCATTTTGTTAACTAATCCTGCTCCCCTTACCACCTATCAGATTCTTCTCAGGTTATTTTCTTGAATCCCATCTTATTTTTGCTTCTTCCTGTTCTGATACAACATGCATTGTTTTCCTTGTGATTTTCATTAATTTTGCTCTTTAGCTCCTTTTTTTTGGTGAAAACACTGAAAAGGGTTTCAAAATTGTTTCTTGGTGAAAACACTGAAAAGGGTTTTATGATGGTTTCTTGCTGTGTTTCTGATAAATCAAAGAATTATGTATCTATACTGTTAAGTTTATTTGGGAGACTGGTTGAAGTTAATGATACTGGAGATCTGAACAATTTTACTTATTTTAGTAGTAAAGTTCTACTGTTCATCTGTAAACTAGTACTCCATCCGTCTATTTTCATCTTTTCGGTCCAGCTTCATTTTCCCATCACTTGAATAGAAAATCTATCTACTACTTTATGACTATCTCCTAGTGAATTAACTATTTTTCATACTTTATTCTCACTCTTTCCTACTTCATCACTATCTCTTCTACTTTATTAAACTTTCTTAAATCTTGTGACCGGCCCCGCAAGAAGATGAAACCGGGACGGAGGGAGTATATCAATGTTGTTGTGGCATGCTAAGATTCACATGGTGTGTTAGCACCTAGTTCTCTTTAAGATGATTTCTTTTCAAGATGCTAATAAATTGTTGGTACATTATGCTGATTTATAGGCAATTAGGCATAGAGGTCGCCGGTATTGCTTTTTGAATCGGTACCTTGTTCTGCTTGCATGATAGTATTAGAGAATCTGGGAGATTTTGCATTTCGTCGTGGATATTATGTGAAAGACCTGATCTTTTTAATTGTGTGATTTGTTATTGTAGTTGGTGGAAAATGAAGCGGCGCTGGTTTGCAAATGCTGACATCCCGTGCCAAATACTATCCTTACTGTCTGCCAAAACGTTGCACCACCTGAAATATGTTTCCAGGGAGTGGCACGATCTTATCTCAGATCGGTCATTCATTGTCTTCCAAATCAAAAAGGAAGAGCCGGTCTCGGGATTTTTCTTTCAGGAGGTATTCGAGTGGGCAGATGGTGAAGCTATGCAATCTATTAGCTATATACCGGTTGGAACAGTAAATGTGAATGTGCACCGAGCAGTTCTCAGTTTCCTCCCTGAAAGTATAGTTATTCTGTCCTTGAACAACGGGCTTGTATGTTGTCGAAGCTGTTTTCCTATTTCCGAACCTAGTATTTACATTTGCAACCCTTTAAACAAACAATATGTGACCCTGCCTTGGCCCAATCTCCCTGTTAGCACAAGTGTAGCCTTGGTTTTCGACCCTATTCAGAACCCTATTGAGACTTTCACAGATTTCTTGCTTGTGGCTGTGAGTCATGTTGAGATGCAAGAGGACGAATTTGGTTTCCTGTTCGACATTTATTCATCAAAAGAGAGGTCATGGAAAAAGTCAAAAGAATCTTGTCAATGCAATCAGAAGTTGGCTAAAAACAAAGGCATGCTTGTTGGCGGAAAATTGTATTGGCTCACTGAAGGATCTGAAATCCTCATGTTCGATCCCGAAAACGAGTTATCATGGTTGATAATGCCGCCAATACCTGTGGAAGGATTCGATAACATGCCAGAAATGTGTATTGGTGAATTGGAAGGGAAGTTGCACTGTGTGATTATCTCAGTTGAGGGAGTCCAATTATGGATTATTGACGATGAGTTTGCTTCTCAGTGGTCTTTAAATGTCTCATTGTCTTTAGAAGAACTGGAGAAAGCAAATGCAGATGTCTTGTACAATGTAAAGAATAAGGTAGCAGGCCATGTGTCAAAGGAAACAGATCCTTGGTTGGATCCGTTGGCTTTCAAAGATGGGATGATGCTTGTAAGGGCGTCTACAAACGTCTACCTATACAAGTTTGAGACTGGGAGGATGAGGAAACTATGTGACATTGAGACGCTCGGGCCGAAATCCATGTATTCGCCTATTGTTGTTCCGTATGCCATGAGCTTGGTTCCACTGGAGTAGGGGAAAGCTATGTCTCTTTTTGTCTTTTGGGTAGAATCAAGTTTATGTTTTGTAGTTAAAACTCAAAAGTCTATATTTCTATGAAGGACTAACTAGAGTGAAGTTTATGTTATGTAATGAATCAAAAGTTCAAATCAGGGCAATATATTTTGGTACTGTCTAGAGCTTCTGCTCTACTTTTTCATAGCTCTGTTCTTGTATGAATCATGACTCATGAACCTCTAATGCCATTTTTGTCTAATACTGTACATTTTAGTAAAAATGTATTATGTAAGTACTGAACTATCAAATGTTACTAAAAACTGTTAAAGACATAGTTTCATTACCATTATTTCCATGCTAGAATCTTGAAATCTGTTATCGAACATTTAAACTTTAAGCTACAAAGCCTACATACACAAATTCGGACTTAGGTCAAATACGTTTACTCTTGTTACAGGTCTTAATGCATGTGCGAGTTTGGCAAGCCTGGAGGAAGGAAAGAAAGTTTAGGGCCTTATGATTAAGCTCGGGGATGGTATTGATCTGTGTGTGTATGTATCAGTGTATAATGCATTGCTTGACATGTACGCAAAATGTGGATATATGGATGGTCCATTGCAGGTTTTTCAAATCCATGAGTGAACCTTCTGTCGTTTCATGGACGACTATGATTATGGTATATGCACACTTGCACAGAGTGGGCATTCCAAAGAAGCTCTTGAGATTTTCGAAGAGATGAAATCAGAAAAGTTCAGCCTAATCATATTACTTTCAGTGGCTTGTGGCTTAGAGATGTGTCTGCTTGTGACTTAGAAGGATCTGTGTGTTATATGCTTGTGGCTTAGAAGGATGTGTTTGCAGTGGGTGGAAGTATTTCAATTCGATGAGCCAAGAATACGGTATTGTCCCTCAAGAAGACCATTATGCTTGTATGGTGAATCTCTTTGGTCGAGCTGGTCTGTTTAAAGAAGCTCAATATATGATTCTAGGAATGCCAATGGAACCATGTGTTCTTGTTTGGCAGACTTTGCTCGGCGCATGTAGGCTCCATGGGGACGTTGAAGCTGCAAAACATGCAGCAGAACGTGTGTTGGCTATAGACAAGAATGATTCTTCGACATACGTGTTGTTGTCCCATACGTTTGCTGATCTTGAAAGCTGGAGATCTGTGGGAACTATGAGGCAGCTGATAGAAAACAGAGATATTAAGAAGATGCCTGGTTCCAGTTGGCTTAAAATGAGTAGCTGATATGCCACAAATCTGTAAGAAATTTGAAACATATTTCTCTACTTCATCTGTTTGATAGAGCACTAGAAAATGAGAGATCATAAAGTTCATTAATTGTATTTGCTCTTGATATTGCCAGAGAGAGTTTGCTTATTCTCTAGAATGGGAATCTCTGAAAACATGTTTTTGGTATCTTTGTATCTTAACTTGCTGTATATTTATGGAGTCGTCTCGACGTTTCACATAATAAGCTCCCACAGATTCTAGACTTGTCTATCAAATAGCATGCTTCAAGTTCAGAGCTGCACATGTTCATCTTCAGGCACACCAAGTGAGATTCACACAATCACACAGTTGGGGAAAAAGCTCAAATGCAGACATGGGATATTCAATTCAATCAATCAACAACACTACTTAAAAACTGTTTACGATACAAATAAAACACAGATCGACTAGGGTATCTCAATTATTTCTTCCCCATCACTTGGACCATTATCAAGATTTAAGATTCTGAGTATTCTACAACCCGCTTCTGCTTGAAGTGTTAATGAAGTCGCAAAAAACGATAAACATAATTCAGATTAAAAAAAAAAAAAAAAGCAGGTGACACTATCTTCCACCTATAACTCCTCTTCTGCTCATCTCTTCAGCTTTTTCTTGCTGGAGATTTTCCAAAATATCTCGTGTCAATGGACTATGGAAACGGTCCCGGACAAACTTTCTTTCTTCCGCTTGTATCTCCTTCACAGCACTTGGATATGGATTTGGAGGTGGCCTTTTGCCCTGTAGCCTTGCAATTTGCTTCAGCTGAGTGTATGCCTTCTTTTTCGCTTTTCTTTCAGTTCGATATTCCATCTATTGGAAAATAACAACGATGACGGCAAATGTCAGCTAGAGCAGTTGATTTTCAGTTATAAGCTTGTCAACAGTTAGGATAATACAGCGTATTTATAATGAAGAAAGATTTAAGATCAAGGATGGATGACATACATCAGCTACAGCCATAGCATGCTCCTCCGGAACACCCTGCTCCTTTAACTCAAGAACTTTCAAGGCAAACACACGTGCAGGAGGTGGATCAAATCCAGAGATGCTACAAAAACATAGGAAGTATCAATACGACTGCAATTTCGGAAGTGAAACCAACAAGGAAAATGTTGAATCCTTCTTCAACTCTCAGCAAAATTCAGAAAACCAACAATAGTCCATTGTACTTACAACAAAAACATCATTTCCTTCCTCCACAGATTGTCTGGTTATGTAATTTTTTTAGAGTGCGCCTCACACTCTAACAGCCAGATTTTTTCCATAACAAAGGGAAAAAAGTTATAACTCAACATTTGACATAAGAAGGATTACACACTATTGTCTGCATTAATGCAGGTTGGATTTCCAGAGTCTCTTTACCGACTAAATTCAACCCGGAAAAAATGAGCGAGACTTTTCCACCTCCAGCATGGAAATCATAAATCAATGACATTCACAGAGAACTTGATATAATATGGAAATCCACACTAAACAGGAACAATTTTTCTTAATAATCAGGTACAAACAATATAGAAATGTATAATTATCCTAAAAAACCTAATTTCAAGCAGAAAACGACTACATCAATGCTGAACTAAAAAATTATTGTCTCTTCTATTAAGTACAAAAGGTATCCTTGTGCTCGTTTGATCATTGTTTCATCGAGAAGTAAATACTTCTAATTACAATTTGTTAGAAATATTAGCAATAACCAAACCCAAGATTCCCCAGTCTATTATCAAGAGACAACTCATTTTGTTTGCATACTACACTGTATATAAAGATTCAACTTGCACCGGATATCCAATACATTAAAAGTTTCACGACAATTTAGCAGCTCCAATAACATTAAAACAGCTAAAATAATCCGAAATCTGATTCCAAAGATGAAAAGCACAGCACCAAAAACTCCAAAACAGCTAAAATCACTAGAAATCTAAATCCAAATCCGAAAATACAGCACAAAAACTTTAGAACAGCTAAAATCACCTGGAATCTAAGTCCAAAGACGAACAATACAACACCAATTACAAATGAATTAAACCATATGGGGAACATATAAAATCAAAACAAAACATTGCTTGGCTCAAGAACAAAAATGAAACATGACAGTAGAAAAGAAAAGAGAAAAGGAATGGAGAAAGTGCAAGTACCTGATAGCATCTTCATACTTAGAATTGGGATGGTTCTGGAAAAACTTATCCACATACTTATCCTCAGGTAAAACGATCGGCTTGAGATTTTGCTCTGCGCGAAGAAATGTAGCAGGTGGTGCACTGGATCACAAACGAATAACATCATCAATTACAGATTCGAATAGCTAGTGAATGATAAATCGGAAGAACTCACTTCTCCATAGCTTTGAGCCATTTAGGTTCAGCTTTAGCTAATCCTTTGACAAGTTTCCGAGTTTTCGTCAGCAAATCCCCTTTCATAAACGACATCGTTTACAAGCTGATGGAAATTTACAGATTGTCAATTCATAACGAGAGTGAGGAAAAAACGCATTGTTGTTTCTGTATAGATATATATAGTCACTAAATCGACATGTTTCTTAAACCTAAAAGAAAGAAAGAAAGCAAATAGGAATTCAGAGTTTCAACAATCTAACCTTTTGATTGAGCTTTTTTGTTCCTCGTTTGTGTTGTTTATGGTGGATTGAATTTGTGCCGTGTTTTTACTCGGACTTTTGTTCCTTTTTCCGGATCTGACATGAGGGATATAGCCCTCGGCTGTACCCGAGTTTACGAGTCAAGTTCGAGCCTAAATTGTGTCTAAGTTTAATTATTTAATCGAATAGGCTCGATCAGTTGATACTCGACTAGGCTTGATAAGGTTGTACTCGATTAAAGCTTGAACTAAATGAGCCAAGCTCGACTCTACTTATGAGCTCGAAAAGTGACCTCGTAATTAAATACTCGGTTCGGCTCGACTATAAAAACATCAATACTAATGGGCATCCATTTACCTATTAAAATAAATTGTTTAATTTTTAGGGTTATATAGTACAATTTGTTTTATAAGTCAATTCACTACACCTAACTAAGGTGATTTGACTAAATAGGTTTTAGTTGATGTTAATCTTATTTTTTCATGTACCTTAGTCACCTTATAAGTTTTATTTTCTTATTATTAAAATAACAACTAACTCATCCGTCAATTTTGCCAAACACGTAGATTCAAATAAGCTCTCTTATAGATTCAAATCAGGTATCTTATAGATTAGAGACGGGCTTATAGAATGACTAAAAGATACGGACAAACATTACAGTTATATAAAAAAAAAACATTATAGGTTGTACTAAGAAAATCGGTGATATACATATACATAAAAAATAATATAAAATGTCAATTAACAAAACATTACTAATGTTATTTAAAACATTATATACATATACTTAAGGACATCACCGATCTCTCAGGTAGTATTTCACAAATACACGTCTCTTTCAAGACTTTGTGATTAAAACCCGGTCAATTTTAATCGATTCCGAGATAGTCTTACAACCTTTCACATTTATACAGTTTTGTGGGTACAAAAGGAGCTGAGTTAAGGAACGGAACAGAACATAACAGAACAGCAGAAATGTGTTCTTCTCTTCTTCCACCATTTCATTTCAATTCGCTTTCCCCAATCATTTTAGTTCAATTCCCCCCATTTTTCTAGGTTTCTCTCTCGCTCGACTCTTCAACTTCACTCCATCAGTCACTAAATCAATTGATTCACAACATTTTCGTCCATAATTGATCCAACACCATGTCTGGATCGCCGGTTTTCATCACCGCAAACCAAGCCTCCACTGCTCTCCGTCGTGCCGTTGAGAAAAACCTCACATCCACGGAGGCAACAGTGAATCAACTTCCAACAGTTGACCCGATCCTTTGTATATACAAATGTCCTATAGTGAGTCTGCTTGTGAACTCTTCTTTTGCTTGTAGCTTAGGTTACCTTAATTCCATATCTTTACAAATTTTGACGTATGAATGCCATTTCCCTTTGTGCACGAGTTTCTGTTGAATTATTTCCTTGTTATGTGTACAGAGCGTTGCGTATGACCGACCAAGTGCTCCAAAGGAATGCATGGTATTTGGATGGATTCATGGACAAGGTCAGGAACCTGGTGCAGAGTAATGCTTTTACGTTCCAAGCTAGATTTTATCAAGTTGTGTATTGCTCTGTTAACTTTTTAATTGTTTGCTTGTGTATTCTGTAAGGATGCTTCGTTTTGTGTTGATATATCTTATTATGTATATTGATGTAGTTACGCGGTGATTAAGCTGATTCACTTGTGTTGTACTCTGTTAACCCATTTCTGCTTGCAGTTCATACAGAACGAGCAAGTAGTAATTGGGAAAAATTCATGAACCAAGAACAAATTTGAGTAAAACTCAGAATTGATAATAATAATAATTGTGTGAATGAAAGATGAATGCATTCATCAGTAAAAAGTAGTACTAATAGAATCATACTAAGAAATAAACTAAACCTAATACTGTTACATCTTGATGATAGCAGCACCACCAGATGGCTTAGATGAAAAAATGTACAGGCCAAGATCATCCTTCTTGATCACCCCCTTTTCGACTCTAGATCGATAGTATTGTTCCTTCACGCTAAGAATAAAATCTGGAACCGTGTTTTCCTTAACCAGAGAAACAACGCAACCACCCCATCCAGCTCCAGTGAGCCTTGCTCCAAGAGCACCATTGTCACGACAAGCTCTTCTAACTCAGAACAGCTGCACTCGTACAATACACTACAGCTGTGGTGGCTCTCGTTCATGAGGTCGCCAAGCTCCTTTAGTTTGTCTTCATCGCTCAATTCTGATGAAACAACATCTTTGAAAGCATATACACGTCTAGCTTCAGTGTAGACATGAGCAGCTCTCTGGTGCAGCTTAAAATGCTTGGCAACCCTCAGAACGTCCATGGAAGAGGGTGATTTGGCGAATATAACTTCTAGTTTCTCATCAATGATCTTCTCAATATCTTCAGCTGTATACGGTTCTTCTTTCAAGAATTCCCTCACAGCAAGAACTGGATCAGAAGATCCATGTGTACTTGCAAACGGTACACACAATCCCTCAACATCCAAAAGCGTCTTGGCGTTCGCTATAGCTTCCTCAGGCTTCATCCCGAGCTTTATGGCCAGTAAAATCGAAGCTAAACGGCATTCAACAACTCGGTTGTTATAATTAGTTACGGCAGTAACTGCTATCTCAGACTTGGCCAATGAATGAGCTATGACGAACGTTCCACCAGCAGGAAGCCGCACCTCAGTACCGCGAACCGGATTGAAATCAATGAGTGTCGCGAAACCAGTTTGTGCCATTACCGAAATCGCCTGATCCATGCCACCGGACTGTGTGCCAATGTGTCTTTCACATTCGCAGGTAAGCTGAACAAGTTCTTTCTTCGAAAACCCCTGCTCTAAAACTGCCATTATCGCAATCGTGGAAGAGCAAACGAATGCAGCAGAGCTCGATAATCCTGATCCAGTCGGAACGGTTCCTGTTGAAGAAGATGAAAACAGGGGAAGAAAAAGTGAAGAAACCCAACAGAAATTAACGGAAATCAAATTCGGGAGCTTACCGACTACAGTTCGCCTTAGGCCGCAGGAACACGACGCTCTACCACTACAAAAAATCTGGCCTGTAGCGACGGATAGATCCGTCGCTACAGGCCAGCTATCCGTCGCCCCAGCTCTGGCGACGGATCGGGCGACGGATAGAAAATCCGTCGCCCCCCTGGAGCTGTGGCGACGGATAACAATCCGTCGTCCAATTCGCGACGGATTGGACGACGGATTGACCAATTATTTTTTTTTTTAATTCCGAAATTTAGCGACGGATAGGATCTATCCGTCGCTATATTTAGCGACGGATAGATCCTATCCGTCGCTAAATATTTTAATTGGACTAGTGACGGAATTTGAAATTCCGTCACTAATTCCGTCACTGTGTATTCCGTCACTAATTCCGTCACTGTGAATTCCGTCACTACTTCCGTCACTATTTATTTCATATTAATCCCTATTTTTCGTAGTTCACCTATTTAATCAATATAATGTTCGATAATAAATCAATAATACGGAAAATGTTTCAATGAATAAAAAAGTAATATTGAGTGGAGAAATTATACAAACATGTGTAAATATTAAAAAAATCCGAACACACAGATACATAACTAGCTATCGACGGGTGGGGTGGTGATGGCGAATCTGGGACATGAATCGCTCCATTCAGAATCAAGGCGCTCGTTCTCCTCCCTCCGTTCTCTGTCGCGACGCTCCATCTCGTCCCTTTGTTGTTCCATCTCTTGAGTTAGCCGAGCAACATGTTCCCGGACCTGCGACTGCACCATTTCCGAGACCTGGTCCTGTGTGTAAACCGGACGTCTGGACTGCTGGGATGATGATGAGGAGCACGGACTAGCCGAGATGCAAACCGAGGCTCCGAGTCCATATATTCGTCCTTTCTTGTCCGGTTTGTTGACCTCTAGGAAGATGTTGTCAACTTGTTCGATTGACAACACATCACCCGCCTCGTCCTCTGCCTCGCCACCGAGCATCAACCTCACCTGAAATCGTAAATATGAGATATAATGATCGATCTTGCTTTTAAAAAGTAACTTGTAATAGTGTACAAATATGAACTTTAAGCAACATAAACATACCGCAATAGACGAGGCCCGGATCGGTCCATACCCTTACGCTGGCCTTCTTGAAGATGGCATACTTGGATGTCACCTCCCCATGCCACCGAATCAAACCAGATCTAGTCAACAATTTATCATCTACAAGTAATAGAGCGCAGAGACTTCATACATACACGTAATGCTAGATTGCAAAACACATATATACGCAGCTATTGATAATAATCGATGAGATCGCCTCCCAAGGTGGTGAACGGACCTTCCTGCCGTATCAGACTGGGATGCCCGGTTCTGCCTGTTGGTCCAAGCAACGTCCTGGACATCAGTTCGGCGCCAGTAGGCATCCCAAAGGGCCCACTCCGTTGCATCAACTTGTGGAGGGATTGGGCCACCCCGATCCCGAATGGCCTTCCACGTCTGACCATATCCTCAGATTTGGATCCCACAGCCTAAACGCCAGATCTGTGGATCAACTTCTGAGAATGAAGTACTCCTTCTACATTCCCAATTTCATACAACATCCAAAGTCAATACATGTCCTAACAACATAATGAGATATGGTGACTAACATATCACCCAAATAAAGTGGCTAACATACCACGCACATATAGTGGCTAACATACCACTCACATACAGTGGCTAACATACCACTCATCACATTGTCCTAAAATTTACTAACACAATGGTGACTAACATATCACCCAAATAAAGTGGCTAACATACCACTCACATACAGTGGCTAACATACCACTCACATTGTCCTAAAATTTACTAACACAATGGTGACTAACATATCACCCAAATAAAGTGGCTAACATACCACTCACATACAGTGGCTAACATACCACTCACATTGTCCTAAAATTTACTAACACAATGGTGACTAACATATCACCCAAATAAAGTGGCTAACATACCACTCACATACAGTGGCTAACATACCACTCATATTAAAACGATTAATTATAATTACAAACAAATGAATGTCATATTTTAACTTACCTGACTCATCAAGTACTCGGCCCTCATGCTCCGAGATGTGGCTCCAACACTCACCACCACCTTGGGTGGCTCTCTCCGCCTCAGGAAGATGTCACCTAGTTTGTTGTGCACCTCCGAGGCCATAAGTCATTGTCAATTTATAAGATAGTAGATACGAATATGCATTAATTTAGTAATTCAATTTATACTTGTCAACTATCATTATCGTTATGTTTTACATATTTAAGAAGAATGTATAATACTTACTTGGCGGGACCAATAGGAAAATCACAGCCAGTCCCACGTGACGTTGGGATTGTTTGGATCGAACACGAGGTAGGGACAATCGTCGTGGGTCCTCCAAGATGTGTCCGGGATTGGTAGAGCCACGGCCGCTTCTCTCTGCCGGGGTCTCAGAATCCGAGACCATTGTCACGATCTTCGGAGCCATATTGGTCCTCCATACACATAATATACCATTATAGCCGTCCTCTAAGACTACATATTGGTCCTCGTGCAGATCAAACAACTCATCATCTGCTTCTATGGGATCTTCTGCTTGTTTATCGACATCCTCTTGTTGGTACGAGTTGGTAATTGAGTCGTCTTTCTCAATGTACTCCACTTTCGAGCGAGCACGAATAGGTACCGCATGGCTAACCATTCCCCCTTATCGCGTTTTCTGCTTGGATATTCAAGAAACACCACTTGTCGTGCTTGAGTCGCCAGAATAAATGGTTCATACTTGGTTCGGTACCTCTTCTTTTGGTTCACATCAACCATTTCATACCGCTCGTTCTTCCTCGTACCTCCTGGATTAGGATCATACCACTCAACGTCAAACAAGAAGGTTCGTTTAAATGGCAATCCAGAATATTCAATCCTCACAATTCGTTTTAGCTTGCCGTGGAAATCAAACAAAGTAGCGTCTCCATACTCTTCTGCACCATTAACACACACCCCGGAGTTGCTTGTCGCCATGGCCGTGTTACATTCAGTCGTGTGGAACCTAAGGCCATTGACTATATAACCTGGGAATGTGTAGACCTTTTTGAATGGACCCTCTGCGAGAGCCTTTAAGTATATGCATGTGACGTTGTTAATAGGATTCCGGACATACTCTCGGAACCAATCTGGAAATTCTGTAGGAATTTTTGAGTCAAGTAGTTCCTCTAGTGTATCCTCTGTCATCTGAGGATTTTCTGCCAAACAACGCTTTTTGAAAAAACTGCAAACATTGATTCGATGATAAGTCTATAATTGAAGTAGAGACTTGCGTAGCTATATTAAAATTTAAATAAATGGTTGCTGACCTCGCAAATAGTACCATGATCGTCAACCTCAAAGACAATTCGTGAGGACATAATATTGAGTCGCTTTCAACTCTTTATCCGTAAGATATTCTTTCTTAGTCGCACCAAGAGGTCTCCCGATACCTCAAGACAGATAGGAAAACTCATCATCCGCTTGAACTACGAATGTGTCTGCATTTCGAGCCGGCCTTGCTGTCTTCGTAGGGACGTGTTCATCAAAGTAATAAGAGCAGAAGGTTGCAGTTTCCTCTCGAATGTAGGCATTGGCAATCGAACCTTCAGGTTTACCTTTGTTGTTGACATACTTCTTCGCTTCCCAAGTACCTCTCGAATGGATACATCCATCGATACTGAACCGGTCCAACAAGTCTCGCTTCATGAGGAAGGTGAACCGACAAGTGCTCCATAGAATCAAACCAGCTCGGTGGAAAGATACGCTCGAGCTTGCATAGAATCAATGGTATGTTCCTTTCAAGATTTTCCAACACTTTATCATGAACCACCCTTGTGCCTAAATTTTTGAAAAATAAGCTCAACTCGGTGATAGCAGTCCATACATGTTTCGGTAGCAGCTCTCGAAATGCTACCGGGATAAGCCTCTCCATGAACACATGACAGTCGTGGCTCTTCATCCCATAAACCTTTGTCTTCTTCAAATCCACACACCTCTCTAAATTTGAGGCGTAATTATCTGGGAAACTCAATGCCCTCACCCAATCAAACAAAATTGACCTAGAAGCGTTGTCAATTGTGTAGCACGCTTACCACTTACCATTCTCATCCTTCTTTGTCAACTCAGGCCTTTTACACCACGTCGACAACTCGGATCTAGACTTCGCATGGTCCTTTGTTTTTCCCTCAATGTTGCAAAGTGTATTGAATAAGTTCTCGAACACGTTCTTCTCAATGTGCATGAAATCTAAGTTGTGACGGATAAGAAGACCGCCCAAGAAGGCAAGTCCCGTAAAATGCTTCTCTTCCTCCAACCACATTTTTACCAATTTTCTCGTTATGCTTCATCCACCCAAGCTCACCACCTTCATAAGACCCAATCTATCAATCTCGCAAGAATTTGTGCACCAGAAGTCTTGTCGGGCTTTTTGTTGACGACTTTATTTTTCAAGAATTGATCCTTGTTCTTCCTGAACGAATGGTCACTTTCTAGCAACCTACGATGACAATCAAACCAACAAAATTTTCCACTACCCTTCAGTCTAAATGCATCTGTATCCTCCAAGCAATGTGGACATGCATATTTCCCTGCTGTTTTCCTTCCAGATAGCATGGAGTACGCAGGGAAGTCACTCACGGTCCAAAGAAGAGTTGCTCTCAAGGTGAAGTTCTTTTTTGTCGACACATCATATGCAGGGATACCATCCGTCCACAACTCGATCAGCTCCTTGATTAGGGGTTGCAAGAAAACATCCAACGTCAGTCCAGGATCTTTCGGCCAGGCACCAATGCAGTCAGAAACATGAATGGCTCCTTCATGCACTCACCGGGCGATTATGCGGTGTGAGCATAATCGCCAACAAGAGTATTTACGTTCACTACCGAACGGGTTAAAACCATCCGTACAAAGTCCCAAACGTACATTTCTAGATTCGGCTGCAAACTCTGGATATGTCTTGTCAAACGATTTCCATGCGGGTGAGTCTGCTGGATGGTCCATTCTACCACCTTCAAAGATTATCCGAGATTACTCGCTCCTTGTGCCACCGCATTTTATCCGAAGCACTTGAAGCATACAATCTTTTCAAACGAGGTGCTAGAGGGAAGTACCACATTTTCTTATGTGAGAGATTTTTCTTTGTCGCTTTCTTTGACCCCCTCCTTGTAACGCTTGTACTGCTCCTTACCACGTAACTTGCATTCTATTAGATCCGCATCCTCCTCCCAATATATCATGCACATTTTAGGACAACGACCTATGGTTACCACATTTCTAATCCCCATCTTTTCTTCGCTTGGTAAAAGTTGTTGGGAACTAGGTTTTTCAGACAAAGGTCCGACATTACGCCAACCCATTCATTAAAGCTCGTTTGATTGTCGCCATTAGCCTTACAACTCATTAGCCGAGATAACAAAGACAACTCGGTGAGCTTACACCCCGGTAAACCGCTTCCTTGATGATTCTAACAAGTCAAAGAACAACCGATCCTCGGATTCGGTGGTTCCTCCACCTCCACCTCGGTTTCGGTGTTGGTTGTGTCCACGAACTCCGCCCGCAAAGATCGTACACCATTTGTTCGACTCGAGCTCGAATAGCATCGCCTTGATTGGGATTGTTCCCGACTTGTTCATTTTTCTCTTCCTTCCACGTTGTCTCAGATTGGTCATATGTATTGACTTTGCTTCCTCACCATGATGATTCCATACCGATGCAGGAAGGAATCCATTTTTCCTCAAGTGCTGGACTACCACTTTAGGAGTCACGTATTGCTTGTTTCTGCACTGTTTCATTGCACAAGGACACTTTATCAACCCATCCTTTACACAAGACGGATTTGACATTGCAAATTCAATGAAACCTTCAACCCCTTTTAGAAAACTCCATTGAACTCTGCCATTGAGAGTACGACAATACATCCATCCACGATCGGTATTCATTGAATAATTAGATAATAACCTGACACGTTTGAATTCATTAGATCGAGGTCTTTCATTTACGGTAATAAATCAATTTCACAATAATTCAATCAATTGCTACGTAATATAAGTTATATTAGCTTCAGTCAATTGTTAAGGCATTACATAATATAAGTTACATCAGCTTCAATTTTACCATAATATTTGGTTTCATATATATATCAACTAATGATTACTAGTTATACAAGCCTAGAGACAAAACGGATGAAACTCCTCATTCTCATGTACCCCCCTCCTCATCACTTGTGACGCTCCCTACCACAGAACTTGCATTCCAACAGATCTACATCCTCCTCCCAATACACCATGCACATGTTCCGACAAGCAGAAAGGCACTCAATAGGCGGCCCCAAACCCCGCCTCTCCCTCCACTGGAGGTATGCCATGGACGGTGCTTCCTCACCGTGATGAATCCATACATGATACTCAGGCATGAATCCATAACGTCGCAAGTGCTCGAATACTGCAGTAGGCGTCATAAATTGCTTGTTTCCGCAGTTTTCCAATGTTCAAGGACACTTTATCAACACCCCAATTGCACAAAACGGATGTCCCATGGCAAACGAGATGAAACCTTTAACCCCTTCTCTAAACTCCTAGAAACTCATTCATTTACCGCCGCATTTATCGCATACATCCATGAACAGTCGGAATTCATTGTTTACTTTATTTTTAACTCGAGACGTTCCAATTGATTAGATCGTATTTAATTTATTAGATCGATTCCAATTGGATAAGAAGATTGTAGAGGTTAATTGTTAATTATTATATGTTCCTTATAAATTAATTATTAATTAAGTGTTCATGTGTTACAAAATTGGACATATATAATAACCATTTCAACCTCTTAGTACATATATTATATACTTAACATACATATCAAATTAACTAATTACTCTATACATATCAATTACTACATATATTCATATCAAATTACATACTTAACATACAAATTTATCAAATCAAAACTACATACTTCTATACTTAACAAACATATCAAATTAACTAAACTAACTATATATACTTAACACACAAATCAAACTAACTACATACATTCATACATACCAAACTTAACATACTACATACATTCATATCATTAATTAAACTAACTATCAAATTGAACAAATTACATATAATTGATCAAATTAACTAAACTAACTACTACATACTTATCATATATACATATAATTGCTCAAATTAATCAAAATAAACAAAATCCCCAAATTTTAAAAAACTAGGGTTTTAGCCAAAATACCTTGATTAATCGGTAGAAATCTGAAATTGATCGAAGAAACAAACTCCTTGTCCCACTAGCTTCGATTAGGCACCAAGAGTGGCCGGAATAACGAACAATTCACGGAAGCGAGAAGAAGAGAATGAGGAAGAAGAAGGAGAAGGAAGAAAATGAGGCGGTGCGCCTGCCGAGCCAAATATGAAACTACGGGCAGCGGACACGTGTCCGTCGGCCCAGAGTCGATCCGTCGCCAAAAGTGGCGACGGATAGGTATCCGTCGCTATAAGGCGACGGATAATCTATCCGTCGCCCAATTTTCACAAAAAAAAAAAATATTTTTTTTTTAACAAAAGTCAAACTTGGGCGACGGATAATTATTATCCGTCGCCCAATTAGCGATCCGTCGTTATGGGGCGACGGATTTGTCATAACGTCGTTTTGTCCAGTTTTTCTTGTAGTGTACCACACCGGAACACACCACGTCCAAATCAGGTGCATATAGGAACGGTCTTGGTGCACCTGCCGTAGACGAACACAAGTTGTACCTTCCCTGGTACAACAATGGCGTCAGCCTCAAAAATGAATTCAGCATGATGAGTGTGATGTCTTCATATAATTGGTTAGGGATTTTTACTATAGTACCTTGTTGCTGTAATTGGCCTCTTCAATTGTAAAAATCCAAAGGTAATTTAGAAACTATAAATAGCCTATCTAGGGTTCATGTAAATCATCAAGCATTATTATCTCAATCAATATACAGAAGCATTCTTCAGTTTTCCATTATCTCATCTCATCTTTTTTATTATGGCATCAGAGCCAAGTTTCTACTTGAGCTTCTGAGATACGCCTTAGTTTTTAGATCGGTTTTTATTCCTTTTTGTTTTGTGTTCTTGCTCTGTTGTTCATCCTCCATCACTAAGCCTCCTTAATGGCTTCAGATGATGATTCTGATAACAGTGCTAGCTCAGGCAAAGAGAAGAGTGCTGCTAATCCCAAAAGCAACCCTTCTACTGTTCCTGAAGAAGATTCTGATAATCACTACTACATTCACCCTAATGACACCACTAGTTCTGGTGCTATAACACTCTTGCTTGACACAAGCAACTACCACACATGGCACAGATCTTTTCAGATCCAACTGAGCTTAAAAAATAAGCTAGGCTTCATAGATGGAACTCTGGCACAGCCAAGCCTTGATGATCCTAAGCTGCGCCTATGGATAAAATGCAACATTCTTGTTCTTTCATGGATGATGCACAGTGTCTCCAATGAGCTCAAAAATACTATTCTTTTTGCTGAAACAGCTAAAGAGGCTTGGGATATTCTGAAAGATAGATACTCAGAACCTCCTGAGGTCATGGCTTTTCAACTTGAGCTTGAGTTAAACAAAATCACTCAAGGTAGTAACTCAGTCACTGAGTACTACACTAAGCTCACTGGCATCTGGCAAGAGCTGAACAACTATCAACCATTACCTCTTTGTGCTGTCTGCAGTGTTTGTGATTGTAGAAGCACTGATAAGCTCATGCATATTCAGGAAACAAGGAAAGTATTTAAGTTTCTAATGAGCCTGAATGATTCATATGAGCTAGTGAGAACTAGTATCATACTCATGGATCCACTACCATCTGTCAATAGGGCTTATGCTATTGTGCTTAAAGAAGAGAAACAGAGACAAACCAGATCTGGTGGTCACAATACTCAAGAGCATACTGCTCTACTCACCTCACTTAACCTCAAAAGAAAAGAGAAAATGTATTTCCCACTGTGCAAGTTAAACAACCACACCATTGAGAATTGATTTCAACTCAATAGGTTCCCTGACAACAATAAGAAACATGCTGGAGAGACTCAGGGATACTATAGTGGTGGTATGAATGCAAGGATAGGTGCTAGAAGAGGTAGAGGAGGTTACAGAGGTGGTAGATCTAGCTATGGTGGCAGCGGCTTTGGTCACCAAGCTCAGAATCAATCCTACAAATCAAACAACCACTACGGGCAAAGCTATGGTGCCAATGAGGTCCAGCATAATGCTGTGGCATCTTTCTTCACTGAGCAAATGCGACAAATTCATCAGATGTTGAACAACAACATTACCAATGAGAAGAAAGAGGCAAAGAATACACCAACTGGTGAAGGATCCTCCACTGCTTCTGCCAACACATCAGGTATACACTTAATAAATATTATGAATACTGATGAGCCTTGGATATTAGACTCAGGTGCTACTCACCACATTGTCTGCACTGATAAATATTATACTCATAATGTCAGATTCTTTGATTCATCTGTTCAGTTGCCTAATGCACAAACTGCTATAATCACACATGTGGGAAGCATAAAAATTAACAATGAAGTAACACTTAACCATGTGCTATGTGTTCCCAGTTTTAAACTGAATTTAGTATCTTTATCAAAGTTAATACATGAAAGTAATCTTTCAGTCATATTCTCTAAAGAGTGTTGTTTAATCACACATGCCTCTATACCCTGGATCAAATCCTTGAGCAGGATTGGGATGATTGAAAGCAAGAAAGGACTATTTCACCTGAAGTTGCAACCTAAAGACTTTTGTGATTCCAAGAAGGCTTTTTCCATTAATAAATGTAGTGTTTTAGCTGATGTTTCCAGCCATCTGTGGCACTTTAGAATGGGGCACCCTTCCCTCAGTAGATTAAAGCTAATTTCTGCCAACTCTCCAGATGTAATGAGCATGGATTATGAACACTGTAATGTTTGCTATCAGGCAAAACAAAAAAGAAGAAGTTTTTCTTCCAGCTATATAAAATTCACATCTGCTTTTGAGTTGCTACACTGTGATCTTTGGGGTCCATACTCAGTTAAAACAATACAGAGTCACAGTTATTTTTTAATTATTGTGGATGATTTCACTAGAACAACATATGTGCATCTGCTAAAACTCAAATCTGACACAGAACCTGCCATACAGAACTTTATTAATTTAGTAGAAAGTCAATTTAAAATTAAAGTCAAGACAGTGAGATCTGACAATGGAACTGAGTTTAAAATGACAGAATACTTTAACACAAAAGGAATGATTCATCAGCTCACTTGTCCATATACACCACAACAAAATTCAGTGGTTGAGAGAAAGCACCCCAAGCACATCTTAAATGTTGCTAGATCATTAATGTTTCAATCCAACTTGCCTCAGCACTTCTGGGGAGATTCAGTTTTAACTGCAGTCTATATCATTAATAGAACTCCCAGTGAACTGTTAAGCAATAAATCACCTTATGAGCTATTATACAACACAAAACCAGATTATCAACTCTTCAAAGTATTTGGTTGTCTGTGTTATGCATCTAGTCTACCAGTTCAAAGAACTAAGTTTGATTCAAGGTCTAGAAAATCAGTTTTTTTGGGTTACCCTGCTAACATTAAAGGTTATAAATGTTATGATTTAGAGACAAAGCAATGTTTTGTTTCCAGAGATGTTTTCTTTGCAGAAACAATTTTTTCATTTGCAGAACCAGCAAAAATAGAAGAAAAATATATCATATACACCCCTGGTAGTTATGTTGCAGATGATCATCATCTCAGTACTTCATCCAAGTCTAGATCACAACATATCATTCCTAATGATACTCCAGCAACTGGTAGGTTTGACTCACCTCTTACTAGTCAATTTCATGACTCTACTCCATATACAGATCATACTAATGTTGATAATAATACTACAATGTCTAATGAAGATTTTTCACCCTCTTCAGTTGATCAGATAACTGATCATGATACAGATCACAATGGTCAATCACCACATGATCAATCACCCATTCAACAGACTCTCAGAAGATCTTTCAGGACAGTAACTACACCTAAGAAGCTACAATTATATCAACACTATAGTGTACCCAGAAACAATACTAACACTACTGTGCATAGCACACAATATCCACTTGATCAATATATTGGTTTTACAAGGCTCTCTCCCAGGCATAGAGCTTATGCTTTACAGTTATCAGCTCTACAAGAGCCAATTACCTATGAGGAAGCCATTTTACATAAACATTGGAAAGATGCCATTAGAGCTGAACTAACAGCCCTAGCTGACAATAAAACTTGGACCATAACACCTTTACCACCTGGTGTTAAGCCTATTAGCTGCAAATATGTTTTCAAAACAAAGCTACATTCTAATGGTGAAGTAGATAGACACAAGGCCAGGCTTGTTGCTAAAGGTTTTACACAAACCTATGGCATTGATTACACAGAAACCTTTAGTCCAGTTGCAAAGTTGACAACTGTTAAAGTCTTCCTGGCAATTGCAGCTAAACACAATTGGTTTTTAGAACAATTAGATGTACACAATGCTTTTCTCAATGGAGATTTGCATGAACACATCTACATGACACCTCCTCCAGGACTGTTACTTCAGGGGGAGAACTCTAATGGTCATGGTCATCAGAGAATGGTCTGCAAGTTGAACAAATCTCTCTATGGCATCAAACGGGCCTCTAGGCAATGGAACCAAAAGCTAACTAGTTTCTTGACCCAAATAGGATTTATTCAATCAAAAAATGAATATTCCTTATTTACTAGAAAAACAGACACAAGTTGTGTATCTTTACTCATCTATGTTGATGACATTATCATAGGAGGAAGCAATTTGCAGGATATTGATATTGCAACTGTCAAGGGACAACTAAAAAACAAGTTCAAAGTCAGAGACCTTGGTCAATTGAAGTATTTCCTTGGATTGGAAATAGCAAGAAAAGCCAATGGCATTCATCTTTCACAAAGAAAATACACTCCAGAAATCATAGAAGTGTCAGGTTTGCTGGGATGCAAACCAGCTAAAAATTCCATAGAACAGAATCATAAAATGAAACCATATGATAAAGAGAGTGATTCTGAAAATGATTTACTAAATGATCCCAAACAATATAGAAGTTTATTGGGTAAACTCATTTACCTAACCATAACTAGACCAGACATCTCCTATGCAGTCGGCATCATGAGTCAATTCATGGAATGTCCAATAAAACACACATGAATGGTCTGTTACGTATAATAAGATATCTTAAAAATGACATTGGGAATGGACTGTTCTTCAATAATAATAAAAACGAAGAACTAAAAGCTTATTGTGATTCTGATTATGCGGGATGTCCTTTCTCAAGAAGATCGATTTCTGGATACTGTGTGATGTATGGGAATTCACTCATAAGCTGGAAATCAAAGAAACAACAAGTAGTGAGTCGATCATCTGCAGAGGCAGAGTATAGATCAATCGCACATGCGTGTTGCGAGATAACCTGGTTGTTGAGATTGTTTAATGATTTTGGCATACAAATTCAAAAACCAGTTGATTTGCTGTGTGATAATCAATCTGCAATCCACCTCACAAAGAATCCGGTGTTTCATGAACGGACAAAGCACGTAGAGGTCGATTGTCATTATGTCAGAGAAAAGGTTGAAGAAGGAACCATTGATGTAAAATTTGTCAAATCCGCAAATCAATTAGCGGATGTTTTTACTAAGGCAATCTCAGGAGATGATATCATGAAAGCATTTTCCAAGATGAGACTAATTAACATCTTTGACTGACCCCTTTAATCCAGTTCATATAATGTCTTTTTCGGGAGCTAGAGGAAATGCATCTCAGGTCCATCAATTAGTAGGTATGCGGGGATTAATGTCGGACCCTCAGGGGCAAATGATTGATTTACCGATTGCAAACTCCCATCTTGAGGGGGAGTGTTGAAGAAGATGAAAACAGGGGAAGAAAAAGTGAAGAAACCCAACAGAAATTAAGGAAATCAAATTCGGGAGCTTACCGACTACAGTTCGCCTTAGGCCGCAGGAACACGACGCTCTACCACACCGGAACACACCACGTCCAAATCAGGTGCATATAGGAACGGTCTTGGTGCACCTGCCGCAGACGAACACAAGTTGTACCTTCCCTGGTACAACAATGGCGTCAGCCTCAAAAATGAATTCAGCATGATGAGTGTGATGTCTTCATATAATTGGTTAGGGATTTTTACTATAGTACCTTGTTGCTGTAATTGGCCTCTTCAATTGTAAAAATCCAAAGGTAATTTAGAAACTATAAATAGCCTATCTAGGGTTCATGTAAATCATCAAGCATTATTATCTCAATCAATATACAGAAGCATTCTTCAGTTTTCCATTATCGAAATCTCATCTTTTTTATTAGTTCCATCTACAACAACCTCAAGTCCAACTGTACCAACATCAATCCCCTTTGATCTGGCATATTCATGAAAAACCTTTGTATCCACCATAGTGTCCCCATCTGTGATTTTCCAAATCAATTTCTTGATCAGGATCAGCAGGGTAAGTACAAAGAGGATACCTGTCACTATCCACATTCGCAATCCTGAGCAACTTTGCGCCTTCTCCAGCTTGACATGTTCGTATAGCCACAATCGTGTCCTGCCTAATCGCCATTGGCAACACCGAATATCCTTCATAATCAATGTGCTCGCCAATCAAATTCACCCTTCCTGGAGACCGAGCGTAAATATCGGGCAAGTGACCATACAATTGGAGGAACTTGGAGTTGTGCTTGTCGAATCGCAGCGCTACGTCTGCAGGTCCGTAAACAGGTTATAGCGAATCAACTACAGGAACAGGAAGTTCTTGGTAATTCGCCATGATTGATTTGATGTTCTTGAAATTGTTAGGAGAAGCTTGAGCTATATACGTATTTATAGATTACAACATACTATGCAGTACCCGGAAATATAATTCAACTAGGAAAAGGTAATATAATAGACTAATACTAGTAAATAAACTTAGTAATCAAAATCCTAGTATAATTGGTAAAACCATTATCAACTTTGAATAGTAAAAATATTTCCGAACCTGCATCGACCGCAAGTCTGTAATTACAATCCGTTAAGTTGATGTTTCATTGGAATTCAGCTTTTCAATTTTTTTTTCCTGAGTTATCAACTTTCAAATTCAAACTCAAATATTATTCAAAATTTTATATTCAAAACTCGAATACTAAACCTCGTCAAACTCTATTTGTTCCAAAACTCTTCACTTTCACCTTTCAACCTAAATCAATTGTAACCACAAATTATTTTTAAAATATTATAATAAAAATTCCACAAAATCATATAATGAAAATTTAAAATAGTAATATCCATAGTATAATTTACCAAGTATTCGATCATTATGATTTAAGAATAATTCGTAATCAAAATTGTAGATCTTTGTATCTTCACTTTGCACAAATTGTACATAAGGTACGTCCTTTTTTCCTTTTTTAAAATCTAATTATGTTGCATGCCACCGCACCAACAAATTTGATGACGATGCAAAGTTAACCTCAATTGTACCAAAATTGTCAATTTTTACTATAATGTTGTGCATACTTGCCGTGACTAGCAAACCATGTACATGTGCCACAAAACCAAAACCATATAACGTATGTACCATTTGTGCCATTTTCTCTTTCAAATTTCAAACCTGCTTATTGATACAAATAAAATGCAGATCAACTAGGATATCTCAATTATTTCTTCCCCATCACTTGGACCATTATCAAGATTTAAGATTCGAGTATTCTACAACCCGCTTCTGCTTGAAGTGTTAATGGAGTCTTGTAAAAAAAGATAAACATAATTCAGATAAAAAAAACAGCAGGTGACACTATCTTCCACCTATAAATCCTCTTCTGCTCATCTCTTCAGCTTTTCCTGTTGGAGATTTTTCAAAATATCTTGTGTCCATGGACTATGGAAACGGTCCCGGACAAACTTTCTTTCTTCCGCTTGCATCTCCTTCACAGCACTTGGATATGGATTTGGAGGTGGCCTTTTGCCCTGGAGTCTTGCAATTTGCTTCAGCTGAGTGTATGCCTTCTTTTTGGCTTTTCTTTCAGTTCGATATTCCATCTATTGGAAGATGAAGGCAAATGTCAGCTAGAGCAGTTGATATTCAGTTATAAGCTTGTCAACAGTTAGGATAATACAGCGTATTTATAATGAAGAAAGATTTAAGATCATGGATGGATGACATACATCAGCTACCAGCCTACAACCATAGCATGCTCCTCCAGAACACCCCGCTCCTTTAACTCAAGAACTTTCAAGGCAAACACACGTGCAGGAGGTGGATCAAATCCAGAGATGCTACAAAAACATAGGAAGTATCAATACAACCGCAATTTCGGAAGTGAAATCAAAAAGGAAAATGTTGAATCCTTCTTCAACTCTCAGCAAAATTCAGACAACCAACAATATAGTCCATTATACTTTACAACAAAAACATCATTTCATTCCTCCCCAGATTGTCTGGTTATGTTAATTTTTTTAGAGTGCGCCTCACACTCGAACAACCAGATTTTTTTCCCTAACAAAGGGGAAAAAAAACTATGACTCGACATTTGTCATAAGAAAGATTACACACTATTGTCTGCATTAATGTAGGTTGGATTTCCAGAGTCTCTTTACCGACTAAATTCAACCCGGAAAAAATGAGGGAGACTTTACACCACCAGCATGGAAATCATGAATCAATGATATTCACATTTCTTTTGTAAAGAGAACTTGATATAATATGGATATCCACACTAAACAGGAACAATTTTTCTTAATAATCAGGTAAAACAATATAGAAATGTATAATTAATCCTAAAAAACTAATTCCGAGCAGACAACGACCACATCAATGCTGAACTAAAAAGATCTCTTCTATTAAGGTATCCTTGTGCTCATTTGATCATTGTTTCATCGGGAAGTATATACTTCTAATTACAATTTGTTAGAAATATTAGCAATAACCAAACCCAAGATTCCCCAGTCTATTATCAAGAGACAACTCATTTTGTTTGCATACTACACTGTATATAAAGATTCAACTTGCACCGGATATCCAATACATTAAAAGTTTCATGAAAATTTAGCAGCTCCAATAACATTAAAACAGCTAAAATAATCCGAAATCTGATTCCAAAGATGAAAAGCACAGCACCAAAAACTCCAAAACAGCTAAAATCACTAGAAATCTAAATCCAAATCCGAAAATACAGCACAAAAACTTTAGAACAGCTAAAATCACCTGGAATCTAAGTCCAAAGACGAACAATACAACACCAATTACAAATGAATTAAACCATATGGGGAACATATAAAATCAAAACAAAACATTGCTTGGCTCAAGAACAAAAATGAAACATGACAGTAGAAAAGAAAAGAGAAAAGGAATGGAGAAAGTGCAAGTACCTGATAGCATCTTCATACTTAGAATTGGGATGGTTCTGGAAAAACTTATCCACATACTTATCCTCAGGTAAAACGATCGGCTTGAGATTTTGCTCTGCGCGAAGAAATGTAGCAGGTGGTGCACTGGATCACAAACGAATAACATCATCAATTACAGATTCGATACATGAATAACTAATAACTAGTGAGTGAGAAATCGGAAGAACTCACTTTTCTATAGCTTTGAGCCATTTAGGTTCAACACTTCAACTTTAGCTAATCCTTTGACAAGTTTCCGAGTTTTCGTCAGCAAATCCCCTTTCATAAACGACATCGTTTACCAGCTGAAGGAAATTTACAGCTCGTTAATTGACATTGTTTCTGAAAAACCCATTCTTGGAAGAAAGAAACTAAAGCATACATACCGTTTACACGCATGAAATTGGAAGAAAAAGTGAAACGTAAAAGAAAGATACAAAGACAGCAAATAGAAATTCAGAGTTTCAACAATCTAACCTTTCAGATCTTAGAGTGATTGCGATTCAGAATCCCTTCGTCATTCACTCATTCTTCACGGCGGCAGGGAGAGCCCTATTGGCCGAGCTCGATTAAATTTAAAAAAAAAAAAAAAAAAAATCCTTTTATGCATTTTTCAGGTCGAATTCGAACCAAATGAGCCAAACTCGACTACTTATGAGCTCGAAAAGTGAGCTCGTTTTGTTAACGAGTACGTTCAAACAGCTTGAGTCATGAAATGTTCGGCTCGGCTAAAAAAAAAAAAAAAACACATCACTACTATTGGGCAACCATTTACATATTAAAATAAACTGTTTAATTCTTAGTGTTAACTAGTACGACGTGTTTTGTGAGTTAATTCACCTACTAAATATAAGGTGATTTGACTAAAATTGGTTCTTTGGTCAATGCCAACCTTATTTTTCATGTAACTAGTCGGCCTTTTCTACCGTCGGATAGGGGTATTCATCGGTACAAAACCAGATGGAACCGGATCGGAACCGGAATTTGCCAAAACATAGGACCGAAAACCGATCCTGAATCAATCCAGGCTGGAGCCAACCAAACCGGTAAATTCCATATCGGTCCGATTTGGGACAGTTTCAGACTGCATTATCTGTGCAAAAATCAATTCTTTCTTATTGATATAAAATAAAGAAAGAACAAACGTATCTCAACTGAAATATATGATATTGAAGTTTTTATGTTATTTCTCTTTTGAATGTGGTATCTGAGAGTACAAATGATTCCTATTTATAGTAAGAATCATACACCACATAGTAGTGTGAATGAGTTTCATGATCAAACAGCTACATAAATGCTTCTTCATAGTGAATGTCATGCATGCTTAGTGTGAAACATGTACAATGAATTTATGCTATGTTGGGCATTCAGTTAAGCATTTATAACACTATTAAACATTTATTGATTTCATCTTTCTCGGTATGATTTGTATGTTTTGTAGTGATGTTTGAATTATTTAACAATTAGTTTATAGGCTTGAATTAGAAATTGATGAGAATAGAAATGGGAAGTGAGGCATGAGAACTACAAGGGAGAAAAATAAGGAATTTTCCAACATAAACATATGAAATAGAGTCTGTTATTTCGAGATTCTGGTGGGGTAATGGTGAGAGGAATAAGATTCATTGGGTTAATTGGCATACTCTTTGTGAAAGTAAACGGGATGGTGGAATGGAGTTTAGGGATCTTCGATCCTTCAATTTGGCCATGTTGGGCAAGCAAATTTGGAGGGTAATCCAATTTCCTGATTCCCCTTTTGAGCTGTGTTTTGAAAGCCAAGTATTTTCCTCATACCGACATTTTAGAAGCTATTCCCAAGTCAAATGCTTCTTTCACTTGGAAGAGCATCTCTAGTGCGTTGGATCTTGTTCGCCGTGGGATTAGATGGAGAGTGGGAGATGGAAAGGATATTGATATCTGGAACGATCAGTGGTTACCTAGGGATTCTGCTATGAGGCCGTTTACTCCGGATCTGTATGATATTGGCCCAGCTGCGGTTGCTAATTTGCTGCATACTGATACTTGTTCCTGGGATTTAGAATTGTTACGTACTCTTTTTTGGACTGATGATATTGATGCTATTCTGAATATTCCGGTTGCTGGTGAGGGAGTTAAAGATCTGCGCATTTGGCATTTTAGTAAGCATGGGTGCTATACAGTAAAATCTGCGTACTATCTTGCCAGGGACTTGAGAGCCCAGCAAATTCATCATCAGTCGGGGAGGAGTAATTCTGTCAGTAGGCATAACTGGGATTTTGTGTGGAAAATTAGACTTCCTAACAAGAGTTACATTTTGACTTTGACTGGTCAATTGTCTTCGAGTTTGACCACAAATTACTCATAAACGATAATAGTAAATAATTTAATAAAATCATATAATAAAAATTTAATTACTAAATTTTCATGTTGTGGATGCTGGTGAAAAAAGAGTTTGAAGTTTTCATTTGTTCTTGTTGGAGCATTTGGTCCAATCGCAATAAAATGGTACATGGAATGGGATATGATCCGTGTGAATCGAATAATTTCGTGGCCAGGTACATCAGTCGGTACAAGGAGGCATGCTCACAGTTCTCCCACCCACAGCCCCCGAAAAATGGAGCTGCGGTTTGGTACTACCACCTACAGGAAATGTTCTGAAAATAAACTGCGACGCTTCCGTTATTCGTAGACCTCCTGCTGTGGGCATTGGAGTGGTTATGCGAGATTGTAATGGACAGGTTTTGGCATGGAGAAGACGACGTATCCCAGGAATTCAAGCACCAGAAATAGCAGAAGCTCTTGCGTTGAAACAGGCGGTGCTCATGGCCAGGGAATTACAAGTTAGTAATGTTATTTTTGAAGGAGATTGCCTCTCTGTTTTCTCAGCTATGCGGTCCCAATTGCCGTCTTTCTCTGCTGCTGGAGTTTATTTTGATCTCATTAGACATTTATGTTCACATTTTGATACTTTCTCTTTTAATTTTGTTCCCAGAACTGCTAATTGTTTACTATTTCTGCTTTACTTTCCAAATTTCATTTTTTTTTACCATTGGTAATAAAAAATTACGTGAGCAGCTAAATTTGGAAAAGAAGCTTCCTTGAGTGCTTTTTTGAAAAAGAAGGAGCTTCTTATATTTTTATTCCGAAAATATCCCTACCCAAATTAACCTAAATTAGACTAAATAAAATAAGAAGTAAAAACACCCATATTACCAAGCAACGAATTCTATACATCATGCACCCAACATTATCAGCCTGAGATTCATCTCGCAAGCACGCAACAAGTTATGACATCTAGTTTTAATTTAGGTGATGAAGACATTGTTATAAGCATAAGGATCCTTTGTTATACATTTTGTGTACTTTTTTTGAAACTAGCATAAGGATTAATGTATTCGCACCTCTTTAAAATGCATACATGTAGTACACATCAATTACTGATTTTTTTCATTACTAAGTTAAAATGCTCAACGATTATTTCTTTCAACTTCTGATAATTTTGATGATGTTATTAAAGTGCATTGAATATATATATTATAATTATTGGACAAAATATGATATATTATTATTTAAAAAACTATAGACTAATAATACGATAAGAAAGGTTAAAGAAAATAAAAATAAGAGTAATACCCTTTTTATATCATTTTACAAAATACCAGCTAGCTTTTCAACTAATTTGCTAAACACCTACATTTAAAACCAAATTTCAATTTTAACCACTATCATTACCTAACCAGATTTAACTAACGGTAGCTTTAAAATTTAGTTTTGCTAAAGAGAGCCTACCACATGATTTAGCTTCTAAGGTTGAGTTGGATTGTGATGGAGGCAGTACTTTGCCTTTCTCATGTTTATTTTTTGGCCTACTGGGTTGATGAATGATTATGAATATTTCACTCAAAAAAAAAAAAAAAAACTGTAAAATTCAAAATCACATTCCAAATTAGAAAAACCTATACATCTTCCAAAAATAAATAAAGGAGGTGTAGAAATAGACTGACTGTTTGGGAGTGGATTTGAAACTGAAGTTTAGTAAAGTTGTGAAAAAAGAGAGATTATGAATATTAAACGGATTTTAGTAAAGTTTTAAAAATTAATGTTTGGGAGTGGATTGTGATTTTAGTAGGGTTGTGTAGGGTATTTGGAATAGGTTATGTAAGATTGTCTAAGAACAAAATGATTTGTATTGGGATTGGATAAATTAAGATTTAATAGAATGATTGTTTAAGGTAGTTAAAATGATTTGATTGAATGTGTTTGAGCAATTCTATTGGAAAGTATGGCTCATTTAAAACTAGTGAAAAAAATTTGGTAGTGGAAAGGTGGTAGTGGTTAGGTAAATGAAAGCTAAATTTGGTTAGGTAATTAGCTAGCTCAAACTAATTTGGTTTAAATGTAGGTGTTTAGCAAATTAATTTGAAAAGTTAGTGTTATGTCAAATGACATAAAAGGCATTACTCTTATTTTTCTTTAACCTTTTCTTATTATTAGTCTATAGTTTTTTAAATAATAATATATCATATTTTGTCCAATAATTATAATATATATTTAATGTATTTTACATCGCCACTTTAATAACATCATCAAAATTATCAGAAGTTGAAAGAAATAATCGTTGAGCATTTTAACTTAGTAATGAAAAAAATTAGTAATTGATGTGTATAGAATTACTGGGTGATAATATTGGGTGCATGATGTATAGAATTCGTTGCTTGGTAATATGGGTGTTTTTACTTCTTATTTTATTTAGTCTAATTTAGGTTAATTTGGGTAGGGATATTTTCGGAATAAAAATATAACAAGCTCCTTCTTTTTCAAAAAAATTTCGAGGAAGCTTTTTCAATTAGTTTTTCATTGGTGAAAAAGAAGTTTCGTTCACGTAGCTTTTTATTAGTCAATGGTCAAAAAGTTTCGAAAACCTGAAAAGTTTGAAAATCTATGTTTAAGTTTATTTGAAAACTACAAAGTGTCTAGACATTATTGGTTTTCTTACAATAAATATTTTAAAATAATCAACAACCGCTCGAGAATAATTAAAAAAATTATGATGCTATATGTTCAATTATACAAATGAAATTATTAATGACATTTTGATTAATGAAAAAGAAAATACTAAACACAAATAGAGAGACCGACTTTTTATTAAATTTTATAGAGACGGATATGTATCTTTAATAAAATCATTGACATCATTTCACTATTCACGCGGTCACTATTCATTTAAGAAAACCACCGTGTCACTATTCACGCTATCAGAAACCCACATCTAGGGAGATAAAATGTGTAAAATGTTAGAATTGAGTAAAGAAACTCAATTCACATATGACTCTTCTAAAATAGGCGAACAAAACCAATTTTGCTCAAACTCAATTTTAAGAGAGTAGACTCTTTTAAAATCGGATTCAGATTTACTACTTAAAAGCCTATTCATAATACTGTTCGAGCTAATAATATGGTGACACGTGTCAATCAATTAATTTCTATGTTAATGTAAGTAAGGCTTGTTTGATTGAGCAGTTAAGCTCTCCTTCATTTTCTCCTCTGTTCTTCACCAATATCACCATCTTCCTTTTCTAAAACTCTAAATTAAACAAAATTATGGAGAAGCCCCATGCAACTGATTTGAGAGATTGAAACTTCAATGAAACTTGAGTTTTCACTTGATTAAGTGTTTTGACTTCTTTTCCCCAAAACACTGATTATGCGTTTTGCATATGTTTAGTAGTAGAAAGGTGAAGTGCATCATACCACAGTTATTCTTGTCCTCAATTGCGACTAGTCGGTGGACTAAAATTGTAGATTCCGGAGCCAATTCATACAAACCCAGAAAAGATCAATGGTCCTCAAGGCTCAACGTAGATTCAAATCTGTTAAGGGATACTTTTGGTTCGGTAAAATAAAGCTATTAAATAGCAGTGGATTAGTGTTTAAGGGAACATTTTGTGATTTTGAAGGAGGTGATCTGTATGTAGATTGAAGATGGATGCTAAAAACTGGGAATGGCGAAGACATTTGGGGAAGAAGCAAACATGTCCAATAACTAAGTACACGTGTTGCCATATTATTAGCTCAAACAGTATTATGAATAGGCTAGCAGTAAATCTGAACCCTTTAAAATCTACTCCCAAACAGACTGAGAATGATTTTAGATTACTATTTCCAAAAATTTAATGAGTACATGATTTTCATGGAGAAGAGGCATTATATATATGAAAGGAAAAACACTAAAACTTTAAATACAGTTATCCGGTCTAGGACCGGATCATTTCGGTTTTTAACTGAAAATCGAGATTTGCAATTTGTATGGCCCTCTGGACCGAAACAAATATTCTGGATCGGTTTCGGTCCATTTTTCGGTCCGGTCCGGATTTTGAATACCCCTACCGTTAGGTAGGTTTTCGTAAATTGACACGTTTATTTCGTTAAGTGTAAAAATACTGAAATTGAAAAATAGGTAATTCTAAAAAAAATATTATTATATAGTACTAAATATGTTTTTTTTTTTAAATTTTAGAGGGTAAATTTGGATATTTTGAGTAATATTTGTATTTTTAATTTAAATATTAATAGGCGAAAGGGCGATCAATAGGCGACAAGACGATCGCCAAATCGCATTGGCAATTTGATATGGACTGGTTGATAAAAAATCTAATTATGTATAATTAATTCCATATAACTTATTCACCTGGGTTTTTAGTTTCTTATTAGTAAAATATCTGCTAATTTTATCCGTCAATTAGCTGATTCGCTTGTGTTGTGCTCTGTGAACCCATTTCTGCTTGCACTTCATATAGAAGGAGCAAGTAGTAATTGGGGAAAACTCGTGAAATAAAAAAAATTGTTTGAATGAAAGATGATTACATTCATCAGTAAAAAGTAGTAATAAAATTATGCTAAGAAATAAACTAAAGCTAAAGACTGTTACATCTTGATGATAGCAGCACCACTAGATGGCTTAGATGAAAAATGTACACCAAGATCATCCTTCTTGATCACCCCGTTTCGACTATAGAACGATAGTATTGCTCCGTCACGCTAAGGATAAAATCTGAAACCGTATTTTCCTTAACCAAGGCAACAACACAGCCACCCCATCCAGCTCCGATGAGCCTTGCTCCAAGATCACCATTGTCACGACAAGCTTTTACAAGCTCTTCTAACTCAGAACAATTGTACTCATACAATGCGCTGCAGCTGTGGTGGCTCTCGTTCAGGAGGTCGCCAAATTCCTTTAGTTTGTCTTCTTCGCTCAACTCTGATGAAATAACATCTTTGAAAGCATATACACGTCTAGCTTCAGCATAGAAATGAGCAGCTCTTAGGTGCAGCTTAAAATGCTTGGCAACCCTCAGAACATCCATTGAAGAGGAAGATTTGGCGAATATAACTTCTAGTTTCTTATCAATGATCCCCTCGATATTTTCAGCTGTGTACGGTTCTTCTTTCAAGAATTCCCTCACAGCAAGAACTGGATAAGAAGATCTACATGTACTCGCAAATGATACACACAATCCCTCAACATCCAAAAGCGTCTTGACGTTTGCTATAGCTTCCTCAGGCTTCATCCTGAGCTTTATGGCTAGTAAAATCGAAACTAAACGGCATTCAACACTCCGTTGTTATAATTAGTTGCAGCAGTAACTGCTTTCTCAGACTTGTCCAATGAATGAACTATGACAAACGTTCCACCAGCAAGAAGCTGCACCTCAGTACTGCGAACCAGATTGAAATCAATGGGTACGAGTATCGCGAAACCAGCTTGTGCCATTACTGAAATCGCTTGATTCATACCACCTGACTGTGTGCCAATGTGCCTTTCGCATTCGCAAGTAAGCTGAGCAAGTTCTTTTTTTCGAAAATCCATGCTCTAAAACTACCCTTATCGCAATCGTGGAAGAGCAAACGAATGAAGCTAATCCTGATCCAGTTGGAACGGTTCCATCTATAACAACCTCAAGTCCAACTGTTGGACCAACATCAATCCCCTTTGATATGTTATATTCATGAAAACCTTTGTATCTACAAAGAAAATAGTGACCATCTGTGATTCTCCAAATCAATTTCTTGACCTGTTACTGTCCACATTCACAATTCAGAGAAACTTCGCGCCTTCTCCAGCTTCACATGTTCGTACAGCTACAATATGTCCCGCTATGATTATAATAATACTATCCCTCCCACTTTATTCACTATCTTTCATACTCTATCCACACCCTTTCATACTTTATTCACTCTCTTTCCTATTTTTTTTCATCTATACTACTTTATCTATTCTTCTCTTAAAACCTGTGCTCGAACCAATGGGAAGTTGAGTCTGGGAGGACGGTGGGAGTATTTTTTAAAAAAAATTAGAGGGTAAATTTGGGTATATTGATTAATATTTGTATTTTTTGCTTTAAATATTAATAGGTGGTAGGGCGATCAATAGGCGACACGGCGATCATCGAACCACATTTGGCGATTTGATATGTACCGGTTGATAAAAAATCTAATGATGTATAATCAATTCCATGTAACTTATTCACCTAATAAGTTTTTATTTTCTTATTAGTAAAATATCAACTTATTGAAAGAAATAAAGGACCTAAAGGTTTGTTACTATACTAATACACACCTGTGAATAACAGTGTTGCTATCACAGTGAGTGTCACAGTGACAAGAACAATTAAATGCACAGCGGAATTAAGTAAACAATAACAGCAAACAAGATGTTTCTTTCTAGTAGGTATATAAATATACCTACTGCGCCCAAGGCAAATATCCACTATAATAATGAGGATTTACAAAACTAGGTTTGAACTCTTCAATGAGAAAAGATCAAACACTAGAACTAGTCGGAATGAATTATTCCAAAGCACCTAAACTAGACACTTCAAAGACTAGTAAAAATATGAGAAGATTACAACTATTGATTGTGAATCTCAAATCTCTAAAATCCGTAATCTTCTTCATCACTTGATCTGGTATTTATAATACTTCAATTTGACACCGATACGCAGAATCAAGTCTTCATCTTTATCCTTATCTTCAAGAGTCCAAATCATTCAATCTTCTAAGAGTCCATAAGATATTGACTTCCAAGAGTCCCTTGTATCTTGTCTTCTAAGACTCCATGGCTTTCTTGAATATAAGTCGCTTCTTACCTGAAACCAAACAATCACAAACATGGAACTAGGTTAGCGTTAGTGAAACAAGCAATTATTAATTAAGTCCTTCAAAGTGCATAATTTCGGATCGAGATCATATAGCCATTATTCTTTGCCATATATAGTTGTCTTTGATCATAGCTGCGCTTTCATTCTCCCCCTCAATGCCTTTCTTCACAACACCTAGTGACATGTTACACAGAAGGAACATAACACAAATACTTCCCATTAATTAAAAGAAAGACCACAATACAAAGAGGGAAACAAAATAATCAGGAAGATTTTTTTTTTTTTAAATAGTACAATAAACTAAGACACTAGAACACAAAAGATTCACCCCTTCCTTCTTCTTCAAACTAATCTCCCCCTTGTTGTGAGGAAAGGAGGGAAACTAGAGTCTGACGTTCCTCCATAAGCTCCTTAAGCTGATCATCAATGTGCAGAATATGATCCATAAGCATTTGGTCAGCTTGATTGAGTGGGCGCTGAAGCACTGGTATGGCTGCAACAGTGTGAGTAACAGTGTCAGAAACTGGAATGCTAGCTGATGTCCAAGGAAGGTCTTGAACTCTGGTGGAGTTAAGCAGTCGATGAGACACGCTGTACGAGCCCGACCTGAGAACCCTTGCTATTGACCTCAATTTGAGGTGCTTTGTTCTCTCCAGTTTGGATGTGGGTGGTAACAGGGTTAGGTGAGGTACCAGGTGATGGGGAGGGGGAATGAGAAAGCTGGAAAAGTGTTTCAGCAGCTTGGGCAATGGAATCCATGGTAGAGAAAGAAGTAACAAGAATGACGAATATGAAAAAGAAGAGAAGAGAAAACGAAAATCAAGAGAGAAGGTAGAAGAAATACGGAGAGAGACACAGGTATAAAAAGAAGAGAACTGACCTTAAAGAGGAATATGAAGAATCCACAATTAAAGCAACACCATCATTACTGTGGGAAGTTGAAGAGTCCATACTTTATGTAACATTAGATACAATGTTTTTGTAACTGTGAGACCAAGGACTTAGGTGTTTGGCTTAGAGTGTAACTAGAAATAGGAAGTTTGAATCTGGATAAAACTGCTTCAAGTATCCAAAGCTAAAGGAATCCTGAAAAAACACATGATCTGAACAAAGACAGTTAGGTGTCACCTGATAAGTCAAGAATTATAGCACTTGGAGAGAAACAAGTATCCAAAAGTTTTGAAAGACATAAACTCTCAAAAATACCAAGTCATAATAGATAATTAAACTTAAGAAAACTCCTGGTATCATTTTAGAGGTCGAACAGAACAGATTCCCAAGACTCACTGTTGGACCAACAGTTACTCCAACACCCTTTCCCACAGGAAGAACAACACGGACCAAATAAATCTCCCCCTTAAGGCAAACTACTAAAAACTCTTAAATCATGCAGTATCTATCATGACCAAATATACTATCAGCACAACACCCCAAAACAACATCAAGAAAGATATGTAACCAAGCTCCCATCTGTACTCCTCTTTGTAAATTAAAATTAAAACAAAGCAACTGGTTGAGGCCTCTATTCGTAGCTATTCAGGGGTGACTAAAAGTCGGCGAACCATGTCAAATAATTGGAACGCGCATGAATCCCGTCCAAAGCCTAAGCTTATGCGGAGTGAAGGCAGACACGCGACTTTTAGCATATGGTAGAATAGCTTAAACAGAACTGAGTGCTAAAATGATTCAATGTAGGCTTAGAGAATCGAGGGACTTATTTAAGTCGTATGCAACTCATAGCATTACTCAACAAAACATTGGCCCCCATTGGGCTCTTCTTGGTTGGCCATCATTGGGCTCTTTTGTGGCCACCATTGGGCTCTTTTTAGTTGCTTTCACAATATGACAAGATTTAGAGGAGTTAGTCAGGAAGACAAAGAAAACAAGGTTCTCAAGACATTGAAAGAGAAGAGGCTGACAGTAGACCAGGTCATAACAAATGCATGTACTTAGACAAACACAAAAAAAAAAAACAAGAAAAAGACAAGATGCAGGCAAGAAGACACACATCACAAGCATATGCAACACTGTTGATCTGTTATGTTAAGATAACAGTGGCAGTAACAGTGTACCTAATGAATGCACAGACCAAGAGCCCTTCTTAGACTGAAGAATCTCTCGGTACCTAAGGGTTTTGTGAATATGTCTGCAAGTTGATTTGTGGTATCTATATGCTGAATGTCTACAACTTGGAGATTTACTAAGTCACTAAGGAAGTGATGCCTAATGTCTATATGCTTAGTGCGTGAGTGTTGAACCGGGTTCTTAGATATGTTGATGGCACTAAGATTATCACAAAACATAAGTAAAGTGTCACTCGTATGACCATAATCATGCAACATATTTTTTAACCAGATTAATTGAGTGACACAACTACCCGCAACAACATACTCAGACTCAGCAGTGGACAAGGAAACACAATTCTGTTCTTGCTATACCATGATACTAGATTTTTCCCTAAGTAAAAACATCCACCACTAGTGGATTTTCGATCATCTACATCTCCCGCCTAGTCAGAATCACTGAACCCAATGAGATTAGTGTCAGTTTCCTTTGTGTACCAGCAGTTCTGGATATGTATTTAAGGATGCTTTTAACTGCAGATAGGTGAGTAGTTCGGGGATTGGATTGATACCTGACACACACACATACAGAGAACATTATATCTGGTCGACTGGCAGATAAGTACAGAAGACTGCCTCTCATGGATCTGTATAGTGTTGGATCCACTGTTGCATCCACTGTTGTATCAACTGTGACTGCAACATCACATTTGCGGAGTTTCAATGTGGATGACATAGGAGAAGAACTTGTCTTGGAACCATCCAGACCAAATCTCTTGACTAAATTACGTGCATACTTCTCCTGAGATAGGAACATACCAGACTTGCTTTGCTTGATTTGCAATCCAAGGAAGAAATTAAGCTCTCCAATCATACTCATTTGGAATGTACCTGTCATGGATCTCGAACAACCACTATCAAAATACCACATGGTCTTTTGCTTTGCACTTAATGCAGACAACACAACATGACATCTCAGATTGGTTTTAGGTATCCAAACTTGCTTACTTTTACCCTTAGTTGAAGTCTGTTTAGTCGATGTTGTTTTCACTGTTGTAGCAACAGTTGTAACAACATTGGCTGATTTTTCTGTGTCAGGTGCTTTCCCTTTTAAATATAGAAAACGAAATGGTTTCTTATGTCCTGGTTTGAAGCAAAACTGACACACAAACGTTTTCTTGATTTTATTTTTCTTGCTACTTTCTTTCACAAACTTAGGAGCATCTTTCAAAAATTTAAAAGATTTAGTTTTGTGATTAGCTTTTTCAGACTCAAGAGTAGTTGTAGGTGAGTTCGGATAACCAAGACCAGTAGTACCATCATTACCTCGTTCAAGTACATTACAGAGAGTAGAAGTACCTGAGTTCCATTTTGCAAATATTGCTTCGGTAGCATCCAATTTGTTGGTCAAGGTATGTATCTCAGCATCCTTTTTTGTCAACATCACTTCTAGACGAACAACAGTGTCCTTGAGACTTTGATTCTCTTTCTCCATAGGTCTAAGAACTTTCTTCATGTTTCTTAATTTATGCAGTATTCCTTCATACATCATCTGAAGTTCCTCAACCAATTGCTCTTGGCTAGATTCTTCCTCAAAGGGGTAATCTGCATAAAGATCAAGAGAACCATGCAAGCATCGAAAATTCGTATCAGTGTTGCTTACCATTTCTTTGTAGTTGACTCTTGCTTTTCTCCTCAATTGCATGCCATCACTCACTTCACCAATCACTTGGGAAGGGGGGTGCAATTTGCGAATCTTTGTTGGAGGATCTCTTCTGACATTGTCCAGTTCTGGGACTGGCTCTTCTGATTCATTGTCATCAACATCTGTCTGTTCAGTATCACTATCTTCTAAGGAACTGGTGTCAACCAGTGTTGCATCAGCTGTTGCAGGAACAGTTGGAGCAACTGTTTCAGCAACATTCTCGTCCTGTGGTGCAATCTGCTCTGTATTCAACATTTCAAAACCTGTGTAAGGTTTCCCATCATTACTCAGACCCTCACAATGACTTTGTAAGGTTTTCCAAGCATCCTTTGCCGTTTCACAGTTTTGAATAATTCTACACATGTGCATATCAATGTAACTGAATATTGCATTGAGAGCTTTCTCATTGCAGGAAGATTCCTTCCTTTCATCATATGTCCATTGACTTTCTGGTTTGATTATCACATCACCATTAGCATCAGGTGCTGATTGTGGAATCTTATAACCATCCACCATAGTTTTCCAAGCACAAATATCAATTGATTTGATATGTGTTCTTAGTCTCATTTTCCAATAGGAATAATTTGAACCATATAAAATGGGCAACTTATCTGCATTTGGATTGAAAGAATTCATTTCAAGAAGTAACAATGTCCAACACACCTATAAATTAGGTGCCTGGCTCTTGATGCCAATTGAAAGAAATAAAGGACCTGAAGGTTTGTTACTATACTGATACACACCTGTGAATAACAATGTTGCTATCACAGTGAGTGTCACAGTGACAAGAACAATCAAATGCACAGCGGAATTAAGTAAACAATAACAACAAACAAGATGTTTCTTTCTAGTAGGTATATAAATATACCTATTGCGCCCAAGGCAAATATCCACTATAATAATGAGGATTTACAAAACTAGGTTTGAACTTTTCAATGAGAAAAGATCAAACACTAGAACTAGTCGGAATGAATTATTCCAAAGCACCTAAACTAGACACTTTAAAGACTAGTAAAAATATGAGAAGATTACAACTATTGATTTGAATCTCAAATCTCTAAAATCCGTAATCTTCTTCATCACTTGATCTGGTATTTATAATACTTCAATTTGACACCGATACGCAGAATCAAGTCTTCATCTTTATCCTTATCTTCAAGAGTCCAAATTATTCAATCTTCTAAGAGTCCATAAGATATTGACTTCCAAGAGTCCCTTGTATCTTGTCTTCTAAGACTCCATGGCTTTCTTGAATATAAGTCGCTTCTTATCTGAAACCAAACAATCACAAACATGGAACTAGGTTAACGTTAGTGAAAAAAACAATTATTAATTAAGTCCTTCAAAGTGCATAATTTCTGGACTGAGACTGTTATAGCCATTGTTGCTGCAACAGTCATAGCAATGTTGCTACAACAATGACTTACACAGCTGCACTTTCACAGCTAATTAACTTATCCGTCAATTAGCTGATTCGCTTGTGTTGTGTTGTGTTAACCCATTTCTGCTTGCAGTTTATATAGAATGAGCAAGTAGTAATTGGGAAAAACTCATGAACCAAGAACAAATTTGAGCAAAACTCAGAACTGATAATAACAATTGTTTGAATGAAAGATGATTGCATTCACTAGTAAAAAGTAGTAATAGAATTATTAAAAGTTGTATAATAATAAGTCTAAGATTGCGCTTGAACCAGCGCGTGGATAAATTTTCAGTTCTTTCCGCTCAGGGATGGCCAATGGGTCGGGCTGGATCGGGCTTTTGGAAGAATATTCTTGAATTTAGCTATTAATTGAGGTTTTTAGTCCTTAGTCGCAATTTATAGTCAGGTTTTGCTTAGAATTTAGATTAAACAGTACCCCTTCTACAAAATCTCTTGGAAAGGTTGCTCTTACAAATCTAATCATCAGATCTACCAATTCTTGAAACATACCAGGTAGAACATATTTTAGCTAGCTACTAATCCTTCTTTTAGTTTACGGCATAGTTACATGTACCCTAATTGGTTGAAAGTGTGAATATTTACTTCTAAAACTCAAGTTTGATTCTCAATGGTGGCTATTTATTTTAATTATTTTTTAAAATAAATATATTTATCTTTATTTTAATAGACTGGAATTAATACACCACGCTTAAGCCCCCTGTTTCCCACCCCTTTGAACTTTCGCATTACAATTTTTAAGTGTACACTTTAATTACAGCCCCCACATGAATGTAGACAAAGCTAATGCTTTACCAGTTAACCTTTGATGGTGTGGACACTTCACACTCCCTACCCCAATGTACGTAGACGAAGTGGATGCATTCGCCAGATCATATTGGTGTGAACAACAAAGTTCTTAATTACATTTTCGATACACTTGAGAATATATATATATATATACGCCGCGATTCATCCAACAGTAAGGTAATTGCATTAATCTTTTATTTGCCATTTACTCCTGACAAACAACGTGAGACTTTATTTTTAAAGGAAAATATTAAACTCCGTTCCAAGTTTCATTACCCTTAATGGTGGAGCATATGTATTGGAGTTGTAATCATACACGATTTCGATCCCCATTGGAAGTCAAAGTCGGAGCTAGACATTAGGCATATCATATACTCCCTCGTGTATTTTAACAGCTTTCTAAGAAAACTTTTTTTTTTTTTAACTTTAACCGTAAATTACTCGCAAATTACACGTAAAAACAAAGTTATATTAGTAAAATATACTTAATTTATTTTCATAATATAATTTTATTATATTTTTTTGTCGTGTAGTTTAAGCGTATTTCACAGTTAAAGTTCGAAAAAAAAGTCTTCTTAGAAAGATTTTAAAAGATCGGAGGGAGTATAATCTTTGATGGGCAAATTCCAAATTGTTAATAATATACAGTGGTTTTAATTTCATAAGTTTAGTTTTATTGCATTGCATTTGGTGCTATCCAGAGATAAATAGAAATTCGTTACCATGGCTTGAAATAAAAGTTTATTGTCAAAGATAAATGTACGTGTTTGTATATAATTAGACTTGTAACTAGATAAAGTATTATATATTCAGATACTCTTCTCTAGAAGCTTTTCATACTTGCATATATACTCTCACGTACTATCAATTGAATATACTAAATAACACTATAATTATTTATCAACACGTTATTATGAGCACGAGAGTGCTACACCAATTGAGTACCATCCATTTCTACTTTATTTTCTTTCGAAATCAAATCTCAAAACCAAAAGTTCCCAAAACAGAAAACAATACTCGTTCTTTTCATTCTGCGCCAAACAAGAGTGTACATTACAAAACCCGTCCACAGCTTGACAATTTTCATCGAGGACAATCAATCTGGATCAGAGACTACACAAATTCAAAAAAGGAAAAGATCGTTCTAATAGGAACATGTTACTCGCAATGAATTTTACAGGGAGTATCTAAACTGTCCTCACTATTTAATTACTCTTATGTACAAATCATTCATACATTCGTTTTTTTTTCTTTTTTTTTTTAGAATAACAATGAATTTATATCATCACAGACTGGAAAAGCAGTCATCAATCAGGATAGTTACAAGGTAAATTTGAGGAACCTTCACTGTCTAACAAAACATTTTGGCTTAATAAGTGAGCCAACTTATTTCCGTCTCTTTTAGTAAACTTAAAAACACAAGAAGATAAAAAAGAAGCAAGAAACTTGGTATCCTCAATAATTCCCCCTGCAGATGACAAAGAAATCATGTTTGATTGAAGATACGTCACCACATTAAGGCTATCCCCTTCCACTATGACATTTTGTAAATGATGCTCAATAGCTAATTGAACAAAAGCTCTGGCCGCCAAGGATTCTGCCAATTCTGGGCAAGTAACACTACAAAAATCGCCATGGCGACGGATAGATCCGTCACAGTTATCTATCCGCCTCTGGCGACGGATCGGGCGACGGATAGAAAATCCGTCGCCCCCCTGGAGATGTGGCGACGGATAACAATCCGTCGTCCAATTCGCGACGGATTGGACGACGGATTGACCATTTTTTTTTTTTTTAAATTGATAATGTCTATCCGTCGCCCCACGTGGCGACGGATAGATCTATCCGTCGCCCCATTTCTATTTTTTTTTAAAAAAATAAAATCCGTATTCGAATTTTTATATTCGTATACGGATTAATTCGTATCCAATTTGTATTCGTATACGAGATATTGATTTGTATTCGTATACGGATTAATTTGTATTCGAATTTTTATATTCGTATCCAATTTGTATTCGTACGGTGCGGTGGTGGTGGGAGGAGAAAGGTGGTGGCAGTGGTGGTGGCTGGGTGGTGGTGGTGGTGGTGGTGTTGGGGGTGGTGGCTGGGTGGTGGTGCGGTGGTGGTGGGAGGAGAGAGGTGGTGGTGGTGGTGCGGTGGTGGTGGGAGGAGAGAGGTGGTGGTGGTGGTGGTGGAGATGGTGGTGGTGCGGTGGTGGTGGGAGGAGAGAGGTGGTGGTGGGAGGAGAGAGGTGGTGGTGGTGGTGGTGGAGATGGTGGTGGTGCGGTGGTGGTGGGAGGAGAGAGGTGGTGGTGGTGGAGATGGTGGTGGAGGAGGATGGTGGTGGAGGAGGTGGTGGTGGAGGATGGTGGTGGATGGTGGTGGTGGAGGAGAAAGGTGGTGGAAGGAGAAAGGTGGTGGTGGGAGGAGGAGGAGAGGAGAAATGGAGGAGAAGTGGTGGAGGAAAGGAGATATATGGAGGAGAAGTGGTGGAGGAGATATATGGTTTTTTTTTTTAGGCTTTTAGCGACGGATAGATCTAGATCTATCCGTCGCTAACTTTTTTTTTTTTTTTCGGCTATAGCGACGGATAGATCTATCCGTCGCTAAATTTTTTTTTTTTTTAAAAAAAAATATTGGTCAACGCTCTGTAGCGACGGATAAACTTATCCGTCGCTACAGAGCGACGGATAAGTTTTATCCGTCGCCAAACGGGGCGACGGATAGAATCCGTCGCCCCGTTTGGCGATCCGTCGCTACAGGGGCGACGGATAAAATCCGTCGCCCATTTCCGTCCCGTTACAGCAGAATTCTTGTAGTGTAACATACTTAAAATGCATTCTCTTCCATAATAGCACTTGGCCCTCCGAATTACGCGCAACGATCCCCACTCCAGCTCCAACTTGAGAGGCTCGAACCGAAGCATCATAATTGATTTTGTAGCAATCCACAGGAGGTGTTGTCCAGCGTACAGGTTCTGGTGGTCTTGGACTATCGTAACAAGTCTGGGCTTCGCGAAATGCTGCCAAATACCTACGAACAAACTGATGTGATTCCTGTACTTCGTAAACTCGATTTTCATGGAGTTTCTTGTTCATGTTCGCCCATAGGCTCCAACAAGAGCAAATGAACTCTTCCAAATGTTGTCTATTAGCTGGCTTGCGGAATTCTTGAACCCAATTCCACAAATTAGCTGTAGAAAACATGGTTAAATTAGAAGGACAGAAAGAAACAGCCCAGTACAATCTCGCATAAGAGCAACTTTGCAAAATATGTAAGATAGTTTCCACATCATTATCACACACCAGGCACGTCGACTCTATATTAATACCCTTCCGTTGTAAATTAGAATGAACAGGTAAAGAGTTGCGCAAAGCTCTCCAAAAGAAAATCTTGATATTATTAAAGCACCACTACTCTGCCCTCGAACATCATTCATTGCTGTAGCTTTTAAATCACGTGCAAGATAGTAAGCTGATCTGACAGAATAGTGTCCAGACTTGGTAAAATGCCAGATTCTGATGTCTTCGGTACGAGAAGCAGTAAGGGGAATGCCCAGGATAGAGTCTGTGTCATCCTGCCAGAAAATTATTGATTATTGTATTATATATTGATTGATTATTGTATGGAGTACATGCTTATTTATTACATATGCGTTTCGCATGTTGCTAGTTATGGTTAATTGATATAGTTAATTGGATAGTAAAATATACTTATTAGCTTTTGTCCCGTAGCAATTTGCTAATTGCATGTACATGAGTTTTGTTCAACTCCAATATGCTACGGTCAAGCTACATGGAATTACTGAGATAAGTTTTATTTTGTTTATAAAATTCTCCATTCTTACTATAACGTATTATTTAGAATATTAAAAAAAATCTACGATGTAAAACATCATAGACTGGAAGTGGTCAAAAATTGATGATTGAGAATTTTAAAATTCCAAAAGAAAGTGTGTAATAACCAACCAGCGTAGTTGGAATATATCAATGTTCAAAATCATGCACACCTATATGAAACAAGATTATTGATGGTGATGTAAATAAAGTGTGGATAACCAACTGGCGTAGTTGGATATATCAAAATCACTTATGTTGTGAGATAGTTACTAATGATAATATGCTAGAAAAGCATACATCACTCTTCATGCCTCTAATATGCTAATGCAGTGGCAATATTGTGAAAAAGTCATGCTTCATTGCTTGAGGCAAATATGACAATATACGAGGCAAGCGAGGTCAAAATTTGCTTGGATGATACCACACATAGCATATTGAATATCATATTCAATGTCAAAATTGATTGAGGGCTCTAATAGAGCGAATATAACACTACCAAATGGTACAAAGATTGCCATAGAGATACGTTGTATTCTTCTAAACCTCAACTTAATCTAGTGCGCTTTAAAGATATTTGACTGAATGAATATCAGACTATGAGTGAAAATGGCAAAGACATCACAGTGAAATCCGACAAAAAAAGTGTTTGGAAAAAACTACCGGAATCGTTCCCTGATAAGCTTGTCATATCTCATGAGATGAGATATAAATGATTACCAACCTGAAATTGGTAAAATATAAATGGTGCCATGAGCATTTGAGGGGAGCATTATATTGTAAATGCTCAAGTTTATATATACCCTCCAAAGATGGATTATATCAAGAAGATATGACGAAAGTGTATGGCTTAATTTCATTATCATATATACAAGAGTGTGTACTCTGACGAAACTGTGCTCAAAAACATATATTAGACTTAATTCCTGAAGGAATTGATATGATTAGTCTTGCCAATTATGAAAGGCACATCGATTGTGTTCAAATGTCACATTATTGAAAGGCCAAATTCAAGTGATGTATGAGAGATGATCTCGATGTGACAAATTAGGCCATCCGGGTATAAGTATCCGTTGTTGTGAAACATGGAGTTTCCATATAATTATGTGTTGAAAGCTTTCTCATGTTGTAATTATTATTATGGCAAGACAACATTGAAATTAAGCATGAAAATAGAGATCTTGAAATGATCAAAAGTCACACTTTTAAAGTTGATATTGATTGATATATAAGTGGCCGGAAACACACAAATATGATCTCCAATTTAAGGGCAAATTTATTTTCAGCACAAGAAAATCCAACTGTGCAAATATATTGACTCCCTATCATATTGTTCTTCGTAGAGAACTAATGCATGAAACATACTAGATGGTTGTATGCATATATGATTATCTACGTTGGGCATGTAAATTTATATTTTGAGCCCTTATTACTAGTATGAGCTAGTTTTTCCCAACTTAGGGGAGGAAGAACATGAGGAAGCTGGTAAAAATAAATTCGTAAAGCGAAATGATCCCCATATATTTGAAAGTTCAAACTTGAACTAAATATTCAGCTTCATGTTACTATATCAAGATATGTTCAAACATGAAATTTTATTATTTGAATGTTAACCCGCTATGACCCTATATTTTGAGGCGTACAGAGTTGCATATTGGTTATAGAAGGGCATGTGTTGGACATTGGGATAACTTGCCTATTGTATTAATGATTTATTCACCTGAGTGAAATACGGTTCCAGTGCTAAGTATAATATAAAAAGATTGTTGAGAAAAACAATTGGTACTCTTGAGGAGTAATGAATGCTATGAATGGCATAAATATCTAAATTAAAATAGATGACTTATATGATGATGATCAGTACTGACATGGAAAAATCAGGAAAAATCTAGCAAAGAGATTTAATATACCGGTATACATGGAACCGAGAGATTTATAAGCATATGCGAAATCGATGGCATGTAAACGAGATCTTACATGTAAGTCCATTCGATGACATAATGATGATGATGATATAAAATGAGCTCATGGACTTGAGGTCCTTTTGATCAAACGAATTCGATAATACGTACGGTACCGTTGTATTATCGAGTCAAATTTCATGTGCATTTAGATACTAAGCATTGCATCATAATATGTTTTATTGCATAATTTACATTATTTAGTTTATTATAGTATCATTATCGCATGTTGAATACTCGCATGTCTATTCTTATATTTAAAGTTATCACTAAGACATAACCCGCAGGTTGTACACATGAATAGTGACGAGCTTGACTTACAAGTCATGATTTGAGAAAGTTCAGTGATGGGAGATATCAATCTCCGCAAGTTAGTCCCAATAGGAGACTAAAAGTATCATGTCGGGGAACATGGATTGAATGAGGAAAGTTCTAGAGGAACTGATGTTTGATAAGCAACTTCACGTTGACAAAATACAGATGTATATTCACCGTTGTGAACAATTGAAATATGAGATATGATTCTCATGACTTATGAAGAGTATTATTGGTTACACCTATGTTAGCTCAACCTGAAGTTTGAGCATGTAAGATATTATTACAAGGAGTATTCTTACTATCCTTGAGATTCACATGGTACAGAAGTACCACAATCAGTTGAGCTATCAAGAGCTACAATGATCCTTACTATATACCTCCTAAATAAGGTACATGAATTAATGGCAGTCAAGCAACAATGACTAATTTTGTGCATTCCATGAGAAATAGCTGCACTCTTTTTCCCTTTCTAGGTTTTTATCCCATTGGGTTTTTCCTAGCGAGGTTTTTAACGAGTCAACATTATAAGTGCATATATATATCTCCGTGATTGTGAAACTGTTTGGTAAAGATAAGAGTTATGGGCTTGTTGGATATCTTTGCAATATAATAGTGTGTTGTTATGGCATTTTGAAACTATATGATGTTTCAAGTATTTGAAGAGTTCTCCTTGAAGAAGACAAGGCGTATATTACAGAAGTTCTTCACCGCCATTATCTATGAGAAAAGATTCCATTGAAGTACAACATATTTGAAGATTATCACATCCAACATCATCATTTGAGAAGTTGGTTTGGAATATTGGAATTAGAGCAGTTTGGAAGATTGGAATTACAGGCTTACAACAGTTCGAAGATGTAAACTGATGCTTCAATCAGGGGAGTTGGATACTGATGTGCACTCAGAGATTTTGATTTCGTTGTAGAACCTGTAACCCCTAAATACAATCAAAGATTAAATTTATTTATGTCAGAAGTCTTCAAATCCACAGTTTATAGCGGAAAGCTGACTCGGGATGTCGTTCTCCACGGACACTTTGCATAGGAACAAGCAAATATCGTATTTAAATTGCATGCAGAAAGTAAGCAGAATGATTGCAGACAGATTGATTAGATCGCAGTAAACCCTAATTGATGTGGTGTACTCGATGGTTGTGAATGTGTAAAGGATCCCCGACCTCCCTCTACTATGCTACTCCCAACTTCCTAGTTAAAATCCTACGCGATTACCTCTAACGACAGCAAGGCATAATACTATGGTGCAGGAGGCGCAGTCGGCACGAGTACCCCTACTCAGTTCGATGAAACTACTGTGCACTCAGTAGAACATCACACCGCGAAGGATGTATAGAGTTGTATAACCACGATTTACGTCTAATAATTATTCCATTAATATATCACGGTATATAAAAAAGTAGTAAAAGTAGAGTTACGGCGGTTCGCCTTTACAAGAGAAAGTTAGCTACTCATAGTAATCTACTTGACAAAAATCGAAAAGAACAATAAGAAAGAAGAAGAAGAAGAAGCTTAGTCTTTCATGTCTTCGTGCTGCTTCTAGGGTTTCCTCCTTCTGGGTGCCTGACGGCTAGCGGTTTTGGGGTTTCACTTCCCCGAGGACTGGTTCTCTCTCAGGAGAGATGCTTTGTGAGCGGTGTAGAATTATGAGACCCCAGAGGTCTTATTTATACTTGAAAATCCAAGCTCTGGCCGCCATTCTTCAATAAGGGAGGTTAGAAAGGTGAGCTTTAGCCTGACAGGCCAGGAAAAACCTAAATTCCAGAATCTTATTCTTCACTGCAGTCGACAGTGGACCACACAGAGCCTTCTGCGGTCGACTATCGACCGCCAAGTGCGATTCCTGGATGTTCTGTCTGTTCTTCTTTGTTCTTCGATTTCGGGCTTCGTAACTTCGTTTTCTCGAAAAGTGGTCTTCTACAATGTTGTTACATCTTCAATTATCTTCACATTGGTTGGTCGCATGACATGTTTTGACACCTCGAACTTCGTGCAACAGCCAATTCAACGTATTTGCTTAACTTTCCCGATTTCAACCAAATATGACGTTTTGGTGCCTGAAATCATGCAATTCCTTAAAAACACGATCATGACCTACAAAATACACAATAAGTTGGTAATTGGCCATAATATGATACAAATATTGAATCTTGGGCAAAATACGAGGGTCTAAAAGCATGCAAAATCACACATTTCATTGTCACATCAGATACGCACTGCACTCTTTTCCCTTGACTGAGTTTTTATCCCAACGGGTTTTTCTTAGCAAGGTTTTTAATGAGGCAGTAGTCTCAGAGCGTACCAACGATCATCAAGTCATGTTCATTTAAGGGGAGTGTCAGAGATAAATGTACAAGAGTTTGTATCTAATTAGACTTGTAACTAGATGAAGTATTATATATTCAGATACTCTTCTAGATTCTAGATAAGCTCTAGAAGATTCTCATACTTGTATATATACTCCCATGTGGCATGTACTATCAGTTGAATATACAGAATAACACTACAATTATTTTTCAACATTTTTCATGTATTATGAATTAATCAATTTGCTTGTTCTTTCTTTTCTTATTGTTTGTTATTTTTATGTTTTCTTTTATTATTATGAAAAGGAAAATCATGGGGTGTATAAGAACCCGTGTACAATTTATTGAAGAAGATATAAACAGAGGAAGAAGAAGTGAAGAAAGCCAACAGAAATCCAATTCAGGAGCTTGCCGACTCCAGTTCGCATTAAGCTGCAGGAACACGACGCTCTACCACACCGGATCACGTCTCGTCCCAAGCAGGTGCGCATAGGCACAGTCTTGGTGAACCTGCCACAGACGATCACGAGTTGTACCTTCCCTGGTACAACAATGGCGTCAGCCTTGAAGATCAATTCAGCGTGAGGAGTGTGATGTTTGCTTGTAATTGGTTAGGGCTTTTTACTACAGTACCTTGTTTCAGTAACTGGCATCTTCAATTGTAAAAATCCATAGGTAATTTAGGGTAATTTAGAGTCTATAAATAGACTATCTAGGGTTCATGTAACATATCCAGTTTTTCTCTCAATCAATCAATATACTCGAGTTTTTATCTGGAAATGAATTCTTCATCTTCTTTAATATGGCATCAGAGCCAGGTTTCTACCTGAGCTTCTGAGTTTGCCTTAGTTTATTTTCTTTTCATTTGTTTTAAAGCCTTTTTCTGTGCTATTATCACTTGGTCTGTCAATGGCTACTGATGATTCTAGTGCTGCACCTGTTACTGGAAAAGAGAAGGATGTTGCCATCACTGTTGGCAACAATCCTAAACATGAAGATCCAGACAACCACTACTATATCCATCCCAATGATACCACTACTACTGGTGCTGTTACTCCACTACTTGATAGTGGAAACTACCACACATGGCACATATATTTTCTCATACAACTGAGCTTGAAAAACAAGCTGGGCTTCATAGATGGCACATTGGCACAACCACATCTTAATGACCCAAACCTGCGCCACTGGCTAAAGTACAACACTCTTATCCTATCTTGGATGATGCACTTTGTATCTCATGAGATCAAAAACACTATACCCTTTGCTGAAACAGCTAGAGAAGCATGGGAGATCTTAAAAATAAGATACTCAGAGCCCACTGAGGTGAAAGCTTATCAGCATGAGTTAGAGTTAAACATGGTTACCCAATGTACTAGCTCAGTGACAGACTATTACACAAAACTCACTGGAATATGGCAAGAGATACATAACTATCAGTCACTCCCACTATGTGCAGTCTATAATGTATGTGAGTGTAAAAGTACTGAGAAACTAATGTATATCCAGGAAACCAGGAAAGTTTTCAAGTTTTTAATGAGCTTAAAAGACTCATATATATGAGCTTATGAGAACCAGTATCATACTCATGGGTCCACCTCCATCTGTCAATAGAGCTTATGTTATTGTTCTAACAGACCAGATCTGGCTATAATGCTCACATGAATCAAGAGCATAGTACTCTTAGTGCTGCACTCACTCTCAAGAGAAAAGAAAAGATGTACTGTCCTCTATGCAAAATGAACAACCATAACATTGAGACTTGCTTTCAAATCAATGGTTTCCCTGACAACAACAAGAATCATGCTGGTGAAAGTCAGGGATACTATAGGGGAGGTCTCAATGCTAGGTTAGGTGCCATAAGAGGTAGAGGTGGCTATAGAGGTGGTAGAAACTATGGTGGCAGAGGTTATGCTCACCAAGCTTAGAATCATGCACAAAGCTCACATAGCAACTATGGTGGTGCTAACTATGGTGCTAATGAAGTCGATCATAACCCAGTGAGCTCTTTCTCCACTGGGCAAATGAGTCAGATCCAACAGATGATGAACAACAACAACAATGAGAAGAAGGAGGCTAAGACCACACCTACCAATGAGGCTCCATCCACAGCTGTTGATAATACCTTAGGTATTAATCTTCTCAACTCTCATGGGCCTTGGATATTAGACTCTGGTGCTACTCACCATATTATTTGCACAAACAAATATTATACTCATAATATAAAAGTTTTAAACTCATTTGTTCAACTCCCTAATGAACAAACTGCTGCTATTTCTCAGGAAGCATAAAAGTTAATGATGATTTAACTTTAAATCATGTATTGTGTGTCCCCAGTTTTAAATTTAATCTGGTATCACTATCTAACCTCATACATGAAAGTAATCTTTATGTGATATTCTCTAAAGGTTGTTGTTTAATTACACAGGCCTTTATACCCTGGATCAAATCCTTGAGCAGGATTGGGAAGATTGAAGGCAACAAGGGACTGTTTCACTTGAAGTTTCAACCTGAAGAATTTTGTGATTCCAAGAAGTCATATGGCATAAATAAATGTAGTGTTTTAGCTGATGTTTCAAGCCATCTATGGCACTTTAGAATGGGACATCCATCTTCTGGTAGATTAAGTTTAATTTCTGCTATTTCCCCTGATGTACAGAATTTGGATTATGAGCATTGTAATGTCTGCTATCATGCAAAGCAGAAAATAACTTTTTCTTCAAGTTATATAAAATCCAAGTTTGCTTTTGAGTTATTACATTGTGATTTATGGGGTCCATATTCAGTAAAAACACTGCAAGGACATAACTATTTTTTAACTATTGTAGATGATTTCACTAGAACCACTTATGTTCATCTGCTCAAACTCAAATCTGACATAGAAATAGCAATTAAAGGCTTCATAAACTTGGTAGAAAACCAGTTTAATACTAAAGTAAAGATTATTAGATCAGATAATGGCACTGAATTCAAAATGACAAGCATTTTTAATGACAAAGGTATCATACATCAATTGACTTGTCCATATACACCTCAGTAAAATTCTGTTGTGAAAGAAAACATCAACACATTCTCAATGTAGCTAGAGCATTCATGTTTCAATCTAGCCTACCTCAGCATTTTTGGGGAGATTCTGTATTGACTGCAGTCTATATCATCAATAGATCCCTAGTGAGCTATTGCACAACAAATCCCCATATGAGATGTTGTACAAAAAGAAACCTGAATACAATCATTTTAAAGTGTTTGGTTGTTTATGTTATGCATCTAGCTTACCTGTTCAGAGAGCTAAATTTGACTCTAGATCTAGGAGATCAATCTTTTTAGGGTATCCACCTAATGTCAAAGGCTACAAATGCTATGATTTAGAAACAAAGCAATTTTTAGGGTTTTCAGACTCTGATTATGCTGGAGATGTTGATAGTAGAAGATCTATGACCGGTTATGTTTTCACTCTTGGTGGTTCAGTTGTCAGTTGGAAAGCTACTTTGCAACCTACAATGACTTTGTCTACTACGGAAGCAGAGTACATGGCGTTGACAGAAGCAGCAAAAGAGGGAATATGGTTAAAGGGATTGGTCAGTGATTTGGGTATACATCATGATCAGTCTATAGTGTATTGTGACAGTCTCAGTGCAATCTGTTTAGCCAAGGATCAAGTCCATCATGAGTGGACTAAGCACATTGATGTGAGGTATCATTTTCTAAGAAGTGAGAAGAGAATTAAGGTGAACAAAGTGGGTACTGCTGATAACCCAGCTGATATGTTTACCAAGCCGGTTCCACATAGCAAGTTTCAACATTGTTTGACTTGCTAAATGTTAGGAGTTGCTGAGGCAACATCTGAGGCAGAGGAGTTTTCTGGTACATCTGGCATTGTTATGGTGCATCCGGTACATCTGTTATTTCTGAGAGGATTCAAGTCAAGGTGGAGATTTGTTAGAATACGCCTTGAATCAGGATTAGGCCTATTTCCTAGGTTTGTCAGGTTTGGACTTATTTGTCCACTAGGTTATTTGTATACTAGGTTTGTCAGGATTGGGTTTCATTTTCTAGTCCTGTTCGGTATTTGTCTAGAGAAGTATTATATATACTTCCTCTTAGCCTAGTAAAATTATTTTGGGATCATTCTTGTTATGATCATTCTGCATTCTGCAATGATCATTCTGCATTCTGTAATCTGATTATTCCGTAATCAGATTAATCTGTCTTGATCATTCTGTTTCTGAGATCATTCATTCTGTGATATCATTTTGTAATCAGTATTCCTCAAGATCAATAAAATTGTTCTCTTTTCTGCCCGTGGACGTAGCTAACTCATTGTTAGTGAACCACGCTAAATCTACGTGTTATTCACGTTATTTATGATCTTTCTTTCTTCCGTTATAACACCCCCCAAAGGTCATAAACCCTCTCCTCAGCCTCCAGATCACCTCCATGCGCCGCTGTCCACCCAGCCGTCGTCATGCGTCGCCACTCTCCCTGTAGACCTCTCACGCATCCGCACACGCTCTACGTGCCATCCTGGCGCGTTTTCTCCTGCTTTTGCCCCGCGCGTGGACTACACGCGCCCATATGCGCTTTCTTGCGCTCCCAGATCGTCAGTATCGCCCTGTCCCTCATCTAATTCGTTCAGCTTTGCGAATTTTGGTGGTCTAACTAGTGAACCCGGTTCGACCAGCACCGATTTTGGCCCAGCTTGCTCTTCTTCCCCAACTCGTCCATGGTGTTTCTTCCTCCATTGTTAACATCTTCGAGCTCCGTTTCACCTCCAAATACTTCGAGCTCGCCCAATTTCTTCTCTTCCAACCTACCTCGCCCTTCTTCCATCTCGGTGTTGATGGATTTGGTCGGCCTGGGTTCCGGCACCAGTTCAACCTTCGAGATCGACTTCAATCTTTCTTCCACCATTAATGGCGGGTTTTTTTGTCCCGTATCTCCTCCCTGATCCGATTATGTATCTCCTCCACTCCCGTTCCCGTCTCCATCTCCTTTACCTTTTGACCAAAGATTCTCGACCATAGCCCGGATCTCCCTGATAGTCTTCTCCATGGCGTCCCGTCGTTCCTTCTTGGTTTTCGAGATTTCAGCGGAAGCTTCAGGATGCATAACCTGCTCTGAGGCGATGTGGTGGAACGTTGGTTCCAACTGGTAGTTCGCGGTACGAACTATTGAGCAATTCGCCTTGTTAAAAGTGCCTCCAAGTGATCTTGACACATTGTCACCTATTTTTAGGGGAGTTTCACAGTTAAACGGTAGTCTAACCGGTGCACGCACAGCGGTATCGGTGGAAATATCAGAATTCATTCATAAAAGCGTAATTAGGGTTAAGCCCTAAGGTCCTATTTATACTGAAATACTCGCATAAATAAAATAAAAGATCCTAAATAATCTACCTGTCTTATCATCTAGAGAGAATCTAGCAATTTCCATATTCTTCTAGATCTTTGGCTCAAAACACTATCATGAAGATACTAATTCCTAATAAATGTAAATAATAATTAAAAAGAAAGATATTCCACCAGACTGGGCTTGCTTGGCGGACCCTAGCCACTTTTAATAGAGCGTGATGGATGGGCAAAATGCAACGTTCCATCAGTGTCATTCTCTAGCCCCAAGTCAATACATTTTCCAGATCATTTTACTCTTTGATCTATGTTCTTTAAAGCTGGCTTTGCATGCTATAACATATTAACATGCTGATTTTGTTTCTCATGACCAGATAATCAGATACTGATCGAGAGGGCCGAGGGGTGAGGTTTTGGGCATTTTTTCAGCTTCCATCTGTACCAAGATGATGAAATGGCATTGTGGGAATAGTACATCAAGAAACTATTCTGTTTTTGCTAGATTTTGCTAATTTAATTATGCTCTGAATTAATTCTATTTCCGGATTTTGCATTTACATCTTCAATGTTGGGTTAGCAATGTTACTACATCTGTCCCTAACTTAATAAATTACAATTGGTGCGTAATTTTAGGCTTCATTTGGTTTGAGAAAAAATGGGGAAAAAAAAAAAAAATAGGGGAAAATTTTGTTTTCCACCATTTGAATTCTCAGGAAATCCTAAAAAATTTATGAAAATCTATATAAAATATATACATCTATCTCCACAAAATAATGAAAGTTGTTTTTCCCTCACATTTTTCAGGAAAAACTTATTTTCCTTTATTTTTTTTCTTTTCCCCAATTTTTCCTCAAACCAAATGAAGCCTAATTAAAAATTAAAATAAGTTATAATATAAAAATGTAGGAAAATGTGTAATTTATGTTTAAAAAGTAATCTTTTTTATTATATATTAGATGTGGAATAATGTATGATGTATAGTGCGACGGTTAAAGATGGTAGACCGTAAATGTATGAAATTATGCGAGATGGATGGGGAGGTACTTTGTTTCCTAAATCAACCTAGAAGTAAGTGTTTAAGGAAAATTTTGACATATACTGTCATAAAAATGTTATGGGCAAACATATGGTAATTTTATTTGCTACTACTATACATATATATTTTGTCCGTAAGCAGGCCTTTTTGATATTCCATGAAACAACTTGTTATTTGTAAAACAAAATTTATTTTACTGCAATCATTTTAAATTATAATTATAAAAAAGTAACAAAAATAAGAGGTGGTAGTATATATATACAAAAATAAACAAACTTATGGAAATTCGTCGGATTAAAAAATGTCGCTTGTAGCGTGACATGCAAATTCTAGTACTAATAATTAAACTAAACCTAAAGACAGTTACATCTTCATGATAGCAGCACCACCAGATGGCTTAGATGAAAAAATGTACAGACCAAGATCATCCTTCTTGATCACCCCCTTTTCGACTCTAGATTGATAGTATTGCTCCTTCACGCTAAGGATAAATTCTGAAACCATGGTTTCCTTAACCAAGGCAACAGCGTACCCCATCCAGGTCCAGTAAGCCTTGCTCCAAGAGCACCATTATGTTAGAATTGTAGGACTGGGATTGATACTCTGGACAAGTTTCAGACGATGGTTACTATGATATTGAGTCAACATCGTCTTCAACAAAGAAAGACGGTGAACAAAGAATGTAACGTAACATATAGCAGTTTGCAGCGGATAAAAATACTGAACACAACATATAAATTCTAGCCAGTATATATAAAATATACTGACCGTGCCTTAGGCTAAATTTCCACTATCAAGAAAAAGTAGAATTACAAAAACTAGGTTTAATCAATCACAAACGAATGATAAAACTGCAAAGACTAGACCTAGAACAGATAAACAAAACATATTCTAGTTCAAAGACACTAAAGTAAATCTCAATAATCCTTAGAGACTACTCACAAGTCAATTTGACAACAATGTCTAGTAAACACAAGAAAAACTATATCTCAATATGTTGTGAATTGATACTCTAGAGACGATTCGTTTTCTTGTGAGCATTCTTCTTGTATATATATGAGTGCAGCCTGGTCAAGAGAACATAACGCCAATTCGAACAGAACAAGGAAGAAGAACGCCTTCTGTCCCTCTTTCCGTTTTCCATCAGAAGAAGAATAACGCAGTTTGTATATTCTTGCTTCTTGCGTTTCAATTGCCAGAAGGAAATATTCCTTATTTGGATATCTCAAGATCTTTATTTCCTTTTTGGTTCCAATGTGCCCATAACTTGCCAAACTCTTTCCTAGATTGCAATCCTTGTGTCCAAAGCAAATCAAATTCCTTCCTTATTCTTCTTTCCTGCGCCTAGATTCATTCTTCACGTTTAGGTTCTTTCCAGCTCTTCCAGATTGTGTTGGGTTTCTTCCTTTAGGCCCAAAGCTAACCAATCTTGATCCATTTAGCAATGTTGAAGCCCAACTTGATATTTACTACAAAATATTCATAGAAAAACAACTACAATTGTCGAACCGGTTAATAAACAAAGAAAGTCCAAATTAATAAACTAAGTGCAATAAATTGCACTTACAACGAAAAAAATTTACAACCTCTTCTAATTCAGAACAACTGCACTCGTACAATTCGCTGCAGCTGTGGTGGCTCTCGTTCATCAGATCGCCAAGTTCCTTTAGTTTGTCTTCTTCGCTCAACGCTGGTAAAACAACATCTTTGAAAGCATATACACGCCTAGCTTCAGCATAGACATGAACAGCTCTCTGGTGCAGCTTAAAATGCTTGGCAAGCCTCAGAACGTCCATCGAAGAGGGCGATTTGGCGAATATAACTTCTAGTTTCTCATCAATGATCATCTCGATACCTTCAGCTGTGTACAGTTCTTCTTTCAAGAATTCCCTCACAGCAAGAACTGGATCAGAAGATCCACGTGTACTCGCAAACGATACACACAATCCCTCAACATCCAAAAGCATCTTGACGTTCGCTATAGCTTCCTCAGGCTTCATCCCAAGCTTTATGGCCAGTAAAATCGAAGCTAAACGGCATTCAACAACTCGTTTGTTATAATTAGTTGCAGCAGTAACTGCTTTCTCAGACTTGGCCAATGAATGAGCTATTACGAACGTTCCACCAGCAGGAAGCCGCACTTCAGTACCGCGAACCGGATTGAAATCAATGAGTGTCGCAAAACCAGCCTGTGCCATTACCGAAATCGCCTGATCCATGCCACCGAACTGTGTGCCAATGTGCCTTCGCATTCACAGGTAAGCTACGCAAGTTCTTTCTTCGAAAACCTCTGCTCTAAAACTGCCATCATCGCAATCGTGGAAGAGCAAGCGAATGCAGCAAAGCTCGATAATCCTGATCCAGTTGGAACAGTTCCATCTACAACAACCTCAAGTCCAACTGTTGGACCAACATCAATCCCGTTTGATCTGGCATATTCATGAAAACCTTTGTATGCACAAAGAAAATAGTGTCCCCATTTGTGAGTTTCCAAATCAATTTCTTGATCAGAATCAGCAGGGTAAGTACAAAGAGGATACCTGCCACTGTCGACATTCGCAATCCTTAGCAACTTCGCGCCTTCTCCAGCTTCACATGTTCGTATAGCCAATGTGAGACCCTCGAAAAAAATAAAAAATCCTTAGGAACTCAGTTAGAAGAGTAAGGTAAACGTTTGAATAAAGAGACAGAATATCTTATATTAATTTATAAATTAATCGTTTATGAACATTTAATGGAATAACGACTAACGTAATGGCTTGCCCGAAGGAGAGCACCACGAAGAGTCGAAGTAACCTCGGGTCGAGGTAATACAAATACGTCCCTTCTCAACCATCTTATGTTTAACCGAGTGATTTCAAAACTAAGTGACGATTTCAAGGAATCAAAATGACTAAATCTAAAATACAAAAACGTAAAGAAACAAAAATCCATTTAAATCAAGTTTTCAAATCAACACTCGAATCGAACATTATAATGGTCAAATGTATAAAGATATTAGACCACAAGCCACAACAAAATAATCAACTAGTAGATGGTCATGTAACACATGACAAGTTGACTATAGTCAACCCAAAAATTGGTTACTCTCTATCTACACATAGTATAGACATACTTTTTTTTTTGAAAAAGTAAAAAAAATTTATTCCACAAATGTAAACAAATAAACACAAGGTGTGTTCACTTATCTACAATAAATCCACAAAACAGTTGATAGCCGGCTTACAGACCAAATGACCAAAAGAAAACATCATCAGACCAATCAAAAATCCTCTAGCAGCCAGAAAACGAAGACCAGAGCCAACAATAAGAACTTGAAACCATGAATCAGTCAAAACACAGCACCTCACCAGGGAACCTCTCCCAATCCGCAAGAACAATTGAGCCTCTAATTTTGTTTCTGCTTTTAAGCCACAGCCACAAATTTGCTTTGATAGATTCGAAAACTTCCGATGTAGTCGCAGCTTTACCTTTAAAGACGAAGTCGTTACGAGCCCTCCATAACGACCACAAGACCCCGTGCCAAATAGAGATCCAAACATCCTTTTTTCTAGCAGAGATAGAATCATAGAAATTATGTAGAATATTTGGTAAATCAGTCCCATTGAGATCAGCAACATCAATCCAAACTAGAACCTTGCTCCAAACTGTTTTGGCGAAATCAGAATGAATGAACAGATGTTCCACCGATTCATCAGATTCTGAACTACACATTCTACACGAAATATCCGCTTCAGCATATATAGCGCATCTTTTCTTCAGATTTGGCAACGTTGCAATAGATTAAGCATCACACGCCAAACAAACACATTCAACTTCTGCGGAACCAATTTCAGCCAAACCAGCTTCATCCAATCCACTTGCAACGATGACAGAGACCCATTGCTGCTGCTAATCTGCTCATATGCTTCCTTTGTTGTATATACATTTTCTGGTGACTTAACCCAAGTCCAAACATCAGCAACATCCTGCGTCAAACAGTACCTATTCAAGAGTAAAATCATATCCCACACGAATAGGTTCCTTCTCCATCCCCAATCGAACACTAAAACCCCGTCAACAGAACAAATCCTCTCACTAACCATATAACACTTATCAACTTCCACACTATAAAGACCAGGAAAAAAAAGACCTAAGACTTACCCTCGCCTCAACCCAACAATCATCCCAAAACCTCGTAGAAATCCCATCACCAATTCTCTTTTGTAACCCACTCCACAGCCACGACCCACTCCCAATAAACTTGACAATGTCCCTCCACCAAGAAGACCACTTTTTCCCCCACACTTTTTTCCCTCTCACCGACTCAATTGACTTACGAATCTCCCCATACTTAGACTCAACAACATTCACCCAAAGAGAATCACGTTCACACAAAAGTCTCCACACCCATTTTCCTAAGAGAGCTAGATTAAACCAAGCAAGATTCTTGACTCCAAGACCTCCATTACACTTAGAACGACACACCACATCCCAATTTACCCAAGCAATTTTTCTATTACCCCCCAAAGAGCCCCCAAAAGAAAATGACATTGCATCTTTTTAATTCGGTTAAGGACAAAAGGTAGGGCTTTGAAGAATGAAAGATAATAGATGGGAAGGGATGTAAGCACCGCTTTGAGAAGCACCAATCTTCCACCAAAAGATAAATAATTGTTCTCCCATTTTGACAATCTTGATTCCAACCTCTTGAGCACCTTGCTCCAAACTTGTTTATCATTCGATCTAGCACCAATAGGAAGACCCAAATAAACAAAAGGTATTCTTCCCAATTCACAATTCAACACCTTAGCCCAATTTTCACAAACCTCCTTCTCCACCCCAACTCCAATCAAACAACTTTTGTGAAAATTGACTTTAAGACCCGAGTATAGTTCAAAGCATCTCAAAATACATTTCAATACTCCAATATTCTCCTTCTTTGCCTCTCCAAAAACAATTGAGTCATCGGCGTATTGAAGATGTGACACAACAACACCCTCACGGCCAATTTTCAATGGAGAGAACGCCCCACCCTCACAAGCCCTCTCCATCAAACGGCTTAAACCTTCCGCCACAACTAAATAAAGAAAAGGTGAAAGTGGATCACCTTGGCGTAATCCCCTCCTCAATTTGGAAGGACTCGTAGGACTTCCATTGATTAGCACCAATGACTCGGCCGTAGAGATGCATTCTTTGATCCAACATATCCATTTATCACCAAAATTCAAAAGCTTAAGCATACTCAAGAGATAGTTCCAATCCACCGAATCGTACGCCTTTTCAAAATCTATCTTGAACATGAACAACTTCTTCTTATCCTTCTTCGCCTCGTCAACCACTTCATTTGCAATCACAACACCATTAAGAATGTTTCGGCCTCCTAGAAAAGCGGACTGATTTCTTGCAATAACTTCCCCCGACCACTTTAGCAAGCCTATTTGCAAGAACTTTGGAAAGTATCTTATACAATTCTCCAATTAAAGAGATTGGTCTAAACTCTTCGATTGCAATCGGATTCGCACACTTTGGAATAAGTGTAATACAAGAGTAGTTCAGCCCCTTAACTAGTCTTCCCTTCTCATGAAATTCTTCAAAAAATCCCAAGATATCGCCCTTTCAAACATCCCAAAACTCCCGAAAGAATAGAGCATTAAAATCGTCCGGACTCGGACTTTTTTCTACCCCGCAACTCCAAATCGCAGCTTTAATCTCTTCTTCCGTGAATTTAGCTTCCAGAAAATTTCTGCTCTCTTCTGATAATAACTTGCCACCCAGCAGAGAAGGCAGAATGCTGCCAGTTTCTGTATTTTTCGAAAACAGTCCCTCAAAGTGATTTTTCACCCCTTCTTTCACCTTTTGCACCCCATCCAACCATTTCCCTTTGATCCTAACTCCTTTCCATCTTTTCGCTCTTCCTTTTCTTTTAACACACTTATTAAATAATCTTGAATTGGTATCTCCTTTGACCCAACGACATTTTGCTTGTTGATAGCGGATATTATCTTTCAATTCCAGCAGATTTTTAAGCTCCATCCACACCATATTCCTATTTTCCACCTCCAAGTCCTCTAAATTAGATGTTTCCAATTTCAAATCAAGTTCACTTAATTCCTCTTCTTTCTTTTCAATTCGTCTCTCAATATTTCCAAAAATTTTCAACTGCCAAGCTTTTATTTTTTCTTTCACCAATTTCAACTTTTCTTTGATAATAAAACCTTTCCAACCAATAACCCTGTTGTTCTTCCAAACATCTTCCACCATCAATTTAAAACCAACTTCCTTCATCCAACCATTCACAAATTTGAAAGGTTTGGGCCCCCAATCAACCACTTCATCTTTTAACAATAATGCGACGTGCTCCAACACCCTCCTTTTAAGACCAATTTGCGAAAGATTAGGCCATTTTGAGCACCAATCAGCCGAGAGGAGAAACCTATCTAATCGACTGCAGCTCTTTCCGTTATCCTTGTACCACGTAAACTTTCTTCTTTCCAAAGGACGGTCAATTAACTTGAGGTTATTAATTTGCTCATTAAAATCCCTCATCTCCTTAGCCCTCACGCTGCTGCCACTTCCTTGTCTTTCTTCCTCCGATCTTATTGAGTTAAAATCTCCAACTATGCACCATTTCTCATTCTCCTTACCTCTCATTCTTTGCTCCAATGCTTGCCACAGTTCGAGCTTCTCTGCTGAATCACAAGAAGAGTAAACATTAACAATGTTTACATATTCACCCATCCAGAAACCCCAAGCAACCCTCCCCCCCCCCCCCCAAAATCTGAACGAACGAAGACGTCGCTATCCCAAATACATATCAGACCTTCTGAAGCTCCCAAAGACCCACTATAGACCCATCCACAATTTTTATCACCCCACAGCATGCTAATCACTCTCTCATCCACATAATCCAACTTTGTCTCTTGCAAACAAACGAACTCCGCCTTTTCTTTTGTAACCAATTCCTTAACATACCATTTCTTCGATCTTCCTCCCAAACCTCTAACATTGTAGCTAATTATCCGCATCAATAACATTTTCATTCTCCAAAACCCCTACTCCAATCGCACTACCCCCTTTCCTTGCATCTCTACAATCCCATTCTCTGAATTTTCGAGTCTCCTCTTCTCTATTGTCAGAACTGAGTAAACCTATCCGCTTTCCCAACTTCCACATATGAGCTGCATCAACCTCATCCATACGAATAATCAGTTTATTGCACGCAGTAATATCACAATCTGATACTGTCATACCACCCTCAAGCACCACACCCCCAATTTCCTCCGAAATCACACTTTTGAGGCGCTGCCTCTCTTCAGTTTCCTTTCCACACCTTGTTCAGAATCATCCATCGCCTCCGTGTTTTCCTTTACTTGCTCCACTTCACTTCCACCCACCCCTGCTACCTTCTTCTTTTTCCAATTCCGACCACCTCCTAAATTCTTCAAGTTGACCTTTTTTGTGACTGTCGAAACACCTCTGATTAAAGGGTACAAATTGAATGGATCTTCCGACTGCTCCTCATCCTCCTCAATTGCGCCACCAACTCTACCTTGACTCTGAGCGATTGACTGAATCTCCTCTGCTTGTTTGTGACCGATGTGTTGTACGGATAACTCATCTTGTTGAATCAGAAATGGGTTTTCTGTCTCCAAGCCCACAATTGGATTGCTAACTGATTCTTGGCCCAATAACAATTCACCACTTTGACCCTCTCTACCCACTACTTTGTCGATAACTTCTCCAAACGCAGCTGGATCAATAATCACCTTATCTCCTACCTGTTCTGCACTCTGGCCCACCGAAATAATTCTCTCTTTATCAGAAGCTTCTAAAGAGCGTTCCCCAACCAACTCCCCTACCCCACCAACTTCAGTTTGCAGCTCATTACAGTTAAAATTAAACACGCCGCCACCCTCATCATTCTTCTTGTGATTTTCAATGACTTTGTCGAAAATAGGCACCTCTTCCCAATCCTCATTAAACTCTTCCATGTTAATCCCTAGATTGTTGTTTCCAAAATCCAAATCCTCATCCAATGCCTCTTCATCTTCCTCATCAGATTCGATCTCATCCGGTTCCGATTCCTCATCAACCGGTCGTGGCTCCTTGCTACGCGACGAGTGATCCGATTCCGAATCAACACAACGACCAGCCTCCGTTACATGAATCATGAACACCTTATCCCAAAATTTGACATTCACACAACTTGCAATGTTATGGAAAAATGGCGTATCCACAAGAATATTGCCTTTCCTCAAGTCGGATCTGTCCAACATTACTCTATCATTTTAACAATCTTCCCGAATTTGTTCCCGGTCTTTTTGAAGAATTGAGGACTCCATGCATGAATAGGAACGCCATGCACATCCAACCAAACCCTTCTCCTACCACTGACCTCTGATTCTTTCCAAGGTCCGATCGAATTAAAAGTCAATGCCAACCACAATTTGTCTTCTTGAAGTAACCTGTAACGATCATCTTTCGAATTCATATGTATCACCCACCTATCATCGGAATGTGGACTAACTTGAACAGAAAAGTAATTCTTTGACATCAAAAACTCTATCGCATCCTCTGCATCCAATCCATCTTTTAAGCTTCTCTGTCTCGTATGTTTCTCATCTGACATTCTGTCATTTATGTCGAATCTCGCCCTATGCGCTATGATCTTGTAATCTCCTATCCATAAACCTTTCAACTCCACCAGTATCTCACTCAAGTTCGCATTCTTCTCGAATCTTGCAAAAGCGAAACGTTTTCCAGTTGCATTACGTTTTTGCGGCAAGAACACATCTATCACTGGCCAGTATTTCTCCAACGTTTCTTTCACATCTTTCGCCACCCAATCCTCAGGAAAATTTGATACGTACAAAGACCGTGACACTTCCATGATTTTCTCCACCTACTTCTTTTGCACCCTACTCATTTTACCAATCAATGGCAGACCAATGCCACCTACAACGGTACCTACGGGAAACCTACGAAGTTCTAAGCTAAGGTGAAAGACACGGGTAGGCTTTTGGCTCTGGAGTTAAACATTTGGTGGCCGGTGGGCGGCCGGAATCCTAAGGTTGGCTCTAGGGTTTCTCACTCTACCTTTCACGAACAAACAAAGGTATTCCTTGTTGAATCATTGATTTTTGTGGTGTAAAAGAAATTGTTAGTATAGACATACTTATATAAGTTAAGTTGCACCTCTATATTCTAAGCAGAGTCCTGTATAAAAACCTACATACAAGTATATACCACAACCTACTCCATTATACACCATAAATAGGTGGGCACCATCTTCTTCCTCCTTCACTCTCTCCTTCTTCAACCTGCATTAACAAACCTCCATAGCCAAACTCCTTCAAGCTTCACATCTCTACTTATCCTTCACCATTTCTCACATGCAAATACATATTCCTTATCCTCTCAACTTGAGAAAGCTAATGACACATCTCAATTCATGATCAAGCTACAACAACAAGTTAGAAGGTAATAAATCATACCCATTCCTTTCCCTTGTTCTTCTATTTCATCCTTTTCATTCTTTTCACTCTCTAACACATCTAAGTCCATTCAACACTTGCTAGGAGTTCGATTTTTCAATCCAATCCAATTTCGAAGTGGAGAATGAATTGATCCAAAACTCTATGAAGAAAAGTGAAAAGGTGGGTTAAAAGTTGCTCTTCTCAAACTAGTTTTTAAATCTTGATGCATGCAAGTTTTCTTGATGAAATCTTGATGATTTTCACTTACAAACTAAATCGAATGAGTAATATGGCCTCACTATCAATTGGGTAAGTAAATTAATGAATTGCATGTTGATTTTGAAGTAGTAGAAACTCAAATCTTGAAAATTTCCAAATCCCGTAACAATCTGCCCTATTTTTGTAAAATGAAAATTAAATACTTTCCTTCATTTGTTGATGTTGATAATTTAATTAGACATGTAAAACATTATCATTCATCTATGAGATTTGGAATTTGGTTAAAAGTAGTTTTAATGAATTAACTAAAATTCGCAAAATTTTCAACATTTGCAATGTTGACAGAACAGCGTACTGTTAGTAAAACCCCAATAATGCTTCTTCAAAATGATAAAATTGTCTTTAATCTTTTACAAATAAAATATACATGAGATGTTGATATTTCCCAGCAAGAATTATGATATTTGGAGCTGTATAAAATATTTGGTGAATATTTCTCCATCATTGCTCACTGCATGAGCAGTCTAGGTATAAAATTACTAGGTGATAGAATATAAAGGTGTTTTAGACTCAAAAGTATGTTTTGAATAGAAAACACAGTAATCTAGCATAAAAAAATTAGAAACACGAGAATTAAAAACGTTTGACCACTTAAATGTATTTTATAATGAAGGACTAGCAAACTGCCAGAATCGGAATTTTATAAACCGAACTTAAATTCATAGTTCATCATATGAATAACTTCAAGGACATAACTAAACATTTATAGCTGACTTAAGATCGGTAAATAAATCATTTTGGATGCGTTTAGACCCTAGGGGTTAACCTTCCTCAAATGAAAAATGAAATTATACGAGGAGGCAATTTGGATTGTCACACCTATATAAAAGTATTTCCACTAAATTTAACTGTTGTCAATAAAAGGGAAGTGTTACGAATAAAATAATGATTATAATAATAACCGAGGGTGGCAACCTCGTTAAAAAGAGTACAAACGAGGGTGGCAACCTCGCATAAAAAGAGAACCAAACAAGGGTGGCAACCTCGAGTAAAAAGAGTCCATATTGAACTTTAGGACGGTTGTAAGTGCCATGCGAAACGAAGTGCTACATCGCGATATCGCGGTGGGAGCCACCTCTTGAGTTCGTAGGGGCCACCTTAAGAGGACCGTTCCTACATAATTAAGCCACCATTGGACAGTTGTAAGTGCCATGCGGAACGAAGTGCTACATCGCTATATCACGGTGGGAGCCACCTCTCGAGTCCGTAGGGGCCACCTCTAGAGGACTGATCAATTCCAGACCGGGCAATTGTAAGTGCCATGCGGAACGAAGTGCTACATCGCATATCGTGGTGGGAGCCACCTCTCGAGTCCGTAGGGGCCACCTCTAGAGGACTGACCCACAATGCGTGTAATGATTTAATGAATGATTGAGTTAATAAGATCCCACCAAGGGGAAACTAAATCGAGATGAAAGAGATTCTTTCATACGATAAAAACCTAAAGTCGCTAAGTGTCATGCAGAACAAAGTGCTACGCCGACAATGTAGTGGGAGCCACCTCTTGAGTCTGTAGGGGCCACCTCTAGAGGACTGATGTTATTGAAATAGTCGCTAAGTGTCATGCGGAACAAAGTGCTATGCCACACAATTTGGTGGGAGCCACCTCTTGAGTCCGTAGGGGCCACCTCTAGAGGACTGATTCCGTCGATAATCAATAATCGAATTATATGCAAGGACAACAATTTGGATAACCAATAACTTCTATAAATTCTGAAATTCAGGAATTTAAATTCGGATTTTGCATTGATAAGCGTGATACAAAAATATATATAATAATTATAAGTTTGACCAACCTCGTGGTTTGCTCAAGTAATACAATATCAATTAACATTCCCCTTAAACCGTTAAATTCTTTAACTATCACAGTTTTCAAAAATAAAGGAAAACATATTTCCTTAAAATACAACCCCACCCCGTTACCCACTGGGCTCGTTTGGCTCACCCCATTTTTCTAAAAATATTTCAGATGAACCGGGTTTTGGAAGAATTTGTGATGTGCCATCGAGTGAGGATCAATGAACACAAGCAGAAGCCTTCCGTTGACGAATCAAGAAGTTTACCTTATCGGGATTATTTGAACAATTGTTAATTAAAATGTTTTCGAAGTTAATACCGTATCAGACGACGAGATGTATTGTACGTTAATTTCTTCGAATTATATGTATTTGATATTCAATCTTATGTATATTATCAATTGTAATGTTACTTATATGCATCGTATCATCTCTGGAAAATCGGGGTGTTACAGCCACAATCGTGTCCTGCCTAATTGCCATTGGCAACACCGAATATCCTTCATAATCGATGTGCTCGCCAATCAAATTCACCCTTCTTGGAGATCGAGCGTAGATATCGGGCAAGTGACCGAACAATTGGAGGAACTTGGAGTTGAGCTTGTCGAATCGCAGCGCTACGTTTGCTGGTCTATAGACAAAATTCTAGTGAATCAAAGACCGGAACGGGAAGTTCTTGATAATTCGCCATGCTTGATTGATGTTCTTGAAATTGTTAGGAGAAGCTTGAGTTATATACGTATTTATAGATTACAACATACTATGCAGTACACGGAAATATAATAGGGAGAGAACTGGCCGGTGCCATGTTCCGTGTGTTTACTCAAAAAAAACGGCCACTCACTTTTACCTTCAATTTTTGCTTGTTAAATGACAATCTTATCCCTTATATTATCTCATCAAACACCTCTCTCTCTCTCTCTCTCTCTCTCTCTCTCTCTCTCTCTCTCTCTCTCTCTCTCTCTCTCTCTCTCTCTCTCTCCCCCTCCCTCCCTCTCTCCCTCCCACCCACCACCACACCGTCCACCACCACCACATCGTCCACCACCACATCGTCCACCACTCTCTGCCTCCTTCCCGGCGTCTCGGCCTCCACTCCTCTGCCATGACCACTCCACCGTCAACACCACTGACTTCCCTCCCACCACCACCAGATTGGCTATCTTCCACCACCACCGCCTCCCTTCGTCCACCACCACCGCCTCCCTTCGTCCAACAACTATGTCCGTCTTTGGCCAGATTCGCACCAACACCACCCCTGCCTCCACTCCACCTCGCCACCACCAGATCTGCCCTAGATTTGAGAAGATCCACCCCTGATTCGTCAACATATGCCAAGATCCACCAAGATCCGTCAAGATATGGGAAGATCCATTTTGTTGTATATATTTTTCTGGATGCAATTTTTTCTACATTTTCTGTTTACATTTTTCTACATTTCTACATGAGTTTTGTTGTATACGGTTTTCTACATCATTTTCCTGTATTTTTTTCTACATTTCTAGATTTTATTATTTTTATTTACATGATCACGGACTCATCAGTATTAATAAGAACATGAATCTGATCAATTTGTATTAATGTACTCTATATATACATTCAACTATATTAGTAGAGTTTACTAATACAGTCTGACTGTATTTCAGAACTCTACTAATACAGTCTATACTCTATACATTCAAACAAATATGTAAAAGCTTAAAAGAATAACAATTAAACTGAAAAAAAATTGAATACAAATTAAATGGAAAAATTAAACTAAAAAGTTTAAGAGGTGAAATGATATTAAAAATTGTTTTTGAAAGTGTAAATTCATTTTTAACCATCCGAGGGGTATAAGTATCAATTCATGTGGGGTGTAAAGGCACTTGGCCTTTTTTTTATACTTGTAATTTACTGTTGGCCTCTTTTCTAAATTTATAGATAAATTTGTTCTTTCGTGGGAGTTTTCCCAATATAATTCAACTAGGAAAAGGTAATCAAAATCCTAGTATAATTGGTAAAACCATTATCAACTTTGAATAGTAAAAATATTTCCGAACCTGCATCTACTGCAATTCTGTATTCACAATCCGTTGAGTTGATGTTCCATTGGAGTTCAGTTTTCTCAAAATATTTTTTCCTGAGTTATGGACTTTCAAATTCAAAACTCGAATATTAGAGTACTAGCAATCGTGTCACACGCTACACGTTTAAAGTGTATTATAGTTCTATTTAATACTTTTAACTTAATGTTAATCTTATTTTATTCATGTGAACACTTGTACATGCTTTATTTTGCTATTAAATTCTTCGATTTACATTTTATATTTTGATGGTGACTTATCGAAGTCAACTGTGGAGGCGGCTTTATGATCAATAAGTTGATTGTAGATGCCTTAGTGCTCCTAAGAGTGCAACTATAACTGCTTGCACAAGAAATGAGCCCACGAGTAAGGGGGAATGTAAATAAATTAATATAAAGTGGATTAGTGTCACACCTCTTTATAAGTTCGAGCTTTTAGATGGTAACAAATATATGACAATTATGTCCGACGTTTGTACCGTTCAAGAAGAAAGTACACAATCCCCAATTACAGTCGGAATAAACGAGGCTCACAGAGTTTGTTACACTTGTGTCGAAATTGGCGCCTTGGCATCCCCAGAGATCAAAGACCTCTCCTGATCCAGAGACTTTGCCATTCTCGCCCAAGAAACAGAGATCAACGAAGCAGCTAGACGATGATCGAGGTGCGATGGACGGAGCTCCTCCGTCGCCAATTCTAAGGTTTCGATTTCTTCCTCACCGCTCAAAAATCTTAAAGGCTAGTATAGAATATATTTCACGCGCTTGCTAGAGAGAGTGGGCTTTATTGTTAGTTCAGAGATATTTGTACTGTAATTGATGAAATTGAGGGAAAATCGGGAGTTCCCCACGCACCTTAAGTTACGGTAGAATAGTAAAGCGGGAAGCTTTTAAAATACGAAGGTAATACAAGATTTCAATACATTATCGTTTGCAACTACAAAACTCAGATTAAATTGAATTTACAAACTCAAGCGCACCAAAACTTACCAGTGCTCCTAGACGGCTAGACCCGGGTGCATATGAGTTTGTATTACGAATTTAGATCACAAGTTACTTTTAATATTAAAATATGTGTTACATGCAACCTGATTGGTGGCTCGTCTAATGTTGTTGATCTGGTCCCCCCATAGATGGTCTATTGTAAATGTTTGTAATTATCGAAATACACATTTTTACACGAGACTAGATCAACATTATATATTTAATTGCAAACATCATATGATTAACTTCAAATATCGTATGTATCTTAAACCTGCATTAATTATACTTGCATTTTCTGCATTTCTAAACAAGTTATATTTATGTGATGTTTGATCTGGTATCTCCGAGCCACGGTCTCTTCAATCCGTGGCTCAACTTATTGAATGGGTTAACAATGTTAAAATTCTCCTTCCACCCAACTTCCTTCCTACCTTCCGAGCAAAGAAGTACTCCCTTCGTTCTTTTACAAGCTTTACTATTTGTCATTTCGGGCATTTTTTTTACAAGTTTAAATGGAAACCCACTATTTACACTTATTAAATTTTAAACACTCTATTTCATACTTTATCTATTATATTTCTTACTTTTTATATTATCTCTTACAGTTTACCATCTACTTTCTTTTTTATTATATTTTCTTAAAATTTTGATAAAATTAAATGGTAAAGTTTCTAAAATAACGGAGGAGGAGGAGGAGGGATATTTAAACTTTAAAGCAACGCATCACCCATTTCATTACTTTTGGAGAAAATATTCATTTCAACCAATCTATACATACACCAATACACACAAAATCAAAATCAAATCATTTTCTGTACATCCATGTCTACGGCGGCGAATCACGGCGGCGGAGCATCGGCGAAGCTGTACTTCTGCTACCAATGCGAAGGTCACGTCAATCTCCTCCCTCCTTCCTCACCAACCGCCGAAGTTTTCTGCCCTAATTGTCAGGGTGGATTCCTCGAAGAATTAGACACTCTTCCCCCTTCAAACCCTAACGTCTTCTCCGACGACGACTTTTCCTTCGACGCTTTCCCTTCCTTCGCCACTTCCTTCTCTCGCGGAGGTGGTGGTGGATTTGCCACCGGTGGATTCGATGATTTCTCATCACTATTTGGTCATGGTTCCCAATCGCCCAATGACTTCTCATCACTCTTTGGCTCTGCTCCTGGTTCCGAATCGCCAAATGAGTTCAATCCGATGGCTTTCCTCCAGAATTACTTGAACAATCTTCAGTCAAGAGGTGCAAATATTCAGCTGGTGTTTGAGGGAGGCGGTGGGGGTATGATGGGCAGCGGAGGCTTGCCGTCGAATTTGGGGGATTACTTTGTTGGGCCTGGATTGGAGCAGCTGATTCAGCAGCTTGCAGAGAATGATCCTAATCGGTATGGGACGCCTCCGGCGTCGAAATCGGCCGTGGAAGGATTGCCTGATATAAGTATTACTGAGGAAATGTTGGCTTCCGATTCGTCGCAGTGTGCTGTTTGTAAAGATAGCTTTGAGTTGAATGAGGTGGCTAAGCAGATACCCTGCAAGCATATCTATCATAAGGATTGCATTTTGCCTTGGCTTGAGTTGCATAATTCTTGTCCGGTTTGTAGGTATGAGTTGCCTACTGATGATGCGGAGTATGAGAATCGTAGGGCGGCGGGGCAGGGGAATGAGAATAGCAGCAGGCATACTGGTGGTGGGAATATCGGTTTGGGCATTGCTGGTTTGGAAAATAGAGATAATAACAGTGACAACAGCAATAATAGTTCACAGACGCCGAGGTCAGTTGAAAGGATGTTTAGGATATCACTGCCTCCGTGGCTTGTGAATAGGGGGTTTGGATCACCAGCAGAGACAAGCAACCGTGGTGGGGAAGCTGGGAGGAATGATGGAGGGAATAATAGCACCAATCAAGGTAATAATGGTGCACGAGATGCTGGTTCGGGAGGAAGAGGTGGAGAGCAGGCTATGGAGGAGGACCTTGACTAACGTAAGCTGTTGCTGTATTGTGCTATCTATTTTTTATGCGATCTTTTGTTTTTCTTATGCTTTACAGTAAAGTGCAGTGTGTGAATTTGTTTGGGCATGAGAGTTTTTTATAAGCCAATAATTATATTCCTTTCTGTGCCTGGGAAATGAGATCTGTTTCTTCGTGAAGTTATATTTTTTTTGTATGAAGGGTAGGAACCAAAATACCACTAAATGGACAAAATTATTTGCATGCTTGATAAGTATAACATGCTCAAGTGGTTGTTTAATCTACGATGATAAAGTTATGATTGAATGCACCATTGTTTTCTGCCTTGTTGTTAATGCCGATAGATTTCGTTCCATTATGATTATAGAGCGAAGATATTTCTACTCATCCAAGTCGAATATGCTAGTTCTACAGTGGCAATTATTTTTATGCTCTGGTGGGCAGGGTCATCCGTTACTCGCATCCCTATATGCGACAACAGAGTTACACGAGTCACAATTGTTTATTTTCTAGTTCGGTGGGTGGGGTGGGTCATCAGTACCAATAAATGTTAATGTTCGTAGATTGGTCTTTGGTGTGACAGTAGTGCTTCCAGTTCCCAAGGATATAAGTCTAATGCGATATGTCTTCTGTGCTCACGTATATTATGTTTATAAGCCAACCTGTCAAAGTTTTTATATATCTCCCAGCTTCAGCTTTTCTTTCATATGAACCATAGGTAGTCGTGCCCATGTTTTCATGCTCACAAACACCTGGACACACTAATATGTAGGAATAGGATCCAGCACGTAAAATAACCTGTTGGGGTGGAAAGATTGGAATATTAAATTTTCACAACCTGCTGACCTAGTATTAAAAGTTGTTGGTCTTATGCATTTTCTTGCTTTCTACGATAAAATTCTGGGAAATATTAGTATAATATTAAATAGTTAAGGGCCTGTCCGGATTGAAACTGACTCTGATTAAAGTAATGTCTTTGATGGTTTATTGAATTAGATTAAGATTTTTTTTTTCGATTTCTCACTGGTATACGCTACATGCGACTAATCCAGTCGAGCACTGTCGGGTCCTTTTTTAGGGAGCGGCTCTCACAGCGATGTTTTTTACATTCACAAGGCTTAAACCCGAGACCTTACTTAAGTGAACTCAAGTCCCTTACCACTTGAGCCAACAAACGTTGGTATTTAGATTAAGATTGATTGTACTGTTACTGTAAAAGTATTGTAGGGTGTAAAGCTAAGAGATGTGATATTTTTATATAGGATAATAATTGTGTTCGAGTATAAGCAGGCGAAAAAATAGGGTAAGAATAAGATGGAGTTGCTTGCAATCAAACAGGCGTAAAAGTTCCTGTGATCCCTGTGATCTAATGCATCGTGATGTTGCTAGAATGCTGAGAACTTCTATTGGATTTATATACGGCAAGATTCTACTCGTATTTAAGATACAGTTACCAAATTCGCCGGAACCTGGCGAACTGCGAACTGGTTCACGTGTTCTAATACGCTGTTCACTGACGTATCAATTCAACGGAGCATGTGTATGATTCGTCGGTTCTGCCGAATTTCTTGAAAGACGGAAAATGCCGAGAGCAGATCTTGAAGAGTAACCTGTTACTCCCCTAGCTGTTGGTAGACATAGTCATGAGAAAATAGTTTAGTTCTCCTCTTGTACCCGGAATTATTTACAGAGATAAGATTGTTGTAGTATAGGTGAGAAAGTGATGAAAAATAAGATGGAGGCGGTGGATCTAGTTATTGCGGTTAAAGATTTGTGCTTAACTTTAAACTAAAATTTTTAGTCCATTTTTATGGGCCGTCTAAAATTAATGTATACTCCTCTGAATTAAATTAACATAAGCGGTTAGTCTGGAACTAATGCTAATGTAGAGTTATTCTTATATTGAAATTCAGTATTTAATTAATTACATGTTTAAGAGAAAAACAAGACATATTAAAAGTATGAACTGGCGTATTATGTGCAATGCAAATATGCCATCATATCAAATACTCCATCAGGTGTGTATTGCTAATCAGAAGTACTATGAATTAGTAAGCCTGATTTAAGATGATCAAAGTGGTATGTTTTTACACACTAAATGTAGTTCAGCACTATGCACTGTCTGGGAAGTTTCCATATATATCAAATGGAAAGGGATAAGTTGATTAATCAAAGCCAATGGTAGTCTTGTTCCGGATTGTAGATATCTACAATTTTGTAGTTTGAGACAGATGCTTCTAAGTTATAGCAGAGGAGTCTTGCCGATGGTACCAACTAGACTGACATGGTAGGACCATTCTGTCTTGACAGATGGTGATCTGAGGTTATATTTTGCTTAAATATCTGACTTGTAATTTTTCTCAAGCTATTACATTAAATATACCCTTAATTTGTGTATGCTTGGTGGTTTGTTGTTTAATATGTTCCTGTGCAAATAAAGGGGACATTCCTCAAGTTGGTACTATGCAGATGATATTTCATTAGATAGCACTCTGCAACTCTTGTTCTGGTAGTACCATCCTTTATCAAAGGAGTGATTTCGTGACTTAATGCCTGTAAGTGAAAATTAAGTCACGAAATCACTCCTTTGATAAAGGATGGTACTACCAGAACAAGAGTTTGCGCAGAGTTTAATTAAGAATGTTGTGTGTGTGTGTTTGTGTTTGCGCAGTGTTTAATTGGCAAAAGTGCGTTTGTTGTTTTAGTTTTACAATAGCATCAACCTGACATTTTATTTTAATGAGTGATAGGCCTTTCAATCCCTAATATTCAGTAGTAGCAAGTGCATCTTTATTGTAGAGGGAAAAATGAGTAAAAACATTGTTGGATAAACAGTGTAGAGGAACAATGCTTATGTTCGTGGAGAATATTGTTAGAAAAGTCTTCACCTTCGATTGGCAATACTTGTTTTATCTAATGTGTCTTATGGGCATTTATTGTATATATAATATGACACATGCTTACTATTATTTTGACAAGAATATCTTCTTGTAGGTATGCATCGGACTGATGTTCAATGGGGGATATTTCTATCATTCAAGAGTTGATTTGATGCTGGTTGTCTTGCTCATTAGTACAAGAAGGATGGTAACATTTCACTTTTGAGATGAAAGAATTTGTGAAATACCTTAGTTGGAGAGTGTGTACATTTAAAATGATATCCTTGAGGCGGACCACAGTTTTTTGTGCCATTGTCAATTGTAGACCTTTGTAGATACATATAAACATTTACAGATAATCTGCTATTGTTCTACTGTTATGCAAAACTGCTTGTATGGATGGCTATGAGCCTTTTATAGATAACTTTCTCCTGGTTACAGTTTTTATAAACGGTCAGTTGAAGTTGGTGAGTGAAAATCGCTAGTTCCGGGTGTCATGGTTTCTATCTTCTTGAGTTTTTGGTGGTTTGCTGTTTATGTTTCTAGATGCTATGTATCTGGCACAATGAAATAGATACAAAGTGGTGTTTCACTCTTCTATATAACCCTCCGTTTTGTTCAATGGTAGTAAGCATTGTGAATTGGTATGAGTCCAAAAAAGCTCAAGAATTTAGTAAATTAAGAATGTACTTATATATAACAGCTTGAAGGAAGTAACAATTTAATCGACAAGGAATGAGATAAATAATATGGTAAATACAGTTGCATTGCTGTGTTTACATAGAAGTAACAGAGTAAAAGAGAAGTAGTTTGCTTCCCTAAACTTTCCTAAACTGTAGTTTGCCCCCTCAGATGTGTTGTTTTTCCCCTTTTAATTATGGGTCTCGACTCTCGACCAAAACTCAAGGGAGGAAAGTGTTGGAACTTGTCTTCCGACAACTGCTGATGCCAATCCCACTCTGGAATTTCGATTTCTTCTTGTTCATCGAACAGAACATCCATCTCTTCATCGGTCCAACGCATTTCTCGTGCCTCCCGAATCTTGTTAGTTAACCAAGATGAGATCTCCATAGAATCTTCAACCGCCATTCCCCTGCTCATATGTGTATCTGCCAAAATCGTAGAGCCTTCGAGTACATCCCTGATACACTTGAAGTCCACTTGAGAAAAGTAGTCAGTAACATCAATTTCATCCTCCATTCTGCCAATAGCGCTCTGGTTCTCGCTTATGAGCTTCTCTGCTGCATCTCTCGCAGAAATCATTCGATTAAACGATAAATCAGCAAGCTGCATATCGTCTTCGTCACACAGCATAGCATATAACTGAGCCTTCAAATCAGGGTTGTCTTTCAGCAGATTAACCAACTTTCTCTTCTTGACCCTGCGAACAGAATCCTTACTGTATTTCTGGTAAGCCATGATTCTCTGCAGAAGCTCGCGAAACACGCTGTGATCAACAGCGCTTTTGACCCTGTTGATAAAATCCAGTATCTCTGTTTTTCTTTTGAGAAACAAAGACTGTTTCTCTTGTAAGCATTGCTTCTGATGGTAGGAAGGGGTTTTGGGAACAACAGGTTTTGATGTTGAAGTAATTCTGGGATAGGGATTCGGAAGGAAACGTTTGAATCCATGGATGAGATAAATTCTATAGGAGAAAAAGGATCGAACATCGGTTAACAGACGATCGATCCCCTTCTGATCATCGCTATTCAGATTGTTGGCCTTTTTGAGAAGTGATTTGAATTCGTCGTAAGTATAGGAAGTCGAACCACCGCAATGGGGGTAAGGATAGGAAGTCGAAACACCGCGATGGCGCTTCACCATATCTATGAAAAGCTTGGCCTCTGCTTTCCGAAGAGATTCTGCATCGAACGGATCACCAGCCACCATGGTTAATTGGAGTTTAATACTTGGATCTCTGAACTTAACTCTGCCTTGTGTTGCTCGTTAATGCTGTAGAAAAGAAGAAGGATCTCTGGTTTCATTAATTAATATATATATATAGAGATAGAAGAACTTATTTATGGAAACAAAATCAGAGTTAGCTGGATACGAATGTGATTAGGACACAGAGAAAGAAAGGAATTCTATTTCGTTCAGGTTTAACTTTCAAGATTTCCTTAAATAAGATATCCTTAATTCTCTAGAGATATAATTAAGTACAGTTTAGCTTAATTTTCCTCTCGACCAATCAAAACATGTGTACGTGAAAACTAAATTGATCATTTAGGCTATGTTATCTTTGTATGAAAGAGGAAATTGAACTGAAAACTGAATTGAATGAAACTGAATTGAATTTATTTATAGTATAAAAAGCAGTTAAGAAGAACTGAATTAAATTGAAATTATGAGTTTTCACATAAATAAAACTGATAAATTTGAATTATCATCAATTTATTCTGGACGGACGTAGTATATTTGATTTTTTATTAATTTTCAGAGTCAAATCACTTTTTTTAGTAACAAGAAAATCTTCCACTTTGAGCTTCTTCAATGGCTTAAACTTGCAGCCATGGCCATGCTTCAATGGATCTGAAAGTTCTCGAAAGCTTTGGAAGCCATGGAAGCTCGAGCAAGAGCTATCCAAGATTCCCAAATACGTAGAACAAGAGATTGAACGAGAGATTGCAAATCTTCCATGGCCATGGCAACTCCCAGATCGGAAGCTCGAGCTTCCATGGCTGTCATGCCATGGACGAGCTTCCATGGAAGCTTGAGAGCTTTTAGATCTGGAAACTCTCGAGCTTCCATAGCAACTGGCCGGACCTCCGATCGGAGATCCGGTAAAAAAAAAAAATAGTTAATTTTTTTTTAAAAACAAAGATCATGTAAAGCTGCTTTAATTAATTTATCTAAAGCGGAATTTGTTTTAATTTACCATTAAACATGTGTTTCTAACCTATTTTCGCGGATCCTCTTGCGGATCCGGGTCAGTACCACTTTCATCACGGGTCAGGTTTATAAGGCTATTTTCTTTCTTTCTTTTTAGACAGTTTCTTCACCTGTCACTATTGTTCTCTCTCATTTTCTCTTATGCAACTGCTCTTTAGAGTGAGATCTTACTACTCTCCTGCTCAAATCTGTTAGAAATTTGTTTGTAAGTGTTTTGTTATAGTTATCGTTGTTTGATTTCGTTTATTTTTCAGTTTTTTGTGTTCTAGGGTTTTGTTCGAGTTTTTTTTTTCGCGATTTTTTTGTAGTATGAGGCGTAATCATGCTTGCATATGAATTGAGCAATGTTTTCATTCAAAATCCGACCTCAATCATCAACTCAGATATGAAAAAAAATAAGGTATACAACGTTTTTAAATTCTTTCGTATATGGCTATGTTCTCAACCATATTGATCATGTTCTCTGAATATGTCCTATGTTTTCATTCATAACCTGACAGTCATTTTATGCTTTGTTTTTTACAATATTACCTTGAGTTTTGGTCTTTAATGTATTTTCCTATGATCTTACGTATATGCACTATCTTCTCACCAATATACTCTATGTTCTGAGCAATATCCACTATGTTTACGTTTATGAACATCTTTTTCTTTTTTTTTTTTTGCAGTGTAATCCATATTCTCTACCACTTAGCCTATATGACTGATAATATGGAATTGTTTTTTGTTAACATTTGATTTTTCTATATGTCACGTTCTTATAATATTTTGATGAGAACATATATGAATTGCGTGGTAACATGGTATATATGGTTGAGAACATAGAAAAAAAATGATTGGTAACATAGATTTTTTTATTATTTTATTTTATGTATATAGGTGTTGTTTTAGAGAATAAGTGTAGGGCAAATAAGGGCAAGATATTCAAGTCTAATGATGTAAGTTTGAGAGTGTGGCATGGGAAGAGGGGGCATGACACATGTTGTGTCTATTAAGTTTAAAGAGGACAAAGATGAGGAGGACCATGTTCTTCTGAAAAAAAAAAAAAAAAAAAGACTACCATATGGCAACCTAGAAAAATTATATGGTTTGATTTTATGAATTGAGTTTAAATGCAACGGATGAGCAGGTGGAGAGGGCTGCTGGAAAGAGGAGACAGAAGAAATAGCGTAGCATATGTTTTTTCTTTGTGTCAATCTAATCTTGTGTTTTGGTATCATGGATTAGCATGTTGAAAACATGGATGTAATAGTTGGAAACATATCTGAGTATCTAAGCAACATAGAACATGGTTGTAAATGTATAGAACATGGATGATATGTTGAGATCATGAATGAATATGTTGAGATCATGGATGAATAAATAACATTGAAATACAATGTCTTTGAAATATTCAAACTCCATGTAGAGAACATGTAATACATGTACATAAGATTTTCATGTTGACGGAGCAGCAATTACTACACGGCAATCATGTGGTGTTAACATAGGTGATTTGGTTGAGAACATAGGTGATTTGATTGAGAACATAGGTGGTTTGGTAAACAATATTAGTCCATGTTCTATAAAAAATCGTCTATGGTATCAACATATATATTCATCCATGAACTCAACAATTTGTAAAGACCATGAACTCAACAGATTTAAAAACCATAAAAATGATCCAAAAAATAAGATTATATTCAAACATAACCTAGATCATTCACAACATATAAATTCATGATACAAAAAACAAGATTATATTCAAAATGGAACCTATATAATTCGATTACATGTTGTACTACTGTTAATACATCTGTAAAAAAAGGAACATATAACGCTATTTCTTATGTCTTTTTCCAAACCTCTTATTGATCTCTATCTACTTAATTTCAGGTTCATTATCTCTTTTGCTCATCTGTTGCATTTAACTCAACATTCCTCTTCTTCGCCAATGCTCTTGCCTCCCTCTCCTTTATCTTTTCATCAACACTTTTGTCGTATAACTTACTCAACACAGTAAGAATAGTTCTGAGTTTGTTACTTGAATAACTTTTCTTCTACTTCTTTAAGTTGATGTATTTAGTAACCTTGTGACTGCATAAACAACGCCGTCAGATCCTTATGAAAACATGATTATACCTTGTGAATGCATAAACAACAACAACATCAATGAGCAACTATTTCATAACAAACATAGTAGATATTGTTGAGAACATAGGGTATATTGGTGAGAAGATAGAACATATACGTAGAAACATATGAAATACAGTAAAAAAATAAAATTCAACACAATATTGTCGAAAAAACAGAGCACAAAACGACTGTCAGGTTTTGAATGAAAACATAGGACATATTCCAGAGAACATAGGTAATATTCTTGAGAACATAGCACATACAGGAAAGAACATAGAAACGTTGTATACATTTTTTTTTCCAGATATGAGTTGATGATTGCGGTCAGATTTTGAATGAAAACACCATCCGATCCTTATTCAAGCATGATTACACTTGTGAATACAACAACAACAACAACAACAACAACAACAACAATGAGCGACTATTTCCTAGCAAACATAGTAGATATTGTTGAAAATATAGGGTATATTGGTGAGAAGATAGAACATATACGTAAAAACATAGGAAATATAGTAAAAAAAAAAAACAGAATTCAAAATAATATGTCGAAAAATAGGGCACAAAACGACTATCAGATTTTGAATGAAAACATAGGACACATTCTAGAGAACATAGGTGATATTATTGAGAACATAGCACATACAAGAAAGAACATAGAAAACGTTGTGTACATTTTATTTCCAGAATTGAGTTGATGATTGAGGTCAGATCTTGATAGAAAACACTGTACGATCCTTATGCAAGCATGATTACACCTTGTGAATGCATAAACAACAACATCAATGAACGACTATTTCCTAGCAAACATAGTAGTTATTGTTGAAAACATATGGTATATTGGTGAGAAGATAGTACATATACATAAAAACATAGGAAATACAGTAAAAAAAATAGAATTCAAAATAATATGTCGAAAAACAGAGCACGAAACGACTGTCAGGTTTTTAATGAAAACATAGGACATATTCTAGAGAACATAGGTAGTATTATTGAGAACATAGCACATACAGGAAAGAACATAGAAAACGTTGTATACCTTCTTTTTTTTCCATATCTGAGTTGATGATTGAGGTCAGATCTTGTATAAAAGCAACGTATGATTCTTATGCAAGTATGATTACACATTGTGAATGCATAAACAACAACAACATCAATGAGTTACCATCAATCAAAACATGAAAATATAGATAAATAGTTCTAGATCTACAATTTTTCAAACTTGATTTTCGGATCTATGTGGATTCAAAGTTATTTTATCATTCAAAACATGAATCAACTATGTATCAGTCTATAATCAGTCATAATATCAACTATATAGCTTGATTTCTCGATCAAATCGGTTGAAAACGTTGAAAAAAATCACAAATTCGTTCGAATCATGTCTAACCTTTTTTGTCGTTCATTTTTTCTGCAGATTCCTGAAGAAATAGCAGCTAACGTTGCCGATCGATCGATTGTAGCATTTTTCCGGTGAATTCACGGTTGAATCGAGCTTTTTCTCTTGAGAATTTAGAGAGAGAGAGAGAGAGAGAGAGAGAGAGAGAGAGTAGTGAGAGAAAGAAGCACAGATGTAAATGGCGATTTGTGATTATTTATGTTGGTTTCTAACATATATATACCGACCCGTACTATAGACGGTCCGACCCACCTTCTTGCCATTGGGTTGGGGTGTTTTTGGCAAGTGGTTTTTTATTGGGGTTAATATGTAATATATAGAAACTATGTTTCTATGTCTCTATCTAGAGTGTGTTTCTTAAGAATGAAATTTGTGTATTTTTTATGGGGTAATTTCTTTTGGTACCCCTTAAATTTAGTTCAATTACAGATTCAACCTCCGATTTGAAATAATTACATTTTCGTCCAAAAAATGACCTACGTTTTTCTTTCTAATTATGAATGGGTCAAAAAGTCAAAGGGACTACTGACATGGAGATGTTTTTTGCTGATTCGGAGGGGAAACTTAGAGATATTAACCAAAATGACATTGGATTTTTTTATTTTACAATTTCTTTTATTCTCTAATTTTGTTTTCTTTTGTTTTTCTTTTTCTTTGTATTTCAAAGTATTGGAGAATTGCAATTCAAATTCCTGTATGAAATCAAATTCTCAATTTGACACCCATTGAGTTTTTATTCTCTGATCGGAGCTTACAGCTTCGACGAAGCTGTTTACAGCTCAAAAAATGGAGCTGTAAATCAGCTCCGATCGGAGCTGTCTACACCGGAAGAAGAGGGACCGATTCACCGGAAGAAGAAAGGAATAAGAAGAGGAGAAGGGAGGAAGGAGAAGAGAAGGGTTTCCTTGCTATTTTATCTATTCTTTTTTTCTTCTTCTTTTTCTTTATTAAAGTTTTGAATTTTAATTTATTTTACCTTTTACTTATTAATCATCTCTTGAAATATCCACCTGGAGAGAGAGACAGACATGATGTGGATGCTCTGGTCAACGGAAGGGGGGAATGTGTAATAATTTCAAATTCGGGGACTAATCTATATCAGGGGCCAATTGCAGGGGGACCATATGTAATTTTCCCATTTTTATTAAATGAGGGGTTGATTTGAGATTGTTTTGGGTATATTTTGTCAAGTTTAAAATAAAAGGGTTGTGTAAGTAATTGCGACGTAATGCGACCTTATTATGCGACAATGCGACGCCTTGTCACACTAATAAAAAATGAAGGGTTGAGATTAAATCTAGAATTGATCTAATGGTTTAGATCGTAGTACTAACGTTAGTACAATGCGACAGTACTAAAGTTAGTCATCCCCTAGTTTTTAAGATGGTTTGTTATAGTTTTAAGTGACAATCTAATATCATTAAACCACTATTAAACAAGTTTAAAAGTTTCAGAAATGCCATTAAAACATCAATAAACAAGCTTAAAATAAGCTACTTGAGACATCTGTCATTACAATTTTAAAATATTCAGTCATTCAAAGGTTTTAAAACATCTATTCTCATAGTAAAAAAATTACAATAAACGTTCATTCGGTGATTTTTATACAGATGAAAACTGAGTTGTGAAAATAGACTTTTTCCGATTAAACTTGTTGGTGAACTTCGGCTTCCTACCTTTTGTTGCTTGTGCTTGTTGCTTCAATACAACAATGACCCTTTGAGAGACCTATCATCAAACTCGATGTCATCGTCATCACCTGCTTAAAACATTCACGTTAAAACCATAACAACTCTTCATTAAAACTATCACATTGGTGCTTAAAACAAAAAAGGAACATGCAAAATAAGCCAAAAATAGTAAAATTGATGCTTAAAACAATATAAGTACCTCTTAAAACTATAAAAATGCCTCTTAAAACTATAACAAAACTGGAATATGCAACACAAACTAAAAACAATAACATTGATGCTTAAAACCATAGCAGTGCTTTGTAAAATTATAACAATGCATCATAAAACTATAACAGAGCATTTGCAAACAATCAAATCATATTTCATCAGAAGCTAAAAAGTCTAATGTTACTGCTTAAAACTACAACAATAAATGGTCTTAAAACTATAACATATGCGCTAAAACTAACAAAAAAAAAACAGAAATATTCAACACAAGCTAAAAACATTAGCATTTGAAGCTTAAAACAATAACAATGCATTTTAAAACTATAACAATGCCAATTAAAACTAAAACAAAGCATAAACATGCAACACAAGCTAAAAATATTAACATTGATGCTTAAATCTATAACAGTGTCTCTTAAAACAATAACAATGTATTTTAAAACTATAACAAAGCATCTGTAAAAATCAAATCATAAATATCTCACCAAAAGCTAAAAACACTAATGCTGTTGCTTAAAACTACAATGATAGGCCTTAAAACTATAACATATGCGTTAAAACAATAACAGGCAGAAACATCCAACACAAGCTAAAAATGTAACCAGGATACTTAAAACTATAACACAAATTATTAAATCACAACAATGTCACTTAAAAGCATAACAAAACACCAAATAACATGATTTCGAAATGATTCGATTTTCACTGTACAAATTTCAGATCTGGAAACATCACATCACATGATGCTTAAAACTATAACACCAGCTATTAAAACCATAACAATGCATCTTAAAACCATAATAAAACATCAAATAACATGATTTCAAAATAATTCGATTTCACTGTACGAATTTCAGATCTAGTTTTAGATTTGGAAACATCAGATCATAAAATCAATGAAAAACGAAAAATAAAAGGTAAAATTTCACTCCGTTTCGCGAGTACTCAATGCCTAACTAGAAAGCTTCGAACCAAAACCGAAATTAACTCGGGAAATTAGAACGGGAAATGTAATGGAGAAGAATCAGTGGTGCTGGTTAGAAGAGTGACACCGGAGGAAAGACTCTACGGTGATGATCTGGCGAGAGAGAGAGAGAGAGAGAGAGAGAGAGAGAGAGAGAGAGAGAGAGAGAGAGTATGAATGTTTCTCTCACTAGGGTTTTTGTAGAGAGAGAAAGATGGTGGAGTGGTATGACATTTGTGAGAGAGTGTGTTGTTTATTTGGGTATTTATATAAAAGCTATTGAGCGGTTTGTAATGTTTATGACCGGTTCTTTATTTTGAAAACCGAATTTTTTTATAGATTAGGAAAATCTTCCCTTTTACTAATATTTACTCTTAAAAAAAATTAGGAAATTAGCACGCAGTACTTACGTGCGAACTTTCAACTTATTGTTAGAAAAAAAAGTATAAACTAATCATTTACATTATCATATACTATTAATAATTATAATGCGACTTTTAAGATGATTAACCATATACTATTATAAATTTCAATTTAAATGTAGTGTTTTAGGGTAAAGGTTAGAAATAAAATAAAAAAACTAATTTAGTCTGCTAATTATATAATCACCTCCCCCTTTAAAAATATAATAACTTTTATGAGAGACCTACTATAGTGAGAGACCGAGAGACCAATCCATATATAGAAAACTAGTTCAATCCAATTATATAATCTAGTTACATTTGGATTTTCACAGGTCACGTGCTACCCGTTTCCGAATTAAATGGATCCGCTATATATAGTCAATTGTTGCCATCTTCATGCTTATTTTCAGATTTCTGCAAATTTCCGGCGATTCTCAATTCTCCTTCGCCCAAGGAGATTCATGATCGATTCTTCGGTTGATTTTCCACGAGTTGATCTCTACCACATCGCGATCTGTCAATCCATTGATCCTTCAATTCAAAACTCTAATTCATTCATGGATACACCAAATACAGATGTTATTAATCGAAGTATCGATGAAATTTCAGCTCACGAAGCTTTGAAGATCGTTGATCCACAACTTGGTATGATTTCATCAGTTTTCAACTATTTGTTACAGATAGACGTGATATTAGATTCCGAAAATGTGATGTTTGACACTTAGGATGCGATTTGTATTGAGTAATACATGATGTTAATCTATTCGTAACTCTGATTCAGTAATGGATACGCCAAATATGGACGTTATTGATCGAAGCATCGATTAAATTTCAGCTCACGAGGCTTTGCAGATCGTTGATCCACAACTAGGTATGATTTCATCAATGTTCGGCTATTTCTTATAACATGATGTTTGACACTCGCAATGTGATGTTTGTTGTGAATTACATAATGTTCATATTTTCGTAATTTCCAGCATGTACTCGTCAATATGCGAATCTGCAATATCTGAGTTTTCACAGTTGAAATGTGATGTTTATTTTGAATTACATGATGTTAATCTATTATTTTACATCCAGCTTATAATAACTAATATGTTCATATGAAAATTTGATGGTATAGTCTTTAAATGTGATATGTAATGTTTGACTCTAATGAGGTGATGTTTAATTCTGAAAATGTAATGGTTGATTCTAATGATGCGTGATATGTGATGTCTTACTCTAGTGATGTATGATATGCGATGTTTGATATGTTATATGTGATGTTTGACTATAATGATGTGATGAGTATTTAACTCTAGAAAGGTGATGATTGATTTTGTATATGTGATGTTTGACTCTAATGGTGTGATGTTTAACTCTAAGAATGTGATGATTGATTTTATATATATGATGTTTGTATGTTAATAGGTGATATGGAATCTGATGATCTCGCTGGTAGTTTAAAAGGATGTAAAGCAGTAAAATGGGAGGATTTGCTTATTTTATATAGAATACATGTTGCTCTTCATGGATATGGTGTCAAGAAGTCAACAACGCGACAGAAAAATGGTGTGATATGTGAGAGATATTATAGATGCACGTGGGAAGGTATAACCAACAAAAAAAAAAAAGTCAGTGTTTAACGCTATCTCCTCTAACTGAATTGCGTATGAAAACTGTTGAGAATGGTGACAATCAGGGAAAGAACACAAGGAAAAAAAGAAACGTTCCAGAGACTAGATCAAAATGCAAAGCCCACCTAAGGTTGAAATTCATTCAAAAGGAAAAAGTTTGGTTGGTAGTCGAGCACACTAATGAACACACCCTTGAGATCACAAGGAAACCATGGCAACATTATCATCGTATTGAAAGACGTATAACGGATGAGAAAGCAAAATCTATTGAGGAAATGGAGTCAGCTAGTCTAAGACCTACTGGTGCATACAAATACCACTACAATGACGGAAGGGGGCGACGGATAGAATCCGTCGCTATTTAGCGACCAATCGGCCAACTTTAGCGACGGATAGAGCGTTTCGCTCTATCCGTCTCTAAATTAGAGACGGATAAATCTATCCGTCTTTAATATCGCTGACCAAAAAAAAAATTTAAATTTAGCGACGGATAGGTTATTCGTCGCTAGATTTAGAGACGGATAGATTTATCCGTGGCTATTTAGCGACGGATAAATCTATCCGTCGCTAATGTCCGCAGAAAACCCTAATTTATACTCCTTCCTCTTCCTCCCATCACTCCACACCACCACTCTTCCACCACCACCCTTCTCTCCTTCCTCCCACCACTCCACCACCACCACCACCACCACCACCACCACCACCACCACCCTTCCACCACCATCCTCCATCGCACCACTACCTTCCACCCACCAATGCCTCCACCCTTCCACCACCATCCTCCACCGCACCACCACCACCCTTCCACCACCTCCTCCACCCACCACTGCCTCCACCCTTGCACCGCTCCGTCCACCCACAACCACCACGGCACCATCACCAGATCCACCACCATCCTCCACCCACACACCACCACCAGATCCACCACCATCCTCCACTGCACCACCACCATCACCCTCTGACCACTTCCCAGATCCACCATCAAGATCCGATCAAGATCTTCCCAAGCTCGGCCAAGATCCGTATTATTTAATATTGTATTATTAAATATTGTATTGTATTGTATATCCGTATTATTAAATTTAGTCCAGATCCGATTTATTGTATCATTGTCGGTTTATCCGTATAGAATAAAATTGTCGGTTTATCCGTATTGAATATTGTATAAAATTGTCGATTTATTGTATCATTGTTGGTTTATCCGTATTAAATAAAATTGTCGGTTTATCCGTATTGAATATCCGTATAAAATTGTCGGTTTATCCGTATAATAATTTTAAAAAAAACAAAAAAAGCTAACTATACGTCGCTAAATAGCCCAGAATTTGGTTAAAAGGTCAACAAACTATCTATCGTTAAATCCGTCGTTATTTAGTGACGGATATGTTATCCGTCGTTAGAAGATTTGTGACGCCAAAAATGACGATGACATTTTTATCCGTCGCCATATTCGTCGCTAAACCCTTAGCGACGGATCGGTCACTGTTTAGCGATTGATTTATCCGTCGCTAAACAGTGAATTTTTTGTAGTGTACTTGGTTCAAGAAGCACGTTTATCCATATGATGTTTTCTATAATTGATATGATGTTTTACTTCATATATTTGATGTTTGACTTAATCTATGAAGTTTATTAAGTTATATGATGTTTTCTATCATCCATATGATGTTTTTTTACTATTAGTATGATGTTTACATACACTGACATAATCTTCATTCATAGGCGGTGAGGAGAATGTAGGTCACATATTAAGACCAAATTAACTATATTAGCAGACTCAGGACAAAACGTTTGGATGGTGCTAATGCTCAGAATGTTTTGGATACGCTCCAGAAAATAAAAAATGAAGATCCAAAATTTGGTGAAAGAGGATTACAAAGCATTTGGTGATGTTTTGACTTTTGACACAACATACCGGACAAACAAGTACAACTTAATATGTGCTCCTTTTGTAGGGGTAAACAATCATTGGAATAATTGTATGTTTGCATGTTCTTTCATCGCTAATGAGAAGACGGAGTCCTTCTTTTGGTTGTTTAATGAATTCATAGCTGAGAATGTAATGTTTAAGTAAAAAAACAATGATGTTATATTAAAAATATATGATGTTATGTTCAACAAAAATATATGATGTTATGGTGAATCTGTGCGATGTTATATTAAGAATATATGATGTTACAGTAAATATAGATGATGTTAAACATATGTAATTATGCTTAAATTTGAACATATGATGTTATATCTGATAATGTGATGTTTAAGTAAAAATACATGATGTTATAGTCAACATATATGATGGTATAGCTGACTCATTTGATGTTTAAGTGCAAATACATGATGTTCCATCAAACTACTTCATCTCAAATCTGAAAATACGTGTTCACAAAAGTTTGATCCAACTACTTCACCACTACAAAAGTTTTCAAGCATTCATAAAACTACTATGAACAACTAAAAGTTCCATCAAACAACTTTGAACAACTAAAACCCTTCAAGTTTTTGGTCCCCTATTCAAATGCATTCTTGAAGTTTTCTGAAAATTATGGGAGGATCATCAGCTCCAACAACACTTTGTTCAGGTGCTTTGTCATTCTTCTTTTTAGTCCTATTTTCCTGTTGCACAAGATCATCAGCTTCTTGAGACTTTTTCTTATCTTGCAAAACTAGTTCTTTCATCTGAACTATAAAATTTGTCTTCGTCTTTGTAAATTGTTCAACTTGATCCAATACATCGCTTCTTTTGCAATTCTTGTCAAACAAAACAAGTGATGCAGTCATTTCAGCACGTAACAATTTTCTCTTGCCAGCCTGCAAAAAAGGAAAAACTATTACATCACTATCTTTGAAAGAAAACATCATTTTTATAATATCAAACATCATAAAAAGTTACTTGACAGAAATTGTTGCATTCATACTTCTCGCCATCGAACAACTCCAAATTTTTCATGACAAACACACCACAATCATTGTTCTTTAAGTTACTGATCCAGTCAAAAGGAATGTGCTCGAAAGCAAATGATTCTAAAAGATGGGCATCAGGATGCAACTCGCCAGTCAGATAAAGCTTCAACTCAACAACCAGATGAGATGCAAACTTTATCATAGTAGATACATCATGTGTCCTATTGTCAAGATATTGAACCTTTTTCTTGTCAATGTTTATGGCGAAACAACTATAGTGGTCTTCGTACAACAAGGGCACAAGAAACTACAACAAAAAATAAATAAATTTAACGACATGATGTAAAAAAAAACTCACCACATGCCCAATGCCAAAACAAAACCTCTTCATCCTCCCACCACATCTAACAAACTCACAGAAATTAATCAAAAGAGACCAGCATTCCACAATATTGTTGATGATCCACATATTCGTTCTGTTTCTTGTTTCTTTTGGTAGTCTTGAGGATGAGTTGGGCCAAACCAACACAACTCATCCTCAAGACTACCATAAGAAACAAGAAACAGAACGAATTACAACCCATGAAAAAACAACAAACAAAATATTTACCACAAAAAAAATCAAATGTTTAAGTAAAGGGCAAATTACATATGGACCCCCTCTTAGATTTCTTAATTACGGATGGGTACCTATTACTGGAACAATAATGTATAAGTTCTGTTAGTGTAAACTTAATTACATATAGGTCCACGAACTTGACTTTTGGCGATTTAAAAGCTTGAAAACCCATTTGTACCCCTGCTAATTTTTCAGCTGTTTTAAGCTGCCAAACAGCCTTAGTATCTCGATCACACGTGTGGATCTACATGTAATTAGACCAAAACTTATATATATACTTCGATGTAATTGAAATTTGACCCTTTTTTTAAAAAAAACTAGCCGTTGGTAATTTAAATGGAGGCTATTTATACACCAAAAACTTGCATTTTTATCTTCTTAATTCAGATTTTTTCACTAGAGTATCTTATAGTTCAACAATGGCTTCTCGCTCGAATGTTTCAAGTGATTATCCGGCAAGTGGTGTTATTCATCCAGTTTGTAAGAATTGCGATGAAGCGTACTAGTTTATCTGTTATCTGGATCAACCACATGAAGGAAGATTTTATTGGCGTTGTCCAAGCATGGATTTTCGAATGGTCTAATGTAGAAGAAAATGTACAAACACAACGAGGAGATGTCATGCACACAATTGCTTTGTGAATTTGTTCCATTTCACCACTACATCAATAAATAAGGTGCAAAATGTGCAACAACAACCAACAGTTCAAAGAAGACATAAGAGAGTGGAGAAGAGAGTGGAGGCTAATGTAGACAAATACTTTTGGATTAGGCAACTTATTTGCCTTAACCTGTTGTTATTTGCTATGTACTTGATAGTGCAGATAGTTAAAGCATTAAACTAGATCAAACATTGTAACCAAGATAGGAATCAAATTGTATTGAGCTTAGTTTTCAATTGCAAGTTATCAATACAAATATTGTAGTCAAAACATACCAAAAAGTAGTTTAATCCCAACAAAAGTAGACTAAAGTATCAAAATTGCAATCAAAAGCAGAGCACCACAAGTGCTTATCTACGAACCAAACCATCTCCCTAGACACTACAAAAAAACTGGGCTGGGGCGACGGATAGATCCGTCGCTTCATGACGATCCGTCGCCCGACCACAGCGACGGATCGGGCGACGGATAAAAAATTCGTCGCCCCGCTGGAGTTGGGCCGACGGATAGATAATCCGTCGTCCAATTCGCGACGGATTGACGACGGATTATATGTTTGATCTTTTTTTTTTAATCGAAATATAACGACGGATAGAATCTATCCGTCGCTAAATATAACAACGGATAGAATCTATCCGTCGTTACCTTTAGCAACGGATAGATTCTATCCATCGCTAAACCGGACGACGGATAGAATCTATCCGTCGCTAAAGGTAACGACGGATAGATTCTATCCGTCGTCCAACATTTTATTGGAATTAGTGACGGAATCTGAAATTCCGTCACTATTAATCCGTCACTATTTATTTCATATTAATCCCTGTTTTTCGTAGTTCACCTATTTAATCAATATAATGTTCGATAATAAATGAATAATACGGAAAATATTTCAATAAATTTTGAATAAAAAAAGTAATATCCGGAGCTGGAGAAATTATCCACACAAGTGTAAATATGAAAAAAAAATCCGAACATACAGATACATAACTAACTAACTAGCTATCAGACGGGGGTGGGTGATGGCGGAACTGGGACATGAACAGCTCCATCTCAGAATCAAGGCGCTCGTTCTCCTCCTTTGTTCTCTGGCGTGTCGCTCCATCGCGTCCTTTGTTGCTCCATCTCTTGAGTTAGCCAGCAACTGCTTTGTTCCGCGATCGCACCATTTCCGATACAGTCCGTGTGTAAACCGGACGTCTGGACTGCTGGGATGATTATGAGGAGCACCACGTACTAGCCAGATGCTAACCGAGGCTCCCGAGTCAATATATTCGTCCTTTCTTGTCCGGTTTGTCGTCCTCTTGGAAGATGTTGTCAACTTGTTCAGTTGACAACACATCACCCGTCTCGTCCTCACCGCCACTGAGCATCAACCTCATCCTGAAATCGTAAATAGCAGATATCATGATCAGTTACTGTTTTTAAAAAGTAACTTGTAATAGTGTACAAATATGAACTTTAAGCAATATAAACATACCGCATGATAGGCCCTAAGTCGGTCCATACCCCGCCTTGGCCTTCTTGAAGATGGCATACTTGGATGTCACCTCCCCGTGCCACTGAATCAAACCAGATCTAGTCAACAATTTATCATCTACAAGTAATAGAAGCAGAGACTTCATACATACACGTAATGCTAGATTGCAAAACACATATATACGCACCGATTGATAATAATCAGTGACAGTAGATCGCCTCCCAATGTGGTGAACGGCCCTTCCCCAGACGATCGGGATGCCCGGTTACGCATGTTGGTGTAGGCAACGCCGGACATCGATTCGCCAAGAGGGCATCCCAAAGGGCCCACTCCATTGGATCAACTGTGGAGGATTTCCACCCGATCCCGAATGGCCTTCCACGAGCAGACCATATCCTCAGTTTGGATCCCGGTCTCGTAAACACGCCAGATCTGGGATCAACTCTGGGAATGAAGTACTCCTTCTACACTCCCGATTACATACAACATCCAAAGTCAATACATGTATAACCTCACCATGTTACATCAATTTAACAAGATACAACAACATTATAATGGATATGGTGACTAACATATCACCCAAACAAAGTGGCTAACATACCACTCACATATAGTGGCTAACATACCACTCACATTGTCCTAAATTTTACTAACACAATGGTGACTAACATATCACCCAAATAAAGTGGCTAACATACCACTCACATACAAAGGCTAACATACCACTCATATTAAAACGATTATAATTACAAGCGAAGGAATGTCATATTTTGACTTACCTCGGCTCATCAAGTACTCGGCCTCATGCGCCCGAGATGTGGCTCCAACACTCACCACCACCTTGGTGGCTCTCTCCCTTTCAGGAAGATGTCACCTAGTTTGTTGTGCACCTCCCGAGGCCATAAGTCATTGTCAATGTATAAGATACACCAAACGAATATATATTACTTTAGTACAACAATTTCTACTTGTCAACTATCATTATAAGTTATGTGTTACAGCTTTACGAAGCATGAATAATACTTCCGTGGCCGGACCACCCGGGACACTCACTGGCAATCTGTCCCACGTGCCGTGGGGATGGGTTGGCTCGAACACGAGGTAGGGACAATCGTGGTCGCCCTCCAAAGATGTCTGTTTGTTGGTAGAGCCACTGCTCTCTCTGCCGGGGTCTCGAGAATCCGAGACACCGCCTACGACCATCGGAGCCCTCCTCGTCGACATCCCCGACCCACCACTACTATCCTGCGGCCGGCTGCGTGGTGGGGGCGATAGGTGGACTGACCTCATGCATCTGCAAAAACATGTAATAAATACAATAAAATGTGTTAGTACGAGTTATAATACAGAACATATTATAATAACACATATAATTACTCAAATGTTATCAACTACTAACTAGTTATAATACACATAATATACCGTTATCGCCGTCCTCTAAGTCTACATATTGGTCCTCGTGCAGATCAAACAACTCATCATCTGCTTCTATGGGATCTTCTGCTTGTTTATCGACATCCTCTTGTTGGTACGAGTTGGTAATTGTACATCCATGAACGGTCGGAATTCATTGTATACTTTATTTTTAACCTGACACGTTCCAATTTATTAGATCGTATTTAATTTATTAGATCGATTCCAATTCGGATAAGAAGATTGTGGAGGTTAATTGTTAATTATTATATGTTCATTATAAATTAATTATTAATTAGGTGTTCGATATGTTACAAAATTGGGCATATATTTTAACCATTTCAACCTCTTAGTACATATATTATATACTTAACATACATATCAAATTAACTAATTACTCTATACATATCGAATTACTACATATATTCATATCAAATTACATACTTAACATACAAATTTATCAAATCAAAACTACATACTTCTATACTTAACAAACATATCAAATTAACTAAACTAACTATATATACTTAACACACAAATCAAACTAACTACATACATTCATACATACCAAACTTAACATACTACATACATTCATATCATACTACATACCTAACATATATACATATCATTAACTAAACTAACTATCAAATTACATATATATAAATAATTACATATCAAATTGAACAAATTACATATCAAATTACATATAATTAATCAAATTAACTAAACTAACTATATATATACTTAACATACAAATCAAACTAACTACATACATTCATACATACCAAACTTAACATACTACATACATTCATATCATACTACATACATAACATATATACATATCATTAACTAAACTAACTATCAAATTACATACATATATATATATATATATATATATATATATATATATACATATATATATATATATATATATATATATATATATATATATATATCAAATTGAACAAATTACATATCAAATTACATATAATTAATCAAATTAACTAAACTAACTACTACATACTTATCATACATACATATAATTGCTCAAATTAATCAACCTCAACACAATCCCCACAATTTTAAAAACTAGGGTTTTAGCCAAAATACCTTGATTAATCGGTAGAAATCTGAAATTGATCGAAGAATCAAACTCCTGGTCCCACGAGCTTGATTAGGCACCAAGATTGGTAATAACGAAGAATTCACCGGAATCAAGAGAGGAGAAGAAGAGAGAGGAAGAAGAATGAAGAAGCGATTCCGCTACGCTTGTCTGTCCGATAAAACCCTTCTGGGCCGACGGACACGTATCCGTCGGCCCAGAAGGGCGATCCGTCGCCAGGCTGGGCTATCCGTCGCTAAGTAGCGACGGATAATCTATCCGTCGCCATTTTTTATTATTTTTTAATTTTAATTAAAAATATTAACGACGGATAAAATTATCCGTCGTTAATAATTTCATTTTTTTTTTAAGTCAAACTTGGGCGACGGATAAGAGTTATCCGTCGCCCAATTTAACGACGGATAAGTTATCCGTCGCCAAAAGGGGCGACGGATAGAATCCGTCGCCCCAATTAGCGATCCGTCGCTAAAGGGGCGACCCATAGCGTCGTTTTTTCAGGAATTTCTTGTAGTGAGACCTCTTCCCCTTGAAGACCTTCCACCTGTACCCCTGCCCCTTCCAGTACTTGAAGTGCCAGTTTGATCAGTTCCTCTACCATTTCCCCTGCCACGCCTTCCTCTACCTGTGCCAGACCTTCCTCTCCCAGTGCCATTTCCCCTGCCACTCCTTCCTCTACCCCTGCCAGTCCCTAAACTCTCCTCATTGGTAGTCTACATGCAAAATACATATCCCAACTCAGCAAAAACCACAATACATGCACAATACATATCACAAGTCATCAAATACACAACAAACACTCAACTAATGGAGAGCAAATTCATAAAGTTCCAAATACACAACATACAGATTCAAGGATAGCCAATCACTTACATCATTTGTTTCTTCTGGCTGACTTGCTTGTGACTTTTCATTTGCACCTGCTTGTGACTGCATTGGTTCCTCATCTCCATCATTTTCCTGCAAATGAGACCCAACCAGAACTTAAATTAAATGGAGCAGTAATTCAAAAGATAGCTAAATGCACTAATAATGCACTATTACATAGACATAATGCTCACCAAAGTAGGACACTTCCTACAGTTATGTCCTCTAACACCACATAGACTACATTTTGGTGGTCTTCTTTGTTTGTGCAATGGAGCAGTAATTCTCCTGGGCCTGGCACCACCTTCACTTGGATGTCTGATCCTTTTTACAGGAGGTCTTCCAGGTGGCCTAAGAACTATTGGAGGTGAGCATTCTTCTTCAGTTTAGATCATTTGGCCAAAACCTATAGTTTGGCACTGGCTGTATCATCATGTCATATGCCCTCATGTATGCAACTTTTGTGTGGTTATCACTTATGAAGTTTTCCCCATCTTGTCTGCTGTGATTGATAGCCACCCAAGCATGCCTACATGGGATGCCTCCAATGTCCCATCTTCTACAATCACAAGACATAGTCTGAAGATTAACCACAAAGGTATATGAGTAGTCCTCAATCTCATACACATTTCCAGCCTCAGAAATCAATCTACATCTTCTTGATTGATCATGTGTTTCATTTAGCTTTGCCAACACCCTTGGCATCACAACTGAGGTGCAAGAAGCACCCTTCTGTCTCCTCACTACCAACCTTTGCATCACTTGTTTTCTTATCCCCTACAAAACATATAAATTACCTAGTTAACAATGATCACATATAGCATAAACAGTACAAAGCATAATGATCTAATAATAAACTTACCTCCATGATATTCAAAACAGAGAATCCTCTTATAGGCTCAACCCATGAGTTGAAGCTCTCACTAACATTGTTAGTGCAGTGGTCTATCTTTGGAGTCAATAAAGGCATGCCTTGCCCAAAATTCTAAAGGAATGTTCATCAAATAATTGTGTGCTGGAACACTTGCATTTTTCATCTTGAGCATTGCTTTGTTAAAGCCATATGCAGTGTAGGCTGTTGCAGCTTGCCAGTAGTACTTCCTTAGGTCTACACTGCCCCATCTTTGCTTGAAGTTGTCATATATGTGATTTGCACATTTTCTATTGACATTTGGGGCTAACTCTTCAATCACTGGAACTAGACCCTGCATTTGTGATTTATAAATCATTAAGAGTCAAGTTCACAAACTAATCAATAAACAACAAGTTAACAAATAAATATGACATGTTTACCTTTTGTCTATCTGCCATGAAATGCCAGTGTTTGTCAGCATCAAATGGACCAACAAATTGCTCAAGGCATTGCAGAAAGAAGCCCCAAGACTCTTTACACTCTGACTCAACTATAGCCCAAGCAACTGGGAATATCCCACAATCTGCATCTATAGAAACTGCACTCAACAGATGCCCACCATATCTTCCCCTTAAATGACACCCATCAAAGAAGAGGAATGGGCTGCACCCATTTAGAAATCCCCTTTTTAGGCCCTCAAAACCACAGAAGAACCTTTGAAAGTGAGGTGGCTTTTCAATTGCAGGTTTAACAGCTAACTCAACTATTGAACCAGGATTTGTCCTAAGTACCATCTCTCTGTACTTAGGTGACAACCTAAATGCTTCTTCAGGGTTGCCTCCTAATATCTCCAAGGCTTTCAGTACAGCCCTATAAACCCTCATGTATGGCACTTTGATTCCCAGTTTCTTGTTGACCCAAGGTTCAAGTTTCTTGGCTGTTATTCCAGGAGTTTCCTTCATTGGCTCAAGTAACTTAGTTGCTAACCAGTTGGAGTCTGCCTGCCTTTGATCAACTTTTCTAACACATTTGTGTCCTCCTTGATAACTCCTTATCATGAAGGAGACTTCATCATTCAAAACACCTAAATTGTAGAAAAGTTAGTTAGTAAACTATTAACAATGCTAGCAATTAACTTTGGAGTTACTGAGTTTGGAAATATACCTGCATGAAGCCTCCATGAACAACCTTTACCTCCACAATGTACAGTGTATCTAGCACTATCATTTTTAACCCTAACCAAATCAAACCCTACCTTCAACACATACTCTTTAACCCTCTGCCTTAGCTCTTTCACACTTGCAAATACATCTCCCTCTTTAAACTCCCTATCCCACATCTGATTGTTCTCATTAAATTCATCACCAATCCACTCTTCATCACTCAAGACATTAATATCCTCACTCTCATACTCAAAGTTAGGGTCCAGGTCATCAAACTCTGCAGCATCATTTGTATTTGCAGTCTCAGTGTCAACATTTGCAGTCTCAACATTTTCAGTTTCAATTTCTGCAGTTTGGTTTTGCTCCCCACTCTCATTTGCTCCATTCTCCTCATTGTCAGACTCCCAGTCAGCCTTCTTACACCTCTTAAAGCCTATTGCTTCATCCTCACTGTCATACATATACTCATTATTAGGTGCCTCATACTTCCAACCAAATGCATCCCTAGCATCCCTTTCATCATCACTCTCCACAAATGCCTCTTCCTCAATTGGTCCTGCATTCTTATTTTTTTGTATAGGCACCTGCTCATTCTCATACTCACAACCATCAACTTCAGACTCAATCTCCATAGCATCTTCAGCAACATGGAAGCTTGAATCATCACTATCAGTAGCATGACTCATGCTACTCTCACTCTCAACCATCTTCTCTTTCAGTCTCTTCTCTTTCAGTCTCTCAGCAGCAAGAATCTTCTCCTTCATCTTATTCATCTCCTCTCTTATGTCATCCTCATCATCAACCCAGTCCTCAACAAGTACTTCTTCATGAGCTACCTTACTAGCTACCCCAATTTGATTAGTTGGTAGGTTCTCTTGGAAGATCCTCTCAAACAAATCTTCAAACTCAGCATCACCCACAGCAGGTTGATCAACAAAAGATTTCTGAGGGGTTGGTTCATGATGTTGAGGTATGTAAGGACTAGGAGCTGGAGAAGGGTTGGCTTTATTTGAAGCTCTTGGAGTTTTAGGAGATTCTGGGGTTGGTTGTGTTTCTTGAGTAGGATGAGGTGGAGGTATATCTCCATCATCTTCTGTTAAATCAACAAAAGCTGGGGGGGTGTGGGGGGTAATTGGGAGGACTGGTGGGTGGTCTTGGTTTACAACTCCTCTGCCTAAACAACCTCCTTCTAGCATTAGTACTGTCTTGCTGAAATTCCCTAGGAGGTATGTACTCAACATCCACATCATCATCAACTCTTCTTCTTTTAGTAGCAGACATATCCACAGCTAAAGGCTCAACATCACTACTCTCTAAGTGCAGTTCTACTTCCATATGTTTCATATTAGACTCGAACATCCTCCTAACACTAGCATCATCTACTAACTCGATACGATCAAAACTTCCATCAATATCAGCAACCATACTAAAAAACAGAGAACCAGTGGTTTGCACACCATCTAACACAGTCCTATACACATCATTCATCAATTTCGAATGAGAAAACCTGGAAGGGTTGATATTGGTAAGCATGTACTCATCCTTGCAGTAACGAATCCGTATGTTAAACAAAGTTCCCATTGTCACTGAAACAACAAAAAGTACGAGATCATTGATCAAACATAGTTCAAAAAATAAACCCTATCTGCGATTTCTGTTAAACACTACTGCCAATTTCAGTGAAATCGGAGCCAAAGACGCCACCTTTCGTACTAATACAAACAGGTTTTGACACGAAAATAACAAGAAAAGGATGAATTTCAGAAAATCAGAAAAAAAAATTTAAAAACCATACCTTTTCAGTGCCGATTCGAAGCCAACAGGTGCAATAACCAACGATTACTCGCAAATACTGAAGAAAGCCAGCAAAGAATTGCGAGTGCAATTTAAATCAATGGCGGAAGCAGTTGTATGAAGACGAAGGAGTGTGGTTTTGGCGGGCGGGAGTGGGACTGATTTGGTAGTGAATGGTGAAAAAAAATAACATGTTTGATTAACCTAGAAAAGGTTAGAAAATGAATAAGGTTGTGTTTGGTTTGGAAATAAGTCATTGTGACTTAAAAGCTGGTCAACCAAAAAACAACTTTTTGGACCTATATGTAATTGTTCCACTAATGGGGATTCAGATGAGCGAGGAGCCACTAAGAGGGTAGCCCTATGTAATTTTCCCTTAAGTAAATCACATGTTGAACAACCGCGAAAGTCAACAACCTTAAACCTCAACGTCTTCATCGATAGTAAATCCTTTTTAACTTCTTAACAAAATCAGAAACACATAAATTATCCAAATTTCCATCCCTCCCACAGTCGAGTGAACAACCCAAACCATCATAAAAAAGATAAGGTAGATCAAAGTTAAAACCAAGATCATATGAAGGAGGATCTGGAAGCAACTGGAGTTCTGCATTAAAAACGTAGTTAGATGTCAACTTATCAATAATCTTGTGCACTTCTGGATCATTGTAGAACATTTGAGTCGCAATACCCTCATTCTCCACATACTGGAAAAGAGTTAGTCCCATCTCCAGAATTACTAAAACTTAAAAGAGTCTTATATACTATGAGAGTCCTGAACAAATACACAATTTGGGGATGACTTGGTTTCTATTCAAATTCGCGGGTCAATTCGCGGATCCTGAGTTGCGGATTCGATAATATGGATCTAAAAACGGGTTGTCAGATTAATATAAATACCCTTTTTTTATTTCATTTCCTTCTTTCTTCTCTCTCTCTACCCTCTCTCCTCTTCCTTTCTCTCTCTCTTTTTCGATCACATTTCCGGCATATCTCCGCCGTCCGACCACCAATCTTCAATCCGATCGCATATTTGAGTAGCCCATGGCCCGATCTACCTTTCTACCGGTTTCGTTTTTTTTATTTGGTCGACTTTTGAAATGGTTGGCCGGAATTCGAAGGCTTTTCTGGCGATATCTCCGCCGTCCGACCACCAATCTTAAATCCGATCGCATATTTGAGTAACTCATGGCCCGATCTACCTTTCTACCCGTTTTGTTTTTTCATTTGGTCGACTTTTGAATCGGTTGGCCGGAATTTGAAGCTTTTCCGGTTGTCTTCTCCGGCGGATCTCCGACTACTCAACACATATAAGTCATAACATTGTTGTTTCCTCGATTTGTAGGTTTCTTATCTTGATTCTTCAGTTTTTTTCATTTTTCGTTTGATTTTGGTGATTTTTAGTGATTTCGCGTAACTGTATATTCAGGTGTAATTGTGGACTCTAAGGAGACGTACTCCTCCTGAATTCTCCTTAGTTGCAGCCTTTAGGCGATTCATGTGGGCAAGTGTAACAACTTCAATGTCCCTTTGCAAAATCTTCCATGACTGACCATCAAGCTACAAAAAAATAGAACCACATGATGATTAAGACATAAACATATGATGTTATGGCTAATACATATGATGTTTACATGGTATGATAATTCATATGATTTATTGCTTACATTATTTGCATATGAACTGATATCTTCTTGCTTGATTGATACATCAGTCGGGATTGCATAATGTATGAATCAGGAAGAACCTTCATCTCGGTGTTGTGGAGGGAGTAACAACTGGAGGAACATGTGATGGGGTAGACAGTCAAATCTAACAAGCATTCACCAAACCCACTTGAGCGTTCTAAAGACAGCCGTTCCTTCAAGGAATTATCATCCCAATGCTGAATAAATGGCAGACTATTTGGCAATGTACTACCCCGATATATATGCAGTCATCAATACAACAACACAGCCCGTCACACATGTAATATCTGCATTCTTTTTATACCTTGTAACAGAATCACCAAGCCTCTTAAGAACATATGCACACCAATCATACTCCTTAATCTCCGATACCATTCATGACTGCATAAAACTTAGGTTTGAGCTCGCCGATATCTCTAGCCACTCTCAATACCAGATCATCTACACAAAAACTCCTCTCATCGGTTAACCGGCCGAGAGATCACTGCTCTAGTCGTCTCGAAGATGCACGTCAACTGTTCGACAAAACGACCCAAAGAAACACATTCACTTGGAACATTAAGCTCGTACCTTTTTCCAACAAATCCCCGATAAGGACGTGGTTTCTTGGAACTTGATCGTTTCGGGTTACGTTCAGTGTCATGAGAGGAGGTACATTGAGGAAGGGAGGTACCTGTTTGATAGAATGCCTCAATGGAATTTTATTTCTTGGAACACTATGATTAGTGGGTATGCCATGAATGGTAGGATTGATGAAGCTGTGAGATTGTTTTGATGCCGGAGAAGAATGTGGTGTCTTGGAACGCGATGGTTACGGGGTTTTTGAGTAATGGGGATGTGAGGAGAGCTGCTGTGCTGTGTCTGTTGGGGCTCTTGTGTTGGGTTGATTCGGAATGAGTGTTTGGATGAGGCTGGAGAGGTTTTACGTGAGTATGCGATCATGCATGCCGGGAAAAGGTACATGCTTATAATACTTTGATTGCTGGGTATGGCAAGAAGGGCAGAGTTGAAGATGCTCGTAATCTTTTTATCAGATACCTTTGTGTGGTGATAGGGAAAGTTCGGGGTTTGGGAGAAGTGTGATATCTTAGAATTCGATGATTATGTGCTATGTTAAAGCTGGGGATTTGGCATCTGCAAGGACCTTTTCGATCAGATGAAGGATCGAGATGTAGTTTCTTGGAACACAATGATAAGTGGATATGTTCATGCATCAGACTTGTTAGAAGCTACAAAACTCTTCTCTGAAATGTCGAATCCTGATGCCTTGTCATGGAATTCAATAAATCTCAGGATATGCACGGGAAGGAAAGATGGAAATCGCGCTTGATTTCTTCCAGAGAATACCTGAGAAGACCCAGGTCTCGTGGAATACTGTGATAGCTGGATATGCCGAAAATGCTTGTTTTAAAGAAGCAATCAAATTCTTCATTCAAATGCAGGCAGGCGCAAGGAGCAAAGCCTGATTGTCACACATTCTCTTTGCTTCTCGGTGTTTGTGCTGAATCCACAAACCAACATATAGGCATGCAAATTCACCAGTTGGTCACGAAGTTAGTGATACCAGATGTACCGTTGAATAACTCTCGTTAACATGAATGCAAGATGTGGAATGATATCTGAAGCGAAGACTGTATTCAATGAGGTAAAATTTCAGAAGAATGTGATCTCTTGGAACGCCATGATAGGAGGATACGCGTCTCATGGTCATGCAAAGGAGGCCTTGGAACTTTTCGAATCAATGAAGGTTTTGAATATCATACCGACTTATGTAACATTCTTATCAGTTTTGAGTGCATGTGTTCATGGTGGCTTGGTAGAAAAAGCAAAATCATATTTTAAATCCATGAATGTTGATTATGGTATCGATCCACAAGTTGAACATTACTCTTTGCTCGTGGATGCCATAGGTTCCAGTTGCTCATAGGGTTTTGTTGCATTCGAAGTGGCACCTGAATCAGAACTAGAGAATGCTCCGTACAAGTCTGACACATCTTTTGGAGCCGCTGGTTTGGACAATCTAAAGCCATATCATCGCAGCAGGTATTGTAATGTTCTTGTCGTTTCGAGTAGTTCTCATCGGCTACGAAGAATATTTACAGGATGATTATATGATTGGCCACTAGCTTGAATCATTTAACCTTACTAATAATATTCCAACAGCTAGCTTGCTGGATGATTGTCAAACCTTGCTGTTCACGTTTAGCTTCCACTAAATTATGCATTTACTCTTACAAGAGATTATTATGTAACTTGATTAGCAAGATTTCAAAAGATTATAAACCTGAAGCAAGCACAGAGTTAACCACCACCAAAACCTTTACAGGTCAGAACTTTCAGATAATGTCTTGCGCCAAAGTAGCAGCAAACGATGATCTTTTAACAGAAATCTTGCTGCGGTTGCCTGTCAAGCCGCTTTTTCGATCTAAATGCGTCTCCAAACACGGAATTGTCTGATCAGCAATCCGGACTTTTGTCATCGCAAGAGTCGTGACTTTTGCAACAAAACCACCGGCTGTCTTCCTCGTCCGTCGCTTTAAGATGTCTTCCTCTCAACCAGAGTACGATGTTGTCCCTCTGGATAAAATCAGAGAAAGTACTCCAGGTGATTCACTTGACGCATCTCTCAACTCTGATGTCAGTGGATCTATGGAGATTTTGCAATCTTGCAACGGATTATTCTGTTGCCGAGCCGGTGGAAAACTAATTGGGAGGTACCATTATTACATCTGTAATCCAACTTCTGGCCGGCTCAGAAAACTCCCGGATCCTGTCCGTCAAGATTTTTCAATAAAAAGAAAGTCCACAGATTCGGTTTTTTGTGTCCGGCTGGCTTTTGAACCAAGAAAATCACCTCATTATAAGGTGGTTTGCTTATACTTTTCGGAAGAAGAAGGTGATCAGTTGGAAATGGAGATATACTCGTCGCAGACAGGCCGGTGGAAGCTGAATCAAACAGGAGGAGAGCACTTGAAAATGGAGAAACTTTTGGCGGAGCCAAACGAATGGAGTTATGTTACTGATCGGCAATATGCAATTTCTAATTTTAGACACGGGGTTTATTGGAATGGTGCTATAAACTGGTTGAACCGTTACATGGGTGATGGATTGTACTTCAACGTAGAAGAAGAATAGTTCGGTAAATTCCCTATGCTTCCTATTCCAAACAATCTGCAACAGCGAAAAATCTTGTACAGCGGTGAGTCCTACAATCACTTGCTTCTTATCGAATTCTATGATCCTACGCAGTTTGATGTGTACTAGATGGATAGGGAATACTCAGGCTGGACTTTAAGATATCACATCGACATCAAGGTTGTTATGGATTCATCTTTAAATTCCAAGGACTTGAGTTTTCTAGGATTTGATATCTTAAGCTTTGCTTGGGATGAGAGTGATATACGTTATAATCCTGGGGGATTCGAGTTTCAACAAGATTTGGGAGTTTAGCACCAGTGATGATCTTTTTGATCTTCCTTTCAGTTTTTCCTGGATTGATACTGTTCCTTATATTGAGCCTATTTACAATGTTTGGATGTTTTTTCTTCTATTTCATTGATACCGGGGTTAATAGCACTGTTACACAAGTATGATCAAGAACATATTTTAACCTGAATAAAATGTAATGCATCAAGAAATTAGTAGACTTGGCTCTTCGTTTCTCGAACTCATTAGTTCAGAATATAGCCGCAGTAAATGCATTATCATTTTGTGTCACAAACTAAGCCTGGAAATCCAAGAAAAATCGCAACTTCTGTATCAAAAGCTCTCGGCTACCATAAGGAGGCTTATCACTAACTATCCAATCCTTCTCAAGCAGTCCAGCTTTACTGCTATTGCATAACTCACCATGGAAAGTAGAGACAATGTAGTATATCGACGTTTTGAGGACATCCGCCAGTGAATACGCTTCACCGTAAAGTGGGCTGCCTCTTATTTTGATCATCGCTCCAGCTGTTGATTCTCCTCGGCCAGTGTTTACTGTTGCCCATTTGATTCCAGCAGAGCCCATTGAATAACTTGGGGACTGTATGTTGGTCTTCTTCCCCAGGAGAGTTTCAACAGCCAACAAACAAGATAACAGTGTTGAAATCACAGCTGAATTGCTTCCTGTAAGTTGAGCAGCACCATATGTGTCCTCTTTACGGGACCGAGCAGTCAATGAAGCAACAATCCGAGCACTCCAGGCACATAACTGTCAGTATTGCCAACAGGAATACACAATTTAGAGAAATGGCATAATCCCCACATATGTAACTCAATTTCTTTCTCTCAAAATAAAATCACAAAACTAAAAAGGATTGATGATGGTTCATTTGCGTCAAAATAATATGCAGCTCAAATATCCTTCAGCCGACAGCTTCTGGAGAAGCATTATTGATTCTTCATTTTGGAGATAGCACTGCATACAATGGATTCCTAGTAATCTAATCACTACGAGCTAGAGAACCAACAGGGAACATGGCTGGATTTTCCATTAGATAAAAAACACAGAAAGCAGCTAACTGGTCAAAGCTTAGTGATGCTGATAACTTGGTTGCATATGCAGGGTGCGTGACATGAATTACTAGTGTAATATAGTCAAATTTCAGAAAATGTGAGAAGAATAATGCACGGGATTGGGTTTCTCATTATGATCTTGACTTACCGTGATTACTTTCTGGTGAAGGTTACGATAGGTTTATTTGATGCTTCACACCCCGCCTAGTGCACTCACCACTCACAAACCTTGTGGATCCCATGGGGCCTCAATGTGTGGGACCAACAAGAACTGTGATTGGTGGATGCACTAGAGGGAAGTGCAGCAGCTACGAAACCATTTAGAATAAATGTCGATCTTGCAAGAAGTGTCTAAGTGACACCATACAATAATATAGAGTACTAAGACAAAAGCAGGGGTGTCATTTTCAAACAAATCAGAAAGTTGAAACTAAGTTCGTATCAATAATATAGAAATGAGAAGGGCCAGAATTAAACCGTAAGGAAAGAGTGAAATATTAGGTTGCGATATTGCACTTTGACATGTAATAAGGGGGCATTTCCTCATGTGTATAAAGTTAATGGCGCAAGCAAAGAAAGAGTGAAAATGACACATGGTCAGAAGTGTATCAAAGACATCTCTTAATATAAGAACACGGGAGAAGGCAGACAATACTATAATCCAAAGCTTTGGATCATAGTATACGGTTATCCATGCTGGAAAGTGAAAACAATTTAAACAATAAAAAGACAAAATGATGTACCTGGGAGTCGTAAAATGACTCGTAGAGTTTTGCAACTGCAAGCCGCTCTGTTGGCGAACTTAACTGATACGACAATTGCAGAGAATTTTCAGCTGAAGAGGTCTCTAATCCTTCAGCTAGTTGTTTAGAGAACTGCTCCAGAGGTTTTAAGCAAGCAGTGATCACTCTTTTATAAGTGTCACCATATTCACCGTTCTGCTCAAATATTGCAGCCCGGCGCCATGTATCCACATTACTCTCACATACCATGCAGAGATCAAGGTATGCAAGATATTGCAAAAGAGAATTTGGTGTGCTTTCCTCGAGTGCCTCTAGAAGTGATGCGTTTGGCATAACTAAGGCAGCTTGAGATCCTTTTGGGGGTGCAAATACAAACCTCTTAGTCTGTAGCACCTGCATTCAGTGGTAAGATTTAAGAACACAGACAATTGATGATGCACAGGTACAGGTCTTAAAAGGATTTATAATATAGCTAAAAGGACGTTAAAAAGAATTTGCAGCAACAAAATTTAGTTGAGAAAAAACCTGGTGTAAATGATGATTCAATTCCCAACAGAGAATCACTATGAAACTTCCAAGGTAGAAAGTCAACTGCTCAACAACAAACATCCCCACAGAAAATTGGGTTCTGTACTCAATGGGCAAGAGAAAAGCCTGTAATGAAAATAAGTAACCAAAAGCCGACAGCTTCAAAGCCCGTCCAACAGCTAAAGGAATCCCCATCTTGAAGCCAAAGAAAGGAGGACGCTGTTTTGCATAAGCTTTAGGAGTTAGTACATCAGACAAAACAATAGATTCTTCTTGAATGCTTTAGATATACTATAAATTACGCATAAGATCAATAATCTCATATCCAAGCACGGCAAAGCAGTTTGACCAGGTAATCCATTCACATTATAACTAAATGAAGATGCATAGCATATTATCCAATGTAGTCCACGGATCGACCAACAACTTAACTTGTTACAGTCCCAAATTGAGTACTTCGACATGGCACAAGATACACATTCCTTCAAGAAATAACTTCCGTGGTTTTCCTTCCATTTTTAACATTAACATTGTTCTAACGATGAACGTATTATATTACCAAGATGAACCATTATGAGGCAAAGGTTAGAATCCCCGCCCACCCCCCAAAAAAATAATCAAAAAATTTCAGCGTAGGCAGTTCCATAGCAAGAGACTCTTCAGGCTTTGCATATTTAATGATATACACTCGGTGTTCTCTAATAATCACTCAAAAAGTCGAAAACAACAAATATTAACTTGAGCTGCAATTGTTATTACGAAAAATTGCAAGCATTTTGTGAAGTTCTTACAAATTTTCTTCGACAAATATCTAAGCTACTTCATCTATTGTGCCAATCCAACATGCTACACAGGTATACGAAAAAAGAGCCACTATAAACAAAACAGTGACTAATCAACCACATTCCATCAGAAACACACAAAGGATCATCAACATCATCAAACAAACTAACCTGAATAATCGGAAACCTCAAAACCCACCGCTGCTGGTAAACATAAAGCAACCCATAAAACAAACCAACCGCGAGACCCCTAAACCCCAACATCCCCAACACAGCACCACTGAACTCAACCCCAACATCATAGTAACCATAACAACCCCAGCAAACACACAAAATCGACACAGCCCCAACGACACCACAAATGCCCACAAACAGCACGAAGCTCAACGACACCCTAACCCTCCTGAGCAGACTCTGGTCAGCTCCAGAGACGAAAAGAAGCCGAAGGAAGGACAGCGATAGCTCGGCCGGGGTAGCGAAAGGTAAAGGGCGAGGCGAGGAGAGGAAGAAGAGAGAAATGGAGAAAAGGAGCAGAGAGAAGTGGAAGAAGATGAAGGATAGGAGGGAAAGGAAAGTAGGGGAAAAAGGGGTGGGGGTAAAGGGAGAAAGGAAGAGGCTTTTGAAGAGGAGGAGGAGGGAAGTGGATTGGATTGATTGCCAGATTAAGAAGCTTAAGAAACGGTGTTTGATAATGGTGGTTCCGGCAAGCTCGCCGTCTTTGTGCTTGAAGAGGGAGCGTTGTACGGCGGCGGAGATTGACATTGCTGGGCTGTTGAGTGACTGTGAGAGAGTGGGCGGGAAGATTGTGGTTGTGGTGGTGATGGTCAAGGTAGGTTGAATTGGGGTTTTGGAGTTTGCTGATTGTTTCTGCAATTTGGGGGGCAAGCTTTTGGGCAAATTGGAAATGGACTCTGTTGACAGAATTTGAATTCTTTTGTGTTTGGGTTTATTTAGTTATTAGGTCATCAATGTTTCTCCTTTTCACTCTGAGATAACTTATCTCCCACATGGATCCGCATTACATATTTAATAAATACTATAATATATAATACAATAGTTAAAACATCAACGGTTAGAGCTGCAAACGAGTCGAGTCGAGCCGAGCTTATAAGGAAAATTTGTCTGAGCAAAGTCGAGCAGGCTCTGAAGCTCGAGCTTGGAATAGATTTTGTCTATTCGAGCACGACTTGCAAGCTTTTTTTGTTATTAAATTTTTGAAACACGAAAGCTCAAGTTTATCTCGGTTCGCGAGCCCGAAAACTAAACAAGTTTGAATATACCTCGAAACCTTTTTTAAATTAACAGAATAAATAATTTTCTTTTTTGGATAAGCTCAGCTTTTCAATATTCGAACTCGCCTCGAATATGTAATCGAGCTATAATTTAAGCTCGAGCGCTCGAAAAAGTTCAACTCATTTGCAACCTTGTCGATGGTTGTTGGCTCAGGTGGTAAGGTATTTGAATTCACTTAAACAAGGTCTCGGTTCAAATATTATGAATGTAAAAAAAAAAACCGTTGGAAGATCGCCCCCTTACAGCGCTAGGTTAGTCGCATATAGCAGGATACCAGTGGTAAATAAAATAATAAAAAAAAAAACATTAGAAAACATAGGATGATTTTGAATCTAAAGTGTGTATTTTTATATATATATATCTGCCGGTGAAGTGTTGTCTCAATCAGTGACGATCCACCTGCAGTGACTTGAGATTCCAGAATTCCATTCCCAAACCCTAACCTCGATCATGAACCACAAGAAGAAGAAGAGCGAAAATCCCCAATTCGAATTCTGCGAGGTTTGCCGGCTGAACCACAACCAAGGCCGCCGCCACAATTTCTTCCCCAAACACAAGACCTCACTCTCCGCAACCCTCACGCGCTTCCAATCCAAGCTCTCCGACATCCGATTCTTCCTCAGGACGCCTGTCCCGCTCCGCCCCGAGCACGCCGAGAGGAGTCGCCTCTGGTGCGTGTTTTGCAGCTGCGACGTTCTCCAGCTCGGTAGCCTCTATGCCTGGTCTGTAATCACTGTCTATTATTTTGATTTTCGAGTATTGCTCCTGCTATGGTACTGTTAAATGTTTGTTGAGGTCTCCAGTGGCAATGCTATCGAGCACTTGGCGAGTGGGGAGCATTGGAAGAGGGTGAAGACCTATATTTGGAAGTACGGAGGTGACATGGACCGCGTTGATTTGTTTTGTGTCTCTGAGGTGGATTTTGCTAAGGTATTGGATTTTGTAAGGTTGTGTAGGTAGAGAATGTGATTTGTGAATATGTTGTGAATGTTTGCTAATGCAGTACTTGATACTAATTCGTATTTGAGTGTTTTGCTAAGGTTATGTTGATTTCTTTAGTGTTTCTGAGGTGGATTTTGCTAAGGTATTGAATTGTGAAAGGTTGTGTAGGTAGAGAATGTGGTTTGTGAATGCTGTACTGTAAATGTTACTATGCAGTACTTGATGGCAACTCGTATTTGAGTGTCTTGCTAAGGTTCTGGTAGGTTCCTGTTGGGATAAATTGAAAGAATCAGATAGTGATGGGATTCAGAACTATATAAGTAACCGATAGCATCTCTAAGCTGCATGTGGAAAAGGATATGAGGATAATTCATGCTACCTGTCTGTTATTGTGGGAACCGGGAAAGTCTGATGATTGTGTTGATAGTTCACTAGCAGTATCTCCTCAAACACATATTTGGTTCAGTCAGTACGAAAGTTGTCTAGTGGATCCAATGTAGCAAGCCAACATGCTTATGTGGTGCGACAGAACAATTGTCTAGTTGCATTTGGATGGAGAAACTCCACACATAAGCTCCCACCCTCACCCCCTTTGTAACAACCATCACCTGTTGCAATTAGTAGTTGCTATTGGTTTTCAATGTTGTATGAACTTAGAATTATCATACTTCTAGTTAGCTTGAGTGGACTACGTTTTTCGGGGCATTCTATATTTTTTTTAAAGCTGGTTCAAAAAGGTTGCTGTTGTTTAACGAAGTTTGCTTGAATTAAGTATCAGATATTGTCGAGCTAGTTTTATGTACCTCTCATGAACTTCCTTTCAGGTGGTATATCTGACATCTATCTGTTTACATCTTGCAGTGGGAGAAGAAGTGCAAATCATTACAGATTGCAGTGGCTAAAGAAGAATCAGTTGGGCCATTAAAAAATATCCACAATGATATAAATGCTGATTATGTTAATGGTTTTTCTGAAAATAGTGTTAATTTTTGTAATACCAATCCCTCAAATAGTGTTTTGCCTTTACAAAGCTATACGAATGAGCAACCATTCGCATCATGTTCAGCATTATCTTCTGTCCCAGAGCCTAGTTCTTCATGGCATAGTATATCTGGGGATACAAAACTGCGAGAAGCTGGTGGAGAGAATGCATCTCAGGGTAATTATGTTCTCCCTTTGATGCTTTTAGTTTTTGATATTTGCTTTTTTTATTCATACGTTCAGTTATGTAAGGTCTATGGCTCTAAATCTCACTATCTTACTTTAGTAGAGCAATTTTTTCATGGATCCTCCAACCTGTCATGTGCTCTTTCTTCTTGCAGATTCTCTAAAACTAACCCGGATTTCTTCTACATCCCGACAAACCACAGAAGGAAATATCCACACTGGAGCACCTCCACCTTGGTTAACTGGAGAAGGAAATCAACTAGAAATTACACTTAAATCTGAACAACGCAAAAAGGCAGGGAAGTCATCAAGATTGAACCCTAAACGTGTTGGAGCTGCTTGGGCTGAGAGAAGAAAGCTTGAGTTGGAGCTGGAGAGTAGAGGGGAGCATGTGCCAAACAACTTCGGTGCTAATTGGCTCCCTAATTTTGGTGGAGTGTGGCAATCTGGTACAAGAAAGGAATCTAGAAAAGAATTCCAGTCAGAACATAAGTCGTCTCATACAGTTGATGATCAATCAGAGGCTCTCCTGCAACTGCAGCCTTACATCAGCAAGCGAATGGTACCAAATCATTATCATTGCATTCTTAATATCACCTATGGCAATGGCATGTTATTAGAGCAACAAAAAAAAGGAGTGTGAAAAATGAAAAAATAGGTTGCTTTCTTAGCAGACCCTTTGAGCTTATTCTTTTGTTTCTATAAATTTACCTTTTGTTTGCAGCGTACAGATACAAGTAGAGCTGATGATCTTCACTGAAACTAGAGCCTTCTAGTCAAAGATGGTAACAAGACCTCTGTCTCTGGTGTTTTGTTTTCCGCAGCCCTGTTTTTGGCAGTTCTATTACTACGAGTAAGTTGCAGATCATGCTTTGTGCAAAACCGATACTCCTTTTTCGTTCCTATCGTAGTAATACCACCAATTGGGGGGGGGGGGGTTAATCACAATCCTTCACATTGACCCATGTACTGTATCTAAATAGTTCACGATGATCTCCAAGGAAAATTCAGTGGGACATGAGCTGCTAGTTGGGTTCGAGGTGTATGCGATAATACAAATATCATTCTTGATATGAGAGACTCTTGTTTCTAATCACGTTATTGTGAATTCTTGATAGCACATGTTGTGCGTTGGGAATCCTGCACCAGCTTATATAAGTTCTGCATTTTGATTGTTTGAATAAATTAAAGGATGAATTACTTTAAATTAAGCTGGATAAGTTGAAGTTGTAGAAAATGAAGTGGATCTCTCTATCTCCAGCAAAACTTTATGCATGTCATTTAAAATTGTCCCAAGGTACCTCACACCCAACGAATAATAAATAATCTTACATTTCACACAAAAAATGCACACCTTTACCACTATTAGAGTTAGTCAATTGAGTACTTAATTAGGCTTCAGATTTACTGTTCAAGAGCCTATTCATTATACTGTTAAACAAATAATATGATCACACGTGTACATGTACACTCTGCTGTGTTTGTTTCTTCCCTAAATTTCTCATGCCCCCTCTGTTTTTACAAATCGGCCGATGTTTAGATAATCAATAAATAACTTCAATCAAAATGCTCCCTTATCCATAAACAAATAATTAATCCCTGTAATCAAGTAGTCCACCACTATCTAGTAAAGTGTGTCAGTTTGAAGCGAGTATGTGAGCTCATGTGTTTCTGAATTGGCTGGGTTTATTTCCCCGGTGAATTGACAGTCATACAGTGGATCAATTGCAGTTTATGAGAAACATGATTGACCATCTTTTGTTGATTTCGGAATAAGGGAAAACGGTTGAGAACTGAGTTTTAACCCCCCCCCCCCCCCCCCCCCCTTGAATGGACCAGAAATGGGATGTTTAGAAACTTCCTTTTGCCATAGTTGTGAACTTGTTCGTGTTTGTCAGTTACTTGTCCAAGTTCAAACTACTTTTTATGTCATATGCGCTGTCCTCCTACATAGTGATTTACCGCCCAGCTTTGTTTGCTGTTACTGCTTGCAGGTCCGATGTTTGATGTTGCTCAATGGAACATATATATTACAACCAAAAAAAAAAAAAAAAAAAAAAAAGATAGTCCACCACTATCTAGTATTAGGAGACGTTTAGTAGCATGATATCAATCTTAATGGGTAGATATATAACCCCATATTAGTATTATCTAAACCCATATTGAAACATATTAGTAGATATTAGGATTCATATTACAAATCTAATCTATGTTTAGTAAACCATATTGATAATACAACTCAACTAATTTTTTATTTTGAAAATGACTTCAACCATGAACCCATTTAACTGTCCAGGAAAAAAACACAGGTTTACAAAATACAAGACAAGAGAAATTAATGGATGCTCATTCATGCTAAAAGAAGTTTCTATCAAATAGTAGAACAATTTATTACATTTCCTACGTGAATTGACACCATATATGCCTGCTACTTGCATTGAACTACTCCAACACTTGCATGGTTTTTTTATAACTGAAAGTAGCAACCAGGTTAATAATTGGAAGTAGTAAACACCTTCACTTCCCAAATACAACTTCAACAACAACCTTCAACATCTAGATCAATAACATCAAATAACATTCCCAAGATCAAATTTAAATCAACAACTTTTAACAGTAATGAGAAACATTTTCAAAAGCAAATAACAGTTCACATTATTCATCAAAATAGATTGTGAAATTAAAGGTAAAAATATTCAATCTAAACAAACTGAGAAACTCTTGAAATAAAGGCCAATACAGCGAAAAGAATAAGAAAAAAGACAAAGCGAGCGAAGGAAAACCTAAGATATAGAAATTTAATCAGATTCTACAACCTAACATGCCTTTAACATGGGCCTGCTGATCGTCCGCATCCATTGCAACAAAAAGCTGCAAAAGCATAGGTTTGTCAACGAGCTTTTGGGCAATATCAATCCTGTGAAACTGGGACAGAGAAGGCATGTTTTTTAAACCAACCATAGCACGTGCAACATTCGGGTTTCCATCACATAATTTTTCAATGGATTTATTCAATCCAAGCAAGGCCTCTTTTGTGTCGTTCATGAATGAATTCATCATCACACCCATTGGATCTTCAGCAACGGCAATAGGGTCCATCTTCTTCTTCTTTGAACCACCTCCAGCAGTCGGAGAAACAATGTTGACATGATCAGAATCTCCATCTTCAACTTGAACTAAGTAATAATCAATGAAGTAGGTGTCGTATCCAGAATTCTTCTCCTTTTCCTTTACGCGGCTTATTTTTTCAGATTCCATATTCTCTGCGCTTCGTTTCTCCGAATCCCTTTTCTCATTTGTAGCAAAATCACAAGCTTTCTCCCCCGTAGCCCTATCTTTTCCAAACATTTCACACCAATCTTCATAATGAGGAAATGCATTTCCCCTAATCTTATCAACCTCGGTTCCACTCTACATTGACAATATGCAAAAATCAAGAGTAAAAAAAACTATAACTATATGTTGGGTCGTAAAAATCAAAGTACAAACATGGCATGTGAATATAAGCATTCAATGAACATGTAATGCCAACTGGAACAGAATTAAGGGGAGTGATCTAGAAGAAGTCGGCTCAAGTTTAAATCATGCATAAGCACAACAAGAGACCATCACAATAAATATGTCAATGAAATTATCACATACTGGAAAGTCGACTCAAGTTTAAATATCAGCAACTAGGGTGAAAGATCTAGCAGACTAACATGCAGACTTGAGAAACTCACCTATTTGATGCATAGTATTTCTTATGTTTGAGAAAAAGAAAAAAACAGTTAAGATTTCTTAATCTCTCTCAACCTCAAGCTCCTGCTTATTCTATTTGTCCATAAACATATCAATATATTTTGGTTCATACATGATAGGTATAAAAAGATCATTCTTTTATGTAAATTACCTTTCTCAACGAATCCCAAAGTTCTTGAGATTCAACTGTAACCATACTACTTGAATGATCCCAATTAAATCCACTTAAGTTTGCAACATCGGACACCATAGTCCATTCCCTTTTCCAAATTGTCAGCTTGGAGTTAACATTGAGCTCACTAAGAGTGCTTTCGGGCATAAGTTTTTTGATTTCATCCCTTACAGCACTATAGAAGCCACCTCTCCATCCATTCCCAGACCTCCAACCTCCTTTGATGAGCTCTTTAACCACACCTATGCAAACAAGTTCCTCGCTCTTTGACCAAAACCTCTTTGGAGCTTTCTGACGTCGTCCTCGCCCTTGCTTTACTTGTGGCATCTGACTCTCCATGCCTGCATGATTGATGTGGTGTTATTCATAAAATTACAAGCATGAAAATAAATTCATACGAGCAACTTTGCCGCATAACAATTAAATAAACGGAACATAAAGTTTACTAACACGTGCGTTTAACTATATAGAAAAAAAAAACTCATAACAATCATGTCACTTATTATAAAAATAAAAATAAATAAAACATGATCCTGATCCTAGAGCTTTGTGAAATACATTCTAACGATTGCGCCAATCATTGTACATGTCCATTGCTAAGTTATCTCTCCAATCCGACCACTCATCAGATGGCTCAACTGTGTCAATATACTCGGTGTTATCCATATTTTCTGGTACATCATTGAACTGGTTCTCAAGTGGATCAACTGCCATCTCAAACCTGATAAAATTGTGGAGTAAGCAACAAGCCATAATAATTTTGTTTTGCACTGCTATAGGATAGTAAGTATTGCTTCGAAAGCATGCCCATCGTCCTTTCAGTTTTTCAAATGACCTCTCTATGATATTCCGTGCTTTTGCATGACGCATATTGAAATATTCTTTATAGTTTCGAGGTCTCGCGTTTCCTTCATCCCACTCGCAAAGATGATACCTTATTCCTCTATATGGTGTTAAGAATCCATCGCAGTTTGCGTAACCACCATCACCTAAATAATAAAAATCTGCAAGATATACATTTTTTAGAACAACTGGATAAAAGTGTACTTGAGATTAGAAGAATGACGGTTAATGGTATATAACTAGTTATATACCTGTAGGTACTTGAAGTCTTGGGTCTCTGGACATGGCATCACGTAACACTCTACTATCTGCAGCTGATCCCTCCCATCCGGATAAAACATAAATGAAGTTCATATTCTTATCGCAGACGGCTAACACATTTGTGGTTATTTCACCTTTTCGAGATCTATACCTATTTTTTACAGTAAGTGGCACGCGCACCTTCACATGTGTTCCATCTAATGCACCCAAACATCCCTACAAAATATAGATATTATAAGAAAAATTAATGGCACATAAGATTAGTTATTTATGGGGAAAAGGTGATATCAGAGTACTCACGGGGAAATATTTCCACACTGGGTCAGCTGAGTCTTCTGCAATTGGTACAGGTTGAGCTAAAAACATCTGGTAGAGTCGTAGAAATGTATCCAGTGTACGGTTAAAATATCGACTAACTGTAGCCCCCGACCTTTTATAATACAATTTTATAGATACATTCTTGTTATGATGCACAAGAATATGTAGGAAGAGTGCCACTTGCTCAGTCACACTTACATACTTTTCATCTTCAAGACCACCAGCTGTTCGTAGAATTTGGCAAAGCCTACCAAATGCGTTCCTATCCATTCTAAATTGCTCGATGCATACAATGTCATTTTCTCGAACAAGCTCACTAAGGTGTTCAATTTGTTTAGGAATCTTTTTAATCATACTATATCGTTTACTTCTTTTGCGCTTTCGTGATTCTTGATGGCGCATGGTATAGTACCACAAGATCATAACCTTCATTCTTAACCTTAAAATAGTCATGTACAACCATACTAAAATCACCTTGACTTTCCAATCCATCGCACATGAACACAAACCTGAAAGTGATGGACTTGGAAAGCACTGAAAGTGATTATTCTTAGGTAAAAAGTAGGGGGCTAACAAAAATGGATATGTAGACACAGGGACATTATTAATCAATTCATTCAACATACACACATTGTGCCTAATCATTTTCTTCACATACAAAATACTTATACACGGTAACTTTGTAAGTATCTACGAGTGTTCAGGTGACCCACACTACAAGATATAATTTAAGCATAAACAAAGGTGATCAAAAGACATAACATAACATAAAAACTAACACATCACAAAATTAAAGGTTCTTCTCCAAACCAAAAAAGAGAGTAAAAGGACACAAAGATAAGGAGCCAAACTCACTGAATCTCTCCCCTGTGAACTACTACTGGAGCATTTAGACCTTGAGTTTCTAGTTTAGGTCTTTTTTCCTGCTAAAGAATGAGAAAAAATAAATTCAGAGAAAAGACAAGCAAAGGTAGGAGAAATCGAATAACTTTTGATGAAGAATTTAACTGGGTATCCAGAATAATTAACAATTTACCTGTCCGAATTCTACTTCGTGAACTGAGGGATTCTTTGACAGCAGGAGGTAGGGCTTTGGCCTTTATATTGAACTGGAGATTTATAGACACAAATCCCATGAATTTTGCTTGAGATGGGTAGAAGATCATCAAATCGCGCCAAACTTGAGGGAAAAAAATCGCGCCAGATCGAAGAGATGAGGAAAGAGAGACCGGATAAAGAGGCGTATTGAGTAATACAGGTATCAGAAGTCAGATATACAATAGACGTTTATATGCGGGCCTAGCATATAAACATAGATTGGCCCAAATTCTAATATGGGATACTAAACACGGATTAGACCATAGTAGGTATCATTATAAGTTTCTTCCAGTCGACAGCCCGATATGTCCCTTGGAATAGGTTTAATTCTACCATTGACAATTGTGAATCTGTTTTGGGTTTGTATAAACTTGCTCCAGAATTCTATTTCACCATTTAGAGTTACTCCTGAAGATGAGTATAATTCATGTATAGAAGCTTATTTTCGGTTCTAGTTCTACTGAAACATATACAAAACATAAAAGAATTTGTTTCTGAGAAATAAGTGAAATTCTTAATAGTAGTGATTATCTTCAAGTGCATCGCCGGCTAAACTTATATTTGATTGATGTTTCTGATAAATTGATAAATCAACCTCTGTTAGTTTTATTTGTGATTCTTTGTACAAGAAGTAAAGGGAAGATGGTGATGTTGGTGAAGAAATGAAGAACATGGCATAGCGTTGAGAAAGAAGGAAATTTTTTTTTTTTTTTTTTTTTTTTTTTTGAGATACAGAAAGAAGGAATTAACTCCAACAAGCAAAATTTAAGTTAAATTGGACTGATTTTTAATATATATTTTAAATTAGACTTTATTTTAAAAAAATCAACATATCTTATCCATTATAATTCTAAGCACTAATGCAATTCTAACAAAATCAATTTATCATTAAAAAAAAAACTCAATTTGTCTTCTCCAATTAAATTCCAAATCCTAAATCAGCCTCAACATAATCAATTCATCATTAAAAAAACTCAATCTGTCTTCTCCAAATAAATTCAAAGCCCCAATTCAACCCCCAACAAAAATAATTCATCATAAAAACAACAACGATAACCATAATCAATATTTCTTCTCCATCTTCTTTGATTAAATTGAAATAGACCAACTCGCATTAACCAAAACCATAATTCAACCCAAAAAAGACAATTCATTATCAGAAACAACGACAATCCTTACTTTTATACACTTTTTCTGGAGTATTATTTATTACTAATGCCACAAGAACATGCGTAGCGTGTTTTCACGTTCTAGTCATATAATATTTTATCATTTACTTTAATTTTTCACTTAACACATCAACTCTAATGTATGGAGTTTTTTGTGACATAGGGTGTGTTTTTATTTAAAAAGCTGCAAATATTTTTTAATAAGACATATTCGATTATCCGATTTTACCATCTTCTCCGTAAATTGAGTCTGTTAGAATACGTTGAAATTGTTGCAAACACCTTACTTCGTTTGAATGTTATGTACCACCAGGGATTATGTGATGTGAAAATAATGTGCTGATGTCAAGTCTTCGAATGATCTCATATGTTTCTCGCACTAAAATAAAATTGTTTCGGTTATAATAAGTTTGTAGTGTGACTGTTGATCTGAGTAGTTTAAAAATTACTACTACTCTTTAAGTTTTCTTAATTTGTTAAGTTTAGCAAAAAATTTCTAAGAACAAGGATTTCTCAAGATGGATTGAAACCACAAAAATTTAGAGATAAAATTAGGAAATATTGTTGTTAGATTAGAATATAAATTACTCCCTCCATTTCAGAGAAATTGTTATATTTTGACTTTGACCGGTCAAATGTGTTTGAGTTTGACCACAAATTACTCATAAACGATAATAGTAAATAATTTAATAAAATCATATAATAAAAATTTAATTACTAAATTTTCATTATATAATTTTAATAATTTATTTATTAATATCGTTTAAGAAGAATTAACGTCAGCGATAAATGACAGAATATTAAAATGTAACAATTTTTCAGAAATGGAGGGAATAGTTGGTAATTTAGATCAGATAGGCTAGGCCCCATTAAATATGACACATATTATTTGTTGAAAAGGTGTGTAGATTTATTGATTGATTCAAGAAATAAATTTTGTAATTTGTGGCCATGGTTGCGTTATATTGGTGGATTGGAGAAAATATCTGAGATCCATTTGGAGCCACAAACTTGCTGCCAGCAATGACAAGGCATGAATGGATTGTCCAAATAGGAAATCAGTACCTGTACATTTCCAACTCGGATACAATTTATGTCACCTCAAATTCTCATTGAACAAAACATGCAAATAGTTAGAAAATATGAATAAAATTTACATACAAAAATGATCAAAAGTTAAGAATGAAATAATGAAAGGATAAATAAGGAAGTTGATCGGAATATGAATAAAATATTTATATACTAAGTATATGACTAAAATAAAAATGATATAATTAAGAAGAATACTTACTTGTTCTGATTCAACAAAGACACGAGATATTATAAAAAATTGACCTGTGGCTTTGTGGGTCTAAGCAAATTAGTTGGTTGGTTCAATATCTTCCACGAAATACCTAAACAATGTATCTCCTTATTTTGCATTTTGGTGTCTAAACTTAGCTACCATTTGCATGTAATGGCCCCCAAATATATAAAATGATATAAAAGCCATACATTAGTAAATTAATTATTAAATATGTGTTGCAAACATCAAATCAATCTTAACCCAACTTCTCAATTAAAAAACAATATAAAGTGGAAGATGAATATCATGAGTCTTAAATCTAACCATTAGTGATTGACAACATCCCTTATAAATTATTTGAAAAATAATGATTACAAAAAAAATTCATAGTCTAACATTAACGATCGATATTAGTGAGGTGTATTGTGAAAGAATTTTTCGAACAGATTGTCTACGATGGTTATGTTTACTCAAAGGTATCGACTTTCGATGGAGAATATGAAGCATCAATGACTTTTAGTTCGAGAACTTAACACATAATCCCTTTCTTTATAATTTCCTTTCTAAACTTGGTAATTTGAAGAAGATACAAGATTTTTCTCGTTTGATTCGCTGCCCTAAAACCCTCATCTAATACGATTACAAACCAAATGTGACATATTTCATTTATATCGTACAATCACAATCCCAACATAAATGACGTATTTGCAATTTTTGCATACGTTCACTTTACTCCCATACAATCTACACTACACCTCAAACCCAGTGATCAAACACAAATGTAATATTTCGTATGAAATGGATCAAGTATTATTTAAAAAAAAAACATAATGGGCTCTGCTTAACACCAACTTATGAACTCGATTAGCTTATTTTGGATAAGTATGTTGCGAAAAAACTTAAGCGGTAGCTTATAAGTGAACTGACTGATCTGATAAGATTGTTCAGGCCGTTTATTAAATGACAGACTTATTTTATATACTCACACCTCGATAAAAATCAGTTGATTTACCATCTATCTTATAAGTTACTATTCTTTTTGTCCCATAAACAAATGACACATATACCATTTATATATATATGTCCCAATACAAATGTCACATTTCTTTTTTTGGCAACAAATTTTACAACACATGTGCATTTGTTCCCACTAATATTTATATTGCACATTAATCTTTGTGCTAAAAAACAAATGTGCATTTTGTTCTGGAACGGATGGAGTACTAAGGCTCTGTTCTTCAAATTAAAATTTATCGAATCGAATCGAATGGAATGAATCGAATCAAACGAAATGGCAAAACGAATCAAGAAATTACATTTGTCCCATTTTTAATAATAATGAATACTACATCCCCCATTAATAAATTGTAGGAGACTTTTTACGGGCGATCAGATTACTTCAAATTACACGACAAAAGAATATAATAAAATTATATTATAAAAAAAATTAAGTATATTTGACTAACATAACTTTGTTTTATACTTTTTTGTGCGTAATTTATAGAGTTTGGTTTGACTTTAGTTTGGTATAACTTGTTTTTTATTTATTAAGTTTGAGAAAAAACTCAACGTATGCTTCTGAGTTTACTTCTATTGTTCTAATATCTTCCAATAAAAGAACATGTCGATTTTTTGTTAGAGATGTACTTACAAAGTATGTGAACCAGTTTGAATGGTACTCTCAGGTTCTTGTAGTTTCTTATCTTAACTCAACTTTTACGGTGGAAAAGAAGGGTAATTCGAATCGTAACTATACTTTTTTATTTCGTTGATCTACTAAAAGTCGTGTTAAAAAGAAAGAAAGAAAAAGGTTGAAAATATCTCAATTGGATAAATTTTTTTATTTTCCTCGTACAAAAAATGGGTTGTGTAAATAAATGATAAAATAATAATAATAATATGAATTTAATGAACTGAAGAGAGCTGAACTGAAGAGAACTAAACTGAAAACGAGCTGAACTGAATGAGTTTTTAGTTGAAAAGAAGAGCCTAAGTAGTAGGTGTGTGTTAGTTTGGTAAAGAGAGTGTTAAAACTTAAAACATGTGATATTTTGGGAAGGAGGTGAAAAGATATTGCAAAGTCTTGAAGGAGCAAAGTGCAATAAACGGAATAAAATAGTGTTGTTTGTCTGCCTAAAGAAGAAGGCACTAGTTGCAGAAGAGAGAAAAAGATTGGGAGACAGAGCAGAGAGACGACACGTGGAATGGACCCATTCTCAGCCACAAAAACTCACTCCACCACTAATTAGATCCTTTTGATCCTCCTACATCTTCTCGACTTTTCTATTTCCTATTTTCTCTAAAATACTAAAACCATGATTTTCCTACTTGTCATCATCTTCTTCTTTTACATTTCCATTTCTTCATATCTGTCACTAGACTGTTCCAAGATCTCTCTCTCTCTCTCTTGTATCTCTTCTCTCTTGGATTTTTTTTCCCCATTTCACACTTCTCTTGTATCAAAGTGTAGTGTGAGAGCTTAAAGCTTAAATCTTTCTTGTGTTTTTATTGTAAAGAAGTGATTTTTGAGCTAGGGGCATTTCTTTTTCTGTGATTCTTGGAAGCTATGGCTGATGCTGATTCTAAGGTATGCATTTGATTTCAGTTTCTTCTCCAAGATTCGATTTTTCCGGTTTTATCTTGTCTATTGAGCTTTATTATGCAGTATTTATCTCCAGTATTACTATGTTTTGGATTATGGCAAGTGGGAATTGATCCTAAAGGAACTAACTAAATAAGATTCTTGTTTCTTTTTCTGGTTTTATACTATGGTTATAATAGTAGTAATAATTGTCTCTTGCTTCAACTTGACGCTGAATTATGCTATGACAAAAGTAGTTGTAAATTGTGATGAACCTTGTCTCTGTTAGACGAAGCAAGTTAGAGTCTGACGAGCAAGAGGTTTTGGAAATGGTCTTGAATTTAATGTCTTTTATCTTTCAAAATGTATCCTGGACTGAATTTCGGCTTTGTCATAACTTTACATGAAGTTATGAACATACATGGATCACTTTCATGGTTCACGGTTCTAGCCCTGAGCTATTTAGATGAGATTGAAATTTCATTAGGCAAGCATACCGCAAGGTCCAAGATCGAATCCGAACATCAACTCTGCCCATATTAGGTTGTTGTCCAACCAAAGAGGTTGAAAATGAGCCAACAATTTGTGTATTTAGAAAAAGCAAAGTTTTGTAGGCTTGTTTGTCGGATGGGATAAGAAGATGATGTTCTGTATGTACTAAAAATTTAAAGGGTGAAGAGAATATAGCTTTTGGATATCATTGTTGCTTCTAAATTGGGAGCTGAACAGACTATGTTATTGTTTAACTGAATCAGGCTGCAGGCTCTGGCCAGGATGCCAGTGTTGCAGTTAATTCACAATCGCAATCTGTAGCGGCTCAATCAAAGGTCTCGGTTGTTAATGGAGATGGTGTTTTGCCTAAGGTGCCCTGCCCTTCACTTCCAAACACGTCATCATTATTTTGTCTCAGTTGACTGATTGTTCCGATTCTGTGGTTTTGTTAGGTTAGAAAGCCATACACCATTACAAAGCAGAGAGAAAGGTGGACAGAGGAAGAACATCTCAAGTTTGTTGAAGCTCTGAAGTTGTATGGCCGTGCTTGGCGCCAAATAGAAGGTAAATTTTGTATATGTTTGCTCAAAACCAGTATTTCGCCTTTGATTTACATTTACCATTTCATCCTTGTGAAGCTCTCTTATTGTGATCTTGGTGCTACACAGAACATGTAGGCACCAAGACCGCTATCCAGATCCGAAGTCATGCCCAAAAGTTCTTTGCTAAGGTATGCTATTTGTTTAGGCATCTCCGCCTCATAGAAAAGTGTGATAATGTGGCCTTAATTGCCGACCGTGTTCTAGCTATAACTTGTGCTAAATCCTCTTGCACCATTTATAATGGAGCTTTTGTAACTCTGCAGCAAATCCTTTCATTCCAACCTTAAGTAACTTTTGGTACAAAGAACTGTACAAAGTTTCTATAAACGCGAGATGATGTTGTGTAGTAGTAGTAAATAAGACAGGCAAATTTGATTCAAGTTGCATATAAGATATACTTTGTCCCTTCATTAATCTGTGGTAAAACTTTCTTCACTACAGGTCACTCGTGATACAACTGTTGATGCTGAGGGATCTCTGAATCCAATTGAGATCCCTCCTCCCCGCCCCAAGAAGAAACCTTTACATCCTTACCCACGTAAACTAGTCGACTCAGCCAATACCGAACTCAATTTTTCTCATGTGGAAAAAACTTGTCCCCTTGAAGAGTCCATTGCTGAAAGAGAGCATCTCTCCCCTACATCTGTTTTGTCTGCTACTGGTTCTGAAGCATCAGAACCTACTGTTGTTGGCGTACCTAAACCTCACGTATCACCAGCTTCATGTGCAAATGATGCACAGTCTGCCAACTTATTTGTCACAGAGAATGAAAACGAAAATGTGACTTCCAATTTTTCTCCGTTACAGGAGGATAGTTCTTATCTGCTGATGAAGTCTTCTGATAGTGAATCAAATATGGTAACGGTTTCTTCCATTTAATTCTTGGAATCTGATTTTAACTGCTTCCAGATAAAGTAACTAATATCTTTCTGGTATTTTTGTGCGATTCAGAAACTGGAACTGTTTCCTTCTCAAGAGACGGAATCTTTCATGGTTTCTCCATGTACCGAAGCAGCTCATACAAGCATTAAACTATTTGGAAAAACTGTCGTGGTAACAGATATTCCAAAACAGTGTTCAGAAGTAGCGGAAAACTCCATGTCACCAAATTATGTTGCTGTCAAGTCCGAACTTGATGACAAGCATGTTCAGGGTTTGGAATCGAGCAACTCAAATTCACAAGTTGTTTTTGGGATTCTTCCAAACAGTGCAGCTCCCAGTTGTTTACCTCAGCCTTCATTGAACCCTGCTGCATGTTATCCGTTCGGGGATATGTTCGCTTTGCCTTGGTTCACTTGGTACCAGGGCATGGCTTACCCATACACACCGTCATGGAAGGAGACATCAAGTACCCCACACTCAAATTACGGAGAAATAAAGAATGAACTTGATGGGGAAAGATCTCTGGCTGGTTCAAACAGTGGATCGGCGAATGAAGGTAACCAAAATAGTCATGCAGCTGAGTCAAAAGATCAGTCTAATTCGGGGAAGAAAGGATTTGTACCATACAAGCGTTGTTTGGCTGAGCGGGATGACAAATCATCCATATCTTTTCTGCAGGAGCGGGAGGGTCAGAGAGCTCGTGTCTGCTCATAGCATCTTTTGGTACAAACAATTCTAATTCTTGTTATCTAGTGTTCATTCTTGGTTGCTATTCCAGTATAGGAGTTTGGTCTTAGCATTTGAGCTGATACGAATGGTTCTGGAGATGAGAACCGAGAACTGTATTGGAATGACGACAACTTTCCTCTCTCACAATCAGAGGTGCCATTTGATTGAGAGATTGCTGCTGACTGAGGGAAGATGAGGACTTGAGAACCGCACAGCTGCCAATTGTGATTTACGATTCTTGCAGCGTGTTGTTCTGCTTTTCTGTTTGTATGGTAGCTGTACCACATCTAAGAGAGCTTAATTTCCTTGTAACTTCTTTTAGTTTCGTGCTGTAACCTTAAAATCTGCGACTCTGACACTCCTTTTTTGCTGCAATGAAATCCCATCTCAGTTCTCACAAGCAATCTGTTAATGGAACTTAATTCTGCTTGTGCAGTATGATGGACTCAACTTTCTGGGGAACATATGAAAGAATTATCTACTTAACTTTTTAACACTCCATTGCAACCTGGAAAAGCCCTCCAGATTCTTGGGTAAGTAAACAAGGTTCCAAGTTCAGGTCAGGAATCTGAATATGGTAACCAAGAACATGGTACATGACGGTTGTTTATTGTCAAAGTGTGATATCTCACCAAGATGCAAAACAGAGTTCAAAACAGATTTTCAAAAGAACTCTGTTTTAGAACACAGGTTAAAATAACAAAGAGCATGTACATTGTACATTGCACAGTGATACCTTCAGGCCAAGGACTAATAGTAGCAGTAAAACTGTAAAAGTACATATCTATGGAATTTAAAAAGTGCTATGCATAATTGCACATGTTCTCCTGATTCATCAACAATCCAAACATCATATTGAAGAATCAAGTTACAGACAGATGCCTGAAATGGAATTTGCCAGAGGATTACAGAGGTGATGGTACAGAACTACATGTGTATGCATTAAATTTGTCCCGTCCAAGCATAGATCATTGCCCAGCGAAAGGTAATGTAGAGTTCTGAATGTGGATGCTCAGGGCTGAATTCGAAGATATAGCCGATGTTTACGATGGGCTCCGATTGGAGTCTTGATGTAGCTGGGGTCTAGGTTTTGCAATCTCAACAAAAATTACACGTCCGTCGAGGAACTGAAAGGCAGGTAAATAAACATCAGTATCTTCCAAATGTAGCATATCCATGCAAGAACTATAACGGAATGTGAAATTCTTGGAAAACTCATGATTTTACTGAATAAGAGGAAAGACAGTATCCCTCCCACCCAAGTGTTTGGCACACTCATAATAATGTGAAGTGGATATTTTCATGTTGGTAGGAAAAAATGCACATTAATAAGTGACAAACAGTCTGTATGATACTGGACACAGAACTACGAAACAGCAAGATTACACAAACTGTCATTTCAGCAGCATTTATTATCATTTTCCATGCCAAAACACCTATCTTCAGTCAGCAACAGCCTAAAGGCAACCAGGATACATTGACAGATTGATAACTACACACATAGTTAGAAACACGAAAACAGTCATGTTAAAGCTACTGCTTCATCAGTCATGTGTGCAGATCATTAGAACCGAGCCATGTAGTTTTTCTTTCATCAATGGAATATTTTTCTTATGATCACAAACTGACAAGCTACCAGAACAGAAATATGATTGGAAACTTGGGAAGAGATTCTTTTAAATCTTAGGAAATGCGACGAGGAATTAGGAAGCAGAAATTGGTAACATAATAGAAACTCAGATAGAGCATATGAAAAGGTAGTATAAGTGACTTGAGCAGAAGAGCGAGATAACAGATGACAACCTTTCCGTGCATCCCATCAATAGCCTTCTTAGACTCTTCCTCCGTTGCATACCTTACGAATGCGAAACCCCTTGGCCTGTTCGCTATCTTGTCCATCACTAATTTGACTACAAGAACCAATGAAAGAAATAAGAATCATCCTCTTAAGTATCTACAAATTCCCAATTTCAAACCCGATCCGTTAACTAGTACTACTATAATTCATTACTGACCTTCCAAGAGGTCACCGAAGTTGTTGAATGCATTTCTCAGACCCTCTTCTGTTGTCCGAAACGACAACCCTGTGAAATACAATCAAGCTTATTGCAAGACACATGATGCCATGAACAAGACACACACTGTACAGGATATCAAAAGTCAGGACAATCAAAATATTCTCTTTTTCCCATCATTGAAATAACGAGTAATAACATTTGGGAACTGATACATACTCCCATATAACATCTTTTGTTGAAGGCATAGCAAAAATGCATTAATTGATAGCTTTAGCGACACTATAATTGCATCTATATCATCTCGCATATAAATTCCACTGGAAATCTTAAAAATTGCTACCTTTTCAACTAGGGCACCAATTCGAATATCAAATTGTCTAAACACACACACACACACACACACACTAATAACTGATAAGAATGAACAGATAGAGAAATATGCGAATTATGCTCCAGTGAAGTATAACCAGGAAAAAAAACGAAAATGGTTTAAAGAAGGAAGACTGACCACTGATATAGAGTCGGGTTGAAGGGTTGAATCGAATTCTTGGCGAAGAAGAAGAATTAGAAGATGAGGATAATGGTGAAGAAGAAGAAGAAGAAGAAGAAGAAGAAGAAGACAGGGATTGGGGTATATGCAAATGACGATATTGGGTTGTAGTAGAGCGAAGGTTGAAATGGATGGAGAGAGGTAGAAGAGAAGACAGGTGAGTATTATGTTTTCCGGCTGATTTCACCGGTAGAAGATGGTGGTTCAAGGCGGCAATCGGCATTTCTTTCCTCCTCCGCTTGCAGTTGCAATATCTGGGTAAGAAGCTCAAAGTTGCACTAAAACTCAACCAATATGAGTCGAGTTTGAGCTTATTTCTTGTGGGTCAACTTAACAATTCTATTTGACTATTTGTCACCAACATATCACACGGAGAGTATTCTGGAAGTAATTGTACCGGTTCAAAGAGTAGTTACTTATTGTATATGTTCGAACAATATTAACCGTGACGGTTCTTTTTTTTTTTTTTAATAGACATAATCATTTCATTAATGAAATCAAATGATATCCGGGTTTACAAACAAAAGAACAGAAAAGCCAAAAGCGTCTAAACCAATTAAATTTGCTAAAGAATGAGCCAACTTATTTCCACTGCATCTAACAGTGTCTTTTACTTTACTATTTATCTCTCTTTTTTTTTTTTCCTCCATATTTCCCTCTTTTATCTCTCTTTTTTTTTCTCTCCATATTTCCCTCAATTCTTTATCATTTTTCCTTCATACAACAAACAATGCATACTTTTAAAAACAGCGCTGAAAAGAAGCGAGACGAGCTTAGCGGGACGGAGTACTTCATATCAATAGCTTCCTATTTTGATTCTATTTCTTTTTGTATCTGTATGTATTTTAGGTATGTATATTTATACTCTTAGTTTATACTATAAAGAATCTGAAACACAAGATAATTTATTGATTCTGATATTCAAGTTATGTTGTTACAACTGGAATGCAAATCCTCAGCAGACATACTGCATGTCAACTATATCCTCTTTTGGCAATTTCACCTAATGGTGATGATTTTGCTCTTATAAATTTGCATCAACACTACAAACAGACCTCTAAATCAGTTCCATTCAAATGATGAATGAGTTCTTGTTACTGAAGTAACATTATTTTCTCCTGGTAAAACTGAGCTAGATCACTTGAACCATCCATAGATCTTCATCATAGCATAAAGAACAATTGACGAAGAGAGGCATAAGGAAATCCAATGGCAGAAACACGGCGGACTAGTTATTCTTGACAAATCCATCCTTTGCATTGCTGTTTGTGTTCCAGCTCCAGCCCTGTAGTTCAAATTGTGTCAGTATTAGTTATGATCGCACCACAAACATCACAGCAGTTTCGACTGTGAACAAGAGTGCTAAATCAGACTTGTTGCTTACCTTTGTTTTGAGCCTGCTTCCTCTGCAGATGCTGCTGGCAAATCTTGTGATGCTAGATGTGGTTGTCCCACAGATGCTGATGAAGCATTTTGATTTTCACGAGTCTCCTGTCGCCCTTCTGTTTTGCTTTCTTCACCCTGGATAGTTAAATTCTTGGCCTGAAAACATGGCATTTTGTTTCATATTTGTCATAAAATCTCCATGTTATATGTAGCTTGATGTTAACATACCAGTTTCCTGAACTGGAGATTGTAGAACATGTCTATGTATCGTTGCTTGGCATATTTTTGCTCTTTGTTCATCTGTCTCCAGAATCCATATACCAATCCCATATTCAGAACTTTGTTCGCGTATATCTTCCATGTATAACTGCCAGGAGAATGTATAACACACTGTCATCGCATTCCATTGAATGAAGTTTAAGTAGTGAATGTAAGTACATACCATTCGTTTATTCGCTGTAGACCTCCTTGGGAAATTTTACTCCAATACTTAGCATCCCCCTTGCACTTCTCAAAGAAACTGGCGATCTTGTTACTTGAATCTTCCCCATTGTTAGGATCAATGTGGAAACCTGAGACTCCATCAACTATGATTTCAGCAGGCCCTCCTTGATTCGTAGCAAATGTAGGCAGTCCACAATTCATTGCTTCGATAACGGTTAGGCCAAAGGCTTCATATAGAGCAGGCTGTACAAATGCTCCTTTGGTGTCTGCAATACACCGATAGAGTTCACTGTTGCGGTATCTATCAGTTTGAGCTGATATCCATCTTATATGACCCTTGAGTTTGTATTTTTCGATTAAAGCATGCATTTTCTTGATTTCAGCCATTTCTTCCCTGTCTTTCGATTTTGTTGGATCGAAGAATCCCCCAACAATAACAAGATTGACTAAGCTCTTCAGCCTCTTGTTCATCCCGTACCATTCTGTCAATCCTGTGATGTTCTTCACTGTATCAAGTCTTGCCATTGAAAAAATTATTGGTTTCTTTCTGTCTGCAAGATGTCCACTGTTGAAGACAAAGCAATAACTTGTATTCAGTTACTAGTTTGTTGTATATAGTCATAAAAACCATAAATGGTGCATTGTCATCACAATGCTAGATCATAAACTTACATGTGCTCATCATTATCATTTTTACTGAAGAGCAATTCCTCAATTGCTGGTTGAAACTTAGTAAACCGCTGGCGTTTCTCAGTGTATGGGAAATACACAGATTGATCAGCCCCTGGAGAAGCAATGTTGAACTTTGGATCGAACACGTTGATGCCTGACACCACCCTGTAAAGCCCTGGCATCGTGAATGCCACATGGCTCTCGTATTGTCCTGTCCGGTTCTTGCTGCAATGCCTATGAAATCAGTGGACTGAAAACTTTTAACATTTCATCACATCAAGCACAGTACAGGTACTAACCTTCCAGCAATTTCTTGATATGTGCTGGTTATTATGAAATCAGCAGCATTCATAGCTATCATGTCACCAGTGAATTGGCTAGAGAAGTGGTACTTTGAGTCCAGTTCCTTCCACTTCACATCTGAATCTTCATATTTGGTCTTCTCCAGAGCATGAGCAATTGTTGCCTATATCAAAGCAAGCATAAATACTTTAACGCATGCCGCATTTCATGTGAAAAACTAGGAGAGAAATACTTAATACTGACATGAGTTGCTCCAAGTTTGGTGGCCACCAGAGAAGCTACTAAGTTTCCATCTGTGTAGTTACCGATAATCAGGTCCGGTTTACCTTCCATTAGCTCAAGAATCTTTGTAGTAGAATCCTATTTGCAACATGGCAGATCAGAAAACAGGTAATACAGATAAGAATGTGTCCCTGATGCAAGAACTAAGAACTTATCATCCAAGTAATGGCCTAATAAACACATGCCTGAGAAAATCTCTCCAAGTAGGGGTATATATCGAATCGGGAGATCCATGGTCCAAGAACTCCTTCCGCCGTGTTAAATGGAATCCTCAGTATATGGCAATGTGATGTATTAGTAATAGGCTCCATTTCTTGATTACATGTGTTCCCTTTAGCATCGGGGATTAGACGTGTCACCTGTATATGCATACGTGAATCTTATGATATTCTCTAACTTTTCGAAGAAACATGTTCTGTAAACTCTGTTAGTAACCTCACCACAAGGATCTGAGGCTTCACATTCAATCCTTGCTGCTTTATTCTCAGCAAAAGTTCTTCTTCCAAAGCTTTTACTTGATCAAGAATGTAGACCACCTGTTCAAACATATATTATGTATTTCAAACTTGAATTAATGATGCTAAAAGATAATAAACTAGTATCAATGAAAGAACAAATAATCCACCTGGCCTCCGGTATCGGGTAAACCAAGAACATCAGCTTGCCCAAAGTAGCCATGAATGGAGAAAATAACAATTTTGTATATGGCAGGAAGTCTACTAAAGAACGCTTCCATGTTTGAAGGATCCGGAGCTTGAAGTATTTCCGAAAGTGTCCTCATGTTTTTCCTAACTGTCCCAGCATTATCACCCCAGCCCTTCTCAAATCCCAGATCTTTAAGCCTGGAATTTTGAACATAGTAGAAGAACTAAATTAGATACTAGTATAACACATTTTTACTCGGATTAGAAGTATATATGGATTTGGTATATTGCTTAAGCACATTATTACTTTTGCTCGAAATTCTTGTAAGGTGTTTCAGCTGGGAGTGCTGATAGGAAAACATCTGTCATTATAAGTGCTGCTTGTAGGTTGCCGACACTGTTAACACTCTCGTTGATCATTAGCTTCTGCAGATTGAATTTTCATGAGAAGCAGTAGGAAGGTATACCTTAAGCATGGTTTTCTTATTGACCGGTTTTATTCAATATGTACATTTTACCTCTCCATGTAGCTCCAGAGTCAGCAAGTAGTCAATTAATGGCTTCATACTCCCTGGATCCTTACTGAGCGTAGAAGTCATGAATTTCGACACATAGCCAAGTCCATTTCCAATTGAAGACGAAAGGGCTAGCCGTGGAGTAGAGGCATCAAATGCTCCAAAATCAATCTCCAATGAGTTATCATCCTTCGCCCTGCATTGCACACGTTAAATCATACCATCTCATTGATCATAGTTACGTTCAATCAATTAAATCATACCGTCTCATCAATTAAATTATCATTTCTTCTCATTTTGTAGAACTTACCAGTTCTCATCAAAGATCATGTCCTTAAATTTCAAGTATTCTGTTGATGTGATTATACCGACAGACAGATTATCAGCATGCACCTTGACATAGTCCCAAACACCAGGGTTATGCCTTATTGCAAAGGCAACATAGGGTGGCACGACAGCAGCTTCCTGTGCAGTTTTACTTAAATTTAACAACTCCATCTAAAGACTGTTAAAAATCGGATTATGGCATTTGTTTGTTTGAATACATATTGATCAATAACCTGTGTAGAACTCAAGATGTCACCCAGTGAACCTTCCAAAACCTTAGACCTTTCATTCTTGTCCTCGATTGTTTGCTCCATCTCTTCCTTCAACTGCTGGAACTTCATCAACCTTTTCCCAGTTCCAATAAACCTTCATAAATCACTTTCTTTCGTTAAAACTAGTCGAATTTCAAAGGCAGCAGACATCAATAGACCTTATTAAAGTCTAAAGACATATAACATGCAAAATGTTGTAACTACATAGCCTGCCTGATGAATTTAATTACCTGGCAAAACATCGCTTCATATGATACCGGCTTTGCCTCGACGCATCGGGCACCGTATCAACTGCAGCAGTTGAACGTGAAGCCATGAAATGCAAGAAAAGAGAATGGTTTAGAAAGGTAAGATGTTGTTGTGTTGTTGTGTTTGGAGAATGAAGTGGGACATGTTTGGTTATATAGGGAGTCTGCAAATGTAATTGGAATATTCTTTGGGGGTGATTGTGGAGAAGACAAAAACAGAAACTGAGATGAAGAAAAGAATTCAACCACGTTTGTTACGAACTGAATTAAAGCAAATCTCAGATTTTGCCTTTCTAGTTTATGTAGCTTCCAAAGTGGAGGGAAAGAATTTTTTGTAGCTCATGTGTTGATGATGATAGCTTCAATGGATCTATATTCTTTCTTCCCTTCCATATATTCATTTATCAACTTTCGTTTATTTTACTGTTTTATCAGGTTCCTCAACTTAAACATAATAGTACTACACACTTAGAATTTGTTTAGCATTAGCTTATCAGCAAGCTAACTTATGAGCTTGCCTAGTTAATTTGCAACTAATTATTTAGTAAACAATTTTACAAAAATCAACTAGTTTATCACCTGATCAATCAACTATCAGTTAGTTTTACTAAACATAGACTCCATAAATATTGTGACGGAAGTAAACATAAGTACATAACTTGATGGAATGGAGATACTACAATTGAACGTGGCCATTTGAAGGACATGAATTTAACGAGGGAGTAGTGTGCATGGTTAATGAAGATCCTACAAGACACCTTTAATTCAGAGAAAGGATCTTAATTTGACCTTTATGATGCCCTTGAGCATAAATAACAAGGAGGGCTTCGATTGGAGCCCAGATCCAAAATGACCACCAACTACATGGGTTTTTGATTCAAGTGGGCTTTTCTGATCCAATTACAAGAAATGTTCATGGGCTATAAGTTCAAAGAATATTACTTGATCAACTACATGGGTTTTTATCCTTTTTTTCTTTTTTCTTTGTTGAATATAACTCATCTATTCAAAGTTAAAACCAACTGAGGCATCTTTACGAGTGACACCAACGATACTTATTTGAGTCAATGGATGATGACTAATGACGGCTGGACTATGAGCTAGGGTTGATTAATGGAAAAATTCTCAAATCAGTATTGGTCGGTCTTCAGATTGACCAATTGGAACCCCACTAAATTGGATGCAAATTAAGCCAAAACCCCTAATTTTGAACAAACCAGTGTTATCAACCCCGATCGCGGCAGGCATCTAGCCCTCCACCCCTCCTCCCCCCCAAAATAAAATTTTCTAGGGTAGCGGTTGCAGGATGGCCGACACTGAAGTGGCATATATTATATAATATACACTTACAAAATATGTAGATGTAAAGTTAAAATAAGCTTACAAAAACCGAATGATAAAAATTTATAAAATTCTTCATAGAGAGTCATAAAGACAAGATAAGTCGAGAAAGTTGAGGGTAAATTGGTCATTTAGCCCCGAAATTACAAAATATGTACATGTAAGTTAAAAGGACTTGGCTAATCGTAGTACTGCGTCGCACTATTTGTACACCTTTCAAAATTGGACAAGTGGCATAATTTCAACATTAAAATTTATTTTGTTAACAATTTAAATAATTTAAACAACTTTAGAAATATTACATAAATTTACAAAATCCATGCCTCTTAAATAATTAATTTACATGTTAAACCAAAAAAATAATCTTTCTTCTCCAAAATTTCCCACCACCACCATCGCTGCCAGCCAGTCAACGGAACTCCGGCAAACAAGCTTTTTCCCTGACAAAATCCGGCTACCATGAGAAGCGAGTTTCGAGATTCCACCTTCCACGTGGAAGCTAGCTCGAGTGATCTTCCACCATTGGAAGCTCACTTGAGCTTCCTGCAGATCTCGAAGCTCTGTCGAGCTTCCAGATCTGGAAACTCGAAAAGAGCTTCCATGGTGGAAGCTTTTTCGAGCTATTGAGCTCCGGTGAAGTGGTCAGAACTTCACCAGTGCTCCGGTCTTCTTTATTTATTTTTAACTAAATTTCTTTTTGAATGTAAAATGGGTGTTTTGTTAATTTTTTATTCATGTGAGGCTAATTTTGGATTGTTTTGGGTATATTTTGTAAAGTCTAAGAACTAAAGAGTGTAAATAATTGACCAATATAATTTTTTTTTAATATTATGCGACTTAGTGCGACCTCATTATGCGACAATGCGACGCCTAGTCGCATTAATAAAAAATGAAGGGTTGAGATCAAATCTAGAGATGATCTAGTGGTCTAGATCGTAGTACTAACATTAGTACAATGCGACAGAACTAAAGTTGGCTTACAAAAGTTGAATGATAAAAAGTCATAAAATTCTTCATAGAGAGTCGTAAAGACAAGAAAGTTGAGGGTAAATTGGTCATTTACCCCCAAAATTCACTATCGGGATTTGCAGGGATCTCGGTCAGCAGGAAATCACCAGGATCGTCCAGTATGTTATTCAACCCCGGGATAGAGGTATCTATTCCATGCAGGTCTGAAAATGCTCCAGGAAAGCGTGATCACTCGGGATCTCGCCGGAATTGACAAAAAACTAGTAATAATAATTGCCAGCAATGTATATATTAACAACAAAACTACTCCAAATAAAACCTCATACAAAGAGGTGCAGAACCAAATTCTGTATAGCCATAACATCCTGGCTTGGCTGTCACAATTCACAAATTCACAAAGCAGTTGAATTAATCTAAGTACATTTAAATGATCAGAGATATATGATCATTAGAATGCAATGTAAAAACTTGAATACCCTTTCACAAACTTTTGGGAAATTTCCCAATTGAACACTATGTAGTAATCAATGTATTACTTTTAAGTTATTAACTCCTTAATTCCATATCTTATTTGATCAGGTAAATGCCACATGAGACATTTCCTCAGCACCCCATGCATCATCTGTGATGAACTGCATCCAAGACTCATCCTTATCTTCTTTATCCTCCTCCATGTATATGTTGGAAGATGATGCTAATGGAAAGTCGGGCGACATTGTCTCGTGCTCGCCTGTTGCAAATCCTTGCGTATACTCCAGCAACGGGATGTTGCTCGATTGACCTTGCTCTTCCACCTCAGAGCAGATACCATTTTTTTTGAAAACGCGACACAACGCGTATGAGTCCTGCCACCAAAAGATGTTAGTAATCAGTTAGCATTGTTTGTTATGGAGGAAAAGCTTGATGCTTCATACAAAAAGGCTGGTTCTTGACAATTGTTGGTGAAGAATAAGGGTTGTAGGATTCAGTCTGATACACATATCAGGCAATGGTTAGATTAAAGTCATGACAAAAGAAAGTAGAATATATATAAGTAGCAAGCATAAGAAAATTTCTGGAAAAGCTTAGTGTTTCTGTTGTTGCAAGGACACTACATCTTTCTCTGTATCTCTTGTAGGGAAATTCAATCTTGCCCCTCAATGTTCACGGTGGATCCCACTGTAATAGTCTATTATCCCTAGTGTATGATATACCAATTGACTATATGAGTGCGGTTTAAAAGAAAATAAAAAGATTTACGAGATAATGTGTAAGGAGCAAGTCCTGTAGATCACCTGATTTTCCTAAATAATATGAAAATTAACACAATTGGGCAGGGGGGGCAATGGATTTGGCTTATTCAGGTATAAACATGTAGAAGAATAAAGTGCAAAAGTAGCCGACACCTTGTGTTATCAAAATGAAAGTGAAGAGAAGCATGACTTTTTAGCTAGGTCCATGAAAATGAAAATGAATTCTTTAAGAATCTGTGATCTAAGATCAGGATTTCTGACACTTATAAAATCATATGATATGAAAACAAAACAGTTGATGATTGGGTGATAGGGATATAATTGAGATTCAGTCACAGTGAAGAGTTCTACTTTTGTCTCATTCTTGAAAGACAAAGTGAAGCTAGCTGAACTTTGTCACTCAAGAGATCTATAAGGTCTATGTATGCAAGTAAAGAATAAATATATATATCACATCACTTGTTAATTCCCTTTTTTGATAAATTATAATGTTGTTAAGACATTATAATATGCATATGATTAGTAAATTAAGCATCATTTGGAGATCTAGTGCTTTATATAGTTAAAGTGACAAAAATTCAAGACTTCCCATGCATCCCATGCACTTGACGTTCCATATATATACTCCCATCAACATTTATATATATAGATATACCCTATATATATAATTCAAATGATTTTAATTTGTTTGTTTGAAACTATTCAAAATGCACAAATGGTTTTGTTAGAATTGGGACCCTGATGGAAATAGGACTTTTTACCTTGAATAAAGATTAAAGATAACAATGGCACATGTTAACTTAAGCATCTTGCTTTTTATCTACATCTTTAACAGGAGTAAAAAGAGATGATGAAAAAATTGGAGAGCTAGCTAGGTAAGTGCTTTTTTACCTGGAAATCTGTGCTTAAGTCTAATTTGTCAAATGGTGAATCTGTCTTTATATTGATATATACATAGAAATGACTCAACTATCACATAAAAGGACTTGTAAGAGAATAGAGTATTTCGTATCATCATTGAACATACACATGGTATTTTCAAGGGGCGTGGGATAGTTACCGCGTACCCATTAATTAGATTACAGTGTTTAATTTACAAAAAGAAATATCATTGCTGAAAACAAGGAAAAGTCAGACCATTATAGACCTCTCAAATTACTTAACTTTCTAGTCTAGTATAATTAATAATATTCATTTCATTACTAAATAGAGTATTATTAGACTTTAGATTTTCTATTAAAAATGTGTGACAGTGTTGATCCCGCCATTAATTGATCACATTTTCCCTCAGAATGGTGAATTCAAAAACCATATAAAAGCCATGCCATTTTCCACAAAGCAGATTCTTACAAATAATGGATTTTATATATTTACTCAATAAGGTAAAAGGAGAAAAAAGAAAAGCTTTCTCCTTCAGAAGATGACATAAATAAATTTGAACCATTTTTTCCTTAATATGTATAACAAGTTTAATAAATTAATTATTTATGATTTTCATCTATAAATGTGAATTTGAATAAGTGCAATCCAGGTGCAATTTAATAAATTGTGCAGATCCGCAGTGCAGTTAAAATCATGTAATGAGTTAAAAAATTATGAATAGACATAGTGATAATGTCAGAGCAGAAATTGTAATGCCGAATAGATTTTCCTTATTATTCAAACTGTAATTAATTCTATACCTGGATACCAGAAGTATCCTCACATTCCTTATCATCAAGCCTGTACTCATGCATCACCCAGTCCGTCCTGATTCCCTGTGGCGCGCGCCCCCTGTAGTACACCAGTGTCTTTTTCATCCCAATTGCTCGGTTCTGGCTGTTCACACGCCTATCTTTCCCCGTCGATTTCCAGTACCCAGCTCGAGTGGCCCTGTTTGTCCTGAAACCATTTGGGTACTTACGGTCCCTTGGGCCGAAAAAGTACCACTCAGGATCCCTGCTTGGCAGGAATGATTTCTCTACAAAATTCAATTCAAAAAAAAAAAAGAAAGAAAGTAAAGAAAGATTATATCTAAATTCCCAATAAAATTTGAAAAACCGGCTTTTAAAATGTGATTTAGTGCATCAGATGTGCAATGTATCATGAACAGTATATCATTAATGCACTAGTTCTTAGTATGGAATTTCTGGTAAATTAATGAATCAAGAAACTGCATTGTTTTTTAGATCATACAAATATACAATGATACATAGTATATACAACTAACCTGCCAATTCCCAAGGCTCACATTTGTAAAGATCAACTTCAGGAATAATGTCCAATTCGATTTCCAAGCCATGGATTTTCCTCTTGAGGTAATAATTGACAAGCTCTTCATCGGTGGGATGGAACCGGAAACCTGGGGGCAATCCAACCGGAGCCATGATGATTCGATCGTCTGAAGAATCAAGAAGAGACACTAGGTCTATGTATGTGTGTGTGTGAGTAGTGAGGATCAGTAATGAAGTGTGTGAGGTAGCTAGTGTATATATAAAGGAAATCAAAGTCCCTTGTCTTTGAGTCAGTTTTCACTTTTTTTCTCTTTTCAAGATTCTCAGAAACGTTTCTTGCAAGTTCTATAGATCTGTCATCACCTTATAATCACATAAACTAAAACAGCCTGCCTTCCAATTTTTGCTACATTATTGTTTTAAGCTCGTGACTTGAAGGTTTAAAGCAAGATTTGTTATGTCCTGCCATGGTCATATCTCATATACTATCTGTAGGATGTCTAAATTTTACACGTATCGTTCAGATGATCGATATATGATTCATATGCTCTTTCCTAAATTTTAGAATGACGTATTATTTCTTTTGTTAGAAATATTAAAGCAAGTACAGACCTCGACTTGTTATAATTTTGTTAGAAATAAAGGTCAAGATTTCATATATAATCGATATAATCGTCAAATCGACAAGTCTTTAGTATGTATTAAAGTAACTAGAATAGCGACACACGCTACGCGGGTGAAGCGTCTTCTGGATTTATAATTGTATGTTTTGCTACTCGTAGCTTATTCCGGATCTACACTACGTGTTTACACAATTCTCTCTCATGTAGCCCCTAACTCGTTTTGTTTTACGTTTTCATATTTTTAAAATATTTAATTGTAAAGAACCTCCATTAAGGAATTCAAGTAATGTTATTAATTGTATCTATATATATGTTAAATGTTTGAGAAGTTGGAATGGCATGCTCCGAGCCTTGTGTTGTCTGATTTGCATAAAGACAATTATTATATTTTCTAGAATATGTCTACAATATCTATAACAAATCAACCACATTTTTTTTGAAACGGCTAAAATTTATTGAACATCAAAAGAGTTTACACGAGCATAATAAGGTGTGCGCGGTTTACATCTCCATACCTCCGAACTTTTAATCCAACACCTTCTATTTCAAAACGAAGAAGCATTATTAAGATGGGTGAGGCCCATGGACTACAATTATGACACTCCCAAATACATGCAGTCCACTAAACCTTCTAAGTAATATATAATAATATGTCCAAGTCGAAATCCAAAATAACGACTTCTCTTCCAGAATGAAACCAGTACAAGCTCTTTCATTTCATTGCCCCATTTATTTATTTATTTATTCTCAAACTATTATTTCTGCCACGGTGCCACCGCACTCAACCACACCACAACACTCGAACGACTTTCTCCACCAGTCGACCGCCTTATCTCTCCATCTGCCTCATTCACCCACAATTTCCTATCTAATCGTCCAAGAAGAAACTGAACAAGAAGAAATTCTGGTGGAGGTGGTCACATCATCTCCTCCGCCACAATGCTTTGTTCGCGCCCAGGGGCGGATGTGTGTAGTACCAGGGTAGGACACGTGCCATACCAAAAAAAAAAAATTATATTATCTATATTTACAATTTTTCTGAATTTGCACTACCCTTCATTTAGCCCAAACTTTTAGTAGGCCCAAGCCTCACTTCCTCAGCCCATTGCCAGCTTATTCCTGGGCACAACCATCTTGATTCTTGCGCATAGAGACAACGGCTGAAACTTGCTTTCTTCTTCTTCTGGTTATCTCCTGCTGCGCACACAAGACGACTTGCACCCTAGGAGATTTAGAATCCTGGCTCCGCCCCTGTTCGTGCCTCTCTCTCATTTTTTCCATCTTTTTGGTTGAAATGAAGGTCAAAATTTCATATATAATCGTTAAATAGACATGTCTTTTCAAGTAAAGTAACGCGTTATTGCGAGAATAGTTGAATCTGCGTATGTTAATTTATCAATTTTACCATTACACGAAACTTTAATGTAATCGTTGAATTGAAATATGTCCCAACTAATTGATACACAAGTTTTAGAATTGTGTTTTATTTCTTTTCTTCGTGTGATAAAACAAGTAAAGACTTCACTTTGTTATACTTTTGCTAGAAATAAAGTCAAAATTTTATGTGTAATTGTTAAATCGACATGTCTTTATCAATTAATAAAGTGTTATTTCAAGCATAGTTAAATCAACATATATTAAATTAGTAATTTTAGAATTGTGTTTTTATGTCCTTTGTGAGTATGTAAAAGCAATATAGCATACTATATAGATTTCTCCTTGTTATAACTTGCTAAAAATAGGTTTTATTTCATGTATAATTGTTAAATCGGCATGTCTTTATCAAGTAAAGTAACAAATTATTGCGTGTAAAGTTCATGTAATCGTTGAAACGACATATGTTAATGTATTCATTAAAGTAATATACTATTAATTTATTGCGTGAAACTTTCATGTAATCGTTGAATTGAAATGTCCTAATTTTTACACTTTCATAAATTTTACAATTGCGTATTATTTCGCCTGTCAATGTGAAAAGGCAAACAAAGACTTCCGCTTATTATAACTTTCTTTGCTTGTAAAAAGGTCAAAATTTCATGTGTAATCGTTAAATTTTCATGTCTTTGTAAATTAAAGTAATGCGCTATCGCGTGTAAAGTTCATGTAATCGTTGAATTGAAATATGTTAATGTATTCATTAAAGCAACCTACTATTTACTGCGTGAAACTTTCATGATATTGTTGAATTACAAACTTTTGCTATAGAGCATATCTCGGATAGATCAATTCAACATTACATATTTACGTACAAACATCGTATGTTTAACTTCAAACATCTGTGATAATAAATTTGCATTTCTTTGTAGCTATTTTTTTCCTTTTAAAGAGAGGTGTCACCTACCTATTAGTAGAAAGAGATTAAAATGCAGATACCTCTTCGTCTAGTATGTCTTAACTAAGAGTTAAGCCAAGATTTAGAGGCAGAGCTGCATCTAAGAGGAAGGGAACACTCTCTAGCTTGAGCAAAATGTTCAACTACTAGTGAGTGATATTTGTAGCTATACATACAATGTTTTGTGGCAAAATATGTAATGTTTGATTTGGTCTCCCAATAGACCGTCTGCCGCAAAAGTTACTCTCGTTGAATTGAAATATGTCCTAATTTATACGCTATTTCATAAATTTTAGAATTGTGTATTATTTCTACTGTCAATGTGAAAAAGCCAAGCAAAGACCTTCTCTTAATATGACTTTGCTTAAAAAAAGTCAAAATTTCATGTATAATCGTTTAATCGGCATGTCTTTATCAATTAAAGTAACACGTTATTGCATGTTATAAAGTTCATGTAACCTTTGAATTAACACATTCATGATAAATTGTCCAATAAAGTCCTATTATTTATATGGAACCTTGTAATCGTTGAATTGAAATATGTACCAAGTAATTATACGCTTTCTAATAAATGTTAGAACTGCATGTTATTTCTTTTTGGAGTGTTTGAAAAGGCAACATTACCCTTGTTATAACTTTGGTAGGAAAAGAGTTCAAAATTTCATGTATAAATCGTTAAATTGGCATGTCTTTATCAATTCGAGTGGGTAAAATTCATTTTTGGTATTCCAGTGTGAGACATTTTCAATTTTGGTACTTCTGAGTGGTCACGTCCAATTGAAGCAAAACTTTAATTATATGATTTAATTGAACATTTTATGTTTGCGGTTTATGATGAAATCGTAGTCAAAGTTCAAAAATGTTAACTGCGAAAAGTCAAAGTGGAACATTTGATCTGTGACGAAGGGAGTATTAACTAATTACAATTAAGGTACTAAATGTAAATTAGAAGGTGTGTGCCAATCGGTCCAAAATTACAATATCATAACCCTAATTTCATGTGAATTTGATCAAATGAATGTCAATTGAGACAAAACTAATGAAAACATCGTAAAACTTAAAAAGAATATGACAATGAAGAATTTGACGAGTGTGGGTGGGACGAAGTCCACAATGTTTCGCAAACGACAAATTTTTCATGTCTATCTTATGGCATTTGACATTAGCTCGCGAGTGAATGTCACATCCTGCCTCTAAATGCAATTAGTACCTTAATGATAAATAGTCATTGATATTTAGTACCTCAATTGGACACAACCACTCTGTAGTACCAAAAATGAATTTTACCCCAGTTCGAGTAGCGTAAATATCATGAAATCGTTGAATCAACATTCTCTAGTATACAGAGAGTTTATCTTCTAAAGCACTGTTTAGCAAAACTAGCTGATAAGCTAACTGGTAGCTGATAAGCTAATTGATATATATAAAATTGTTTAGTAAATTAATTAGTTGATTTGTTAAATATGGTATGTAAAAACAAATCAGCTAGTTTATTTTTTTTATAAGATTCTGAACAAGCTTATTAAATCAATTAGCTTATCAGCTACTAGTCTGGCATTTACGTATCAGGTTTATTAAAAAAAAAAGTTTATCAAACTTATAAGTTAGCTGATAAGCTTTTGCTAAAAAGTTATAATTCTCAGCCTGGACAAGAACGGCTACAGATCCTCTATTTATCTTTCTCCTCTGCCTTTGCTATAAATCGTGATGGGCCTTTTGGATTAAGAAAAGTATTGGGTTATTGAGTTCAAAACATGTATTGGGCCTTTTTCAAAGCCTAAATTATTGCCCTGGCAAATTGGGTCTCCTTCAAATTGGAATCATGCTTCCTTACAAGATTATTGCATGCAGAAAGGAAATCAATTATTACTTCACCCCGGTAGAAGCTTACCGTTTCTTATTTGGTGAGAAAAATAAGGTAATACTCCCTCCATTGAAATTGTTACATTTTGACTTTGACCGGTCAACTGTCTTCGAGTTTGAACACAAATTACTTATAAACCATAATAGTAAATAATTTAATAAAATCATATAATAAAAATTTAATTACTAAATTTTCATTATATAATTTTAATAATTTATTTATTAATATCGCTTAAGAGTAAATTGTGATCAAATGCAGAGACAGTTGACCGCAGAATAGTAAAACGTAACACTTTTTTTGAAATGGAGGGAGTACTACTTTTGAATTAAAATAATGGTGTAGAATTTAAATTTTATGTTAATTTTACCTTTTGAATTATATTTTATGACTGAATACGCGTGTCGCGTGACAAGCGATTTATATAACCTGATGATACTATGGAATGGAATTTTTACATTGATGTGCTCTTGATGTAAATTAGTGCTAAGATGTCAACTCCTAACTTTAACAAAACATATTAATGTCAAATTCGTGCTACATTTTATGTTTGTTCACCTGAGAAGTTGATTTATGCTCAACTCGATAATGCATGTAAATCTCGTTATCTTAGTAAATGTATATGTAATCTAGTTATGCGCGACGTGAATAGAGATAAATCTGTAGGCAAGGCCAAGAATCTTCCACATAAATCTATAGTTGCATACACGCAGATGAAAATTTCCGCATCTATGTTGATTAGTGACTTCTCATTTAACATGTCAATCATCTTGTAACAACACATTAAAACACTATAGAACAAGACCGATATGCGTGAGAGTGCAACAAGTTTGTACAATGTGCCATCAGTTTATCTAGTACTAAAATTTATACACAGTGGGAGAGAGTAATTACTTCTTGTTGGGTATACATGAGATATACTATGAAACTCAAAGCTTGTGTAATTATCATAGCATTTCACTGTGTCCTGCAGCTAGCAAGAACATATAGACCACCATTGATCTGCAGGGTTAACACGACTCCTTAATTCACAGGTTTGTGTTCATCAGACAGCTTAATGAGAAGGGACTAAGCAACACGGATGCGAAAACTTTCATCTGTCTGTAGGCAAACTCTTCCCCTAAGGATTAACTTATTTTAGAACATATGAAAGGAAGCATATATGATCATGTTTCAGACAAGTGGATGAAAAGTTGGGAACATGCAAACAATCAAATTTCTTATTTTAGCCCAACAGAAGGGAGAAGCTATGTTTCAAATCAAAGTGTCTCAAATAACTAAAATAAATACATAGGAAATCAAGAACATTAGTGAATTGAGAATCATGTTCAACAAGATAAATACTTTATGAGTGCCAAAGCAAGAGTTATATCCTAACTCTAAACTCTAAAAAGAAAATACAATTATCACCAGTACTTGGACTTGTATACTTGAAAGTAGTGATGTCTAATGATTAACTTATTTACAATATGAGACAGCCTACGTTGATGGCTAGCTTTAGGATACATGACATGGAATAGATACATATGTTCAGACAAGCAAATTAAAATTTGAATATAGACAGCCTACGTTGATGTTGTTCACAGGAAGAATTCGATAAAAAATGGAGGAGAGAATGAAAATATTGGATTCCATTGACTGGAAGGACTCGATCGAATGGAAAAGAAATTGAAGGAGATCTACAAGTGAGAGACTGGAAGAATAGGCCAAATGAACTGGTCGCTTTTTCTCCACGCACCAAGATTGGCTTATTATTATACTTTAAAAAGTTAAAGTGAGAATTTTCAAAATATGGAAACGGAGAGTTTTTAATCTGAATGTCAATAATATAATGACAAAATGAAAAGTTTCAGGCCGTGGAGAAGGAGTACTACTATAAACTAATTTTATATGCTCTAAACATTCGAAGGATGCTTTTAAAGAGCTTGTCCACAATTCGCACAAGAGATTTATATTTATGAAATTAAAACTCACCTGTATTTATTGTTTTGCATTTTAGTACGAACTATACATGTATCTTAGTTCGTCGAAATAAAAATAATGCACTCCATCTTTTGTATTCCAAGTTTTCCTGGTTGATAATTAGATTATGAACGTTCTGCACATGATATATATATATATACCAAATTAATGAATATATATATATTATCCCATCACTAAAAGGACTAAAAGTAGAAAAAAGCATTTTCCTGATTTATATATTGAGATAAAAAGCGAAAAGTACATGCCAAAATGATTAGTTTTACAACTTCATGCAAAAATTTATGGAATAATTAAATATGTGGATTTCCCAGATATTCTTATTCATGGTTCCAGATTATTACGCTACGCAAGCATTCATCTTTCCCTAGCTTATTCTTTCATAAGACTTCATCAAAGTTTGCGATTAAAATCAGTTGGATAGTCTGTGCTGGTTTAATTGTTTCGGCTACGTTAATCGAAAACACTAATTAGCAAGTAATTAATAACCTCATGATATGATAATACCAAGTATATAATTATCTAGTATCAACTCATTTTTTAAAACAACGTCTAAGTTGATTTCACAAGTGTATAATCTAAAAAAATCAATTATTTTTTAAAACAATAAATTATCTGGAATTATGCGTTCACAACAGAAATATGATCTAAGTGGGCATTATCATGAAAAAGTGGCATGAAATCACAAACAGGTGGGAAATTTTAAGGGACCAATGTCTTGCGACCAATTTTGGCAAACTCGATGGGTTGCTTTTGTTAATAATGTCACGTAGAAATTGCTTTCTACAAATCAAGAAAAGATTGTCATTTTAAGCCAATTCTATGGTCACATCACATTGTATATTTTTGGCTCATCAAATTGCGGAGTACATCATGTTCAACCTGAAATTATCTAAATGTCCAACTTCGAGCATAGTAATAGAATCACATCTTATCTAACAACTCGAGTTTCTATAAAATACGGTGACATGTAAGATAACCCTGTTTGTTTGAAGTCAGATAATTATGTAGTTAATCTATTTTTCAATGTTTGTTGCATCACTGTTATGATTATGAACAAGTAGAGTCTAGAGAGCACGTTTATCATCCAAAACTTTCGTTCATTAAACGCTACTCCCTTAGTATGGTGCCAAACCTATATATTTAATCTTTCAAAACGTTTTATTCCTATGCTTGTTTACCGACTCTGTTAAAGTCCTTACCTCGATTAGCATTCATTTCATTATTTCGACTGTTCGTAGACGGACTTCATATTGACCTTTCCTAACGGACACTCAACAGTTTCCTAAACATAACATGTTCAACGTAGTTCTAAAACATATTCCGAAAACGAGACTTTAACACTCAGATGTTATTATGTGCAAGAATCATACCCAGTCTGTCAATTGTAGTGCCCCACTGTCCAGGTCTTTAAGACTATAGCTAGCCTCTTTATTCCCACACTGGACCACAAATAGTGAAATAGATAGTACATGTACTACTTCAACTGATGAGTAGATATCCAAGAAAAGGCACATGGAGCTTCCAAATACTCAAAGTATCCATTAAGTTCAACAACAGAAGTCAATACCCGAACCATACACCAGTAGTTCATGCTGTGTCTACTAAGCCTAACTATAATAGACATATTCAAGAAAAACCGACATCGACACAGCTTGAAAACGACGAGCATGGTGCGTTCTTGACTCCCATTTTGACCCAAACACGACCCCATAAAAAAACTAGAAAAGAAAAACGAAAACACTAAAATTAATGAAAAAGGAAAAGTTGTTGTGAAATGTAATGAGGCTTGGCAGCAAAAACAGCAGTAGCAGTAGCAGGAGCATATGCATGCAGCAATAAGTCAGCTTCAGATATTGATGACAGGTATAAGGACGCATTCATATTCTCCAACTAACCAAAGATCATATCTTATCATTGCCAGTTTGCCACTACTCCATGATATTTGCAACAGAAGGCCTTCAAAATATTAGGTTCTTCTCGTCCATCCTCGTATTAAGTGATATTGTAGCATCGGGGTGAGGTGAGAGCAGTGCGGCTTTAATTTGGCGCACGGTGCTGCCGATAAGTTCATTGACAGTATTTACTGATTCAGGGGCCATTCTTGCTGTTGGCGAATTGCTTACTAGTATCTGAAAAACGACGGTTATTAGTGAACCGGAGGACCTGTTGAGGTTTGAGCTGGTTGAGGCCCCGCCACTGGTGCCTATGGATTGGTCAGGTTGTCCATCGGGAGAAATTGCAAATCCAGATGGGAGGAGGGGGATGTAAGAAGTGTCTTCACCACTCACTGCTATGTTGATTTCTGGTAGACCAACAGGGCAGTATACGACTAGTGAGCCAGATGAGTCAATGCAGCTTTCTTGGAGGATCAACATGTTGTTTTGACCGGGATTCGAGGCCTGATTTGAGAATCCAGAGTTGTTAGGCATGTCAAAATATGCACACTACTATGTTATCTGTTTAACAAGAATATTCACTGAAGTTCATGTTCTAGAATCTAGAAAGAAGAAGCAGAGCATATACGGGCATCTAGATCATTTTACCTGGAGGATGGATATGGAATTCCCTGGATGTGAGCCATTTGAAATATGAGTAATCCTCTCAACTGGATTTTGATGTGAGAGAACATCCCACTACAATTCAACATGAAGAAATCAACAAACCAAACGACTATAATGCAAGTTCCCGATGCTTGAAATACTAAATCACTAGACTGTTATTTAAACAGAATTTAAAAGGCACAGTTTAATGGTGTATTCACCTGAGGTCGAGTCCTTTCGTCCCTTAAGAAACTGAAGACATTTTCTGGAGTAACCGGTAGCCAGATTGTAGTAGCTGCACTGAGCACTACACCTTTAGGCTGGCCAGGATCAGTGGTCCTGCGAAGCGTTGCACGGACTTCAAATTCGTCAAGTCCTGAAACTGTGGTCCACTGCTGTCCACCGGATGGAGTAATGCTTGTGCAGAAATGATTCACCAGTCTCTGAGAAAGTTTCATCATGCTTCTTTTGCCTTCTGGTGATGGAAGAAACACTGTCAAGGGCACGAATTTTGTCAAAATCGGATGGCAAAGGAGAAAGTAATCATCAAGAAACAGAGGAACAGATAAAAGTCATTGAAGTATTACCCCCTCCAAGTTCAGGATTTAAATTCTCAGCACCGGCAAAACTAGTAAATCTTTCACTCATCCGTTGGAGAGTAGAAATCCATCTTTCAGCTCCGAAAGCTGATCCACTGTGAACAAGATTTCTGTAAAGCCTGTCAACCGGGGTTCTATCTTCTACTTCCCAATGTTCCACCCAAGTGACCTGGAACAGGTACAAGTTCAATAACAAATTCAAGTAAGATATAACACACGTCGACAAATTCAGCAATGCATTACTTGAATGTATATAACAACCTTAGAGTGACCATTAGGCATATCTTGTATCAAGCATCCAGAAGGAAGCCTGTGTGCTTTTGATGAAGAAGATAGTTGGCTATCTTGGTGTGAAATATCGTAAGAAACATCAACAATAGCCCAGGAGCCCTGATCAACTTGGCGGCAGAAACGTAGGAAACATAATGGTCTAGTTGGCACCAGCGGTGAAAGCACCTGCAGTTCTTCATACATCTACAACAAACAATGAACCGCATAAATACACCCATTGATACATAAACCACTCGTAATTAACTACAATCCATTCTCATTACCAATTGCAAAGTTCCACTTTGGATTCCTAACATGCCAGATGATGATACAATATCGATAGTCCTTGCCCTCGAGACAATTGTTGGAAACAATTCCACCCACTTATTCTGGAAAAATATTTAAACGACAAATCAGTCCACCAATATTATTAAAAAAATGCCAAAAATCACAATAGGGAGGTGTGAATACTAACAGCATCCATAAACATGTCGACTAATGCTAAACTGTTCATGATCATGACACCTGAATCTCGAGAAGCTTCAATCCTAACATTGGGATTTCTCGCGTGACGTCCTGGGAAAACACTCTCGTATGTCTCTAGACTGAGAATTTCCCTTCCATCAGCTTTAGACCTCATCCACAATGGCTCATTGGTTTGCAAGAGCCTAATCAATTCGTCCATGGCATTGGCCGCCATTTCAGCCATGATAGGTCTATCTATATCCGAAATGATTATTTCAGGCAAAGCAGAAGTTGGAACCATGCTGGATGAACTTCCAGGAATAAGATCAAGATCAAGTGAGGGACCATGAAGTCCATGGCCCCCATAAGTACTCGCCATAGATAAATCCAAGGAGGATATGTTGAAAGGTTGCACCGGTGCAAGTTGCGAAATAGGCCTCCCTATGTACTTGGCTGCAATGCTGGAAACTCTGTCCAGCTGGTGCAATTACAAAAACAAACATAAAGGACGACAATGAGGATTGATCAATTCAAAACGTGACAAAATCAATCAAGCTTGCGTGTTTAACTGAAATCACCTCTTCTCTCAAATGTGAATTCTCAATTCGGAGTTTATGCTCATCGAAGTAAGAATCCTCGGTAACGGGAGGACCTCCACAAGAGGGGCAGATCACATTCTTGAGAGCCTCTCTAATTGCAATGTTTTCACATCTAATCTTATCATTTTCTGCTCTCAAAGCACAATTATCTGCTCTTTCATGTTGTGCCTAAAACATTCATAGCATTGCAAATCACAAATAAATGAATAATATTCCAATCAATGATGGCATAGTAGAAACAGGCAAATACATACATACACCATCTTAAAAAAAACAAAAACAAAACCAAAGCTCCAGTTTCCAAGAAAAAGTACCTTCATTTGAGTTCTTCTATTCTGAAACCAGAATTTGATCTGGCGAGGATGCAATCCCAACTCTCTACTCAGCTGAGTTCTCATCTTTTCATCCGGATGAGGACACTCTTTAAATGTCCTAAACACACACAAAGACAAACAAAGCCTCAACATCATCAAAAAGAAGCAATTTTTCTCAACAACAAACAGACTTTCTATTAAAAAAAAATCAGAAACGACAAACTTTCTTCTCTTTATAAATCCATTGGGTGCACAGAAAGATTGAATCTTGGCATCTGAATATGTGCATGGAGTAGAAAGATTGAATCTTTACACAAAAAGGGGCAAAATGCTTACATTTCAAGACGCTGAATTTGGTGAGCCGTATGGCGATGATAACGCTTCTTCTTCTTGTTCCGGTCAGAGCCCTCAAAAGGGTCTCCAGCGCTTGAGCTACCAGCTCCTCCACCGCCGATAAACTCCATATCTCAGTGAGTCTGGTTTAGAAAGATCTTGTTTTTATATCACTGAAAACAATAGTGAGAGGAGAATAAATATAAATAGCAGTAGTAGTAGTAGTATTAGCAGTAAGAATAATAGTAGGAGTGGTGAGTTGAAGAAAGTGGTGTGGCTGATTAGAAGCGATTTCCATAATCCAACTGTCGAGTAATAAATTCTGCTTACTGTCAAGATGGAAAGGAAGAGAAGAAAACAAAACCGATGGGTATGAAATTTAATGATTTATGGTTTGAAAAGACAAAAAGAAGAAGAAGAAGAAGAAGAAGAGGGAGAGGGTAATTTTGAAATGGAAAGTGGGATTATTGAATGGGTTTAGCATTAGTCAAGGCATGAAGGGAGATAGATAGATGTAACGGCTCTGTTGAAATTTGCAGGTGAGTTGCAGAGGTAAATGGAAATGAAGAGGAAATCTTGGAAGGTGGTGTAGGCTGGTGAGAAAGGTGGGGAGTAATTAAGAACAAGAGGGGAAGTAGTAGTAAAGGATATATTGGTAGTAGAGCCACTATCCAAGCCTAGTACAAACATTATGGCTCCTTTATTTATTCCGTCCGACCCGATCAAATGTCACATATAGTTTTGTACGCGGTGATCAAATAATAAGTAAAATAGTTGGGGATAAAATGAAATTGTAGCGTGAGAAACTCTTAATTCAAGTGAGAATTTGTTAGTGAACATGGATGTGTAATTCGTCAAAATTGAAAATGTGACATTTATATTAAAACATAGTATGTAAATGAAATGATTACTTTTTGGAGTTGCGAAATGGCAAAATTTGGTTGATGTTGTGACATTTATTCATACACAATTTATACCCTAGGAATAACTTTACTACCATCTACTTGTATTGAAGTATTGGACATTTTACATGATATCAAAATAAATTTGTCAATCCAAAGCAGCAATATCGTACTTACGAGTCGTGTGTTATAAAGTGATTGGTAAACGCTTCAAATTCAGACATTATATAACTTAGACTCCCAGTTGATTAGTGGTCAAGTTGTTACAAATTATATCAATATGGGACCATCCAAATCAGTAAGACGTGTGGATATATGGCCTTATGGGACAAACTACTTTCATCTAGTAAGACTCGACGAGAACGACGAGCAGTTACAGAGTGAATTGTTATACCACGCACCCTACATGAGTTAAGACGGGTGTATATTTAACATATACAGTAATAAAATATGTCCTAATATGGTATGAGAAATTTTAGTAACTTGAAACGCAAACTTTCGAGCATTCTGGTTCAAAAGAGACAATATTATACTCACGACGTGTGTGATCCATTAATATTTTATGAGTAATAATAATCATACATAACCCAAAAAGTATCGTGTATTGAGGTCGGATCGTTACCTTTATTTATTGAAAGTAATGTAGTAGTTATTATTAGTTCACATATAGGAATTAGAAATACATGGATTCATTCTAGAATATAAATAGCTATAGAAATCTTATAGTATTATGGCTTGAACGATACAAATTAAATATGTCTAGTGGAAAGAAATTAAGCTAAGAAATAGATTTAGAAAAAGATGATTAGTGGAGAAAAAAGAAAGGTGCTTGGGTGAGGGGATTAATTAAGGCACAACAGTAAGTCGCCTAACTCATTAATTACCAGTCGATTTGTCTGTCTATGCTGCCGTTTCGTATACTACATAACTTAATTATCGATCGATATATCCACCCTAACCGTCGAATTTATGTACACGTTCATGCACATACCACCATGGCAGCATAGCATGATTTTAAATTTCAAGCAAACGAGATAAAAGAAACATGGAAGAATTATATACGGTTTGGCACACAATTAAAATTATATAGGTGTTGTTATAGGTTTGTTATAAGGTTGTGAGTTTATTGAATTGTGTCTCAATTATAAGATATCAATGTTACCTTAATCATATGGGATGCCCAAATATGAAAGGTCCAACTCAATTAAAATGGAATGCTAATTACAACGCAAACATCCTGTTAAATCACTGACAATAAATGAATTCGAAATTATTTTAAACATATTGTTCTCACTTTATTTTCTCATAGAAATTTCGAGAAAGTATAAAAATGTCTCAGAAACATTATGAAACGTATCATTTTTAATAATCTGAAACATATCATCCCAAATCAAATTTTAATCCGTAGCAATTTTAGTTTCTTCAGCTAGACTAGTATACCTGCTCATAACTTCAACTTAAAATGGTAATCATTTCATTATTCTCAATTTATATGCATGTCAGCAGAAAATGAATGCAAGGTCGCTCTAATTCATATATAAGTATCATGTAATTCAAACTTCAAGTAATGGCCAAATATGTCTATGTCTATATTGAAACATTTCATTAAAGTTGTCTCTTATTTACAGAAAATATGGCAATTATTTACAGCATGTAAGCTGTTTAATTGTTGTATTAAAAACCTATAATCTATCAATAACGATTAATTTCAATGGATGGGTTCACTCTACACGTGTGTTTGCAATAGCTTTTGTTTTTTATGGACTTTCACCATTACTACTGCACTTCTCTACCTTATAGGGGGTAGGGGCCAAGTCGCCAAGACAACATACACCGGCTAGGCACAAATTAAATACGTGGGGCCCACAATAAGAACCTTCCTGGGTGCACTGATCTCGCCACTAGTATAGAATTTAACAAATTTGATTCATTATTTGTTGGTGACATGACATATATACGGTACAAAGACACCCATCACGTACTCGTAAATCCTACATGAGTTTCATTCTCTAAATTAAACACATGTAGTAACTTGTGCACTGCCTATAACATGAGTTCCATTAAGTACATGTAGTAAGATGAAATTTCCAGACCATCTTCAGCAATTAACATTACATGCTTCTATATATATAGTACTCCTATATAAGTTTACCCCTCAGATTTTCATTCTAATATTTTCTTGTATATGTGTACTCTTACAAACTAGTAAACTACACCAGGCTTCTGCAGCATATGCAGGCTAGCTCAATGCCAAACCATGTCGCCTCTCGATAAGTACGGGCAATTCAGTCGCTTCTTCCTGGATCTCCATGCAGCCTGGATGCGTCTGGCTGCCCACCACCGCCAGTCTGGTGATATGTATCTGTAGCAGAAATACCAAATGTTCAGTCTTTACGTACTATCAAGAACCGAATTGGAAAGCGTTGCATGTATTTCAGGGAATGAAGAGACTACTGATTCATGTCATGACAGTACCAATGTTTGGAACAGGAACTCTCCTTATGTCCCTCTGAACATTATCGATTCCCAGCAACTTTGCGTAAAGACTCATGACTTCTTCAATATCCATTGATCGCAGTACAAAGGCTTCTACATTTGTTAAGCATCTTACTACCCTTTTACTCAATAGTCTCTCCCGTGGGAACCTGATTCTCCCATCTGAAATCGAAACATAAAATTTCATATTTCTGAAAACATCAATTGGATATAAAACTGCTAAAGAGGACTTCCAGTGATCCTGTTTTCTTGTTTTGCCATTCTGAACCTTGTTCATATTTTCAAGCAACTGAAATGGATCGCGAAAACTAAACTAGAGATAGGGAAAACGTGTGCAACATTTGAATGCGTACCTATGTTTGCAGCAGAATGCTCAAGGCACCAGGCGAGGAGTTCTTCTCCACAGACATCCCCTTCTCGCAATAGAACCACATTCATACCATCTCTCCCAGAACTCTCCATCTTTCCCCGAATTATAAATACCATCTTATCAACAAGACTATCAAGGTACATGATTTTGCTTCCTTTGATGAATGTTTTTGCTCTCAGTTTTAGACTTATAGCATCTAGTATAGGTTCATCCAACATTTGAAGAATTCGGACCTGTCAATGGAATCGAGAATTTTTACATCCTTTTACACTATGTAGGTCAAGTATTAAGAACACTGCCTATCGGATCTCATTGAATACAGAGCTAATATGTATCACAAGAAACAAATGTGCTAGTAGAACTTACGCTTTTAACATTATTAAAGAGGTGGCGGCGTATGTCCTTTTGAAGGTCTTCAGGTAGGTTCTCCATTAGAATTTCTTCATTTACGCCCCTAGTGGCAACCCAATTGTAACGTTCTGCATCCCGGACTTGCCTGCTTGCAACGCCACTAAAAGCAATCAGAAGCCTTATCTTTTTATCACAAACTAAAAAAAAACAAGCTCAGCATGACTGAACACAATCGACTCATTGGGCGGGGCCTGCAAGAACTGGTTAGTACAATAACCGTAAAGAAAAACATAAGCACCTCCGTAATTCTTCTGGCAAACGACGTTGTTTCATCCACCTCTCAACATCACGACGTCTTAATGATTGTTCTAGCCTCCTGCAGAAGTACGAAACTTTGTTTCTGTAACTAACGCCTTGTAATGTTTCAGTTGTAACATAAATAGAGCTAAGAACTAGTACTGACATATTGTAACTAGCTACAATAAACATCTCCAGGCATATCTAGCGTTATAAGGACATACCTTCGACCAAGAGCCTGGAGAAAATTTTGCATATTCCCGATAAGAAGTGCAAAAAGCAGGAGGCCTATCCCGGTAATGGCCATAGTGAACAGAACTTCCCATACAAAGTAACTTGGAACTTGATTCCCAGCAAGAGTGCTAATTTGCTTCACAGAACAACAGAAGATGCATAGTTGTCAGTTGGTTGAACTAATTTTCTGCTGTGTTAGTAAAATAAGGATTATTCTGCTGTACGTGTTACCTGGAACCCCCAAACTAATGAGTAAACATATCTCGTCAACACGTTTTTTTGGGTAGTTAGACCAACAGCATTTTGATAAATTCCATAGGCGAAACTACTATTCTGCTCAAAGCAGGCAGCTGCATTGCCGTTGCTCTTCCACTGGTCCCAATATGGAATTCCCTGGAAGCTTCGATAATGATCGTCATCTCCATGTCCACAGTCAATGAATTTCATACAAGTATTCTCCTCAATTTTGGAAGAATGGCAGGCATTACGTAAGCATTGGTTAACTCTCTGTAAAGATAGAAATACAACACTTTGTCAGGAAGACAGGAACGTTAGTCACAGAAGGAAGAAACAAAAGAACAAGAACAAGAATAAGAAAGATCAATAAGTAACTATGGACTGACCTGTAGCCCGAACAAATACCAGCACGAGCCTATCACGTGGCTAGCCAATATATAACTGAGTAGGTTTATTACAAAATTTGCCCATGCCGACTCAAATACAAAGCCAGTTGGAGATTGACCGGCTAGAAAAGGTAAGAATCTGTAAAGCCTCGGAATATACTGGACAAGAATGGCTGCCCGTAGAAAATTTTTTGCTTCATTTGCACCAATGCCTCCCATGTAGAATAATTTTGTAATAGTCTACAGGTAGCATATAACAATGTATCAGCTTGTTAAACTGTGCGCAGGTCCTGGACATTAAGAAAGTCTACATGGACTACATCATGTGGTGAGATTACTGCAGTAATTCAAGAATCCCCGCTTAAAAATTAAGAATTTGCATGTTGTTTTGGTAACATGTGAAAATTGTATTCAAGTAACACAGAATAATGAATCTATATACATAAGTGGATCGATTTTTGTGGCAGAGTATTGTGCTGAAGGTGTGTGTAGTACGATGAAGGGAAGTCAGCAAAGTGCAGATTCTTGAAGCTTATTTTCATAGAAATGGTGTATGGTGTTTGGAGAGCATGGAATGAGCTCATTTTTTCAGCAGAAATCATTTGATATCCAGAAGCTTATCCAACAAATTGTCTTTGTAGCCTAGCCGTAGTGTAAACAAAAACAAGGACACAAGCTCGTACTTACCTGTGGAAGAGGTAGTACATCAAATAAATCGATGATGAAGTATCCTGATAGATAATTCCTGGCAATCTTCTTAGGATCATCAACTAGATCTCCAGATCCCATAAATCTGGATTCAGGATCAACATAGGCCAGCCTAAACTGCAAAATATAATCAGCAACCGTAGCTGGTTACTATTCAATGTTATTTTGGAAATAATAAGGAAAGTCGGGAGAATCCTATATTCTTGAACTTGCCGTGGATCTAAAATAGACTTTCTGTTCCTGCTTATTGAAAACAATACAGCTTGCTACATATTGCCAAGAATTTTTCAGAATTTTAAATTCAAGCAGAACATAAATAAGAACTATAGAATTTTGATGAAATCAATTCAAGTGGTCGACTAATGCCTGAAATTCATCACAGAAAATGACGCGGTTGAATAGAGAAATGTGTTGTTTTTGTTTGCTTCCATTACTTAACTTGGTAGAGAAGATCCTATTTACGACAAGGAAAGATGAAATAATAGGGAAGCCTGACCAAGAAAAGATTCTGAATACATGTTTCAAATTGCGAGCTTATGAACAATACTATATTTATGAAAGAGTAACCTGAAGAACCATGTGGAGAAAGTAAACGAAATCAGTCATGCTCCTCAACACCAAAATCGTATTTTTCATGGGCCCATTTAATACTATGCACTTTTTGTCCTGCAAAATAGACAAGAGATATCAAACGAGTCGAATTCATTCTCCAACCATTTTCTAGCTGTGTGAAAATTAAAGTCAAAAACTTGGTGACAGGCGGCTGATAAAGACTGTAAGTTCTTAAAGATCAATTGAAAATAAACACATCATCTCTGTGATAAAAAAACGTCGATTAAAAATACCTGCTGCACGGACAGCAGAAAGAAGAATAATGGGTCCAAAAATAGAGCAAATAAGCAAGAAACTACGAAAAACTTGTTCCACTGCTGGACAACTTTCGCGTGGGGATTCATGATTCCAGGAATCCAGGAATGCAAGAACCCGTACATTCTTGCTGTCCAACCTGTTGCATCACCGTGGAGCAGCACACTGCGAAGCTGCAAACCAGGTCGATAAAATTGAAAAACATTAGCAAAGATCTCAAATGTATATGCAGTAACTAAGCATAATTGAAATCTGCCAATGTAAAAGCAATAGTAAGACTGTAAGACTAAATATGTATCTACGAGAATTTAAACTAGCACGCAATTCTTTATCAGTTAAAATGTCCGTGATACACTGATACTATGGTGTTATATACCTTCGCTTCCAAAATCTCTGATCTTCTCCGCTGCTTGGAGGGCAGCACCTCTGTAGGATTGTAGTATGTTGGGCAGGTTGTGCAGTATTGATCGTTACACATTCCTAGCTGTCCAGACTTTTGAAGATGTTCATTATTCGCCTTGTAGCCATTCACATGCCAATCATCGTTTTCTATTGTAATTTTAGGTTTGAGCTCAGGACCTTTTCGCGGTAATGCACTTTGGGGGGGCTTAATGATTATTTCTCGGTTGGAGTCGGTACATAAAGGGGCACACACACATGTACATGAAGTTTGTGCTTCCTGTTCAGAGAAGTCCGGAGAGCTCATAGAGATAGACATTGATTCACTCCTTGCATTAGATGAAAAACCCCTATTAGACGAGTCACCCTGGTTGGTTGGATGGACTAATGCAGACGATAACATACGGCTCTCGTACTTTTTTGGAGGATCCATTCTTCAAAGTACCTGTATGCAAGATATCCATATTAACTTTTAACTTGGGAATGAACTGGAGCTTAGCAGTGTATAAGTGAAACTGAGAGACCCAGATATCATCCGATCTTTGAAATTGCATAAAACTCCTCTTTGTGTAAAACCTAGCATATATTTGCAACTATACAGAAGAACATAAACACTATCATTCACAAAGAAAGAATCAAGTAAAGATTTGACCGAGTACATTCTCAGCTCACCGAGTTCTTGTGAACATTTCATTAATATATCATAATTGCAAGAAGAAACAATAGTAATCTCAATGTAACATTCTCAGCACTTGCATTGTCGTGTAGGTGGACTAACGGATTTGAAATCTCAGGTTTTCACAAACTAGAGGATTGTTATTCAAGAACAGTCCAAAAAGTAATTTTATGAAAAAGCTGTATGTAAATATTACGAAAAACCAGCTCTAACACTCCGGTAGGTGGTGATTCAAATTAAAGTACATAGAACATGGTTTTCCTTCACATTGAGGGAAGCAAACAGTTCTTTTAAGAATAAAACTTGTAGGAAATCTTGTATCCAACAAAACAGAGAACCATAAGTTATTTTAATTCTTGCTCTTCATAAACCTAGCAATTGCAACTTACATTGCTCAATCTCTAAAAGATTAATATTTCTAGAACACAACTAATATTTCTTTTTCTCAAGAAAGAAAATCATGATATCGTTCTAATCAAAGACAGACAACAAACACTCACCAAAATACAAGAGGAACAACACATAAATTGAAAATCCCAAATGAGAATCTAAAAGTTGAGAAAATGCATGACATTCCCAAGCAAAATGATAAAGAGAAAACAGAAAGAAAGAAATTCAAGAATGACCAGAAGTGAAGCAGAACAGAGAGTAAGAGAGACAATCAGTCACCAACTAGCAAAAACAATTGATAAAAATCCAGTCTTCATGAAGTGGAAAGTAAAGAATTAAATGAAATTTGCCAGAAAAAGAATAGAGGGAAATGAGCATCATGAAATCAAAGAAAAACAACAAACACTGAACAAGCAGCATCAAAATTCAAGAACAGCAACACATAAATTGAATGATTACATGACATTCCCTGGAAAAAGAAATTCAAGACTGGCCAGAAGTGAAGAAGGACAGAGAGTATGAGAGACAGACAGTCACCAAGTAGCAAAAACTACTGATAAAAATGGAGTCTTTATAGAGAGGAGAGTAGAAATAGGAATGGTGCAAAAAAAATTAATTTGACAGAAAAAGGAATAGGGGCAATGAGAGTTGAAATGTTTGTTTTCTTACTAGTGAAGAAAATTAAACTTACTGTGTGACTGATGAAAAGTTGCACGTAAAATACATACAGTATGATATGGGTAATTGGGTATGGCCAAACAAAACAACAACAACAACAACAACAAGAAAGAAAGAAAGAAGAAAAAGACTGCGTCAATTTGAGCTCAGCAGATTCTCCTCAACTGACAACGTTGTTGTCATTAATGTTCTGTTAATCACTTTCAACACATACGCGTTTAGCGAAATTTACTTCTAAATTTGGCTTAGCCTCCAATATTTATTAGAACATTCTTTCAAAAAAGAAAAGAAAAGCTGATTTTATATTAGACAACTATAAGAATTATAAAATTAGTTGAACTTTATTTTAGTCGATTCGTCAATGCGCCAAGCGCGAATCTTCGATACATGAATCTAATCCGATCCGTCTAATTTCAGTTCGAAGTCAATTTTTCAATTATTTTAGGTACGAAGGTTTATAATTTATTTTTTTAATATTTAAAAATTCCCAAAAATATACATATTGACTATAATAACCTTAATGATATAATTATTTATTAAAATATGTATATATAATAAATTATTTCAATATTGTAAAATTACATAAATAACCTATATATATATATATATATATGAAAAATCAAATACATAAAATTTACATAAAATAAAATGTTTAAAATGGGAAACGTTTATCTTCTCTTAATTCATTGCAGATACTTTCTGAAGAACACGAAGAACCCTAATTGTCCAGCGAAGAACCCTAATTCTCCAGCGAAGAACCCTGCTTGAATTGATGGAGGAGTTTAAAGGTTTGTGAATATTCTCCAAGCAATCCGTTGTTACTACAGTTTGTCTCTTCAAATTGACTCTGAGAGTTTATTAGAATCGATGTTTTCTGATATTTGTTCAATTCAACTCGAACACAAATCAATGTTATGATGTTGTTCTCACTTGAATTCGATGTTGTGATGTTGGATATTGATATGTGAAATAATCAAATAATCATAATCATCTCCATCTGTGTTGGCTTTTTTCTATTCTCACGTCGTTCATCTGAGTGATTTACATTATCGCTAATTAAGTTGAAGTTGCCCTTTGCAATATAATAATAAACCTGACAACAAACCTTTGAATATTTATGTTCAGTTGTTGCCGCACGGTTTCTGATTTATTGCCGCGGCATTATGGCGCAAAATATTATTCTGTCCTAGAACGGAATGGAATGTACTTAGTCATGTAATTTTGTTGCTCCAAGACATTTGATTCATTGCCGCATCACTCTTTAATAAACATCATAGGAAGTTTCATTACTATTTAAATATTGAATATGAATTAGATATTTAATTATCTGTTATTTTATCATCTATAGATAATATGATGGGCATGATGTTTCTAAAGGTGGAATTGGGAGAATGATGATGAGATGACCATAGAAGATTTACCATCCGATTGGGGACAACAAATATCAAAATTATGTGAATGGAGAATCATGACATCCAGAAACCTGATGATGATGTTAAGTATGTTTTTGTTCATTGGAAGCATGTTTCAATTTATGCACACCAATGGACGCTCATTAGAGAAGTCAAGAGATTGATTAGAGAACCCATCGAATGAAGGATGAATGTGGAATGGGAATGGAATGAATGAATGGAATGAATGTAAACATGGTTGGCGAAGGAAAGTTTTGCAATTATAGAGTGCAAAGCAAGAGAAAGCGAAGATTGGAAGCCAAATTTTGAGTGCACGCGGGATGAAGATAAGTTATACTCGTTTCATATATAAGCAATCAACACAACCACCCTCTACAACTCAGAAGACCGCCCATCGCCTTAAATGTAACAGATGCAATTGAATAATAAGTAATTGATTTATATTACATCAAATGCTTAATTAGACTAAATGTAGAGTTTGTTATTTTATATGACGGAACCACAGTTTACCTTTTACTCATTGAACGGATAAAAATTCTAGTAGAGATCCTCGAATCTACGGAGGTCTCCCCAGTCCTTTTCGTCCCAAGTCCGTATACAATTATCACGATAAGAAAGAGCAGTTGGTAGATGGTGATGATGCTAACACTCCGAAGGGATGAAGATGAATGATCCGGACATGAAGGTCGAAGTAACGGATGACCAAGCTCTTAGTGTTATATTTTGGTCGGATGGATTTTCACAAGCATCATACAATTGTTTTGGTGATGTTCTGGTGTTTGATAGCACATATAAGACTAACAAGTATGGTGTTCCACTAGTAATTATGTCAGGTGTTGATAATCACTTGAGAAACTGCATTTTTGGTGCTGCGTTGATGTGCAATGAGACAATCGAGGTATACATTTGGCTGTTGAGTACATTTAAAAAGGTGATAGGAGGGAAGAACCCGGTGTCAGTTTTGACTTACCAAGATGCAGCCATGCGCTCTGCAATTTCAGTCGAGTTTCCATAAGCAAGACATAGGTTGTGCAGTTGGCATTTGATGAGGAATTGCATGCAGAAAGTGAAAGATCAAAAGTTCACTCAATCTCTGGAAAACCTCCTTAAGCAAAATGTTATTGTTCCGGAGTTCGAGCTGTCTTGGGCTGAACTGACTGAACCATTTGTGGAAAATAAGTGGTTGAAAGATTTATATGACATGTGGAGCGAAGCTTACTTTCGCAGGCATTTCACATGAATGATGTCAACGACTCAAAGAGCAGAGTCGTTGAACTCGCAATTCAAGGACAATGGTAAGGCTGTAAATAACATCACCTCATTCCTGAAGCATTATCATGTTGTTCTTGGGAGAATTCGTTCCATTTTTTTGGTTGCTGAAGAAGAATCTGAACATGAGCCACCGTACATCAGGCCGGGCGCACCTTTATTCCATCTGGAAAAGCATGCATCATCATTTTGCAACAATAATGTGTTCAAGGAATTACGTACATAAATTCTTAGAGAGCAAGCGCTTGTCATTGTAGACTCGAGGAAGGAAGACAATAAATTTTCTGGAACTTTTACTAGGTACATATCACATGATAATAAAGAATGGACGGTTGAAGTAGACCTGAATGAGAAAAAATTTATTTGTAGTTGCACGATGTTGGAGACCGATGGATTGCCCTGCTGTCACTTGTTTTCTGCATTTAAATCACTACACCTAACGCAGATCCCTACTGAATGCATATGGCCTTGATGGACGAAATGCATTGGAAAAGAACTCCTGAAGACATATCCAATTGTGTTGCCTGCAATGAATCCACAGATACAAAAGTTTGTCAAACTCCAGAGAGATTCCGCCTTTTCTAATTTTGTAGCATCACAATCAGAATCGCGAACAAAGTCCACGGAGAGATCTCGATTTAAAATGTATGAATCCGATGATTCTGGAGTGGAAGATGATGCAATGCGGCACGATAAATCGGCTCCGGCCGATAATTCCAAGAAATTTAATGTCCGTGATCCCAACAATTCAAGTAAGTATAATGCTCGGGATCCGAGAAAGGTGGCATCAAGAGGCGCACGGAAAGGTTCAAAGCAAAGATGCGGTACATGTGGGTATGTATCTTTATATTTTCTTATTAGTAGCCGATATTGATTTTAAATAGCATGCCGTATTTAATTATTCATAAAGCGATTATGCTGACAAGTTTGTCTTTTGTATTGAAAAAGGTAGTTGGGACATAAAGGTGGATCTTGCTTGAGAAAATGTGGTACATGTGGGTATGTACCTTTATATTTTTCATATTTGTATATGATGCTGCTATTGATCTAGAACATGTAGTTACATATAATTGTTCATACAGTGTTCATTGGTTATGCTGAGTCGATTACTTTTCGTGTTGATCTATCGAGCTTGGACATAAAGATGGATCTTGCTTGAGAAGAGGCAAGAATGGTGCCAAAAAGTTGAATAAAAAGTCAAAAGATGAGGTGGATAATGATCCTGATGACATGAATGAGCCCGGTATTGATGACATCGAAAATGAACCTCAGATGCCGTGCGAAGATGATGAGATTGAAGATGAAGGCCCAATAGAATGAGTATGATTTGACTACATGGAACAACGAATTTTGAACTTTACAATATTTTTCGACTAACGATTTATATATCCAATACGAATTGGACTTGTTATGCTTGGATACAGTTTTTAATAATATACTATTTTGTTGGTTGACGTATGCTTCATTTTCATTGTTACCTCTGTGATGGATGTTTCATATTGATGTGTGTAAGTGTACCAATCTGATAACGTTGCCACAACAACTATGGTTGACGGTAGCGACAATTGATTCTGATGTCCTTTGCTAGTCATGCTGTCGCGACATAACCATCGTTGTTGCGGTAACGTTATTAGTAAATAACCAAGGTAAAATATGTTATGGACTTGCTATAGACTGGATCAACAATATAAATTTGGGCTTGGATAGGCCCATAGAATGTAATACATGCAAATCAATAGCCTAATAGCTACTAATTTTGAAAATGAACATGACCATAAAATTTGATCAAGATAAAACGTTAAATTAAAATTGATAATATTAAAATGCACTCTGACGTATTTTCACGACGTGTCATTTTCTTTAGACTTAGCGTTACTGTAAGGGCCGGGAGTGTTCGGGCTTTCAGTGGCCCGGTCCGGGTCCCATCATTTTTCGAAGATCCAGGGCCGGCCCATGGTCCATTTCCGGGACTGAAAATTTGGGTCCGGGCACGGGCTGATGAGGGTCGAATCTGGCCCAATAGTGAAAAATCAATTTATGTACATTCTTCTTTATTATGCATATCCTACCAACTTAATTTTTTTTCTAGCTTCAATTGTATTTTGCGTAAGTACTTAAGGTAAATTAATGGAATATAGTTTGAAAATCTAAAATTGTCCTACGTAATAACAAAATAAAACGTTCAAGTAAATTTATAATATCATAAGGCAAGGTAAGAGATTTACATGACGTGTCGATCTTTCGAGACTTAGCATTACTGCAAGGACGAGTCATGCTTCCGATAAAGTGACAATGAACATAACCGACGTAATTTTTTTTCTAGTTTGAATTTCTATTTTGCGTAAGTACTTAAGGTAAATTAATTGAATATAGTTTGAAAATCTAAAATTGTCCTACGTAATAACATTATAAAATGTTCAAGTAAATTTATAATATCATAAGGCAAGGTAAGAGATTTACATGACGTGTCGATCTTTCGAGACTTATCGTTACTACAAGGACAAGTCATGCTTCCGATAAAGTGACAATGAACGTAACCAACGTAAATTTTTTTTTCTAGTTTCAATTTCTATTTTGCGTAAGTACTTAAGGTAAATTAATTGAATATAGTTTGAAAATCTAAAATTGTCCTACGTAATAATATGATAAAACGTTCAAGTAAATTTATAATATCATAAGGCAAGGTAAGAGATTTATATGACGTGATCTTTCGAGACTTAGCGTTACTGCAAGGATAAAGTGACAATGAATGTAACCAACGTAATTATTTTAATCTGTTTTTCATAGATTTTTTACACAAAGGCCATGGATCCTTTTGCACTTTGAAATTTGTTTGATATTCATATCATTTACATTTAGGACACACATAATTTTTTTCAATCTTTCCTGCTAATAATGAAATGTGTTGGGCAAGTGTTTTAAGACTTGTTTGACATTGATGATGAATTGTTTGTGAATTTGTTGTTGTGACAATAAATCAGATGCCATGCGGCAAATCAAATACTAAGATACTTGTTATTCTAATGCTCTTGCAATAACCCATATAACATGTAGAAAACTGGTTAGCAGTGGACATGTCCCTCTACCGATGCGGCAATAGATCAGGCGCCGTGTGGCAACTCAAATGCCAATATACTCCAATGATCTGGCAATAAACCGATTGCCGCACGGCATCTGGTATCCAGTGAGTCTATTAATGCCTACTGTTGTGGCAATCAGTAAGATACCATGCGGCAACATGAACACTAAAGTGCTGGATTCCAACCTATGCAATATATTTCATTCTAATGCCCTGGCAATAAATCATATGTCGTGCTAGAAAATAAGACAACATAAATTCCAACTAAAAATAGCTGACAAAACTGAAGAATGGATAACCAAAGTTGATTACAATTCCATCCTATCATCGAATTCACCAAAATAAGACAGCATAAATTCCAACTACAAATAGCCGACAAGTGCGTTCAACAAAAATTCTACGAATTAAACTACAGGTAATTGACCAAAGTCATGAACATCAAAAGAAAATAGATAAAAGATTACGATGAACTAGATTTTTAGGTTGAATCGCCTTCACCCGATGTGCCAGCACCATCCTCATCATTAGAAGCTAGTGGAGTGTGAGTACCATCCTCGTCACCAGAATCTGAAGTAGTGTGAGTACCATCCTCTTCACCAGAATCTGAAGTAGTGTGAGTACCATCCTCGTCATTAGAAGCTGATGGAGTGTGAGTACCATCCTCGTCATCATGAGCCGATGGTGATTGAACAGGAGTACAAATCTCGACTCCCAAATGACTAGCCAAAATCTCGAGCGTCTCAACAATTTTCTTATTATGTGCTTCTTGAGCAAGCCGATGCCTATTGAACCATTCGGGCTCATCCTCAGTCATGGAGGGTGGTTGTGGAGCCAAGGGAGTTTGTGCATTAGCCACATTCCCAACACCGTCTCTACCAACTTGTGGATCAACCGCATTCCCCACGTTGTCTCTACCAACTTGTTCTTCACCTCGCATTTGTTTTATAATTTGGTTCGACAACGAGCTTTTAGGAGGCTCCCAACTAAAGTTTGTACCCACATCTACACCAGATTTCGAACACAAAGCAGTAATCAGACAGGGGAAAATGATGTTGTACCTTTTTTGTCCTGTTCCTTTTTCACCATCCTTCGTCATAGAATTCTCCTTCATTAAGATATCTGATGCCAACTTAATCTGAGATGATATAAGTCTCCCTACATCAACCCGCAAACCCTTCAACAATGCATATATGAGCAAACACCTATCTTCCCTGAAATGTGACAGATTCGAGCTTGGCATCAAGCTGAAGTAAACAAACTGTTGCCAAATCCGACCTTTAAAGTTCACTTGGTCTTTCTTGAGGGATCTTGACCCATCCTTTCCTTTTTGCCACTTAGCACCTGGATGCCAATAGTATCCAAAACTACGTCCCAATCAATTGCTTTCCTATCAATGATATGATATTCATCAACATCGGAAGCATCAGAAGTTTTTAGCCTAAAACTAGGCAATCCGAAGAAGTCATTTTCACTAAATTTGACTCGAGACTCTCCTACTCTAACTATGTCGGCATCTGATATATCCGGGAGTGCAACGTAGAAGTCTATCACGGTCTTCCGATGGTACTCCTTTGGAGTAGCAAAGAGTTTACCCCAATTGCGCATCTTACAAGCTTCATCTAGAAAGGGGTAGATGTTTGGTTCTACAGTGACACCCCTTTCAGGCCATACGGTCATGTTACCCAGCAGGTGCCTTCGTTTCGCGTACACCAACGTCAACTCATTGGTTGTTGGGTGTTTCTTTGTATTGGTTGCTTGCTTGGTTGATGCAGGAGCATGCTTTCGTTTAGGTGCCATCGACACAAATGACCTGAATTAAAAAAAAAAAAAAAGTTAACTGATTAGTGTCGATAGTTGAATACAACAATAGCTTAAAGAAGCAACAATGCCTAGAAAGAAATAATATTAAAGAGACCCCTGCTGCTTTGAATCATAGTCATGGAAAAGTCCATCCATAAATTCAGAAATGAAATTTATATGCACACTATCATTTAGAAATAGTCAAAAATAAAAACCCATGCCAAAAGCCAAAACATTCATGGACCAGAGACTTTGGAACCCTTCATTACCGCTAAACCCATCTCAATCAGGACTGATGCAGTAGCATCATCTGGAGCATAATAAATTCAGCAACATTGATTCCAGAAAACTGAGCTACCTATTCTTTACTATTCTCCCTAAGCTAAATACTGAGTAGAATACAAAGACCAAGTGTGAAACTAGGTACCTTTTCTAGCTCAACCATGCCAACAACCAGAGCAGTCACGCCTGGTATCATGGTTGGGAGGCCTATGTCTAATTCAAGATGGAGATTTCTTTCCAAAAACTCGTATCCATGATCCACCAAATTCAAATTTATATGCACACCATCATTAATTAGGAAATTTTTTTAGGGTTCTTGGATGTTAAAATTGGGGAAAATTTTTCAATACTTGCAGAGCCTAAAGACGTAATCGATTCAAGTAAGAGCAATACATATATTTCAGACATCAATTCTACTCGAGATACTCTAAATTTTTCAAAGAGCTGGAAACTAAAACGAAATCCAAATTTGAAAAAGAGACGAGTGAAATCTCTTACCTTTGAGAGCGCGACGTGCCGAGGAACACGAAGTAGAGAAGCGGCGCCGATAGAGACGCTGGAGGAGAACAAGCGGCGGAGAGGAAGAAGAAGAAGAAGACGCAGTCAGACGGAAATATGATGTTGGGTTTACTAAAAGGATATATTTGGAAGTTTAAATATAAATGAAAATTTAATTATTAGTAATAGTTAAATTTGAATAGGGGTATAATTGTACATTCATATTTAATAATTAAAATATAATTATGATAATATAATTTGTGAGATCGTACATGTTAATTATTTAGCGGTGACCCGTGTTCAGATCGATACGAAACCGACCTGAGAATAGATATATAGAAGCATGTAATGTTAATTGCTGAAGATGGTCTGGAAATTTCATCTTACTACATGTACTTAATGGAACTCATGTTATAGGCAGTGCACAAGTTACTACATAAATTGAAGTAGTATATAGCTTTAATGTTGCGTGTTTAATTTAGAGAATGAAACTCGTGTAGGATTTACGAGTACGTAATGAGTGTCTTTGTATCGTATATATGTCATGTCACCATCAAATAATGAATCAAATTTATTAAATTCTATACTAGTGACGAGATCAGTGCACCCACGAAGGTTCTTATTGTGGGCCCCACGTATTTAATTTGTGCCTAGCCGGTGTATGTTGTCTTGGCGACTTGGCCCCTACCCCCTATAAGGTAAAGAAGTGTATGACTGTTTGGAATAGGCTTAAATTTCCAATGGAAACATCACAATCACTAATCAGTTCACACTTAGAATTAACTACGTGTATAATTAAGTGATAAGTTTAGCCTTACGCTTATAGTAGTTCCTTTCGCACGCGCTAGCTATCCCGCACTTCTATTCCTAATTTCCTACCCATTTTTACACACTTTTTCCGTACTTGGTATGGCATATTCTAAGAGACGGGATCAACATGAGCAGACATGAGCGTCAAAACATGTAATGTTAATCCCTTATTTTAAAGAGACGGGCTCCAGTAATTCACAGCAAAAGATTGACTACACAAGATTTTACAGAAGGAAAATGAGAACATATAATCTAAACTTTTGGTTTAAATTGATCAACACTGTATGCAGTATCATCAAAACATTCTGCATCAGAAGAGGAAAAACCTTCCTCCACACTACTTGAGCCGTCGTCTACACTTTGGTCAGTTAGAGCGGCGTTATCACCGAGTATGCCCTCCTCAGAATCCAACTCACTCTCGCTGTCATAATTATTCTCGACTTCCGACATACCTTGATCTGAATACGTGGCTTCTTCAGAAGAAGAAATTTCTGAATGTCTGCTCGTACTAATTTGATTAGTATTGCTTGATCGTTCAACCTTATTCCTCGAATGATCGAGGATGGATTTGGGATCCCTATCATTAGGATTGCCATAAAGTGTAACATGCCTATAATAGAATTCTAGTTCCTTCTCAGCAATAGTGATAAAGCTTCGTACAGACTCGAGCGACTGTTCGTATCTAGATTTTTCCAGTGCCTGAATATGCATAAAAGAACATGTTAATATATGTAGAAAGGCAGGAGAATTAATTAGCCTTTCGAAATGAAGCAAGCCGTTGCTGAAATACACTAGTTATCTTCCTGATTCTTGAATAGACACCATTGAGTCGTTGACAAACTAAACATTTACAAACCACACTAAATTGAAATAGACCAATTATATACAGAGATCTCTTCCAGATCTAGATGCATCAGAAAGCTAAGAAAATCAATGGAACATGAAACCAGCCAGCTAGACATTTTAAAAAATATGGATCATTACAAACCAAGACCAAGACAAAATGAAATGAAGAATGATATCGAAAAATAGACCTCAAACAATTATATAGTGATGAATGATGAGGTTTATCAGGTTAAGATTATAATTCCCTTCGGTGCAAATATATCAGACGACGTTATAGAGGATAGAATGTCAAAATAAAGGACAAGACAACTATATGCTGAAATCTAAATCTATCCAAGCATGCATTATCACGGTAACAAAGTACTCACACGTTTCTGGGAAAAATAAATAATTGACAGCAGATTCCGGAAAGCATATACTACGTGGAGAACTCAATGCAACATTTTTTACAAGACAAAAAAAAAAAGGCCTTCCACTTATGTTAGCAGATCAAATGAAGGCAGCAAACTTTCTGTTTCAATTTGTTGTGGCAGATAAAAACTCCAGTTTATCAGAATCCAGAAGTTTTTGCTCAATATGAAGGTTCCTTCATTCGTAATTTTTGTATGGAGAAGGATGGGAGGTAATATGGAATGTTCAAAGACATGAATACTTTCATACAAATCTAAAAGAACATGATATAACAGAAAGATCATACACAGAAAAACCATATATTCTTGTACATAACCACAATTTATATCTACTATATTCAGCTTCACAAAGTGCAAGGAACTTACCCGTTTCTTTGACAACGTATCAACTGGCGACATGACCTTTGGATGCACATAGTTTTTCCCCCGATAGAAAACAATTGTATCGTCTCCAATTATCTGGATTGGAATTCCACCACTCAGTCTAGAAATTTCATCGGCATATTCATGAACCTGGCCAGGCTTGCAAGGTTTGCAGATAACCTTGACGGTTTCATGTTTTTTCCAGTGTAGGTGCATGTTAAGAATCACTCCACCAAAGACTCCTCTCACGCCAATAGGAACATAATTAGACCTTTTTTGAGCCATCTTCTTCATATAAAATCGTTCCTCGCCTGTTAGTGGATGGGGTTCCACTACTGGACCCTGAGCTCTGGGAACTTCATACTTCTTCAGCCGCTCAATTAATAAGGCTTCCTTCATTTTTGCCTGAAAACCAACACGATCGCTTGTCATCAAAACGAGTATATTTAATGAAAATTATCACGGACTTTAGTACGAGACAGTATCCAGTTATAGAACGTCAACTACAGAAAAAGGGAGGAAAAGTCATGAAGAGATTCACTGTTTTTCAAGCATCCAGATTCCAGACATAACTTCCTAAATACTACAACATATCGCTTGTGCCAAAACATTGGCTAGTGTTAGGAGCTTAGATTAGAAACTCAAAACCTGAAGAAAATCATTCAGAGGATACTGCAATCATGCGGACAGTCTAGAGGAAATTAAAGACTAGTAACATTTCATAACAGCATGAAAGCAGCATATAATTCGCTGAGCACATTGACTCATAGAGCATCTATTATGCAGTGGCTGCAACAGGACACAATAAAATCCATTAAATCTTAAGCAGCTGAAGTGAAACGCTGGGACAAGTTCTTCGTAACCTATCACTAGACTATCCAATACTCAAGCTGATATCATCATGCTTTCATAATGAGGTATATATGTATCTATCTAAAACGTGTTGATAAGAACCGCGGATGAACTCTAATACAGAAGCCAGTTCTTGACTGCTGATTTCGATAGATACATCCATTACCAGGAAATTTGTTCAACTAACACGAGCACCACCGCACCACCATCCTAACAATCAATAACAATCTATATATCTACTGTGAAGTGCTCAAGGAATCAATCATATAACCACAGAAGCAATGTAAAAAGAACTTGAAAGAGCAACTAAACGTAAAACAAAACCGAGAAAAGAGAAGTCTTTAGGAGCTTTTCCACACACATTTTCGATCCTGTATTTGATTCTTTCCTCTGCAGTGGCAAACCTTTGCTTCTTCCTACTCCCTTTGACAGAAAGCCTCCCGGGGTCTTTCTTGTTAAAAGCTTTCCTCCTCTTCTTTTCTCTCATCTTCTTCATCTGAAACCGCTTCTTGCTCAGCCATTTGTCCTTTTTCGGGGGATCAGTTTCAGTGATCTCGAATTTGGGCTTTCCTTGCGGCGATATGAACAAATGCACAGTACGATGACTGAAGCTTCTCCTCCATTGAAACAGCCAATTATTGCTCAGCCCAGACAGTGGAGGCCTTGAGAGAGTGAAATTGGATTCATGGTTTTCCCTAACAAGTTGCCTGATACTTCCACAGGTAGAAAAACTTCAAATTCGAAGAATTAAACAACAAGATTGTAACTTTAGTCATTAAACAACAAGATTGTAGCTTTAGTAATTAAATACAGATTGTAACTTTTATCATTAAACAACAAGATTGTAACTTTATGTAGAAAGAGAGCAGAAAAATACCTGACAGGTGAAGAACAGAGAGAGATTCTGCGGAGAGTTCGTAGAAGCAGAGGGTTTGCCATTTAAGAGAAACATATCAGAACTGTAATTTGGCAAGAAGAATGTGCAGATGTGAATTAGCCATAAGTAGAGGGTGTCAAAAGCAATTATTTGCTCTTCTTTATTGCTATATAAACCACATGTCCGGAATTGATTTCATCAAATTCATTAGGGTTTCTGAATCCCCTTCAAGCTGCCGCAACTACTGCAAAAAACTTCTCTTCTGATAAAAATCTCTACTTTGTTTTCAATTTCAGTTCCATTTTTCTTTTATGGTTTTGGGAGTTTCGATCTTGATGTCAATTTTATCTATGTCTTTGTTAGGATTTTTGATTTAGGGCTAAATGCGAAAAGGGAAGAGTCAGATGAGAAATTGAATTTCTGTCCATGGCTCTGAATTTACCTGCAGGTTTTCTGTAGGCTGCCCCTGCAAATTTTAGCCCTTGAGATCAAAAATGGCATCATAGTACGGATTTCGTGGTTCCAGATTGGCTATCAGCTGAATAAAGTTAGCTTTTTTCAGGTGTTGTCTGTTTGGTTTTCTGTCACATATCCGCCTCCAAACGCCATTACATTGTGCTTCAATATTAGTATTAATTATGTTTTCATTCAAAATGTCGAATTATTTCTTTTTCATCTATTTGGTTCTGCCATGTAGATATTTTACACAGTCGAGCTCAGCCTATCCTTACCAAGTGTAATGGTATGTATGGATCGTCTCGTTAATGCTCGGTGTGGTGCTTGCTTTGTTATCGAATATGGCTGGCTAGACTCGTTTTGCTCAATCAACAGATCAACCAGCTAAGCTATCTGACCTGAATCTGTCACTTGCAGAGTCTAACTTATCCCTTGATTAATTAATAATGGGATAAGATTTGATTTTCTAACAGCCTTGTAAAGGTTGCAACTTAATTCCAAGTATAACTAGAGTAAAGAAAGAGTGCAACTTAATTTAAAATCAAAATCATCTTTTTAAATAGCTTACAAATTTGATTGGAAATTTTAAATTAAATTGGATAAGCTCAAGTTGCAGTAGTTAGACATTTTTATTAAAGTTGTTTTTGTAAACAACCATGAATTCCATGGGGTTAAAAATTGTAGTATTCCTTACCTCCTTATTTGATGGGATTGTCTTGATCTAATTGAACATTTTCATATTGATCGTAAAAAGTAAAAATTGGACGAATTATCAGGCCTAATGTGTGTAATCATATTTTTCTAGGGAATACGCTTGGATCTTGATGATGAATTTGCTTGACAAATCAGTCAAGAAATAAAAGTAAATTGCCCTTTTTTCATTATAAATGATAGTACTAAATTAAAAAGGGTAACTCTTTCACAATTGAATTTCACTACCTCTGAATCGTCATCACCGTATTGAATCCTCCTCTGTAGCTCATCTAGCTGAGACTCGTATCTCCTTTTCCATTCCCCTGCTTGATCCATTCTCTGTTCCAACATAATTACGCTACGAAGAAATCAAATTACGAATAAAACTACACTATACAGAAATCAAATTACGAACAAAATTATTTATTTTCTATTAATACACTGTATTTAACCCTACATGATGATGTCCAGTTATTCGGCCTGATGAACCAAATTGAACTCCTTTTCACAAATCTTGAGCATACAAGGCCCTGGTTCATGGGTCGGATAACATCTCATATGCCTGATTTACTATAATAAACTTGTTAGTGTACTCCTCCACTTGGTCCGGAGGCGAAATGTCAGGATGGTACTTTCTCGCCATCTCTTTGTACACTTTCTTGATGTCGGAAGGCATAGCAGCTGCGATTCCGAGTATATCATAAATTGTTTCCCCGTATCTACTGGTGCAGAAATATCTCACTTTCTTCTTTCTATTATGTTTATTTTCTATACTTGATAGAGCTCGCAATTTGACAAACTCTATCCAGCTCGTATACATATGGATCTTATCCATTTTGAATCCAAATCTAGAAAGGATCCGTTTAAATAACTAGTTGTGGTTTGGATCCAGTTCAATCTGGCTTACTCGGATCCAGCCGTGATCTCCTTTCCCGTAAACAAATTGAAAAGCAGACCATGGATTCCAAGATCAATCATATTCCCTGGACATAGTTTGCATTTTTAACTATAAAAACCACTCGTTCAGAAATACAGTCAATACAAATATAATGCAAATTTATTAAACACATCATATTATATTATATTTATATTATATTTGAAGCTAAACATATAATGTTTGTAGTTAAATATATCATGTATTTCGCTTGCAAATGTTTATACAGACATAATGGCAACCAACAAACAGAAGCTGCCAGCATTCATAACATTCATATTAGAAAAACAAGCCATTCAAGTTTCACTCCTCTGGTACTTCACTCTATATGATCATGCTACATCATAATTCAACTACATCAACTAACCAATTTTAGCAAGAGAGCACGTAACTACAACAAAATTAATTATACACAATCTTACCCCAAGTGATTGCATGTTGCTGATGTTCATCAAACTGCAAATCTCAGTGAGATACATAAAAAAACACAACAAGAAAAGATCCGCAAAGAGTTTATGGTACATACATGGTGCTGAGAAGGATCTTACAGCTCAAACAGGCATGACACTCTTCCTATTCAACAACTACTTCATCCTCTGAAACCTGCAAGGACCTTGTTTATAGCTTGCGTGGTCTCCCACGGCCTCTTCGCTTGAGCGGTTAACAGATAACCCGACTCTTTGGTCACCCCGCAGTAGTTAATTTCTGAAGTACTTGCACTTCCTTAACTTCAGGCGATTTTATCTTTTCGTTAGGAGGCCTTTCCACACGTCGACGCTTTGGAAGCCGTCTGATTTTGGGAAATTCTTCGCGAGAATTTTTCTTATCATTAGGAACAAAGTCACGGGGTGACAACGTATCTCCAGCACTCCGCGCCATAGCATTGCAAGAAACGTCTTCACCATGTTCCATTTTATGCAACAGGCCATTTTCTCTCAGTCGAGCTGAAAATCTCAAATTTCTCACAGCCATATCATCAAATTTTCGTTTACATCCCCTCAGTCGCTTTCTGCTGTCTGGTTGGAGTTCATAATGAGACTCGTTAGTGCTAGCTTCTTTTGCTGTTTCCGGGAGCAGATTATTCAGGTCTATTACAGCTTCACATACTGAAGAAGTTGGAGTTTTAGGTAGTTCTAGTGCAAGTTCTTTTTCTGCATCGCTAACAACAGCCATGCTCACTTGAAATTTGGCCTTTTTTCTCCGAACATAAGTTATAACTTCTGAAGGCTTGATCTCGGTCATATCTGCTCTTAAAAGTTCAGGTTCTTGATTCTTGGGCTCTTTTTGCTGCATAACATGTAGAACTATCTCTTTCCCTGTAATATGTCCATCTTGCAGTATTTTCAAGTCAGAAGAAGGGTTTGAGGTTAGCAAGTCACAAACCTCTGACTTGGAGATAATAGCTGACTCAGCAAGTCTCTTTGAACGTCTCAGCTGTCCCTGAATACGATCAAGTTTAGGACATTCTTCAATCTGAGCCAGTTCTAAATTATCCTGTGACTCAACAACTGATAAATTAAGTTCCTTCTCTTCTTCATCTGTCGGCTTGGAAATATTCTGTAATCTTGATGAACGTCTCAGTGTCTTAGATAGCAGCTCATGTCTAAGCCTCTTACGATAAAACCGTTTCTTTGATGCAGCCACCACAAGTGCTTGAGAAGACTTTTCGGCCTGCACAGACATTATAACAGTTTCGGCACTGATATTTCCCGTTCCCCTAACTTTCCATCTCTCCTCAGAGCTAAGAGAACCAAATTGTAACTGATCACATTCAGAGTAAGTGCTCAAGCTGGTCACTTCTTGTACTTGAATAATGGTACTTTCTTGTGGACAAGAATCGTGCAATGATTTGACCCCAAGGTGAGATAAGTTACCAAGTCTAATAGATTCAAAGCCAGGAGGCGGCAACTCCTGATTTGAAAGTTCTGAATACTTATCTTCGCCTTGTACACCTTCGATAAGTAATTTTTCTTGAACATTATGTTCGGAATGTTTCTCAATCACTTCAAGTTGTTCATCACCTTTCTGCTGGTTCCTCTTATGACTGAGTTGTTTCTTGCACCGCCTTCTCTTCAACTGCCTCTCGCAGTCCCACTTCCATACCCTCTCCATTGACTTCCTCTTACTTTTTGAGGTCGTGTTGAGACTGAAATTAGTGCCAGCAAGTGCATACCTCCTGCCCTGTGTCGATATAATAACACCGGATTCACAAAGTTTTGCAAGATGATGTTTAAGTAACGTCGCATGTGCCCATGGTAAATCGGTATATTCTTTCACCAGAAACTGAGATATAGACTCCTCACTGGACCCTCCATCCTCATCCAGATCCACAATGGCCCTTTCAATAATCTGAAGATTGAAGCAATGAAGGGTAAATATAATAAATTCCAATGCAAAATGCTTGCAACTAAATACTAATGACTGTTTCTCTGCTTTCTTTTTCTTTTGGTTGGGACAACATTGAAAAGGTTAGGAATTTAGAAGAATGCATATATACTCTAATATTAATGAACGACATTCGTAATGCCATGCCGTTAGAGACTTAGAGTGGTTCATGCACACGAATTCAGCAAGAAGATATGATCAAGCAGGTAAAAATTGGTATAAAGGACATGAACAGGTTTGACTCATTCAGCAAAGATTTTAACAAGCAAAATATCTGCTACCATATTAATTCTTGGTTCTGGTAAAAAGTTAATATTCATGATAAAGCAGTTATTCTTTAAATGCTTCTCTTAGGCTTCATTTGGTTTGAGGGAAAATGGGGGAAAAGAAAAAAAATAGGGGAAAATATTGTTTTTCAACCATTTGGTAATTCTCAGAAAATACTGAAAAATTCATCAAAATCTATACAAAATACATCAATCTCCACAAAATAAGGAAAGTTGTTTTTCCCTCACATTTTCCAGGAAAATTTTATTTTCCCCTATTTTTTTTCTTTTCCCCTATTTTCTCTCAAACCAAATGAAGCCTTAAGGAAGATATGAGTATTTGGCCTGGTCTGCAATAACAGAGAAACAATTGTTCAAGAGTTTAGTCTTGGAGTAACTCTAGTTGCTGAAGATAATTGTCTACGTTAACGAACGATAGAAGTTGTCCCTGAGAGGAAAAAAGCACATCAAACCGAGGAATACATTATGTCGTATTCAGAGAACTAGAACTAACCAGAACCACATCTATAGTTTATTCTTTAGATAAATTAACCAGAACCGATTATTCTTTAGAAAAAATGTCATATTCCTTGTACTGTAAGTCTGTAATTTAAAATCAATGAGTATCTCTAGATTCTAAACTCTAAAGTAAAACTTGCAGATAGTCTCTCTAATAAAATATGCAGAGACAATTTTTCAATTTTCTGCAGAGATTCAGAATACTTGCAGATAGTCTCTCTAATAAACTTGAAAAGAAGGTATCTTTACTTGTCAAAAAGTCGAAATATGCCGCAACCAACTAGTTGTACAGGTCCAGCCAAAATCGAAATTCTGTTCAGGTTCAATCATATTGTATAATAATTTAATCTAAACATATAAGCCCGAGTTCCACATTCAATTGCTTCGATTTGCATTCCGCAGAATTCTATATGCATCTACGAGATTGAGTACGGAATTCTGTTTCCACATAAAATCCACTCTACAGCAGTCAAATTTCAACAAATCCACCAAACAACATAGCCTAAAAAGCAAGTTCCCTGATCATTAAAAAGCCCAAAAAAATTGAACAGTACAAAACACGAGTACAATCACACATGCTAGAATGCATGGACTTGATCAATTACAGCTGAAACAGAAACAATGAACAGGCAATTCAAACAAGAAAAAACGCAAACCAAATTCCAATTCTACCAACATAAAAATCGAATCTTGCATGCATTTATAAAAATTAAAAGCAATTACCGCAGAGTAAGGAGGGTGATCGGGGGTTCTATAGTGAGAGAAGAACTGATTCAGGCGGTTCTGGACATGGGTTTTCTGATCAGAGGTTAATTGGTGAGCGGTTGCAATTTTCATAACGAGCTGTTGAAAATTCTCCATGGTAATCGAGTTATTGTATGAATGTGGTTAGCTGAAAGAATCGATTTTTGGGAAGGAGAGGAGGGTTTTATTGGGGAGAAAATCAGGAGGCTTTTAGGTATCCAAATTCTTGTTTGGAATTGGAATGGAGAGAGATAGAGACAGAGAAATATGTAGTAGTATATGGGAATTTTCAGTTCGAAATAGAGTGAGTGAGTGAGAGAGACATACATATTCCGTGGACCAAAAGGTTCGTCTTTTTTAGGTTATTTTCCAACCTTTTTTCAGTTACGATGATTCTGTTTGCCAGCTGGCTTCATCAGTTTGCTTGCTTTTATACAACTTCACAATTTTCTATTTCGAGTCTTATAGGTACATCAAAAAATCGACCTGATCCAATATTAATTTGTTATCCAATGTGTTGATACGGAAATATGTCCAATCCATTAAGGGCGTCATAGAGCGTGTCTAAAACAAGCATCGAACTTAGCCAATTCAAGATCTTGGTCCGACCTCATGGTCCAGTAAATCGACCAAGACGTCAAGTCACTACCTCCCACAGCTAGTCCGAAGTTAGCTAAGGAAAGGACTTGTAAACTGACTGTGTCAAGACAGATGCCTAGCGGACTCACGAGAGGACCTCGACGCCACCATTAGTCTAAGACCAGACGTGTATGTGAACCATCGAGATACTTGGTGGGACTCTGGCTCGGACATCCAGAGTCACCCAAGCGGATCAACCAAGCGAGCATGTGTCCGTCCGAGGGCTAACACGGATCCAACAGGTGGAAAAGACTCACAGAGAAAAGGTCCAAACTACCCTCCTGGCCCACTTATCGGTATTGGATCTTTGTCACTAATGGGCCTTGGGCGAAGGTAGCATTGGTGTCCAAATCTGGATCGTACACTTGGCATCATCTTGTGAGCTACCTCATGAGTATGAGATAACTATAAATACAGCTCAAGGTTCAAGACCTAGGGGTAAGTAACAAGTAAGAAGCAATACTTAAACAATAACCTCCCTCATAATTATTACATTGAGAGCTTCCGACTCTCTCTTGAGTAAAGTCTCTTACCGGATTGACACAGGCACTCCGGGCATCCCGTTCTAACCCCACTTAGTTGTTTCAGGTGACCTAGTTCGGACGAGCAATCCATCGGACCTTCAAGTTGGAGGCGGGGTACAGATCGTGTTGCTTGTAGTAGTTTAGTTAGTTAGTGTTTGAGGTTTATCCTCAAAGATTTTGGCGCCTGCATGGAAACGCACAAAAAGCATCTGTGTTTCGAGTGAACCAATGGCAAGGACAAGACGAACAACAAGAGTTGGAACCCACTACAAAAAATCTGGCCTGTAGCGACGGATAGATCCGTCGCTACAGGCCAGCTATCGGGCGACGGATAGAAAATCCGTCGCCCCCCTGGAGCTGTGGCGACTGATAACAATCCGTCGTCCAATTCGCGACGGATTGGACGACGGATTGACCAATTTTTTTTTTTAATTCCGAAATTTAGCGACGGATAGATCCTATCCGTCGCTATATCCTATCCGTCGCTATATTTCGCGACGGATAGATCCTATCCGTCGCTATATCCTATCCGTCGCTAAATATTTTAATTGGACTAGTGACGGAATTTGAAATTCCGTCACTAATTCCGCCACTATGAATTCCGTCACTAATTCCGTCACTATTTATTTCATATTAATCCCTATTTTTCGTAGTTCACCTATTTAATCAATATAATGTTCGATAATAAATCAATAATACGGAAAATGTTTCAATGAATAAAAAGTAATATTCGGAGCTGGAGAAATTATCCAAACAAGTGTAAATATGAAAAAAAAAATCCGAACATACAGATACATAACTAGCTATCGACGGGGTGGGGTGGGTGATGGCGGGCTGGACATGAATGCTCCATCTCAGAATCAAGGCGCGTTCTCCTCCTTCGTTCTCTGTCATGGCGCTCCAACTCGTCCCTTTGTTGCTCCATCTCTTGAGTTAGCGAGCAACTGTTCCGGACTTCGTTGCACCATTTCCGAGACACAGTCCTGTGTAAACCGGACGTCTGGACTGCTGGGATGATGATGAGGAGCACGCCGGACTAGCCAGATGCAAACCGAGGCTCCCGAGTCCATATATTCGTCCTTTCTTGTCCGGTTTGTTGACCTCTAGGAAGATGTTGTCAACTTGTTCAGTTGACAACACATCACCCGTCTCGTCCTCCCCGCCACACGAGCATCAACCTCACCTGAAATCGTAAATAGCAGATATAATGATCGATTCTTGTTTTAAAAAGTAACTTGTAATAGTGTACAAATATGAACTTTAAGCAACATAAACATACCATGATAGACGATGCCTGATACGGTCATATACCCTTGGCCTTCTTGAAGATGGCATACTTGGATGTCACCTCCCCCCGTGCCACCTGAATCAAACCAGATCTAGTCAACAATTTATCATCTACAAGTAATAGAGCAGCAGAGACTTCATACATACACGTAATTGAGTACGAGTTATAATACATAACAGATTATAATAACACATATAATTACCGTTATCGCCGTCCTCTAAGACTACATATTGGTCCTCGTGCAGATCAAACAGCTCATCATCTGCTTCTATGGGATCTTCTGCTTGTTTATCGACATCCTCTTGTTGGTACGAGTACGTGAGTCGTCTTTCTCAATGTACTCCACTTTCGAGCGAAACACGAATAGGTACCATGACTAACCATTCCCCCTTATCGCGTTTTCTGCTTGGATATTCAAGAAACACCACTTGTCGTGCTTGAGTCGCCAGAATAAATGGTTCATACTTGGTTCGGTACCTCTTCTTTTGGTTCACATCAACCATTTCATACCGCTCGTTCTTCCTCGTACCTCCTGGATTAGGATCATACCACTCAACGTCAAACAAGAAGGTTCGTTTAAATGGCAATCCAGAATATTCAATCTTCACAATTCGTTTTAGCTTGCCATGGAAATCAAACAAAGTAGCGTCTCCATACTCTTACGCACCATTAACACACACCGGAGTTGCTTGTCGCCATGGCCGTGTTACATTCAAATGTGGAACCTAAGGCCATTGACTATATAACACGGGAATGTGTAGACTTTTGAATGGACCCTCTGCGAGAGCCTTTAAGTATATGCATGTGACGTTGTTAATAGGATTCGGACATACTCTCGGAACCAACTGAAATTCAGAGGAATTTTGAGTCAAGTAGTTCCTCTAGTGTATCCTCGTCATCCGAGGATTTTCTTCCAAACAACGCTTTTGAAAAAGCGCAAACATTGATTCATTGATAAGTCTATAATTGAAGTAGAGACTTGCGTAGCTATATTAAAATTTAAATAAATGGTTCGACCTCGCAAATAGTACCATATCTTGGTCAACCTCAAAGACAATTCGTGAGGACATAATATTGAGTGCTTTCAACTCTTTATCCGTAAGATATTCTTTCTTAGTCGCACTAAGAGGTCTCCCCGATACCACGAAGACAGATAGGGAAAACTCATCATCCGCTTGAACTACGAATGTATGCGCATTTCGAGCCTTCTTTGTCTTCGTAGGGACGTGTTCATCAAAGTAATAAGAGCGGAAGGTTGCGTTTCCTCTCGAATGTAGGCATTGGCAATCGATCCTTCAGTTTTACCTGTGTTGTTGACATACTTCTTCAATTTCCCCAAGTACCTTTCGAATGGATACATCCATCGATACTGAACCAGTCCAGCAAGACTCGCATCATGTGGAAGGTGAACCGCCAAGAGCTCCATAGAATCAAACCATTTCGGTGGAAAGATACTCGAGCTTGCATAGAATCAATGGTATGTTCCTTTCAAGATTTTCCAACACTTTGTCATGAACCACCCTTGTGCCTAAATTTTTGAAAAATAAGCTCAACTCGGTGATAGCATCCATACGTGTTTCGGAAGCTCTCGAAATGCTACCGGATAAGCCTCTCCATGAACACATGACGATCGTGACTCTTCATCCCATAAACCTTTGTCTTCTTCAAATCCACACCTCTCTAAATTTGAGGCGTAATTATCCGAAACTCAATGCCCTCACCCAATCAAACAAAATTGACCTAGAAGCGTTGTCAATTGTGTAGCACGCTTACCACTTACCATTCTCATCCTTCTTTGTCAACTCAGCCTTTTACACCACGTCGACAACTCGGATCTAGACTTCGCATGGTCCTTTGTTTTTCCCTCAATGTTGCAAAGTGTATTGAATAAGTTCTCGAACACGTTCTTCTCAATGTGCATGAAATCTAAGTTGTGACGGATAAGAAGATCGCTCAAGAAGGCAAGTCGTAAGATGCTTCTCTTCCTCCAACCACATTTTTACCAATTTTCTCGTTATGCTTCATCCACCCAAGCTCACCACCTTCATAAGACCCAATCTATCAATCTCCGCAAGAATTTGTGCACCAAGAAGTCTTGTCGGGCTTTTTGTTGCGACTTTATTTTTCAAGAATTGATCCTTGTTCTTCCCGAACGGATGGTCACTTTCTAGCAACCCACGATGACAATCAAACCAACAAAATTTTCCACTACCCTTGATCTAAATGCATCAGATCCTCCAAGCAATGTGGACATGCATATTTCCGATGTTTTCCTTCCAGATAGCATGGAGTACGCAGGAAGTCACTCACGGTCCAAAGAAGAGCGCTCTCAAGGTGAAGTTCTTTTTGTCGACACATCATATGCAGGATACCATCCGTCCAACTCGATCACTCCTTGATTAGGGGTTGTAAGAAAACATCCAACGTCGATCCAGATCTTTCGCCGAGCACCAATGCAATCGAAACATGAATGGCTCCTTCATGCACTCACCAAAGGATTATGCGGTGTGAGCATAATCGCCAACAAGAGTATTTACGTTCACTACCGAGCAAGTTAAAACCATCCGCATAAAGTCCCAAACGTACATTTCTAGATTCGGCTGCAAACTCTGGATATGTCTTGTCAAACGATTTCCATGCGGGTGAGTCTGCTGGATGGTCCATTCTACCACCTTGACATTATCCGAGATTACTTCGCTCCTTGTGCCACCGCATTTTATCCGAAGCACTTGAAGCATACAATCTTTTCAAACGAGGTGCTAGAGGAAGTACCACATTTTCTTATGTGAGAGATTTTTCTTTTATCGTTTCTTTGCGGCCCCTCCTTGTAACGCTTGTACCGTTCCTTACCACGTAACTTGCATTCTATTAGATCGCATCCTCCTCCCAATATATCATGCACATTTTAGGACAACGATACATGGTTACCATGACTTCTAATCGCATCTTTTTCTTCGTTTGGTAAAAGTTGGTGGGAACTAGGTTTTCTTCAGACAAAGGTCCGACATTACGTCAACCCATTCATTGAAGCTCGTTTGATTCGTCCATTAGCCTTACAACTCATTAGCCGAGATAACAAAGACAACTGACTCGGTGAGCTTACACCCCGGTAAACCGCTTCCTTGATGATTCTAACAAGTCAAAGAACAACCGATCCTCGGGATTCGGTGGTTCCTCCACCTCCACCTCGGTTTCGTGTTGGTTGTGTCACGAACTCCGCCCAAAGATCATCGTACACCATTTGTTCGACTCGAGCTCGAATAGCATCGCCTTGATTGTGATTGTTCCCCGACTTGTTCATTTTCTCTTCCTTCCACGTTATGCGTATTGGTCATATGTATTGGGCCGTCTTTGCCTCACCATGATGATTCCATACGTCTGTGACGCAGAATCCATTTTCCTCAAGTCGGACTACCACTTTAGGAGTCACGTATTGCTTGTTTCAGACCTTTGTTTCATTGCAAGGACACTTTATCAACCCATCCTTTACACAAGCGATTTGACATTGCAAATTCAATGAAACCTTCAACCCCTTTCGTAAAACTCCATTGAACTCGCCATTGAGTACGACAATACATCCATCCACGATCGGTATTCATTGAATAATTAGATAATAACGACACGTTTGAATTCATTAGATCGAGTTCTTTCATTTACGATAATAAATCAATTTCACAATAATTCAATCAATTGCTACGTAATATAAGTTATATTAGCTTGATCAATTGTTACGGCATTACATAATATAAGTTACATCACTTCAATTTTACCATAATGTTTGGTTTCATATATATATCAACTAATGATTACTAGTTATACAAGCCAGAGACAAAACGGATGAAACTCCTCATTCTCATGCACCCCCTCCTCATCACTTGTGCCTCCCTACCACGTAACTTGCATTCCAGATCTACATCCTCCTCCCAATACACCATGCACATGTTCGACAAGCGAGAAAGGCACTCGATAGGCGGCCTCAAACCCGCCTCTCCCTCCATTGGAGGTATGCCATGGAGTGCTTCCTCACCGTGATGAATCCATACATGATACTCGGGCATGAATCCATAACGTCGCATAAGTGCTCGAATCTTCTTTGTAGGCGTCATAAATTGCTTGTTTCTGCGGGTTTCCAATGTGCAAGGACACTTTATCAACCCCCAATTGCACAAACCGGACGTCCATGGCAAACGAGATGAAACCTTTAACCCTTCTACAAAACTCCTACAAACTCGCCATTTACCGCATTTGATCGTACATCCATGAACGGTCGAATTCATTGTATATATACTTTATTTTTAACCTGAGACGTTCCAATTGATTAGATCGTATTTAATTTATTAGATCGATTCCAATTCGGATAAGAAGATTGTAGAGGTTAATTGTTAATTATTATATGTTGCTTATAAATTAATTATTAATTAAGTGTTCGATATTTACAAAATTGGGCATATAATTTAACCATTTCAACCTCTTAGTACATATATTATATACTTAACATACATATCAAATTAACTAATTACTCTATACATATCGAATTACTACATATATTCATATCAAATTACATACTTAACATACAAATTTATCAAATCAAAACTACATACTTCTATACTTAACAAACATATCAAATTAAGTAAACTAACTATATATACTTAACACACAAATCAAACTAACTACATACATTCGTACATACAAAACTTAACATACTACATACATTCATATCATTAATTAATTAACTATCAAATTGAACAAATTACATATAATTGATCAAATTAACTAAACTAACTACTACATAATTATCATATATACATATAATTGCTCAAATTAATCAAAATAAACAAAATCCCCAAATTTTAAAAAACTAGGGTTTTAGCCAAAATACCTTGATTAATCGGTAGAAATCTGAAATTGATCGAAGAAACAAACTCCTTGTCCCACTAGCTTCGATTAGGCCATAAGATTGGCCGGAATAACGAACAATTCACCGGAAACCGAAGAGAGGAGAAGAAGAGAATGAGGAAGAAGAAGGGAGAAGATGAAAAAATGAGGCGATCGCCTCTCGTCCGTCAATTAGGAAACTACGCCGACGGACACGTGTCCGTCGGCCCAGAGTCGATCCGTCGCCATTTTTGGCGACGGATAGGTATCCGTCGCTATAAGGCGACGGATAATCTATCAGTCGCCCAGTTTTCAAAAAAAAAAAAAAATTTCTTTTTTTTTTTAATAAAAGTCAAACTTGGGCGACGGATAAATATTTATCCGTCGCCCAAGTTAGCGACGGATAAGTTATCCGTCAAGAACCGGGCGACGGATAGATTCCGATTCGCGATCCGTCGTTATGGGGCGACGGATAAAATCCGTCGCCCCATAACGTCGTTTTTTACAAGTTTTCTTGTAGTGACCCCAGAAGTAAGAACTCCACCACCGCGCTGGGACGCGTCAAATCACCGGGGACGCAGGTTGCGACTAAGGGAAGATATCCAAGTGAGGACGACGACCGATCCTTCCTCGGAAGGAGATACGCCCAGCTTCCGATGAAGCTCAAGGCCCACCCGCACCCCAACAATTCACAATGCCTGATGGACGCATCGTCCGCACTGACGACCTTGGATTAAGCGAAGTGCAGTTTGACAGGCTGTTAACGATCATCCAAGGGTGCCTGGGGTCCAACAATGCTCCTCCACAACAAACCACTCCGCCAGTGGTCACGCCTCCCACGAGCAATGATGCCTAAGAGCGGACACCGTCAATCGGCGAAGATTGGGGATCAGCGACCCCAAGAGGATTTACGAGATCTATTGGACAGGCGGGCGTCAGCCTCTCAGATCCGAGGGGAAGAAAGCCGCCAAGTAAGGAGAGAGCATCAAGACGTGAACGATAGACGCCCGGAAGCCCCACCCCCAGTGCCCCCGAGGGACAGAGATCAAGTGGCGGAAACCATTCCAAGATCCCGCATGAACGACCTTCCCGCGGATGTGGCCATGCATCCGAGGACAGGGGAGATCATGACGGCAGGCGAGATCTATGTCCAGCAAAAGGCTTTAGAGGCTCAGATTCAAAGCCTCGGGCGTCTCGTAAAAGATCACGAGCAGATAACTACCAGTACGAATCCCACTGTGAAAAGATATCATGAGAGAGAAGGAAAGCGAATTGGACCAAGTGATCCCAAACTTGGAATACTACTATGGGGACGCTTGTCCCGTGGGTCACCTAACCCGCTTCAACAGCAAGATGGATTCCAAAGGAATGAGCGACAACACTAAAGCCCTCACTTTCTCGTCCACTCTCTTCGAAGCTGCCATGGATTGGTACACCTCTTTGCCGAATAATTCAATACAATCATATGCAGACTTGTCTTCTAAATTCTTGGCTCGATTCGGCAAATCAAAGAGGAGAAAACGTACCGTGGAGCATCTAGCAGGCGTTATACAGGGAGAACACGAGGATCTAAGGACTTTCCTAGATCGTTTTCACACGGAGGTTCTTGGGTTGAGCCACACGATTAAGGAGCGACACACTGTGCTAATACTCTCAACTCGGAACTCCGAAGAAAACTCTCGAGTCAAGAGGTAAGGAGCGAAAAATACTTAGAGGATATCTGCGAAGAGGTAATATACGGAGAGGATTACAGAAGGAATGTTCCATGAGGCCGCTCAAGAAAGCGAAGGATCCGTGACAAGACCAACGCCTAAGCAAAGTCCGATTCGAGAAGGATCAAAGAGGCGGGGTTTTCACGGGAGAGAAGTCCGCCAAGACGATATCGGACTATACCGGCTCAATGACCAAGATCCGACATCTTGGCATCTATTGTTGAGAAGAAATTTGGACGTTCGATGGCGAAGCCCCTCACGGCCGTAAGAGTAAGAACGAAAGGCTATTGCAAGTTTCACAAGTGTCGCGGACACGAAGCAGACGCATTCAGTGAAGATGAAGTGGAACACCTGATAAGGGATGGAAAACTGAAGGAGCATATCTATAAGGACGAACCTGCGCGACAAGATAGAACGGAGCAAAGGAGGGAGGAGAGGATGACGGAACCACCGCCCACTCACTGCCTTTGCCACCTCAGCCAACCAGCTATCCACCCCACCTGGACCAACGCTCTTACCGATATGCTGACGATATCGAAATGGAAAACGCCCCATACAGCGGGGTGATCAATACTATTGCGGGAGGACCAACGGGGAGATAGCGAAGCATGAGGCGCACCGCAAAATCTCCGAAACAACGACCGAGCATATGCTAGTCCGGTGACTCCAGGCACTAACGCCATATCGTTCGATGACAGTGAAATTCCTCCTCCTACGGCAGGGGGAGGAGACATCGAAAACCCAGATGTCCCGCTGGTGGTCTCCTTGACCATTGCAACCTACCGAGTGAATAAGATCTTGGTTGACACGGAGCTCCTCGAACATCATCTCTAAAAGGACCTTTGGATCGGATGGAATTGGGTAGAGTCCGATATGGCGAGTGCACACCTCCATATTAGGATTCGGAGGAGGAACTCGACCCTCGGAAGTATCATGTTGCATGTCTCTCGGTACCTTTCCGCAAGGGTGACACAAGAAGTCCGCTTTGTGGTGGTCGAACAAACTTTCGACTACGGTGCCATCTTCGGACGCCCAGTCTCAACCCGATTCCAGCTTTCATCTACTCTTCACAACAGATGAAGTTCCCAACGGCCTTTGGAGTCGGACAGAGCTCGGTAATGTCGAGAAGCGTGGGAATGTTATATCATGTCCACAAGAAGGGCGTCTGCGTCTTGTGATCAACATGATGACTCTCGACGCGCTTGTCCTCCCACCGAAGGAGGACTCACAAGTCGAATAGGAAGCCGAAGGAAAAATTTCCTAGAACAACGCGAATTGAACCCATGAGACCTTTAAAGAGATCGAAATTATTTGGCGATCTCGAAGAAAACAAGGATCGGGACGAAATGAATGCGAAGTAGAAATGAAGCTTCGCTTGTCTCCAGAGAAACGATGTGTTCGCCGAGTTCGATGACACGAAGGATCGACCCACGGATTCTGATTCACCGTCGAACATGGATCCTTGATCGATACATCCGAGAAAAGGAAAGACTTTGGCCCATCAAGGATGCAATCATATCCGAAGTCGATCGACTCTAAAGGCGGGACACATCGAGGAAGTCCATTCTCATTTGGGTTTGCAACGTCGTTCTGGTCGAAAAATCGCCAGGCAAATGGCGAATGTGTAACGACTTCACAAGGTTGAATAAATTTTGCCCCAAGGATCCGTATCCATTGCCACGGATAGATCAACTGGTTGACTCTACCTCCGGATGCGCGCTGCTGAGCTTCATGGACGCATACCAAGGCTTCTATCAAATTCGGATGGCCAGGGAGGACGTTAAGAAAACGGCCTTCTTCGCGGCAGGAGGAGTTTACTGCTTCAAGGTGATGCCATTCGGACTGAAGAACGCGGGAGCCACCTACCAGCGATTGGTAAATCAAATGTTCAAGGATGAGATCGGAAAGACGATGGAAGTTTACGTGGACGACATGCTCGTTAAAAGTAAGACTGAGGAAGAGCATATCGAGCATCTCAACAATTGCTTTTCCATCCTGCGGAAGTATGGGATGAAACTAAATCCGGAAAAATGCACTTTCGGAGTAAAGGGAGGAAAATTTCTCGGATACATGGTCACGGAAAGGGGAATCAGCGCCAATCCTGAGAAAATCAAGGCGATCCTAGATCTACCACATCCGAAAACCCTCAATGAGGTACAGCGGCTCATAGGAAGTCTCATGTCCTTAAGCCGTTTTATTTCCCGGTCAGCCGAGAAAAGTCTTCCGTTCTTCAAAACCCTCCGGAAAGGAGAGAACTTTGTGTGGACCGCGGAATGTTCTGAGGCTTTCGAAAAATTGAAAGAATACCTCCATTCCCCTCCACTGCTCTCCAAGCCCGTCGAGGGAGAACCACTCTACCTCTACCTAGCAACTACGGAAGAGGCAATGAGTTAATCTGTCTGATTCAAGCTAACGAGCATTTGCCGATCTACTATCTTAGCAAAGCCCTTGTCAAGAGAGACAAGATATGTGAAGATCGAGAAGCTTCATACGCTTTGGTTTACACGCCAGACAGTTAAAACCTTACTTCAAATCTCACAAAATAGTTGTACTAACTACGGAACCTTTGAAGCAGTCCTAGGAAAGCGACCAATCTGGACGACTCTCTAAGTGGGCGATCGAGCTCAGCGAATACGACATTTGCTATCAGGCTCCATCAGCCAAAAAGGCTCAAGTCCTCGCCGACTTCTTGGCGGATTACCCAGAAAAAGATTCGGAGAAAGTCCCTGACAAGCCGGTGTTCGAGTGCTTAATCACCAAACATGCAAAATCCGGCCTCTCCAAAGTTTAACCCATAAACTTTGAGGAAGCCCGATTCCTCAATCGACCCTCCCTTCATCGGAGGAGGAAACTCGGTCGACCAAATGTTTCTACTTCGATGATCCCGAGACCCAGTTCGGACAAAGATCGGGAAAATCATTGGCGGAATGAACCAAGAAGGCTGCGGCTCGCAGAGACCTCCAAATCAAGGAACATCCTTCTGATATTTGGACATTTGAAGTCGATGGTTCTTCCACTGGAAGAGTGGGAGGGATTGGAATCTACCTTAGGAGCCCGCGGGGCGCGGAACTCGACTATGCGGTTTCCTTGGACTTCAAAGTTACGAATAATGAGGCGGAGTATGAAGCGTCATTAATGGGTCGATCGGCCAAGTCTCTCAAGCCCGGAAGGTCAAAGCTTATACGGACTCACATTTTGTCCAAGCCAGTTTGGAAATTTTGCCACGAAGGGTCCTTCAATGATCAAGTATCTCGAGTTACTCAAGAATGAGGCCAGCCTTCGAGGAATTCATCCCGGAAAAGTTGTGAGTTTGGAGCAGAAGAGCGCCTTGGCAAAATACGCATCTCTAAATGCTTTGGACACAAGGAGAGTAATTCTACTCACCATCACCGACTCATCCGTCATGAGTTCGATTCGTGATCATGATACTCGACATGGGAGGAACCTGGATGACCGACATTCTTAACTACCTCAAGGCGGATCCTACCACCGATCCGAAGGAATCAAGGAGTGTGCGATGTCGAGCAAGCAGTATTTTATCTTTGGGCGATGATCTATACAAAAGGTCTTTTTCCGGGACCCACCTGAGATGCTTGAACCCTCAAGAAGCACGGACCGTGCTTGAAGAGATACACAACAGAAGTTGTGGGAGTCATTCCGGGGGGAGGACCCTCGCCCAGAAAATCATACGACAAGGCTATTACTGGCCCACCATCGGTAAAGACTCCGCGGACCACGCCCGGAGATGTCAGGATTGCCAATACTACGCAAACATTCCGCATCGCCCGACGAACCCTATGATTCCGTCAATCATAGCGTGTCCGTTCGATCAGTGGGGTATCGACATTGTCGGACCATTTCCTAGGGGTACCCAGCAGAAGAAGTTTCTCATTGTGGCTGTGGAGTACTTTACCAAATGGGTAGAAGCCGAGGATGTTGCGACCATTACAGAGAGTCAAGTGCGAACCTTTATCTGGAAGAATATCATCTGTCGCTTTGGCCTACCCAGGATTCTCGTCTCGGACAATGGTGCCCAATTCTCAGGACATAGGCTGAAGGAATGGCTGGCGTCCTTCAAAATCGAGCAACGATTTACATCTGTTGGATACCCGCAAGCCAATGGACAGGCTGAGTCCACAAACAAAACAATAGTCAAAATCCTCGAGAAGCGATTGAGAACCTCGCAAGAAAGCTGGGCGGACGACCTGGAAGGCGTGCTATGGGCGCATCGCACCACTGCACGGACTGCGACCAAAGAAACTCCTTTCTCTTTGGTGTATGGTTCAGAGGATCATACCATCCGAGGTTCTTGTTGAAACTTTGAGAATCCAAGAGTTTGAAGACAAAGCGAGAAGCTCGGATATTCGAGCTGGACATGTTTGAACAGAAAAGGTCTGAGGCACTGGCGAACATCCTTAGGTATCAGGCAACCGCCGCCCGAGCCTACAACAGGAACGTTCATGCGGCAAACTTGCAAGTCGGGGACCTAGTGCTCCGACGGGCCGACATCTTGAGCAATGTTGGAAAACTCAAGCCCAAGTGGGAAGGACCCTACAAGATTGTTGGGGCCAGAGTAAATGGCAGTTATGTGTTAGAAGATGAGGACGGACGTCTCCTTAGACGTCCGTGGAATGCTAGAAACCTCCAGAAGTTCTATGCTTGAAGAAAATTGCGCGGAGCTCCGTCATGTTGATTGATCATTTCAATATCAACCATGTGTTACACGGAACTCCGTCAGTTCTGTTTCCTTTTTGATCCTTTTGTCATTGGCCTTAGCGCCCCCAAGTTGTAATTGAATTTCCGACAAATCAATACAACCTCTATCTTTCGATTTCTAATGTTCGATTAGCTACAATGAAAGCAAGAGATTTCGTTCGCACCTAGACAAGTTACACTTAATATTGTCTGTACAATTTGCAATCACGGATCGATGTCCGAACACTACGGGAAAAGGGCAGAAAATGCTTCTGGGGATACGTCATCTCCCAACAAAGATCCTTCCCCGTAAGAAAAAGCTTCCTCCGGGTCAAAGCGGACGGGCCCGGTTTCCGCGGAAACCAGGAACTCAATCTACCTGCACACAAGAAAACGATTAAGCATGCCGGAATCCATCAGGATACCAACAAAACATGGAAGGCAAGTCTGGTATCCGGGCAAAACAAAGTGCAGACAGGAAGAGATTTCCGCCTCACCGGCTTTAGACATTCAAACTCTCTTGCAACTCGGAGACCATTTCCCATGTAAGAGAGATTTGAACCACTAAAGTAGGCTTGGAAGAAAGTAGAGGAAACGAGCAGATATACATTCAAACTGAGATCTATGCTTTTCGGTGACTGATCTTCAACGATTTTCCCCTCTAGACCCACTCCACTCTCAAACTCAGGATAAATGCCGATTTGAGAGTGGACGGGAGTCAAGAGGGGAAAACTATTCAAGAAACCGTCTTTTTGCTTTTTGAGTAGATTTGCAAAGTGGAAGTTGGATTTGCACGACTGAGGCCAAGAGAGTCCCGCAGTATTTATAGAAGTGGCAAACCAATGTGCGTCCGACACGTCAGAACTTCGACGTCGACAATGGGCTTAAACTATCCATTTGGGTTGAACAGTGATGGGCCAGACGGATTTATCCAGTCAAGCCCAAATAGGCCCATCAACTACGACTGAGTTTTTTAGCCATTCTTTACAAAAAATATGCATCGGTTTTAGCCAACGAGGTATGCAAGAAGGAAAAGACGGAGGTTCCACTCGAGGGAAAATAGTTCGAATTATATAAAAAATTATTCGAACATCTACGTACAAATATTACAGTCCGACAAAAACCAAAGAAAAAGTTACATGCTACCACGGGGCATACCCCGCCTTGAACGTCACCATTGCCCAGAAGTTGAACCTTGGGATTCTAAGCCACCGCCGGCTGGCGAGCTTGTCACGATCCGAATTCTCCTGCGAATCGCCGTCGCTCACGCTCCTCTTCACCGATCTTACGCTATTCCAGACATTGAGGGCTCACCTTCATAATCCAGACGATCGGATCACGCCAAGTTCCCTCGCCGGATAGATGGGCGGATGCATTTCAAGACGCACAATTCACCCAGTGACCGTACGCATCATCGCTCGATTCCGACATTACCAAGACTGGAGAGAATGAGGGAAAGTACAACAGTGAAAAAGGGAGAATTACCACACCCTTACTTATAGTGGCAATAAGTCTGTCAGATTTTGACATCTGTCAATCATCCGACGACTAAGAAGATGAAAAGACGTAGTCATAATGACTATTCCACTGTTTCACCTTCCTCCTTCTAGAAGGATCTCGCATCCCAAGGGACGAACCGTCCGGGTATCGAAAAGATGATAGTCTGATTTCTACATCAGATAACATCTCCGGCGATCCGTGCGCTTAAGAGATGGGTAATTTATAATAACTCAGCTTGTGAACGACAGATAAAGAAAGGAACGAAGAAGAGGGCAAGTAAATGCTCGGAAGCATAAGAAGTTCATATCATCGGATAAAATACAGAATGTTGTCATGAATTTGAAAAGATAATCCGAGTTATCGAAAGATGCAAATACAACGGGAAAAGCCAGTAAATACAGAATTTCTAACGGGGCATACCCCGGACTTCTCTTCAGGCCCCAGTCTGGCTTGGACCAGCCTCCTCAGCTTCGGGCCGATTGGTGGCTTCCGCAGCAAGAGCTTGAGCGTGGGCGAACAAGTCGAAATCAGCAGGAAGATCGAGAACGCGGACGGGAAGGGCAAACCACTTTTGCAAGAAAGCTCGATAATCATCAAAGGGTACAAGACCCACTTTCAGAAGAGCTTCCGGGACGAACCTCGGGAGGAAAGGCCCGCCATTCTGGATCTCAATCTCACCTTCATTGGTGACCAGTTCCACGAACTCACACGCTGCCAACTGCTCGTCCGAGACGCTATCAACGGGCACTGCAACACCATTCGCATCCGCGGAAGATTAATCCCACGCCTTCCAAATAAAAGTTGGTGGAAGTCCCTTGATCTGCAATGTCCGATCGCGGACACAAACCCTTCCAGCCGGGCGGCATCCGACTTGTCCGCCGTCAAAAACTTGAAAAGCGAATTCAAGAAGTCACGGCCGGTAAAGGCGGACATATCGGAGGCCTTCAACCAGAAATTCTTAAAATCCGTGAAAGCCCGCATTGCCTTGTCGATGAACCTCTCACGTGGTCGAGCTCGCCTTGATCTTCTCCCACCGGTCTTCAACTTATGGACCCTCACCTCTTCCTCCTTCAACCTCATCTCCACCGCTTCACTTTCTCCGCCTCATCCGTGGATGTGGCCACCTGTGAAGGTCCTCTTGATGGTGGCCCGTTCACTAGCCTTCCACTGCGTGGCCTTGATGAAGCACCCAAGCTGGGGAAACATCCGAAGTAGATACAAGTTATGTTTATGTCACATTAAGAACAAAGCAAGAAAATTAAGGACAGATTATTTACCCGCTGATACAGAGCACCCAACCCTCCGACACGCTCCATTTCGGAGTCCGCAACGCTCGTACTCCTTGTCCAGAGCGGCTTGGTCCACGGAAGGATACGGACAACTGCCGCTCTTCGCGCAGTTAGAGCTTCCGAGCTTGCGCCTTTTCGTCCCGAGACAATGGCGTCCCGCATAAAGACGTCTCGGTGGAGCTGAGTGTTGACAATGGCACTCCAGCGTGGCGAGCCTTACCTTATCAGCACCGCCAAGGCCGAGAATCTTCACCGCCTTTCGCTTTTCCTCTCCTCGGCAAACGCAGCAGCGTTTTTCGGATCGACATGGCGGACCAGCGAGTATTGATTATCTGGTCCTCGACCACCTTGCGACTTCAAGGGCTGTTGTTCCTCTGCAACCTCTTCTTCTCTCCAGAGTTGACATGATGTAGTCAAACCAGGAGTCGTACACAAGAAACCAAGGGCGTTAGAAACAAACGAGCTAAAGAAGAATTATGAATTGGACACTTGTGAAGAATAAGGTATTATGAAAAGAGGGAGAATGTCTAAGTCTCCATGGGGCGAGTCTCATCAAGTCCGTCTTCCTCCCACTTCTACCTCACCGGTTAGTCCGCAAAGGTAGGGAAGTGGCTGGCAGATCAATCCGTGAAACGGGTAAGTAGGCGGGTCATACTTCTTGTGGATGGCCGCCACCCACGGAGCCACATTCTTTGGAAGAGGGCGCCAGTCCGGGATGCTCTCCCTCAGAAACTTTGTGGGCAGCCCCCACTGTTCTCGCTGCCTCTCGGACTCTCCTGGTCTCAGAGCCATGCGTACAAAAACGTACTTGTCCCACCACTTTGACCCCAATGACGAGATGGAGTCCGAGATAAAGTTGTAGGGCTTCCTATTCATGAAAGTGTAGAATAGTGAATTCCCCGGACTGAACGAGACATGGAATAGCTGCCTAAAATTCTCGAAGTTTACAGGCTGCCCTTTCTTCTTGCAAAAGACTGCAAAGCAAATAAGGTTACCCAGGGACTTGGGGATAACCTGACTCGGACCTATACCAATATGGTTCAGGATGTTTTTCAGCTCTGTGGCAATGGGAATTTTCCATCCGCAGGAGAAGGCTACCTCATGCACGCACATATACCCGGCGAGCGGATTGTAAAAGGCGTGACCAGGCTCAGGAATCATGATTTCAACGGAATCAGGGATCTCCCACTTCCGCCTCCACTCGGGGATGTCCTCCGCTCTAACCCTGGACGGACACGTAGGAAGCAGCCCGTCCGCGTTTAATTCTCCAAACCGATCCACTATGGTAACAGCGGACGCGGGACGCGAAAACTTTACTCGGGCAGCTTTCGCACCACGACCCTCGATTATTTGAAGATTGGACTGAACGGGCGCGCGGGATGTAATGCGATCCGCCGACTGGATCGTCTAGGGGGATGAGTGACAGGAGATCCTTCTTCTTCCTCCTCCTCGCCCTCACCCTCCTCTTCCTCGCCATCTTCTTCGTCCTCCAGGACACCTTCGGGTCTTCCGGACATACTTGGTTTGGACGGACCTGCTTCTACCTGAACACGGTCCTCCACTCCGTCCTCGAACATCTCCACGTCATCAGCCTCATGCTCGCTGTCGCCTGCGCGTTCGAGTTGAAGCGCGTTCGGATCTATAGGCCTTCCCACACCGCCTATAGTCCGAGATTGGACCGACGTTCTCGCCTCATCAATACCGCCTTCAATCACTAGCCCGTCTGTCGCGGGGTTATCTGTCTCGTGGGTTCCGTGCCTAGCATCGGAATCTCTGGAAGAAGGGACGTCCACAAGAAAGTCTCCTACGGACATGCTCAGATCCACGGACTCATCGCCCAAACCTACTCCATCCTGGTAATCCCGCACCACGCGAACGTTTTGACTATCGCTCCCGGACATCCTAGGGCAGAAGGAAACGGATCAGAAACGATGATTGTTATTGTCCGAGAGTTCATTTATATGTCTTATTAAGTCCAGAGGTCCGCGAAAAAGTCTAAACCCTAAGACTTTCTACACACAGAAGGACAGGGACCCCGAGACACCGGCACATGCAGCTGTGCCATTGGCGCCATAATCTGCCCCTTATGGCACGATGACAAAAGAAGAAACTTTATGGCAAAATACGACAACCCACACTGATTTACAAGTAAACAAGCATGGTCAAGACAGGTCGTGTCTGACAGGACTTATCAAATGGGAGTACAAGACATCAACGAAGAAAATTGGCATATTATGAGCATGCAGCAGAAACACATCAATTATTGTCTAAACCAAAGGTATCGCAAAAGTCAATTATTGAAGACAGGCGCAATTATGGAAGCAGCAAGGGAAGATACACTAGACATGCAATAGGTGTATAGCGAATACAGGCAATTTAAATGAGGCCAAAGAAGGATACTTACTTGATAAAGATCCAAACAGAGAACTTCCACGGATAATCGATCTGGGGTAATGCACCGAGGTTACAGATCTCAGCTGGATGGCCCGAAAGTCTTACAAGTCCCAGTCGCTCGGATCGACCTTGCGTTGTTTGAATTGCTTAAAGATTGCTCTGAGTTTCGAGATCGCTAAAAGTGTGAAAATGACTGATGGCCTGACTATTTATAAGGGCATTTTGGGGTAACCAATAGTCACGTCTCTTGGATTTGAATCCCAACCGTTGATCCTCTCCAATCCAAGGGTTGTACCGCTTCGCGAATGGATGACTGCCAGAACGTCGCATCTAATGCCGGACAGACGCGTCACATCAATCAGACTGGGCGCCCCAACCGTTGATGTCGCCCTGATCCAACGGTCGCGTCTCTTTACTCGGGATCTTTCTCCAGTGGGCCGAACGGACGACCTATTGGGCCTCTTGGGCTTTTGAAGAGGACAAATTCAACAATCGGCCCAACTGACAGCTTCCACACAGCTGCGTCAGATCCTAACCGTACTCGGACTCATACATCTCGGATACAAATACCTTTTCCTCTACAGTCCCAGTTATGCGATAACTCGGACTGTAGACGGAAAAGGGGGGGAAAGAGATATATTGAATCCTTGAGGACACGGGTCACGACAAAAAGGATTTTATCCCTTTTTCTCAATTAACGATTCGGACACGTTCCACAGACACGACTAATCCCTCATAGTTACCAACCATCTTCTACTAAGATACTTGGTAACTGGGGGGACATATGTTGATACGGAAATATGTCCAATCCATTAAGGGCGCCATAGAGCGTGTCCTAAAGCGCATCACGACTTAACTAGCCAATTCAGTACTGGTCCGACCTCACATGGTCCGCCCAAAGTAAATCGACCAGTACGCCGAAGTCACTACCTCCCCACAGCTAGTCCGAGTTAGCTAAGGAAAGGACTTTTAAACCTGACCAGGTCAGTACAGAGATGCCTAGCGGACCGTACGAGAGGACCTCGGACGCCACCATTAGTCTAAGACCAGACGTGTATAACAAAACTACTGAGATACTTCCGTGGGACTCTCGGCTCGGACATCCAGAGTCACCCAAGGGCAGATCAACCAAGGCATGTGTCCGTCCGAGGCTAACACGGACCCAACAAAGTGAGCAGTACTCACAGAGAGAAAAGGTCCAAACTACCCTCCCAGGCCCACTTATCGGTATTGGATCACTGTCCACTAATGGGCCTTGGGCCAAAGGTAGCATTGGTGTCCAAATCTGGATCGTACACTTGGCATCATCTCGTGAGCTACCTCATGAGTATGAGATAACTATAAATACAGCTCAAGGTTCAAGACCTAGGGGTAAGTAACAAGTAAGAAGCAATACTTAAACAATAACCTCCCTCATAATTATTACATTGAGAGCTTCCGACTCTCTCTTGAGTAAAGTCTCTTACTGGATTGACACAGGCAATCCGGGCATCCAGTTCTAACCCCCCCCCCCCCCACTTAGTTGTTTCAGGTGACCTGGTTCGGACGAGCAATCCATCGGACCTTCAAGTTGGAGGCGGGGTACATATCGTGTTGCTTGTAGTAGTTTAGTTAGTTAGTGTTTGAAGTTTATCCCTCAGCACAATGTGTTCAAATTTGAGTTTTTTTTTTCCTTGAAAAATAATCACTTCATTAATGAGATCAAATGATATTCGGGTTTACAAACGAAAGATCAAAAAAGCCAAAAGCGAAGTATTGAAAAGGGAAGGTGAAAGAACGAATACGGGCCACAAAGGCGGATTTGTTGTCCCAAGAAGATTAGGGCGCGCTTTTACTTGTGTGAAGCTTGAGAATCTACGACGTTGAAGGCAAGTGGCTGGGGAGGAGTGAGGGGAACCCCTAGGCTGGTGTGAGGTTGCATGAATAATTACAATTTTTTTTCCCCTTTCTTTACACTACAATGATAGTGTAATGACCCGGGCCACTAATGGGCCGGCGCGGATACTCATGGGCAACTCTCCGGGTGATATGCTGGCCCACTGTACCAACACAAGTCCTTTCCCGCGCACTTTGTCCTCACTCGTGCGTGAACCGGGAGACTTCCCAGTTGGTCACCCATCTTAAGATTGCTCCAGAGCAAGCACGCTTAACTCTGGAGTTCTTATAGATGGATTCCCGAAAATGAAGGTGCACCTTGTTGGTATGAGTAGCGTTCTCGGTCTCTTTAAGCTGTTTGGACTTGACTTAAAACTTTGGGGCGTTACAGATACAGTGTCACTTTTGATACGATATAATGACGTTGTCGAATTTCAATACATTAGAATAACCATCATCCGATCAATTTACTAGCTAAAATGATGGTGTGGCAGCCGAAGTTTGAATTTCCCTGCTCAAATGCGTATATTACATGATTTTGACAAAAAGAAAAAATTAATTTGAGGGACATGTGTAACCATTTCGTTAATTTTGGTACATTATATTAAAAAATGTAAATTAATTTTTTAAATACAATAGAACTATAAAAAATTATAACGGTTAGTTTTACAATTTTAAAAAAATAAAAATAAAGTAAAAAAATTACTCCCTTATTCCCCAAATTGAATAAATAAGAACCCTAATTTACTTTATTATTCCCCAGTTCACTTCATTCTCAGTCCACCAATTAAACAACCCAAGTCATGAGAACAAACCAAGTCATTCTCGCTTCTTCACCTTTTCATCCTTCTTTCATGGAATCTCCGTTCAAGGAGCTCTCATGCCAGGAAACTCAAGCTTCCTCCCATGGCTCCCATGGAAGAGTAAGTACAGTAAAGATCAAGACTTTCTATTATATAGGAAAATCCGATTTTCATGTCAAATGAACCCGAACGCGGTTTTTTTATGGAAATCAAACTGGACCAATTGCCTATATATATATATACCAAAATCAGACTCAAAACCCTGGAAAAAAAAAAAGAAAAAACACACACCAAACGTGTTTTGTGCAAATCTCCGTCCCATCTACCGTTTTCTCGTCGGAACTTCGCTGTTTCCACCTGATTTGATCTAACTAGCTTCTATCAACATGAATCGGGTAAAAACCTCTCATTTTTTGTGTGTGTTTGTGTGTTATTCGGAGTTTTGTGTGTGTCTTGTGTGTTCTTCATGATTTGTTGTTTAAAACTTTTAGAACTAGTTGCTATAATGTTCAAATTCACAAATCTAGAACAGTGAAGAAGCTATGTCGTCAGATTTGAAAATAATTTCCGAAAATATATTCAGATATGGAAATATATCAGATCTGAACAGCAAATTCGTACGTTCCTTATTGTTTTAACAACCATCGTTATGGTTTTTAGCTTTTGTTGCATGTTTCTGCTATGCTATAGGTTTAAGATGCATTGTTATAGTTTCACGCATCAATGTTATTGTATTTAGCTTGTGTTGCATGTTTCTGCCTGTTATAGTTTTAAGAGGCATTGTTATAGTTTTAAACATCAATGTTACTGTTTTTAGCTTGTGTTGAATATTTCTGCTTGTAATAGTTTTGAGAGGCATTGTTATAGCTGTAAGTGGCACTATTATGGTTTTAAACATCAGTGTTACTGTTTTTAGTTTGTGTTGCATATTTCCGCTTTGTTATAGTTTTAAGAGGCACTGTCATAGTTTTAAACATCAATATTACTGTTTTTAGCTTGTGTTGCATGTTTCTGGTTTGTTATAATTTTAAGAGGCATTGTTATAGTTTTAAGATAAATTGTTATAGTTTTAAGGGGTATTGTTATAATTAAGACTCACTATTATTGCTTTAAGCATCAATGTTACTGTTTTTAGTTTGTGTTGCATGTTCCTGCTCTGATATAGTTTTAAGAGACGTTGTTACAGTTTAAGAGTCTTTTTTTTTTTAGAAATAAACATGTCATTCACTGGAAGCAAATGTGGTAGTCACTGTTATGGTTTTAAGCATCAATGTTATTGTTTTTAGCTTGTGTTGCATGTTTCTGCTTTGTTGTTGTTTTAAGCACAAATGTGATAGTTATAATGAGTGTTGTTATGCTTTTAACCCAGTTAGTGAATGTTTTAAGCAGGTGTTGATGATGACTTCGAGTTTGATGATATGTCTCTCAAGGTGTCACTGCAGTATTGAAGCAACAAGCACTCAATTGAAAATACCGTATCTCAAGCAACAAATCAGTCTCAACTTCTTTTGAATCTAGTCTGTGCCAATACAAAAAGGCAGGAAGCTGAAGTCCACCAACAAGTTTAATTGAAAAAAAAATCTATTTCGACATAGGCAGGAATCTTCCGTTACATTTATGGGGGGCTTCGAGTTTGGGCAAGATTGGTAGTGCCTTGGGTAAACCACTCTTTATGGATGAGTGTACGGCACATAAACTTCGTATTTCCTATGCGCGTTTGTTGGTAGAAGTGGATATCACCAAAAAATTACGTGAAAGCATTAATATCAAGGATGATCAGGGTATTATTATCACTCAACCAGTAGAGTATGAATGGAAGCCGATGTTTTGTGATATTTGTCAGCAAGTGGGACATGTATGCAAATCTAAGCCGAAGGAAGCTAGGCGGAAGAACACAGGCCAACAGTGGAAAGTTGTGGTCGATAACAGACCTAAAACAAGCGCACCCCCCCCCCCCCTATGCAGACCATTACACATACTCCATTGCCGGCAGCAAACACTCAAACCCCATAACGAGTCACAAATAGTGCATCTATGAATAATGCAGGGACAGAGTGGCAGTTAGTAGAACAATCAAAACGGAGTAATAGCAGGAACAAGGAAAATCGGAATGCATCTCCAAATCGGGACTCCAGTGTTGAGGGATTTTTTTGCCAGAATGGTTTTGATTCGCTACGGGATGTGAATGATCCTGTAGTGTCTCAGGACGGGGTTTCATGATTATTTCCTGGAATGTGAGGGGGTGCAATAAGATAGCTAAGAGTAAGGAGATTGGCTCCCGTCTCCGTAATTTACATGCATATGTAGCTATCCTTGTAGAAACAAGAGTCAAAAAAAGATAAAATCAAAAAAAATCGTGATAGATTGGGTGGTGTATGGAGATATATTGATAATTACGACTTCCATGACAATGGTCGGATTTAGATTTTGTGGGATCCCACCAAAGTGATAATACAGATGGAGGATGGAGATGCTCAATACCTTCACTGTAAGCTCTCTGGTGTTGATGGGACATTCATTACTTGGTCCACTGCAATTTATGCTCTCAACCGATTGGAAGACCGGAAGAGATTATGGACAAAGCTTGAGGCTCTAAAACCGCAGAACAACGAGAAGTGGATGCTGATGGGGGATTTTAATAATGTACTATCGGCAAGGGATAGGATTGGAGGCTCTCCAGTACATCCAAGTGAATATGCTGATTTGGCCGATATGATGGAGAGGGTTGATCTTTTTGAAGTGGAGAGCCTAGGTGACCACTATACTTGGCATAATAGACATAGTGCAGATCCTATCTATTCGAGAATTGACCATGTGTTGGGAAATATGGTTTGGCTACATGCTTATAGTCATCTACATGTGAATATTCTTGATGCAAGTGTTTCGGACCATGCCTTACTCAAAATAAACTTGTTTGATGAACCACGGCCCCCTCATAGACAATTTCGGTTCATAAACAAAGTGGTTGATCTGCCTGGATTTCTTGACATGGTTCGACAGGTTTGGACTACACCGTTGCAGGGGAGCAGTATGTATATAGTGTGGCGAAAACTCCATTTATTGCAGTCTGCAATCCGGCAACTCCAACACACGTTCAGGGGTCTGCAGCAAACAATAGAAACTGCCAGAAATCATCTTAAGATTGCACAGGCTGATTTAATGACGGATCGAATGAATCCTGTGGTGATCGATAGGGTTAAGAGCTGTACATCAGAGCTACTACATTGGATTGATGTTGACGAGGCTATTTTGCAACAACGAGCAAAAGTAGACTAGATACGCTTGGGGGACGGAAACAACTCTTACTTCCACACTACTCTTAAGGCGAAGAATAAAAATGCGGGGATAACAAGCATTGAGAAGAGTGATGGCACAGTTGTTTCTAATCCGCAGGACATAGAACACGAAGTACTGAGTTTCTATCATGATTTGGTGGGTAGGCGGTCATCTTCTATGGAGGCCGTTGATATTAATATAATGCGTGACGGTCCGCAAGTTAACCGGGAACAGTCCCTATTTCTTATCCGTCCTGTGACGCGGCTGGAAATCAAGGATGCTTTGAATGGAATAGGGGACCTCAAGGCTCCGGGTTTAGATGGCTATAAGTAGTATGAGTGTGAATAGATCTAAACGTTAAGTTTCTGTTTCTTTAAAGCAACTTGGCCCATCATTGAAGAAGATATAGTGTGCGCAATCCGGGACTTTTTTGATCATGGAAGAATGTACAAGGCTGTCAATTGTAGTATTGTGACTTTAATTCCCAAAGTAGCTGATGCACGGTTGGTAAAGGACTTTCGCCCTATATCGTGTTGTACCACCCTTTATAAGATCATTTTGAAGATACTTACTGCGAGATTGAATCATGTCCTACCGGGAATTATGCATGAAAGCCAGGCTGCCTTCACGCCTGGACAACACATTCAGAACCATATACTCCTGGCCTCTGAGCTTTTGCGGGGTTATAATAGGAAGAATGGCACCCCTAGATGTATGCTGCAGATGGACCTTCAGAAAGCGTATGACACGGTGGAATGGCATGCTTTGGAGAGTATATTAGCAGAGTTGGGCTTTCCGACTCAATTTATTGGATGGATCATGACCTGTGTTACTACAGTATCTTACCGTTATATGATTAATGGTTCAGCTTCAAAGTGTTTACCAGCAAAGAGAGGACTCCGACAGGGAGACCCGATATCCCCCTTACTCTTTGTGCTGGTTATGGAGTATTTATACAAAACTTTACAGAGCTTACGACGGATCCCTGATTTCAATTTCCATGCTAAATGCGAGAATTTGCATATAATTAATCTTAGTTTTGCAGATGACCTTCTCTTATTCTCCAGGGGTGATAAGGTTTCGGTTAAACTTCTGATGGACATGTTTACCAAATTCTCGCGATCCACGGGTTTAAAGGCAAATCCGGCCAAATGCAAAGCGTTCTATAGTTCACTCGATGAGAGAATGAAAGCACAAATATAGCAGATAACAGGTTTTAGTGAAGGGACCTTCCCATTCCGCTATCTGGGAGTACCACTCATGAGCAGGAAATTAACGATGAATAATTGTCAGCCTTTAATTGACAAGATGGTAGCCAGAATTCGGCATTGGAGTGCAAAACTTCTGAGTTACGCAGGTAGAGTCCAATTGATAAGAAGTGTCCTTTTTACGGTTGCGAACTACTGGCTACAATGTTTTCCCTTATCTAAAGAGGTCTTACATCGAGTTGAAGCTATCTGTCGATCATTCCTTTGGTCAAACAGTGAGACAATCACAAGGAAAACACCGATAGCTTGGGAGAAAGTGTGTTTATCCAAATCAAAAGGAGGATTACAGATCATTGCCTTACAGGAGTGGAACAACGCATGTTTATTGAAGCTCCTCTGGAATCTATGTGGGAAACAAGACAACCTATGGGTGAAGTGGATTCACACTTATTACATACCGCAAGATCACATACTTACGGCAGAAATTCCCCAATCGGTGTCATGGATTCTTAGAGGAATACTTGAATGTCGCCCTCTAACTCAAAATAACCACAAGTGGGGACGACATGATGATGCGGCATAAATTCAAAACAGGCAGCATATATCGCAACCTACAAACCGCGGGAAGTGTGGTACCGTGGCGTGGACTGCTCTTCAAGAATGTCGCGCGACCACGGGCCCTGGTGATTCTTTGGATGGCCTGCCATAACAAACTAATGACTCGAGAAAGATTGCTCAACTTTGGTTTCATTGATTCGGCTGTATGTTGCTTCTGTGATCAGATTGAGACGCAAAACCATCTCATTTTTACCTGCCGCGCCATCTCCCCAATATGGCAGCATGTACTTAGATGGTTGAAAATCCATCATACGGTAAGGGATTGGGATAATGAATTGATGTGGATAATGCGGAGGACAAGGGGACGGGGGTGGCGAGCCAAATTACTCAAATTGGCTTTCACAGAGACAGTTTACGAAGCCCGGAGGTTCCGAAATGAAGTTTGCTTTGGTACAGGTACAAACTCACCGAATAATGATAGAATAGCCCAACATATTATAGATATGGTGACTTATAGAGCTTGGCAGGTCCCTGATTTGAGAAACCATGTGGGGAACTTGATGATAGGTTAGAATTCTTCTATTAGATTTACTATTTTGCGTTGTTTTGTCACTGACGTTTAGGCTGGATCCTTTTTGATCGCCTTTTGCTTTGTATCTGTTTTTTGGTAATGAAAGTATTCACGTTTCCAAAAAAAAAAAAGCTTGTTTGTTGATGTTTTAATGGCATCCCTGAAACTTTTAGACTTGTGTAATGGTGGTTCAATGATATTTGTGAATGATTTTAGATGTCACTTAAAACTATGATGTAGCCCCTTAAAACTATCACACCATCTCTTAAAAAATTAACAAAAGAGGTTAAAACTATCATTGAAACATATAATACGGACGCATTAAAACCATCACATAATCTCTTAGAACATTAACAAAATATGTTAAAACTGTAACTGAAACTTTCAATGCTAACAACTTAAAATCATAACACATAATCTATTAAAAGCATAACGAAAAATGTGTGTCTCGGCATTTTTTTAAGAAACTCGGCCAGTGATCAGACCGCTAAAACCCAAACCGCGAAAAACAACAAAAAACTTTGACTTTCCAATTTTTTAGGAAAATTTTACCTTTTCCAAGACTTTGGCCGCGGGTAATTGAATCCGGGACAGAGGGAGTATGTTTTTAAAAAATAAAAAATTTAATTGCATTTTAAATTTTACAAGTGGTGTTATATATATAAGTGTTTCAACTATACAAATATTATTGTTATATGTACAATATTTAACACCTACATGTGAATCGTATTCATCATACATGATAAATATTATTATACAAGTGTGCTTCGCTTGTTTTTTAATATTATTACTAGTACTAACCCGTGACGATGCCACGGTATAATTTACTTTTAATAATAAATTAAAAAGGGATGATAAAATAAATTAATCAAGAAAATAAGGTAGTTAAATTTATGTGAACAACGTTGGTCACAGTGTCGGTCGGTAGTCCTTCTTCATCCAATATTATATCATTGAGTGTTTATGCTAATTATATGAAATATAAAAATAGGTAATTCTGCAGGCACATTAATTAGTAACAGGTAAATGTCTTTCGAAAAAAATTGTATCCCTCAAACCGAACCAAAATAAAATACAAAAGTATACAACATAATCAATAGGGTTGTTTCCAACAACCCCGCGGTGGTATGTGGTCACTCCACCACACATACAAAAAAATATTATACGAACATAATTTCATATGTTATGATTATTTTTTCCAACCCACCAGTTCCTAACAACCCCGCGGTGGTATGCATCACCCCACCAAAGATACAAAAATTATTATTCTACAAACATAACTTCACATGGTACGGTTGCCCCCCCCCCCTCCCCGGGGGGAATGTAATTTTTACTAACTTGATCATAAACTGTTGTGGTCGGGTCTTGTAACAAAGGTATGGAACGGGTTCGAGTATATGCCAGACCGGACCTGAACATCATTATTTTGAATGGGGTTGAATTTGGGTTGGACAGAACCAGTCCTTCCAGCCACAAACAGTAGAGAAGAGAACCCTTATACCTCATCCTACCGATCGAATCTTATACATAAAGAAAATGAAATTGAAGGTCTTCACATGCAAAATGTTGTTGATAGACATGTAGAGATCAACACACCACCGATTAACTCACATGTATATATTCTATCTTCTAGAACTGAAAAGAGTACGTTTAGGAGAAAATAATTTAAAAATCATGTAGTGAAAATAAAAGCATAAAACGAGAATAAAAGTTAAACCTTAAAAATCTTTATAAACATTTAAATTATAATCAAAGCTCGTAATCAACTTACTCATCTGTATTTTATTTACTAATAAATCGCAAGGTACTTTAGCCACATTTCGTCAATGATACACTAACTCAGCTAATTTACGTGATGGTGGAGAAAGAACATGTACTCAAGGTTATTATTCCTTATCCAAGTCGTGTAGTGTTGACTCTGCTTTTTTCCGCATCAACCTCTGCCTATTAAGAAACACAAATAAATGGTATTCCTTTCATATCCAAGTCAAATATGTCCCGAATAATATTTTACAACTACTCCAACCCCATATGATGGAACCTATTCTCAAAAAATAGAAACATCAAATTTATCTTGATCCATATCAAATAAAAAAAATAAAAACTTAAGAAGAATATGCATAGAGTTGCATTTAAGTACACAATTATAGTAGATATTGTTGTTAGCCTACTTTATGAAAACATGCGAGTCATAAAGTCGAAAAGTTTGAGATGAATTCGTTTTAGCACGACAAATTTAAATATATGTTCAAAATATTTTCGGAGTTTTGTATATAAATTTATATGAGAGTTAATAAAAACTATATAATGCAGCCAATATACACAAAATAAATAGTGAAAGATATACTGGCTGAAAATGCAACTAATTCCATAAAATTTATGTGGCGATGCCACGATATAGTTTATGTTTAATAATAAATAGAAATGGGAAGATAAAATAAATTAATCGAAACAAATACCTGGGGTGGATAATACAAATCTACCAAACCAACATCATTAAAAGAATACACAACTGATAATCTACGTGCTAAAACGTTAGCCTCACGTTGGAATAAAATTCTCCATCAAATACCTGAATTTCTTAGAAAAGTGAAATAAAGGTGCAAAGCTAAAATTTGTCGATTTAAGAGCAAGCACGTTCATCTTAGGAAAGATTTAAAAATTAAGAAGCAATCTTTCATAATATAAACACGATTGCTTTTTAATGTAACAAATGTTGCTCTCGATTTAACATCACCCATTTAAATTACTATATGTTGCCACTCAAAATATTGAACAAATGTATTTTTAAAATTCTATTATTTCATTTTATATTATATAATAAATTTATATTTTAGTTTATTGAATAAAATAATTTATTTAATTAATAATAATAATAATATAATAATAATAATAATAATCTAGATTGGTCTATGGATTCGTCTTGTCATGGTGAATTCAAATATACAGTAAAAACTCCATACAATAATATCGTTGGGACTGACAAAAAATATTCTTATAAAGAGTTTATTCCTAAATAGAATTTTTTAAAAGCGTTTATACATAAATTGGGACCGTAAGTTTTTATTATTATAAAGAGTTTATTCCTTTATAGAGTATTCTTTTAGGGGGTTTTACTGTATGTTCAAAATATTTTCTGGAATTTTATAGATAAAATTATATGAGATTTAGTAACAACTATATATGCAGCGAACATACAAAAATAAACATTGAAAGATATACTCGTTGAAAATGCAATTAATTCTACAAAATTCCACGTAGGATTGAATTTAATAATTGCTCTATTTCTAAAATTTCATTATTTCATTTTATCTTATTTAATAAATTTTTATTTTATTTTAATGAATTAAAAAATTATTTAATTAATAATAGTATTCAAGATTGGTGTCTATGGATTCGTCTTGTCACAACGAATTCAAATATATGTTCAAAATATTTTTCGAAATTTTATAAATAAAGTTATATGAGATTTAATAAAAACTATATATATAGTCAACATACAAAAAATAACAGTTAAACATATACTGACTAAAATACAACTAATTACAGAAAATTCAACGTAGGACTGAATGGATCTACTGAGCTTTAGCCTCTTGTGCTTTACATAATATATGGATGGATGGATGGATACACTAAATACGATCTTAACTGGATATGGACTTTTCCAAACCACAATTAATCCGATTTTCCCTGTCAAAGACAATCATTGAAGTCTTCACATGCGAGTGATAAAGTCGAAAATATTTAGATGAATTCGTCTTGGCACGACGAATTTAAATATATGTTTAAAATATTTTTTGGATTTTTCTATATAAATTTATATGAGATTTAATAAAAATATATATATACAGCCAATATACAAAAAATAAACAGTGAAAGATATACTGGCTGAAAATGAAAGTAACTCCACAAAATTCTTCGCCGTTTACGTTTAATAATAAATAGAAATGGAAGGAGAAAATAAATTAATCGAGGCAACTCCTGGGGTGGTATGTGCTCCCCACATAACGATCTTGGTGTGGATAATACAAATCTAACCAAACCAACATCATCATAAGAAAATCCAATTGATAATTAATTTATGTGCTAAAACGTTAGACTCTCGTTTAACCAGCTGGAAAAACTTAATTCTCCATCAAATACCTGAATTTATTTGAAAAATGAAACAAAAGGGCAAAGCTAAAATTTATCGGTTTAAGATATTTAATCACAAAAAACAATCACTTTCAATTATTACATGTTGCCACTCAAAATCTTGAACAAATTTAGTTTTAAATTTGGCTGGCCAACCTTTCGCATTTTCTACAACCTAGACATAAAATTTTGTCACCAAGCAATAACATTGCACTCATGATCCCTAGCAACAACACTAATACGTTCCCCTATTCGCCTATGCTCAACCGTATCAAAATTTTACGTAGGATGGCTGGAATTTGAATGAATCTTGTGGGATTTAGCCCACCAGCTTTATATTATCTTATTTAATAAATTTATATTTTTATTTTAGTGAATAAAATGATTTATTTAATTAATAATAATAATCTAGATTGGTGTCTATAGATTCGTCTTGTCACGGTGAATTCAAATATATGTTCAAAGTATTTTTCGGAGTTTTGTAGATAAAAATTTATATGACATTCAATAAAAACTATATACGCAGGCAACATATCAAAAATAAATTATATTCAAGACTGGTGTCTGTGGATTCGTCTTCTCACAACGAATTGAATTCAAATATATGTTCAAAATATTCTTCGAATTTTTGTAGATAAAGTTATATGAGATCGAGTGAAAACTATATATGTAGTCAAAATACCAAAAATAACAATGAAATATATATTTGCTAAAATACAACTAATTCCATAAAATTACACGTAGGACTGAATTAATCTGGTGAGGTTTAGACACTTGTGCTATACATAATATATATGGATTACATTTGAAATAAACGAACGAAACAAAATTTAAATAAAAAATTGAAAAGAAAACAAACAAAATAAAACGAAGTATAAGAAGGAAATAAAAGAAGAAGAAGAGAAAAGGATGTAATAAAAGAAAAAAGAAAAAGAAAAAAAGGATAAACAGTCGCGGCAACTCGCCCCAAAACCAACATTTGGTACTTCAATATGAGACATTTCCAATATGGAAAATTACACCTGCTCCCCCTGAAAAATACATGTATTTCAAAAAAGTCCTTGGTATTTGAACAATAACACATTAATCCCCACAATTGTTAAACAATTACAATTGGCAATTGCATTTTGAAATGGCCAAACACATCCTTATATGCTAAATAAAAATTTGACTCTAACTTACAATAAATTCAATATTTACCTCGAAAGTATATTTTATTTTCCAAATTGAGATGCATAAGTTGCACATGTCAATTTTCAAGTTACTAACCGCTAACATTCAACTTTTTTATGTCCCTAAAATTACTTCATAAATATAGAAGCATTTTTAAAAGAAGAGAAAATGAAATGATAAATTTTATCTTAAAAAAAACTAAGAATAAATTTGTAATTTTGTTAGCATAACATGATGTTTATTTTCTTTAGGTTATGAGAAAGAAATACACATTATTCGTTCAAACAATTGAAAAACTTGAACTTGAACTTGGATGGATTAATTCATAAAGCAAAATAATTGAAAAACTCGAAGCACTTATCGAGTAACTGTTTAGTAAACTTTGATACATTCAGTTAATTATATTTTAGCCTTATGCACTCCTTGAAACTGTACTTTATACCCTTCATGTACTCAAAGGAAAATGAAGTTATAAAATAATTGGTAGTTGATATTAAAAAAAAATAGTTATTATTTTAGTTGTAAAATTAATAACCACAAAATATTTATTTTTAATAATACAAAATTAATAAATTATTGGCTATTCTTTTATTTTACTGATAATTTACTTTATTTTAGTTTAAAAGATTAACCAATAATTGGTTAAACTCAAAATGAGAATAATCATGACTTTTTCTTAAAATAAACATTATTAACAATGTCCACATAATTTTTCTTTAAAAAACAGAAAAATTTAAAAATACGAATCATAAAAATTGCGGTGTTACACAATCCATAAGTTTTACTTACTACTAAAAAATTAATAATCATACAGTTCGAAAATAATATTTTTAACAAATATTAAAAAATAAATAATGTTGAAAATAAAGGGTTTAAGTTGAATTAAATAAGATGTGAGTTAGTTAGACTTATGCAAAATAGGAAATTAAGACCATGTTTGGGAGGTAACATAGAAAGTGGAAAATGGACCAATCCGTTATTGTTCAAATTTTGGGGACTAATGTCTAATAAGGTACTTTTGTAGGTAGTCCATATGTAATTTGCCCTTTCCAATATTGGTACTACAAAGTGGTCGTGTCAAATTGAGGTACTAAATATCAATGACTATATACAATTAAGGTATTAATTGCATTTAAAAGGTGGGATATGCCATTCACGTGTGAGCGAATGCCAAATGTCAGAAGATAGACGTGGAAAATTGGTCGTTTGCAACGCATCGCGGGCTTTGTCCCACTCACACTCGACAAATTCTTCCTCGTCATATTGTTTTTTGTACGATTTTTCATCAATTTCGTCTCAATCGACCTTCAATTGATCAAATTCACGTGAAATTGGGGTTGTGATAATTGTAATGTGAGAGCGATTGGCGTCTAATCTAATTTACAATTAAGATTAATCAGAATTATACATCGTTATTTAATCACCGAATCGCATACAACCACTCAAGACTAAAATTAAAAACCAAAAATGAATTTTACCCCACAATGATTTCCAATCAGGTAGACAAATCATTAATTTCACCAAACATAAATGAAACGTCTATATTTTTCACTGCACCGTCTCACCGATAGGCAATATGAAATGAACATGAAATGGGATTGATTTGCAATTAACCCATAGGTATGTGATTATGTGAAAGTGAGATCAAAGTGTGTACAAGGACACAGGACAAGACAAGTAGAAATATGATGCTGTTGAGCAAAGTCTGGTTTCCTTTACCTTTTGCTCCATTGCAGAACAAGAAATTAATCACAGACAAACTGATTCAACGCCACCAAATATCCCGATCAACCAAATCAATGGATTCCTCGACACAAACTCAGCAACAAATGGAATCGCCCAGTTTCGGATTCCTTACCAACAACCCCTACTCGCCTCCTTCTTGGGCTTCTAGCCTCACTCCTCTTCCTTCTCACATTTTCTCTCTTGGCCATGTAAGTCTTATCGTTTTCTAGTATTGTTTTACCTGATTATTATTATTTCTGGGTTCTTGATTGGTCCTTATGTTGTCTCAGTTTCCCACTCCAATTCACAAGTGGAACCTTCCCAATCTGCCAAAGAACACTGAGGTTTATATTAAGGTAATTCATATAATTTACTATCCTCTTTATGTATTTTCGTCGAAATAAGTATGTTAGGTGAACATCTAGCTTATACCAAAGCTAGCATATTTGTTTTTGTATTCTTTAGACAAATTAATTTACTAGACATCCGATAAAATTTGAACAGTCTATCAGCTACGGTAAATTATGAGGTAGTTTTGCTAACATAACCTTAGTTAATGAAGTTTTACTTTAAGTGGTGTGATGTAGGATAACAACCAGGGTTATACAAGATGTTATATAGGAAACTAATTGTTGATGGAGGAATTCAAGATAAAACACTATGCAGATTGGCAAGTTAGGTTATGTAGCATTAGTGGCATCTGGATTTTGGAGCCTATAGGCCTTCTTAATGTACTCATTTGAACTTTTCTTCTACTTGAATTCATTCTTGGTTAGAGACTCGAACCTAAGAGGCACATGCGGTTGTTGTTGACAGTCATTTGCAAACTCTTCTGAGTGCTTATTTGTACTTAAGAGTCGGAAGGGCTTTGGATGTGTTTTCATATTTTTCCTTGCTTTTCTACTTGTGCATAATATCATATTTTTAAGAGTTTACAAACACTTAATAATGTGAGTCTTGGGGTGTCTCAACTCTCAGCCAGTTGGCTAGCTTGTTTAAGTGACTTTGGTGATTTGGAATCTGTTAGGATTCTATAGTGCATTAATGTACTCAACTGATGTTTTCTTTCTAACATGATAAAATCCTAAAGTTCTTGATTTTTGTTTCCCAACTCAAATTTGCTTTTTCCAAGAACTATTTATGAATATTCCTCGTTTTCACGTTTTGCTTGGTGTTAGATTAGACAAGATAAAAGAATATTACTCCTGTGTGTTGATTCCGCGTAAACACAAGGAATACAGGTGAATGTGGACTTTGTGTTTGTGATTATTGATGCCTTTATCTTTGTCATATCTTGTTTTTTATTTTGTATTGGCAAATGAAACTTTCTGCTCTAATGCCTGGCCTTTTCAATTGCTTTAGCGTGATGATCTTTCAGGGATGCAATTGAGTGGCAACAAGGTTAGGAAACTTGAATTCTTGTTGGCAGATGCAGTGGCACAAGGTTGTGATTGCATAGTAACTATTGGAGGGATACAAAGTAATCATTGCCGTGCTACTGCTGTAGCTGCTAAGTATTTGAATCTTGACTGTTATCTTATACTGCGCACGTCAAAGGTACATCGTCATTACATACCATCCATCTTTCTTCTCAGAACCACTCAAGGGGGGCTCTTCTTGCTTAATATTGTAATCAAGTTGACTGCCTTGCTGGTTTGCAGGTTCTTGTAGATCAAGATCCTGGATTGACGGGAAATCTTCTGGTTGAGCGTTTGGTTGGGGCACATATTGACCTAGTTTCAAAAGAAGAATATGCAAAAGTTGGGAGTGTGGTAGGTGTGCAAACTCCATAATCTATCTGCTAGTTTTAGGATTATTTAACTGCTCTACCTGCTTGCACCGTCCTTTTATTTTATCTAACATCAGTACTATGTTGGTGCTGCATATACAAGTATGGAAATCTCATCAAGCAGTATAATCTTTTATTGTTAATATAACTGGGATGATCAAAGCATTGTTCAAAACTGGTAAGGGTCCTTAAAATATGTGGAATAGATTCCGGGCCCTTTCTGTTGCTGAAAATTCACAGCCGGAAGCTAGATAGTACCGTTATTATTTCTCAGTTCTCATTACATCATTTGTTATCGAACCTTGCTGATTGTTTTACGTCATCTTAATGAATTTCATGTTGACCTTTGCTGCTCATATCATGATTTTTTTTCACCTATGCTATCAGGCTCTTACCAACATTTTGAAAGATAAGCTGATAAGCGAAGGGAGGAAGCCATATGTCATTCCTGTGGGTGGATCCAATTCCCTAGGAACTTGGTAAAGCTCATTACTGCATGCCATTTACAGTAGGTCTTTATTTGGGGATACTCCTACCTTTTCAGATTGAAATTTTCTGGGGTTAAAGATTGAATAAATTCATAAGCTAAATTTATTAATGGAAGTCGCATACATAAAGTAGGCCCACAAACCCCTAGATTGAAAAGTTGTCATGGGAAAGAATAAGTCATCTTCCAGGACCAGTAAACATGTTTTATGGCATTTTCAGACTTTGTAATGTTTGCCCACCCAGATTTACACATTGTATTGAATGAGTTGCCTTTAACGATCTGAGTTAACAAAAGTATGCATTGTAGATGGGGTCCCCACGATTCTTCGCAGAAAACTGCAGTGTTCTCGATGTTCCTTGTTATTGGCCTGCTGTAAAAGTTGTATCTGTATCATGTTAATAAAAAACCATTCTTCTTATATAAGTAATCATATAAAGAGGTTACGTGATTAGTAAACCTACAAGCTCTTTTTTTTTTCCTTTTTTTTTTTTTTTAAATAGAGGTTTTTGACTTTTTGGTTCCTTATAATGTAGGGGAAATTACATAAAGATGCCACTTTAGGTGGTGTACTAACATATAAGGCTAGCTTGATAAAACTCTTACAAAAGAGTCCAATCTATTTTTGGTGCCCTAAAATCTAATAAACTCTTATAAAAAAGTCCAATCTATTTTTTGGTGCCCTAAATTCTAATCAAGTGGACTTCAAATTCTCGCTATATTGGGTTTGATAACATAGTTGACATCCATTAGTGTTAATTAATTACTAACTACTTATATTTAACTATTTTTTTTACATATACTCATGTAATTAAAGTGCTAATTAATTACTAACTAATTATATTTGAATAATATTGTGACTACCAATGAAACTAACTGACCACCTGAAGCCAATTAAACTAACATTGAATCTAATATTTACTGTTGAAACTAACACTCGATTATGACGTTGGTTGCAAGTGAAACTAATGAAACCAATATTGTTCATGCTGAAACTAACTTTTGAAACTAACACAATGGTGATGAAACTAACACCGATGATGCTAAAACTAACTTTTGAAACTAACATAATGGTGTTGAAACTAACACCGATGATGCTGAAACTAACACAAGTCATGCTGAAACAAATGTTGAAACGAGTGGTGTTGGTGAAACTATCTGAAACCAATTAAACTAACAATAAAACTAATACTTGCCATTGAAACTAACACACATGTCGATTATGATGTTGGTTTCAACTGAAACTTACACCGTTAATGTTGAAACTAATACATTTGGTATTGAAACTAATGAAACTAACACCGTTAATTCTGAAACTAACTTTTGAAACTAACACATTTGGTGCTGAAACTAACACTGGTGATGCTGAAACTAATGAAACTAACATTATTATTGATTCTAAAATAAATGTTGAAACTAATGATGTTGGTGAAACTAACTGAAACCAATTAAACTAACATTGTAAATAATATTTACTGGTGAAACTAACACTCATGTCGATTATCATGTTGGCTTCAACTGAAACTAATGGAACCAATATTGTTAATGCTGAAACTAACACACTTGGTGTTGAAACTTATAACACTGATGATGCTAAAACAAATGCCGAAACTAATGGTGTTGGTGAAACTAAATGAAACCAATTAAACTAATATTGAAACCAATGAAACTAAGATTGTTGACGCTGAAACTAACTTTAAAACTAATATTAATGATGTTGAAACTAATATTGTTGACGGTGAAATTAGTGTTTCATTGCTTCGACATCAACTTAATTAGGGTTTAGGTCCGAATTAAGGCGGTAGCCCAGACGCCTAAACCCTAATTAAGATCGTAGCTCCCAAGGGTGTATTCAAATTCAGTTGATTGGGTTCACCATTTCCCCTAGGGTTTTAGAATTATGAATTTCTAAAACTAATACTATTTTGTTTTGAAACTAACATTGTTGGCCCTGAAATTAACTTTAATGAATCTGAAACTAACATTTTGAGTTCCTGAAACTAACTTTAATGAACCTGAAACTAATACTAATAAACCTGAAACTAACTTTCTGAGTTCCTGAAACTAATACTAATGATGCTGAAACTAACACAAATGATGCTGAAACTAATACTATTTTGTCCTGAAACTAACATTGTTGGCCCTGAAACTAACTTTAATGAACCTGAAACTAACATTCTTAGTTCCTGAAACTAATACTAATGAACCTGAAACTAATACTAATGAACCTGAAACTAACTTTCTGAGTTTCTGAAACTAATACTAATGATGCTGAAACTAATACAAATGATGCTGAAACTAACACTGATGATGCTGAAACTAACTTTAATGAGTTCCTGAAACTAACTTTAATGAATCAGAAACTAACATTCTGAGTTCCTGAAACTAACTTTAATGAACCAGAAACTAACATTCTGAGTTCCTGAAACTAACTTTAATGAACCTGAAACTAATACTAATGAACCTGAAACTAACTTTCTGAGTTCTTGAAACTAATAGTAATGATGCTGAAACTAATACAAATGATCTAAAACTAACACTGATCATGCCGAAATTAATGGTGTTGGTGAAACTAACTGAAACCAATTAAACTAACATTGAAACTAACACTTATGATGTTGATTTCAATTGAAACTAATGAAACTAACATTATTGATGCTGAAACTAACTTCAAAACAAATACTAATGATGGGCATTGCATTGCATAATTTGCATTTCTAACAAGCTCCCCTTAATGTCTATTTTTACCCGTGTTGTGTCTTCTACTACGCACTTGTTTTGTAATGACTCTGTTTAGCTTTTAATGTTATGAGTAATCTAAAAAAAACAAGCTCACCTTAATTGGCTAGAAACTTGTTTCTTCTTAACTAGCTCATCCGAATGGGCTAAACTTGTTTCTTTGGGCTTTAACAGGCATCCTTAATTTGAAGTTTGAATACGTGTTGGTTTCCTTCTGATAATGATGCAAAGTCGCATAATCAGAAGAAAACAAATGAATGGGATTAATTTGGAGAAATTGGGAGGAAACTTTTAATTTCCTCCATATTGCGGGAATGGCTTGAGAAAAGAGAAGCCTTAAAGGTGCCTACTGATTGATCAGAACTGGTTGGAATAGAGGGCAAGATCAGATCAGAATGTTAATGGGGAGTCAGACTTGGAGATGAAAGAACTCATATGCACAGTTCAAAATCCATGGGGCAGGTGAAGGGGAAGGTGGAAGGTGGATTTCAAATGTTTATTAAATCTAAGTGAGCGATAGTTTTGAAGTCCACAATTAATTAGATTGTCCTTTTTTGTAACAGTTATTTTGAAGGGTCTTTATATGTCATAATTGTTTATATGTGGCTTGTATAAGTAATTTACCCTATAATGTATTATTTCCTCCAAAACTTCCCGTTGGCTCTCTCCAACACTTGATTACATTTTTTACCGATTGATAAAGGTGCGAAATAATGGAGCCATGATGTCAGCTTCCACTTTCCTTGTACTTTCATATTATCTGGTGGCTGAAGATGTTCGCAAAACTAACCGAGTGAAATCTGGATTTCAGGGGTTACATTGAAGCAATTAGAGAGATTAAAAAACAGTCACAGAACGTAGCATTTGATGATATTGTTGTGGCCTGTGGAAGGTGTTTACTCTTCTCTTTCTCATGTTGAACTTAACATCCGTACACTTATAAGTTGCAAGTACAAAGGCTCAGTTTATACATTAATTGTGAAGTATGCATGTATTTTTTGTCGTAATAAATATGGTTGAGTAAAATTCTGGCAAGCAGATTGAGCAGATATAGTGAATCCAGCAGTCATAGTCTGGTTCTGTAAGACAAATTCATGATATATGATTGATATGATCCTAGAGCCGCAATAAGTACCAGTTCCCCAAGCATTAAAGTACGTTCTGGTCTGTGAGAACAACTGTTCTTTTCTTAAATGTCCTTGTACTAAGATGAGTAATAAATAGTGCCAAGATTTAGTTGGAAATACCCGTGAATATTGGCATTATTGTCTGGTTGATGGCTCAATTGTGGTCTAGTGGCTTGTTTCGCATGTCAATGTTGATAATTATACCCCTTCTCATATTGCCAAGATATTGATTGATTATTGTAATGTTTTCGTGGATCTCAAGATTAATTTCCTCTTCTTCAGCGGAGGCACAATTGCTGGTTTGTCAGTCGGGTCTTGGCTGAGTAAATTAGGAGCTAATGTATGCAACTATTCTTCCTGTATCTAATGAAATTGCGATTGCTTTTGGAAATAAGCATCATTGTTAATGAATATTAATCACAGGTTCATGCATACTGTGTATGTGATGATCCCGAGTACTTCTATGACTATGCTCAAGATCTGCTTGATGGACTTGAAGCAGGCGTTAGTTCACGTGATATTGTCAGCATTCAAAATGTGAGCTTCATGTTTCATTAAATCTGATCGGTTGTGAACAAACTTGTAACAAAGCAATCTGTCTGAGTATCATGTTCTTTTTTCTCTGTGATTGTTCTACAGGCTAAAGGTCTTGGGTATGCTATAAATACTGAGGAGGAGCTAAATTTTGTCAAGGAGATTGCCGAAGCCACAGGTGTCATTCTAGACCCAGTGTACAGGTATAATAAGGTTATAGAAGCTATTCTTGAATACAGAGTGGTTCCTACTTCCTCAAGTGTAGTTGTATAATTAATGATTTCACTGTACGCACTACATCTTCTGAAGGTCTTGTTTTGGTGATTGATCATTATGCAGCGGGAAAGCTGTGTATGGAATGATACGGGACATGAATGAGAAGCCAGAAAAATGGCAAGGAAGAAAAGTTCTTTTCATACATACTGGCGGATTGTTGGGATTGTTTGACAAAACGGAGCAGATGGCCGCATTAGTTGGGAACTGGCGTAGGATGGATATACACGAATCCGTACCCCGGAAGGAAGGCACTGGCAAAATGTTCTAAATCTATAACAGGATTGACCAATCCACGAATCCGTACCCCGGAAGGAAGGAACTGGCAAAATGTTCTAAATTTATACAAGATTGACCAATCCAGCTTTAAAAGTTCCATTTCTAGCTTGCACCCAGTATGTAATAAGGACCAAGGTGTGTAATGTAATGAGTAATCCACCACACACCCTTAGTTTTGGAAGGGTTTTGGAAGTACATTTTGCATGTGAGATATCCATTTTTCCCACCAAGGGCAAATCCTATTTTCAGGTTTGTTACCAAACGGACATGTTATAACAAATCACCTTAAGACTAGGCATGGAGAAAAAAAATTAAAATAAGAATAATTAAATTTGTATAATAGCATGTTGAAGTTGCGAATATATAAAAACTGCAAGTTGACAAAATGTATAATCTAATCGCTTCAACATCGCATTGAAAGTCACCCCTACTTGTAGAAAAGTGCATAATGTAAATTCGTTAAATTGAGCACAATCATAGATAAAATACACATAAAAGATAAAATTAACTCATAACTTGTCGAACACTTCTTTATAAATTATGTTTGTTGTCGTGTCATATGTATTACCCTCTACGTTGCAAATTACAACGTTCAATCTCTTCCTTTGGTAACTCTAGAAAGAACAACATTTAACTGACCATGGTTGAATAAATGTGATGGGAGGTAGAGGCCGACGTGTGAGAGAGAATGTCCCTTACTCTTATTTATGATCATAGCAAGCATACGAATATGGGGAACTGTCTCCAATCAATTGATAGGGAACTTCATCTCGCCGGGTAGCTCATCATCATCCTGATAATGAAAACCTTTTGGCACGCGTTGTTTCAAGATATCATCTTTGCCTCGATGATATGCTTCCCAAGATTACTAACTATGAGCCTTGTTCCATTGCACAACTCGAAAGCCTGATCAATATTTCTCAGAAGCATTGTCATACACCCAACCTTTAGTATGATCCTATGGTTAGGCAATATAGAGCAATTAATGTTGTTTAAAAAGTCTACAGTGAAAACATGTTCGAGACCGTTCTCAACATTATCTTCCCTAGCAATGCTATATGCGCTCAAATTTTCAACGCTATCTCTGGACATCTTCGACATGACAAATTAATTTATATCATCAAATATTCCATTTGTAGGTGCAAGAATATCCCCATGATGAAATATATAGAATCAAGTGATGGATTGCCTAAGTGATACAACAACTAAGGATGTGTACTATCTACAATAGTTGGGATTGGATGACTTACTTCTCAATAAGTAAACCTTCGGAGATCTTTGATATCAACCCACGGTCATTAGGTTCAGCAGCAATGCCATCACCGACCCGTGTTATCCACTCAACAATTTTTATCGTCTCTTAAATTTCAAAAGTTGACGAAACAGACTGTATAGGATTAAATTTGACGTAACAAATGATAAGTTGAATATGATATAAGTAAATGTGGTATGTAGATAAGGCGGGCCATTTAACTGCAATCTCATGTTCTTTGTCAACCGAAACAACTCACGACATCTCATATCTTAGAGGAGCATATAGAGTCATTCACAATATTATAACTATTCATCCTAGAACAATGGGCAAAATATGTCGGAAGTTCCCGCCGAAGACAATCACCACTCCCACCAAATGGCTCATCTGAACGCCCTATCACATCCTTCAAGCTCCTATCGATCGCTTCAAGCAATGTAGGTTTGTCATGTGAGTCTTATCCCAAATAATAAGCCGAGACTCCTTGAGCAGTCCTCTAGCCTATGAATCATGAGCTTATTGCACGTTGAGTCCTCGTGATTTGTAATGGTATTCCGAACCTTGAACATGCTGGACTACCGTCCTACCTTTATAAAGAAGAGGTGATGCAATCCCACTCGACGCAACTGGAAGTGCAATATCGTTCTCCATATAAAGGTTTTTGTGGTCCCTCCGTAGATTTATAAGAAGAATACTTCGTCATTTTGACCATCGACTTTAAATAGACATAATTTCATATATAGCACGTTATCCATAGGTCAATTGTGGGTATGAACCATCGTGCTATGCTCCATTGCAACTATATAACAAACTCATCCGACACGGGCACATCGTCAAATGAACTGTGATTGTTGCAGTTTTTCTTCGGTAACTTCTCTACTTGCATAATAGCAATGTTTTTTTTTTTATTTGTTCATAAGTGAGTTTCAAACATGGATAGAGAGTTCTCTATCGTTACGTGATAATTATATACAAAATTTAAACTGATTGTCATTGGATGTGGGAATGAGTAATATATTCATTTAATTTATTGTACCAGGATTACTCAGTATCCTTTGCTGATTGTACAAAATGTCATATGATAATAAATTCCATGTTTTGTCCCACATTTCCTCAAGCCTCGGCATGTTGCATGATAATAACATGGTCATGAAAAGGTGATGCAAGTACTCGTAAATTCCCATGACTTGCCCCTTTCAAACCACTAATATACTTTCCATCACTAAATATGAGGCCCATAACTTCACATGCATCATTTTGATATTCGTTCATAACACCGTCAACACCATTATACCGGAACCTTGTTTTTTTTGTTTACATCCGGACCATATTTTATGTTCGTTTTTCTAACAATGATAGCGAGGAATTTTAGCATAAGTAGCTTCCGTGCTCGAAAATCTATTTATTCAGCTCGAACACTGCAATAACTGCGATTGTTTGACATTGGCTTTGTTGACGACATCTGGATGCATACATTATCTTTGAAAGGAACAAACTGTTCATTCTCCAAATGAAATGATAATCGCTTAACAATATAAATTGTATAATGCAGTGGGACAAATCCAGCTTTAAAAGTTCCATTTCTAGCTTGCACCCAGTATGCAATAAGGACCAAGGAGAGCCAACATAAAGGTGTAATGTAATGAGTAATCCACCACACACCCTTTAGTTTTGGAAGTACATTTTGCATGTGAGATATCCATTTTTCCCACCTAGGGCAAATCCTATTTTCAAGTTTGTTACCAAACGGACATGTTATAAACAAATCACCTTATCTTGTTAAATAAGATGATGCCATATGGTATTATAAACAAACAACACCGTACACTTACGTAAGGTATTAAAAAATATGTTACAACAGTTTATTTCCAGACCACGACGATTTAGTAACTTCTAGAGCACAAATAAAATATACGTAATTGTAAACTTCTTACTATTCATTTTGATTATAACTTATAGTATACCATTGGCAGTCCTTTTTCCTCTTATATCATCGTAAAACTTATAGTTTTCAACTTCTAACTGTAGCAAAATATCTCAAAGTCAAATTTAACCGGCTGATTATCCCGTAAGCGGCCTGACCGGATGGTCTAAACCGGTTCTCGAAACATAGGTCTAATCTGAAAAAGAAGAGACTAGAGAGACACAAACATTTCCCGCCAAATTCCTTTGAGATAAATCAGATTCTCTGCCGCCATTTCCAGTCACCTCAAATCTCGAAATCGCAGTGACGATGAGCGACGTGATCAGAAAGAAGGTGCAGAGGAAGTTCAAAATGAGGGGTTACACCCTCAAAATCGAAACCCTATCCGAAATCCTCGCCTTTCTCGGCCGATTTCCTGACGGCACCGAAGACGAAGCCCTAGATCTCCTCTTGGACGAGCTCCACCACGTTCCTTGTAATTACTAATCGAACATCTCTCCAATTTCCGATTTCAGTTTTCATTTCGATGTTCTAACATTTCAATTGTGCTTTTTTTTTTTTTTTGTTTGTTCTGGTTTAGTGAAATCTTCGATACTGGATAAGGAGCCGGTGCAAAGAGTGGTGAGTCTTTTACTCGAAGCTGAAGCTGCAGCAGGCGAGGAGACTCCGATTAGTAGTGCTTCGGCGTTGAGGATAATCAATGCTTTTGATTTCCCCAAGTTTCAGTATGATCCGATTAAGAGATCGTTTTACAAGTATGTCCGGCTCCTCGATTTAGCTTTCGTATAATTTATTTTGCTTTTCTTGCTGTTGTTAATTCCGGTCTATTGTTAGTGGTAGCTCTGGAGTTAATTGTTAAGCATTTATAATCTTGGGTCTTATAAAGTGATTAGTTAACTGGGGGCACCAATAGATCAATTTATGTGATATAATGGGTTTTTTTTTTTTTTTTTTTAAATTCATTATATCATGTATTGCTTCGTTCCCTGATGCTGTCTGTGATTACCATATCTGGGTGAAACTGTAAAAGGCATTTTTTGATGATCTAACCAAAATATAAATGTAGACGTAATCCTAAACCATAAAAAATGCTAGAATACAATCTTTAGAGAAGCAACATGCTGCCCTCAGGTTTACTTTATGTACCTACAGCAACGTAATGACTTTGGTCTTGGTTTATGTTTTGTACTCCTCATGGAATCACGCCCAGGGTCTCGTGGTATGCATGTCAGTTATTATATAATTTGAGTTGCCAACTTATGCAGATATACAAAAAATCTTCCCATTCATGGTGATGCTTCGGCTAAATGCACATTATACAGAGATAGGTTTCTCTTGTTGTCTCAACGGTTGCCTCGTGATAATGGGATAGCTGGTCATGGCAGCTGTCAGGTATCATCAGTAACTTCAGACCTTGGAACGTGTATACATGTTGCTAACTCTCCTGTCATTCTTCTAAACTTTTACATGGCAAGATTATGACACTACAAGGTTCATTTTTATTGCAGATATCTCCAATTCAATCTTTGGTTGGTCAAATGGGCAAGAAGAGATGGGTGATGGGTCTCATATCTCAGCTGGAGGATGGTCATTTCTCCTTGGAAGACTTGGGTGCTTCTGTGGAAGTAGATTTGTCTAATGCAATATCCTTTGTGCTCCAATTATTACTTATCTAGCAATTCATCATGCAATATTATGTTTTAGTTGGGCTGCATCTGGACCACACCATGATTTAGGGATCCCTATATTAAATGTTCAATTTTGATTGTTTGTTCCCCATAGCTGTCTAGGGCAGTGCCACACTGTCCTTGAATTGATAGGTTGGTTACTCATAACACAAAATTAGGATGGTTACTCCAATTTTTAAAATAAGTTGATCAGTGCACATTGCCATGGGATTTAATAATACTCGTTCCACGCAGTGGCATGTTCAGATGTTGAACTAGTTTATATATACATGAATCAATACAATTTTCTTAACATCTCTTACAGAATAACGACAGGTTTCTTTGCAGAAAATACTATAGTATTAGCTGAAGGTGAAATGCGCCTGGATGGCATTTTTGAGGTCTGTGTTGGTTCGCCTCGAGCATGTAACGCTGTAGTGCAACTATTGTAAAATAGATGAGCAGTACATGTGCTTATTTGCATATCTTTCACACACTCACACAGTCTCTGTGCGCGCGTGTGTAAGTATTTGCAAATTTGTGGTGTTTCAGAAGGGATTATTCTTATGAAATTATATGTAGTGCATGTATAATATTTCAATATACCAGCCCTCTCCCACCGCTATCCCATTTTTCGGGGTCAGCCCGCTATCTGGGATTATGATATTGATTTGGAAAAAAATGGATGCGGGCAAAGTTCACTGGAAACAACCTGACTCAGTTTAAAATAGCTGTTCGTCGTGAATTTTCATTCATTCAATTGATCATTTCTGTCGGTCATGAAATTTTTATGGGGAAATGGGGGGATCAAATTCAACACTGTAGAATTAACTGCTAAATAACTTGCAGGTTACTGCATGTGGATTTCTCCCTCTGGAGGACCGTGAAAAATCAAGTACAGTTTCCGCTGGAATTGATTTCTTTGGTGGTGGTTCATTTACACAAGAAGAGACTGTATCCTTTTGATCTTGCTCTTATAAAGTGAAATATAAAGAAATGTTTTTTTGTTTCCCTTGACACATCCTACAGGTTAAACTTTTTGAATTGGAGAAAGGGGCAGTAAACGACATGTTTGTTGTATTGTCTGATGTTTGGCTGGACAGTGAGGATGTATGATCCCCACTCCATTGCTAGCATTACTTATTTATAGTATGTCCTATTGGCTCTTGAATATTAATTGCTCTATTCTCCTATCCTTAGAGAAGACTCTGGCAAATCTTGAAACCATCCTCAGTGGCTATGAGAATGTGAATGTGGTCCCGTCTCTTTTCGTTTTCATGGGGAACTTCTGTTCTCATCCTTGCAACCTTTCTTTCGCTTCTTACTCCAGCCTCAGGTGATAATTTTGTATGTTTATGCTTAATACTTTGCAGAGATTGTAGAAATATTGACAGACAAGTATCATATGCAGATCACAATTTGGAAATCTAGGAAAGATGATTGCAGCTCATAACCGATTAAAAGAGCACAGCAGATTCCTTTTTATTCCTGGTCCTGACGACGTAGGTGAGTCTTGAATAAAGTGTGGTCATGAAATGCTTATATACATTATGCATTTGTCAAAGAAATACCCTTTCATTTTGCAGGACCTTCGAATGTCCTGCCCAGAATACTGCCGAAATACATATATGAGGAACTTCTGAATCATATACCAAACGCAGTGTTCTCTAGTAATCCTTGCAGGTCTGTTACTATTTTCCAAGTAAATAAGAATCTATATATGATTTTTGGGCATGCCAAAAGCATAGGTTATACTTGGATTTGTATTCGAACTGTGCTAGCTATCTAAACTTGTGCCAGCCTTAAGTTTCTCATATTTCTAATGCAATGTCAGTTTTGTTATCTTTGCCATCTTATGTTTCCTGACCTGAAGTAAACCTATCATGTTGAAACAGAATTAAATTTTATACCCAAGAAATTGTGTTTCTCCGTCAAGATATGCTTTATAGAATGCGTCGCTCATGTCTCATCCCACCTTCAGCTGATGACACAAGTGATCCTTTTGAGCACGTGAGTCCCTTCCCTGATATCCATAAACCTTTGTGGTTGATGGGTTTCATGTCTCATGGTACTTATTTGTCTTTTGCAGCTTGTTGCTACTATAACTCATCAAAGCCACCTTTGCCCTCTGCCTTTGAGTGCACAGCCCATCATATGGAACTTTGATCACTGTCTTCACCTATACCCAAATCCACACACGGTAATGCATTTCTTTGCCAGCAACTGTTGAGAAAGACGCAACTAATGGATTAACATAATGCTTGATCTGAATCAATATTCAATTTTTATGCAGATTGTCTTGGCTGATAGAAGTGAGCAGAAGGCGGTCAAATACGCAGGAATAACATGCTTTAATCCTGGTTCTTTTTCAAATGACTCCACTTTCGTGGCATATAGACCGTGTTCTCGGGAAGTTGAATTATCAGTCTTGTAAGTACACCTACAATTTGATGCAAACAAGTTCCTGGGGTTTACTTATCTGTGCCTTCATCCTAGATGGAAAACCAGCTGACCCTTGATTTACGTGGTCTCTGTTCTTCACCTTGCACAACTGGGGATTACTTATTGTATTTTATTTAATAGTTGTTTGTGACTTACCGTGGTCTTCATCTGTTATATTTTAGGAAACTTCCGAAGTACTATGTGCTCCTTTGTAAAGTAGTTAGTAATTATTTGGTTACAAGATGAGTATGGATCTGTTCTTAGTCTTTAGGATTAACTAATATAGAGCAAATCCACTTGTTGGTATATTTTATGCGATTTTGAAAGTACTTTGTGCTTGTCTAAGACGTAGTATTGATTATTTGGTTACAAGATGACTATGCATCTGTTTTAACTCTTTGGAGCTAACTAATATTTGTATAGAGTAAAATCATGGCCAATCTCTGCCTTGCTAGTAGCATTTTTTGGTTGATTCATCAATTTTATTAATTGTGTCATACAAGCATGATTGATATTACCTCATAATAAGGGCCCTGGGTTTACTATCAGAAATTATTGCAATGGGATTCCAACACAAGACAACTAGATGAGTCAAAATTTTGAAGCTTAATAACCACTGGAGACTGATGAGTAATAGTATATGATGTTGCATGGCAGCTCATGCTTCTCACTTTGAACAAATTACGTCTCTTCTGCAACACAAGTTCTTGAGCTAGATCTGAAGTATATATGCACCTCACTTTCACATTCAATATAACAATATATTGAGAGGTAAGATATGTATGCAATATGCATGCTTGTACATAATGTGTGGATATGTTTGTATATACATTATATATGTGTAATACTGTATGTTACTTCACAATATTAGTTTTGGTAAAGCCACCATGCTGTCTTATAAGTACTTGATTCAATACACTCATGGATAATGAGAACGTCAAACTAAAGCAGTGATGAACTTCTGACTAGGATAAAAGCTAAAGCACTGCACTTGAGGATAGCCAGATCAGAATTGAGATAACTCAAATATGGGGATGAAAGAGAAGTGTAGGTTTCTTGTGAACTGGTATTACTTAATCCGACTAGTGGCTACTCCATTTTTAGTGGAGATGGCAAAGTAATTGTGTTGTGAATCTGTTCCCCAGTTATGCAAATTTAATGGAGTGAACAAATTGGTATCTTTACCCCTCAATCAACAATATGCCCATGTTGTGGGATTTGTGTATAATAAAGTTATTCAATACAGGTAAGAAAAATTTCCTCTAATCATAAGGGAAAAGATAAAAGAAAATAAGCATGGGCTGAAGTGCAGGCTCCCTTTCTCCCCTTAAGTTTGTCTACATACTGTTAGCTTAAGCTAACAAAGTTTGTAGCAAGATTAACAGTCATTTTGTAAGACAATTGTCTGCACATTGGTGAAACAAGAAGTTTCCCATGATGGTCATATGGGAGAAAACAAGTAGGGTGAGAAAATGCCTGCTGAGTGCTGAGTAAAAAGGAGCATTTGAATTTGTCAAACAATTCTAATCATATTGATCAATTGTTTCTCAGTTGCTCTCAGACAATATCTTGAGTGGTTTAAGTTGTTGCACTTCTTATTCTGTTAAGCATCATCATTTTATTTTTGACTGATAGATTAGAAATTTAATAGCATTGCGATTTACTGTACCTTTGTGGAAAAAACGTGGCAAAAATTGAGGCAACACTAGACCAAGTAAGCTTTCTGATTGGTAAACATATCTTTCTTGCTGCTAGTGGCCTTCTTGAGTAATGCGGAAGCATCTTTTGCTTCTTTTACTAATTATCCCATATGTTTTTGCGACTGCCGGCAATAAGTCATTTCAAATGTGTCAAAATGTAATCATCATCAACGACTAATTGATCTGTTATATTCAAAACTTTAGCCGAAAGGTAAGAAGACATTGAATGAATTTCTTCATCTCATGATCTTATCTCAGTATGTGAGTAAGATTTCGTGTAAGACAATATTTACTTGTTTATGGTCAAATATATCTGTTTTGTTTGATTTTATTGCTGTGTTTTCTCAAAATATCTGTTCAGGAGCATAAATATTTTCAATTAGCGGATCCATTATTGACTATTATGTGTACCCAATATGTAAAATTTTACTGATTGCTTATAAGCTGTAAGATTTTCTATAGTTTTCTATATGGTTGTGAGTAAAATAGTTGTTGAGTAAGTGTCCAAAGATAGAAATTTATGAATTGGTAAGCAGCCAGTGCAAAGGTGTTGTATACCATCAGGGTTAGTATTAATGCTCCTTTTGAGGAATGTATCCAAATGGCAACAAGGACTTTTAATTCTACATCTTTATCATCTACCAACTATCCAATATCCATTATCCCAAAAAGTAAGTTCTACTCAATGAACATTTCATTTCTTAGTGCTTCATTAATAGTTTTCCGATTCTAAGCCCTCACAGGAAATGCAAAGGGCATATGATAAGCATTCTAGTTATGAGTTGTGATGTGAAACATGAAAATCACGTAATAGCTGCACTAAAGTCATTAGGTCAGGTAGTTGTATCCTTGACATGATCTTTAGAAAACCAAGATTCCCGTTCAAATGGTTCAGATGTTAGCTTTCATGTGGTGTTATAGTTGGGAAGTTTAGATTACTTCTTGAGTGAGAAATCATGTGTGCCAAATGGAGTGTGCTCTTAAGTCAAATCAGGTGAGATGCAGAGGTAGAGTCTAACTAAATCAGTCAGGATTCCAGCCTAGTTGTGCTGAATAAATATACTTGTACAAGTTAGGTTCTTTGATGTGATTTTTGTCTTGGAATAGAAAATTGATTTGCTATGTAGATTGAGATTACATAGAATTTATGTTGTTGAATTTCTAATCAGTTTGGTGACATTAATGTACAACAGTTTAAGTACACTTGTGACTTGCATACATGATTCATTATGGTTTTTACTGTAAAAAAATTGAAGATTAATTACTGTTGATCTGTAACTGTATATAGTAGGTAATGCTGGTGAACAGTCCACTAAGTTCTCCCTGTTCAATCCTTCATGCATTTAATTGCTACAGAAACCCCAGATTGACACTCATTTAGAATCATATTTTTTTACTAATTAGCTTTGTTCGTTGCACACTTGCATGCATGTTATTTGCATTAACTGTATATCAACTCTTTTTTATTTTTCTCCTTTTCTTGTTTTTTTTTAAATCAATGAACATTATTATATGAATAACATGTTCTGTTGTTTCTTTTTAAAATTATTTTGATTGAGGAAAGTGAAGTGGTAGTATACTAATACTGTAACAAGTGACAGTTGCCAGTCTCAAAAGGAAGCTATGCAAATGGTGGGTGAGTAATCGTTATATGAAGGCTGATGGAAGTTCATGGTCAGTGTTTCATTTATATTGATCATTTTGTTTTAAAAAATTGTTGAGATTTGTGGTAAGAAGATTAAGCCCCTTCAGCAAGGTCTCGACTTTGAACTGATTGACAGAGCCGTGCCTATTGGGGAATTTGAGATCACACGATACTCAAGTCCTGACTACGGACATGAAACAAACAGGAAAATGAATGGAATAATGAGCAAACGAATAATAATAATAATAAAAGAGATGAAGGGAAAGGTAGGCCAACAGTCAAAAACTAAGAAGTGTCATAGAAAAGAGAAAAGGGGGCATTGCTTAGGTAGTTTGAGGATGTTGAGAAGTAAGTTTAGTTTTCCCATTACAGTTATACTAACAATTTGTAGGTATAACAAGTCAACTACAGCAGGAAAATCTTGATATTCTTACATGACCAAGGTTTCTGCCACTTTCTTTTCCTTTCTGTGTTTTTCTTGTTATCTTAGCTTACTTGTGCACCTGGCACAAAGTGGCATAATCATTTTCTGGACATGCCATTTAGTAATATAACAGTGTCATTTTTACGAAATGTAACACCAGTATGGATTTTGCTGTACATTACTGACTAGTGATAATTGGCCTAGAGATCTGTATGTGTGTTGGTTTGTTTGTGGATTATTCGACCCTGGGTGATACCATCCTGTTCATAGTGGGTCAGGTCTTACCCGTACAGGCTACAGTAAGGGGTGATACCAAAGGTCTATGAGAGCTTTGTTTGCATAGTTGCTGATGCAACAAGGTGCTAAATAAAAAAGGGTTAAAATGAAGGTTGGAATCATTCTCAAAAAAAAAAAAAAAAAAAAGGAAGGTTGGAATCCAAAAGGTGTAATTTAGTAAAGTGCCATTTCCTGTTATAGGTAGGTCTAGGTAGGGTATCCAGGGAGTTATTTGTTTACTTTTTGGTGTTAATTTTAATAAAGGCACAGTTATGATTACAGTTGATTTTGTGTAGAATTTATAGTTTGAAGTAATTACTGCTAGGTGTATGGAGAAATTGAAACAATTGGAAATATAATTGAATAAACATGTGATAATTGTAGTTAAACATGTAATGTTGGTCCTTGGTCCGGAGAGACGGATCCACAAAAGTATACATTTCTTGTAAATGAATAGTACTAGCAGTGAGTTCTGTGATATGTATGCAGAGGGAAAAAGTTACACCAGAGTGACATAAAACATTAAAATAATGATTATTGTTTTTTGTTTTTATCTTGAGGTGAAAGTTAATTGGAATTGAATCCATCGACCGATAGGTTACCATATACTAGACCTTGTTAGCATCAGATGTAGAGATATCAACCAATTAGTCACATAGTAGCTGCTATTTAATTTGTTGTTAAAAAGAAACCAAAGGATTAGTACAAACATCATATTCCCTCTGTCCTATAGAAGTTGTACACTTTTGTCACTTTAGACGTCACATTGGAGCTGTTCACTTTTATTTCTTTGTAGTTTTAGGAAATATTATACTCCTTATTCCGGAACAAAATCTCACATCTTAGGGAGTGTAGTCTGAATTATATACTCTTTATTTTGCACGTTGAAAATAAAATTGGACAGTTTCTACTTAGAGATGGGGATATATGGAAGTATGTGGTTTATTATTAAATGTTGTTTGTGTTGGGTCTGATTCAGTTCGTTAATAAGAGTACTGGAAAGTGTTTAGTTAACTAATTATTTATTCAATTAGGTGGCTCATCTGTTGATAAATTGTCATTTCATAGGAATTTTGTTTGGCTCATGTGCTATTGCGTTTTAAGTGAATTCCCAAAATAGCATTGCTAGTTACTTGTCAATTCTTTTATTGATGCTCCTTCAATCCTGGGTTTCTGTATTTTACAATATACTCTCACCCTGTAAAACTCTCACCCAGACGGATAACTTTGTAAGTTTTTTTTTTATCTGTATTATAAAGCTTTATACCTTGTTAGAAAGGGAAGTTATTCCGAACCCAACAAATAAAAAAATATCTTATCCAAATTACACATTATCCACATTTTTATGAATTACTATCATTTATTTCTTTTCATTTAAAATTATGTGCCGATCCTAGTATATGAAGTTTTCGGAATGGGGAATGTATTGTACCTTAGTGTGTGAAGTTCTTTGGAACGGAAAGGGTATTATACCTTAGTGTGAAGTACTTCTGAACGGAAAAAGTACAATACTACTATTTTACCTTATGGTGTTTGAATGTATTAAGGAATCAAGTCGCTCGCGAAAAAGTCCGGTCAACGCTCAGTTCGAGATCGGTCAACGCGAGCAAGCTCGTCTCATTTTCGAGATTGAATCGATCACCATGGCATAATGATCGAAACTCGCGGGCAATAATTAATTTAGTATATATTTAAATTTATTTATTTATTTACATATACATAAATAAAAACCATAACTTAAGCTCTCTTTCCCTTAAGTAAAAAAAGCTTATTCTAAAAATCAGATTCTCAGATCCAGAAAACAAAGTCCACCCCTAAAATTTTGGAACAAATGAATTCATTTTCGAGCTCTAACGAGTCGAGCGCTCATGAACAAAAGCAAGTCGAGCTTTTTGAGCTGCTCGCAAGCAACTCGATATTTTAACGAGCCGAGTATGAGCTAGATCATGAAAAGTTCGATGATCATGAGCCGATCATGAACAAACTTGAAATTCTGACGATCACTGATCCATTAAACCAAAGTTCGACTCGGCTCTCCTCGTTAACCGCCCCAATTGTAAGAATGAAAACACACAAACACATACTAGTAAATATAACAATTAAAACACCGTAAAGACAAGTATAGATGATCCCGGATAATATATTAGTAAATTGAAAGTCCTTTCCAGATCAAAGTCATTAATTAATCGATTAGTTCTTAGTTAGGTCTAGAATATAAAACTGTTGAGAACCTTAATTGATCTGTGTTACGTTCTTCTAATTGTTGACTAATGATTAACGTCTAACAACACTACCAAACTTTCAGTTAGTCATTAGTTTATATTTTTGCTTTTCTTATCAAAATGATTATAGCGTGGTGCCATTTCTTGCAATTACTGGATTGTTGTTATTATTTGATTTTGTCGGTATTACGAAAGATGGCAAAATCGTGGGAGTCGGACTTGCCATTTTGGTTTTAGGGTATATATATATATATATATATATATATATATATATATATATATATATATATATATATATATATATATATATATATATATATATATATATATATATATATATATATATATATATATATATATTAGGGTGGACGTGTAGTTTTAGATGAAATTTGCAATAGTTATAAAATATAAAAAATGTAGGGAGAATGTACTTTATGTTGGGAAATGTGCAATAAAGTTTGATAATAACATTTTTTTATTATTTGTTGTATGTTGGGTATCTTTCTTTTAAGTGATATAATAAGTTTGTGGGACAGCTAAAAATAGAAAATGTATGAAATTCTGCGGGACGGGGAGTACTAAGTATAACTTTCATTCTCATCTCAACTTCTCGTTCACTATTAGAAGGTCTTTTAAAAAAGTTAATTAAAAATAAATAAAAAAATCTTTTTTTTTTTTTTTTTTTTTTTGGTGATATTGTTTTTATGGGATGAATGAATCATAATTTGAGTTTACTTTTGTGTAGAAAAGTTGATATTTTGCAAATGGCAAATTATACTTTAGACGGGTGAAAAAGATGACGGGTAGTTGTGATCGAAACATAATCAAAGAGTATATTGTTCGTACATTGGGAAATTTAATGCATGGCAGTGTCAGTGTAATCCCTTTCTAATAGTAGAAAGAAATTAAATAAGAGTAAATTTTGCGAGAGACTGACTCTAAGAGAGACCAAATCAAACATTATATATTTTGTCACAAACATCTCACGTTAAAAAATGCAAATATAATGCAAGTTTATTATACACACGATGTTTGAAGTTAAACATATGATCTTTACATGTAAATATATGTGACGTTGAATTGGTCTCGGAGAGACGATCCCTCGCAAAATTTTGTAACTAAAGAAAGTGTGATAATCTCAATATTAGTAGATCGGTACCTAATCCTGGATTGACGTGATTATTCATGACTTTTATGATATAAAGCCATTTAAAATTTGAGTAAATCTCCCGAGAGACGGTATTATGGAGAGACTAAAAGAGATGGACAAACATTACAGTTATATTAAAAAATATTAAAGGTTTTACTAAGAACATCGGTGAAATACATATACATAAAAAATGATATAAAATGTCGATCATAAAACATTATTGATATTGTTTATAACATTATACATATTTTTAAAAACATCAATCCGTCTCTCAGGTCTTTTATTAATACGCGTCTTTTCCAATACCTTGTGTTAAAATTTATGAGTAATTTGTATTTAAAATAAACCTGAAAATAATTCAAAAATCAAATGTTTCGAGATTGATGGAATACTATTGTATTTTTTAAAGGATTAAAATGATCAACATCTAGTTGGTTCTCATTTAGGTTAGAAAAGTAAGATCAGTTAAGCACAGGTGTAAACGCATTGTGAATCAGGAGTAATATGATTGGCTTGTGTATATTTTGAATAATCATCTCATCATAATTTTTGTGCATTGCACGAATTAACGTCATTATTATTTATAATATATAATATAATGTTATAAGAAGAAGAAAATGGAAAAAGAAAGTGGAGAAGCTAGCTAGGTGGGTATTGTAGGTTGGAATTTTAGGAGATGTTGAGAGGAGAGCGACATCTACCCCACCAGCGAATGCTAGCAAACCTTTTAATTTCTCCATCTATAAACAGACAGAATTATTTCCAGAGACACAACAAATGAATACATAATGTATATCACCGATATTCTTAGTAAAACATTTAATGTTTTTTTATATAACTGTAATGTTTGTCCATCTATTTTAGTCTCTCTATAAGATCATATCTCAGGAGACTTATGTTAAATTATCAAATTTTATAAATTTTTTCAATTTATTTAATTATAAAGCTGACTAACTAAAAAATTTAAGGGGTGTCGGAACTTAAAATTTCTAAAAATATACATATATTAATAATGAAAAATAAAATTTTGGGGGTGGCCGCGGTCTCCGCCCCTGGCAGGAGCCTTGTGCTCTAGTGGCGTTAAACAAACAAGCTAATTAGCATTGGGATAATTTTATCTTATCAAAAAATTTGAACTCTAACGAGGTGTGCAATCAATTCATTTATATTAATTCTTCGACACACCGAAGGATGCAACCTTCTGCTCATGCATATGCTAAGGAGGGAGCGTTGGATCGAGCTCTTCTTGTAACTCTAATCTTCGTAATCAGGGTAACAATATATCAACTCTCATTTTGAACTACTACCTATCCACTTAAGTGACACCTTTTCAGCTGCATAATAGTCATCTTATCAGTTATTTTGCCAAATTAAAACACACTAATTGTTTTGGAAAGTGAAGAAAAAGAAAAGGAAAAAGTGGTTGTAATATTAAAAATTTGTTAGCCTAGATGTTGCATCAATGTTAAGGTGTGGTATAGCTGCTCTCTAACGGAAATCACCTTATTTGATATATCATCCATCACCTTTAATTTTCTTTCTTACTTGCTTGCTTATTTATCTAACCTAACCATCTAACCATCTTATATGTATATATATGTACTTGCATCAACCTTTCTATCTATCCATATATACTTACATGTCTTAACTAGTTTGACAGTATCATCTCATCTTAATTTTCTTCTTTCTACACCATAACTCTTCTCATCTCTTGGAAATCTTGGAGCTTGCTCAATTTCTTCTGTGATTTTCGTTGTGCGCCTGGATCATCATCTCTCGATCATTGCATCGATCTGAATATTTTCAAGTAAGAGGAAGGAGCTACCACGAAGATTCTTGGATATAATTAGGGTTTTATATCTAACTGCTACACCAGCTGGTATAAGATTTGTGTACACGCGCGTGATATCATCGTCGTCGTCATCATCATCATCATCATCATCATCATCATCGAAGATATATAGATCATGTGTAGTAGAGGGCACTGGAGGCCAGCAGAGGATGAGAAGTTGAAGGAGTTAGTTGAAAGATATGGACCTCATAACTGGAACGCCATTGCTGATAAGCTACAGGGTCGATCAGGTACATATACTACATAAATATTTATGTACCAGTCATTTCTATGTCCTTTTTATTTTCTAATTTCAGATTTTCTTGTAATCATTAATTATAACATGAAGAAAAACCTAATTATTACCAATATTCTCTCTCAAAAAAAAAAAAAAAAAGTATCCTATATGAATAATTATAATAATATAACTAATCTATGAATTTGTAAAATCAATCTTTTGGGTTCATTTTCTTATTAATTGATTAGGAAAAACAAGGAAACATTACCAGAATGATGTACATGTTTCATTAGGCAGGTGTAAAATCAGGAATTTGGTTGAGTAAATGAAATAGGTACCAAACTTTAATTATTTAAATTGTGTAGTAGACACAAGTAAATTATACTAAAGTATTTGACTATTTAAAAAAAATAAATCATATTGGACCATCCAAACAGAAATGTAATTGTGTAATTGCTAGAGATTTTACAATATAATCAACTAATAAAAATGTATCACCATCAACTATGTTTTGCATTAATTCAAGCTATTTGATGCAATTTCTTAAAACCATGAATGTAAGCTTAATTTAATTAATTAGAGCTCGCAAATTCGTTTTATTGAGATCTCATAAACTGCATATGAAAAATTCACACAGATATATATACTAATTGATCCATATAAAAGCATACATATAAGAACTTACAATATAATGATAATGATTCTCATATTTTAAATACTCGCGAGTCTTATATATTGCCAAGCATATATAACGTGAAGAACTTGCATGCATGCATACATAATTGATCTGAGTATTTGCGAAAGACAGATAAAATTGAAATTAAGAGCTCTGTATGTTTTTAGGAAAATGAGGAAATGAATAGAAAATGGAGGAAAATAATTTTTTCCCTAAACTATCTTACTATAATTTTTTACATGTGTTTACTATATAGTTTTGTTTATCTTATAGAATACCAATACATTTTTTTTTTTTTAATTTGCAGGGAAAAGTTGTAGACTAAGATGGTTCAATCAACTTGATCCAAGAATCAATCGTAGCCCTTTCACGGAGGAGGAAGAAGAGCGGCTTCTAGCATGCCATCGGATCCATGGAAACAGGTGGGCTATAATAGCCAGGCTATTTCCAGGGCGAACTGATAATGCTGTAAAAAATCACTGGCATGTTATAATGGCTCGAAAATGCAGAGAAACATCTAAAGTATTTGCCAAAAGATTGAGAAGTAGTGAACAAGACGAATCATCTTCATCAAAGGCAGATCATAATAATTTCTCAACCAGCTTTAGCTCACCTCTGCTTGTTAACAAGTTGTTACCAACGGCTACACAAAGATTCGAGTATCCGTTGACATTAAGTAATTACCAGTTGCTCCCTCACTGGAAGGAGTTCCAATCTTCCCAGAATAAATTGATCGATCAGTACTGCATCAAGACGAATATGCACCATCAAGGTATATAACTATATACTATAATGCAACACGTCTGCACGCAATCTTTCTATTTTTAGATGTTTTGATTTTATTCACTAACATAACCTAGTTCCACTTAGGTTTGTCCTAAGTCAGTTGAGCTAAAATACAAGATTTTTATTACGGATACATAACCAATTCTTTGTTTTATGAGTACAATGTTATAAGTTGCAGCATAACCTTATGCAGTTTCATGCTATGTTATGTGCAGAAAGGAGTAAAGCAGTGGAGTATTATGATTTTCTGCAAGTGAATACAGACTCTAGCAAGAGTGAAGTGATAGACCAAGCAAAGAAATCGGAACAGAATAGCAACGAAGAAGTCGAACAGATGCAGATTGCTGCTGCTGAACATGATCCACCCTTCATAGATTTCTTATCTGTAGGATCAACTGATCATCCCAGCTAGCTCAGATTCTTGACAACATTGTTTGAAGACGTCTGTCTGACTTTAAATTTAGCTAGCTAGTAGTACTGTCTTGTCTGTATCAAATTATGTTGCAAAAATCACACATGAATTTAATTTGCCTGCGTCAGATTAGTGGTATTTTCTCTAACTATCTAGGATCCAAAGAGTAATCCAAAACCCAATTAATGTGTGTGGCCATCTATGTGTACACTTACTCAAACATTAAAAATGAGAGCAGAAGTACATAATATGCATTGTCTCAACTTGTATGATCAATTTTAAGCAATCTGATATGTCTCTTATATTGTTTTGTTGGCCATGGAATTTTAAGAACACACAGGTCTGATTGACTACTAGAATTTGAGCGGTATATACTCCATTTGTCGCAATAATAACTTCCCTCCCGATGAAATAATAACATGAAGGATTTTTTGGAGAGTTTGTAATGCATGTTTTCATTGCGTGGCCAAATAAACAAGCAAACCAATTTGGTCAGCAATAGTTTGCATGAGTGAACCTAGGTCTCCTAGAAAAACTCTTTATTTAAAAAAAATATATGCTCACATAAATCAATAAGTAATAAAATATAAAATTGTTAATTTGTATAGATGATGTATGTCTAACACTACACTAGTATATTTTTATAGTTTCTAATTGCAAATACTTACCTATTACGAATGGGATCTCTACAGTGTGTGTGTGTGTTAAAATGAAATTAGACAAGACTTTTAAGAAATAGATCTACATCTAAAGTGTTGAGTTAAATTCCATTGGACCTTAACACATCTCTGCAGCTGGCCCAAAACTCTACTCCATTTCTTCATTTTCCAGCCCACTATCAGCCGGCCCTAATCTAATTGGTTTTGTTTCTGAATTCTCGAGTAAGTCTCCTCAAAGACGGTTTTATGGAAAGACTAAACGATACGAACGAACATTATAGTTATATCAAAAAACATTAGATGTTTTACCAAGAAGATCAGTGATATACATATACTTAATAATATCAATCCGTCTATCAGATCTCTCACTAATAAATGTCTCTTCAATACTTTGTGATTTCTGAAAAATACGGTCTCTAGATAGCTTTGTTAGAATTTTAGTCTACAATGAGTCTAGTCCATGTCTTTGCACCTAAACCAAGGGGCCCCACACGTTGGAAATGATGTTTCCTTGAACGTGAATGATCTACTATAGTAGTAGATTACACTTGAGAAAAAATTACTAAAATTCATTGAAAAGTGAAAGAGTAATTGAAATTGGTGTATTAAATGTGGAATGCCAAGAGTTGGAAATGGGAGAAGTCCCACATGGCTAAAATTGAGAAAGAAGGAACTAGAAAATTCTTACATGGACCGGGTCTATGAGTAAGTTGTTGACCTTGTGGCTCACAATAAACAACATCATTTGAAAGAATAATTTTAAATTCATTTCGCAAGTGATATTGTTTATTGTGAGCCACAAGGTCTACAACTTACTCATATACCTGATCCATAGAAGAATCTCCCAAAGGAACTAGTTATAAGTCCAAGACTTGCTTAAGGGTTTGGCCTCAAGGGGAACCCATGGTTTTGGAAGGGAGAGGAGCTAGATGGCTTCATCACTTGACCATACGCGCCCGCCTGGTGGGTCCGGGGGTTCGCGGTCTTGAGTTGACTATAATCTTTTTGGGTCAGAAACATATTGTGTTTGGTTAAGCGCAATAGAAAGTTTGAAACAGAAAAGCCCAACAGATGCGTCTGTTGGTTTGGGCTTAAGCGAATGGCTCTGTCCATTCGCTAAGGAGCTAGATGGCTCCATCCCTTGACCATACGCATGGCGGAGCCGGGCCCGGTCGTGGGTCCGGGGTTCGCGGTCTTGAGTTGACTATAATCTTTTTGGGCTAGAAACATATTGTGTTTGGTTAATCCTAAGAGAAAGTCTGAAACAGAAAAGCCCAACAGATGCGTCTGTTGGTTTGGGCTTAAGCAGCTCATCCATTCATTTGAGGGTGTGAACGGGAAAATTCAAACAGGTGTATCCGTTTGAATTTTTACCTCTGCAGGGACCTGTTCTCGAAAAGCTACACCTATTCAGACTGCAACTATTCGAAATTATAAATAGACCCCCAGACTCGAATTTTCAACACACAAAAATCCAATCCTTCTTTCTTCTCTCTTACTCTCTAAAAGCCTGAATATTCTACACTGCCAAGTTCGACGAGTTAGCGATTCAGTGTTAGAATACTAACTCTCTGCTGTTCTATCTTGGGAGACTGTTTGTTAAGTAAAACGTAGGCACCAGAGCGGGCCAAACAAAGTTTTGAGGACCGAGGGCTAACCCTCTGCTCAGCAGATTACTTTATTACATTCTGTTCACCATCTTCATACACCGACTCTCTACAACCAACAAGCTTATCTAGAAACTGACATATCTTGTAAATAAAAACATCTAATTTGTTAATCAAAACGTATATATTGTTAACATGTGTGTTTTTCTATTACACAAAGTATAAACATTTTGTTAACAATATAGATGATTTGATTAAAAACATGGATGTTTTTATAGCAACATATAGTTATCTAGATATCCTCTCTCAGTAGACTTACTCTTCCAAATATCATAGTCAGAACTAATATATATCATGATTTTATGGGAAGAAAACTATCAACATCGACGTTTTATCCTCATCTCTCAGCTTCACCTCGAACGCTTATAAAAAAGTCGATTATTTGATTGAAAATATCAATTCGTACCCAAATTCGGACAATTTTTTATTGATAACATAACTTCTTCATCAAACAATTTAACATATAACGGCAGAAAATTCTTCCTCATCCGATATGATACATTTCATTGTCCGCTAAACATATATTCAAATGTTACCGTCACTGTAGTCTATAACTCCGACAGCTCTACCACAGTCATCCCACCGTGTTTGTCACTGCTAAGAGCCTCAACCACAATAAATCCATTCCATGTCTCTGCCACAATTCGAAATTCCCGATTCCATCAAACTTCGTAACGACGATTCAGAGTTGTGCGCTGATTCGATGATACATTACCATACACTTATTGATCTTTTTTATATGCTATATGATGTCATGTATGATGTACCGGCTCAAATTTTTTCAAAGTGTTTCCTCTTATGTGTACATATATAGTAGTCTAAAAAAAGGCAAATTGCATTGCTAATTGCTAAAATGTCACTCATCACGAATTTGTCATTTTGCCATTATGTGGTTTATGTTACATATAAATATTTATCAATGACGTTATTTTGTCATAGTTAAATGCTATACTTCCTAATCACAAGTCACAACTCACAAGAGCTGTTCAGGCTCTCACATCAATTACGACAACACGAATTTTTGAATAACTCCATTTCTAATTGGTTATAAAAATATATATAACTTCTACGAGCTCCCATATCTCTCAGATACATTGAATAATCATCACATCTTTAACTACAAATATATTTAGATAGTATTTGAAATAGAATTTAGATACTCTTTACCCGATTTTATTGATTTTAATAGTTAGCCAAACAACCTCTTAGTTACCAACATTACATTATTAATACCACATGAATATAAATAAACAACAAAAACCAGAGCGTTGAATTGGTCCTCAAGAGCTGAGCTAGCACGCAAGTTTGTCTCTTCGTCAAGAGTCTAGTTACTTTAAAAGATTCTCAAGACAAAATCAGAATATTCTTCTTTACGCGATTAATTTAAGCTATTCAAAAGATTATTGATTGAAGTGTTCATAGCTAATTAATATGATATTAAAACAATAATTAGTTGAGTGTGATTAATATTAGTATAAATACGTACGTAATTGCAGGTGATATGATCACTTAATTGCAGGCAAGCTACTATAACTCAATTATAGCAAATGTTCATTGTTGCCTGATCTCAATTACTCGGCAGAAAGACTTGCCCAGGGCTGGGATAGGGGGTTAAATCCTAATTAATCATGTTCTTCTGAATATATATTCAGAAACATTTTCTTTGGGGTTTTACTCCATATCCAGTCCTGGTTGAGTCAAATCTCCGACCACGAATTAATCCCAAGTCGTTACAAAGCCGAGTGTCTGATCTCCACGATTTCGGAGGCAAGTCTTATGCCTAATCGTCGTGCTCTTATTCAAGTTGTAAGTTGTGAATTGAGTAATTCTCTAATCGTTGTTGATGTTTTCTTTCATAAATAGTTCTCTAATCGTTGTTGAAATTTCCTTTCATGACTCTTTCGGACATGCAACCGGATTCAAGTCCTTCTCTCCCCTCCGGGGAGAGTGTTTGGTATCTAGGAATAGGATTTGTTATAGTGGAAAGATTGCCATATGCGCCCAGATTCTATATAATTTAAAACCAGAGCCCTACCTAAACTTTAAATATTAAGGGATTGATAATGATACTCATATGAATAAGGTGCGATAATTCATTCATATACATTTTATTGCAACGAAAAACTATGACATAAGCAACTCGATCGATCAAGTCACATGACTATAACTGATCATCAAGATGAAAAGCTTTTATTCTTAATAACAACACTCAACACACTCTTCCATGACAAGCATATGATATGTATATATGGTTAAGGATCTATGTTGATATATCTCATAACAGAATCATACAGAGTACTGTCACCTCCAGGAACGGTTAGCCTGCGTTTCATCTGACGGTTTTCATCCTGGAGATCAGCTATCCTGGACTTGCAACCTTTAACTTCCTCCTGGAGCTTTACTTCCCTCTCAAGGCAATCCTGGAGCGATTGTTTCAGCTCCGTATTGACTCGCTCCAGTTCAGTTGTAGACTGCCTTGCTCGTTTCCGCACTCTCTTGCGGTTAAACCAGCTAGTAACTTGCTCCATATCCAGTCCTGTAATGCCAGCAAGTTCGATTTTCTTTTCCTTTGTTAAGCGTTCTGATTCTTCAAAGGCCTGTTTGAGAGCATCCGTTTGATACTTTTGAAAACGCCTTGCCATGATTGAATAACGCAAAATCTCTCTTTCATATTTATAATTTTATGTGCCTGTCTTCCAGATTTATAGGAATGGAAAGAATCAAAGATAAATGAGATGAAGACAGATGAGGGCGAGTAACACAAGGATCATGAAATTCAGAGGAAATGCATTTGACTGGTATTTCTAAGTTGGAGATGTTAACATGTTTGTACCTTCTGATAAGTAACACAATTGCCAGCAAGTTGCAGCTTGCAGGCTGGGAGATTCGATTAATTATGTTGACACGTAATATCATTCGTCTAGGCTCTAGCAGTAATGCAGTATCCTTATTGACACGACATGTCCACGTGCTATCTCCGAATCCACACCCAAAGCTAAAATGAAGAACTATTGTCCTATGTCAAAGAAGAATATATTTGAGAAGCTATATGTTAGCCATTCAAGAACAATTAACAAAGTGAATCAGGAACAGGTAACTGGAAATTATTAGGCAAGTTCAGAAAAGTATACCATGCTTGTAGCTGTTCATTGATAATTTGTATCACCCTCAGTATAACTTAAGATTGATCATAAACAAGCCTACTTATTAGAAGAGATCATCCCCATACCTTTATTTGTCAAGGAACAGAAATCCGATCCTACACTAGCACATCTTATTACATCAGTATTTTAACCAGGATTCCACGATCTGGACATCCCCCTGATCTATAAAATCTTCGGTTCTTTTGTTTTTGGTTTTTTGATATTCTTGTATGGCTAATTTAATTGAGCATGTATTTAACAATTTTATCACAAACATCTTTACCGCAATGTATCCTGCATAAAAATTTAAGTCCATAGTTTCTATTGGATTGTGATGCAATTTGAAGTGACCATATAATTTTGATCACCATCGAGTGCATCAGGTCATTGTAGAGCACCTCATGTTTTACATTACTTCACCAACCATTAAGACACAAAATTTCTTGAGCTATGTGAAAGGTCTCTTGCTGTATGAGACTCGGTCAGGACTGGTTATGGAGCTAAACCTTACATCTTTCTACTGAAATTAGTTAGAAGGAACAAAATCTTCTACTCCAAATCAGTTCCAGATAAGTCTCTTCACCAATTTGATCAGTCCGTCCATGTACAGAAGAAGAAACCCACACCTATGCGCGCGCACATGCACACACTCACACACCAAATAAGAATGCTGATAAATACATACCAATTGTTGCCATGTATCAAGTATGGCAGATGAATATAAGAGGCATTTCTGTATGGTAGATGATGGCATTGAGTAGTCCAATCCACCAAGTAGTATAAAATAATTTGTCTTGTAGTTTTCTTCAGACCTTTCACTTCAGTTTATACTAGTAAATGGCCCGTCGATACTCGACGGGGAATGAAAATAAAATATGTCATCTATAACTTTTTCAATAATTGACAGGTCCTCACCCCGTACCTGACTCGTAACCGTTAATTTGCTTAGAAAAAAGAATCCGTTTAATCTAAATCAAATTGAAACAAAAAAATACATGACACAATTAATTAGGTCAGGTGACCAACAACCCAACCCCGGGAAAAAGATTCACCCCCCCCCCCCCCCCCAAAAAAAAATAAAAATCATGTCACGAAAATAATTTTTCGCATGTATCAGTGATATTTTTTGTGGTCAACACACACCCACCCCTAAAAAATATCAATCCACAAACATAATTAACATTTTTTAGTGATTTTCAAATTCTTTAACGCAATGAGGGAGTGGAACCCCCCCCAAACAAATTTAATATTTTACATAAATACTTTGTAACATATGGGTCCACCCACCATCCAAACCCCCCCCCCCCCCCCCCCCAACTTTTTTTTATTTATTTCACTATCCTACACTATGTCACGGGCCAAGTCGATTTATTTTGGGTTCGGGTATATGCTCGACCGAAAAATCATTATTTTGAACATGTATGGGCGGGTTCACTTTAGGTTGGATGGACCCGTTTGAAAGTCTAGATAAGGGTGAAGGGATGTAGAGGACCACGTGAGAGATAAATGTCCCTGGCTCTTGTTTATTGTCATATTAGAGGAGGCCGATGTAGGCAAACCGTTTCCTGTTGAAACTAAGCGGGAACTTTTCTCATGGATGGCTCATTATCATTTCTATGATGAAAACCTTTTGCCCAATATTGATTCTAGATATCAAATTCACCTTGATAATATACTTCTTGGATTATACTCTAACCCGTTTGGGATGCTACCCGGACCCATTTGGGCCTTTAAAGTTTTCATAGATCTTTGGGTAAGAATCGTCTATGAAAAGACTGCAAAATGAAAAGAAAAAACGTAAAGCCATTCAAACTCTATAGATATTGAGGATCTAGACCCCATATCGTACATGTTTATCACCTATTTAGGACACGGAACCATATGATTGACATTTAGTGTAGGGTGTAAGTCCGATAAGGATACAACATCAACTTCCATTGAGATTGGCGACAGTTATAATTTGTTTGAATGCAATAAATATTTTCCTAAAATTTTAGGATGAAGCAAATGTATACAATTGTTTCGTTCATTATCATGATTGTTGTGGGTTGGCTTAATTTGTAAATAATACTCGCCTTACCCGTCTGTTTCCATCTAGAATGTGCATGGCGTCAATTTATCAATTTTGTTTTTTATGTATAGAAATATGTGCGAATAATCACACTGGATGCTATTGTTGTTATGAATTATTACCGAATTCGTCAAAATTTAACAGAATATGGTAGATCCCATCAAACAACTCTTTCAGTATTTCGAGTTATTCTTGTCAAACAAAATAATTAATTTGTAAAAGAATTACATATTTAAAGTATAGTGATTGTTTGGTTAATGAATAAAATCGCGTAAATCCCGTTAAAAATATTTATTATAACCTGGTTTTCTTGATTCTAATCGTTAGCCAAACAACCTTTAATCATCAACATTACTACTGTTGTTGCTCCATTATATTAAACATGATTGTTGGATTTTGTTTCATTTTTATCAAATTGAGATGTTTTGCAAATGAATTCCTATACAGCCTAAGCCTTACCAATTAGTTACACGATACTTTAATCATATTGTAAAATTGTGTCAATACAGTATAAACTCCTTAAAGAAATACTACCTCTGGTCTTTTAAAATCTTCTTAACACTACAAGAATTCTGTTGTAACGGGACGGAAAGGGGCGACGGATTCTATCCGTTGCCCCGTTTGGCGACGGATAAAAGTTATCCGTCGCTACAGAGCGACGGATAATTTTATCCGTCGCTACAGAGCGTTGACCAAAATTTAAAAAAAAAAAAAAAATTTAGCGACGGATAGATCTATCCGTCGCTATATAGCCGGAAAATAAAAAAAAATAAAAAACGTTAGCGACGGATAGATCTAGATCTATCCGTTGCTAAAAGCCTAAAAAAAAAAAATATAACTCCTCCACCACCTCCTTTCCTCCACCACTTCTCCTCCATTTCTCCTCTCCTCCTCCTCCCACCACCACCTTTCTCCTCCCACAACCACCATCCTCCACCACCACCACCACCATCCTCCACCACCTCCTTTCCTCCACCACCTCTCCTCCATTTCTCCTCTCCTCCTCCTCCACCACCATCTCCACCACCACCACCACCACCACCACCTCTCTCCTCCCACCACCACCGCACCACCACCCTGCCACCACCACCATCTCCTCCACCACCACCACCTTTCCTCCTCCCACCACCACCCTGCCACCACCACCACCACCGCACCACCACCACCCTGCCACCACCACCACCACCTCTCTCCTCCCACCACCACCCTGCCACCACCACCATCTCCTCCACCACCACCACCACCCTGCCACCACCACCACCTTTCCTCCTCCCACCACCACCCAGCCACCACCACCACCACCACCACAGTGCCACCACCACCACCACCACCACTGCACCTTTCTCCTCCCACCACCTTGCACTGCATTTAATATAAATTGGATCTGAATATAAAAATTGAATACAAATTAATCCGTATCTGAATACAAATCAATATCTCAGATATCTGAATACAAATTGATATTTAATTAATCCGTATACGAATATAAAAATTCGAATACGGATTTTATTTTTTTAAAAAAAATAGCAATGGGGCGACGGATAGAATCTATCCGTCGGCAATAATCAATTTAAAAAAAAAAAAGGTCAAAAATGATAATCCGTTGTCCAATCTGTGGCGACGGAATTTCTATCCGTCGCCCAATCCGTCGCCAGGCGTGACGGATATAATTCCGTCTTCAGTTGATTTTTGTAGTAGAGGAGACTTTTTTTTCTAACTTTGACCGTAAATTACTTTACACGCAAAATGTATAAAACAAAGTTATATTAGTAAAATATACTTAATTTATTTTCATAATATAATTTTATTATATTTTTTTTATCGTGTAGTCTGAGCGTAATTTACAGTCAAAGTTCGAAAAAAAGTCTCCTTAGAAAGCTTTTAAAAGACCGGAGGGAGTACTACATAAAGAAATAAACTTGTAGTAAAATTACATTCACGGGACCAGTTATGAAGAAAAATAAACTCCACATTTTAATATTCCATAACTTTTCCAAGACTCGCCTGAAGTAATTATACTCCCCTATATTAAAAGGAGATAATCAATAAAAATAATTATATGCTTGTTTTTCATTAAAAAAATATGCAAAATAGTTATTTGAAGTGTTATGTGATAGTGAGTTAAAATTAAGTTGTAATCACATATTTTAGCTTTCATGTGTTTATTAGTTGATCTATATGTATATCTTCTTGTTTAATTCAAAACATGACTTGTCAAATTTGATGCTTATTGTCAAGTTCTCCCCTCCGCTTCTTGTATAATTGATGCAATGATTTCGTCTTCAAATTGGTTACTCCACTGGATGACTAAGAAAGACATCAATATTGTTATAGAATTATAGTGAAATATTTAAATATGTTAAGAGTAACTTTTGCGAGAGACGTCTCTCAGAGTGACCAAATCAAGCATCACATATTTTGTCACAAAGATTGCATGTTTAGCTACAAACATCACATATCACATACAATTGCAATGACATATATACTTACATTTCTTAATTACAACTAATGTGCTTTTACAACTAATGACATATATATATAAATTTTTATGGTTTACTAAAAAATGCAACAAAATCCTTGAAATATATCAAAACCTTAAGAATTACAACGATATACATGCACACTTTACGTAACCTTAACATTTTTCCTAAAACCATAAACATTTTTTCTAAAACCTAGCTTACACTTTGTTCCCTAAAACATTAACTCTACGTAAACTTTTTTTGTTTTGATTTATTTTGATGTTTTTTTTTTTTTGAGTTTTACATATATAAAGTTAAAACTGGAATGTCTTACGTGAAATTGTTCACGTGGTTGGTTATCGACTCAAGTTGAGTTTTGCCAAAATTTCGTATTTGTATCTCCATGCACTCTACACTATGCAACCTCGAGATAAACTACTCCATCCGTTCCATAGATTTCTTTCCATTTTTTCATTTTGGGCGTTCCATTAAAAACTTTCAATTTCATTTTATGGAAACCCACTATCTCCATTATTAATATTTTAATCTATCTCTTTCATACTTTTTCAATTCTCTTTCTTACTTTTTACCATACACTTACTACTTTATCTATATAAACCCATTTTTTACTCAAATTTCTTAAAATTTGTGCAAAAATAAAATGGAAAGAAATAGGTGGAATGGAGGGAGTATTATTTATCAACTTCAAAACTCAAATGTACTACTAAACCCTATCAAACTCGCAATCCAACGCTAAATACAAAATTTCAAAAATCAACTCCAGTCGAGTTACTATTATATCAACACTAAATTGAAACTAAAGTTGAGTTTAAATCGAATGCCAAACATTAGGTTGATTTTTTTTTATCAAAAGCATATGGATTTAAAATGACAATATTTTAGAATAAACGCATATATACTCCACCGGTCGAGAGTATAAAAACTCTATAAAACCGATAAAATTTTAAAAACTCTTACACACATCACTTCACTCTTACACACCCTATATATATTAACCCTATAAAATCTATAAAAATTAACTCTATCACAAACTCGTTTTCTCAAAATTCAATTACTATTCACAGTTATAACCCTATTAAAATCCGGTCAATTTAAGTTGCATGTCAAACAGTCACTGAGTGTAATCAAATAAAGATGTATATGTATGCTTTACTCAATTATACTACGTTGATAGAGGAGTTTTTTTTTTTTTTTGAGCAATTTTCTACGTATTATTAAAAGCGGTAAAATACGTTGATAGAGGAGTTAAATATACTCTCAATTACATTTTTCAAGTTTAAGAGAAAGAATGGCCAAAAATATAGAAAGCCCAATAATTTATTTCCTAATTTATATATATGTCACTTAATGACTTAGAGTGGACTTTCGAATCTTTACACCTTACAAAAACTATAATAAATAATCCATTAAGACCACCTCAGCAGAGAGAATGGACAACCGTGAAAAAACTTGACCAATGAAAGAATAGAAAATTGCCACACAATTGAGTGAATTGAATGGTCTGGAAATGCTTTAAATCTTTTTTGATTAATGTATAATATAGATAAATTGAACTTTATATTCAAAATGTTCCATATAGTGAGTATATAAGATAGAAGATAATATTTGAATAAATAATGAGAAAAAGTAGAAAATGGGTGAGAATTCACGTAAATGTTGATAAGATGATGGTTTTTATTTAATCCAATACGTTACTTTACTGCTAATTTTTAAAGTGTCCATTTGTAATCGGATACCTCAATAAATATTGATTTCTTTGATAAATAGATGGGTATTAAGTATTTAATAAATACTATATTTTTAAAATTTTATTAGTTCCCTTTATATCAATTTTTTTTTTTGGTAAATTCTCTTTATATCAATTAATAAACCCACATAATGTTTAATTTAATATAATAATTTAATTTAATAAAATATTCAAGTTTGGTGTCTATGGATTCGTCTTGTCGCGGTGAATCTATATATATGTTCAAAATATTTTTTGGAGTTTTATAGATAAATATATATGAGATTAAATAAAAATTATATATGAATTCAACATACTAAAAATAAATCATGGGAGTTATATGGTGCACTACTCTTAAATACTTAAAATGTTCCACCACCAACATACCAAATTTGAAATTCTAACAAACAATCAAAATACATTTGGAAAAAAAACTGACCAATAGGAATGCTCAATAGTGCCACGTCGGCATGACACATGACTTAACCACAAGGCCTGAAAAAGGCTAATATATATAATCAGAAAATTAAGGTTCTTGAGGTGTCTTTTTTGGAACGAACATTAAACTTTTATTTCCTTCCAATCTGTTAAGTACACGCCGATCCTAGGATCCAGGCAAAATATCCAAAATATTCTAAATGACTAGTAGAAACAAGATGAAAAAACGCTACTCTCTCAAGCTAACATTAATCGTGCACAATGTGCTCTCAATCGGGTATCAAGCCATGCTCTAGTAACTAAGACTTAAATAATGTTATCCTCAAGATGTGGGTTTACAGGTTTTTTCTGAAAGTAGACAGCGTTCCTCTCCATCCAAACGACATAAATTGTCTCCGCGAAGGCGCTTTTGAGGAGCTTGGCTTTCCAATGTTTACCACCAAAACGTCGACACAACACATCGATCTCCATGCTCCAGCCGTGGGGAGTTCTAATAATTTGCAGCCATCTCATTACCCGGAGCCAAATGCCATGAGTATAGGTACATTAAAAGAATAAGTGTTGCTGCGTTTCTACTTGCGGATAGAACAGGCAGGTTGGGTCTATACCGGGATCCCATCGTCGGATTCTGTCCCGTGTTGCCAAGCGTTCATGTAGAGCCATCAAAGCACAAAACATAGCCCGTGGCCGTGCTTTGTTTCCGAACCAAAACTTCTTCCATTTGACGTCTTGCTTATCCCCTCGAATCTCCTTGTATAATAACCTGGTGGGAAATTGCGGAGCCATAAGAGCCATCGACCATATGCTAGATGATTGCACAAGTGCACGAGCCTTCATGACGACTTTCATAATCCAGGAACAATTCGCAGTTATCATTACATCCATGACTTCGCGATCCTTAATATAATAGCAATGTATCCATTTCACCCACGACTTCGACTTTGGTGCACAAGTTCCATAGTAATTTAGCAATGGTGCACTTATTCCAATCAGCAATTGAAGTCAGATTTAGGCCACCCTTATTCTTTTCATCGCAAACTTTGTCCCATGCGACAGGTGCTTTCCTGGTAATAGCATCTATGTTACTCCACAGGAAGGAGCGGCAGATGGATTCAATGCGTTTTAGGACAGCATATGGGAGAGGGAAGACCGTATCCGATGAATCGGTCATGGCATGTAGCACTGCATGGATAAGTTGGAATTTACCTGCATAGCTTAAAAGCTTAGAAGTCCAATGTCGAATACGAGAGGTGATTCGGTCAATCAAAGGTTGGCAATCCCGAATGGCAAGTTTGCGAGTGGAAAGAGGTACCCCGAGGTACTTTATAGGTAACTTGCCCAGCTTATTAAAGCCTGTCATGTGTACAATTTCATCCCTCACGGGTCGAGAAACACCTCCAAGGAAAACCTGGCATTTGTCGGGGTTCGCAGAAAGGCCTGTGGAAGCCGAGAACACACGGCAATGATCAATCAGCAGCTCTACGGATCGGAGATCACCACGGGCGAAGAGAAGAAGGTCATCGGCAAAACACAAATTTGTTATGCCCAATTCTTCACATCGTGGGTGGAAATTGTAATCCGGGTCCCTTTTGAGGAGGCTCAGAACGCGGTGTAGGTATTCCATCATAATAACAAACAACAGTGAGGACATAGGATGACCCTGTCTGAGGCCTCGCTTAGCTTTTAAAAGCTGCGAAGGGGAGCCATTAATAACGTAACGATAGGAGACCGTCGTTACACACCTCATAATCCAAGTTACAAATAGAGTCGGGAATCCCATCTCTTCCAAAATCGATTGCAAAGCCCTCCATTCCACCGTATCAAATGCCTTATGCAAATCCATCTGAATCATACAACGTGGAGAAATACCTTTCCGTTCATATCCCCGTACAAGCTCACTAGCCAGGAAGATATTATCATGGATGACCTTTCCCGGTAAAAATGCAGATTGACTTTCGTCAACTACCGAGTTAATTACACGACTCAATCTCCTAGTGATTATTTTGGAGATGATCTTGTAGACAGTAGAGCAACAGGCAATCGGTCTCATATCCTTCATGGTGCAAGCTACGTTGTCAAATTGCAAACTATCTGAGCAAACCATGTCCAACATTTCAATGCTAAACTTAGGAAATACTCTCCATGAATATGGGAAAAACTATTCGGACTCTTTAACAAATGATGCTTTGAGAATAAATAATGAATGAAACAAAAAATTGCAAGGAAGATTGTCGAAGCGTTAGAATTTGATCCTCAACTCATTCATCTTTAACCTTCATCATGGCTTATGAATCTCAATATGCTTCAGAGTTTGTGTTGTATGACACAAAGTGAAGGAAACTACAAAGTACACTTAGTGTACTACCCTTCACGGTCCTAGCTTAATTCAGCTGCATACAAGAAACATAATCCATCGAGCAGGCGAGGAACAGGCTGTTACTAGAGTGAAAACAACTACTATATTCAGAATCCAAAAAGTATACTTTATGTTGAGTATCCTTTATGTACATGGTACAATAACATAAAGTATACAAATTGGACGATGTCAACGTTTAGTACCCTTTATGTATATAGTACAACATAAAGTATACAAATTGGACGATGTCAACGTTTAGTACCCTTTCTATACATGGTACAACATAAAGTATACGTTTTGGATTTTAGCCTACTTTCAGCCTTACAGACAACAACAAAGATACAACAAATATGAAACGGGGCAAGTAGGATCAACAAACATAAAGATGTACTTCACAAAAAAGAGGCAAGGAAGAAAGCCACATAGTATATATAAACTGCAGCACTTGCTGAATTTTATGTACTTAATTATGATCTTGTCTTTGTGATGTAATTACAGAAGTCTTGCAAATGCACCCCTGCATATTTGTTCCTTATGTTTGATTCCTCTGAGGATATCCATCAACGAATTCCAGAATATAACTGTTGATTACCATGCAGGGTTAAGAAGCGTTGTCCCAAATACTGGTTTTCAGCTTCTAGCTCATCTACCGTTGCCTTAATATCTTGAAGAACCTTTTGCAGCTTCAATTCCCTTTCTTGGCATCCATTTAGTGCCACCTGAAGCTCTGCATTGGTTCTCTTTAGGTCTCCTATAGATTCTCTTGATCTCTTCCGTGTTCTTTTCCTGTTGAACCAACTGGATATCTGTTCCATATCCAGCCCCGTCTCCCTTGCCAACTCCAGCTTCCTCACTTTGGTTAAGTTCTCTGACTCATCAAATGCCAACTTCAGAGCTTCAACTTGACATTTCTTGAAATAGTTAGCCATAGTGATACGCATTTAGGTCGCTTGTAGTCAACATTTCTCATCATTTGTTCAACATTTATACGAGTGGTCAATTGCATAATGCACTACAACACTAGTGGAATTCGAATTATTGAAAGGCAGAAGAAGTTCAAGAACAGGTGAACAATTCAAGGGAAGAATTTAAGTGCCAACAAGGCAGCTGGAAAATACTGCATCTTTTCCTCCGATGAGTTGGATGTTAACATCCTAGTACTTCTCTCACGAAATCCTATCATTTGTTCGTCACAATGTGATTGCAGCCGTACATGTAAGATACACTTGGGCGATCTAGTAACCTTAAAGCAACATCATCTTATAGAGGAATCTTGTTTTCTCAATCAAGTGATCACCCACATAATTCTGCTAAAATAAAGAGACGTTTTTTTGGTGACATGAAACTAATGAATTACAGTTACTGCAAGGAAAACATAAGAATGTAAAACAAGTTAATTGTTCTGCAGAATTTTCTGCGTTTCTAACAAATCGAAACCAAAGAACAGGACTAAGCTTATACATACCATAAAATCGTTGCCAATGGTAGACGTAATCCATCGCGGATTTGCTATGGAATGTGAAGAGAGACCAAAAAAATAAATTTTTGCTAGTATAAGAATTTTGAAAGTAGCAGATGGATTTTAAGAGGATTTTGTCATCGTAAAATCGTTGGTGCAATTGTTTATTTGTCTCGTTGGCAGCATTTTGCCAAAGGAGCATATTCTACTGCTTTCGGCTTTGGGGTTGTGATTTCACAAGCCACTTTGATTGACTAATGACTATTCAAGCAAAAACTTTTAGAGTATAGATCAAAATCCATGCGTTCTTCAGAAAACGGGTTCAGAGTCCAAAATAAATAAGAAGTACCTTATGTGTTGTCGTTAAAACTCTCTTCAATTATTGAAAAGTAGCACAAAACCATTTCAATTATTAAAATTGTATATACCTCCCTGAGTTATTGAAAAGTTGACGCGAACCACCCCGGCACGAGCAAGTTTCGTACAACTTAATGATAATTGAGGGGGTCATATGCAATTTTATGATAATTGGTGGGCACTATGCAAATTTTATGTCATTTTTATTGGTTCCAGTGGCTGTGGTGGTTGTGATAATTGAAGAAGTGGAAGGGAAGGTGGTGGTGATTTTTGGAGATGAAGAATAAATTTTGGGGTTTAAAATATAAAGAGATTATTTGGAAGTGGTGGTTTTTGTAATTATGTTTTGTATTTATAAAATTGTGTAAGTTATTAAAATTGTTAACAAATAAATTTTTATAATTATTATATAAAATACCAATTGTTCAATTTTTAATGGTATAATTATACAATCAAACTACATTTAAACAAATTAAATAACATTTGAAATATCAAACTCTAGATACCGTATGTGATTAGAGTTTGTGCTGTACCAAACTCTAATTTGGTTTCCATGTTAGGGATATTATCTATATCTTACCATTAATAGTGAATTTTGTGCTACTCATTTCAGGCATTAAGATATGGATTAAATTTATCAACAAATGACTTGATACACTTGTGTATCAGTGTGTGGCATGTGCTATAGGTTTTCTTGACCTCATGGTAGATGATGGCATTTTGTCCGGATAGGTGATGAAACATATTTCTATCAAGGAGCTTCCTTTATTACTGTAGGCTATATAGTGTATTTATCAGTTAAAATACTCTGTTCAAGAATCTGCTCTAAGTCGTGTCATCCTATCATTTCTCTGATCACTTCTGGCTTTGGCAAGCTGTTCTTTTTTTTTTTTTTCCGTTTATTCTGCAGTTGGTCCCAGCTCATACATTAGTGTATATCTTTAATGCACAGGTTGCAGAAGCAAAAGAATCACTCACTATTCTTCAAAAATATCTGGAGCGAAGGGGAGTCGCCCTTCCAGAAGGATATCTGTCTTTCAAAGTCATATGTCCAAACCTGAAATTCGGGTATTGCATTTGCTTTTTGCAGCCTTTCATACATGATATGGGGTAAATCCGGATAAGTCAAAACCATGGGTCAAGTGCGTGGAGCGGAGGGGTTAATAGTCAAATCGTGCAGTTCATATTGTTTAAGGTCGAGGGTCCGTCGTCAAATAGGCCGTAAGGTCCGGAGAGGTCAGTCAAGAGTTTGGTCCTGTTTTGTTTTCCCACTGTTCTGGATCGGAGGTCCGTCAAATATTTGGTCCGTCGAAGTATGGGTCCGGAGAAGTGGCTTTCAGGTTGTTTCCTCTGAAGGGGTTCGTCTCTTCAATGGGGCCGGCAAAGTTTGATCCGTGCATCTCCTGAGAACAAAAGTAGGGGTTAGACCCTTTTGGGTCGGCCTGCCTCGGGCCGTCCGGACTAAGACTCAACTTGGGTGACGTACTTATCGAGTTGTCTCAGATCCGAAACTTAGAGAGTAGATTTTTAGAAGTAGTTGCGTACCTTAATGAGTAGTAAATGCGGGCTATTTATAGGGGAAGCTGGGGGGGGGGGGGGGGGGACAAGCCGCCTGACTTCCCGGAATCCTGTCGGTTTGGTGATAGCGTGGCACGTGGTCTCTGAGGTAGGTGGTGCGTTTATCACACGCTGGTTAGTGCGACTTCCTTGTAGACGGGCCTTTTTAGTTGGTAGAATCTGTCAGGGCTTCAATGCCGGACTTTTGGAGTCTTTTCCTTCATGATTCACATAAAATCTATTGCCAAGTTTGTGGGGGTCGGACCTAACTGACTTGTGCCGGGCGTTGTCCTGGGTGCCGGCCTCTTTCTCCCCAGTGGTGGTTAAAAGCGTTTCACTAGATCGGGAACGTTGCAGAAAGGTCTAATTCGTTGGGCGGACTTATATGTCCATATCATTAGTCCCCCCAGTTTCCAAGTATCTTAGTAAGAGATAGTTGTGAAATTTTGTTCTAATTAGTCCGCCAAGAGTGAAGATTTTTCCGTTGTCCAGCTTCTGGGCTCGCAATACTTGATCCAAATTGCTGGCCCAAAGGACAACCCAGGCCCAGGCCCAATAAATTGGTGTCACCAGGCTGACGTGGTGAGATCTCATTGGACCTTTTTTCTTATAAATACTCCCTCAGCTCACATTCTGGCTCCAACTGTTTTCTTGCTTCTTCCGTCCCTTTCTTTCGAAGCAAAAGGTCCGCGACAATTCTTTAGCCAGTCGGTCCTTTTTGCCGTCTTTTGTAGATGAACCGGGAGTAGTGACCCATTGTTTGTTTTATCCTCCTGAGGCCGTTCGTGGCTAGGCGGGCCTTCTTTCTTTGAGCGGCTGTCAGAAGGATAGGCAATCAATTTGTCAATAGCTTTCTTGGTAGAGTTCCGTTTTAACTATTTGAGGGCTGTGCTTCTCCGTCTTGTCCGCCTCTTCCACCATTTACCATTTTCTACGTTTATTGGTTACTTTGAAGATGGTGGTGGTGGAGGAGGTAGACTTGTCCGCCTAATCGGGAGTTTGGTCCCAATATGATCAATCCTTCCAAAACCAAAAGAGGTTCTTTTTATCTGCCGTGTCAAGTAATGTCCGGCAAGGGTGTATCCATCGGTGGTATACTAGTCCCCCCAAGTTTCGAGCTTGGTAAGAAATGCCAAGGTGGGAACTTTAATTGTATAGTCGGAGATCCGTCATGACTAATCGAACTGTGATCTCCACGTCCTAGGGCGAATTAGGCCGGCTCAATTCGCCTTTATTACTGCGTCCTTTCGTCTTCCGCACCGTTGGATGGTGGACACGTGGCGTGATCGTAGGATTTTTCGTTCCTATAAATAGGGAAATGGTAACTCCTCCCTTCTCACTTTTTCATCTCTTTTTGTTTCTGCCCTTCTTTCTCTATGATGTCGGATTTCTTCAGGATGTCGTCTTTGAGGCGGCGGGAAGCCTATGGCCAACTCATTTCCCTTGGAGAATTTCAACTTTGGAGATGCAGATAATCCTGAGTACAATTGCTATCGGCACTGGATACATTGTTCCTGTGGAAATATGCACCCTCCGGTTTATTCCGGTATAGGCACAGTGGACGACCCGATCATTCTCGATCCAGAAGGTGATCTTTATGCCCGGTGGTCATTAGGAGGCAGGCCGAGGAAGAGAGAGAGCGGATGCTGAAGATGATCCGAATGCAGCAGCAAGCTCGTTGGGCTCAAGATGGTGGCTTGGAATCTCAATGCTCAACCTCGGGAGTCCACTGAAAGGAGAAGGCGGGGTATGCCCCGTGGACCTTTGTACGGTCCTCGGACCTTAAAAAGTTTGTACTTTGTAATTCTCGAATGTTCGGATGATTTTTCAATGAAATTTGAACTGATCTTAATAGCTGACGTCGGACTTTCTTGTTTGAGATTAATGGTCCGTTTGAATTTGTAAGAATCCGTCATTAGAAAATAACAGATTTTCCGGTTTTGTAACGCTAACCGAACCGCGATCTCTACGTCCCAGGTTGAATTAGGCCGGTTTAATTCGCCATCATTACAGTTTCTCGTGGTTCGATGCAACGGTTGAATCGTCGGCCCATGGGCCTGGTTCGACCAGCCCAGTAACTTCTATATATACCTCCGGTTGTCCGTTATTTTAGCACTTTTACTTTCGCGAATATTTACCTAGAGAGAGAAAGAGACCGTCATCCAGCTCGCCAGAGAGACTCCTTTGGGCCCGTGACTCCCCCTTTGTAGCCCGAGACCCGTTGTCCTTTTTTAAACAAGTAAGTTTACTTTCTTACTCCTTGATTATATACTTTCTTTTCTTTTGGCCCTTGTATAAGTTGTCGGTCCGTAGGTTTGTAGAAAGTAGGGTAGAGGACCGAGGTTGGGGCTTAGGTTTATTTAATTTGTTTCTTCTTGTCTGTAGATTACCCATCTCGGTCCTTTTCTTCCTTAATCTTGCTATGTCGAACCGTGCTAGCGATTTGGGCGACATCTTCGTAAATGAGGGTGAAGAAGTTGTACAGCCGGCTCCCATAATCAACCTGGATTCTGACCAAGGATCTGAGGTGGAAGAGGGACCGCCATCGCCCTCTGAGGTTGAATTGGTGGGAATCATCTCGAAGCGCCCGGTGTCCCAAAACTTGGTGGGATCTTCAGGGACAAGGATTGACTTGTCGATCCTGAGCCTCGCCCAACAGCCATTATTTCTCCGGATCCCACTCATTCGAGGAATCCGTATCCTCTTTTCTCGTTTGCCTGTCTCGGGTATAATTTTAGAGCTACCCCTTACTCAGACGGATCCATTCCCAATTTTGATGCCGGGAGTTCATCCGCAACTGTTCAGACACAGCGCGCTCCGTTGATAGAGGAAGTTTCGGCTCGGGAAGGCAGTGGGTCCCCGTTATCCTTTGATTCGAATCCCTTGGTGAGGAAAGGAACCGTCACAAGTGATCATTCTGTAGATCCTGATGCCTAATCGGAGGCGGCTCCTACTGAAAATGATCCGTCAAGCGGAGATTCTTCTTCTTCGTCCTCATCAGATGGAAGTTCGTTGTCAGATGAGAGTTCTTCGGGATCGGAATCTGATGAGGAAGAAGCCGGCGAGAAGCGTGGGTCTGATGAGCAGGCTAGTACAAGTGGGGACGGGGGGATGGAGATGATGATGTTAACATTACGGACTCGGAGGAAGAGGCCGAAGAGAACGATGGGTCCGAGCAAGAGGAAGAGCCGCAAAATGTTAATCCGTGCCGGGCACTGATGGTGATAGCTGAAGGTGAAACTCAGTTGCCAAGTAAACCAAAGAGGAAGATGTCGGCCAAGGAGACCAAGTCTTATAGGACCGGACCTATTAGGGGACTGAGGCCTGAGGCCGAACAAAACGATGACGGGTCAATCCCCATTTGTACCTCAAGCTTGAAGCCTCGGGACATCGCCAAAATCCGAGCGATTTACGAGATTCCGGAGGATTACGAGATAATGATCCCGGGACCTAATGACACTTTGTATAACCCGCCTAAAGGTTATATGACCTTTCATGTACGGGCTTTTAAGAGTGGATGGAGACTTCCTATGATCGAACCGATAGCGTATTTTTTCCGTTTTAGTCAGCCTTGCCCGACACAACTTCTGCCTAACGCCCTTGGTACCATTATGTGTATGGGCGTCATCTTGGCTCTGAAGGGCGAAGAGTTTCGGTATGATAAGATGTTGCTAGCCTTCACTCTCGCTTCTAGTCTCGGGATTCCGTTTTACTATTTCAACGCTCGTAGGGGTTACAAGTTCCTGGATGGCTATGAGAGTTCTCACGGGTACAAATGGTGGCCCAAATACTTTTACGTAAAACATCCGTCTGGTGATTGGAACCTTCCCCTGAACTTTCGGAGAGATAAGTTCCAAGCTCTAGCTCTAAAGAAGGTTCCGTCGTGGATGGAGTCCTTACGCCCGTTAGAATTTACGGAGGAGCATGTAATCCGTACCGCGGCTGGAGAAGAAGAGGTCATGACGGAGAAGGTAGTTCCTCTTATTGGGACTCGGGGCTCGGCAAGTCTTCACCACGATACTGATCCGGGTCTCCAATATGAGAGGGCCGCCGTACTGGGGGTAGATGGGGGGGGGGGGGGGGGGGATCCTACACTTTTTTACCCATATGGTTTGGCGGTCCAACCACACATGTGGCTTGCCAAACTAACCCCTAACCCCGTTTTTTGTAATAGAAGAGAGGATTTGAGTAAGCCTTGCACTACTTATTTTTTGAGCAAGTCTGTGAATCTCGGACTTCTGATATTTCTTCATTTTGTTAATGCAGAGTATTGGATAATGTCTTCCGCCAAGAGGATCTTGGAATTGAGGAATAAGGATAAGGCCGCCGAGCTCGAGAAGCTGAGGCAGGGGACTTCGAAGAAGTCTCAATACAAGCCCGGACCCCAAAAGTTGCCCGACGTTAATCACGCGAACATCAGCAATCCCAGGGTCCGGTCCTCTCGTCTCGGCGGTAGACAGTGTCGGTTATAACTATATTCTGAAGTCTCGTGGCCACGGGTACTCGACCACCATTGATGGCTCGAGGGTCCATGTAACTTCCCCTGTCCCTCTAACACAAAGTCAGATGCAGGCTCAAGCTGCTAAGAAGCTGGCGGACAGCACTAGGGTCGCCACCAAGAGGAGGGGGGAGGACCCCGAGGAGCCTTCTAAGAGGCAAAAGACTGGTGGTTCCAGCCTCGTCGCGCCGGTGGATCAGAACGTGCTGCGGGCTCTTTCCCGTGTAGAGTTGGCCGAGAGTCTGGAGGCCATTACTGATGTGCTTCGGGCTCATCTCGAGACGGTGAGTTTGTCTCTGTTCCTTTGAGATAATTTAGTTTTTAAGAGCGAGAGCTGACTCCGGTCTTTTTCAGGTTTCGGCCCATGCCGCGGCCTTCAAGGAGGCGGAGGACGGCAGCTCCGCCAAGTACAAAAAATTGCTTGAGGAAGCTGAGGCCGAGGTGAAGAGGCTAAAGGCCGAGAAATCTACACTTGAGAAGTCTCTTGAGTCTGAGAAAGTTGCTACCACAAGGGCCGAGAAAGGACTCGAGGTTCATTCCCGGTCCAGAATGAGATTGGCTGAAGCCTTGGTGGCCAAATGCAAAACTACAAGGGTGGAGGCCGTCGAGGATTTCTTGAAGTCCGACGCTTACTACTTTCTGACCCGGATGGATGCCGAGTCCACCCGGACGGAGGCCTTTTTTGACTGTCTTGGCCAACTTCAAACTCTGGGTCTGGCTGACGAGAGTCTTGAAGTGACGGATGAGCGCTTGGACATTCAGGCCAATCATGCCGGAATTCCTGTGGATGATCCCAAGCTTAAATCGCCAGAGGAGATGGTTGGGGATGAATTTTGGCCCATTGTGGCCTCGTACTTGGACCTGGAGAACACTCCTGCTCTTGTCTATCTGGCTTGGCTTCCAGAAGTGATGGAGGCCGGGATACTTGATCATAGGAACTTCCAGGGAAATAATGCCAGGTTTCTTGATTTTCCCGGTCCCGTCAAGGATCATGAGCAAGTTGAGGCCGAGGTGGAGATTGAAGGTGGGAAGAGAATTACCAGGAGGTTTTGGAGAAGGGTTGAGAAATCGGTTCCTCTTCCTTCAACTGAAGGTGGCCATTTGGCCGAGGGGAATCCTCCCGGTCAGGGGAACTCTGGTGACCGTGAAAACCCTCCCACTCCGGGAGCTTAGTTAGTAGGGTCAAGTATTTTTGTCGAATACTTGTAGGCTGTATATTTTCTATTTTGGGTTATTCCTCCGGCCTGTGGAGGGTTCTTGGTTTTAGCCTACCTTTTGCAAGTGTTGTAATGTCGGTCATTCCTAGATCTTACCTTGTTAGGAATTGTATTTTTGTAGATCTTGGAATGACCGGACCATTTGATGAAATGAAATGAACCTTTCCCGATCAATTTTCCCGAATAATTTCTTTTGCAAGTTCTTGTAAAATTTCCCATTTTGGTGACATTTCGAACTAGGTACCGGACTTACTGGGTCTTGGTCATTCCTAGATCTTATCTTGCTTTGGCTTGAAGTGAGGGAGTGTCGGACTTTTTAAGTCTTTGACACTTTCAACGTGGTACCGGACTCTGTGGGTCTCGGTTCTTCGTTCACTCAAGGCTTTGGCTTGAAGTGAGGGAGTGTCGGACTTTTTAAGTCCTTGATACTTTCAACGTAGTACCGGACTTTGTGAGTCTCGGTTCTTCTTTCACTCAAGGCTTTGGCTTGAAGTGAGGGAGTGTCGGACTTTTTAAGTCTTTGACACTTTCAACGTGGTACCGGACTCTGTGGGTCTCGGTTCTTCGTTCACTCAAGGCTTTGGCTTGAAGTGAGGGAGTGTCGGACTTTTTAAGTCCTTGATACTTTCAACGTAGTACCGGACTTTGTGAGTCTCGATTCTTCTTTCACTCAAGGCTTTGGCTTGCAGTGAGGGGGTGTCGGACTTTTTAAGTCCTCGACACTTTCAACGCGGTATCGGACTATGTGAGTCTCGGTTCTTCGTTAACTCAAGGCTTTAGCTTGAAGTGAGGGAGTGTCGGACTTTTTAAGTCCTTGACACTTTCAACGCGGTACCGGACTCTGTGAGTCTTGGTTCTTCGTTCACTCAAGGCTTTGGCTTGAAGTGAGGGAGTCTCGGACCTTTTGAGTGCTTGACACTTTCAACGTGGTTCCGGACTCTGTGAGTCTCGGTTGTTCGTTGATTCAAGGCTTTGGCTTGAAGTGAGGGAGTGTCGGACTTTTTAAGTCGACACTTTCAACGCGGTTGCGGACTCTGTGAGTCTCGGTTCTTCGTTAACTCAAGGCTTTAGCTTGAAGTGAGGGAGTGTCGGACTTTTTAAGTTGACACTTTCAACGCGGTACCGGACTCTGTGAGTCTCGGTTCTTCGTTAACTCAAGGCTTTAGCTTGAAGTGAGGGAGTGTCGGACTTTTTAAGTTGACACTTTCAACGCGGTACCGGACTCTGTGAGTCTCGGTTCTTCGTTAACTCAAGGCTTTAGCTTGAAGTGAGGGAGTGTCGGACTTTTTAAGTCCTTGATACTTTCAACGTAGTACCGGACTTTGTGAGTCTCGGTTCTTCTTTCACTCAAGGCTTTGGCTTGTAGTGAAGGAGTGTCGTACTTTTCGAGTCCTTGATACTTTCAACGTGGTACCGGACTCTGTGAGTCACGGTTCTTCCTTGTTTCAAGGCTTTGGCTTGAAGTGAGGGAGTGTTGGACTTTTTAAGTCCTTGACACTTTCAACGCGGTACCGGACTCTGTGAGTCTCGGTTCTTCGTTAATTTCATGACAAACCAAATTCATAAACTGGTAGGAGTTTATTACAAAAGACCTATGCCTACGTCGGGCCTATTACAGAGATGGTTTAAGGAAAAAACTTCTGAAGGTTCCTCGCATTCCACGTTCGTTTGAGGGGAGTTCCGCTCATGGTCTCCAAACCATGGCTTCCATTGATGCTCGAGCCGATTACTTTGTAAGGCCCTTCCCAATTTGGTTCAAGTTTACCGATTGGCTTCAGAATCTCCTTTTTGCGCAAAACTAAATCTCCTATTTGCAAATCCCTGCCTTTGACATGTTTGTTGTACGCCCTGGCCATAGTGGCTTGATACCCCAAGGTCCGGGCTAGAGCTGTGCATCTCTTGGTTTCCAACATGTTTAGGTCGTAGATTCTTTTGGTGTGATTATCAGATGGCTTGTACCCTTGGATTCTGTAAGTGTTGATGGCGATCTCCGCAGGGATTACTGCCTCGGATCCATACACCATGCTGAATGGGGTTTCTTGGGTGGCTGTTCTTGCGGTGGTCCAGTATGCCCAGAGGAATCCTTCCAACTCATCCACCCAATCTCCCCTCCCATCTCCAAGTCGTTTCTGAAGATTGTCGACTATGGTGCGATTGGTGACCTCTGTCTGTCCATTAGCTTGCGGGTAGCCGACCGAGGTAAAACGTTGTTCGATTCCCATCTCTCCACACCAATCTTTTAACTTGTGTCCGGAGAATTGGCGTCCATTACTAGCAACTAAGATTCTGGGTAGGCCGAACCGACATGATATTTTCCACAAGAATTCCATCATCCGCTTCTCTGAAATGGATGCGGTGGCTTCGGCCTCTACCCACTTGGAGAAGTATTCCACTGCCACGATCAGGAACTTTTTTTCTTCCTATGCCCGTGGGGAAAGGTCCAACTATGTCGATGCCCCATTGATCGAAGGGGCATGGGATGGTTGAGGGGATCATGGGAATGGATGGCTGGTGTGGAATACGTGCAAACTTTTGGCATTCGACACAGGACCTAGAGAATTTATTGGCTTCCTTCTGCATTCCTGGCCAGTAATATCCATTTCTCAAAATCTTCTGCGCTAGATCTCTTCCTCCCGAATGATTACCGCAGCTTCCTAGGTGAACTTCTTTCATTACCATGTCAGCTTCGGATGGTCCCAGGCATCTTAGGTGAGTTCCATCATAGGATTTACGGTACAAATCATCTCCAGATAAGAAGTAGCGTTGGGCTCTCCTTTGAACTCGCCTCGCTTCTGTGTGGTTATTTGGCAGTACGTTGTCACGAAAATATCGTTTCACGTCCTCCATCCATGTGCCCACTTCATGAAGCATTCCAATGAAAGCAACCTCTTCTGAGGTAGCAATTGCTGATTCATTTGCCGTCATAAGTACAACGGACCTGGTGTCGATAGCCCCTGAAGCGGTAGCCCACTTGGATAACCCATCAGCTATCGTGTTCTCGGTTCGGCTAATTTTGGACAGTGTGAAGAAATCGAATTTCTTTTCCCTTTCCCTCAATATCTTTAAGTATCTTATCATGGATGTGCTCTTGGTTGTGAATTTTCCTGAAAATTGTTCTGTAACGAGTTGGGAATCTGAGTAAGCACGGAGTTTCTTTACCATGACGGATTTCGCCATTCTCATACCGGCTATTATGGCTTCATATTCAGCTTCATTGTTCGTAACTTTGAAGGTCAGTCTTATAGCATACTCCATTTGTGCTCTTTCAGGGCTAATAAGCAAGATCCCCATTCCTTCTGCATGAGAGGCTGATGATCCATCCACATAAAGTTCCCACATATCCTCTTCTTCTGGAGCAAGCTCTTGAGGAACATGCTGAGCTGGTTGGGTAAGTTTATGTTCTGGAGTGGTCTCGGATCTTGTTTCTGGAGGAGGGGATAGTAAGTTTCCAGTCCGATTTTTGTTGAGAATCCAATTAGCTACTGGATCAATTTCGAGGTTCCTTTCGAGTTCTAGGTTGAGGATCTCTTCGGCGAGTGGGGCGTTCTCCTTTTCCTCGGGAGTTCCTGACTTGCCTGGATATTCTGCTAGAAAATCGGCCAAAACTTGGGCTTTCTTTGCGAAAGGGGCCTGATAATCGATAGCGTGGTCTCCCAATTCTATTGTCCACTTGGCTAATCTCTCGGATTTGGATGCATCTCCCAGGACGTGCTTCAAGGGTTGGTTTGTCAGTACCACCACTTTATGAGATCGGAAGTAAGGCTTGAGTTTTCGAGAGGTTTCTACCAGGCAGTAAGCGTACTTTTCGATTCCCTTGTAGTTTTTTTCGGCGATTCCAAGTACTTTACTTAGGTAATAAACCGGGAGATGTTCGTTTTTCCGGATTCGAACGAGAACCGAACTTACGACCTCAGGTGTTATTGCCAGATAAACGTACAAGGTTTCTCCATCCTCAGGTTTGGAAAGTAATGGTGGAGAAGAGAGGTAGAGCTTCAGGTTTTCAAAAGCCTCCTTGCATTCTTGGTTCCATTCAAAATCCTCTGATTTCCTGAGTATTTTGAAGAAAGTGAGGTTCTTCTCGGCGGATCTGGAGATGAATCGACTCAGGGATATGACCTTCCCTATGAGTCGTTGGACGTCTCTGAGTTTTTCTGGGTGAGGGAGTTCCAGGATTGCTTTGATTTTCTCTGGATTGACCTCAATGCCTCGTTGCGTGACTATGTAACCCAAAAATTTTCCTCATGTCACCTCGAACGTGCACTTTTCAGGGTTTAGTTTCATGCCATATTTTCGGATGATGTCAAAGCATCTTTCTATGTGGGGAATGTGCTCTGATGCCTCCTTGCTTTTTACCAGGATGTCATCAACGTATACCTCCATTGACTTGCCCAGTTCTTCTTTGAACATGCGATTCATCAACCGCTGGTAGGTTGCTCCTACATTTCTTAAGCCAAAGGGCATGGCCTTGAAGCAGTACACTCCTCCTGCGGTGATGAAAGCAGTTTTTACTATGTCTTGCTTGGCCATCTTGATTTGATAGAATCCTTGGAAGGCGTCCATAAAACTTAGTAAGGCACATCCAGCGGTTGAATCTACTAACTGATCAATCCTTGGGAGAGGATATGGATCCTTGGGGCAAAAGCGGTTGAGACTGGTAAAATCATTGCATATTCTCCACTTCCCTGGGGCTTTTTGCACTAGGACAACGTTACATATCCAGTCGGAATATTGGACTTCTTCTATGTGCCCAGCTCTTAGGAGTCGGTCTATCTCCTCGGCAATGATTTTGTTTTGTACAGGGCCATGATCCCTTTTCTTCTGGCGGACGGGCCTCACGTTTGGGTCTATGTTGAGTTTGTGTACCATGATCCGTGGATCTATCCCAGTTAGGTCCTCAGTTCCCCAAGCGAAAACATCGGCGTTTCTTCTCAGAAATGCCACCATTTTTAGCATAGTTTCTTCGTTCATTTTTGCCCCTATTTTAACAACTTTTTCTGGGCAATCTTCCCTAATTGCGACTTCTTTGATTTCTTCGTTCGGGGCCATTCTGTTCTCATGGAGGAAGCTTTCCATGGGCGAGTCTTTTGATGGTTCGTCTGGGATGACTTTGTTCTTGGCGATCTCATCTTTGCCCTCATGGATTGTGATGGGAGTTTTTTGTTTGTCTATACCCATTTTCAACCAATTGATACCTTGTGCGACTGGTCGTTCTTTTCTGGGTCTTCGAGCTTTTTCTTGCAGGAACATACATTGTCTCTTCCCCCGTATTTCAGCTTCTTCTCTTCTGATTTCTTCCTCTTCTCGATACGGGCGAGAAGCTCTTCTAGTGGATAGGGTGTAGCATTCCCAACCCTGTCTTCGATCCCCGTCGACTGTCCCAATTCTTGTATCTGTTGGGAACTTCATTTTTAGATGGAAGGTGGAGACGACTGCTTTGAACCGATTTATCGCCGGTCTTCCCATGATGATGTTGTAGTCGCAGTCGACATCCGTGATGACAAAAGGTACTTGTTTAGTGACTCGATACGGCTCCTTCCCTATTGAAACGGAGAGATAAAGGATTCCTCTTGGCCTTACTCTGTTTCCGCCAAATCCTATGAGATCCGTGGTTACAGGCACCATTCCCCGCAAGCTCATTTGCATCTTTCTTACAGTGCTCATGAAGAGAAGATTGGAAGATGCTCCCGTGTCTACAAGTACTTTGGTCATTTCGTATCCAGCAATGTCTATTTCGATTTCCAGAGGGACATCGGGATCATGAATCAATCCTTCTCCTTGGCACGTTGGGGGGGCTTCTGATTCGTCAAAAGTGATTTCATTTGTCCCGGGTGGTATCCGGTTGACGGATTTCTCATCCGATTTTCGTAGAGAGTTGGCGGTTCCTTCCCTAGCGTTCCGACTGTCTCCTCCTGAGGGTCCTCCGGCAATAGTCAGTATTCTTCCATAGACGACTGGATTTTCTTGGATTTGCCTAGGTTGGTGGTCCATATACGCTATTCTGGCTGCTTCTTGGTTTTGAGCGAGGGCTAATCGGTTTTCTTGTCTCTCACGGCTTTGGGATCTTTGGTTATCTCTTCTTTCCCTTGGGCTGTACCGCCTTGGTGGGGGAGGAGGGGTTCTCCTTGGGCTCATGGTTCTTTTTCTCTTTTCCCTTCTCAGGTCGTCTCTTTCTTGCCTGGGACTTGCTCTTCTAAGGGAAGGACCTCGCCGATCTATTCGGTTTTGCTGGTCATGGATCATGTCCGAATTTTGGTTTCGTTGGACGTCTTCATCAGGTTTTCTGATTATGTAATCATGCAAGTATCCCAACTTGATTAGTCGCTGAATTTCTTGTCTGAGGTGGGTGCACTTTCCTGTTGAGTGTCCTATTTGCCTATGGAAATGGCAATACTCGTTTGAGTTTCTAGTGGATCTGCTTTCTCTATGCTTGGCAGGCCATTCGAAAGGGATTCCATCGCTTTGCATGATTGTGAGGATTTGTTCTTTAGGGGCCTTTAGGTCGTGGTAATGAATCTTTCGAGGGGATCTTCCTCTTTCCTGAACCCTTCCCCGTCGATCATTTTTTGGCCTCCTAGATCCTTGGTATGGGTCGCCTAGTCTGGAATTATCCATGGCAGATTTTACCTTCTTTGCTCTTGCTTTGACTACCATCTTATCGAGGGTTTCATTGGTGTTTAAGAATTTTTTGATGGTTTCAGTCAGCTCCCGCTCCGTTGTTATATCGGCGTCGATGAGTTTGTAACAGAATGAGGCATTGTTGGTGTTTTCCCCCAAGTGCGTGATTCGTTCTTTGATGGGATGCTTTTCTACCAATGCCGCTGCTTGTTCAAATCTTTTTAGAAATGACCTCAGACTTTCATGGTCCTTTTGAATGATTTCTCCTAAATAACTGACCGGACGGGCAACCTCCAAGAAGTTCTCAAATCTTATGGTGAATTTAGTGATGAGATGTTGCCATGATATGACGGAATCAGGGCGGAGTTGTTTCCACCATCTCATTGCTGGTCCGTAGAGAGTGTTTGGGAATAATTGAGTCTTTACGTGGTCTGGTACAGCATGTCCGCTTAAGGAGGCCTCAAATCGGATTCTATGGTCGACGGGACATGAATTTCCATCATACGTTTCTTTTGATGCAGGGGGGTTTCGTCCTAATGGTAATTATGCTATTCTGACTTCCCGGCATAGAGGATCCACATTTCGACCATACTTGATGATATCTCTGGCCTGTGTAAGCGACTCCAATTTTGCCCGTTCAAGGTCTAAGGCCGCTTCGTGGATTCGGACTTGTTCTTTTATTTTCTCAGTCTCGGTTATGGGGCTCCGCCCGCGTTGTCTTCTGGGTGTCTGGGAGTGGCTCCTTTCTTGACGTCTCTATGGGCTCCTCCTCCTTTCGTAGTAATCCCGGTTGCCCCTTCTTTCATTGGAGATATGCCTATTATCTCTGCCAGTTTGCCTATGGTTTTGGGGGGGGGGGGGTGTCTCCCCGGTAATCTTGGGCCGTACCTTCCTCGCTATATTGGTCACGCACTTCCCCCCTATCGTTATTCCTAAGGTGGCGATTCCTTGCGGATACGTGGGATGGAGCGGAGTTATGAGAATTCTCATTCTCGATTCTTCTTGCTTCTCCCCTACTGCCCTGGGTTTGTTGAGCTCTTTCATTCAATAGGTTTCTCAGGTCTCATGCGGGTCTCCTGTTGCCAATCCTATTGGAAACGGAGCGACCTGTGTTGTGTGACGTTTGTGGTTCCCTGGCAAGATTGCTGGTAACCCGTCTTGGAGCTAGATTCTGGATGGGGAGGATTGAGGCTTCTTCTCTGGGCATTCCCAAAGGATATTGTGGTAGTGTCCTCATTTGTATGGCGGCTTGCAGTTGTAAGATTTGCGCCTCACTACACCCTGCCAAGATTTGATCCGCTATAGTTTGCGGATTGTGAACAGGTAGGGGAACCTGTAGCGCAGGGAGGTTTAGTTCGTTCCTTGTAGGAATAGATTCGGAGGCTTCCATCCCATCTCTTTCATCATGTTCGGGGATGACTCTGTTTCCGAAGGATCTTTGGTTTCCTCCTGAGTTTGGTGGTTGTTGAGTGGAGATGTCAACATTTGAGGTGGCTGATCTAGCGTGGGTAGAATGTGTCTTTGTTGTCCGTTTCTTAGCAGGTGCCATGGCCTTTTGTACTTAGGGATTCCCACAGACGGCGCCAATATGATATGGGGTAAATCCGGATAAGTCAAAACCCTGGGTCAAGTGCGTGGAGCGGAGGGGCTAATAGTCAAATCGTGCAGTTCATATTGTTTATGGTCGAGGGTCCGTCGTCAAGTAGGCCGTAAGGTCCGGAGAGGTCAGTCAAGAGTTTGGTCCTGTTTTGTTTTTCCACTGTTCTGGATCGGAGGTCCGTCAAATATTTGGTCCGTCAAAGTATAGGTTCGGAGAAGTGGCTTTCAAGTTGTTTCCTCTGAAGGGGTTCGTCTCTTCAATGGGGCCGGCAAAGTTTGATCCGTGCGTCTCCTGAGAACAAAAGAAGGGGTTAGAGCCTTTTGGGCCGGCCTGCCTCGGGCAGTCCGGACTAAGACTCAACTTGGGTGACGGGCTTATCGAGTTGTCTCGGATCCGAAACTTAGAGAGTAGATTTTTAGAAGTAGTTGCGTACCTTAATGAGTAGTAAATGCGGGCTATTTATAGGGGAAGCTTGGGGGGGGGGGGGGGGGGACAAGCCGTCTGACTTCCCGGAATCCTGTCGGTTTGGTGATAGCGTGGCACATGGTCTCGGAGGTAGGTGGCACATTTATCACACGCTGGTTAGTGCGACTTCCTTGTAGACGGGCCTTTGTAGTTGGTAGAATCCGTCAGGGCTTCAATGCCAGACTTTTGGAGTCTTTTCCTTCATGATTCACATAAAATCTATTGCCAAGTTTGTGGGGGTCGGACCTAACTGACTTGTGCCGGGCGTTGTCCTGGGTGCCGGCCTCTTTCTCCCCGGTGGTGGTTAAAAGCGTTTCACTAGATCGGGAACGTTACAGAAAGGTCTAATTCGTTGGGCGGACTTATATGTCCATATCAATACAGATTTTATTTAGTGACAACAAGGAGTTGATTAAGTATCCATTTTCTCCATCATAAATGAAGTGTAATGCCGATGGGGACGGGACAGGGAACTGTTTCAGGTTAAATTTAGAAAATGTCTCAAATATTAAGATAATTATCCTGGGAACACTTTTAACGATTCGTTATCTCGTAAGCTTTCCGTATGGGGAAAATTATGCAAGCTAAAGTTGAAAGTTCTACCATTTTCCCGAAATAAATGGCTAATAACGACCCCTTTTTCTTTGGATGTGCTCCCAAACCTTTATTGAATGAGAAAAGATTGGATATTCCTTACTCAGGCTATTTAATGCTTCCTGATTCTGTTACGTGCATGCGCCTAATTCTGCTGCTCTTCTTGCAGTTCAATCGATGCAGACTCTTTCCCACCCGAGGTTGTTACATATGATCGATGGACACTATTAAAATGTGAGCGAGAAAAGTCTTTTTCCGAAGGGCTCAAATGTATACGTAGTGGTGGAAAAGAGATGCAGGAATCATTTACGAAGCTTAATTCCATTCTTGTTACAGCCCCAACTTGGGATAGGTAATTTGTTACTCATATTACTACATCTGAATTACTCAAGGAATTAGATAACGAACATCAAGAAACAAGTTGACAATTTAGTTCAAAGGATTTAGAAGATTCACTTTCTGATTTGAGTTGATGACTAATTCATCTTTGTAGAATTTAATGGATAACAACTTTCTCTCTTGTTCTAATTGACGCCTGATGTTATATACTACTCTCTCCATCCCAGATTAAAGTTCACATGCCCACAGTTTTTTTTTTCTTTTCAAATAATGATTAAAATATGATAGTCTCGAAAAAAAATTGGTGAGTATTATGTTATGAAAAAGAATGAAGTAATGTAAACTTATAATACTGTGGTAGAAAACTTGCTATATTTTATGTGAAATATTTGTTCGGACCACTTGAAAAGCAACATCTAAATATCCGGGATGGAGGATGGAGGGATTAACTAATTTGCTGCATTCCTACCCTGATTTTGCTTTCATTATTTATTCATGTCAACTATTTATGTTTCAAATTTATGTTTTTCTCATTTACAGAGTGAACCCTTCATCAAAGTGTGTTTAATTTTTGCGTATGTGATTGCAGGTTAGAGTTATCGAGGAGATATGTTCTTGGAGAATTTATTGGACTCAAAGGGGAACAAGAAGACCTTCAGAAGCTAAGTAAGATCAGGAGATCAAAAAACTAGTCGATTGGATGTTGGTCTTCTCGTTTTGAGCATAGGTAATTCTTATCCTCATAGTTTCAGTTTTCGTTTGAGTGGCAAGGTCAGACTGTGCATTTGACTTGTAATGTTTGGTTGATCTTCGTGCAGGTCCTCAAAATGTTCATTTTTATTTGTTTAATATTGATTATTGCACTAAATGCCGTGAAGGCCTTTCTTGGTATTCACAATGGTCTTCTAAAGAGCAACGCAAGTATGGACTGTATACAATTAATGATCTGTCACTTAGTGCAAGTGAGAAGTGACATTGTTTAAGCCACCAGTGTATAAGAAAGTAGTAATTGATACATAGTTAGCAGAATTGTATTTACCTCATTTCTGATGGGCCCAATATATGCAAGAATGATATACTCCCTCAATTCTTTATAAAATTTGTCATTTCATTATTTTGCGGTCAACTGTTTCCGACTTTAACTACAAATTATTCTTAAACTAAAATAGTAAATAAACTGATAAAATCATATACAATACTAAATCATTATACTATGATTTTATTAACTTATTTACTATTGTTTTTTAAAAGTAATTTGTTGTCAAAGTCGGAGACAGTCAACTGGTTAAAATAAAATGAGGGAGTAACTCGTTTTAGATTTGACAACTGTAATTAAATTGAAGAGTTCATGTATTTTTTAAAGTTTTAGAGCTGAGTGCTTCTTAGTCTATGGTACGTATTTTTAGAACTTTTAGAGCCGAGTGCTTCTTAGTCTATGGTACCGGGTAACCCAGTGCAACTGTGGCAATTTCGTGGGTGGTAGTTGTGTTTTGTGTAGTAGGGGACGTAGCATTAGACATTAGTTATTGCCAAACAATAATGTACTGACAAGGCATGTATAATTTCTGAAAAGGCAGGTGGTTTTTTTTTTTTTTTTTTTTTTGGAGTAGCTACTAGTGGTGTTAACTAATTAAAAAATTAGACTAAATTAATTACTTGATTTTTTATTAATGTGTGTAGCTTGTGCTATTAATTACTACAATTTACGTGACCAAGTGTACTACATTTTATTTTAACGTCATATAACATCAATTTTACATTACAACGATGACATGCATTTTACCCATATAATATAATTTGTGTGCTCGAAGTGAACCAGAACCATATTGTATGTTCTTCTCTGGTTCATAAAGGAAAATGATCAGCTTAGTAAACAAGATTGGATTAATGAACTTCAGCAAGAATCATAATTTTCATGCAACAAGATGACAGCTTCTCATTTAGTCCATCTAACAAACCTATTACTATTCACCCATCAAATTCTCAATTACGAAACTGAGTAAAATATTATTCTCGCGCAATAGAAAAACGATTTGAATGAAATATTCTTAATTAACCGAACAAAGTTAATTACGATACACAGTAAAATCACATGTCCTCCACGACCACTCTCACCCTCATCAAGAAAACCACTAATTCGCTCATGAATTCCATTGTGCTCAAATCTTTGTGAGGCTCCGGTACTCCATGGATAACGGCCGCCGCTAGGATATCTCATGGACAAACTTATCGAAATTTACCATGAATGTCAAGATTTTGCACAAGTACAACACTTATTTTGTGTATGACATGCACATCCCAGTCAGAAGCCAAAAGATACAGAACAAGCAGGAAGCACCTCTTGCATCATACAAAACACAAAATCTTCACTGGCAGGCAAGGGTATCAAGGAATGTATCTAATTACCAAAGAGCCAAGATGGTAGGCAGCAACTGCATTATTTATAAAAACCTGACTGACATCATTAGAGCTCAAATACTAGGATATTATTGGATATAAAAACCTGACACCATTAGAGCTCAAATACTAGGATATTATTGGATCCAAGCTCATGATCAGGAATTTGTAAATCATGTTCCCTTCGACTCTTCATTCTCAGGGACCCATATATAATCCATTGTTACATGAAACTGAAACAACGATGCTTCCAAAAGTCGATCAGTGATAAAATAAATGTAGTTAGTCCATACGTTTGCAATGTTCTAACTATTACAAATCCCACCAACTTTGTCATCATGAATTGCATTTTTAGACACAGACTATATATTTTATTCTCAGAGCCTCAGAGGCATTAAGAGAACAAAATGTATGTTCAACAGAAGTTGGATATAATTTTGTTCTTTAGTCAGCTTATAAATATTCTTCTATTAGAAACAATCATGGTTGAACGTTGAACATGAGGTACATACAATCTTAACAAGCAGTTCTTTGTTACGAGCATAGCCTCATTTGACTACTTTCATCAAATACAAGATCACAAGCTTGACGAAAATCTTCTAACCAACCAAACAAAGAGCAACTAAATCCAACTATGGTCTACCTCATAATGAACGTCACATCATACATTATATATCAAAGCTAAAATTGACTCTGCATCAAAGCAGTCTATGGTCTACCTCCCAAACTAAATTTTACGAATTGAAAACGGTTGAGAAAGGGAGATGTGAAACAACAACAACTATAGTGAAATTGTAGAGCATCAAGACTAAAATTGAAAGAATAATTATCTGCAGAGAAGGGATGGTCGATGCATAACCTGAATTAGAAGAGTAAGATGAGCTAGTGCACATGGAATCCGATTGGGGTAGAGATATGTAATAAGCTCCGTGGAAGAAGAAGAAGATTCAGAGACGGGAGAAGGTGATTTCGGAAGGAGAATAAAGTGCTTCACATCCAGAAGAAGGCGATGGAAGAAGAAAGAGGAGATGGAAGAAGAAGGTGATGATGAAGAAGAAGAAGAAGAAGAAGAAGGTGAAAAGCGGATCTGCTGAGCTCTAACAACGAGAGCCTTAAAATCTCTATGCGCGTGCAAATAGGTGTTCTCCACGCGCCAAAGTTTTTGTTTATATATAAAATACCACCTTTATTAATAATTAATACTTCCCATGACAGTCGTCCGATTTATTTTTCGACACGCAAATAAGGAATGTACTATTATCAAATTACATCTAGCCCCCTTAATAAATTTTATAATAACATCGCTTTCCCTTTTGAACAATAACACATTGATCCATTTTTTATTTTTCGAGTTGACAATCATCTTTTTTCAATTTCCACGTGGAAATTATTTCATTAAATTGCAAAATCAACCCCCTTTAATTTTTAGTAACTTTAGACAAAAAGAATTAAATTCAACATTTCATCCTTTTCTACATAAAATTAGTTTTTATTCAAATGGTATGATTAACACACCATTAACATTCAATCTACTCACATGCCCTTTTTTCTTTTCTTTTTTCCCCTCAATCTTGTTTATTTAGGAGTCGAATCGGTTCAAATCCAGCCCCCAATTCTAATAAGCTCCGCTCATGGAGCTCACTCCATTAATTAATAGAGATTCCACTCCGTTTTACGGAGCTTGCAGCTGCACTAATTAGTCAAGATGTAAGCTCCCGTTAATGGATATTAATTAACGTAACGGAGTTAATTAATTTTCATTCTGTGGCGAATCCAGAACCATATTTTAGGAGGGTCGAATGTAATTGTGTGTGGAATTATTTTTGCGTAAAGTATAAGGAGTAAAGTATGATTTTGTACAATAAATTACCCTTATAATATCATAAATTCTTTCGAATTCTAAAGTTAATAGAATTCACCGTTTATAGTTGATGATCATTACTTGTTACATAAGATTTATTTGAAAATAGAATAGATTTTAAGGATGTTAATAACATAGACATAGATAGAAAATGTAAAAAAATAACATAAATGTAGAGAATACGGGTAAAAATTAAACCCTTTCATAAAAAATAATTGGCATGTGAGATAAGAATGAGAGTGAAAAAGATAGGGACAAGAATAACGATATGAACTCTACATGGGTTATTTTCATGGGAAAAAGGAAGATAAAAATTGCTGGAAGTGAGGCTTGAACTCTAGACCAGCTGCATAAAACACCACAAGCTCTACCATCAGGACATAGCATATTATCATATGCTATGTAACAGAACATTAATAACTAAGATTTCAGGGGGGCAGCTGACCCCAGTCGCCCCCCTTAAATCCGCCACTGTCTCCATTAACGGGAGCTTACATTGGAGCCGTAAACTCCTGCAATTTCCCATGTATCTGGTGTAAAACAGATCCATGGAGCTAATGTAAAGCTCCATTTTAATTGAGTTTTACATTAGTTTTATTAATGGGACCGATTCGGTCTATTGGAGTACCCGTGAAAATGGTAAAATAAAATGTATCGGTTTGTGAAGGAAGAATATTAAAAGGGTTCGATTGCAATTTATATTTTTATTCATATTGAATAGTATAAATAAAATATGGGTTGATTTAAAATTATAATAAACTTTAAAGATATTTATTGAGTATCAAATAGTTATGAGGAGCTGATTGTAATTTATTCTCTGAAAATATGAATATCCAAGTCATTATGGACTGCCATAGTGAAAATTATAGTTTATAGTTGATTAGTTCACACAAGATCATTCCATCCAGGTTATGTCTCAATTCTTAAGTCACAAAACCCATAAATCGATGTCATTTGTTTTATGAATTATAAGGTAAACTGATTATGCTGTTAAAAAGAAAATTGAACTTAAGTACACATTCTCGTATGGAAGGGGGAAATGAAACATTATAATTATACGCAATAATATATATGAACTTTTATTAAAAATACTTGTGTTTTCATGCATGTTGGTAAATAATAATTATTTCGTAGTAAATCTTTAATATTAATTCCTACATAAAACAATTAATAATATTCTACGGAGTTTTGTACAACTTAATGGTAATTGAGGGGGTCATATGCAATTTTATGATAATTGATGGGCACTATGCAAATGTTATGTCATTTTTATTAACATTAATTATTATATGTTAAATGTTCTTTTTGTAATTTTTCATATTATTTTTCTCTAATTATGTTGACAATAATTAAGATTTATTATCTTAAACAACTTAATTTAATTAATACCGTAAATAATAAATTATTTTTAATTGATGGGCCGGGACTGGCTTACGGGCCTGAAAAAATGTCCCGGCCTTAAATGGCCCATAGGCTGGTCCAAACGGGCTTTGACTGGGTTGGGCCCGGGCCAGTCGGACCAAATTGCCATCCCCATGTGGGACGTTTAAAAATGGCAAATATATGAAGTCTATGGGATGGTTAAAAATGACAAGTGTATAATGGGACGCGGTTATAATATATATATATATATATACATATATATATATATATATATATATATATATATATATATATATATATATATATATATATATATATATATACCGATTCTGATGAGGGCATGATTTAAGATTGAGTCTTAACACGAACTCTTTATGATCATGATAAACATGATAAGAAGGAAAGATACTGTTAAAAACAGTAGAAGTGAGGAATTTGATATTCCCAAAAATTTAGATTTATTAAATAAATGGACGATTCCAAGAATCGAGCCTAAGGTTATTTACCAGTTAGGTACTTTTGAAAAATTGGGTTTAAAACAGGTAGTTAAAACTACTGAAGAATCTGTCTCACTTGATAATGATGAATTAGTAATCAAATTACTAAGTGAGAAAGATATTGCTGTTTATAAAAACCTTTACAAATTTTTACATATTGGTTTAGTGCAAATTGCTTTTAAACCTTTAACCTTAGAAGGACTACCTGAGAGCTTTATAGCTGCTCTTAGAGATGGTAGAAACTTAGACTGGAAAAAATCCTTAATCGGAATTATACAGTCTAGTTTAGCCCATGGTCCAGTTTATTTTGATGTTTATCCGAATTTACAATTGTCTTTATCGGATATTAATATTTTAGATTCTTTAACATTAAATGTTAAAACTAATGGTTATAATTATATTTACGCATGTAAACAATCAGATTTGCTGTGATTTATTATAAACCTTTGTTTACTTTAAATCCTCATTGCCGAAGGGTTGATAAACCTTTAAATGAAACCATTTTAATTGAGACTAATTTTAGCAAATCTAAAATTACTACTCGTAGATCTATTAAATGGGAAGAAATAGATTTTCCTGAAAATTTGACAATTAAACAGGATGTACCTTCACAACCTGTTATTCAAAATAATTTAATAGATGTTATCCAAACTCCTGAAGGTTTGGTAAAAATGCAGTTTGAAAATAACAACGATTTTATAGGATCTTCTTCAAGACTTACTAAGTCTTCTTCTTTAAGATCTTTTATATCACCTATTGATTATGTAGTTGATACTCCATCAAGGATGTCGACCTCTGCTAAAAGCAGAATACAAAAATCTTTTGAAACTATTCCAGAAGATCATATTGATGAACTTCGAATAAATAAAGATTTTGATAATATTGTCAAAGGAGTTAATTATAATAAAACTGAAGCATATATAACTGCATCAGAAATGGAATTTAGTTATTAATGAATTCAGATCAAATTGATTTTAGCCCTGGCTCTCCGGCTAGGCAAAAGATTAGAACTGAATTCAATTTACCCAAATGGGAACCTTTTAAAAATTGGTTTTTTACAAACTTTTCTTCAAAAGAAAAAACTTCTATTTAGGAAGAATTTTATAAAGATTGTGAAAAACACAATACCATGATTCCATTTGTTCCATGGTTTGTCTCTAAATATGTGGAACAATATATTTCAGTTTTAGAAAGAAATTATAAACTTTCGACGGGGAGGAATTTACAACAAGTTTATCCTCCGCAACAGTCTTTTCAAATTGAAAAAGGAAATCATAGTTTCCTAGCTTTTTAAACTCTTTGGAAGATGAAACTCTACCAAAGAATCACGTAAACAAATTAACAGGATGATTGAACAACAGAATTATACTAATCTGTTTATAAATGTTCTCGGAGAACATTTAACTTCTTTAAGCGAAAGGGTGGAATTGGTTTTGAAAACTATTAACCCTAATCTTTCTTTAAATTCTAACATTCCTTTAAAAGAAAAGGTGAAGGAACAGGATTCTGCCTGTCCTAATATTCAACCACATTCTGAAATAGCAGATTTTAAATTAAAGTCTATGAAAGAACTTGAAAAGTTCTTAACTGAAAAATTTAAAGAGATGAAACTTACAACTCTTCATGATGTTGTAAAACAAAATCCTGATTACAAAGAAGTGATCAGTGATGAAATTAACAAATTGGGAAAATGGGCTGATAGACCAACCCAACGTATGTACTATTATAGGAGACCTTCTCCTATAGATACCTTGCATGAAGAGCAAGAGTACATACTAAATATCAGTTACAATGGTAAAAACATCTATGAATGGAATTTAGATGCTTATGCTGATAGGCAGATTTATAATATGATTCATAGGATGCTTATGTATTCCACTATTTGCAAAACAAATGGCAACACTGATAAAAATGTTGCAAAAATGATTGTCGCTGGTTTTACAGGACAATTAAAAGGTTGGTGGGATAATTATCTTTCACCAGAAGGGAAAAATCATATTTTTGATACTGTAAAACAAGAGGATGGTAGTACTATAGAAAATGAAGTCTATACTCTTGTTGTTACTATTATCGAACATTTCACCAGAAGATATTCCGATAATAGCGAAAATATTCGAACTGTTTTACAAAACTTAAGATGTAAAACTTTGACTGATTTTCGGTGGTATAAAGATACCTTTTTAAATAGGGTAATGGAATTACCTGAATGTAATAGTTCTCATTGGAAATCAAAGTTCATTGATGGACTTCCTGCATTATTTGCAGAAAGGGTTAGGAAAAATCACAGAAAAGATAAAGTTTCTATTCCTTATGAAAATTATACTTATGGCAAGTTAATTGGAACTTGTATTCAAGAAGGTTTAGCCTTATGTAATGAGATTAAATTAAATCAACAGATTAAAAGACAGAACTTGAAAGAAAAAGCCCAGTTGGGACAGTTCTGTGATCAATTTGGGATGGATATTCCATCCACTTCTAAACCTCATAAGTCGAAAGAAAAGTCGACTTATAAACCAAGAAAGAAGAGACATTGCTCTCCTCGAAAATTAGAAATCCGTAAACAAAGAAGAGAAGATAGAGAAGAGAGAAAACGGATTCGAAAGAAACTAATAGTTTGCCGAGCTTGTGGAAAACTTGGTCATTTTGCAACACAATGTTGGACCAAGAGAAAATTAAACAAATTAAAAGCAAATGATGATTTGAAAGAGACTCTTTCAAAAATTCTTTTAAATTCTGATGAAGAAAAGAGTAATAACTTTTCTGATGATTCATATACTTCTATTAGTACTGAAGAAGAGAACTTAAAAGTTCTCGATCAAGAATCAGTCATATCTGGTTCAGAGTCAGAATGTGAACCTTGTATTCTTGGACAACCTTGTATCAAGAAACAAGAAAACACAGATGACAGTAAATTCTTTAATAAAGAATTTTACAATATTCTCTCACAGTTCCAAGGAACTAAATTAAATGTTTTGGACAAGAATAATATTATCGAGTTTCTGAAACAGATCAAAGATCATGAGTTACGATCTAAAATAATAGATCAGATGGATAATATTCCAAGTACTTCTACTTCTGTGCCAGAACCAATGGTTCTCCCAGAAGATTTTAAAAATGATGAACCTTACTCTATGTCAGAAGTTTATAAACTTCTAAAACAGAGAAGGACAGTTGAATCTCCAACTTCTACTCATGATTTAGAAATGGAAGTTGAAAATCTTAAAAAAGAAATACAGTCTTTGAAAAGAGAAAATAAATTAATAGATTATCGAGTTTCTAAACTTGAAGATTATAAAAATATTAATCATTCTACTACTAGTGAATCGAGTCAAAAAACTCAATGTTTTGATTCACAATTAGATGATAATTTCCTTTCAACTTTAGAGATGGTTATATCTCAAAAATGGTATGTTAAAATTACCTTATTAATTGATAATTACTTTTCAAAAGATTTGACTGCTCTCATAGATAGTGGTGCAGATTTAAATGTAATACAGGAAGGATTAATTACTACAAAGTATTTTCATAAAACTACACATACTCTTTCTCATGCTGGAGGAGAAAAATTAAATGTAAAGTATAAGCTTCCTAAAGCTTACATTTGTATTGACAAAAATTGCATTCAAACCAGTTTCTTACTAACAAAGGATATTTCTAATCAAGTAATACTTGGTACTCCTTTTATTTCAAAAATTTATCCTTTTACCTACGTGGATAATTCTGGTATTACTGGAACTTTTCAAGGTGGGAAAATTCATTTAAATTTTATTACAAAACCAGTTCATAAAATGTTACATGAAATGTATGATCATCTGACTTTAAAGAAAAACCAGATGAATTTCTTAAGACAAGAAATAAATTCTTTGACTATTGAAGAAAAACTTCAAAATCCCAAATTACAAGGGAAGATTAGAATGATTGAAAATCAACTTTCTTTAGAAATCTGTAATGACCATCCTAATGCTTTCTGGAATAGAAAGAAACATGTGGTCAGTCTTCCTTATGAAGAAGATTTTGATGAAAAAAGAATTCCGACAAAGGCAAGACCTTGTCAAATGAATTCAGAGTATTTAGAATTATGTAAAAAAGAAATTGATTCTTTATTACAAAAGGATCTGATAAGCCCTTCTCAATCTCCTTGGTCTTGTACAGCCTTTTATGTTAATAAACATAGTGAGCAGGAAAGAGGAGTTCCTAGATTAGTTATAAATTATAAACCCCTTAATAAGGTTTTAAAATGGATTAGGCATCCTATTCCGAATAAAAAAGATCTTTTAGAAAGACTTTATGATTCAATTTTATTTTCAAAATTTGACTTAAAGTCAGGTTATTGGCAAGTTCAAATTGAACAAAAGGATAGGTATAAAACAGCCTTTAATGTTCCAATAGGACATTACGAATGGAATGTAATGCCATTTAGTTTGAAAAATGCTCCTTCTGAATTTCAGAAAATTATGAATGATATTTTTACTCCTTATAGTGATTTCATATTAGTCTATATTGATGATATCCTAGTTTTCTCAAAGGATATTGAATCCCATTTTAAACATTTGGGTATCTTAAAGAGAATAGTCATACAGAGTGGTTTAGTTATATCAAAACCAAAGATGTTTTTGTTTCAGACAAAAATTAGATTTTTGGGTCATTATATTGAAAAAAGTAATATTATTCCAATAAATAGAAGCATTAATTTTGCTGACAAATTTCCTGATGAAATAACTAATAAAACCCAGTTACAGAGGTTTTTAGGAAGTTCGAATTATATCGCTTCTTATTATAAAGATATAGCTCAAGATACTGCTATCTTATATGATAGACATAAAAGGGATCCAAAGCCTTGGTCTGATCATCATACTCAGGCTGTTAGGAAATTAAAAGAAAAGGTGAAAACTTTGCCTTGTCTTATGTTGAGTAATCCCTCATGGGATAAATCTGTTGAAACAGATGCTTCTGATATAGATTATGGAGGAATTCTTAAATAAATTGATCCTCATAATAAACAAGAATATCTTGTTCGTTTCTATTCTGGCAAATGGAATAACAGTCAGAAAAATTATGATACAATTGCTAAAGAGATACTTTCAATTGTCAAATGTGTCTTAAAATTTCAAGATGATTTATATAATCAAAAATTTATTATAAAGACAGATTGTAATTATGCAAAGTTTGTGTTTAACAAAGATTTTAAACATGATGTTTCTAAGCAAATGTTTGCAAGATGGCAAGCTCATTTAGCTCCTTTTGATTTTGAAATTGTTTATAAAAAAGGAGAAGACAATAGTCTTCCAGATTTTCTGACACGAGAATATATTTCATGATTGTTGCAGGAATGTACTTGCAAGGAAGAGGCTCTTCCTCTTATAGAGGTAGAGGAGGTCGAGGAAGAGGATCTGAAAGAATCATCTCTCAAACTCGCAGAGGAAAGCTTATAGCTATGAATTTGCCATCACAAAAACATGAAGCTGAAAGCTCAGAAGAGTACCAAGAATTTCTTGAGTACAAAAAGAATAAGGGAAAAATTCCCTCTTTTGCTAAAATAATAGCAGAACAAGAGTCTGAAGAAAATAAAGCAGACTATCTGGAAAACAGAAATCAAGAAGTCATACTTCTGCTTGAAACAAGAGATATGAGATGGGTAAATAACCCATGGACTTTAATGTCCAGATATCTTGATTCTTGACAAAGCATCATATGCTTTGGGGACTTATAAAACAAGATACTTTTATGAAAGTATTCTTTTAAACACAGAGTCATGTGAAATATCACATTTCTCAGGAATTCAAAAAGAAGTTTATAACTTCAGTAAGATTCATATTAAGAAGATTATATCTTTCGAAGAATGGGGAATTGCTCCATTACGAGAAAGGGAATTTTATTACCCTAATAACAGAAATTCCATAAAATTTAATTATTGGGATTATGTTGAAGCATTTAATAAAGTGCTTTTATATGAAAATGATAAAAAGAAACACTCCTGGTTCATAAAAATCAGTAGTGAAGCTTATGAGCAAGAGATACCAAATTGATTTCTTAATTGGTGGAAATATTTTGGAACCACCGGAGTAATACTCCCTCAGAATTTTACAGAATTATATTCTGCTTGGATAGATGTTAATCCAAAGAAGGATATTCCTTCAGATCGATATGATTTATATTTCTTTATGGAATTTTCCATACCATGGATTTGGAAATGGGTACCTATTATCGGTTATACCGAAAGTGAGATACCATGTATCAAAAGATCTTCTTATACGAAGTTCTGGGATAAAATGAATAAGAGTAACCCAGAAACTAGGCAATTATATTACATTGATAATATTAATCTTATAGAAAAAAGAATAAAATTGTACCAAGAAAATAAAAGACTGGTGACAGAAAAAGAAGAGTCGCCTCTTGATCAAATCAAAAAGAGGTTTAATATGAAAGATAGCAGCAGAGAAATGTTCATAGAATCATATATAGAAGAAATGAAGAAGGATCTTCTACAGGGTTTTGATGGAGAAACTCAATCCGTGAAATCAGACACATCAATGGTATCGGCTAGCCAGGAATATCAAGATGCTCAAGATCCAAATCAGGAAGAAGTCTCAATAGAAGACATTTTTGAAATACTTAAAGGAACTCTTAAACAGAAGAGTAAAGATAAGGAATAATCTTCTACAACAATAGTGGTAGCAGAAAAATCTACCCAATAATACTGATCAATGACAAGTGGGGCAAAAAGCATTCCAGACAAAAGAGCTAACAGCCAAAAGGAAAAAGTAACGATGGAGAATTAAAGAGATCTGTGATGGTGGCAGATATCAGCTCCTAGGGAATCAAATTTCCTCTATAAATAAGAAGAAGGCAGAAGGAAGAAGGCATCAGCTGGATACCCATCCATTGTATACACACCTAAGCCAAAACACTCTCCCTTCCAGTTTTTAAATTTTTAGTATTTGTAATTAAGTTTGAAGTTTGTACTGGTGCTTGCAGACATATCTTGTAAGTACTCTTTTCTTTTTAATTATGTAATATAATTTTGTATTAATGAAAATTAGCCTAATGATAGGCTAAACGTTTGGTTTGTGTTAAGACAGGTCTAAATTATGTATTTACTATAAGTCTGGCAAAAATGTTTTGCTGTTTATCCGGTCACTATTCACGGTTACTATTCACGGCGGAATTAAGAATTAATCTAAGATTTTTATTACTTACTAAGAATGAGACCAGAGAAGGTTTTGTATTAAAATCAGGCATGTTGATATATTCCGATAGACATATGAAGGCACTGTTTGCCCATCTAAAGCCGAAAGAAATGGCGTCTCTGGGCTGTTTTTGTGCTGATAATTATGTCTTGAGAAATATTTTGATATTGACAGATTTTATACAAGTAATCAGTCCTGATGTCGTCTCTATCTTAGTCAGTGGTCTGAGCCTGGATTAATGAAGTGATTCTAAAGTTTGAATATTGTAGCCAATATGAATAAATCAAAGAAGCTTTGTGACCCGACCAAGGCAGCCAAGTGGTATCAGAGCCAGTTTACAGTAAGGGCATGATTTAAGATTGAGTCTTAACACGAACTCTTTATGATCATGATAAACATGATAAGAAGGAAAGATACTGTTAAAAACAGTAGAAGTGAGGAATTTGATATTCCCAAAAATTTAGATTTATTAAATAAATTGACGATTCCAAGAATCGAGCCTAAGGTTATTTACCAGTTAGGTACTTTTGAAAAATTAAGTTTAAAACAGGTAGTTAAAACTAGTGAAGAATCTGTTTCACTTGATAATGATGAGTTAGTTATAAAATTACTCAGTGAAAAGGATATTGCAGTTTATAAAAACCTTTACAAATTTTTACATATTGGTTTAGTGCAAATTGCTTTTAAACCTTTAACCTTAGAAGGACTACCTGAGAGCTTTATAGCTGCTCTTAGAGATGGTAGAAACTTAGACTGGAAAAAATCCTTAATCGGAATTATACAGTCTAGTTTAGCCCATGGTACAGTTTATTTTGATGTTTATCCGAATTTACAATTGTCTTTATCGGATATTAATATTTTAGATTCTTTAACATTAAATGTTAAAACTAATGGTTATAATTATATTTCTGGTACAGAAACAATCTGTATTTGCAACAGGATTTATTATAAACATTTGTTTACTTTAAATCCTCATTGCCGAAGGGTTGATAAACCTTTAAATGAAACTATTTTAATTGATACTAATTTTAGCAAATTTAAAATTACTACTCGTAGATCTATTAAATGGGAAGAAATAGATTTTCCTGAAAATTGGACAATTAAACAGGCTGTACCTTCACAACCTGTTATTCAAAATAATTTAATAGATGTTATCCAAACTTCTGAAGGTTTGGTAAAAATGCAGTTTGAAAATAATAACGATTTTATAGGATCTTCTTCAAGACTTACTAAGTCTTCTTCTTTAAGATCTTTTATATCACCTATTGATTATGTAGTTGATAGTCCATCAAGGATGTCGACCTTTGCTAAAAGCAGAATACAAAAATCTTTTGAAACTATTCCAGAAGATCATATTGATGAACTTCGAATAAATAAAGATTTTGATAATATTGTCAAAGGAGTTAATTATAATAAAACTGAAGCAGATATAACTGCATTAGAAATGTAATTTAGTTATTAATGAATTCAGATCAAATTGATTTTAGCCTTGGCTCTCCGGCTAGGTAAAAGATTAGATCTGAATTCAATTTACCCAAATGGGAACCTTTTAAAAATTGGTTTTTTACAAACTTCAAAAGAAAAAATTTCTATTCAAGAAGAATTTTATAAAGATTGTGAAAACCACAATACCATGATTCCATTTGTTCCATGGTTTGTCTCTAAATATGTGGAACAATATATTTCAGTTTTAGAAAGAAATTATAAACTTTCGACAGGGAGGAATTTACAACAAGTTTATCCTCCGCAACAGTCTTTTCAAATTGAAAAAGAAAATCATAGTTTCCTAGCTTTTGCGAAACTACTGGAAGATGAAACTCTACCAGTAACCTGTAAACAAATTAACAGGATGATTGAACAACAGAATTATACTAATTTGTTTATAAATGTTCTCGGAGAACATTTAACTTCTTTAAGCGAAAGGGTGGAATTGGTTTTGAAAACTATTAACCCTAATCTTTCTTTAAATTCTAACATTCCTTTAAAAGAAAAGGAAAAGGAACAGGATTCTGCCTGTCCTAATATTCAACAACCTCCTTAAATAGCAGATTTTAAATTAAAGTCGATGAAAGAACTTGAAAAGTTCTTAACTGAAAAATTTAAAGATATGAAACTTACAACTCTTCATGATGTTGTAAAAGAAAATCCTGATTACAAAGAAGTGATCACTGATGAAATTAACAAATTGGGAAAATGGGCTGATAGACCAACCCAACGTATGTACTATTATAGAAGACCTTCTCCTATATATACCTTGCATGAAGAGCAAGAGTACATACTAAATAACAGTTACAATGGTAAAAACATCTATGAATGGAATTTAGATGCTTATGCTGATAGGCAGATTTATAATATGATTCATAGGATGCTTATGTATTCCACTATTTGCAAAACAAATGGCAACACTGATAAAAATGTTGCAAAAATGATTGTCGCTGGTTTTACAGGACAATTAAAAGGTCAGGGATAATTATCTTTCACCAGAAGGGAAAAATCATATTTTTGATACTGTAAAACAAGAGGATGGTAGTACTATAGAAAATGAAGTCTATACTCTTGTTGTTACTATTATCGAACATTTCACCGGAAGATATTCCGATAATAGCGAAAATATTCGAACTGTTTTACAAAACTTAAGATGTAAAACTTTGACTGATTTTCGGTGGTATAAAGATACCTTTTTAAATAGGGTAATGGAATTACCTGAATGTAATAGTTCTCATTGGAAATCAAAGTTCATTGATGGACTTCCTGCATTATTTGCAGAAAGGGTTAGGAAAAATCACAGAAAAGATAAAGTTTCTATTCCTTATGAAAATTATACTTATGGCAAGTTAATTGGAACTTGTATTCAAGAAGGTTTAGCCTTATGTAATGAGATTAAATTAAATCAACAGATTAAAAGACAGAACTTGAAAGAAAAAGCCCAGTTGGGACAGTTCTGTGATCAATTTGGGATGGATATTCCATCCACTTCTAAACCTCATAAGTCGAAAGAAAAGTCGACTTATAAACCAAGAAAGAAGAGACATTGCTCTCCTCGAAAATTAGAAATCCGTAAACAAAGAAGAGAAGATAGAGAAGAGAGAAAACGATTCGAAAGAAACTAATAGTTTGCCGAGCTTGTGGAAAACTTGGTCATTTTGCAACACAATGTTGGACCAAGAGAAAATTAAACAAATTAAAAGCAAATGATGATTTGAAAGAAACTCTTTCAAAAAAACTTTTGAATTCTGATGAAGAAAAGAGTAATAACTCTTCTGATGATTCAAATACTTCTATTAGTACTGAAGAAGAGAACTTAAAAGTTCTTGATCAAGAATCAGTCATATCTGGTTCAGAGTCAGAATGTGAACCTTGTATTCTTGGACAACCTTGTATCAAGAAACAAGAAAACACAGATGACAGTAAATTCTTTAATAAAGAATTTTACAATATTCTCTCACAGTTCCAAGGAACTAATTTAAATGTCTTGGACGGTAATAATATTATCGAGTTTCTAAAGACAATTAAAGATCATGAGTTACGATCTAAAATTATAGATCAGATGGATAATATTCCAAGTACTTCTACTTCTGTTCCAGAACCAATGGTTCTTCCAGAAGATTTAAAAAATGATGTGCCTTACTCAATGTCAGAAGTTTATAAACTTCTAAAACAGAGAAGGACAGTTGAATCTCCAACTTCTACTCATGATTTAGAGATGGAAGTTGAAAATCTCAAAAAGGAGATTCAGTTTTTGAAAAAAGAAAATAAGTTAATAGACTATCGAGTTTATAAACTTGAAGATTATAAAAAAATTAATCATTCTACTACTAGTGAATCGAGTCAAAAAACTCAATGTTTTGATTCACAGTTAGATGATAATTTCCTTTCAACTTTAGAGATGGTTATATCTCAAAAATGGTATGTTAAAATTACCTTATTAATTGATAATTATTTTTCACAAGATTTGACTGCTCTAATAGATAGTGGTGCAGATTTAAATGTAATACAGGAAAGATTAATTCCTACAAAGTATTTTCATAAAACTACACATACTCTTTCTCATGCTGGAGGAGAAAAATTAAATGTAAAGTATAAGCTTCCTAAAGCTTACATTTGTATTGACAAAAATTGCATTCAAACCAGTTTCTTACTGACAAAGGATATTTCTAATCAAGTAATACTTGGTACTCCTTTTATTTCAAAAATTTATCCTTTTACCTACGTGGATAATTCCGGTATTACTGGAACTTTTCAATGTGGGAAAATTCATTTAAATTTTATTACAAAATCAGTTCATAGAATGTTACATGAAATGTATGATCATTTGACTTTAAAGAAAAACCAGATGAATTTCTTCAGACAAGAAATAAATTCTTTGACTATTGAAGAAAAACTTCAAAATCCCAAATTACAAGGGAAGATTAGAATGATTGAAAATCAACTTTCTTTAGAAATCTGTAATGACCATCCTAATGCTTTCTGGAATAGAAATGTGGTCAGTATTCCTTATGAAGAAGATTTTGATGAAAAAAGAATTCCGACAAAGGCAAGACCTTGTCAAATGAATTCAGAATATTTAGATCTATGTAAAAAAGAAATTGATTCTTTATTACAAAAGGGTCTGATAAGCCCTTCTCAATCTCCTTGGTCTTGTACAGCCTTTTATATTAATAAACATAGTGAGCAGGAAAGAGGAGTTCCTAGATTAGTTATAAATTATAAACCCCTTAATAAGGTTTTAAAATGGATTAGGCATCCTATTCCGAATAAAAAAGATCTTTTAGAAAGACTTTATGATTCAATTTTATTTTCAAAATTTGATTTAAAGTCAGGTTATTGGCAAGTTCAAATTGAACAAAAAGATAGGTATAAAACAGCCTTTAATGTTCCAATAGGACATTACGAATGGAATGTAATGCCATTTGGTTTGAAAAATGCTCCTTCTGAATTTCAGAAAATTATGAATGATATTTTTACTCCTTATAGTGATTTCATATTAGTCTATATTGATGATATCCTAGTTTTCTCAAAGGATATTGAATCCCATTTTAAACATTTGAATATCTTAAAGAAAATAGTCATACAGAGTGGTTTAGTTATATCAAAACCAAAGATGTTTTTGTTTCAGACAAAAATTAGATTTTTGGGTCATTATATTGAAAAAAGTAATATTATTCCAATAAATAGAAGCATTGATTTTGCTGACAAATTTCATGATGAAATAATTAATAAAACCCAATTACAGAGGTTTTTAGGGGATTTGAATTATATCTCTTTTTATTATAAAGATATAGCTCAAGATACTGCTATCTTATATGATAGACTTAAAAAAGATCCAAAGCCTTGGTCTGATCATCATACTCAGGCTGTTAGGAAATTAAAAGAAAAGGTTAAACCTTTATTTTGTCTTATGATAAGTAATCCCTTATGGGATAAAATTGTTGAAACAGATGCTTTTAATATAGGTTATGGGGGAATTCTTAAACAGATTGATCCTCATAATAAACAAGAATATCTTGTTAGGCTTTATTCTGGAAAGTGGAATAATTATCAGAAAAACTACGCCACTATTGCTAAAGAAATATTTTCAACCATAAAATGTGTTTTAAAATTTCAAGATGGTTTATATAATCAAAAAACAGACTATGATTCTGCAAAGATTATGTTTATTAAATACTTTAAATATGATGTTTTTAGACATATGTTTGTAAAATGGAAAGATGATATCAGTCTCCCAGATTCTTTAATGTTTGAAGATATTATTGCAGGAATGTACTCGCAAAGAAGAAATTCCTCCTCTGATAGAGGAAAAGGAAGTCAGGAAAGTGGATTAGATAAAGGAAAGCTTATAGCTTCACCATCACAAGATAAAGGAAAGCTTATAGCTTTACCATCACCAGAATCTGAGACTTATAGCTCAGAAGAATACCAAGAATTTCTTGAGTACAAAAGAAAAAAGGGGAAATTCCCATCTTTTACTAATTCAGTAAAAGAAGAAAAAACTGATTATGTTGAAAACAAAAATCAGGAAGTAATACTTCTGCTTGAAATAAGAGATGTACAATGGGCAAGGGAACTTTGGACATCATGGTCTAAATATTTAGACAAAGATAAAGCATTATATGCTTCAGGATCTTATAAAACAAGATCTTTCTATGAAAGTATTCTTTCAGAAACAGAGTCTTGTGAAATAAATTATTTCTCAAAGACACAGAAGGAAGTTTATAACTTCAGAAAAATTTATATTAAGAAGATTATATCTTCTGAGGATTGAGGATTTGAACCATCCAGTGAAAGGGAATTTTACTATCCCAACAACAAAAATCCTATAAAATATAATTATTGGGATTATATTGAAGCATTTAATAAAGTGCTACTATGTGATAATGATCAACATAGAAAGAAATACTCGTGGTTTATAACCATTGACAGTGCAGTTTATATACAAAACTAGCAAAGAATACCCAACTGGTTTATAACCTGGTGGATGAATTTTGGAACTACGGAAGTTATACTTCCTAAAAACTTTTCAACTTTATTTTTAAGTTGGAAGAAGGTTACTCCTAAAAAGGATATTCCTCAAGAGTATTACTCTTTATATTTCTTGATGGAATTTTCCATATCCTGGATTTGGGAATGGATACCTATTGTCGGTTATACCGAAAATGAGATACCATGTATCAAAAAATCTTCTTATACAAAGTTTTGGGGAAAAATGAATGAAGAGAACCCAAAAACCAAGCAATTATATTGTATTGACACTATAAATTTTATAGAAAAAAGAATTAGATTATATCAAGAGGACAGAAAAATGAAGGTCCAATATGCAGTTCGAAGATTGCCAGAATGATCAAGATACTGATCAAATTCTACAAGAAGTCTACATAGAAGACAAATTTGAAAGGAAGATGGAATCTTTCCACTATCAATTGATTATGATGACAAGACTAAAGATGATAATGATAGAAGACATCTTACTAATACATAACGTGACTTCTTTCATTCCACAAGAAGCCAAAGTGGCCAAAAGCCAAAGAAGGAAAAGAACGGAGCAAGATTAAAGAAGAAACAGATAGTGACATGTTTGGAATTAAATTCCAAAGATAGTGACAGATTTTAGCTCCCGAGAATCAAATTCTCTCTATAAAAAGGAAGAAGGCAGAAGGAAGAAGGCAGAAGCTGGATACCCATCCATTGTATACACACCTAAGCCGAAACACTCTCCCTTCCAGTTTTTAAATTTTTAGTATTTGTAATTAAGTTTGAAGTTTGTGCTTGGAGTACAACTTGTAAGTACTCTCTCTTTTTATTTTTGTATTGTAATATATTTTTTATAATGAAAATTTGCCTAATGATAGGCTAAACGTTTGGTTTGTGTTAAGACAGGTCTAAATTATGTATTTACTATAACTCTGGCAAAAATGTTTTGCTGTTTATCCGGTCACTATTCATGGTTACTATTCACGGCGGAATTATGAATTAATCTAAGATTTTTATTACTTACTAAGAATGAGCCCAGAGAAGGTTTTGTATTGAAATCAGGCATGTTGATATATTCCGATAGACATATGAAGGCACTGTTTGCCCCTCTAAAGCCGAAAGAAATGGCGTCTCTGGGTTGTTTTTGTGCTGATAATTATGTCTTGAGAAATATTTTGATATTGACAGATTTTATACAAGTAATCAGTCCTGATGTCGTCTCTATCTTAGTAATTGATAGTCTGGATTAATGAAGTGATTCTAAAGTTTGAATATTGTAGCCAATATGAATAAATCAAAGAAGCTTTGTGACCCGACCAAGGCAGCCAAGTGGTATCAGAGCCAGTTTACAGTAAGGGCATGATTTAAGATTGAGTCTTAACACGAACTCTTTATGATCATGATAAACATGATAAGAAGGAAAGATACTGTTAAAAACAGTAGAAGTGAGGAATTTGATATTCCCAAAAATTTAGTTTTATTAAATAAATGGACAATTCCTAGAATTGAGCCTAAGGTTATTTACCAATTAGTTACTTTTGAAAAATTAGGTTTAAAACAGGTAGTTAAAAATACTGAAGAATCTGTTTCACTTGATAATGATGAGTTAGTTATAAAATTACTCAGTGAAAAGGATATTGCTGTTTATAAAAACCTTTACAAATTTTTACATATTGGTTTAGTGCAAATTGCTTTTAAACCTTTAACCTTAGAAGGACTACCTGAGAGCTTTATAGCTGCTCTTAGAGATGGTAGAAACTTAGACTGGAAAAAATCCTTAATCGGAATTATACAGTCTAGTTTAGCCCATGGTTCAGTTTATTTTGATGTTTATCCGAATTTACAATTGTCTCTATCGGATATTAATATTTTAGATTCTTTAACATTAAATGTTAAAACTAATGGTTATAATTATATTTCGCATGTAAACAATCAGATTTACATGTGATTTATTATGAACCTTTGTTTACTTTAAATCCTCATTGCCGAAGGGTTGATAAACCTTTAAATGAAACTATTTTAATTGAGACTAATTTTAGCAAATCTAAAATTACTACTCGTAGATCTATTAAATGGGAAGAAATAGATTTTCCTGAAAATTGGACAATTAAACAGGTTGTACCTTCACAACCTGTTATTCAAAATAATTTAATACATGTTATCCAAACTCCTGAAGGTTTGGTAAAAATGCAGTTTGAAAATAACAACGATTTTATAGGATCTTCTTCAAGACTTACTAAGTCTTCTTCTTTAAGATCTTTTATATCACCTATTGATTATGTAGTTGATACTCCATCAAGGATGTCGACCTCTGCTAAAAGCAGAATACAAAAATCTTTTGAAACTATTCCAGAAGATCATATTGATGAACTTCGAATAAATAAAGATTTTGATAATATTGTCAAAGGAGTTAATTATAATAAAACTGAAGCAGATATAACTGCATCAGAAATGGAATTTAGTTATTAATGAATTCAGATCAAATTGATTTTAGCCCTGGCTCTCCGGCTAGGCAAAAGATTAGAACTGAATTCAATTTACCCAAATCGGAACCTTTTAAAAATTGGTTTTTTACAAACTTTTCTTCAAAAGAAAAAACTTCTATTCAGGAAGAATTTTATAAAGATTGTGAAAAACACAATACCATGATTCCATTTGTTCCATGGTTTGTCTCTAAATATGTGGAACAATATATTTCAGATTTAGAAAGAAATTATAAACTTTCGACAGGGAGGAATTTACAACAAGTTTATCATCCGCAACAGTCTTTTCAAATTGAAAAAGGAAATCATAGTTTCCTAGCTTTTGCGAAACTACTGGAAGATGAAACTCTACCAGTAACCTGTAAACAAATTAACAGGATGATTGAACAACAGAATTATACTAATCTGTTTATAAATGTTCTCGGAGAACATTTAACTTCTTTAAGCGAAAGGGTGGATTTGGTTTTGAAAACTATTAACCCTAATCTTTCTTTAAATTCTAACATTCCTTTAAAAGAAAAGGAAAAGGATTACGCTTTGTCCTAATATTCAACCACCTCCTGAAATAGCAGATTTTAAATTAAAGTCTATGAAAGAACTTGAAAAGTTCTTAACTGAAAAATTTAAAGATATGAAACTTACAACTCTTCATGATGTTGTAAAAGAAAATCCTGATTACAAAGAAGTGATCAGTGATGAAATTAACAAATTGGGAAAATGGGCTGATAGACCAACCCAACGTATGTACTATTATAGGAGACCTTCTCCTATAGATACCTTGCATGAAGAGCAAGAGTACATACTAAATATCAGTTACAATGGTAAAAACATCTATGAATGGAATTTAGATGCTTATGCTGATAGGCAAATTTATAATATGATTCATAGGATGCTTATGTATTCCACTATTTGCAAAACAAATGGCAACACTGATAAAAATGTTGCAAAAATGATTGTCGCTGGTTTTACAGGACAATTAAAAGGTTGGTGGGATAATTATCTTTCACCGTAAGGAAAAATCATATTTTGATCTTTGTAAAACAAGAGGATGGTAGTACTATACAAAATGCAGTCTATACTCTTGTTGTTACTATTATTGAACATTTCACCGGAAGATATTCCGATAATAGCGAAAATATTCGAACTGTTTTACAAAACTTAAGATGTAAAACTTTGACTGATTTTCGTTGATATAAAGATACCTTTTTAAATAGGGTAATGGAATTACCTGAATGTAATAGTTCTCATTGGAAATCAAAGTTCATTGATGGACTTCCTGCATTATTTGCAGAAAGGGTTAGGAAAAATCTCAGAAAAGATAAAGTTTCTATTCCTTATGAAAATTATACTTATGGCAAGTTAATTGGAACTTGTATTCAAGAAGGTTTAGCCTTATGTAATGAGATTAAATTAAATCAACAGATTAAAAGACAGAACTTGAAAGAAAAAGCCCAGTTGGGACAGTTCTGTGATCAATTTGGGATGGATATTCCATCCACTTCTAAACCTCATAAGTCGAAAGAAAAGTCGACTTATAAACCAAGAAAGAAGAGACATTGCTCTCCTCGAAAATTAGAAATCCGTAAACAAAGAAGAGAAGATAGAGAAGAGAGAAAACGGATTCGAAAGAAACTAATAGTTTGCCGAGCTTGTGGAAAACTTGGTCATTTTGCAACACAATGTTGGACCAAGAGAAAATTAAACAAATTAAAAGCAAATCATGATTTGAAAGAAACTCTTTCGAAAATTCTTTTAAATACTGATGAAGAAAAGAGTAATAACTCTTCTGATGTGTTGAGGGATAAAACCTCGAACACCAACACTACTACTACAAGTAACCTAATCTAAGATCCACCTCCAACTTGAAGTCCGAGAGAAGGCTTGTCCGAGCAAGAGTACCTGAAAGGACTAAGTGGGGGGGGGGGGGGGTTAGAATGGATTACCCGGATTGCCCAAGTCAATCCGGAAGGAGGCTTTACTCAAAGGAGAGATGAAAGCTCTCAATGCAATAGTAGCGGGAAAGGTTAAGATATCAAGAGATACTTGTTACTATGGAATTCTCACTTGGGCACTTACCTTAAGGTCTTGGACCTTGTGCTATATTTATAGTTATCATATACTTATGAAGTAGCTCATAAGATGATGCCAAGTGTATGCCTCAGATTTGGACACCAATGCTACCTTTGGCCCATGGCCCATTAGTGAATAGTAATCCAATACTAATTAATGGGCCGGGAGGGTAGTTTGGTCCTTTCCCTCTGAGAGTACTGTTCCGCACGTTGGGTCCGTGTTAGTCCCTCGGACAGACCTGTCTGCTTGGTTGATCTGCCCTTGGGTGACTCTGGATGTCCGAGCCTAGAGTCTCACGGAAGTATCTCAGTGGTTCTGTTATATACGTTTTGGGCTTATCGTGATGGTGGCGTCCGAGATTTCCTCGTCCGGTCCGTTTGGCATCTCTGATCTTGGCGTGGCAGTTTGTAAGTCCTTCTCCCAGCTAGCTCGGACTAGCTGTAAGGTTGTAGTGACCTTTAGCGTACTGGTCGATTCACTTTGGGCGGACCATGTGAGGTCGGACCAGTACTGAATTGGCTAATTAAGCCGTGATGCGCTTTAGGACACGCTCTATGGCGCCCTTAACGGATAGGACACATGTCCGTAACAACATATATCCCCCTAGTTTCCAAGTATCTTAGTAGAAGATAGTTGGTAACTATGAAAAGAACAAGTGTGTTGTGGAGCGTGTCCGAATCGTTAACTGAAGAAAGGTAAAAGATCCCTTCTGTTTGAGATCCGTCATCCGTGTTCCGTGTTCAGGAATTGAATATATCTCCCCCCCCCCCCTCCTTCTACCGTCCGGATTAACAGAAGTGTTCGAACTGTAGATGGAAAAGGTATTTGTAATCGAGATATATAGTTCTGAGTACGGTTAGGATGTAGTGTAGCCCTTTGGAGACTATCCGTTAGACAGCTTTGTCAAGCTGATCCGTCTGGGTCACTGATCCGTAAGCCCAAGAGGCCCAATAGGTTGTGTGTTCGGCTCTCGCGGGAAAGATCCCGAGTAGAGCGACACGACTGTTGGATCAGGACGACATCGACGATTGGGGTTAGAGGCCCGATTGATGTGACACGTCTGTCACGCGTTAGGTGCGACGTACTGACGACAACCCATTCGTGGAACGGTGTAACCCTTGGATCAAAAAGATCTGACGGTTGGGATTCAAATCCAGGTGATGCGACTCCTCGGTTAGGCACCAAACGTAATGCGCTGTTGGCCATCTATTCGTGAATCGTCATGACCGCTGGATTTGAAGAGATCAACGGTCGTGGTTTAGTCCTAAGTGATGTGACGCTTGGCCTTTCCCAAATTGCCCTTATAAATAGTCAGCCCATTAGTCACTTTCACAATTTTAGCAATCTCGAAATTCAGAGCAATCGCAAAGCAATCCGAGCGTTTGAAGACACATCCGAGCAAGCAAGAGTCGCAAAATTTGAAAGTTTATTCTTCGAATCCGTACCCTCGGAAAAGCTGCAAGGCTTAGTCGTCCGTTCGAACTTATCAAATCAACTTTATCAAGTACGTACATCTTCACTTTTGCTATGTTGTCTCCTTTTCACGATATGCTTACTTCGTGCTCATATGTTTTTGCCCTACTCGGATATGAAATTGTCGAGTCTGTTCTTGCCGATGTTGCCTGTGATATGCTTTAACAACGTTCTTAGTTGAGACAATTTCTCCTCCGTACTGTTGCATGCCAATTTATTGCCAGTATCGTGTTGATGCATCTCATGTGTATGCCGACTGTAACCAAGATTTGATTATGCATGCTTATTTGGTAATGTGTTGGTGCCAATTGGCACACAATCTTCCGTAAATTTGCCCTTCGTCTAAGGTAAGGTAGGTGATAGTGCTAACGGCGTTAGAAATCCGTAGGCTTTCTTTGACTTAAGAAATTACCTAAACGAATTCTCGGACAATCAACACCATCATACCTGACTTGTTTCCTTCTGCCCTAGGATGTCCGGGAGCGATAGTCAGAACCAGCACGAGGCCCCAGGTTATAATGACGCAGTAGATTTAGGGATCGGGTCCGTGGGTCTGACCTTGTTCGCGAGAGATTTTGTAGTTGTGGAGCTTGGGTCGTCCAGAGATTCTGATGCTGGGCACGGAGTTCGCGGTGCGACAGAAGCGCAGGCCGACGTTTCAGTGGATCGGGGTGACCTTGCTGGGACTAGGTCGTTAGTCCAATCTCGGACTATAGGTGTCATTGGGACAACCTGGGATCCGAGTGAACTGCGTGCGGAGCGGGAAGGCGACAGCGGTCGGGAGGCTGATGAAGTCGAGATGTTCGAGGCTGGGGTGGAGGACCGTGTTGTAGCGGAAACAGGTCCGTCCAAGCCAAGCACATCCGGGAGACCCGAAGGTGTCATCGAGGAGGAAGAAGATGGTGAGGAAGAGGAATATGAGGACGAGGAGGAAGAAGGAGAAGGATCTCCGCTCGTCCCCTAGACGATCCGATCTGGATTGCACTACACCTCGCTGCCTGCTCACCCAATCTTCCATTAATTGAAGGTCGTGGTGCCAAGGCGGTAAGGATCAAATTTCCTCGTCCCGCATCTGCAGTAGTGATAGCAGATGAGTTCGGAGAGCTAAACGCGGACGGGCTTCTTCCTACCTGTCCATCGAGGGTCAAACCTGAGGAGATTCCGGAATGGAGGCGAAAATGGAAGATCCCCGAGTCCGTAGAAATAATGATCCCTGAACCCGGGCATGCATTCTATAACCCTCCCGCCGGATATATGTGCGTGCATGAGGTGGCCTTCTCCTGCGGATGGAAGATCCCCATTGCCACATAACTGAAAAACATTCTGAACCATATTGGTATAGGTCCGAGTCAGGTTATCCCCAAGTCCCTGGGTAACCTTATTTGCTTTGTAGTTTTTTGTAAGAAGAAAGGGCAGCCCGTAAATTTTGAGAACTTTAGGCAGCTCTTCCACGTCTTGTTCAGTCCGGGGAATCCACTATTCTATACTTTCATGAATAGGAAACCCTGCAATTTTATCTCGGACTCCATTTCGTCGCTGGGATCGAAGTGGTGGGATAGGTACATTTTTGTACGGATGGGGACTGCCAACAAAATTCCTAAGGGAGATTATCCCGGATTGGCGTCCCCTTCCGAAGAACGTGACTCCGTGGGTGGCGGCAATCCACAAAAAGCATGACCCACCTACTTATCCGTTTCACGGATTAATCTGTCAGCCACTTCCCTACCTGTGCGGACTAACAGGCGCAGTGGATGTAGGAGGGAATTATGTATTCGTTGACTTGAAACTTGGCGTTCTTTCTTCTTCGATATACTCTATTTGGATTACGTATTTCCGCAATTCTGATAATTCTTCTTTAACCCGTCTGTATCTAACGCCTTTGGTTTATTGTGCAGCTCATTGGTTCGACTACATCATGTCGACACTCCGCGAAAAGAAAAAGTTGCAGAGAGAGCAGCAAGCCCTGGAGGTCGCCGCTGGTCAGAGGACCAAAATCATCAACACTTCCGCGGGTCTTCCCATGTCGATCCAAGAATGCCGCGATTTTGCCACGGAGGAAGAAAGGCGGAACAAGGTGGAGGATTCTCGGGCCTTGGCGGTGCGACAAGGGCAAAACCCCGTCCTCGGGCGCCACCGCGAAGTCCTGAGCTTCATTCTTCTGCACCACAATGGGAGGTGTTGATGCAGGATGCCATTACCTCGGGACGCAAGAGAGGAGCAACTTCGGAAGCTCCTCCCGCAGCAAAGAGACAGCAATTGTCCGCTGTCCTTCCTGTTGACCAAGTTGCTCTTGACAAGGAGTACGAGCTGGCTTGCGGACTCCCTGAGGTTGAGCGGGTCGGAGGGTTGGATGGGCTATACCAACGGGTAAGTAATCTTTTGATGCTCTTCTTGGTTTGTTCTTAGTATGATAGAAGTGCAACTTATATTCTTACGGACTTCTTGCAGCATTTCGTCAGAACCATGCAATGGAAGGCATTGAGCAACGCTACCATTGAGGAGGACCTCCACAAGGCTGTGGCCACTTCCGCGGATGAGGCGGAGAAGGTGAAGCAATTGGAGATGCGGCTGAAAGAGCACGAAGTGAAGTTCCATAAGCTGAAGACTAGCTGGGAAGAGATTAAGGTGGACCTCGACTGGCATGAGAACTTTGTCGACAAGTCGATGAAGGCTTTTCTGGATTCCAAGGATTTTCTGCTCGAAGGCCTCCAATATGCCCGTCTTCAAGTTCTCGGTCCGACTCCTTCAAGTTCTTGACGATGGACAAATCCGATGCCTCCCGCCTGGATGGGTTCGTGTCCGCTATCGGGCAACTGCAGTCCAAGGGACTACTTCCACCAGACTTTAACTGGAAGGCGGAAGGGTTAATCCCTTCTGTGGATGCTAATGGTGTGGAAGTCCCTGTAGACAGTGTCTCGGATGAACAGTTGGCCGCGTGTGAGTTTGCAGAACTCGTCACTGGGGAAGGTGAGATCGAGATCCGAAATGGCGGGCCCTTCCTCCCGAGATGGGTCCCGGATGATCTCCGAAAGGTATGCTTTGTACCTTTCGACAATTACCGGGCTTTCCAGGAGAAGTGGTTCTCCCTGCCTTGCCGGGTCGTTGGCCTTCCTGCGGATTTCAACTTGTTCAATATTGTTGAATCCCTTGCTGCGCAAGCCACCTCCAACACACCTCATGTCGATCCGCCTCAAGCTGGTGAAGCGGGTCCGAGCCAAGCTGGGCCTCAGTGAGAAGTCCGGGGTATGCCCCGTTGAAATTCTGTATTTGCTGAATTTTTCTGTTGGATTTGCATCTTTTGGTAACTCGGAATGTCATTACATACTATAGCAATGTTTCGTATTTAATCCGAGGAGTTGAACCTCCTATGCTTCCGAACTATTACTTGCTCTCTTCTTCGTTCCTCTTTATCTGTTGTTAATAAGCTGAGTTATTATAAATTGCCCATCTCTTAAGAGCACGGACCGCTGTAGATGGCATCTGATGTAGAAATCAGACCATCATCTTTCCGATACTGACCGTTTCGCCTCGGGATGTCTAATTCTTCTAGAAGGAGGAAGGTGAAATAGTCATTATGACTACGTCTTTTCATCTCCCCCGTCGTTGGATTATCAACATGTGGCGAGATCTTGAGGACCCGTCGTAACTATAAATAAAGGTGTAGTAGTTCTTCCCTTTTTCACTGCTGTACTCTTCTTCGCTTTATGTTTTGTTTTATTGATTCCAGCCATCCACAAAAGCCGAAGTTCTCCAGGATGTCGGAATCTGATGACGAGGAATATCAGCACTGGGTAAACTGTGCTTGTGGGCACATGCATCCACCGATTGCACGATGCGGATGGATGACCCGATCATCCTTGATTTTGAAGGCGATCGACCTCTATGTCCGGGAATAGCTAGGAGGCGAGCCGAGGAAGAGAGGGAGCGGACGCTGAAGCTGATCCGTAGGAGGATCCGTATGCAGCAGCAAGCTCGTCAGGGCCGAGGTGGGGGCTCGGAGTCCCAAGGCTCGACTTCCGGAGTCTGGTGAAGGAACAAGGCGGGGTATGCCCCGTGGATGCATGTACTTATCCTTGGATTTCTCCAGATTGTACTTCTGTTATGTAAATGTTCGGATAATTTTGTTTATAAAATTCGAACTATTTTTCCTCGGATGAGATCGCCATCTTTTTCTTGTGCAGACTTCCTCGGATGATATTGACGCACATATTTTTGTAAAATGACTAAGAAACTTGGACGTGGTTGATGGGCTTGTTTAGGCTTGATTGGATAAACCCGTCTGACCCAACACTGTTCAACCCAAATGAATAGTTTAAGCCCATTGTCAACGTCGAAGTTCTGACGTGTCGGACGCCTATTGGTTCGTCACTGCTATAAATACTCCGGATCCCTCTTGGCCTTGGTCGTGCAAATCCAACTTCCAATTTCCATATCTATTCAATCAGATGATTTCTTGAATAGTTTCCCCCTCGAGACTCCCGTCCATTCTCAAGTCGGCGTTCATCTAGAGGGGAAGATTGTTGAAGACCAATCATGGAAAAGCATAGATCTCGGTTTGAATGTACATCTGTCCGTCTCCTCTGGTTTCTTCCATCCCCACTTTAGTGGTTCAAATCTCTCTTATATTGGAAATGATTTCCGAATTTCAAGAGAGTTTGAGTCTCTAAAGCCGGTGAGGCGGAAATCTCTTACTGTCCGCACTTTGTTTTCCCTGGACACGGGACTTGCATTGCCATGTTTTGGTGGTATCCTGAAGGATTCCAGCACGTTTAACCATTCTCTTGTGTGCGGGTAGATCGAGTTCCTGGCCCCCGCGGAAACCAGACTTGCCGCTTCACATGGAAGAAGCTTTTCCCGGCGGGGGAACGATCTTTGCTGGGAGATGACGTATCTCCAGAGACGTTTTTCTGCATTTTTCATATTGCGTCCGTAAGTCCGGATAGTCGATCCGGGATTGTAAATTGTACAGACAAGATTATGTATAATTCATCTTTGTATGAATGAAATCTCTTGCTTTCCTTGTCGTTAAACAGGCATTGCACACTCCTTGATTCTTTCGGATCGACTGGCAAAGATCCGTCCTTGAGATAGTTAAAAATGTCAGTCATCCAGTTTCTTCCCGTGTCAAGTATCATGACCGCTGAACTGGGACTCATGACGGATGAGTCAGTAATGGTGAGTAGGATTACTCTCCTTGTGTCTAAAGCCGCTATAGCAGATGCGTATTTTGCCAAGGCATCAGCTCTTTCGTTCCAAGCTCTGTCAAACTTTTCCAAGGTGAATTCCTCGAAGTGGCCGGCCTCATTCTTGAGTAGCTCAAGATACTTGATCATCGAAGGACCTTTTGTGGCAAAAGTTCCTGAAAATTGGGCCTCGACGAGTTGTGAGTCCGTGTAAGCTTTGACCTTCCGGGCTTGGAGTGATTTGGCTAGACGCAGCCCCACTAAAAGTGCCTCATACTCAGCCTCATTATTGGTAACTTTGAACTCCAAGGAAATCGCATAGTCGAGTTCCGCGCCATCCGGGCTCTTCAGGTAGATTCCAATTCCTCCCACTCTTCCAATGGAAGAACCATCCACTTCCAATGTCCAGATATCGGAAGGATATTTTTGGGTTTGGAGATCTCCTGCGAGCTGCTGAGGTTCCGCTCCTGGTTCATCCCCTTCCGTGATTTCCGTTCTGATGTTGTCAGCACTGGAGTTTCTGGGAACATCACCAAGTAGTAACATTTGGTTGACCCGAGTTTCCCCATCTGACAAAGGAAAGGGTCGATTGATGAACTGGGCTTCCTCGAGGTTTTCCGGGTTGAACTTTGGCGGAACTGGCTTTCGGGCAATATGCTTGGTGATTAAGCACTCGAGCACCTGCTTGTCAGGGACTTTCTCTAAATCCTTCTCTGGATAATCCGCTAAGAAGTCGGCGAGGACTTGAGCCTTTTTGGCTGACGGAGCCTGGTAGCAAATGTCGTATTCGCTTAGCTCGATCGCCCACTTAGAGAGTCGTCCTGATTGGTCGGGCTTTCCTAGGACCTGTTTCAAAGGTTCCGCAGTTAGTACCACTATTTTGTGAGACTTAAAATATGGTTTCAACCGCCGAGCGGTGTAAACCAGAGCATACGCAAATTTCTCAATCTTCACATATCTTGTCTCCGCCTCGGCAAGGGCCTTACTAAGATAGTAGATTGGTAAATGATCATTAGCTTGAATCCGCACTAGTACGGAACTCATTGCCTCTTCCGTGATTGCTAGGTAGAGGTAGAGTGGTTCTCCTTCCACGGGTTTGGAGAGCAGCGGAGGGGAATGGAGGTACTTTTTCAAATTTTCAAAAGCCTCAGAACATTCCGCGGTCCACTCAAAGCTCTCTCCTTAGGAGGATTTTGAAGAACGGAAGGTTCTTTTCCGCAGATCGAGAAATGAAACGACTTAAGGACATTAGACGCCCAATAAGCTGTTGTACCTCGTTGAGGTTCTTCGGATGGGGCAAATCCAGGATTGCCTTGATCTTCTCAATGTTTGCACTTATCCCTCTTTCTGTGACCATGTATCCCAGAAACTTTCCTCCTTTCACCCCGAACGTACACTTTTCGGGGTTCAACTTCATTCCATACTCCGAATAATGGAAAAGCAATTGTTGAGATGCTCAATATGTTCTTCTTCAGTCTTACTCTTAACAAGCATATCATCTACGTAGACTTCCATAGTCTTGCCCAGCTCCTCCTTGAACATTTTATTCACTAACCGCTGGTATGTAGCTCCCGCATTTTTCAACCCGAATGGCATCACCTTGAAACAGTATACTCCTCCTGCCGCGAAGAAGGCTGTTTTCTTGATGTCGTCCTTGGCCATCCGGATTTGATAGAAGCCCTGATATGCGTCCATGAAGCTTAGGAGCGCACATCCCGAGGTAGAATCTACCAACTGGCCTATGCGAGGTAGGGGATAAGGATCCTTTGGGCAAAACTTGTTGAGCCTTGTGAAGTCATTGCACATCCTCCACTTTCCTGGGGCCTTCTCGACGAGTACCACATTCTGCACTCCATCGAGTATCTAACTTCTTCAATGTGCCCGGCTTTCAAGAGCCGGTCAACTTCCGCAGATATAATTGCGTCCTTGACCGGGCCAAAGTCTTTCCTCTTCTGTCGGATATATTTGATCGAGGGATCCACGTTCAGACGGTGAACAGTGATTCTCGGATCTATTCCCTTCAAATCATTAGTACTCCAAGCAAATACATCCCTGTTGTCTCGGAGACAAGCAATAAGTTTCATCTCCACTTTTGTGCTCATCTCTGTTCCGATTCTAGTCTTCTTATCCGGGCTTCCAACAACAATCTCAATTTCCTTGAGAGTTTCGTGAGGCTCGATCCGTGCGGCTCTAGGGAACTTCTCCTTCTGGCTTCCTATCCCTATCTGCGGATTCTCCTGTTTGGGCAGGAGAACAACTCTCGGATCGGAGGTCACCGCAACTGCCAAAACGGGGGCAGATGCCCTTCTCGTGGAATAATGTAACACTCCCAAGCTTCTCGGATGTTTCCTACCTCTTCTCCTACTCCGAAGGGAGTTGGAAATTTCATTCTGTTGTGTAAGGTGGATGAAATAGCCCGGAATTTGTTGAGTCCTGGGCGCCCAAAGATGGCGTTATAGTCGAAGGTCCGATCAACCACAACAATTCGGACCGAATGGGTTACCCTGGCCGGGAAGGTTCCGAGTGAAACGTGCAACGTAACACTTCCCAGTGGTCGAACAGTTCCTCCTCCAAACCCTAGTATAGAGGTGTGAACTCTGTCGTAGCAGATTCTTCCCAACTCCATCTGATCTAGTGTCCTCTTAGAGATGATATTCGAAGAACTCCCGGTATCCACCAGAATTTTGTTCACTCGATAAGTCGCGGTGGTCAACGAAACTACAAGAGAAACGTCCGGGTCGTCAATCTCCTCACCTCCTGCCGTAGGAGGGGGAATTTCGCTATCGTCAAAAGATATTGCATTTGTTCCTCGAATCGCGGGGGCACCGTACGCCCTATCATTGTTCCGAAGGTTTTGGGCGGTCCGCTCTCTTGCATTCCTGCTATCACCTCCAGAGGGTCCGCCTGCGATAGTGTTGATCACTCCGCTGTACGGAGGGTTCTCCATTTCCGTCTCATCGCCGTACCTGTATGGATGTACTTTCATGCGTGGCGGATAGCCTACTGGCGGAGGTGGCAAAGATAGTGGGCGAGGTGGTGGGTCTGCAGCGTTATCCTCCCTCCTCCGCTCCGTTCTATCGTGCCTGGAAGGCTCGTCCGCATATATGTGCTCCTTCAACTTGCCTTCTCTCACCAGGTGTTCGACCTCTGTTTTTAACTGGATACAGTCGTCAGTCTCATGGCCTTTGCTCTTGTGAAATTTGCAGTATCCCTTCGCATTTCTATTTCTCCGATTATGGGATGGCTTTGGCCATTGGATGTCCAACTTTTTCTCCACAATAGTGGCCAAGATGTCGGATCTCGGCTTATTGAGGCGCGTGTAGTCCGCGAATCTCCTGGGAGGACTCCTCTCCCTGTAAATGCCTTTGTCTCTGTGATCTTTCTTCGGGTCAAACTTCCCCTGGCGTTGCTCTTGTCTTTGCGGTTCCTTTCCCTTCTTCGATCCCGCTCGGACTGGTACGTCCCTTCGGTATTCTTCTCCGTACATCACCTCCTCACAGATGTCATCCAAGTGCTTTTCGCTCCTCACTTCTTGACTAGAGAGCTTCCTCCGCAGCTCGGAGTTGTAAGTATTAGCGTCTGGTGTGGACCCGTTCTTTAATACTATGGGGCTCAACTCGGAGTACTTCCGTATTGAAGCGATCTAGGAAAGTTCGAAGATCTTCCTGTTCCCTTTGGATGACTTCGGCCAGGTGCTCTACAGTACGTTTTCTTCTTTTCGATTTTCCGAACCGTGCTAAGAACTTAGAAGATAGATCTGCATACGACCTTATTGACTTGTTCGACAAAGCGGTGTACCAATCCATAGCCGTGCCGAAGAGGGTGGACGAGAACGTAAGGGCTTTAGTATTGTCACTCAGCCCTTTGGAATCCATCTTGCTGTTGTACCTTGTCAGGTGACCCACGGGACAAGTATCCCCGTAGTTGTATTCCAAGTTCGGAATCACTTGGTCCGAGTTCCTATTTCTTTCCTTTTCCCTCATGATATCATCACACAGAGGGTTTGGAGCACTTGTAGTGATCTGCTCATGGTCTTTTACCAGCGTCCCGAGGTTCGATTTGGGTTTCTAAAGCTTTTTGTTGGTAGATTTCGTCATTGCCATGACCTCTCATGTCCGTGGATGGATCGCGACATCCATGGGAGTTAAATCTAGCCGGACAACTGGAATGGTCTCTGCTACATGATCTCTGTCCCTCATGGGAGCTTGTCGCGGACCTCCTGGCTGCCTGTTACCTCCTTCTTGGTGCTCTCTCCTCCCATTCGGGCTTCCTTCACCCCGAACTTGCGAAGAAGAGGCCCGTCGGTCTAGAAGATTTCGCAAATCCTCATTGTGCGGCGGATCTCCCAACCTCTGTTGGATCGGACGCTGTCTGTTTCTTGACAAGGCGGGCTCCGCTTGAACCGGAGTAACTACTGGCGGAGTGGCTTGCTGAGGATGGGCATTGTTAGACCCTAGGCATCCTTGGATAATCGTGAGCAACCTATCAAACTGAGTTTCGCTTAGTCCGAGGTCGCCAGCGCATAACGCGACCATCGGCATCATCATTGACTGTGGTAGGGCCTTGAGCTTCTGCCGGAGAAGCTCGTGCTACCCCTTCTCCATGGTCCGTAAGCACGATATTCACAGGGATGCTTTGGCCTCCTCTAAGCGGGGCGTCTCTTTCCTCATCCGAGGATGGGCTGGTGGTCCGCCCGTCGCTCAGATATCTCCTTCCAGCCACTGCGGCCCTTCGTCCCCGGGTGGGCGGACGTCCTCGTGGGCGTGGTGGTGGTGTTCCCACGCCTGCAGCACTAGTCCGACCTGTTCGTCTCGTTCTAGCCATCAGCACAACACAAACACAGATCTTTTTGTAAAGTTTCCCACGGTGAAAATGTTGAGGATAAAACCTCGAAAACCAACGCTACTACTACAAGTAACCTAATCTAAGATCCACCTCAACTTGAAGTCCGAGAGAAGGCTTGTCCAGCAAGAGTACTGAAAGGACTAAGTGGGGGGGTTAGAATGGATTACCCGGATTGCCCAAGTCAATCCGGAAGGAGGCTTTACTCAGAGGAGAGATGAAAGCTCTCAATGCAATAGTAGCGGGAAAGGTTAAGATATCAAGAGATACTTGTTACTATGGAATTCTCACTTGGGCACTTACCTTAAGGTCTTGGACCTTGTGCTATATTTATAGTTATCATATACTTATGAAGTAGCTCATAAGATGATGCCAAGTGTATGCCTCAGATTTGGACACCAATGCTACCTTTGCCCATGGCCCATTAGTGAATAGTAATCCAATACTAATTAATGGGCCGGGAGGGTAGTTTGGTCCTTTCCCTCTGAGAGTACTGTTCCGCACGTTGGGTCCGTGTTAGTCCCTCGGACAGACCTGTCTGCTTGGTTGATCTGCCCTTGGGTGACTCTGGATGTCCGAGCCTAGAGTCTCACGGAAGTATCTCAGTGGTTCTGTTATATACGTTTTGGGCTTATCGTGATGGTGGCGTCCGAGATTTCCTCGTCTGGTCCGTTTGGCATCTCCAGATCTTGGCGTGGCGAGTTTGTAGTCCTTCTCCCAGCTAGCTCGGACTAGCTGTAAGGTTGTAGTGACCTTTAGCGTACTGGTCGATTCACTTTGGGCGGACCATGTGAGGTCGGACCAGTACTGAATTGGCTAATTAAGCCGTGATGCGCTTTAGGACACGCTCTATGGCGCCCTTAACGGATTGGACACATGCCCGTAACAACATGATGATTCAGATACTTCTATTAGTAATGAAGAAGAGAACTTAATAGTTCTTGATCAAGAATCAGTCATATCTGGTTCAGAGTCAGAATGTGAACCTTGTTTTCTTGGACAACCTTGTATCAAGAAACAAGAAAACACAGATGACAGTAAATTCTTTAATAAAGAATTTTACAATATTCTCTCACGGTTCCAAGGAACTAATTTAAATGTTTTGGACGGTAATAATATTATCGAGTTTCTGAAACAAATCAAAGATCATGAGTTGAGATCTAAAATAATAGATCAGATGGATAATATTCCAAGTACTTCTACTTCTGTGCCTGAACCAATGGTTCTTCCAGAAGATTTTAAAAATGATGAGCCTTACTCAATGACAGAAGTTTATAAACTTCTAAAACAGAGAAGGACAGTTGAATCTCCAACTTCTACTCATGATTTAGAGATGGAAGTTGAAAATCTCAAAAAAGAGATTCAGTTTTTAAAAAAAGAAAATAAGTTAATAGACTATCGAGTTTCTAAACTTTAAAATTATAAAAAAGAGACTGATCAGTCTACCCAGTCTACTACTATTGGTGAATCGAGTCAAAATAAAAAAGGCTCAATGTTTTGATCACAAGTAGATGATAATTTTTTATCAACTTTAGAGATGGTTATATCTAAAAAATGGTATGTTAAAATTACCTTATTAATTGATAATTACTTTTCAAAAGATTTGACTGCTCTTATTGACAGTGGAGCAGATTTAAATGTTATACAGGAAGGATTAATTCCTACAAAGTATTTTCATAAAACTACACATACTCTATCTCATGCTGGAGGAGAAAAATTAAATATAAAGTATAAGCTTCCTAAAGCTTATATCTGTATTGATAAAAACTGCATTCAAACCAGTTTTTTACTAACAAAGGATATTTCCAACCAAGTAATACTTAGTACTCCTTTTATTTCAAAAATTTATCCTTTTACCCACGTAGATAATACTGGGATCACTGGAACTTTTCAAGGTGGGGAAATTCATTTAAATTTTATTACAAAACCATTTCATAGAATGTTACATGAAATGTATGATCATCTGACTTTAAAGAAAAACTAGATGAATTTCTTAAAACAAGAAATAAACTCTTTGACTATTGAAGAAAAACTTCAAAATCCCAAATTACAAGGGAAGATTAGATTGATTGAAAATCAACTTTCTCTAGAAATCTGTAATGACCATCCTAATGCTTTCTGGAATAGAAAGAAGCATGTGGTCAGTCTTCCTTATGAGGAAGATTTTGATGAAAAAAGAATTGCGACAAAGGCAAGACCTTGTCAAATGAATTCAGAGTATTTAGAACTATGTAAAAAGAAATTGATTCTTTATTACAAAAGGGTCTGATAAGCCCTTCTCAAAATTATAAACCCCTTAATAAGGTTTTAAAATGGATTAGGCATCCTATTCCGAATAAAAAAGATCTTTTAGAAAGACTTTATGATTCAATTTTATTTTCAAAATTTGACTTAAAGTCAGGTTATTGGCAAGTTCAAATTGAACAAAAGGATAGGTATAAAACAGCCTTTAATGTTCCAATAGGACATTACGAATGGAATGTAATGCCATTTGGTTTGAAAAATGCTCCTTCTGAATTTCAGAAAATTATGAATGATATTTTTACTCCTTATAGTGATTTTATATTAGTCTATATTGATGCTATCCTAGTTTTCTCAAAGGATATTGAATCCCATTTTAAACATTTGGATATCTTAAAGAGAATAGTCATACAGAGTGGTTTAGTTATATCAAAACCAAAGATGTTTTTGTTTCAGACAAAAATTAGATTTTTGGGTCATTATATTGAAAAAAGTAATATTATCCCAATAGGGAATTTTACACACAGCAACCTTTTTAGATGCACCTTGAACGTTTGGGTCCCTATCGTTTCAAAATTTACATTGAGGTCCATTTTTCAACCAAAATGTTGACTTTGTGTAGAATGTCCCATTTACCCCTGAATAAAACATCTTCATCTTCTTCTCTTTTCTTTTTTGTTATTCTTCATCTTCTCTTCTCTTTTCTTTTCTTCTTGTTGTCTTCTTTCTTGCTGTTTGATTTATTAAAGCCATTTGATTTTCAATTTTTAGTTTCTTTTTTCTTTATACATACGGTGTACTATTGCATATAGGTATATAAGGTTAAAAGATAATGCGTGTTTTAGTCTATCTGGACACAAATTCTTAAACTATTATTTAAATTCAATCCCATCGAATACGTTAAGTAACTAAGATCTAAGTAGGACAAAAGGTCCCTAAATTGTAGGTATACACAGTAATATAAAATAAATGAGATATACAGCTTTATTTATGAACTAAGAATTAAAGTAAGTTGCGGTGGAAAGATGAAAGAAAAATGTTATAACACAACTGACAAATGCTTTGAATATTTCTATTTTATACAATATAAATCGTGTTATAAATCTTATAGGAATATAAATAGTTAAGAGTGAAAGAATGCATGTTAACCTTTCTAGTTCCGTTTCTTTTTGTTACTACAAATTAGATTCTATTTTTTTTTAATAATTGCTAATAATTTCATTAAGATTAAGTAAGATTAATACGTAACGATAATTCTAAATAACGAGAACAAGTAGAGTAAAAAGAGAATAGATTTCAAGGGCATTTTTTGGCAAGAAAAATGATTTTTTCACTCTCTCTCATCAACAAAGTTGACTTTTGGACTTCAATGTAAATAAAATTTTGATGCAGTTCAATGTTTGTCCTTCTCCGTAAATTGTGAAACATTAGGGACCCAAACGTTTATTCACTATCTAAATTAAAGGTGGTCAGATGTAAATCGCCCTATCCCAATAAATAGAAGCATTGATTTTGCTGACAAATTTCCTGATGAAATAACTAATAAAACCCAGTTACAGAGGTTTTTAGGAAGTTTGAATTATATCTCTTCTTATTATAAAGATATAGCTCAAGATACTGCTATCTTATATGATAGACTTAAAATGGATCCAAAGCCTTGGTCTGATCATCATACTCAGGTTGTTAGGAAATTAAAAGAAAAGGTGAAAACTTTGCCTTGTCTTATGTTGAGTAATCCCTCATGGGATAAATCTGTTGAAACAGATGCTTCTGATATAGGTTATGGAGGAATTCTTAAACAAATTGATCCTCATAATAATAAACAAGAATATCTTGTTCGTTTCTATTCTGGCAAATGGAATAACAGTCAGAAAAATTATGCTACAATTGCTAAAGAGAATCTTTCAATTGTCAAATGTGTCTTAAAATTTCAAGATGATTTATATAATCAAAAATTTATTATAAAGACAGATTGTAATTCTGCAAAGTTTATGTTTAACAAAGATTTTAAACATGATGTTTCTAAGCAAATGTTTGCAAGATGGCAAGCTCATTTAGCTCCTTTTGATTTTGAAATTGTTTATAAAAAAAGGAGAAGACAATAGTCTTCCAGATTTTCTGACACGAGAATATATTTCATGATTGTTGCAGGAATGTACTTGCAAGGAAGAGGCTCTTCCTTTTATAGAGGTAGAGGAGGTCGAGGAAGAGGATCTGAAAGAATCCTCTCTCAAACTGGCAGAGGAAAGCTTATAGCTATGAATTTGCCATCACAAAAACATGAAGCTGAAAGCTCAGAAAAGTACCAAGAATTTCTTGAGTACAAAAAGAATAAGGGAAAAATTCCCTCTTTTGCTAAAATAATAGCAGAACAAGAGTCTGAAGAAAATAAAGCAGACTATCTGGAAAACAGAAATCAAGAAGTCATACTTCTGCTTGAAACAAGAGATATGAGATGGGTAAATAACCCATGGACTTTAATGTCCATATATCTTGACAAAGCATCATATGCTTTGGGGACTTATAAAACAAGATACTTTTATGAAAGTATTCTTTTAAACATAGAGTCATGTGAAATATCACATTTCTCAGGAATTCAAAAAGAAGTTTATAACTTCAGTAAGATTTATATTAAGAAGATTATATCTTCCGAAGAATGGGGAATTGCTCCATTACGAGAAAGGGAATTTTATTACCCTAATAACAGAAATCCCATAAAATTTAATTATTGGGATTATGTTGAAGCATTTAATAAAGTGCTTTTATATGAAAATGATAAAAAGAAACACTCATGGTTCATAAAAATCAGTAGTGAAGCTTATGAGCAAGAGATACCAAATTGGTTTCTTAATTGGTGGAAATATTTTGGAACCACCGGAGTAATACTCCTCGAATTTTCTGATTATATTCTTGGATAGATGTTAATCCAAAGAAGGATATTCCTTCAGATCGATATGATTTATATTTCTTTATGGAATTTTCCATACCATGGATTTGGAAATGGGTACCTATTATCGGTTATACCGAAAGTGAGATACCATGTATCAAAAGATCTTCTTATACGAAGTTCTGGGATAAAATGAATAAGAGTAACCCAGAAACTAGGCAATTATATTACATTGATAATATTAATCTTATAGAAAAAAGAATAAAATTGTACCAAGAAAATAAAAGACTGGTGACAGAAAAAGAAGAGTCGCCTCTTGATCAAATCAAAAAGAGGTTTAACATGAAAGATAGCAGCAGAGAAATGTTCATAGAATCATATATAGAAGAAATGAAGAAGGATCTTCTACAGGGTTTTGGTGGAGAAACTCAATCCGTGAAATCAGACACATCAATGGTATCGGCTAGCCAGGAATATCAAGATGCTCAAGATCCAAATCAGGAAGAAGTCTCAATAGAAGACGTTTTTGAAATACTTAAAGGAACTCTTAAACAGAAGAGTAAAGATAAGGAAGAATCTTCTACAACAATAGTGGTAGCAGAAAAATCTACCCAATAATTCTGATCAATGACAAGTGGGGCAAAAAGCATTCCAGACAAAAGAGCTAATAGCCAAAAGGAAAAAGTAACGATGGAGAATTAAAGAGATCTGTGATGGTGACAGATATCAGCTCCTAGGGAATCAAATTCCCTCTATAAATAAAAAGAAGGCAGAAGGAAGAAGGCATCAGCTGGATACCCATCCATTGTATACACACCTAAGCCAAAACACTCTCCCTTCCAGTTTTTAAATTTTTAGTATTTGTAATTAAGTTTGAAGTTTGTACTGGTGCTTGCAGACATATCTTGTAAGTACTCTTTTCTTTTTAATTTTGTAATATAATTTTATATTAATGAAAATTAGCCTAATGATAGGCTAAACGTTTGGTTTGTGTTAAGACAGGTCTAAATTATGTATTTACTATAAGTCCGCAAAATGTTTTCTTTGTTTATCCGTCACTATTCATGGTTACTATTCACTTAATTATGAATTAATCTAAGTTTTTATTACTTACTAAGAATGAGACCAGAGAAGGTTTTGTATTGAAATCGGGCATGTTGATATATTAGATGACATATGAAGGCATTTGCCCTCTAAAGCCGAAAGAAATGGCGTCTAGAACATTTTGTGCTGATAATTATGTCTTGAGAAATATTTTGATATTGACAGATTTTATACAAGTAATCAGTCCTGATGTCGTCTCTATCTTAGTCGGTAGTCTGAGTCTGGATTAATGAAGTGATTCTAAAGTTTGAATATTGTAGCCAATATGAATAAATCAAAGCTTCTTTGTGACCCGACCATCGCAGCCAACATATATATATTATAAAAAATATGGCTAAGTTGTACAAAAAACCATCAAAATTATAAAAAGAAGTTGTAATAAACCCCCTAAAAAGCAACCTCCAGTAGCACTAACAGAGAGTTGACGGTAGGGGTTTTTTTGCAAACTTTTCAATAACTCAGGGGTTTGGTACAATTTTAATAATTGAAAGGGTTTGGTGCTACTTTTGAATAACTCTACGGGGTTTTATACAGTTTACATTGAACAGGAACATAGCTAATCAAACAATAAGAATATGTTTTACGTTAGCTTCTTAATACGACGTATTTGAACTAGAACTAGTCATGTTGTAAGGGACTAGGGGCTAAGATATTGTCGTTTTTTTTCTACAAAGCTCGTGAATCGTGAAAGATGGGTGAATTTACCGTTATCATTGCAGAGAATTAGATCGCACTTCCGTCAACGCAAATTATGTTGTAAGGGGCGAAAATACTGTCCAAATTCCTAGAAAGCTTGTGAATTGTGAATGATGGGATGAATTTACCCCATTGTTGCAGAGAATTAGGTCAATGCACTTCAAACCAAACTCAAATTTATTAGAGGCGTGGTTAGTTGGCTCGGACATGCATGAATGAGGCGTCCCATAATTTAAGAGGAGTTATCGTAAAGTCACAAAGTTTAATGATAGCTCAGAAATAACATTAATCGTATCAACACACTACTCAAAAAAGTTTGTTCGTGTGAAAAAGTACATGTATTAGTTTGTAGAACCGGATAAATATCCGAAGAGCAGTTACGAGCAACTAATTCTACAAGGTCCATGAGACTACTGAAGGACGCCAAATATAATTTTCCACATTATCCAATGAAAGGGCAAGGCCTGAGTTTTGCAGGCCAAATAATTAAAAGAATGTGACCCTGTCTGTCAAGTGACGCCAACCAACATAACATTACATTACCTTACCCAGCCAGAAGAAATTATTCAAAATTTCTGAAAACAAAAATATCATTAGCTTCTCTATTCATCCAAATATCCAATAATAATAGTAATATTCATACTCCAATATTTATTAGTATCATTTTATAATTATTATATTATTTTTTGCCAAGTAGTAACACAACACTCTGTGCTGTCTTGTTTCTTCTTCTTCTTCTTCTTCAAATGTTTATTCACATTTCTTAAGCTTTTGGCGATGGATTCAAGAGTACCCTGTTCGTCTCCTTCACTGCCATTTTCTTCGATCTGTAAGCTTCATTTTCCTCTGTTATGTATGCACAGTAATTGCCGTTTCTGTTGTTCGTTTTACTAGTCTTCTGTGTTTTCTAGGGTTTCGTATCTAGCTCAGATCTTCACTGAATCACGCTCGGGCTTTGTGTACAATAAATGCGAATAATGTCAAGTTTCATATGGTTTTTTTTGCAATTGGATCCTTATTGTTGTCAATTTTTGCTTAATGTAGTTTGAAAATGAAGGAAAGTAGTTGGGTGTTTATTATGTTACTAGTACGTAGGGGATTGAGATGTAGCGATAGTAATAAGCTGTTGGTTCCAACTCATAAATAGCCAGCTCATGTTGTGTTTTGGCTTCCGTTTCCAGGTTTAGTCGAGTGGAAGTTGTAGTACTTTGGTTGGCTGGGAGCTGCCTTTTTGTATATAAATGGCTGATTCCAGTGGTGTGGATGTTATTTTGGAATTTCTGAACCGGAACAAGTTTACGAAAGCTGAGGCTGCTCTACGAAGTGAATTGGGTAACAGGCCTGAATTGAATGGCATTCTTCAAAAGCTTGCGTTAGGAAATGACGACTTAGGTAGTAGAACAAAGAAAGGAGTAAAGGAGGGAAAAATTGTGAAAGATGATCGAACAATAGAGATCAGCCGTTGCAGTGCGGAAGGTCGTAATGATTTGTTAACGTTGAGTAGTGTTGAGGCCAATAAGGAGCTTGTGGTGAAAGAAGTAGAGAGTGGGACGAGGGCGAAAGGGTTGGAAAACAAATTGAAAAGCTGTGATACTGTTGGAAAGAGTCACGATAGTGCAAGTGCCGGAGTGAGTGATACGAAGTTTTCTTCCTCCAAGAATTCAGATGATACTGTTCTTGACTTATATCCTACTATATACAGCACAAGCAATGGTGTGGTTCCTTCTGATGAGAATGACAATGACAGTTATGTCCAAAGCAGCTTTTCAGGACACCAAGTTTCTGGTAAGGTTAAGTCGAGTCCCACCGAGACTTACTGTAGTGTAAAGGTTAATTCAAAATCAGGGGAAGATGTTAACTCCTCTAGTGAGAAGAGAATATCTTGGTCTGGACCGTCTGGTAGTGTTAGTAATGCTAGTGTAGAATTAAAGAAAGATGCTGGTCAACAAAGAAAGCCAAGTGGTATGAGTTCGAAGGGTTTCCTTATTGACAATCCCTGGTCCACTGATGATGTGTCTGCCGGTCCCTCTTCAGATCCTTGGAGAGATTGTACAGTGAAAACTGTGTTACCTTTCTCCAATGGAGAAACATCAACTAGTTACGCAAGTGCTGGTAAAAAGGAAGAGAAAAGGAAAGCAGAATTTAATGACATCAGATCAGCGATAAAGCAGCAAGTGGATGAGGTGGGAAGATCTCTGTACTTTGGCAAGTCTGAGAATGATGGTCCTAAGGAGTATAGTCCTTTAGAATATCTAGTTTCAGAAAGTCAGAAGGAAGAGCTACCACGGCTACCGCCTGTGAGGCTCAAGTCAGAAAACAAGCCCTTCAATATTCATTGGGATGAAAAGCATGAACGTGATGGACCCGGCCCCAAGATCTTGGATGCTGACAATGGTTATCTCATAGGGTCCTTCCTCGACGTGCCTTTTGGCCAGGAAATAAATCTTGCTGGTTAGTTTCTGGACAACCTAAATATTAGAACTTTTACTGTGTAAAGAGTAGTTATTCTTCTTTAAGAAACATACAAAACTGTCGTTTTCTAGCATTGTATTTATCAAGGATCTGAATGGGGGCAAATCCTTTGTTACCTGCTCTTCTAAGTCAGGGGACCCATTTGACATATTCACATCCCAATCTTAAAAATTACTTAATTACTTGAGAGAGCACTGATAAACTAATGCTGTGTGGTGCTTTTTTTGGGTCATTTTGCTTATGTGCTACCTTGTTAAATCTAGTGTAGGATAGGGGACTTCCATTTTTTGACTGGCTACAATGTTGGAGAAAGTGTTGCAATTTTTCTTAGGCCACTCAATTTTTTTTCTGTGTCTTTTCCCCCAAGGATGGAAGCACTCTTCTTTTCATGGTCCTTCATAATATTGATATCAATATCCATTGGCTATGGAGTGTTCATACATTAAGGCAGCTTTGCTGTTTCTTTTCCTATCTGCCTGTCCGTCTTAAACATGATTGAGAAGTGTACATGCTGTTATACCCTCACTTTCAAATTTTCATTTTTTGAAGCCTACTGAGATTTATAGTATTTCCCATCTTAATCTGTTATCCAATATACATACGTATCATATCCCCCTTTTCCTTTCTTCAGACAAGTGCTTTCTTCGTTAGCTTTCCAATTGATGGTTATTTTCTTTTCTATAACAATGGTGCATAGGGAAAAGGCCAGGAGGAGGCAATTGGCTCTCTGTTAGTCAGGGTATTGCTGAGGATACTTCTGATCTTGTTTCTGGTTTTGCCACTATAGGTGACGGGTTGAGCGAAACCATTGACTATCATAATGAATACTGGGATTCTGATGAATATGAAGATGATGAAGATGTCGGCTACATGAGACAACCAATAGAAGATGAGACCTGGTTCCTGGCACATGAAATTGATTACCCTAGTGACAATGAAAAGGGAACAGGACATGGGAGCGTTCCAGACCCTCAGGAAAGCGGGCAAAACAAAGATGATGAAGATGATCAGTCGTTTGCAGAGGAGGATTCTTACTTATCCGGGGAGAGGAATTTCCAGTTGAAAATTGTTGAACCTGTCATACCTTTGGATAATCCTGTTGGGTTGTCAACCACTGAGATGTATAGGAGGAACAACGAGAATAATTCAATTGGTCAATATGATGGGCAATTAATGGATGCTGCTGAATTAGATCTGATGCGTGCAGAACCTGTCTGGCAGGGTTTCATCTCCCAGAATAATGAACTCATTCTGCTAGGGGATGGAAAAGTTATGAATGATGGTGGAAGGCCACACTTGGAGGATATCAGTATGGATGAGGATCAACATGGTTCAGTTAGATCTATTGGTGTTGGAATCAACAGTGATGCTGCTGAAATGGGCAGCGAAGTACGTGAAAGTTTGGTCGGAGGTAGTAGTGAGGGAGGAGACCTGGAGTACTTCCAAGATCATGATCCTCAGTCCATCAAAACAAGAAATAGATCAAGGTTATATAATGCTGACAAACATGTGATGAGTCATGATGAGGCTGGGTATACACAGACAGGGAATCACATGGATGCTGGATTCTCGTTTCCCCCTCCTAGAGATGGAAAATCGGTGCCAACACACTCCAGCAAACCTGTGTGGTCAAACAAGGGAGACATAGCTCTCTGTGCTGAAGCGGACATCTATGGTGTGCCTAATGATGACATGCTCGCATTATGGAGGCACAAGAGCAATGACTCTTCACCTGTCAAAAGCTCAAGGGACGAAAATGCGGTGGATGGAGAATCAGGAAATTCTAGTCCTTCATCCTTTTCAAATTATGGCTATCATGAAAGGAACCATATAAAAGAAGAGGGAAGAACAGCAGGTGAAATAGAAGAACCCGAGGCATCATTGGAGGACGAAGAAGCTGCTGCTGTGCAAGAGCAGGTGAAGCAGATCAAAGCACAGGAAGAGGAATTTGAAACCTTTAATTTGAAGATTGTCCACCGGAAAAACAGGTATGCGCTGTGTCATTGAATTATCAAGTGATGCACATATCATTGGCTCCTCTTTGTGATTTCCTATGCTAGTACTGATATCCAGCTTTAGGCACTAAACTAAACATCAGATAAAAGGCCGATCCTTTTGTCTGTTCAACTATTTCTCAAACCATATAATATCACTCACCACAGTAAACCTCAAGTCACCTCTTTCTTTCTATGCATAGCTCGTTATGATTTTTAGTTGGACTTAGTAAAAGTTGAATCAATCGATGATGAAGCTATATAGTGTATCATGAAGTACTCTTGATTTAGACCTGTTTTGTCAAGTGTGCATATGCCGCCTATTCTGCATCACTGGCTCGGTGCTAACAATCCCGTGTAGCAGCGAGCCAAAAAATCCGGGATAGCATCTCAGAGTTTAAGTTGACTTGAGGAATTTTCTGCCAATTGTCAGCACCAATCACATGCTTTGCAACAATTTTAAGATTTCAGCTTCCAAGATGCTTTTCTTCTTCTCAAGTCTGCGTGTAGTGGTAGCAGACCATGCTTCTTGATAGTGATTCTTTCTGTATTTTGTTCTGGCCCTGACGAGGACAAAAATTCCTAAGTTGCTTCTTTTCTATCTACATAGTAGTGGTATTGAAACATGCTTCTTATTTGTGATTCCTTTTTTTGTGCAGAACTGGCTTTGAGGAGGATAAAAATTTCCACGTGGTCTTAAACTCGGTCATTGCTGGGCGCTATCATGTCACCGAATATCTTGGATCAGCTGCATTTAGCAAAGCCATACAGGCACATGACTTGCACACTGGCATGGATGTTTGCGTGAAGATTATTAAGAATAACAAGGACTTTTTTGATCAGAGCCTTGATGAAATTAAGCTTCTCAAGTATGTCAACAAGCATGATCCTGCTGACAAGTATCATCTCCTGCGATTATATGATTATTTCTATTACCGAGTGAGTGCTTCTTTATTTCATCGCTTTTATATGAGTACAACATTGCTGATGTTTTTAGCCAAATTATATGTGCCAATGTTGAAACCAGTGGCAATGCCATAATGGGGCGTGTTTGCTTTCATTTTCTCAGTTTTATAATCCAGTATTAGCATTTCACATGCTCCGGAGAAACCAATTTCAATGGTTATATCATTCTTTTCTATTGTTGCATTTGTGCATCTACCGGTGAACATTATTGTCTTTTTCTTTATCTATTTTTAGAAAGCTTTCCCTGAGTATAGCTTCCATAGTACAAACCTATGGAGAGTACTAACATACAGTTAGGCCTAACATGGTGTGCTTGTTTGGTCTTTAAATATTTGAATGGGAAGTTCTTTCTATGTAAACCTTTGGGCATACTTGTACTTGATTCGAGTTGAAGATGATACATATATGAAAGGAAGAAAGAACTGAGTACTCCCTCTGAATCCCTCGAAATGTCTACTTGATTGGGGCACATTCTTTAAGGAGTATTGTAATAGTATTGGTGAAAAGTTGGTATTAATGGGGATTATTCAGATAAAGAATGAATAAAATAATACGTGGTGTATTATTTGAATACATAATGGATATTGGGTTGGTAAAGTAATAAATACTATGTGTGTATTATAAGGGTAATGGTTAAGTATGGTGGAGATTAAATTTGGCAGAAAATGGAAATAGACACTTGTATTGGGACAAACTAAGGAAAGGAGGACATTCAAGCAAACTTGGCATGCCCACAGTATATGAGATTGACACCATTTATATTTTTATGTTGCAGGAGCATTTGTTGATTGTGTGCGAATTGCTTAAAGCAAACCTGTATGAGTTCCACAAATTTAATAGAGAATCTGGGGGAGAAGTCTACTTTACAATGCCAAGGCTGCAGGTTTGTAGGAATGATTACTGTTGCTGTATATGAATTAAATATTGGTACTTAGGTGCAATTTTGATGTGCAGTCAATTACCATCCAGTGCTTGGAAGCACTTCAATTCTTGCATGGTCTAGGACTCATACATTGTGACCTGAAACCCGAGAATATATTGGTCAAAAGTTACAGTAGATGTGAGATCAAGGTCATTGATTTGGGAAGCAGTTGCTTTGAAACAGATCATCTATGTTCATATGTTCAATCCAGGTCTTATCGCGCACCAGAGGTTATTATGGGACTCCCATATGACAAAAAAATTGACATTTGGTCCCTTGGCTGTATCCTGGCTGAACTTTGCACTGGAAATGTAAGTGCAACTGATTTTATCCTGTCAGTCGTAGTTTTCAGCACAAATGCAGTTTTATGTTACTCTTACTGCCACCTCTTTCTACTTAAATTCCATTTCATTTCTTGATGCTTTGGGTGTGATACCCTGTATCCCACATCGGGTGCTATAGCTACTTCACTTTCCATTTGTTGTCTCTAATCAATGAAAACAAAATAATACTATGTGCTTCCAAGGTCCGTATTTTAGGAATTGTTGTTCAATAGTTTGTTGCCATTGATGCTACTTTAAGTTTCTCAATTGTTGAAATCTTTGATGGCTCGCCGTTGAATAAATTATGGCAACGTTCAAACAGTATGCTGTTTTTACACATCAAATGTCACTTGATACTGCATTCTGGATTATATATATTCACTTAAAGCCTTACCTATCTGTAGACATCTTTAATGCCTTGAAATAGATCACATCCTTTGCAAGTATCATATATGTTTGCAAAATAACTGTTGTTTTTTGGCTCACAATTGGGATTTCCTATCTTGTATAGTTGTGGCACTCCTTTTCTTGTTATTGTATAACATGGACATGCTGCATTGTCACCTCCTGGAATGCCAGTATACTAAAACTACTGTTGTGCAGGTGCTATTTCAAAATGATTCTCCGGCTACTTTACTTGCTCGAGTAATAGGAATTATCGGCCCCATTGAGCAAGAGATGCTTGCAAAAGGACGAGATACATACAAATATTTCACTAAAAATCATATGCTTTATGAGAGGAACCAGGTACCCGTCTATTTATCCTTTCTATATTCTTTCAGTTCCACAGTTCCGCACAGAATGATCATTCCACCAGCCTACAAATAAACCAATAATTTGCAAATGATATAGAACACCTATGAGATGAGCTGTTCCATCAGTTGATCCAATAAATCTCTTCAAAGGGACATAGAACACATATGAGATGAGCTGATGGAACTCAATCTTATTCCAGGCAGAGCTAGATGCTTTCGAGAACGTTCTCTCTTTTCAACTTGAAAACTGATATTCTGGCACGTCTTTTATGTCACCAGGACACCAGCAGACTGGAATACTTGATTCCTAAAAAGTCATCCCTAAGACACAGGTTGCCAATGGGAGACCAAGGTTTCATCGACTTTGTTGCTCATCTTCTTGAAGTAAACCCTACAAAGCGACCTTCTGCAGCAGAGGCCTTGAAACATCCATGGCTACAATATCCTTATGAGCCAATATCATCCTGAAGGAACCATTAACCCTTCACCATCACCGTTGATCTGCAAATCAATCTCAAATTAAGGGCTTGATTGTTTTGGACATGTGAAGATCAAATCTTCCTTCAACCACCACCAAATTGTATTCTAATTATTGACTGAATTGCAATCTTGTATGCAGTATGTATTTGTAGGTTTTTTTTTCTTTTTTTGTTTCTCGTCTTATTTTATTGTAGGTGGAGGAAATCTTCACACTTGTTGTACATGATATGTGATAATTATCTCTAGGTTATTTTAGCTGTAATAGCTGGCTTGTGAAATAGGTTTCCAATTTTGATTGGCTTTTGGAGTAATTGTCTTTGAATTGTATTCTGATTGAAGATCGGAGCATTAACATTCAATATTGTGACGTGATCAATCCACTTCCACGAATCATCTCTAATGATCCTCCGTTCAGAAGGCTACTCAGCTCCGTCATGAAGAGCAAGTACTTGATTTCCCACTTTCCCTTGTTGATGTTTTAGGTGTAGACGTGTAGTACATATTTATTTTATTTTTTGGTGCATTTCGTTTACTCTTTTAACTCGTATGTAGTACTACTAAAACAATGTGTTGAACTAATTGCTTCGGTTCTGGGGGCGGATGGAATGCTACACTGGCCCTTACAAATACCTCTTGTTTGTATTTTTCTAGGGTTCCTGTTAGGAGTTGAAATGTTTGGTTGTACTAGTTAACTAGTTAATGACCCGTCGATACTCGATGGGGCATGAAAAAACAATTAAAATAAGAAATGAATAAATGTATATAATAACATGTTGAAGTTGAAAAACTTATAAAAATTGTAAGGTGATAAAATGCATGATCTAATCGCTTCAACATCAGACTAAGAACTGCGTGTTGAAAAGTGCATAATATAAATTAGTGAAAACACGAATACTAAACGCATGGCATAAAATACTAAATACATGACAACTTAAAAATATTTACACATTAAATCTCTATTTTATATTATTATCAAGTATCTACATTTATTTTTTAAATTATCATTTTAGTCATAAATTTTCGAAACCCCTAATTAGTCAATACAGTCAGTCACAAAACCCCTAAATCAACAGACGCTTCCAAGTTCCAACACCCAAAAAACCACAAAAGCTTTAATCAATTAAGAAGATGAGCAATTCACCAAGAAGAAGAGGGAAGAATTAGGTTAGTGTTGCTTCAAGTTTTATTCACCGCCTAAAACAATCAAAGCCATCAGCCACATGTGGCTATGGATCTCGCCGCCATCTCACTGTAGGTAGCGATGTATTCGATCGCGGATTCCCGTCTCTTGGCGCTACATCTCAACGCTATATAGACTTGGCGACATTTTGTTCAGCCGTTCCTGCTTAATGGCGCTTACTTTCGGCGCCATGTAGCACAACCGGCCATGAATATGGGCGCGGGTTAGCTGATGAAGGCGCTAGGGTTCGGCGCAATACCCAGTTACGGTTTGGCGGCATCAACTCGTAAAACACCCTCTTTTTCTCGAATTTTTCTGTAAAAATAGCTTAAAACAACACATATAAGTACATAAATACCTGAAAATAACCATCTTCATACCATGGTGGTTCTTCTTCACTTTCTTTGTCACTCACATTAAGATAGGGCTCTTCTTCACTTAGATTTTCGCTCATGTTTGATTTCATCAACGTACAAACCATCAACCTTGTTATTTTAATTTATTTGTATTAAAAGTGTATCTTGTTGTAATTATTCAAAATATGAAGTCTATGTAATGCAAATTTGGCTATATATGGACTTCACGTGTAATTAAGTTTAAGTTGTCCTACGTTTAGTATTTTATTGTCCTACGTTTAACATCTCTCTAAAAAAAACACACATAATAGATAAAATCAACTTATAACTTGTCGAACACTTTTTTATAAATTACGTTTGTTGCCGTGTCATATGTATTACCCTCTACGTTGCAAATTACTACGTTCAAGCCCTTCCCGGTGGTAACTCTAGAAAGAGCAACATTTAACTGATCACGGTTGAATACATGTGAGGGGAGGTAGATGCCAACTTGTGAGAGAGAGTGTCACTTACTCTTATTTATGGTCATATCAAGGCAGACGAATATAGGGAGCTGTCTACAGTCAATTGATAGGGAACTACATCCCGTCGGATGGCTCATCATCATCCTCATAATGAAAACCGTTTGGCATGCATTGATTCCATATATCATCTTTGCCTCGATGATATGCTTCCCAAGATTAGTAACTATAAGCCTTGTTCCGTTGCACAACTCGAAAGTTTGATCTATATTTCTCAGAAGCATTACCATACACACAACCTTTAGTATGATCCTGAGATTAGTCAATCTAGATCAATTAATGTTGTTGAAAAATTCTACAGTGAAAACATGTTCGAGACCGTTCTCAAAATTATCTTCCGTAGCAATGCTATATGCGCTCAAATATTCAATGCTATCTATTGACATCTTCGACATGAAAAATTGATTTATATCATCAAATATTTCATTTGCAGGTGCAAGAACATCCCGGTGATGAAATATACAGGGTCAAGTGATGGATCGCCTAAGTGATACAACAACGAAAGATATGTACTATCTATAATAGTTTGAATTGGATGACTCACTTCTCAAATATGTAAAACTTCGGGATCTTGATATGAACCCACAATTATTAGGTCCAGCGGTAATGCCCTCACCAACATGTGTTATCCACTCAGCAAATTATTTCATCTCTTTAATTTTGAACGATGACGAATCAGTCTGTATAGGATTAAATTGGACGTAAACAATGATAAGTTAAATACTCCCTCCATCTCAATTTCAACTTCCCGTATTCCATTTTGGGACCTCTCAATTTCAACTTCTCATCAATTAAATGGAAAACATCTCTCTTACTTTATTCACTATATCTCCTACTTTATTCAATATTTGTCATACTTTATTCACTCTTTTCATACTTTATCACCATCTTTCCTACTTTATTCATTTTAATCTTAAAACTTGTGGCCGGGCCTGCGGGAAGATGAACCCGCGACGGGAGTATGATATAAGTATGTGGTATATAGATAAAACGGGTCATTTACCTGCAATCTCATGTTCTTTGTCAGTTGAAGCACCTCACAACAACTCATATCCTAGAGGAGCATATAGAGGCATTCACAATATTATAACTATTCCTCCGGGAACAACGGGCAAAATATGTCGGAAGTTCCCGCCGAAGACAATCACCACTCCCACCAAATGGCCCATCTGAACGGCCCATCGCATCCTTCAAGCTCCTATTGATCGCTTCAAACAATGTTGGTTTGTCATGAAAGTCTATCCCAAATAATAAGCCGAGCATCCTTGAGCATTCCCGTGATCTCTGAATCATGAGCTTATTGAATGTTGAGTCCTCGTGATATGCAATGGTATTCTGAAACTTGAATATGCCGGACTACTGTCCTACCTTTATAAAGAATGAGTGATGCAAGCCCACTGGACGCAACTGGAATTACAATATCTTCTCTAGCCCTAAAAAACAGGGGACATCGTTCTCTATATAAAGGTTTTTGTGGTCCATCCTCAAATGTATAAGAAGAATACTTCGCCATTTTGACCATCGACAATAGACATAATTTCATATATGGCACGTTATCCATCAGTCAATTGTGGGTATAAACCATCGTGCTATGCTCCATTGCAACTCTAACATAGAACATCTAATACAAAATGAATGGATTTGTAGCATTTTATATGACAGACTCATCCGGCACGGGCATATCGTCAAATGAACTGAGATTGTTGTAGTTTTTCTTCGGTAACTTTTGTACTTGCATAATAGCAATGTTTTTTATTTGTTCATTAGTGAATTTCAAACCTGGCTGAAGAGTCTATCGTTACATGACAATTACATAGAAAATTTAAACTGATTGTCATTGTATGTGGTAATGTGTAATATAGTATTTAAATTTAGTGTACCAGGATTGTTGAGTAACCTTTGTTGATTGTACATAATGTCGTCTGATAATAAAGTCCATGTTTTGTTCCAAACTTACTCAAGCCTCAACATGTTGCGTGATTACAACATGGTTACGAAAAGGTGACGTAAAAAACTCACAAATTCCCATAAACTTCCCCCTTTCAAACCACTAACATACTCTTCACTAAATTCCCAAATTTTGGATGAGCATATTATTATATTAACAATGACGGATCTAGACCCTCGCGAAACCACTGGCAGTATCTGTCTAAAGTCCGCCAAATACAATAATCAAACCACCAAATATGGTGTGGCTAGTCGATGCATAACATTTCTCAAACTCCTATCACGCGCTTCAAAACAATGCATATTGGTCACTGTAGCCTCGTCCCATATAATAAGCTTTGTTTATTTGAGTAGACATGTTGCATCAAAATCAAGCATAATCTTACTGCTCAAGTAAGGATAGATATGTACTTTGGACAATGGTAGGAATATGATCTCTCACTTCTTGAAAAAGAATGTCCTCTGGCATCTTGATATCAACCTCATTGTCATTATCACAGTCGGCAACTCCGTCACCAACTCATAGTATCCACTCTGTGAATTCTCTAGTCTCATGAATCTCAGTTGTTAACGTACCAGCTTAAAAACACAAAACACACTTTACAAAATATAAAGAAAGATACAAATTACTAAAATCATACCATAAGTGAAACAAACATTTAGTTACCTGCAGTTCTTTGTAAATCTCAGGACCTCACACGAATTCCAAATTTTGGATGAGCATATTGTTGCATCAACAATCTCAGATCTAGACCCTCCCGCAACCACTGGCGATATATGTCTAAATTCTCCGACAAATACAATAACTAAACCCTCGAATGGTGAGGCTGGTCGGTGCATAAAATCCTCCAAACTCCCATAATGCGCTTCAAAACAACGCATATAGGTCATTGTAGCCCCGTCCCATATAATAAACTTCATTTCCTTAAGTAGACAGGTTGCATCAGAATCAAGCTTAATCTTACTGCATACAAAGTCTAAATGGATCTTCAATGGTATATCGAATCTTGATTGAGCAGTTCAGACCCTCGGAAGCATCAATGATATGATACCTAAGGAATCCATTGGGAGAATTGTATCTCTTCTAGCTCTCAAAACGGAGCATAATGTCCTCCAAATATAATATCTCCTCTAGAATCAATAATGATTGTAATAATGACGTACTGATAAGTATGAGTTGATGACCTTCATTCTCCCTATCTTGTATTCGAAAAGCTAATTAAGAACTCCCTAAGAATAAGATTTGGCATCTTACTCACAATACTATATCGATATATCATCCTTCTTCTCCATGGACGAAAAGTAATGGATATTGAAAAATAAGGTAGCATCGAAACTCAATTATGTGCTTCAAGTCCCCATTCGTCATCTGATCAACCATAATATGATATTCAAGTCCCCATTCCCTAAGAATTTTTTTAACAAATTAAAATTAAAATTAAAAAACATAAAAATAGAAAAAGAAGATGTAGGAGAAGAGCTTCCATGGAAACTCGAATTGAGCTTCCATGGAAGCTTGGACAGAGCTTCATGTATGGAAGCTCATCAATTTGAGCTTCCATGGACATGAAGCTCTCTTGAAGCTTCCATGGAAGCTCAATTTCGAGCATCCATGGTGGTTCGTGGTGGTGGACTGGTGATGAAGATTCCATGGTATTTGTGCGTGGTGGTGGTGAAGAAGGGTGGAGCCGTGGAGGAGATGATGGTGAGGAGTTTTGGAGAAGAAGGAAAAATGGGGGTTTAAAATATGAAGTAATGAAATATTTAAATGGAATGATTAAAAATAAATGATAAAATAGAAAGTGAAAATAAAGGTAATGGTAAAATAAAATAAAAATAGGGAATTTTTGACTTTTTGGGTTTATATGTAATAACTTTAAAAATGTAAGGGCGGATTTTGTAATTGTTCAAACATCAGGTATCAATCTGCAAAGTGGCCATCTTGGAGGGGTGGGTTTTGTAAATATCTGTGAAATTTATATTCAAAATGTTCATATAGTGAGATATAAGATAGAATGTAATATTTGAATAAATAATGAGTAAAAAGTAAACGTGTGAGAATTCACGTAAATGCTGATAAGATGATGGTTTTTATTTAATCAAATACGTTACTTTATTGCTAATTTTTAAAGTATACATTTGTAATGTATACCTAAATAAATATTGATTTCTTTGATAAATAGAGGGAGTATTAAGTATTTAATAAATGCTCTATTTTTTTAAATTTTATTATTTCTATCATTTAATAAACCTACATAATATTTAATTTAATATATAAATAATTTAATTAATTATTAAAATATTCAAGTTTGGTGTCTATGGATTAAATGTCATGGTGAATCTATATATACATTCAAAATATTTTTTGGAGTTTTGTAGATAAATATATATGAGATTAAATAAAAATTATATATGGATTCAACATAATAAAAATAAATAATGGGAGTTATATGGTGCGTTACGTCTTAAATACTTAAAATGTTCCAACACCAACATACCAAATTTGAAATTCTAACAACCAATCAAAATACATTTGGAAAAAAAAGCCACTAATAGGAATCTTAATAAATGCGTCAAGACATACTTTTAACCATAGTCTTGAAATACACTTCTTTTCATATAGATATAGATAGTAGAAAAACATATAATCAAGAGTAACTCGAAAATTACGAACTGAACCTTTCTAAGAGTATAACCCAAAACAAACAAAATGATAGTACATGAAATAGCACTTTACAATTTCAATCTCTTCTGGCGTATTTATAATGATCCGAAAACTAAATAACAAATTATAAATTGTTATACGCAATCCTTTTAAATCTCCATTGCTTTATTATTTCTCCACAAAATATATTCAAAAAGAAGTTCATCCATTTTACATTCAAAATTGGCATTTTTTTCTTGGAACAAAATAATTAGCAAATTCAAATTCACATAATAATATATTGTTAAAAACATTACATTTGGTTAAGTAGTCGAATAGGCTTTTTAAATGGTGTGTTTGATTGATTTTCTGGACGACTTTGGGTTGAAATCATAATGGAAGAAGAAGAAGAAACCAAACCCCAAACGCAGCAATCCACCGAGCAAACGCCGTCTCTCTTCGCCGCTTTGGCGCCGACTCAGCTCGTCTCCGTCAACACTACCACCACCGGCCAATGGCTGCAGAACTCCAGCTTCACCACCAACATCTCCGTCATAAACGAAGCCGTATCCAAGTACCCCCTACAACAGGACGACGACGATGATGATAATGAGCAACAAGCTACTAATACAGCTGATGAAACCAGAAAACGGTACGAATTTTTGTCCTCCGACGAAGAGGATCCAAGAGCGAGCAAAAAACACAAGAGGAGAAAGAAAATTAGGGAGAACTCGTCCTCTCGATCGTCCTATGCCTATGATGCTTACTCTAGAAAGCCTGGGATTGATAAATGGGCTTCTCACTCGACTAGTGCCACGGATAAGGAGTATTACTTCGATTCTCGTGGAGATCGTGACAATTTGGCATTCGGTTCCATTTACAGGTTGATTTCACTATCATTTCTGCTTGTTTATGGCTTTTTAGTATTTACTGAGATGTAGACTTGACTAGTAGTACTATGTTTGATATTTGGTAGCTAGCTGTAGCTTGTGCTTTGTTTCAGCTCTCCATTGTGTAAAAAGCTTTGATTAGTGGCAATTGTTGAATGCAAGATTGTTGGTGGAGTTGTATTGTTTCAAACTGTATCCATGATTTGCAGTTAGCTTTAGCTTGTGCTTCTGAGTCAACTTGTTCCAAGGATAAGGAGTATTACTTTGATTGGTCTGGGAGATAGTGATAATTTCATAATTTGGCATCTAGTTCGATTTATGGGTTATTTCAGTATTTCACCATCATTTCTGCTTGTTTATAGTCCTTTGGTGTTTACTGAGATGTAGACAAGTAATGCTACTATGTTTGATATTTGGTAGCTAGCTGTAGCTTGTTCTTTGTTAAAGCTCTGAATAATGTAAAATTGTTAGTGGAGTTGTATTCTTTCTGGATTCCATCTATGATTTGTATCTAAATTATGCTGTTTGATTCCGTAGTATTGTTGATGGATGGATGGATACATTTATTTAAATGCAGTGGAGATTTAAACTTGTACTGGTAGTAATGTGAAATGATTGCACATGATAATGCAGGATGGATGTTGCACGATACAAGCTTTGCAATTCTAAGAAGCTTTCGGAGCATGCATATTATCGGTGGAATAAGAATGGCGGTGGTCTTGGGCGGGATGGTGATATTGACACGTTAGATGCGAAGCTTAGGTCGGGGGGTCGCTATTGGTCTGCTAAGTATGCTTCTATTGAACGTCATAAGAACTTTAAACATGTGCGGATTCTTGCTCCTAGCGGACATACACGGGGTTTGGTGGAAGATTATATTCCCTTATCAGATGAAACTTCAGATAATCCAAGTGGGGTTGTGCTAGAAGAGTCATGGGAAGACGAGGTGTTAAGAAAAACAAAGGAGTTCAATAAGATGACGAGGGAACGTCCTCAAGATGAGAGTGCGTGGTTGGCATTTGCAGAATTTCAGGATAAAGTATCCAGTATGGAGACTCACAAAGGTGCTCGGTTGCAGATTCTTGAGAAGAAGATCAGCATTCTGGAGAAGGCAACTGAGCTCAATCCGGATAGTGAGGATTTGCTGCTCTCTCTTATGAATGCTTATCAGAACAGAGATGGCACTGATATCTTGATTAGGAGATGGGAGAAAATACTCACATCAAATTCTGGTAGTTATAGGTTGTGGAGAGAGTTTTTGAGGGTTTTCCAGAGCGATTTTTCCAGATTCAAGGTTTCTGAGATGAGAAAAATGTATGCCAATGCAATTCAAGCCTTAGCTGGTGCATGCATGAAGCAGCATAGGCAGGTCTTCCCTTTATTGCCCTATTTGCTTCTTTCACACTTCACTTCCATTAACATCGACATTTTATGGGTCTCCGATCAATAATGAAGTTGCTGAATGTTTTTCAATATTAACTTGATGTAATATACTACGTAATCTGTGAATTCTTGCCTTTCCTAAGTTGATAAACCAGCTCGAGTTACTACTCCTTTTTCTCCGTCGAGTCATGAGTCTTGATATTACTCTTATTCGTTGACGGATGGGTGTTCACTGTTCCCAATATCTATGTGGTTAAACCTGTGTATTCATAGAATGTTCTCAATTTTTTTTTGTATTTGCTGCGGTTATTTAAAATGTCATTTAGAAGTTATGTTATTGAAAGAGATTTTGGTATATTGGCATACTCAAAATTTTCTTTTTTGGATGGAAGCAGGCTCATCCAACTGCCAGTGAAACTTCAATTGATCCAGCCACTGTCCAAGTAGAACTTGGATTGGTTGATATATTTCTTAGTCTTTGTCGCCTTGAGTGGCAAGCTGGTTATCAAGAGTTGGCTACTGGTCTATTTCAGGCTGAGATTGAATACAGCTTGTTTTGTCCCTTAGTTCTTTCTGAACAAAGTAAACAAAGACTTTTTGAGCATTTCTGGAGTAGCAATGGTGCCAGAATTGGAGAAGATGGAGCCCTTGGCTGGTCGACATGGCTAGAGAAAGAGGAAGAACAGAGGCAGAGGCTTATCAATGAAGAGGCCTCCAAAGTTCCCGAAGAGGGTGGCTGGTCAGGTTGGTTCGAGCCATTATCCAAGAGTCAGGATGTTGAAATTCCAGAAACTATTGGGAGTGATGTGGCTGTTGAGTCAGGTAATGGAACTGATGAAAGGGATGTTGAGGAGAAGGATGATGTAGAATCTCTTCTTAAAGCGCTGGGAATTGATGCTGCTGGTGAAGCTGATATTGATATTAAGGATACAAAAACATGGACTAAATGGTCAGAGGCAGAGATGAGCAGGGATATTGATTGCTGGTTGCCTGTCCGTTCAAATCCTGGTTAGCACCCTCATGTATCTACTGCACTTGTTTGCTCAATTAAACTCTTGCCACAATGGTACGTTTATCTTATTTTCCATTACTTTTGAATTCCCCCTGGTATGGATCAAAATAAAGAATTAGTTGGGTAGGAGAGTAACTTAAAAAGTTGCAACTAGTACAGCAGCCTATTGTTAGAGTAAATTCACGTGTTTTTTCCCCCTCGATTGCCTCTAGAATCGTGCTAGGTATCTTTATTTTTAGTTTTTTCTATGTATGAAAATTAAACCCATACAAACACCATCTAAGCAAGCATGTTCGGATGCACAATTTGATTGTTGGCATTTGCAGGCACTTCTCTCTTACCAAAATGAAAATCTTAAAACTATCCAAATTAACTCTTGGCCATAGAATTATGCATGGGTATAACTCATGTTGGCTGAGATATTCATACGGAAATTGTTCAGACTCTATCATAAAGACTTGTTATAGATGGGATGTTGGCTATCAAACTTCCATTAGTATTGTCTTCTTTCTTCCCCAATCACTTGTTTATTAAATGCATACTCTTTGTTCTTGTCTTAATAATTGTATATAGTTACTATCAAAACTTTAGGAGCTTTATGCACCTGTATCATACTTTTGTCAACTGACTACCCTTGCGGCCTTTGCCCGTCTAGATGTTCTTGTTTGTCCTTGAACACATGCAAGGTGCTGTAAATGTTGTGTCATAATGAAATTGAATGAATGCCTCAGTGTAGCTACACATATACCTAAGTTGACTCTTTGGTAGGTCAAAACCCAAGGAAGCACTGATATGGATACTGATACGGGTACGGGACGGATACGTGGAAACGTAAAAGTTCCAAAAAATAGGATATGGATACGTCAAGGATACGTTAGATTTTTCATTATTTTCAATATATATATTATGTCAAAGTCATATAGGATGTGATGAAGACCTAAATTAAGATAAATTTAGGATTCCTTCTTTGGATTATAGCTCTTTTATACTTTGGGCTCTTATTTCTTTGCTCTCCAACTCTAAAGAACTGAGAAACCTAGGGAATCTTGCTTCTAATAATAAATAAATAAATTTAAAGTCCAAGATACGTATTTCAAAAGGATCCGAGAAAAATACGTACCCGAGACGTAAGGATACGGATACGTCCACCCCGTAGACGTATCCGTTCTACACAGTCAAAACCTGAACAACCAAAGGATTTTCTCAATAATAAATATAAACATTTGTGCTCTGTCGTCATCCTCTTGCATATTTGCTGCTTGACTCAGCATCAAAAGTGGAAATTCTGTTCCTCGTCTGCATATATTGTATTTTGTAAGTTGCAATATGGAAGGTTCGTATTTGTATGTAACCTTTTCCCTTGTTTTTTCTGTTGAAAAACTTCGATGAAATGACAAAACAGATCGTGCTTCTCATGATGATGGTTCAGCTGATGCAGAAGATGATGGGCTTTTGAACAGAATACTGTATGAAGACGTAAGTGACTACCTGTTCTCATTGAGATCTGCAGAAGCTAAAATGTCTCTTGTTTCCCAGTTTATAGATTTCTATGACGGGAGGATTGCTCAGTGGTGGGTGTTACTGCATTATACATTACATTATGCATTTCATATTTTTTTGTTTCTTGCATGTATTTGTATTATAAATTTATCATGTTTCATGTTTGCAGGACTTGCACTAACAGTTCGAGTTGGGTAGACAAGACACTTAACTTAGAAACTCTCTCTTACTCTGTTTTAGAGGATTTGAGAAGAGTGCATGGCTTTTTAACTGAAAAGCAGACCACTCATTCAAGCATAAGTTTAGAAGATCTTATAAATAGTTCAGATGATACGAAGATGAGGAGTAATATGATGAAATTTCTTCGGAATGCTACCTTGCTTTGTTTAAAATTGTTTCCACGAAACTATATCCTGGAGGAAGCTACACTAACTGCTGAAGAGTTATCAAACACTAAAATGAATTCAACAACTTGGTCTACTACTCCGTGCCGGACCCTAGCAAAAACGCTACTGAAAAACAATCGGCAGGTTTATCTACTGGTTTAGCATTCACATTAATGTAGATGTATATCCTTGTTTAGACTGTCAATAATTTGGCTGTTTCTTTGTGTTTCATCTTTATAGGATGTGTTGCTATGTGGAGTTTATGCACAAAGAGAAGCGGTCTTTGGGAACATTGATCATTCGAGAAAGGTTTTTGACATGGCTTTATCATCCATTGAGGGACTCCCAATGGTACAACTTTAATCTATTCTTATATTCTTGTTGCATGCTTGTTTATATTAAGAGTTGTTGCTAACTTGAACACTACTTAGTGTTAAGATTAAAGGGTCCTCTGATCACACTCCACCTAATTTTTGGTAATGCTCTATGCTGTGAGGTTGCCATTCTAAGCGCAATGCAGAAACTCAGTTCCTGAGAGTAAAATAATCAGCTTATTAGACGTAAATTTTCAAATAGAGAATGACATGATCGAATTTAGCCATATTACTTAACATAACGATAGTTATATGTGTCAACCACTGTGATTTTATAATTCTTTTCCTCCTATTAAGCCCTGTGCGTTTACCTTTTTTTCATTTGATTTTTCAGGATGTTCAGCAAAGTTCATCTCTTCTATATTTCTGGTACGCGGAAGTGGAGATTGCCCATAATTCTTCTCAAAGTTCTGACTCAAGGTTGCGTGCAATTTATATTCTCTCTTGCTTAGGCAATGGGGCAAGATACAGTCCATTTACTGCTCAACCATCAAGTGTGCAAATACTCAGAGCCCGCCAAGGGTTCAAAGATCGTATAAAACTGCTAAGTTCGACATGGGCACGTGGTATAGTGGAAGATCATTCTTGTGCTGTTATTTGTTCAGCAGCTCTATTTGAAGAGCTGACTTCTGGATGGGCCCCTGCTCTGGAAATCTTGGAACACTCTTTTACAATGGTTCTTCCAGGTGAATAAATGTTTTCTATATTTATTTATGCCAAATTTATTTCTCTTAACTGACTTCATAAGTTTGGGAAATACAAGACTTCTGTGAATAGAAGTCATTGGAGTATATTGCCCAAAATAATACGTAAGAAATGAATGCATGCCTGTATTTAGCTCTGTATTGGATACAATACACATTGAATTGCGTGAATATTTTTCTCTGATTATATATTTTATTGCAGAGAGGAGACGGCAAAGCCGGCAGCTTGAGTTTTTGTTCAACTATTATGTGAGGATGCTTTGCAGATATTGTGCAGAACTCAAGATTTCAAAAGTATGGGAAGCTATTGTAAAAGGGCTGCAAATATATCCTTTTAATACACATCTGCACAAAGCTTTAGTTGAAATCAGCCATCTCTACACTTCTCCGAATAAATTGCGGTGCACTTTTGACGACTATTTTCACAAGTAATACATTTTATCCCTCTTAAATTATTATTTCCTTGAAGCACGGTGTACTCGTCTTTTCTTTCTTATTTATTATTTAGTGTAATTGATAAATATTTCCTGCACGAGATCTTAATTGTTACACTCTTGCATGTTGTAACAGAAAACCATCTGTTATTACTTTGTTGTTTGCGTTATCTTTTGAGCTAAGGATGGGAGGTTCTCAGCATAGAGTACGCGGACTGTTTGAGCGAGCACTGGAGGATGGCAAGTTGCGTAATTCAGTGATTATTTGGCGTTCTTACATTCAATATGAGAAGTGCATAGCATGCAACTCTTCAGCAACTAAAAGAGTGTTTTTCCGTGCTATTCATGCATGTCCCTGGTATGATTTCTGTCATCAGTAACGCTAGCACAATTTCTTACAATTTTTTGAATGTCAGACTTCAATAAATGCTTATAATATATGGAAACAAAAGCCTTCAAAAGTTACTGTCAAGATCCAATAAATGTGAAAAAAGATGCTCCCTCCATTTCAGTGTTACGTTTTGACTTTGACCGGTCAACTGTCTTCGAGTTTGACCACAAATTACTCATAAACGATAATAGTAAATAATTTAATAAAATCATATAATAAAAATTTAATTACTAAATTTTCATTATATAATTTTAATAATTTATTTATTAATATCGTTTAAGATTAAATTGTGGTCAAACGCGGAGACAGTTGACCGTAGAATAGTAAAATGTAACACTTTTTCTGAAATGGAGGGAGTATAACATAACAAAATAAAAATATTGTATAATTTTCAGAGGTAGGCCATTCCCTTGGGGTTTTATCGAGTAAAAAATAGTACTACTATATTATTAGATCGTGAGTAGTGAGCACCAACAATACAGTGCATCTGGTGTTATGGTATGCTGCACGCCTTTCTTTTTAAAAGGAAAAGTTCCCTTTCAAATATTCAATCTGCCTTTTAACTTCAATTGTGATTTTTTTTTTCCTAACAGGTCTAAGAAGCTCTGGCTTGATGGTTTCCTAAAGCTCAGTTCTATACTGACAGTGAAAGAGCTTTCTGACCTCCAAGAGGTCATGCGAGACAAGGAACTCAATCTGAGGACTGATATATATGAAATTCTGTTGCAAGACGAGATGGATCCTTAATCTATGTACCTGCAACTAAATGCCGGGTGAGTGAGGCTAGTTCGTTCTCCCTGCTAAATGCATTGAGGAGCAGAAGTCATGTTACTGTGTACCCGAGTTGGAACTTATCTACTTTAGAAGATGCATCGAGGCACCTATGTTGTAGAAGTACATGATATCAAGTAAAAGAAATAGGAGCAGACATTGTATGTAGCTGCCTGTACTCTCAGCGGGTACATATGCAGAATGTAGAGCTTTTTATGGCTTTTGTGCAGTTAAGAAAATTCTCTGTACTGAATTTTTTACGGCATGTATGCAAGTACAGAAATTGTCTGCCCACCCTAGTCCAAACATTTATGTGCATTTTCATTTTTTGGCCAAGGCCGATGCGGTTTCCTTCATTTCGAATACATATCCTTTCCCATTTGTTCAGATCATACAAGTTTAATTTTGAAGTTGATAGGAATATATGCCTGAAATAATGTGCACTTTGTTGATAGGAATATATGTCTGGAATAATGTGCACTTTGTTGATTTAATTAGTGTTTTCAATCCCACTTGTTGAACTTTTGGGTTGTTACATGAGCATTTCTGATGATTTATTATAATTTCATAGTTTGACTTTGTTCTATTCGTGTGAGCAGAACTGAAAATTGAATTGATTCTGAACTGAATTTCTTTGTAGTAAAAAAAAAAAACTAAACAAATCTGAATTGATTTGAACTTCCCTATAAATGAACACATATATTCTTGTGCACTTTGTCATTATTTATATGTGCGATGAGAAACCTTCCAATAGATAAGCGTGATTCAAATTAAATATGCTTGTAGTACTTATCGATGGATGAATTTCCAAGAAAAAAATATCGTTATCGATGAGCTCTCCAAAAGTTTGGGGCGAGTGCAGAATCGATTGGTGACATCAATGTTAAACGCAACACAATTTTCGTTAAACGCAACACAAAATATTTGTAAATTGACCAAAATGCCCCTAACTAAAAAAAATCTTATAAACTTAACGAAAAATCGAAAACGCACGTTTACGCAAACACAAAAACATTAACATGCACGATCGAACACAAAATAACAACAGTAAACATAATTCGGAAAAATTAAATAAATAAAAATTTTCAAAAAATATTTTGTTTACGCAAACACAAAAACATTAACATGCACGATCGAACACAAAATAACAACACTAAACATAAATCGGAAATTTTTTTAAAAAAAAATTTGGAAAATATTTCGTTTATACAATCCAAGACCTGAAAGGTGGTTGAAAACGGATTTGATTGGTCGAAACGGAAGTGGATTCGAAGTTCGGACGAATATTTTAGAGCTGTTTAAGTGAAAGCGCGCGAAATTCGAACTACGATGGAGCAACCTTGGTATTTTGGACATAAATTTCTCAATGAACTCAGATTGACCTGATCTTGGTGTCCACGCGTAGATAAGACCAAGAGCTACAACTTTCAAGAAGGAACCATATTCAAATTCCGAAGTTTAGACACTAAAAAAAAAAGAAAGAAAAAAAAACCTGCGGATGAAGAAATGGCCAGTTTTAAAACCGGCCATTTCATGAACTGGGAACCGTCCACTTCTTCATCCGCAGGTTTTTTGTTTTTCCTTTTTTTGAGTGTCTAAACGTTGGAATTTGGACATGGTTCCTTCTTGAAAGTTGTAGATCTTGGTCTTATCTACGCGTGGACATCAAGATCAGGTCAATCTGAGTTCATATGAGAAATTCCATCTAATTTCGCGCTTTCAAAATATTCGTCCGAACTCTGAATCCACTTCCGTTTTGACCGATCAACTCCGTTTTCAACCACCTTTTAGATCATGTAACTTTCATACTTCCATTAATACATTAATATGCACTGGTTTATCCTTGTTTCAATGCGTTTTCACCAAACACACAAAACACGAAAACATAACAAAAAACTAATAAAACACATGAATACTATGCTTTAAAGTTCTAAGACCTGAAATATGGTTGAAAACGGAGTTGATCGGTCGAAACGGAAGTGGATTCGGAGTTCGGACGAATATTTTAGAGCCGTTTAATTGAAAGCGTGCGAAATTCGAACTGCGACGGAGCAGTCTTGGTATTTTGGCTATAAATTTCTCATATGAACTTCGATTGACCTGATCTTGGTGTCCACGCGTAGATCAGACCAAGAGCTACAATTTTCAAGAAGAAACCATATTCAAATTTCGACGTTTAGACTCTAAAAAAAAGAAAGAAAGAAAAACCTACAGATGAAGAAATTGCCGTTTTTTTGTTTCCTTGTTTTTGAGTGTCTAAACGTTGGAATTTGGACATGGTTCCTTCTTGAAAGTTGTAGATCTTGGTCTTATCTACGCGTGGACACTACGATCAGGTCAATCAGAATTCATATGAGAAATTTATGGTCAAAATATCGAATCAATTTCGCGTCAATTTTCACTTAAACGACTCTAAAATATCCGTCCGAACTCCGAATCCACTTCCGTTTCGACCGATCAACTCCGTTTTCAACCACCTTTCAGGTCTTGGATTGTATAAACGAAATATTTTCTGAATTTTTTTTTAAATTTTTCCAATTTATGTTTAGTGTTGTTATTTTGTGTTCGATCGTGCATGCTAATGTTTTTGTGTTTGCATATATGAGTTACTTTGATTTTTCGTTAAGTTTGTAAGATTGTTTTTTGTTGGATGCATTTTGGTAAAGTTAGAAATAGTTTTTCTTGGGTTTAGTAGCGCCTCCACTCCAGCTCACGGTTTCAGTGTATGCCTAATAAATTCGTACCTTAAGCGACAGGTTACTCCCATATAACGTGGAAACTTTTTTCCAAACATTAATTACACCAATCATCATCATCATCTTCATTTCTCACTCAGCTAGCTCATTTTCTCTGCAATTAATCAATCAATCACTCACTCACACAAGAAGCTCACAAACACAACCAACAGACAATCAAACCAATTCCAATCAAATGGGTTCTCTACCTCTCACATTCCCCATCATCCCAATGGAAGCTGAACAACAAGAAGAAACGAAATCCAATCTGGATGAAACACATCTACTCACCCTCTTCAAATCCCAGCAAAAATACCTCAACCACTTCTTCCAAAACCTCGACCTCTCCCAAACCCTAACCTTCACCCAAACCCTCCTGAATTCCCGAGGCACCATTTTCTTCTCCGGTGTCGGCAAATCCGGCTTCGTCTCCCAGAAAATCTCCCAAACTCTCGTCTCTCTCGGCATCAAATCCGCCTACCTATCCCCCACCGACGCTCTCCACGGCGACATTGGCATTCTCTCCGCCCACGATCTGCTCGTTTTGTTCAGCAAGAGCGGCAATTCGGAGGAATTGCTCAAGCTCGCACCATGTGCCAAATCTAAGGGGGTGTATTTGATCTCTGTGACATCCGCAAGGCCGAATGGGTTGATCGGAATGTGTGATCTGAACGTGCATTTGCCGCTTGAGAGGGAATTGTGTCCGTTTGATCTCGCGCCTGTTACTTCTACCGCGATCCAGATGGTTTTTGGGGATACGGTTGCAATTGCGTTGATGGAGGCCAGGAATTTGAGCAAGGAGCAGTATGCCTCTAATCATCCTGCTGGCAAAATTGGCAAGACATTGATCTTCAAGGTTTTCGACAAATTATCATTTATAATTCCTTATTTTGTCCTGAAATTTATGTTCACTTGTTAGCTATATCTGTTTAGTTGTGTTTACTGTAAAAAAAGGAAATGTTGGTAGAAATGTAAATGCTGTCGGCGTTAATCATGCTCTTGTTTGGTGTATGAATCGGAATTGTATGGAGCATAGTTGTAAGTAATTCGGGTTCATATCGGTAACTATAGGGAATAGCGTAGGGTGCAAGTGCTTAATCGCCATTCGCAGCTCATATTGACGTGATACTAAATAGTGCATAGAGAATAGATCCGATCCGGATCAATTAGATCTTGAGCAGGCTGTTTATATTTTGTTTTCCTTATACATGTGTTTGTGTGCGGAGGATTTTACAGTTATTAGATGTGTTTTCGGTGGATAAGAAGTTTCCTTGGGTGTGTTTTGTAAATTTTGGTGACCTTTCTGGTTTTGGATTCGGACTGATGTTGCTTGTTAGTCTATACTTAATGTTCGATTCATTTTGCAGGTAAAGGATCTTATGAAGAAGAAAGAAGATCTTCCTATCTGCAGGGAACATGATATGATCATGGATCAGCTTGTGGAGCTAACAAGTAAAGGATGTGGATGCCTTCTTGTCATAGATGATGACTATCACCTGCTAGGTACATTTACTGATGGTGACTTGAGGCGAACGCTGAAAGCTAGTGGGGAGGGAATCTTCAAGCTTACAGTAGGAGAGATGTGTAACAGGTAAGCTATTCTATCTTGCATCCCCGGGTACTTTATTCAATGCTTATGATTTTGTCTGTCATATGATGTTACATACGTTATTGAGGAGCACCACTTGAAATTACACAGCCATAAAATGCATTGATAAGTTGATTGAGCGACAGGACTTCGCCATAATTCTCTCTGATTAGATATCTTGGAAATTCCCAGTGTGTGAAACCTGTTAGTTTACTGGAAAAGGGCTTCCCTTGAAAAGTCCTTGATATACTTTCCTTGATTTAGTTCTGTCTAATCATGACTAAATCTTAGTAGAAGATAAAATTGCTGGTGAAGCTCTTATGTTGATGGTTTTCCAACAAACTTTTATCCTGGCTTTAACCGTGAAACTTGTGTTGGCAAGCTGCTTTGGGACTTAACATACCAGAAATTGTCCTTTTATTGTCCGCGATGAACATCTAGTTTACTACCATTGATCCAGAGGCAAAATTTTTGGTGAAGTGTGAATTAGTGTTTCTTGACTTCTTTCAGTATGTCCATTGTTTATGATGTACATTCAATTACCTAGGTGCTCATACATGCATTTTCAACATTCTTTGATTATAGTATGATGCATCACCACCCATATAGTCCACTTAAAGCAAGATGTCTGTACAAGACATTATGGCACACAACCACTTGCGATCTACCCACTCTTAAATATAATTATAGTGCAAAAGTTATGAAGTTTAATCTGGTTGGTCCGGTGTTCCAGGAAGCCGAGGACAATCGGTCCCGAGGCAATGGCTGTTGAAGCAATGAAGAAGATGGAGGCTCCTCCGTCACCAGTGCAGTTCTTGCCTGTCATCAATGATGATAACATCGTCATTGGCATTGTTACGCTGCATGGATTGGTTGCGGCTGGCCTATGAACAGTTATTCTTTGTATTCTTTCATATGTTCTTAATATACTTGTAGGTGTTGTTATATATAGTGTTGTTTTAGCATTCGGTTCGCGATGCTTATTCTTGTACTATTGTGTATAATGATATGGATGTGCAAATAAGAATTGAGCTTTATAAGATGTTACTTTCTGGTAGTTGATGATGACAGTTCGAACTAGGGCCCAGGTATTGGCAGTATTATGAAAATCAAACCAACCCACCTTTATGGCGGGTGATTATTTGTCCACCCACCATGTAGAATAATTTTTCAACCCGCGACGGTTCGGGTGATAACATTGGCGGGTGGGTTGGCGGGCGGATTGGCGGGTAGATTACTACATCAACATATCCATCAAATTAACAAAATATTTTGAAAGCAAGTAAAATGATGAAGTACCATTTTCACTTATGTAGTTTCTTAGATTATACATGAAATAACCCTAGCTTTACTTTTATTAATCTATTATATATTTCTATATATTCATTTAAATGACTATTAATTTATTTAATATATATACATTTTTTTGTTATGTAAATAATATAGCGGATGGGGCGGGTGGGTTGCGGTTTGCACCCAACCAACCCACCACCCACCCACCAGTTGGCGGGTTATAAAAAATTTAACCCGCATAATTTAAAAAAATAAATTAATCAGCGGGTGCGGGTGAGATGCGGGCGGTTTGTGCGGACGGGTCGGTCGGGCGGATTGTTTGCACACCCCTAGTTCGAACTCTACCAGATTGATCTTGGAAACTACTTCCATCATTGTTTTGTTGAAACGTGGCACATGTTCATGTAGAAACCATAGTTTCTATTGTTACTACAGTAAAACACCAGGTTGCTGTTACAATGGAGTTTATGAGAAATATTTCACTTGTAAAAGCGTTGGTAGCCGAGTGGAAATATTTTATTGAAAATGATTGAAATGGTGATTAGAGATTTATTTATGATAAAATTTGTTCAAGACTAAGTATTGTAATTGTAATATTGTATCTAAAAAAAAAAAAAAAAATTTCACTTGCAACCTATGTTACAAAATTACTAACTCGGTTCTTATTTAACATTGACCGACAGTTTCGGAAGCTTCAAAGTCAATCGACTCAAATAGAGTCTTGCCTATCGAGGTGATCGAGTCAACTTTTCAGATCGTGATATCATTAAAAAATAATTATATTCTTACTCTCAACCCCTAATTTCAAACTTCTATAACTTTCAGACTTCAACACAAGAGTAGAAAATGTCATTGAAATTTTAATTATTTGACAAGGGTACAAATGAAATTCTACTTACCGTTTTTTCTTAAATGCACCAACCTTTGGTTACTTTCGACTGATCATAAAGTTTTAACGGACCTCTGGTACATACTCCCTCCGTTTCAATCTTAACCTTTCGTATTTCGTTTTGGTCCGTCTCAATCTCAACTTTACATACCTTAAAAGAAAAACACCTCTCACATTTTATTCACGGTCCTACTTTATTAACTACTATCACATACTTTATCCATTATATTCATAATTTAGTCTTAAAATCCGTGTTTGGCCATGAAAAATTGAGTCTCGAACGATGTATTGTATAATTTCAAATAATCTAAGGTGACCATTGTAAATTTCCTATTTTTAAGTGTATTAGTAGTGATCAATGAGTGTGTGGTGTTGCTGAAACAGCCGCCCATAGCCACCTCATGTCTCCGTCGTCTTCTGCCACTGCGCCACCGCTCTCTGCTTTCTCCGCCGCTCACCACCACACCCACTTCCTCCAAAATCAAATATTTCCCTCTTCTGCACACACTTCTTTCCGAGTAAGTTCCTCTCCCACAATCTACTCGCAACATTTCAGTTCCAGTACTAAACTTTGACATTATCGTTAAATCTTTTTACAGCTATTTTACAAGGCAAAGAGGAGTTTGAGTTATACCAATTCATCTTCAAGACTCTTGTTAACATCTCCTAGCGCCTCAATTTCAAGATATGGTGAATTTACTACACTCATAGTATTCAGTAATTCATTTAGTTGATCAAGATTCGATTTTTAATATTGATTGTTGTATGATGGTGGCAGAGAGTAGTGATACTAGTAGTGTCCATGATCCTGAGCTTAGGTCAGTGCTTGTACTTGCCACGGACTCTGAGTTATATGAAGTTGAGAGAATCTTGTTTGGTCCCAGGTGATTTGTGATTTTACAATTGTTATGCTGTCTATTCGGTTTTAGATACGCGTTTTTCGTTTTCTTATAGTGCTTGGACTTGCAGTTATTTTAGCCCATTGTTGAAATCAGTAACCAAAGGAGCTGATGTTGATCATTTTATGATTGGGGAAGATCCTGGAGAGAGAGATTATTTCATCTCTATGCTTGAGTCGAGATTCTTGTTTCTTGCAGCTGATGCACGATCGACATTGAGGTTAGTTCGCAACTTCCTTGAGTATAGTTGCTATGTATTGGCCAAGTATGTGCATTTTGTGTTTGAAAGTGCATTTCTTGTGTTGCTCAATGGTTAACTTGTGTATTTTATATGGCCTGTTTACTTTTATGGTGAAACACATTATATGGTCAGATTTGGGTATCGACTTTTTGATGCCACTCAGTAAAAGAATGTCTGAAGGGGTTATAATGTGCTATTGTACTTGTTGCATGCTCTATTGCTAGGGGTTGGAGACCATCATATAGAAATGTACTGCTTGGTGTTCGGAAGAAGTTAAACATTCCTTGTTCAGCTAAATTGTCAGCCGAAGATCTAGAAGCGGAGATATTTCTTCATCTGTGGCAAGAATACTCCAGGTACAGAAGTTACTTTGGATGAGTATTGGAACATGAATATTTCCTTTTTGCGCTTCATTTATTAATTTAGAAGAATTCTTAAAGTAATTTATGGAAGCAGTCTGGGATAATTTTGAAATGTCTGTTGACTACCATTCCTGTGACATATATCTCCACGATCCTTACATTTCTAAGCAAGTCCGAAAGATCCGAACATCCACAGAAAAGTTGATTTTATGCATAGGTTGAATAGGTTTCTACCATTCTTCCGAAATAACCTCTCAAGGGTTTGGTTATTAACGTAGAATAAGAACATGAATGAAACTTATTTAATGTCGTTCAGTTGAACGCTAATCGTTGCCCCTATCTGGTTTATTCCTTTGGACTTGATCTGAATATAGATGATCTGTGTCTAGTAAGTTGCTGCATAGATACTAGACGTGGACCACTTCAGTTCTCATGGATATTTTCTTTCTGAGCTTTGATCTCTGTATTAACCTCTAAGCTAAGTCTATTTTTGGAATGTGCCCTGCTACATGATTAAGCAAGAAAATGGTTGAAGCGTAATGGTTGTTCATTTGATCGCAACAAGAGAGCAGAGTCAGAGTATCTGCTAAACACCTTTTTAGTTCAAAATGTACATCTATAATGAAATGCATTTTACATTGTTTCTTCAGAGTTCAGACCGAAAACTTAAAAGTCTATTAACAAATTAATTGCATCAAAACTTATTTGCGTAATTATAAAGATAAATAATAAATCCCCTCATCTAAAAAATGTCTCCATTGGTTATCATTTTGTTCATGTGTAATTGTTAATCCATAGTGAAGAGGCAGGAACCTCCAGCTCCAGTTCCGATGGTTCTAGTATTCTAGAGTACGGAATAAGTCAGTGGAAGGTACAGAAACTTGCAGGTCTAAAGATTGGGGCAACACAACTCTCACCAATGATATTGAAGGTTTCGAGCTGAAATTTTCTGTTTCTTCGGTCCTCTGGGTTCCGTTAGTCATTTATCAACATCTTGTGTATTTCAGGGCGGAGGGATGCTTACGCTGGAGAAATTATTTGAAGCTGTAAGACGTCATCCCTTGAGTTATATGGATCTACTGTTTTGTTTGCAACTCTGAGCCAATATGTTATTGCAGCTAGGAGGGAGATTAAGCGGAAAGTTAATCTCAGAAGCTGCCAAGTATCAGATGAAGAAAGAGGTTCTCAAAAAGGTCCTCAATGGAAGTCTTCACTATAGATATTGTTAATTTGAGGAAAAATACATAAAATAGCTTCTTAGGGTGGCTTTACCCTGAAATAACACAGTTTATGGTTTTCAGGGTGGACAGTTGGCAGCCATCAACCTTGAAGCTGGATCAGCTTTACTAGCTGCTCGGCAGGTGATGTATAATATGTATACTCATTTCACAAACATGGGGTATAACTTTTGGAATTTTAATTAAAGGCTAGATTGTCGTAATAGTGATGTTGATATGTTCCTCTGGCCTTACAGGGTCTGAAGGTTGCTGCCACTCGTTATCTGGGGCTTAGAGGCTTTGCTCAGTTACTTGGCCCAATGTATAAGACTCTTCTTCAATGAAATATCTACTTCGTGGTTTTCCACTTCCATTTTTAAAGTTTTGCCCGTTAAATTTCTTTACTGCTTACAGATTGCTTGATCCTTTTCTTGGTTTTAGGGATTAAGAGGAGTTCTTAATCAAATAAATGCTTCTCGGCTAATACATTCTGGCAATAATTAGCTTTAGATAAAAGACTAGCTCTGTTAAAAATATATTAAATTTGAATTTGGTATAATAAACCATTTCTTCTAAGTGTGAAATTCTTCAATCATACTCTGTATCACTTGAACTTGAAGATGCTTCTTTTAAGTTATATATGTAAATTCAACATTGTTTGTCTGAATTTTACATTCTACCCGAGATTTTTAATTTCCAGTGCACGTCTCAGTTTTCTTGCTCTTGCATCTTCTCTTCTGATGAACCTGTGAGAATGTACCAACCATGATTATAACTTGTGCAGGATGTGGGGTACTTTATTGGCAGATGCCGTGATTCAAATGCTTGGAACTGATTATGCTAGGATCTTGCGAGCCATATATGCATTTGCTCAGGTAAAAATGGCAACTTGCTTCCCTATAATTGAGATAAAATGGGAACTGTTGCTGTATTTAACCTTTTTAATGTGTACTTTACACAATTGTAGTCCTACAATCCTATTTATCTGTAAAGACGAAATTGCTTTACAAAATCCGACAAAATTTATCCTTCAGCACTTGTACGCATTTCACACTCCATATTAAGCGAAGGTCTGGGTTTGAAGCTTTTTCCTCATCACAAAGTTCGTTCTTACTGTAACATCAGTGAGTTACTTTCTGCAGATTCGCATGTACCGTGGTCACAAAACAGAATCTGAACGTTAGGCAACAAGAATGGTGTTCTGTTGTTTGATCTCTGCTCCTTGTGCACAAACTTCAGTTGCAAATTGCAATGCAATGATACAAAAAAAAACGCAGAGATATTCCAATTTCCAGCATTATTTGGGGTGAGAAGTAGATTTTAATTGCCGTAGGTAGCAAACTCTTGAAGAGATCTCCTCATTGATTGTACATATATATGAAAAGATTGTGAGTTAACTTATGTTCATGTATAGTTTGCTGTAGCTTTGTTTTCTGTCATCCCAGGTATGTAAATAAAACAATAAGAACTTAGTACACATTTTTCATACATTGGGTTTTCACAAAAGTTGAGTACAAATCTGAAGTAGCAAGTAAACAGAATATCTTCATATTTCGCCATCCCAAAGTTCTTCCAAGGATTTTATGGGTCCATTTTCATGAACAAACCAGTGTCCAGTCAACCCTCTGCTTTGAGGGATCTGTTTTATCTGCTCCTTCTCTTCATCACTCAAATCCCAGTCGAAAAGTTGAATGTTTTCGTTCATTCTCTCCTTGTTGAAGCTCTTCACAACAATACCTGCTCCTTGCTCATGTATCCACCTGAGCGCAATCTGAATACATGCATTGCAAGTAATGAGAAATTGAATTCATGTCCGTCTGTTGTGAATATAAAGACAGGCAAAAGTAACGTTAAAATTGACCTGTGCCACAGTTTTGTTCTTCTGGGCTGCAATATTTTGAAGAACTGGGTTCTTCATAATTCTGTCTGAACCCCAGAATGAACCAGCAGCTCTCAATGGAGACCAGGCACTTACTTGAATGCCGTTTGCCTGGCAAAACTCCAACATTTGTTTCTGCTGCCATAAGACACTCATCTCGACCTAAAGAAGAAACAAGTGTCAAGAGTTTTGTGTAGGATTCAACCTAAGTTAAACAAGTTCTACGGTGCTGTCGTTGCCTGATTAACAGAAGGCGGTATGGTTGCACGACTAAGGAGTTGATCAATTTTAGCACAGCTGAAGTTGCTCAAGCCTACAGATTTAGCCAAGCCTAATTTGCAACAATCTTCTATTGCTTTCCATGTTGAATGGATGTCGAATGGCAAAACATCCTGTTTCGAAAAGTTCAGTGAAATTTCACCTTTCTTGACTCTCACCGGCCAGTGTATCAGATAAAGGTCCACATATCTGAGATCCAATTTCCTGAAACAAGGAGTATGTAACAGTTAAGATTATTAGCTGAATTGGAATCAGATAAAGGAAAGATTTTTATGTAGTCACCTGAGACTTTCCTTGATGGCTTGAAGAACAAGTTCGCAGTGTGCATCGGTACACCATAGCTTCGAAGTAATGAACAGTTCATCCCGATTCTTGATCAGGCCGAGTTCTAACGCCTTGGCCACCGCTCGGCCAAGGGCCTCCTCTGTGCCATAAAATGCCGCAGTGTCGAAATGGCGATATCCGGTAGCTATGGCATCGATGAAGATTGAGGTCAGCTGCTCCAGTGGTGGAAGTGGAGAAGCTGCTGTTCCCAGAGCAATCAGCGGCATCATATGCCCCGAATTCAGCATTACTTGAGGTATCTGTTTTCTCTCCATTTTTTTTTCTCTTCAGTACAATTTGAAATGAAAAACTTTCAATATACTATGTATATAGAGAGAGTATTGAAGGTTACAAAGCTCTATGAAGAAGAGAATAAGATGACCTCCCTTTATAGACCTGTGAGTTTACACTTGGCATTAGATTTTCAAGGGGATTCTGGTAATCTATGAGGGACTACTGGCAGCAGCTTTCTTTGAATGAATGGATTCTGGTAATCTATGAGGGACTACTGGCAGCAGCTTTCTTTGAATGAATGGATTCTGGTAAGCTAGACTTACATGCATTGGGTGCTTTAAATGAATGGGCATTTATTTTGCCTCTATCTCCCTTTTCTGAGTAACAAGAAAGAGCATTTCAAGGGATGTTACAATTCATGCAATCTGCAGAGATGATAGAAAAGTCTAGTCTTTTGACTGTATAGACATAACAACACTTGCTTCTCTCTTGTACGTTCAACTATTTTCCAATACTTCTTACATAAGGATTTTCTATATTTAGTCATTTAGGCTTTATCCCATTCTCATATTTTTAGTATACAAGAACAAACTTATCTCTATTTTTAGTAATTAAAATCTGCTGCTTGTTAGTGTCAAGGTTGGTCTTGAAAAGCTAGCGGATAAACTAATAAGCTAGTCCGTAGATGATAAGCTAGTGCTAAGCACAACTGTTGAATAAAGTTATTGGGATGAAGGGGGAGTATTAAGTTCTGTCAGAACCCTGTTTTACCCGACATCATCTACTTTTCTAAAACATTATTGTTGATTTCTTGGTTCTGGTGAAAATTCAAACAATTGTCTAATTGTGAAGGATGAACAAGTATTATGTGTGAAACTTGAAATCAAGATTCATCCAGCTTAAAAAGAAGTCCAAATTCAGGATATAATAAATCAGTAACTGTAAAATGTCTTCATATTTCTCCATGCCAGAGTTCTTCCAAAATTTGTACTGCTCATTCTCACTAACAAACTCTTCACCCTTAAAACTTTTCATCTGTGGGATCTTCTGTAGTATCTGGTCCTTTTCTTCGTCTGTCAACTCCCAGTCGAAAATCTGCATGTTCTCTTTCATCCTGTTCTTGTTGAAGCTCTTCATTATGCTAGCTCCTTGCTCATAAATCCATCTCAACACGAACGAATTAACTCATGTCAACTGCACAATTGCAAAGGCCATAAATCTATAATACAGAGTCGCATACAGCAAAAATAAGGTAAAAACCTGTGCCACATACACGGAAGCAGTGTCAAAATGGTGATATCTGGTTGCTACGGCATCAAGAATGATCGTTGTTAGCTGCTCCAGTGGTGGAAAGGGGTATGCTACAGTCCCATGGCTACAACAGGCATCATATGGCCAGAATTCAGCCCCATTTTTATGGAATATCAATTGTATCCATGTCTTTACTTCAGTTCAATGTTGTATGTATCCTCTTTGGTTTTTGTTCATGTTGTTTCACAAAGAGTAAGATGGCCATTTGTAAGAAGTAGCCAGCTTGATAGAAGATTGTGAAGTAAATTAAGATTTTGTTTGCCAAATATATACATGGCAAATCATATACTGCAATTGTAATTAAGTTCAAAATGAATGAATAATCAAACAAGTCAAGACAAGCTTATGAGGCTAGTACAGTGAATGCATAGTCTCTGTTTATCAACACTAGCTGACAGTTGATAAGCTAGGAAGTGAATACATAAACATCCATGCCAAAGTTGTTTCTTTTCATATTTCTCCATCCCAAAGTTGTTCCAAAGATTTGTACTGCCCATTTTCATGAACAAATTTCGCACCTTTGAACGCCTTGCATTGAGGGATCTGCTTTATCTCATCAATTTCCTGTTCACTCAATTCCCAGTCTAAAATTTGTATGTTTTCTTTCATCCTCTCCTGGTTGAAGCTCTTCACGATTACGCTTGCGCCTTGCTCATGTACCCATCGCAACGCAATCTGAGAGCATGCGTTGCAACTATATATTTAGAAATAAAATCCATTCCAACCATATCTGGCCTACTTATGTAAAGGCCAAGAGAAAAAGACTTGAGAAACAGAACCTGTGGAAGTGTTTTGTTCTTGGCAGTAGCAATGTTCTGAAGGACTTGACATGTCATGACTCTATAAGATCCCCAAGAAGCTCCGTTAGCGCCCAATGGCGACCATGCGCTTACATGAATGCCGTTTGTACGGCAAAAGTCAAGCAGCCTTTTCTGCTGCCAGGCAACATTCATTTCTACCTGAAAAATAGATGTGTGTCAAAATTTTCATACTGAGAAGTGAGAACTAAGTGGCAATCTAGCTCTGCAGATCGATCATAAGCCGGTTATCTATTGCCTGATTAACTGCGGGTGGTGTCTTCGAGTAATGTAGAATTTGCTGAAGTTTTGCACAGCTGAAGTTGCTCACACCGATGGATTTAGCCAGGCCTAATTCACAGCATTGCTCCATAGCTTTCCATGTTGAGTGTATGTCGAACGGCATCAGATCCTCTTTTGTAAAGTTCCAAATCGTACCTTTCTTCATTCTTACTGGCCAGTGTATCAGGTAAAGATCCACATAACCTACATCCAATTTCCTACAGCCAATAAAATTATAAAGATTGGATCAATTTTATTTTCAACCGCAATATTTAATAGACTCGGAGTAAATACGTTCCTTATTCGAGACTCATGTACGACTCATTTGTATCACCTGAGTGTTTCCCTGATGGCAGGCAGAACAAGATCCTGGTGTGCATCCGCGCACCATAGCTTTGAAGTGATAAACAGTTCGTCCCGACTCTTGATCAGGCCAAGTTCTAAAGCTTTGGCCACTGCACGTCCGAGGGGCTCCTCGGAGCGGTAGTATGTAGCAGTGTCAAAATGGCGATAACCGGTGGATATGGCGTCAACGAGGATCGATATCAGCTGTTCGGGTGGTGGAAGAGGGGAAGCTATAGTTCCCATGGCAATCAGGGGCATCATATGTCCTGAATTTAGCGTTACTTTAGGGATTTCATAGCTGCCCATCTTTCCTTCTTCACAAGTTTTGACTTTTGAGGAAGGAAGAAGAGCCTTTTTATTCTTAACTCCAAACTTGGAAGGTTTTGGTGGGAAAGAACTAAGAAGCTGAGGTAATTGTGATTATTATGTGATGCTGACTATGGCTATGTTATTTTTTAATTTCAGTTAAGATTCCAATTCCATTTTATTTAATTATTTTTTAATTATACTATAAATAAATTCAATTTAGTTCACTTCTAGGCCTAACCAATATAATAAAAATTATACATGTACCTAATGAGATGCATTCTAATCGAAATTTGTCAGTTAAAATGAGTCGCCATAGGTTCCTAGAGACAAGATTGAAGTTTTGTTGCATAGTGCATAACTTCTTTCTTATCACAATTGTTTTTTCTAGATAAAAATAATTGTTCTGTATGGACAATCCATTATCCTATTGTCACTAGAAATGCTATTTTTCCTTCTTCCAAATAAACCTACTTATATGGAACGGTGTAAAGGCTATTCACTATTGCCACCGCATACAATTCTTCTGTTCATTCATGGACACTCACTTATACTCCCACCGTCCCGTAAAACTTCATACATTTATCATTTTTAGCCGTTTCATAGAACTTCATACATTACCAAAAAAGGCAACTACCCCACACTCAACAAATAATAAACAATTTAAACATTACACTTAAATTACAACTTTTGCCACTAAAAGTATATTCCCCCCTTTATATATTCTATCATTACTTTAACTTTTCGCATAAAACTGCACGCTAACCATAATGTATGAAGTTCTCCGGGACGGAGAGTACCATATTAAAAAACAACAAAAAACTAAGTTATTTATAATTCTGCATGAATATTGTCACGTGGATGAGGTCGAATTAAGTGTCACGTGGCAATCAAATTGAATCACACTCATACAAGTGTAAAGGATATTGTCACCACACACCGTAAAAACTCCATAAAGTAATACTCTATAAAGAAATAAACTCTTTATAGTAATAAAAAATACCGGTCTCAACTTCGGACCAGTTATAAATAAGAATAAACTCCATATTGTAATATTCAATGACTTTTTCAGGTCCCGTCTTAAGTAATTATACCCCCTATAGTAATAAATGACATAATATTCGATAAAAATAATTATATATAATATATATGTTTTTCATTGCATGAAATTTATGATATAATCTGAAGTTGTCTATGATATTGACTTAATCTTCTGAGTGATAAGCAGCACATCTTTTACCTTCCGTGTAACTAGTAGTCGATCTATATGTGAACTTTTTTGTTGTACCCAAAACATCTCTAAATTGTCAAGTAGGTTCGAAGTTTCTTGACATGAAACTTTTGCTACTTCTGTGCTAGCGTCTTCCGAATCATCCCCCTCCGCTTCTTGTCTAATAGATAGTACTTAATCCGTCCCGGAAATAACTTCCCACTTTGACTTTTTACAGTCAAACTTTTTCAACTTTGACTACGAATTAATCTTAAATCTCGAATGTAAATTGTTCAATTAAATTCTATAATGAAAATTTATTCCCTAAAGTTTCATTATATAAAAAAAATAAACATTTTACATTTGCAGTTTAAGATTAACTCAGAAAGAAAAAAAAAAAAAAAAAATAAATTGGAAAGCTATTCGGGACGGAAAACTCTCTCCTCCATTCAGAGAAAGTGTTACATTTTGTTTTTGGTCATTTGTCTTCGAGTTTAACCACAAATTACTCATAAACGATAATAGTAAATAATTTAATAAAATCATATAATAAAATTTTAATTACTAAATTTTCATTATATAATTTTAATAATTTATTTATTAATATCGTTTAAGAGTAAATTGTGGTCAAAAGAGAAGCGATTTAAAAAATAAATAATGTAAACTTTTTACAAAATGGAGGTAATACTACTTATTTGTTAATATTTATATGTTTTTTCAAAATAAAATATGATACAAATTTATCAAACAAGTTAGTAGCTTCAAGAAATATAACCTTTAAGTTATAAATGTGATTTTTATTTAGGGAAAAAAACTTAACACAAACTTCTAGTTTGGAATAAACTCACTATATGAATATTTTTTCTGGATCCTCACAATATGATTGTATAGAGTTTTTACTGTACAATTCTCCGAATCATATTTTATGTCCTAGTTCTTGTGCCTGTGCCTGTTCCTGTCCCAACAATGGTATACTGACACGTGGCCAATCTCTTTAATTTGTGTATACGGAGCAATTCACCGTTTCTTTGTCACAAAAGCAAAATTCCTCACTAATATACATACATACATACATACATACATACATATTAGTGCGTACAAGTGATGCTCACGTTTTTTTCAACTCAAGATGAAAATCTGCAAAGCTTCTGTAAATGTGAGTATTTTTTTTTACAGTGTTAGTCTTTGGTGTTCCTGAAACACACAAGATATACACTGGAATATCAAAACACTTCTTAGTGTTTTTATTTAGTGTTCCAGAAATACCAGATTCTGCATAATTATGCTATGCAGGAAAAATCTGATGTACACATATTTGTTAGTATTAGATTTTGCCTTTGTTCTTTCGTAATTGGTTCCATTATTTTAGTTAGTGTTGTACATATATAAAGAGGTTGAACGAGTTTGGAGAAGTCAAGAGATCTTGGTTGATTTGCTGGAAAGTATATAAACTTATCCAATAAGTTAATTAATGTTGTGTTTGTTTGGAAGGAAAATAGGGGAAAGGAAAATAAATAAGGGAAAAATTTATTTTCCTTGTGTTTGTTAAATATGTGGAAAATCAGAAAAATAAAGAAAAGATTGAAAATTAGGGAAAAGAGGGAATGAGGGATAATCTCAAATTTTCACACCAAAAATCTGCCAACAATTGATATCTTCCGGGAAAGAAGCAAACTGTATCATCTCTCCTTCCATCTCTCTTCAACAACTTCAATCTATCTCAAAATTATTGTAATCTGAGACTTTTATCTTCCCCCTTCCTTCTCGTACGTTTTCCCTCCAACCCAAAATATAATTTTCATTTTCCCTCCAATGCTCAAAATTCTTTCTAATGGGCTGTTTATATAGTATATATATGTCGATTGGGTGTAGACTTCAATCAGCTGATCTTTGTCAACACCCTACTTGTAAGTGATCTAAATCAAACCTAGTTCCTAAGCGTTTTCTGCTATTCCATTTTCAGGGCGTTAATTAAAGTCTTTGTTGCTTCTTGTTTGTTGGTAATTAAACCCTCTGCTCCTCCTTATTTGCAAGGCAATACTTTTTTATTTGTATGGTTGATAAGTACTATGTTGGAAAAGCTTTATATTTGAGTTCCCATTTGAAGTTCTAAGCGACTCCAACAGCTCGTTTAGTAGTGCTTCAAGCCATTCAGAGCCAATGACTAATCCAGGCCGAATGGCCCATAGGAATGGTTGTGTGCTTTTGGCTAGAGCCATAGCCACCTCTTCTAGTTTTCCAGTGTCCAGTGTAGCAGTACTACTGAAGCTCACGTATCTTGAACCATTCTTGATTCATAAACTGTCCTTTTATTAGATCCATGTGCATAAGGCTGTTACGCGAGTCGAGCCTTAACAAGGGCTCGGCTCGCTCGATAAGGTAAACGAGCTGAGCTCGAGCCTCATATTATGCTCGTTTATGTAACGAGCCAAGCTCGGCTCGTTAAGAATAATTATTTTAATAAATTTATATTTTTTATATTTTTAATAGATAAGGCTCGTTAAAGCTCGTATTTTTTTAAGTTTGAGTCGAGCTCGAGCTCGTTACATGTTACTCGAGCCTCTTTTTTTTGCTCGTTTTTGTTAACGAGCCGAGCTCGAGCCGAGTATCACAATACTCGGCTCGGCTCGTTTAGCAGCACTACATGTGCATTACTTTCATGGTAATTTATCTACTTATTTGATATGTAGCCCATCTCTTCTATATTAGTAGTATTTGTTGGTGTTAAACTTGTAAACTTTAAATAATTGTGTTGTCTCCAGGTCACCTTAAACATTGATGGTGAAAGTTCTGCTATTTAGCTCCGGTGCGGGAATGTATTGTTTTGGTTAAGGAGTTTATTGGCTTGTATTTGTAGTCTAATGTCTTCCTTCACTTTTTTAGATTTTGATTGGATTGTTTAGCATTTCTATAATGCATAGAACATGTCTTATGTATACTGTTTGCTGTTTATGGAATAAAAAATTTTAACTTTAGAAAAAATTCATGGAAAATTATAGTTGATGCCAAACACAAGGAAAATAAGGAAATCCCTTTATTTTACTTTAAAAATGTCACATTGTATTTGATTTTCCCTAATTTGTTTTCCTTTCCCCTATTTTCCTTCCAAACAAACACAGCGTAAGAGATAAACAAGGATCTGGGTTGTTTCTAGCTGTTGGACCTTGAAGAAAAAGATCTTGGATAGACTCGAGAAGACTTGAAGTCATAGGAGTCGAATAGGACTTGGAATCCTAGTGCAAACGAACTATGAGATCACTGGAAAATTTAATGTGCTGCTGGACGTTTTTGACAGTATATATACAACAAGAGCTTATCTAGACAAATACGGATTTATATTATTTACATACGCTTTATATCAAGATTTTTCTAAGTTTTTTCTAGCATCGCTCTCTGTGTGACTCAGAGTTAAGAAGTTAGATTGGTAGAAGTAGTGCTCTTCGTTGCTCGATTGATTTGCATCTAGTGATATTCATAGAGAATAGATCTAGAGTAGTTCTTTGTATTCATTATCAATCTAGTGGATTATAGAAATATAATCTGCTAGAAACATACAAAAATGTCATTTAAATTCCGCTGTTGCACTGCTGTTTATTATTCATCTATTTATGTTTTCTGCTGTCAGCGTTCAGTATGTCGAACACACCAGAAAATTGCACTGTCAGGGTTCTGTGTTCTGGACACATCAAGTCGCAGTTTAGGTTAGTAGTACCAAATCCCGATCCGCTTGCGTTTTTCAGCTTCTTCTACTTTCTTGTGCTTCCTCAAGGACATACGGTACCACTTAAAACATCCCTCCTTTCTTCTGCAAACTTGATGCGGGTGTCACCTCCGTGGCTACTGCCTTTCTGCGATGCTGCTGGAGCCTCCTCATCTTCCGGTGTGAACTTTGCCAATTTCATTTCATGACTTTGACCCCACAACACAGCGTATACTCCAACAATAATCAAAATGGCCCCGAATATCCTGCAAAACATGAGTTAACTCAGTTAAAAGAGGGAAAAGAACAAAGATTAACAGATTTTGAGCTGAACAGGTTGGTACTCTTAAAGGTAAATTATAGGCATAACAGAAGCATGTTCAAGAGTGTGATTGCTTTGAGAACATACATTCCGAGGCGTAGCTTCTCTTCGAGAAACAGACTCCCAGCAATGGCCACCAACACGAGCATCAGAGGATTGAATATTGACACAAATAAGGGTCCTCTCGCTCGCACACACCAAGCAATTAAGGCAAAAAATACTGCAGAACCAATAACACCCTGTAAGAAAATCATTCTATCATGAGCAAACAGGTCAAAAATCTTAACGTCAAGTATCAAACACGTAAATCAGAAAATCCTTGCGCAAACCTAAAGTATATGCATGTTGCATAGAACTGTATATGTAAAGAATCATCAGTACAGAAATAGTAGAAAGAGTCCCAAAGTTTAAATGCTAGTTAATTTAAGAATGCCTACCGCCACAGCTACTGTTAGGAGTCTGATATCCCATCCCATACGCCACTGGTCCCATTCCCTTTCCACACACAATGCGTAGATAGTAGCTTGCGCTGATGCCCAAAACGTCATCATACCAGCAATAGAGTAAGGACATGGATACGTCTCTGAGGCCTTTGCCTACAAAGAAAATAAAGAAAAATTGCATACACGTTTATGACCTCTGAGATTATCTCAAAGAAGGAACTTTGAGGTTCGGTTTATTGGCAAAAGGCCTGAAGATAAGGCCGCCTAATGTTTCTGTGATTACCTATACTTACCTGAATGATCAACCAAACTGAATAGCAGACAACGCTAGCAAAGGCCAAAACTAGTCCAATAACAAGATCATGACTCCCATGTTTATGAGCATTTGCTTGGAAATGAGGCGACGTTATTTCCAAGAGATTTATCCCAGTGTCCCAGTGCAGACTTGGGCCTTTGACAAATGTGAATACCATAGCTCCACCTATTCCAAGAATAGTCCCAAATACCTTTGCTTTACCTGCCATAGTACTCCAACCCAGCTTCTCTATCCTAAAATATGAAAGTCGAATCAAGTAAAGCCAAATTTTGTTAAAGTGCAGCTGAAACTAGTAGTCTAGTAAAGAAACAAATCAAGACGAAAATTGTAATTACCTTAAGAAAATGGCGACCACGAATGTAACAGCTGGAACAAGATTTAACATGGCAGAAATAAAAGTAGCAGAAGTAAGTGCAAGACTTTGAAGGTACAGATTTTGTCCGAGCGAGCCCCTGTGACAAGGAAACTTACTTTGCATCAGCTCCAAATGACAATCAATGTGACTTCAACAACTCTAATTATAGACCAAAAATATCCTTTTCAATTTCTAAAAGTTTTCAGAAATCCCCAACACGATTATGCATTTTCATCTAGGGCTAAGTCGTTACCGATAGAGCTAGAAGTACACAAACACATTCTCCCCATCCTAGCAACTAGGAAGATTGGTCAGTGGCATTTAAATTGAAGTAATCCATGTCTACATTGACTATATCATAAACACAAAATTCCTTCCTTGTCTTCCAAAGAACTTAATCTACTTAAATCATGCAATATATCTGATATATCAGTCAAATAAGAATCCAATTGAGTATATGTGATGAAAACATACCCGAATAAACCGCAGAGAAAGCCATACAATGCCGTTTTCATCGTCATTTTCGGCCTCTTTTTCCTGCATAAAAGTCACTAGCACAAATCAGTAAACAGAAATTTATACTTGCAGTTTCATTGCTACTAGATTAACAAAGGAAGATGATTCATAAAACCTAAAGCCAAAGTCTTTCATTCACAGGAATCGTAAAACACGATTGTATCAGCAAACTAACATCCTTTATAATGCACCCAAACTAGAAATAATCAACCAATCTGTTAGTTTGACAACAACCTTTCTGAGAAAATAGCAACAGGAACCATAACAAGGGTACCAAACATGAATCTATAGGCCACGATAATCGGAAGGCTCATCCCATTATTGGAAGCCAATTTGTATCCAACATTCACTGTAGACAGTATAATTTGCGTCAATATCATGAAAAGTATTGGCTTCCATACATGCACAGTGTTCCCCATTTGTCAAGAATCAATTTTTCCGTCAGATATGACTAAACAGAGAAAAGGGCTAAGCTTCTACGTTAGCAAAACTCGGAATAATATTTACATAAGAATAGAGATTTAGTATTTTAGGATTCTTAAGAGACCCAGTAGTATTAGAATTCTAAAAGAAACTTACATAGATAGTATATATCGTTGTATTTCTCATCATCTTCTTGGAGTAGGAAAAATAGAGAGTGATTGGAAGGACGGTTAGAGGAATTCTCACTCACCATTGTTGGACTGCAGAGTGAAGCTTGAGAAGGTAAACCTGGAAATAGACCTGCTTAATTGATCGTTCGTAATCTTCTGCAACTCGGGTCGAGCAGGGCTATGATAGCATCTTCAGTAGGCCTAAAGTCCTTTCTCTTTTGGCGGATATGTTTTACCGTAGGATCCATGTTCAAATGGTGAACTGCCAGGTCGAGCCTCACAACATCAAAAAATGGGTCCGACACCTATATGCTAACACTTACAACGAAGATCTCAGAAGAAAGCTTTCAAATGAAGAAATTACGACCGAAAAATACTTGGAAGACATCAGCGAAGGAGTCTTGTATGGGGAGGAGTACCGATGAAATGTCCCAATAAGAGCCGGGATCAGAAAGGGAAAGGAGCCAGTGAAACAAGAACCCCCTCCCCGGCTTGGAAAGTTTGAACAAAAGAAGGAATTTAGGGACAGGAGGGAGTTCCGCAGGGAAAGAACCCCTCCGAGGAGATATGCCGAGTATACTCGCCTCAACAGACCAAGATCCGACATCTTGGCCTCTATTGTTGAGAAAAATTTAGACATACAATGGCCAAAACCTACAAGGAGCAGTAAGAAGAACAAAGCTTCAAAGGAATATTGTAGGTTCCACAAACAAAAAGGTCACTCAACAGAAGACTGCATCTAATTGAAGACAGAGATAGAAGGGCTGATAAGGAGTGGAAAATTGAAAGAACCACTGTACGAAGAGGATTGGAAAATCATGTGTTCATCGGAGGACCACCCACTGAAACTATTGGCGACCGGTTGGGAATCAGATCTGGGCAGAAAGAGGGGAAAGTCCCCGCTCTCACAACGAAAACAAAACCTGAAGACAAAGAATGTTGGACACTACAAGTGGACGGATCCTCTACTGGAAGACTTGGAGGAATTGGACTCCTCCTTGAGAGCCCTGAAGGCGCAAAGCTGGAATACGCCATCACCCTCAACTTCAAGGTGACAAACAATGAGGCAGAGTACGAAGCTCTTATCACCGGCTTGAGAATGGCCAGGTCACTCCAAGTAAGGAGGATCAAAGCTTATACAGACTCTCAGCTCGTCGAGTCCCAGTTTTCCGGGTCTTTCGCCACTAAAGGACCCAACATGATCAAGTACCTGGAACTCCTAAGGAAAGAAGCTGAGCACTTCGAGGCGTTCACACTGGAATGATTCAACAGGGAATGGAATGAAAAGGCTGATGCCCTCTCCAAGTATGCCTCTGCCTTAGGAATCCTGGACACCAGGAACATCATCCTGACGACTCTCACAGACTCTTCCCTGATAAATCCTACTGGTCAAGTCTTCCTCTTAGGCACCGAGAGGAGCTGGATGACCGACATTTTTGGATATCTCAAAGACGGTTCTCTGCCATCAGATCCTAAAGAAGCAAGAAGGATCCTATGTCGGGCCAACAGGTACTTTATTCTGGGAGAAGACCTCTACAAGAGATCTTTCACTGGCGCTCACTTGAGATGCCTTGGACCTCGTGAGGCAAAAACCGTTCTGGAAGAGGTCCATGCAGGAAGTTGCGGAAGTCACTCAGGCGGACGAACATTGGCTCAAAAAGTCATAAGGCAAGGATACTACTGGCCTACCATTGATAAGGACACTGCTAGCTTCGCTCGTGCTTGTGAAGACTGCCAATAATATCCCAACGTACCACATTGCCTAACCAACCCTATGATTCCGTCAATCATAGCTTGCCCATTTGATCAATGGGGAATAGACATAGTTGGTCCCTTTTCTCGTGGCACGCATCAAAAGAAGTTCCTTATTGTCGCAGTAGAATACTTCACCAAATGGGTTGAGGCCGAGGCAGTGGCCACCATCACAGAAAGCCGAGTAAGGACCTTCATTTGGAAAAACATCATCTGCCGCTTTGAACTTCCTAGAGTCATAATCTCCGATAACGGAGCACAATTCTCTGGAGCGAGGCTGAAAGAGTGGCTTCAATCCTTCAAGATAGAGCAGCGCTTCACTTCTGTCGGCTACCCCCAAGCCAATGGTCAAGTTGAAGCCACCAACAAAACCATTGTGAAGATTTTGGAAAAGAGGCTGAGAACTTCCCAAGACAGCTGGGTGGACGATCTCGATGGGGTCCTGTGGGCATACCGAACAACAGCTCGCACTTCTACTCAGGAGACACCCTTCGCACTAGTCTATGGCTCCGAAGCAGTCATTCCATCTGAAATTGCTGTGGAAACCCAAAGGATCCAACAATACCAACCTGCTGAAAATGAGATCGCAAGGATCTACGATCTTGAGCTACTCGAAGACAAAAGGAGCAAGGCATTAGATAATATCCTCCGATACCAAGCTATGACTGCCCGTGCTTACAGCAAGCATGTTTTTCCTAAGGATATACAAGTCGGAGACTTAGTCCTCCTGAGAGCTGACATCTTGAGCAATGTAGATAAACTCAAGCCCAAGTGGGAAGGACCCTACAAAGTTATTGGGGCTAGGGTCAACGGTAGTTTCGAACTCGAAGATGATCAAGGAAGAGCCCTGAGGAGAACATGGAATGCTAAGAACTTACAAAAGTTCTAAGCCTAAAGTTACTTCTCTAAAGCATACTACGTCAGTTGTTGTTTTTGTCGTTTTCTTTTCTTGGCCTCGAAGCCCACCGGTAAAAACTTGAATTTCCGTCAAATCAATACAACTTTTTTGCAATAACAACTGCATTATATTCAAGCAAACACATTGCCTCAGACCCTTTCATAGAGATCCGAAGCAGATGACAAGCAACAAGTTCGAATGAAGAAATATAACAAGTCAAAGAGAGAAATTGCAACATCTAGAATAGTAATTTTTTATTCCTCAAAATACAAACTACGGAATAATAGTACATATCATTCTTTACAAATAGTTATTGGTGAAATATTTAGTGTCCGAAATGGACCAATTGTCTCCATTCCCACTACAAAAAAACTGTTAAAAACCGACGGAAAGGGACGATGGATTTTATCCGTCGCCCCAATAGCGACGAATCGATAAGGGTAGCGACGAATTTAATCCGTCGCTACAGAGCGACGGATAATTTTATCCGTCTCTCTGTTAGCAACGGATAATTTTATCCGTCGCTAATTTGTTGACTTTTAATTTTATTTTAAAAAAAATCAAAAATTTACGACGGATAGATTATCCGTCGTAAATTATTTAAAATTTAATTTAAAAATAAAAAAAAGCGACGGATAAATTATCCGTCGCTAATTTTTAAAAAATAAAAAAGAAATTGTGACCGACGGATAGATTACCGACGGATAGATTATCCGTCGGTCCTAGCGACGGATCGCTATCCATCTTAGCGACAGATAGCGATCCGTCGCAACGAAATAGTAAAAAATGGGGGCAGATTCCCCATTTCCACCATTTTTGCTTCTGCTTCATTTCTTCTCCCCTTTCCGTTCAAATTTCGTTTTCTCCACTTTCCGGCCAAAACTCCACCATTCCGGTCAATCTTGGTGTCATTTCGAAGCTTGTGGGACAAGGAGCTTGGGTGGTTGATCAATTTCATCCTTCTTCGGTTATTTTTACCGTAATTTGAAGGTATTAGGCTAAACCCTAACTATTCTAAATTTGGAATTTTTGATAATTTGGATCAATTGTATGTTTGTAAACAATTATGGTAGCTAGAATTATGTTATATGAAGTAGTGGGTTAAGCTTGGGGTTGTCAATTGATTGATTTTGTTGTGAAATTGATTTAGTGTTTGATGTTTGATTGATTAAGCTTAATTTTCATGTTTGATGTTTGATTGATTAAGCTTGATTTTCATGTTTGATGTTTTTGTATATGTATTACGATTAGTGTTTTGAAACCTAATTTTTTGACAAATTTGGGAATTTTGTTAATTTCGACTAGTTTAATGTTAAGTATATATATCAAATTAGTATTACTAGTTAATTAGTATAATGTTAAGATTTCGTTAATTAACTTTGAGATTGCTATCACTTAGATTGTTAATCAGTATAATGTTAAGTAGTTTTGATTTGATAAATTCGTATATGTACTAGATTAGGAGAATTTAGTTAAGTGTTTTGAAACCATTTGTTGATTATATTAACGTGTAATTTATAATTTATAACTCGTAGTAGTAAGTGGTTGAAATGGTTCAAATACATGGGAAATTTTGTAACATATCGAACACTTAATAATTAATCATGAAATTATAAGGAACGTATAATAATTAACAATTTATCTCGACAATCTCGGCAGAATTGAAATTGATCTAATCAATTAAATACGATCTAATCAATTGGAACGTGTCAGGTTACAAAAGTATCTAATGAATTCCGACCATTCATGGATGTACGATCGTACGGCGGTAAATGGCAGAGTTTGTAGGAGTTTTGTAAAAGGGGTTAACGGTTTCATCGCGTTTGCCATGGGACATCCGGCTTATGCAAATGGGGGTTGATAAAGTGTCCTTGCACATTGGAAACCTGCATAAACAAGCAATTTATGACTCCTACAGCGGTATTCGAGCACTTGAGACGTAATGGATTCATACCTGAGTATCATGTATGGATTCATCATGGTGAGGAAGCACCGTCCATGGCATACCTCCAATGGAGGGAGAGGTGGGGTTTGGGCCTCCTATTGAGTACTTTTTTGGTCGTCGGAGCATGTGCATGGTGAATTGGGAGGAGGATGTAGATCTGTTGGAATGCAAGTTCTGTGGTAGGGAACGTCACAAGTGGTGAGGAGGGGGCTGCAAGAGAATGATGAGTTTTATCCGTTTTGTCTTTAGGCTTGCATAACTAGTAATCATTAGTTGATATATGAAACCAAACATTATGGTAAAATTGAAGCTAATGTAACTTATATTATGTAATGACGGATGATGATTTGTTTGATCTGCACGAGGACCAATATGTAGACTTAGAGGATGGCGATAACGGTATATTATGTGTATTATAACTAGTTAGTAGTTGATAACACTTGAGTATTTCTGTTCTGCATGAAAAATGGTTACATGTGTTATTATAATTTGTTCTGTATTATAACTCGTACTAACACATTTTATTGTATTTGTTACATATTTTTGCAGATGTCGCGACAGAGACCACAACATCCCAACGTTACGTGGGACGGGCTGCCGGTGATTTTTTTCCTTTGGGTCCTGCCAAGTAAGTATTATACATTCTTCTTAAATATGTAAAACATAACTTATGAATTGTACTAAAGTAATTAATATTTGTTTCTTGTAACTTATGCATTGACAACAGTTTATGGCCCCGGGAGGTCCATAATAAACTCGGGGACATCATTAGGAGCAGGAGAGAGCCACCGGGTCAGGGTGGTGAGTGTTGGTCTCACATTTCGGACTGCATGAGGGCCGAGTACTTTGATGAGCTGCGGGTAAGTTAAAATATCATAATCGTTGTTTTAATATGAGTGGTATGTTAGTCACTTTATTTGGGTGATATGTTAGTTACCATTGTGTTAGTAAAATTTAGGACAATGTGAATGGTATGTTAGCCACTTTGTTTGGGTGATATGTTAGTCACCATTTATGTTATGTTGTTGTATCTTATTAAATTGATGTAACATGGTGACGTTATATATATTGACTTTGGATGTTGTATGAAATTAGGAATGTAGGAGTACTTCATTCCCAGCAGATTGATCCCCAGATATGGCGTGTTTACGAGACCGTGGGGTCTAAATTATACAAGGATATGGTCCATACTTGGAAATGCATTCGGGATCGCAAAGGCCCAATGCCTCCACAGGTTGATGCAGAGTGGGCCCTTTGGGATGCTACTGGGCTCGAACTGATGTCGAGAATAATGGCTACATCAACAAACAGAACCGGGCGTCTCAGTCTGAGGAAGGGCCGTTCACCACCTTGGGAGGCGAGCTACTGTCACTGATTATTATAAATCGGTAAATATATATATGTTTTTTTTCAATCTAGCATTACGTATATGTATTATCTCTGCTCTATTACTTGTGAGATGATAAATGGTTGACTATATATGTTGTTCAGATGTCAGAGGGGGAGGTGAGATTAGGACTCCGTCATAGTGTATTCCTATCAGGCCGCATTTGGAAAATTGTACGATTATAAACATCGTAAAATATGAAAATTTTACAATGTTGTTGCAGCTGGTTCTGCCACTGCCGCTACGTTTGGTTTAATTTGTGAGTGAGCATATATGTTGTACTTGGTAATTCCTAAATCCTCTTTCATTTAATGAGTAATCCCTTATTTTCTATTTCTTGGTTTAGTGCCAGGATCACTTCTCTGGCGTGCAAGGAATGTGGCGTTGGGTTTTGGGGGCAGCCATCTGCTTTCCACTTGGTAAAGTATCTTTCCATTTGAAAAGCTGTTACCTAATATACTGTCTTCCTTACCGGTTACGTTCTCCTATAGATATTGCTACACAAGTAAACCAGAGATTAAAACTGACAAAACAAAATGTAGATAAGACTGAATATGTGCTGCTGACTTATCTGCAAATCCTTATCTTATACTTCATGCATTGTGGGTGATTTGGAGAAGTTACATTGGGAAATATGGTGTGGCTTGTTGGACTACTATTGCTGATTAATTTGAAAATTGAGTGTTTACCGAGTGATTCTTATATGTGATCAAGAGCAAGTATCCTTGGGTATCTCTACTAAGTGGAATTGAAGTAGTTTCGTCATGAAGTGCCATGAAATTTATGGATTTTTTCACAATTCCAATAATTGTTGTATTCCACCTGTTTTTTAAGGCTATTGTCCTGTTCTATTATAGACCATTGATAGTTACTGACAGTACATTCCATAGAGTGGACTAAATTTTCTGCCATGAGATGAATTTCATGAAAATCGTAAAATTATAATTAAGCCAAATCTACATAAATATAACTGAATTAGGACTCCTTTTTCTTGAATAGATTTACGGAAGTATTTGCTTTCAGGTTGGGTTCAAATAAAGCTGGTAGAGAAATGGTGTATTCCTATCAGGCCGCATTTGGATTCCGGCAAGATTGTATGCACATTACTCAGAAGCCGTCGGAAATGGTATTAGGCACACATTCATTCGATACGAAAGAAATGGTGTCAGTGTCGTAGGTGATCAGTTTGTTATCAAGCTATGCCGCAGTTCCACTCAATGCTACTACATCCATGGTCGTCTAAGACAATTTTTAGAGAACAATGAAATTGAACAAGAGAGTCTAGGTAGGCTTGACATCATAAACCATATTAGCAACAGGAGGACCCTCCGAAAAACCCATCCCTTGAACAGGTTCAGCAAAAGCAAGAGGAGCAAAAGCATTGACATCATAAACCATATTAGCAACAGGAGGACCCTCCGGAAAACCCATCCCTTGAACAGGTTCAGCAAAAGTAGGAGCAAAAGCATTGACATCATCAACCACATTAGCCATATCAACATCTACAGCAACATTGACCGGAACTACGGCATCCGAAAGCACTTTCACGGCCTTTGATTATTCAAATACAAGTCGAGCGCTTCAAAATTAATACCCGAAGACGTAGTAGGGATAGGATTGTCCACAAACTCCAATGCTGGAGGCGAAGCATTGACATCATCAACCACATTAGCCATATCAACATCCACAGCAACATTGACCGGAACTACGGCATCCGGAACCGCACCATCGGCAACCTGATTATTCAAATACAAGTCGAGCGCTTCAAAATTAATACCCGAAGATGATGAAGTAGCAGGGATAGGATCGTCCACAAACTCCAATGCCGGAGGCTGAGCATTGACATCATCAACCACATTAGCTATATCAACATCACGGCGACATTGTAAGAACGACCTCGAAGTTTGTGAGTTAGGACAATGCTTTGAATGTGTGATATTCAAAATGCACTAAAGGAGTGGGATAATGTCAAACGAAGAAGTCTATTCGAGATTTAAACAATGCAGAGAAGGAGTAAGAGTATAACAAACGAAGAACTCTACTTGAATGTTAAACCAAACACATAAGGAGTGGAATAAACAACAAATGTAAAATTTTACTCGACAGTTAAACAACACAATAAAAGAGTGGGATGATTACAAACGGAGAAGTCAATCTGAGATTTAAACAACACACCTGAGGGGTGATAAAATAACGAAGGAAAAACTCAGGTAAATGCGGCCTGATAGGAATACACCATTTCTCTACCAGCTTTATTTGAACCCAACCTGAAAGCAAATACTTCCATAAATCTATTCAAGAAAAAGGAGTCCTAATTCAGTTATATTCATGTAGATTTGGCTTAATTATAATTTTACGATTTTCATGAAATTCAACTCATGGCAGAAAATTTAGTCCACTCTATGGAATGTACTGTCAGTAACTATCAATGGTCTATAATAGAACAGGACAATAGCCTTAAAAAACAGGTGGAGTACAACAATTATTGGAATTGTGAAAAAATCCATAAATTTCATGGCACTTCATGACGAAACTACTTCAATTCCACTTAGTAGAGATACCCAAGGATACTTGCTCTTAATCACATATAAGAATCACTCGGTAAACACTCAATTTTCAAATTAATCAGCAGTAGTAGTCCAACAAGCCACACCATATTTCCCAATGTAACTTCTCCAAATCACCCACAATGCATGAAGTATAAGATAAGGATTTGCAGATAAGTCAATGACATATTGATCTTATCTACATTTTGTTTTGTCTTTAATCTACGGTTTACTTGTGTAGCAATATCTATAGGAGAACGTACGTAAGGAAGGCGATATATTAGGTATGACTTTTCAAATGGAAAGATACTTTACCAAGTGGAAAGCGGATGGCTGCCCCAAATGAACTGACACCACATTCCTTACGCCGGAAGTGATCGCACTAAACCAAGAAATAGAAAATAAGGTATTACTCATTAAAGGAAAGAGGATTTAGGAATTACCAAGTACCACATATATGCTCACTCACAAATTAAACCAAACGTAGCGGCAGTGGCAGAACCAGCTGCAACAACATTATAAACATCATGAGCATACGCTTTTGAGAAATTCTTGCAAACCACAAAAAGCAGCAGAAAACATCCCAATGCGAACTCCACCGACTAGTGATCCACGGGCAACTGTGACAAACCTTTTCTCCATAGCATCTCTCATAATTCGATGCTGTTGGCGCTTATCTGGAGTGCTTCCAAGCTTCAACATAACTTCTGCATCTTTGCTCTGTTGAAATTGTACATGCAAAGGTCTCTCCATCAAAAAATCTTCTTGGAATAATTAAAAGTTAAAATTTTAAATTTTAAGAGTAAAAGCTTTGAGAAACAAAGAAGTTCATTAATAAGAATAACTACCACCACCAATATTATTAGTAAGCCACTCGATGTCAAGGTAATAAACTTCATCAGCACAAACATGTGCCACAAGCAAAATCAACTAAACCTTTACTTAATTGATCAAGCAGAGAATCCATATGTTTTGTGGAAGGTAGTTAACTGCCCAAACAATGAAACGTTTAGTTCTTGAGTGAGACAAAACCTTAAAAATAAATACTAATATAAACAGTGCACATTTTCTCTTAAAGAGAAACAACTACATTTGAAGTTTTCTCCACAGGATCAAGGGTATTGAAAATCTTGCAAGCACGAGTATGAAAAACACAACCACTGCAAACACCAGATATTATATAGATCAGTTGATCGGGACTTATCAATATCTCTAGCCCCTCGAATCTATACATCAGATAAATTCCACTAGAAAGAACAGCTGATATACCAAGAAGTAGGACATCAGGACTGAGCTTTTATACAAACGTGAACACTTGCAATAGCCAGCTTCACACAGGTAGAAAAGAAACACATAATTTCAAAGATTAGCTAACACTTCTATAGAGCCTCCCGCGCTCATTTTCCAGAATAGACACAGAAGACATAAAACCGAGTTGACTGTGTGCATTACAATCTCAAGAAAGCTATTGCAATCTTACAACAGATTCAGATGCTGCTTTGCTTCCGCCATACAACATCCCAGCAAACAGTCCAATGACGGTAGCTGTACCCCAGCTGACTGTCCCAGCAAGGTTCTGAGGATTCCCCTGTACAAGACGAAAACTTTAGTCCTAATTTTTCCTAAGCAACATATTACCCATCTATAGCCCTTGAAAACTTAACAAAACAGTTCAATTTTCTCGCTACAAAAGAATCAAAACAAATCCAAATTTCAACATTGGTGCATTTAGTCCAGATCACATTATTAGACTGTGCTTAAACTAAGGTAATAGAAATAATTGGAATAACAAACAAAGTGTCAAAGAATGAATTCAAACTTTCCAACAAAAATCATACATTTCCAGCTGGATGACAATATCGTTAATTACGCCTACTAAAATCTTTACCATATCACTAATAGATTGTAAAATTGATAGCTATTTTAAACTTCATCGATACAGATAATAAAAGAGAGATCGATAGAGAGATATACATGAGTAGATGTAGCTGTATCTTCTTGATCTCCAGGTGCTTCCATTGATACCAGAAGTAGAGGAAAAGGAAAAATGCTAAAGCCCTACAAAACCTCTGTGAAACCGTGGTACAAAGACAACAGCGTTTCTTATTCCGATCATGGCGAATCGCCCTGAATCTTCTTATTTCGTTCATTATAACCATAATGTCACGGTCCAACAATCTTTATGATTAAAGCGTTTCAGTAAGTCGAAGGAATTAAACATTCTATAATGTTTAAAATCATCGATAATGGGCGTTCTAAAATGTTCTTGTATATAGTAAATGAATAAAAGCTTGTAGATATAGAACTTGGTAGAAGTTCTAGGTCATAGAAGGTTCTAGAAGGATCTTGTATATTCTTGTATATTATGGAGACTTGTAAATGGTAGGAGCTTGGTAGAATTCTCTAGAACATAGGAGGGACTAGAAACATCTCCACTCTTCCCTCAAGGAGGTGAGATACAAGTATATATAGGCCTTTGGCCTTCACTTTTTGACCAGGCAGCAATACACAAGCATTCTTGTAAACTTCCAAGCTCTCAACACACTCTCTTCATACACACTTAGCACTTTGATCAAAAGGCTTACTAGCTAGTCTCGGGGCGAACTAGTCTAGTGCCGCACGGGTCGAGGAATTCTTACGAATCAAAGTTTCATCCCGTGACAATAAGCTTTTCACTTGTTGTGAATTGTGATGACGGAGTAGACTAGACTTTTTGGCAAACAAGTTGGTCGGTTAAAGTCTGAGTTCTATTATTAAGTGTGATTGAACTTACAACTGAAAAATTATACTCCCTCCATTTCAGAAAAAGTGGTGCATTTTACTATTCTACGGTCAACTGTCTTTGCGTTTGACCACAATTTACTCTTAAACGATATTAATAAATAAATTATTAAAATTATATACTGAAAATTTAGTAATTAAATTTTTATTATATGATTTTATGAAATTATTTACTATTATCGTTTATGAGTAATTTGTGGTCAAACTCGAAGACAGTTGACCGATCAAAGTCAAAATGTAACACTTTCTCTGAAATAGAGGGAGTATTGATTTACTATTTCACTCACATAAAATCCAGTTATTATTTATATATGTTGAAGGTTTGTTAAATTTCGGTATGTTAAAAGTCGTATGTCAAACAGTCTTTCGGAAATAATAAGAATTAGTACTAACTCGTGGCGTTGTCACGTCATGGTAAACTTTTAATAAGTAATAAGTTGAAGAAAATATAATTTAAATGATAAGTCAGTTTCAAATAATTATAGATTCAATACATCGAACAATTTCAAAGAGAATGCAAGGTCATTGTTTGACAATCTTTGTACCCATATAAATCGTTAACTACGACACAACTTATTTTAAAAAAGTAGTCAATAACCAAATAGAAAAACTTATTAATTTAATAATTCAAACATAAGTAATTTAATAAATCATGCCTCTAAGATTGCTAAACACATACTTGTAAACAATATTGGTCGTCGTGTCAGTGAAATATTGGTCGTCGTGTCAGTGGAATTGGCTTCCTCATCCAATGCTAAAGTCTTGAGCCCTTCGTTACTTGTGACTCTTGGAGAATGCAAAATATAGCTGGCCATAATGAAACGACTTTGGGAGGTAGATTCCAACATGAGCTAACGATTTTTCTTGACTCTTGTTTATAGTCATCACATAGCAAATTGATATAGAAAATTGTCTTTGATGGAATCTAATAGGAACCTTAGTAAATCAGAAGGTATGAGTACGTTAGTTGCTGTTGAAAGTTGGAGACTATATGAAGTTTGTGGTAATAATGATGGTGAGGTCGAAATCAAATCGGTTGAGGATATTTTGATTCGTTCTACTTCTGAACCAATTACTGCAATAGTTGAGAGTACATATCCGAGCATATAAACCATGTTGATGACGATTGGTACTTCCAAGATAGGGCTATTCTTGCTCTAACTAATGAGATAGTCCAGGAGGTGAATGATCATGTCATGTCACCGAGTTCATGAGTTCAGATAGAGCATCTGTCTAACAAGGATACTATCGTTAATAGAGGAGATGTTTATTATGTAGAGTTCTTAAACACTGTTAGGGAACCTGAAATGCCAAGTCATACCATTTGACTTAAGATTGGTTGTCCTATTATGCTGCTTAGGAGGATTGATCAGTACGACGAGCTTTGTATGGAACTAGGATGATTGTTACTGAAATAGGCAAATATGTTATAGAGGCGAAAACGATACATGCAAAGAATGTTGCAGTGAAGGTTTTCGTACCTCGGATGGTAAATAGTATGTGGTAGGTATCTAATTCATTACAATCCAAAACATTACACCTCCGTCCAAGATTAGATATCATACTTTCTATTACCTTTTTTTTTAACAACTTTCTATTACCTTTTCAGTTTTACCTTAACTATAAATTACTTTTATATTATATTGAAAATATTTAATAAAACTATATTGTAAATGTGCACTTCATGAACTTCCTAAATATTTGTATTTTATTAAATATTTAATAAAACTATATACAATTTTTTTTTGGAACGAGAATATGTTATATATCAAACTCCAAAAACAGTACAAAACGGAAGCCGATCTAGAGATCCAGCCTGAAGTATACGAAGAAACACAGAAAAACTAAACTACCATAAGACTCTGACATGGGTCGAGTGCAGCACCATCCAAGCTCTATAAATAACTACTGTAATAATCTGTTGTTCTACATGTACTATTCTATCATTACCAAAACAAGTATTATTTCTATGTTTCCAGACTTCATAAATGGTTTCTATAAAAGCTAGCTTCAGAAGTCGCTTCCTCCGGTGTTTCCCTTTCGATTGCCGCAGGACCCACCCGATCTCATTTGTCCAGCTGCCTGGGTCATGCTATACCCCAATTCACTGTAGTACTCCCTTCCAAATACGCTTGGTTTCTCCACAATCAAAAAGGAGGTGCTCCATGGTCTCCATATCCGGGCAGAAACAGCAAGTGGCCGAATCCAGGAGTCCAAATCGATGCAAACGTGCTCTGGTGGGTAGGCGATCATGGCATGCCATCCACATAATCATTTTTGCTCTAGGTCTCGCCAAATTCCCATACATTAGGGTCTTCCATTCCACCTCCGGCCTCTCAATTTGGAGTGCCATGTACATGACTCCAGTCTTGAACTTAGGTAGCCCTCGCATCGAATCCAATGTGCTATTACCAATGGTCAATGTCCTACAGAGCATAATTCCCTTCATAATCCATGAACTAGAGGGGGGTACCGGTTGTGACATAACTTGCTCCCTTGTCATATAGTACGCATGAATCCATTTGACCCATAGGCTATCCTCTTTATTACATAAGTTCCAGAGTAGTTTCAAGAGGCATGCCTTACTCCAAAGTGGTAAATCAATAACCTGTAATCCTCCTTGGCTTGTCGGGGCACAAACCTATTCCCAAGCCACCGGTGCTTTCACAGTAGCGGTGTCCTTTTGACCACTGAAAGGATCTACAAACCGCTTCAATCTTGTGCAAGACTCCTTGTGGCGTTGGGAAGCAAACCCGATAATTAGTATTCGCAAGCACACTTTTTATCAACTGTAGTCGCCCTCCGTAGCTAAGTAATCTAGCACTCCAGTGTCTCATTCTTGGAACTATCTTATCAATGAGAGGTTGGCATTGCGCAATTATGAGCTTCTTGCTACTGAGAGGGACGCCGAGGTAGCGAAAAGGCAGGATCCCCGTGTCAAACCCGGAGAGCAGCCGGATCTCGCCCTGGATATCATCGGGAATCGACCCGAAGTAAACCTTGCACTTTGCTGGGTTAATCCACAGTCCTGTTGATTGAGAAAAGCTTTCGAATTTGCCCATCACCATCTCCACAGATTTCGAGTCTCCTCTGGCAAAAAGGAGCAGGTCATCCGTGAAGCTAAGATTTACAATCGATAGTCTCTCACACTTTGCATGGAAATTAAAGTCCGGCTCATCCTTTAAATCCTGCATCAGTCTATGCATATACTCCATAACTAGGACAAACAGTAGTGGTGAAAGTGGGTCACCCTGTCGTAAACCTCTCCTAGCTTTGAGAATCCTCGTGGGTTTACCATTGACCATATAACGATAAGACACCGTGGTGACACATATCATAATCCACCGAATAAATCGATGTGGGAAGTTCAGCTCCTGTAGTATACCCTCAAGTGCAGACCATTCTACTGTGTCATATGCCTTTTGTAAGTCCATTTGTAGCATACATCTGGGTATCCCTCCTGTTCTACTATACCCCCGTAGGAGCTCATAAGCTAATAAGATATGGTTATGTATCTGTTGTCCTGGGATAAAAGCAGCTTGACTTTCATGAACCACATCACCAATCACCTTGTTCAATCGATTAGTCAGCACTTTAGAAATAATCTTATAAAGTGTAGTGCAGCATGAGAGTCGATAATCCTTTACCTCGGTTGCATCCGCAATCTTGGGTATCAAAGTAACCACACTACAGTTAACCGCCATGTACATTCTATCATGCACAAAGAACTCCTGGACTGCTTTAATTGTATCATCCCCAACCACACTCCACGATGCTTTAAAGAACTTTGCATTGAACCCATCGATACCCGGGGCTTTTAGGTCTCCTATATCATTCAATGCTTCTATAATTTCCTTCGTTGCAACAGGGGCAACTAGAGTGTCGTGACGAGTTCGGAGTCATGCGCACTTCATGATACCCTGATATCGAGCCCACGGATTCGACTAGCAAAGACCCCAACAAGCTGTTCATAGAACCCCAAGACTTCCAGCTCAATGTCAGCTTGTTCAGTAATTAATTGCCCATCCACTCTGCGAAGCTGTGTGATGCCCAGGTTTCGGTTTTTCGCCTTCACAGTAGCGTGGAAATATGCATTGTTTCCATCACCGAGTCGAATCCAGTCTACCTTGGACTTCTATTGCAGTACTCTATCATCTACCTCATTCCAGTGCATCACGTCTTTTGTGAGGTCTTTCACTCTATCAATCAGATTTATATTCCATCGATCTTGGATGAGTTCTCTTTGAGCCACAAGAAGACGGGCTCTTGCTAACTCAAGTTGTTTCCGGGCTACCATATACTGAGTTTGCAAGGTCTAACCATAGGTTGCAGCCGTTTGAGCTTCTCCCAGCATCTAACCATGTTGCGTCCATTCGCAGGATCAGACCAGCTCTGTCGGATCCGTGCCAGAAAATCTGGCGCATCGACAGCAGCATTAATGAAACAGAATTGGGCCCGCCTCGGTAACCTTGTCTCTTCCCACAATCGTACTGCTAGCATCGCATGGTCAGAGATGTTGGGTTCCAATACTTCCACCTGGGCATGACTAAAAGTTTGGAACCAATTCATATTCCCAATAGCACGATCAATTCTTGAGTAAATAGGGTCTCGCGACTACTTATTATGCCAGGTGAAGTGGTCGCCTATACTATCAAGTTCAAAAAGTCCCACTGTATCCATCATATGCACGAGATCACAATATTCAGAAGGATGAACAATGGTTCTGCCAATCCTATCCTGCGATGTCAAAACATTATTAAAGTCACCAATGAGAAGCCAGTTCCCCTGTACCTGTGGGCTAATTCTCTCCACATCCTGCCATAGCACACGTCTCTCTTCCAATTGATTGAGAGCATACACCGCTGTTAACCATGTGATGAGATTTCCAGTCTTGTCATATACTTCACAGTGAAGATATTGAGCGCTTCCAGCTACTAATCGCACATCAACTCGATTCGGGTCCCAGAGTAGCCAAATTTGACCATTAGGGTGGTATGCATAATTATCAAGGTAGCTCCATCTAGTACCCAGTCGACCCCTACTATCCAAACTTTTCTCTTGCTTAATCCTTGTCTCTACCAGTATAGCCAGAGTACACTTTAATTCAGAGAGACGGGAGTTAATCTCACGAAGCTTGGCTATACTATTACACCCCCTCACATTCCAGGAGATAATCATTGTCCCGTTTCCGGGGGCAAGAGAGGATCATTCGCATTCCTCAATGCCTCAAAACCGTTACGACAAGGTAGATTCTGTTCCAAACCACTCTCCTATTGTGTGACCATAGGACTTTTCCCTTTATCCCGAGCCCTATGAGAACCCGTCACTTGCTGCCACCCAGACTGTTGTTGTCCTCGGCCCATCTGCCCAGGTTCCAGATTCACATTCGAGCTACTGCCCTGTTCAAGGACAGTGGTGCATTGTGGTGCCACTGCTGCAGCACTCGGTCTCGCATGTTCCTGTGTTTGTGCCGTGTTCTGTCCCTGTGTCCTCACACGGCGGTCATTATTGACATGCCACTGCTTCTGCGGTGCTCGTGGGGCTGCTTTCCTAACCGTGGGGGGTGCAAACATGGCCTAGTTTCTGACATTTATCACAATAAAGAGGTTTCCATTCATACTCCACAGGTTGTTTTAGCACCTTCTTCTTCAGGTCCTTTATTATGACATGATTCCTCAATGGCTTTGTAATATCTACTTCCACCATAATTCTAGCATACGAGACCCTCAGCTTATGAGCCGTACATTCATCCGTGTACAATGGTTTGCCTAGAGCGCTCCCAATTTTGCCAAGGCTTTTCGATCCCCATAGATGTAATGGAAGCTGGGGAAATTTAACCCAGATAGGGACAGCACGTAACATATCTTCCTTGAGGGAGAAACCTGTGACCCATTCCCGTAAGAACATTGTCATATTGTAAATTGTATAAGGTCCCTTCGTCATCACTAAATCTCTGTCCTCCACTGTTTTGAATTTTAGAATAAAATATCCTTCCTCATTCTAAAACATCTCAGGTAATCGAACAAAATTCCAGTATTTTTTCATATACTGTTTGACAACGTTCATTGTCAAATCCCCGCCCAAAACATACATGATAAGAAAAGATTGCCAGTATTCGATCTCTGAGGCTACATCATCTTCCTCAATTTCGATTTCCACCTCCCCATCAACAATAATTGGTGCCGTAAAATTAATTGCTAGGCCCCTGGATTTGTCCCTGTTACCCCTTATGATATCAGTCCACAGGTTTTCCGATTGGGTAATTCCAATCCCATTCGAGTTTGGTGAAACAGCTTTATCAACCGCCATAGTCACCGCCACAATATGCCCAACGCCATTAGGTTCCGGTGAAGAATTGGTTCCCCTCACCGCCGTAGCTGACGGCGTAGTTGCCGGAATGTCAACCAATTGGTCCCTTGCCGTTTGTTGCTCCTCATCGTCACCATCACAACCTGATTCTGAATCTTGCTGTGATTCCATCGTCTGCTCAGTATGCCCATCCTCCGTCGTCTGCTCGTGAAACTATATACAATTAAGAATAACTTATAGTTAAAGTCGACTTAATATTTAATAAAAAGGTTAAACGTGACATTTTTTTGGGATGGAGTGAGTAACATGTATTCATTCGCCCTGTAAACAATCTCTCAAACTATCTACTCCTATCATTTCTTGACCCGAAGTAACTCCCAAATGCAAAGATCATTTTATTTTCTTTTGGAAATCTAAAATGCTTTAGTAAATTCAACAAAAATCGATGCCATCAAACATACTACAAAATCAGTCTGATATAAATCCTTAAAAACTGATTGAGAACAAACAAAATAAAGCAGTTAACTTAATCTTCTTCTCAACAGTATTCAACAAATGCTTAGCCTTGACAACTACAGTCTTACTCTCAGAAAAATGGCCTTTCGAAAAGCCTTAAAGTAGCCAAACTGGTTGATATCAAGCAATGGAACATGATCTTTGAGGCTTTATCCTTGACATCCCATGAAATTAAGAATCGTGCACTATGAAGGAACAAAAACTTTATGCTGAACAAATAAATAGAAAACAAAGAAACCTTGATGGATGTACCATCCTGTTCTCTCCGCATCAAATTATCAACTCTCAACTTCTTTTTATTTTTTAATTATTCTTTATCATGAAAAGTCATGCTATATTTATAGCCTAACTGGGTGGTTACATCGTCAAATATGTAGATAAATTTTGATTCTATTTATAGGATAATTAGGAACTGTATAATCATTTTGTTACACTTGATCCGATTTTATAGGATGATTAGAAACATTAGAAACCTAGTAGTACGTATTAGTTTTGTTGAATTCCATATAAATAGGATAATTGCCATGAATATTGGAGATATTTTGTTACAGATTGAGTACTAAAAAATGAGGAGAAAGAAAAATTCAAATTTAAGTTGACATGATACATCGAATATAATTGAATTATAAATGAATTGTTTTTTGTTTGGATTTGCCACATCAGCTTTTTGCTTATGTGGCACATCTCTTCTTCCATTTACATCGACTGCTCTAGATAATTATTCATACTGAAATTAAGCATCATACATTATCGAAATAAAAAAAGGGGATGGAATTTCATCTTGATAGAAAATAATATAATCATATGAAGATAAACAATGAGTAGTTATCCTGAAGCACAGACCGTGCAAGAAGTACCCGATATCTACCCAAAAGATCTTCAGTAAGCTAGATTACCGCCACGCAACATGTGTACTTATTTGACAATGAATTTACTTGATTTCCAAGAAACCACCACAATTTGATGATAAACTATCTAACATTCCATTTTTTGGGTCTAAAATAAAAGGTATTCACATAAACTACAAAGTTGATGGTATGTTCATACTAATCAGCAGGATCACCAAATTTGCACAAATGACGTCAGAAACACAACAAAACTTTAAACTGTTATAACTCAAGCAAATGTAACAAAAGTCTGTATTTGCTGCTAAAATGAGACATTCCAATTTAGGGCCTAATCTCTCAAGCCCCAGGTACATCATGTGGCTCCTAACCAACTAAAGACTTCACCGAGTACAAATGTATACAGGAGCCTAAGAATGACCAGTTGAAGACCACAAACCTTCTTGCCCGTACCTTATTATTTCTTCTAAACCACAAACCTTGATGCTCTTAGATTCAGAAGTATTGCCTAGAAAAACAGAGAGATGCAATGAAAGTAAATAACCATTGATTCAAATAAGATGCAAACTTGCAAAGGTCTTGACTCAATTCAAGAGGGAAAATAAAGAAGTCCATACCAGAAACAGGCAACAACACTTTGAAGATTAACCCGAAACTATAGTGGCACAGAATGATGATTTTATCCATCCAACAACTGGCTAGAACAACAATAAAACAATAATCAGTTTAGTTTCTGGTGAAAGGGTGAATATATAAGCGAAACACAAAATTTAATCTTACTTACTGTCCATTGTGTACTGCACGGTAGGATATTACTTCTTGATTTTGGATTTCACATTAAGATACCCCAAACCCACATAACATAATATATTACTAAAACATGAAGATACTCATATCTTACTCGTAAATTAGGTGTTAGGTGGCATATATTCAGGAAACATATCAGCAATCATAAATTACTCACTCTATATCTCATCTTGAATTTGCGCCACTGGGTGTGTTAAACAATATGACTTCACTGTTAACAGGACAAATTGGTTTGTGAGAAAAATTGTGTATACCGTACCTATATGTGTTCCAAACCTACACCAAATATCATACGTTTAAGCCATTTAGATTAACAAACGTAATTGGACCTTTTATTAATTCTAGCAAGAACTTATCCGTGAAAATTGTTCTTTAATCGTGATGAACTCATTCAATTAGACACTAAGGAGTGGAAAACGAACTGCTATATAGAGGTGAACATCATTGCATAACGCAACTTACTCAGAAGCATACCAACACGTATGAAATAATGAAGAAAGCTTATTTAGGTGAATTGTACCATGAACTGGGGAACTGAAATGCATTGGATGAACACAAACACTGTAGTGCTGAACTAAGAAAGAAAGGCCGATGGTTGGTAAGCTATCCAATATATACATTTGACATATATTAAAGCACAAAAGGTTGCGATAATCAACAACTAAGCATATATACACATAACAACTAAGTATACAATACACACATACCCTCGTCCTCCTCGGCTATTGTTAAGTCTATAAATTGGTCTTCATGCAGGTCTATGAACTCATCATCAGCATGTACAGGCTTTCTCGCTGTTTGATCGACGACCTCTTCTTGGTACGAGTTGGTAATTGAGTCGTCCTTATCAATGTACTCTACTCTGGAGCGGGCTCAGATATGCATCGCAACAACCAAATCTTTTATCGCGTTTCATGCTTGGATATTCAATAAACACCACCTGGCGTGCTTGAGTCGCCAAGATAAACGGTTTATACTTAGTATGATACCTCTTCCTATGGTTAATTTCTACCATCTATTAGAGCTCGTGTTTCCTCGTACCACTTGGAGTAGGATCATACCAGTCAACATCAAATATAAAGGTTCTTTTCAAAGGAAACCCCGGATATTCAAGCCGCACAATTCGTCTCAGGTTACCGTAGAAATCATACAAATCATCAGTTGCATCTTGATCTTGCCTTCTGACACACACCCCAGAATTGCTTGTGGCCATGGCGGTGTTAGATTCAATTGTGTGAAACCTAAGGCCATTTACTATGTAAGATGAGAATGTGGAGAACTTTCTGTTTGGTCCCTCTGCTAGAGACTCTAAGTAAGGACATATGACTTTGTTGACAGGATTTCGTACATACTCCTTGCACCAATCTGCAAATTTTGTTTCCAACTTATCTTGAAGCAGTTCTTCAATTACGTCATCTGTCATTGTTGGATTCTTCTCTTTGAAAAGGTTGTGGACACGATTACATGATTAGATATATATAGTAGTTAGAAGTTAAAATCCATATGTTAGCGTAAGAAAGCTACTCACCGAGCATAAATCTCCATAAATTTGTCAACTTCAGCAAAGTTCGAGAGGACATAATATGTGGCTGCCTTCAGCTCCTTATCCGTCAGTCATTCTGTCTTTTCTTCTCCAATAGGTCTCCCTGAGACCCTAAAAATTGAAATGGCAACGTCTTCATCCTCTTGAACTTCAAATGTGTGCGTTTATGGACGGCCTAGATGCCTTCGTCGGGACATGGTCCCCAAAGTAATAGGAGCAGAAGGTTGCAGCTTCCTCTCGCACGTATGCATTGGACATCGATCCCTCAGGCTTGCCTTTGTTGCTGACATACCTCTTCAATTTCCCCAAGTATTTGTAATGTATATATATTGAGGTAAGACAATGTAACTTGGGAAAATTCAGACTTTATAAGTAAATGATTGCCTTGATTACACACGTTTCGAATGGATACATCCATCGATACTGAACCGGTCCAGCAAGCCTCGCTTCATGTGGGAGGTGAACCGGCAAGTGCTCCATAGAATCAAAGAATCTCAGTGGAAGATACGCTCGAGCTTGCATAGAATCAATGGTATGTTGCTTTCAAGATTTGCTAACACTTCATCGTCAAGCTCCCTTGAGCATAAATTCTTGAAAAATAAGCTCAGCTCTGTGAGAGCAATCCATACAGGTTTAGGTAGCATTTCTTGAAATGCAACAGGGAGAAGCCTCTCCATGAACACATGACAATCGTGGCTCTTCACCCCATACATCTTTGTCCTCTTCACATCCACACACCGCCCCAACTTCGAGGCGTAATTGTCGGGGAACTTCAATCCCCTTACCCAATCAAATAGTTTGTTCCTAAATTCAGTGTCAATTGTGTAGCATGCCTTAGGCCACTACCCCTTATCATTCTGCTTTGTCAACTCGGGCCTTTTACACAATGTATCCAACTCGACTCTAGATTCAGGGGTATCCTTTGTTTTTCCGGGAATGTTGCAAATCGTGTTGAATAAGTTCTCGAACACGTTATTCTCAATGTGCATAAAATCCAAGTTGTGACGTATAAGAAGACTGCTCCAATAAGGCAAGTCCCAGAAGATGCTTCTCTTCTTACATCCACAATTTTTGTTAATTTTCTCGTTATGCTTCTCCGACCCAACTTCAGTCACTTTCATAAGACCCAGCCTATCTATCTCCGCAAGTATTTCTACACATGTAAGTTGTCTCGGGGCGCCTTTGTTCACTACTTTGTTTTTCAAGAATTGAGTCTTGTTTTTCCTGAACGTATGGTCCTTTGGTAGAAACATACGATGACAGTCAAACCAATATTCCTTTCCGCTCTCCTTCAGTCTAAATGCATCAGTGTCTTCCATACAATGTGGACAAGCATTAAAGTCCGCGGTTTTCCTTTCAGAGAGCATGGAGTACGCAGGAAAATCACTCACGGTCCACAATAGTGCTTCTCTCAAGGTAAAGTTCTTCTTCGTTGACATATCATATGCCGGGATACCATTTTCCCACAACTCAATCATCTCCTTGATTAGGGGCTGCAAGAAAACATCCGACATGACGGATCATCGGCCCGCACCAACGATCAAGAACATGAATGGTTCCTTCATGCACTCACCGGGGGGGGGAAGGTTGTATGGTGTCAACATGACTGGCCAACAAGAGTACTTCCGGTCATTTCCAAATGGGTTAAAACCATCCGTACAAAGCCCCAAGCGTACATTTTTAGGCTGGTCTGTAAACTCCGGGTAGGTCTTATCGAACTGTTTCCATGCGGGTGAGTCTGATGGATGCTCCATTCTACCCTCTTTCGGGATTACTCGCTCCTTGCGCCACCGCATTTTATCGGCACAAGCACTTGAAGCGTACAACCTCTTCAAACGAGGTGCTAGAGGGAAATACCACATTTTCTTATGTGGGAGATTTTTTTTCTTACGTTTCTTTGCAGCCCCCTCCTTGTAACGCTTGTACCGGTCCTTGCCACAGAACTTGCACTTCAGTAGATCTTTATCCTCCCCCAATAGATCATGCACATATCCTCACAACAATCTATGGTTTACATGGGCAACCCCATCCCCCGCATCTTTTTCTTCGCCTGGTAAAAGTTGGTGGGAACTAGATTTTCTTCAGGACAAAGATCTGACATTACTTGTACCCATTCATTGAAGCTCGCTTCAGATTGCTGGCCATTAGCCTTACAACTCATTAGCCGAGCCAACAAAGACAACTCACGAGCTACACCGGATAAATCGGCTTCTTTCTTGATTCCGAAGTCAAAGAACACGATCCAGGATTGAGGCTCCACATCCCCTACGATCGCTCCCTGGTGTCCATGAACTTTGGACCCGCAACATCATACACCATTTGCTCCATCCGTTCATGATCATAATTAGCATCAGATGTAGACGTATTCTGAGTACTTCCGATCACATTTTTTTGCTTCCTTTTACGCTTTGAGAGATGCTCATAATCCATGAACGGTGCTCGTGTCTCACCATGATAACACCATACCTCATACTCAGACACGAACCCCTTACGTTTCAAGTGTCCACTACCGTTTTAGGAGGCAAAAATTGCTTATTCCTACATTTGTTCGCATTGCAAGGGCCCTTCATCTCCCCACTCGAACAAGTAGTGCGTATGGCGCAAAAGTGAGGAAGGATTCAACCCCTTCCACAAAACTAGACTGAATTCTGCCATTAACTATGCGACGGTACATCCATGAACGATCGGGATTCATAATTAGATGATTAGCCTGACACGTCTACAATTATTAGATTCATAACATGCATTTTACGTTAATATAATCACCAAATAGTCTCAAAACACTTAATTAAATCTTCATAATCTAGTGCATATACGAATTTATCGAATCAAAAGTACTACGTACTTACAAACATCCTAACATTATACTAATTAACAATCCAAATTCACAATCAATATATCAATTGCACATCTCAAAGTTAACTAGCTAGTATATTATAGTTCTCATAAACATACAATTGATCAAATTAGTTGAAATTAACAAAATTTCCAAATTTGTCAACAAGTAAGGGTTTCAAAACACTCAACTAAATCTTCCTAATCCTACTACACATACGAAAATATCAAATTAAAAGCCCTACATACTTACAAACATTCTAACATTATACTAAAAATCCAAATTCACAATTAATATATCAATTGCACATCTCAAATGTAACATACTGCGTAATATAAGCTAAACTAACTACTACATACTTACAATAAACATGCAATTGCTCAAATTAATAGAAATTAACAAAGTCCCCAAATTTGGCAAAGTAAGGGTTTTAGCCAAAATACCTTCGATTAAGCTGAAAAAAGATGAAATTGATTGACCACACGAGCTCCTTGTCCCACGACCTTCGAGAAGACTCCAAAATTGGCCGGAATGGTGGAGTTTTGGTCGGAAATGGCGAAATGAAGAAGAAAGGAGGAAGAAAGAAGAAGCTGAAACGGAAATGGAGAAGAAGGGATTCTGCCCCGATTCTATATCGGTTTTAGCGACGAATCGCTATCCGTCGCTAAAATCGATTTTCTTTATTTTTTTTCTTTTTTTATTTTGGTCAACTTATTTAGGGACGGATATAATATCCGTGTCTAAATAACGACAGATTTGAGACGGATTGAGCGAATTCGCTCAATCCGTCTCCAATCCGTCGCTAAACCTAGCGATTCGTCGCTAGGTTAGCGACGGATTGTTTCCATCGCTATCCCCCGTCGCTAAACGGGGGATTTCTTGTAGTGTGTGAGACGAATATAAATAACAAATGTATGGGGTTCTACATGATGGAGGGAGTAACATAATTTGTGAAGTTTAGACCATCTACATCAGTTGTTGGAGGAGTCCCAGCCTTGGGACTCTGCTGGAGTCCCAAATGAGTCTCACCGGCTTGGACTAGTTGCAAGCGAGCCCAGCTCCATTGTCCACTTTTCTTTTAGTTTTTTCTTTAATTTCTTTAATTTTTATGTTTTCTTTTGTCCCTTCTTTATTTTAATTTCTTCTTATTTTATTTGCTTTCTTTAATTTTGTTTTATTTTTCATTTGTTTTCTTTTCTTTTTTATATTATTTTCTTTGTTTAAAGGGCGAACTACTTATGGTTCCCCTTAAATTTGGCTCAATTAAAAAATCGTCCCCGGATTGGCAAGAATTACAAATCCCTCCCTGAAACCCATTTTTGTTGACCAACATGCCACCATCAGCATTTTCTCTCTCCTGGTGGAAATTAAACATGTGTGAATAAAAGAAATGTAATAATAAATTGAATTTCAATTTCATATTAAAGAAAAGTAAAAATGAAAAAAAATCCACTTCATCTTCTTCTTCTCCTCCTTCTGCCTTCCCCCAACCCCCATCAATATCCTTCTTTACGCTCAAGTTGGAGCTGCAAGCCTGCAATGGAGCTCTAATTACAGCTCCGTGCGCAGCTCGACGGAGCTATTCTGACAGCTCCATTGGAGCTGTAAATTGCAGCTCCAAACTAGAGCTTTAAAAGTTCCGATTTCGATCTTTGAAAAGCTCCAAACCGGAGCCCTCGATTTTGGGGTGGTAGAAGATGCAATTCAAGGTGGTGACGATGATGGAGTTTGGTTGATGTTTGTGTTAGAAATAAAAGTTTAAGGACTTGTTTGAGCTTTTTCATAAAAGTTGTGAGTGAACTTTGCATAATTAGATTAACTGATTAAGACTAGGACTTGGTTTGCAATAAAATGAAGAAATTAAAGAAAAACAAAAATGGAAAAAGTGATGGCATTTTCATTATTAATTCAAACTTTCCCGTCCACCTCAGCAAAGTGTCAGTTCACATCAGCAACTCCGTTGACTTTTGGGACTGGATGTAATTCCCAAATTTGACCTTTGTAAAAATAGAGTTTATTTGTAATTTAAGCCAATTTAGGGTGAATTTGAAATGGGGTATATTTAAGGGGTAGTATATTTAATTATTCATTCTTTAAATTTTGTTTCATTTGTTTAGTTTAAATGTAATAATCGAAACACACTTATATATAAAAAACACTTGTAGAATTTGAAATACAAATGATTTTAGATTGAAATCACACTTGCTAAAATTGAAAATATTACAAGTCTTAAAACGTTAAACGTAATGTAATCATCCACCCTTATTATGAGGTTGCTCTTAAGAGTAGTTTAATTTTTTTTTACAAGTAATGTCAATTTTTAAAATTAATGTGATTTTATTAAAATTAATTAACAGCATTAAGATAAAATGAAGAATTAAGCTTGAAAGGAATGAGAAAATAAAATGAAAAAGGAATTCGAAAGAAATAAAAAATTAAAATGAATTTAGATCTCAACTATTGAAGTAGAGAATTGTAACGAGTGAATGTTGACATGACAGTAGCAAAGTGTTGCAACTGCTCAGATGGTAACACATTTCAATTAATTAGCTACAAATTACCGCGGATTTTATGTACTATATATGTTTATGAGTTCGAATATGTCATACTTCATCTCTTTCCCACAAAACTTTATACATTCGTCATTTTTAGCCGTTCCACAGAACTATATATTACTAAAAAATAAAGTTACCCCACACCCAACAAATAATAAATAATCTTAACTTTACACACAAATTACACATTCTGACACTCAAAGTACACTTTTGTCCACTTTTTTCATAGCTTATCATTATTTAACTTTTGTCATAAAATTGTACGTCAACCTTAATATATGAAGTTCTCCGGGACGGATTGATCGAGTACTAGTTACAACTTATGTTAATTATGCACGCAAATCAATACGTGAATGTTAGTAGACTAGTAGTTGTGAATTATCAATGCATTACAAATTATAGCTTTTATTAATCTGGAAGAAAAGAAAGTTGTTAGGTATACAGTTAAATAAGTGAGTTAAGAAAAAATTTTAGTTGATAAATAGTAATTAAGTTAAAACTGAGTTATAAGAAATGGTGTTTGAAATAAAATTAAAAATTTATAGGGTTTATATGGTTGTTATATATGGTGTCACTACAAGAAATCCGCCGTTTAGTGACGGCCATTAGCGACGGATAGAATCCGTCGCTATTTAGCGACGAATCGCTAATTTTAGCAACGGAATGGAGACGGATTGAGCGAATTCGCTCAATCCGTCTCTAATCCGTCGCTAATCCGTCGCTAAATTAGCGACAGATGTTTTTCTGTCGTTAAATAGCGACGGATTTATTTATCCGTCGCTATTTAGGGACGGATATTAAATCCGTCCCTAAATAAGTTGACCAGCTTACAAAATAAAAATAAAATTAAAAAAAGGTAACTAGCGACGGATCGCGTTCCGTCGCTAGTTAGAGACGGATTTTAGCGATCCGTCGCTAAAACCTTGATACCATCGGGCAGTAGCCCTTTCTTCCCCATTTTTCTTCCTTCTTCCTTCTTCCTTCTTCCTTCACCATTTCCAATTTTCCGACCAAATCTCGACCGTTCCGGCCAATTTTGGAGTCTTCTCGAAGCTCGTGGGACAAGGAGCTCGTGTGGTCAACCAATTTCATCTTTTCACCAGCTAAATCGAAGGTATTTTGGCTAAAACCTTAACTTTGTCAAATTTGGAAATTTTGTTAATTTTGACTAATTTGAGCAATTGAACGTTTATTGTAAGTATGTAGTAGTTAGTTTAGCTTATATTACGTAGTGTGTTAACTTTGAGATGTTCAATTGATGTATTGATTGTGAATTTGAATTTTTAGTATAATGTTAGAATGTTTGGAAGTATGTAGGGTTGTTAATTTGATATTTTCGTATATGTAGTAGGATTAGAAAGATTTAGTTTAGTGTTTTGGAACCCTTACTTGTTGACAAATTTGGGAATTTTGATAATTTTGACTAATTAGATCAATTGTATGTTTATGGGAGATATAGTATACTAGCTAGTTAACTTTGTGCAATTGATATATTGATTGTGAATTTGTATTGCTAATTATTATAATGTTAGGATGTTTGTAATTAAGTACGTAGTAATTTTGATTCGATAAATTCGTATATATACACTAGATTATGAAGATTTAATTAAGTGTTTTGAGACTATTTGGTGATTATATTAACGTAAAATGCATGTTATAAATCTAATAATTGTAGACGTGTCAGGCTAATCATATAATTATGAATCCCGACCGTTCATGGATGTACCGTCGCATAGTGAATGGCAGAATTCAGTCTAGTTTTGTGGAAGGGGTTGAATCCTTCATCACTTTTGCGCTTACACAAACTACTTGTTTGAGTGGGGGGGAAGATGAAGTGCCCTTACAATGCGAACAAATGTAGGAATAAACAATTTTTGCCTCCTGAAACGGTAGTGGAGCACTTGAAACGTAAGGGGTTCGTGTCTCAGTATGAGGTATGGTGTTATCATGGTGAGACACGAGCACCGTTCATGGATTATGAGCATCTCTCAAAGCGTAAAAGGAAGGAGAAAAATGTGATCGGAAGTACTCAAAACACGTCTACATCTGAGGCTAATTATGATCATGAACGGATGGAGCAAATGGTGTATGATGTTACGGGTCCAGAGTTCATGGACACCAGGGAGCCAGTAACCGAGGGGGATGTGGAGGAGCCTCCGAATCCTGCGGATCAGGTGTTCTTTGACTTGCTGGAATCAGCAAAGAAGCCGATTTATCAGGGATGTAGGCTGAGCGAGTTGTCTTTGTTGGCTCGGCTAATGAGTTGTAAGGCTAATGGCCAGCAATCTGAAGCGAGCTTCAATGAATGGGTACAATTAATGTCAGATCTTTGTCCGGAAGAAAATCTAGTTCCCACCAACTTTTACCAAGCGAAGAAAAAGATGCGGGGGACGGGGTTGCCCATGGAAACCATAGATTGTTGTGAGGATATGTGTATGATCTATTAGGGGGGAGGATACAGATCTACTGAAGTGCAAGTTCTGTGGTAAGGACCGGTACAAGCGTTACAAGGAGGGGTAAAGAAGAAACGTCAGAAGAAAAATCTACCACATAAGAAAATGTGGTATTTTCCTCTAGCACCTCGTTTGAAGAGGTTGTACGCTTCAAGTGCTTGTGCTGATAAAATGCGGTGGCACAATGAGCGAGTAATCCAGGAAGAGGGTAGAATGGAGCATCCATCAGACTCACCCGCATGGAAACAGTTCGATAAGACCTACCCGGAGTTTGCAGCCGAGCCTAGAAATGTACGCTTGGGGCTTTGTACGGATGGTTTTAACCCGTTTGGAAATGACCGGAAGTACTCTTGTTGGCCAGTCATACTGACACCGTACAACCTGCCCCCCGGTGAGTGCATGAAGGAACCATTCATGTTCTTGATTGTTGGTGCGGGCGGATGATCCGTCCAAGTTTGGATGTGTTCTGCCCTAATCAAGGAGCTGATTGAGTTGTGGGAAAATGGTATCCCGGCATATGATGTGTCAAAGAAGAAGAACTTTACATTGAGAGCAGCATTACTGTGGACCGTGAGTGATTTTCCTGCGTACTCCATGCTATCTGGAAGGAAAACCGCGGGCTTTAATGCATGTCCACATTGTATGGAAGACACTGATGCATTTAGACTGAAGGAGAGCGGAAAGGAATGTTGGTTTGACTGTCATCGTAGATTTCTACCAAAGGACCATACATTCAGGAAGAACAAGACTCAATTCTTGAAAAATAAAGTAGTGAACAAAGGCGCCCCGAGACAACTTACTGGTGCAGAAATACTTGCGGAGATAGATAGGTTGGGTCTTATGAAAGTGATCAAGTCGGATAAGCATAACGAGAAAATTAGCAAAAATTGTGGATGGAAGAAGAGAAGCATCTTCTGGGACTTGCCTTATTGGAGCAGTCTTCTTATACGTCACAACTTGGATTTCATGCACATTGAGAAAAACATGTTCGAGAACTTATTCAACACGATTTGCAACATTACCGGAAAAACAAAGGACACCCCTAAATCTAGAGCCGAGTTGGATACATTGTGTAAAAGGCCCGAGTTGACAAAGCAGAATGATAAGGGCGGGCCCAAGGCATGCTACACAATTGACACTGAATCTAGGAACAAACTATTTGATTGGGTGAGGGGATTGAAGTTCCCCGATAATTACGCCTCAAAGTTGGGACGGTGTGTGGATGTGAAGAGGACAAAGATGTACGGGATGAAGAGCCACGATTGTCATGTGTTCATGGAGAGGCTTCTCCCTGTTGCATTTCGAGAAATGCTACCTAAACCTGTATGGATTGCGATCACCGAGCTGAGCTTATTTTTCAAGAATTTATGCTCAAGGGTGCTTGACGATGTAGTGTTAGCAAATCTTGAAAGCAACATACCATTGATTCTATGTAAGCTCGATCGTATCTTTCCTCCGAGCTTATTTGATTCTATGGAGCACTTGCCGGTTCACCTCCCACATGAAGCGAGGCTTGCTGGACAGGTTCAGTATCGATGGATGTATCCATTCGAGAGGTGTGTAATCAAGGCAATCATTTACTTATAAAGTCTGAATTTTCCCAAGTTACATTGTGTTACATCAACATATATGCATTACAGGTACTTGGGGAAATTGAAGAGGTATGTCAACAACAAAGGCAAGCCTGAGGGATCGATGGCCAATGCCTACGTGCGAGAGGAAGCTGCAATCTTCTGCTCCTTTTACTTTGGGGACCATGTCCCGACGAAGGCATCTAGGCCGTCCAGAAACGCAGACACATTAGAAGTTCAAGAGGATGATGACGTTTCCATTTCAACTTTTAGGGTCTCCGGGAGACCTATTGGAGAAGAAAAGACAGAATGGCTGACGGATAAGGAGCTGAAGGCAGCCACATATTATGTCCTCTCGAATCTGTCAAGTTGACAAATTTATGGAGATTTATGCTCGGTGAGTAGCTTTCTTACGCTAACACATGGATTTTAACTTCTAACTACTATATATATATATCTAATCATGTAATCGTGTCCACAGCCTTTTCAGAGAGAAGAGTCCAACAATGGCAGATGACGTAATTGAAGAACTGCTTCAACAGAAGTTGGAAACAGAATTTGCAGATTGGTTCAAGGAGTACGTACGAAATCCTGTCAACAAAGTCACATGTCCTTACTTAGAATCTCTAGCAGAGGGAGCAAACAGAAAGGTCTCCACATTCTCATCTTACATAGTAAATGGCCTTAGGTTTCAAACAATTGAGTCTAACACCGCCATGGCCACAAGCAATTCCGGGGTGTGAGGGCAAGATCAAGATGCAAATGATGATTTGTATGATTTCTCGGAACACGAGACGAATTGTGCGACTTGAATATCCGGGGTTTCCTTTGAAAAGAACCTTCGCTTTGATGTTGGTGGTATGATCCTACTCAAGTGGTACGCAGTAAACACGAGCTCTATCAAATTGTAGAAATTAACCATAGGAAGAGGTATCGTACTAAGTATGAACCGTTTATCTTGGCGACTCAAGCACGGCGGTGGTGTTTATTGAATATCCAAGCCTCAAACGCGATAAGGTGGATTGGTTGATGCGATGCATACTGAGCCCGCTCCAGAGTAGAGTACATTGATAAGGACGATTCAATTACCAACTCGTATCAAGAAGAGGTCGTCGATCAAACAGCATTAAAGCCTGTACAAGCTGATGATGAGTTCATAGACCTGGGTGAAGACCAATTTATAGACTTAACAATAGCCGATGAGGACGAGGGTATGTGTATCAGTATGCTTAGTTGTTATGTGTATATATGATTAGTTGCTGATTATTATTACTTTAATATCTGTCAAATGTATATTCATGTATTCTTTACTAACTCATTAATTTTTTCTTGCAATTTCTTATTTGCAGATGTCGCGCCAAAGGAAGTCGACATACCTTCCTCCCGGGTTTAGGGGTGCTAGTCCAGCGGGTTCTAGTAGTACCCAGCTAGTCATGGTAGTCCTCTCGTTGGATACGACGTTGGGGGGAGCAGCGATCTCAGTACCGAGAGACTCCACCGGCCTACGACTTCGCTCGGTGACTACCCCTCTGACGGGTGTCCGTACTTGACGTTGACGGACGGTGCTACATTTCAGGGGAAACCGGTGTTGTTCCCCAATGGAAGGAACAAGTAAGTATTATGGAGTTGTAGAACATACACTTAAGATAAATATATGTTACATGATTTTACTAATGAATATTTGTTTCTTGTTTGTCTCATTGATAACAGGTTTTGGCCTCCGGATGCCTCGGACAAACTAGGCAAAATCTTCAGGGGGAGGCGGGAGATGCCGGGACAGGGAGGCGAGAAGTGGTCAAACGTCCCGGACCGGATGAAGCACTTTTACTTCGATGAGCTGCGCGTAAGCTTAAATGTTACAATTAATGCTTTATTTATTTATTTAATCATTGTGTTAATGTGTGTGGTATGTTAGCCACTATATACATGGAGTGGTATGTTAGCCACTAAGCTTGTTTTGATGTGTTAGTCACCATTTATGAACTTGTTGTGTCGTTTGAGTGGTATGTTAGCCACTGAACTTGGGTGATATGTTAGTCACCATTGTGTTAGTCAATTTTAGGACAATTTGAGTGGTATGTTAGCCATCGAGCTTGTTTTGATGTGGGACTACATTTCGGTTTCATTTTTCATTTAGTGTTATATTTAAATTGTTATATTTCTTTATACTTGTGTAATTTTTACTTTGAATGGAATTGTTGTAGAAGGACTATTTCATTCCTAATGCGCTGGTGTCCCAGTTGTACTCCGTTTTCGAGACTTTAGGGTCCGACATCTACAGAAAAATGGTCTACAAAATGAAGGAGACACGCAGTGACCAACTTGGGGGATGACGAGTGGGCCTTGTGGTTGACGTCGGAATGATCCTTCGCCCAGGATCAAGCTGCAAGAATGCATAAAATTGTTTGTCTGAGCCGCATGATGGTACGGTCACTGCCAGACATCACTATGGGTCGCGAGCTATTGTTACAGATCACGTGATGGAGGTTAGTAAATATGTTGTTTATGACTTGGAATATGATACATAACAGTTTTTAGCTTTCATTTCAATCAACTAACTACTTGTTTGCACATATGTTTTTAGGCCAATAAAGGACGGTGAAGAGTGCTGTACCACTTCAAGAAGGCTAAGTCAAGAATGGCATCTGGACTGACGTGAGGGCCGAACGTATTGCGGTACGTTTCTTTCTTAAGGTTAATTACATGTGTATTTGAGTATTTTAATTAAAGTGATTCCTAAAATTACATCTCATTTCGTATGCAACCAACAATTGTGGAGTGAGGTCGAGACGAGGATGGGCGAGAGGATGATCGACGGTCATGAGTCACAATTGAAGAGCAAGACCAGATCTTCTTCGAGGTCAACCTAATGGATGAAGGGTCGAATGTATGGATTGGGAAGTTTAGGCCCTTCCATGAGTTCTGGTAGCTTCTCAGTGTCCCAGGGATCAGGATCGCGATCTAACCTCTACACGCAGCAGCAGGTTAACGAGATGATGACTCCTCTCCGACAGGAAATAGCTGCGACCTACGAAGCAAGTGCTTGAGGAAGGCTCAGATGGCTGCGGATGGACGAGTTGACCGGATGTTGATAGCTCTTCCCGCCTCACCCACCGCCTCCTCCCGATTATCCTTAGTTACATCAGACTTGTTATGGATAATTTGACACTATTTCACCTTCTAATTCTTGTTTCGGATTATTTGTAGATAATTTATATAGTTTCGGATATATTAATGCAATTTAATTGTTTCGGGTATATTATCTATGACTATATTATGTGAAAAAACAGGTGAAAAAGAAATATTTAAATTTTTTTTTTTCAAAACAGTAGATTTAGCGACGGAATTATGTCCGTCGCTAAAACATATAAATTCCGTCGCTAAATACCAATCGAACTAAGCCGGATTAGTTCGTGAATTTAGCGACGGAATTATTTCCGTCGCTAAACCCCGTCTCTAATTAGAGACGGATACAGAATCCGTCGCCAATGCGGACGAACTGGTCAACGGATTAATCCGTCGCCAGTGCGTCGTTATTTAGCGACGGATCCCTTATCCGTCGCTAAAAAACATTGCGACGCATTGTTTGGGGACGGGGTATTATCCGTCGCTAAGGATTTAGCGATGGATCGGTCAAGTTTTAGCGACGGATAATTCCGTCGCTAAAACTGGCTTTTTTTGTAGTGTGTATAAGAATAAAATGATGTTTTGTAAGAAAGAATTGATGTGTTTGATATTTTTTTTAAAGGTTATTTGATTGGTTTAATTGTTGTTTGATTGGTTTAGGATTGTGAGTTTGATTGAGAAAGTAAATATGAAGTACGAGTAGGGTAGAAATAGAATGATAATTGTTTGGCGGAGATAAAATTGAGTAAATTTTTTTTACTGTAGAAGATACAAAACAAGTACCCTAAAACATTTTAACGGATAAATAGTTCGTTTTAATGGTATCCCAAACGGTTGTTTATCTCTAAAGTAATAGAGTATAATTGTTACATAAACACCTACTTCCTCTATTCCGTCTGCATTTTTCAATTTGATTTTGGAGTGAAAAAAATAAGGATGAATTATTTTTAATAAAATAATGATAGTTGTTTTGATATAAAATAATAGTAGTGATTTTGAGTAAAATAATACTTCGTACTAGTTAGTTTGAATAAAAATTTAAATATATTTAATATTATAGTTGATGTAATAATTTGTTAAAAATGAAAATCGTTAAACGGGACATAAAAATGTTAAAATGAGAAACTGTAGACCGAATTAAGTAATGTGTATCTTATGCAAGGTTTGTTAGATCATTATCGAATTTTACCTTATCTAATAATATGGGGGTACATAGTCCAAGATTAGCTATACTTTCTATTTAAAGACAGGGAAGCTGACTAAACAAAAAATAGACCGGTCATTTTGACAGGCATTTTTAATAAAAGCACGTCTAGCAGTACTGTCTGAATATACTTTTGTCTTTTGCCATATAAATAGTTTAGGGGAAAATGAATAATATATTCTACTTCTCAAAAATAAAAAAGGAATAGTAATATAAAGGCAGATTCTTGTTGAAAACTTATTGATTCGATTCGATTCTAACTTAGTTATATTTTATACTTGATTTAGTTCGATTGATTCATTCACTTCACTTGATTCGATTCGATTCGATTCGATTCAAGAATTTGATTGAAGAACATAGTACAATAGTGCGTTCTCTTCTTCGCAAACTCATTCGATTGATTGATTCAGTTCAAATTTACTCAGTTATATTTTATACTATAATTCAGTTCAATTCAGTTCAATTCAGATCCATTCAGTTCAGTTCAGTTCTGCTTAATTATATTTTAAACTATAATTCAGTTTAGATCAGTGCAGACGAAGATAACAGAGCCTAACTCAATTTGATTGATTTAATTTGTCAACCATGCATATATAGCATAAATTAAAGATTGAGTATTGTTCAATGTACATGACCACATTGGTGAAATAAAACAAAGTTAAGCAAGAATCTATATAATACATTAAGCAAAAAAGATTTGGAGCAATTCTAGAGTGTCCACATCAAATAATTATGTGGCAAATTCTTATAATGTGATTGGTCTAAAAAATGTATAGTTGGCACAAGGAAATGTTCTGATTGGGTGAGAAAAATAAGGAAATTTCGCTATTTCTTAGCTAACGTATCGAGTCCTGATGGTGCCAATTATTATGAATTCCTTAAATCGCATTCTTATTTCACCCTAAAAAACATGCAACAAGTCCATCCCTTCAACAACATCAATCAGCGTTTAATCATTCCAGTTGCCCCAGTTTGATTATTGTTTGGATTTTATCCATTACACATCTAAAGTTATAATAAAATTTAGGCTATTAAGTATATACGTGTGTGTGGTGGAGTGACCACATACCACCACGGGGTTGTTGGAAACAACCCTATTGATTATGTTGTATACTTTTGTATTTTATTTTGGTTCGGTTTGGGATACAATTTTTTCAAAAGACATTTACATGTTACTAATTAACGGTATGCAGTGGGACCTATTTTTACATTTCATATAGTTAGCATAAACACTCAATGATATAATATTGGATGAAGGACTACCGACCGACACCACGACCAACGTTGTTCACATAAATTTGACTACCTTATTTTCTCGATTAATTTATTTTATCATTTCCTTTTAATTTATTATGAAAAGTAAACTATCTGGTGGCATCGCCATGAGTTAGTACTATTAATTTATTATTCTTCATCATGAGAACTGCAGGAATTTAATAAAAAAATTGTACCTTTTCCTAAAAAAAAAGAGATAATATTTATGTTCAGATTCATCCATTAATAATTTTGAGGGGGCCAAAATGATTTTTAGACTTTTATTTTCAAAATTTGGTTTAAACTTCAATTTTACGTTGATTTCATTGTCTTTTCTTATTTATTTTAAAACTTCATTCATCAATTAATTATCAAGGACATTAATTAATATTATTATCACATTAATTGTAAAAAATATAATACTTGAAAATAAGAACTACAATAATTGAGAATAAAAATTACATTAATTGAGAATAAAAGTCACAAATGTATCAAAAATTTAGAACACATATGAGTGGTGTTATATATACAAGCATTCTTCGTTTGGTTCAAGTATTATTGTTACATCTGAAATAATCAAAATCTATAAAATAAAACAAAAAGAAATAAAACTAAAAAATAAAGGATAGAAACGAAGAAAATAGTAAAATAAAAGAAAATCAAAGAAATAAAGTGAAAATGAAGAAAACATATTGTGGAGCGATTTTTTTACCGTAACCAAACCATAACCGGTTAGCGGTATATAAAGAGAATTCGAGAACGATAAGTCACCAAAACCAAAATATTTGAGAACATGGGCGTATTAAGAGCAGAGCGGTTGTTATGTATATATATAAATCTGTAAATTTTTACCTATATTATTCTAAAGAAAAATTATCAAAAAAAAAAAAATAATACGCTATTTTCTAACATAACAATGTATGCTATTTTCAAATAAAATTATTGTTTAATTGTTAAGTAAGACTACTAAAAGATGGTCTCTATATTTATGGATGTACCTATCTGTTAATAAAAATCACTCGATGTTATTAATCAAAATGTGTATATATTCTCAACATTTTTCATTTTTTCCAGCCACCTATGCATGACTAAAGGTTGAATCTCATCCATATGTATGTAGTACTATGTTCCAATTACACCCTATGTATTCCGACAAATAATGAATTAATATAAATTAAAATTTTCATGAAAATGTGTAAATAAAATGTGTAATTCTCTTCAAAGACTTCTATAGTAACGATAAAAAAGACAAAAAAACATTAATATTACTAATTAAAATGTAAGATGGTTAGTTAAGAACATAGGTTATTTTGTACAAATATAAAATGTACAGATCCGTATATAACTAATTAAGTATGCAATTCAATTGTTATTGGCCGATTATCCATTCTTATATTTCCTTTTAATTGTTCAAGTATTTTGATTTCAATCAAAGTTTACTATACCTTCGTCTCTAATTGCACCTACCGATGCAATCATTATCTCTTATGGATAAAAATCTAAATTAGGACTAATTATTATCACTAAAATGTGTGTTGATTAAGTAGTAAATTATGATAGCATGATGCGTATTTGAGCATAAATTGTGAATATAATGGCAAATTTTCATATATTGGCCCGTGGAGATTGATAACTTTCTCGACCGATCATAACTACTTATTTGTTTGGTCATTGACATTACCAATTGGGCTAAAATCGTACTCTCAACCGATGGAGTAGTATGCGTTTATTCTACAATATTGTTATTTTAAATTCATATACAAAAGTCAACTTGACTTGGCATGTAACAATTAAAAAAAATTTAAAAAAAAATCACCGAGATAAAAGAAAAAAAAAGTTTGTATAGAGTTAATATTTTACGGGGAAAAAGAATTAAAGGTTTTATAAAAAAATGTTTATGGTTTTAGGAAAATGTTAACGTTAAATAAAGTGGTAATTAAGTGTGCATGTATCGTTGTAATTCTTAAGAATTGATATGTTTAAAGGATTTTGTTGCAAATTTTAGTAAATTAACAATTTACATCTTTTTTAAAGCATATTAGTTGTAATTAAGGCTATGTTATATTAAATACGCATTTCCATTCGGTTAGTTTAGTTCAGCTATGCGTAGTTATATTTTATACTACAATTGATTCGATTCAGACGATTCGATTCAATTCGTTTAATCATGTTACATTGGAAAGCAGAAATGAATCGAATTGAACAGAACTGAATGGAGTTGCAGACGAAGAAAACAGAGCCTTAGTCAACAAAATATGTTGAGACAAGCATTGTGGTAATACTATTTCAATTTGATTAATTTACACATAAGTTGAAGTCGTTATTAAGATAACATATTACAAACTTTTGCGAGAGATCGCCTCTTGAATATACAACTTCAACATATCATATTTACGCATATACATCATATTATTAGCTTCAAACATTATGTGTATAGTAAACATGCATTATACTTGAAGTACATGCATTTTTAAGCAGATTTTTATGACAAAATATGTGATGTTTGATTTGATCACTACGTCTCTCGCAAAAGTTACTCTTAATATATTTAAATATTTCAATATAACAATATCAATGTCTTTCTTATTCATCCAGTGGAGTAACCAATTTGAACACAAAACATTGCATCAATTATACAAGAAGCTTCGAATTTGGAAAGTATGAAACATAGTGAATTAAGTATGAAAGATATTAAATAAAGTAGGAGATATATTTTCGATTTAAGGGATGAGAAGTTGAAATTGAGATGCCCCAAAATGAAATACAGGAAGTTGAAATCGGGATGGAGGGAGTACATTTTAGCTTCACCTAAAATCTTAGGAAAATATTTATTACATGGAAGTCGAGGTTGTATCCTTCTCGGACGTACATCCTACTCTAAATGATCATATAGTAATGTGTCCTAAATAGGTGATAAACGGGTACAATATGGGGTCTAGATCCTCGATACTTTTCTTCTTTTTCATTTTGCCAGTCTTTTCATGGATAATTCCTACCTGAAAGATCCATGAAAATATAAAGGCCCATATGGGTCCCGGTAGCGTCCCAAACGGGTTAGAGTATAATTCAAGAAGCAAATTACTAAGGTGAAATTGATATCTAGAATCAATATTGGGCAAAAGGTTATCATCATAGAAATGATAATGGGCTCATCCCCGTTCAAAATAATGATTTTTCAGGTCAAGCATCTACCCGAACAAAAAATTCCTGGCCTGGCCCGTGACACAATGTAGGATTATATTAGTGAAATAATGATAAAAAATTGGGGGGGGGGGGGTCGAGGGTGGGTGGAACCATATGATACAAATTATTAAATTTGTTTGAGGGGTTGGATTCACACTCCATGCTTGCGTTAAAGAATTGAAAAATGTTATGTTTGTGGATTGATTTTTTTTGGGGTGTGTGAGTTGACCACAGAAAAACCATCGATACATGTGAGAAAATATGTTTGTTAAATGATAATATCTTTTTCTTTGGGGGGTGGGGGGGTGTTAGTGATTGATGAATCTTTTTTACGGGGTGGGTTGGTCACCCAACCCAATTAATTGTATCATGCATTTTTGTTTTAATTAGGTTTAGGTTAGACATAATCTTTTTTCTAAAAAAATTGACGGGTACAACCATGTACGAGATAATGACCTTCTACATATATCAATTTTCAACACGTCGGGTCGGGGGATACCATTATCCATCCACAATTAGTAACATTTTGTTTCTCCCTGGAGTTAGCATTAGAAGAAGACTCAAAATATTAATCCCCCGCCGAGAATACAGAGTAAAAAAGTAAAATATGTCCAATATATCGGGGGTACTAATTCACATCTTATATCGAAATTTATTTTGGGCCGGGTGCTCATAAAGTAAAATTATTTCACTAATATCATTTTTTTTATATTTCGCGATACATACTTTTTCACATGTATCGGTAATATTTCTTTTTAGAGAGGAGGGACCAATTACTAAAAAAAATATTTAAAATTTACTAACTAACTATTAACATTCGTCAATAGATAATACTTTTTTGGGATCTGGGACCCACCCCTATCCAAACAGCCTCACTCACCGCCATTAAATTTTATTTTCGCTAAAATAATCGTATAACTTTGTTTCGACTCAGGTTTGAAACCTGTTTCACATGTATGGAACGGGTGAGGTATATACCCGATCCATACATCATTACTTCGAATATATATTATGTTGGGTTCGCAACGGGTGGATATAACTCGGCCCGCACACTACTCATACTAACTATGCGCACCTTTCTTTTCGAGAATCCATCAATAAGAGCTTTAGAGTTAAGTGTGCTTGCTCTGGAATCTTAGGATGATTGACCACCTGATAAGTCTATCGTGGCATGCAACAGTGGGGACAAAGTGTGGGAAAAAATATGTGTTGGTATAGTGGGCCAGCATATCAACCGGATAGTACTATGACCATGGCAACTGTACAACGGGTAGAACCTCGGCTCGCAAGGGGATGTGGCGTTATAAAAAAATATTATTGTAATTACTGTAGGATTCCACATACCTAATTAATTATATTTTCACAATACCGTCGAGTATCTCGACGGGTTATTGACTAGTTTTTAAAAATAAAGAAATGTGAAGTACCACTTAATTAAAGGGACTACTTAACGTGCAAACTGCAAAACATATTCATAGATAAACATTTAAATATACCAACTTGGTGTATCATCATTTAAAAAAATCCTGCGAGTTGGTTCTCTCCTTTTCTTTTTTTAAAGATCTGTCATTTATAAAAAAATCCTTATATTCTCTATAATTATGAACCAATTATTCTATTCTCTTTTTTTTAAACATATGCAATTTTCTTATTGGCATGCTTATTTGATCAATCCCTTAGTAAAATGTGTTGGAAGTTTAGTGGACGGGTGAGCCTTCAATTCGTTCGGGTATTCGTCAGTTGACCCCAACACGCCGAAAATAAAATTTCGTGTGGCGTGTATATCGTTGTTGAAACGAATTGTACTTCACGTATTAAGCTGCTAAAACTACCAAGTGGTGAAATAGTGATTAATATTATAAAAAATGTGTTTGATCAATACATAAATTAGTTAAGTCATTCTTGACATAAGAATTTTTAGTCATATGTGCTAAAATTCGTGTTTAATATCTAAGGAATCAAAAAGACAGGTGAAAAATTCATACTATGGAAAAACTGGGAGCTCACCGCGGTGAGCCCTATGAAGAAGAGCTCACCGCAGTCGGCTAAAACAAAAACTTTTGTTTATGCATGCCGAAAACATTGAGGGGGTCTCACTGCGATGAGTCCTGTAGCGTCCGAAAAGACACATTTTTCCATCAGTTTTCAAATTTTATTTGTCTTCATGAATAGACACATTACTTAATTTGAATATTTGTCATCCTTTCAACTTGTGTCTATTGGATTAAGGGTTATTACCTTTAATTAAAGGATATAGGTCTTGGAACTGATCACGAAGCAAGTATGAATATGTGGATAAGTTCTTCACAAAGACACACAACACAAGCCATACTTGTTCTCAAAATATTATTCCCTCTTGCTCTTTTGTGTATCATTACACACTCAAATTATGATTCGTCAGATTCGGCTATCGAAGTGCAACCTAACCGTTTAATAGATGTTTTATACTGGGAGACTGTTACATAACACCCGTGTGCACTGTAGCGGGACAATAAAGACTTAAAGGGGATAGTCTAACCTCTCCCGCCCGCCTAATCTCGAGGCACTTATTATGTCGGGTTAGTGGTCTGTATTTCTTTACAGTATTAGTTTTGTTATGAATATTTATTAATCAGACGTAAATAAAAGGAATATCAGGTAAAAATTATGCCGAAAGGATTAGTATTCATCATCAATTAATTGTACTAAGTACTAACAAAACGAACATCAACTTTAAGTCACATACTAATTTTCTATTAGGTTGGAATCCTATTAGATTGGACCTATCCTGACACTAATTTAGTGAAGTAACACTCATTTCACTGACTAATGCATATGTCTTTTGATGGTGTCTAAAATAGAATGCTATTTAATGACACAACTGACTGCATTTGTAGCCGAGTGGCAAGCTGTGACGCCCCGTACCTAAGAGGTCACGAGTTCGATTCTCGAAATTGGTGATTTATTTCTTTGTATAGAGAACCATTGAAATGGTGATTAGAGATTTATTGATGATAAAATTTGTCCAAGGCTGAGTATTGTAATTGTAATATTATATCTAAAAAAAAAAAATGCCACAACTCCAAGCAGGATTGATAAGGAAACTTCGTTTAATAGTAAAATGGTGATTAGAGATTTAGGTTCGAAATTGGTGATTTATTTCTTTGTATAGAGAACCATTGAAATGGTGATTAGAGATTTATTGATGATAAAATTTGTCCAAGGATGAGTATTGTAATTGTAATATTATATCTAAAAAAAAAAATGCCACAACTCCAAGCAGGATTGATAAGGAAACTTCGTTTAATAGTAAAATGGTGATTAGAGATTTATGTTCTGTTCTCTTCAACTGAAATTTACTGAACTGAATTGAACTGAATTGTAGTATAAAATATAACCAAGGTAATCGAATCGAATGGAACTGAATCAATGAAGAAAATGTAGTCTTACTGATGATAAAATTTGTCCAAATCTGAGTATTGTAATTGTAATATTGTATTAAAAAAAAAGAAAGCCACAACTCCAAGCAGGATTGATAAGGGAACTTCGTTTAACAGTAACAATCAGGTTTGTTAATGGGATTCGAAATTAACCAACAATTGATAATGTCTTGAAAATTCTTATCTGAACCTGGTTCGATATGCAATCCTTTCAAGTTTTAAAAAATTTTAATACAATGTGGTGCATGCTTTTTGATGTAGTGTAAAACATGATAAGTTCGACAGTCCTGATCTCGGTCCCAAAGGGGTCCGTCTGGTGCTTAGGAATGGTTCTTCTAGTTCGTCATAATTCAGTTCTAGATCTTCAAGTCCGGTAGTCCGGCTTCGGGTAAAAGTCCGTCTTGAGAAAAGGGGTCAATCAGGAAGTTGGGTCTCTCCACAGTGATGGTCCGTCAATCTTGAAAGTCCGTCTTTGAGCGAGGGTCCGTCACTTGAACACTTAGATGGATAATCTGTAATCAAGAGGACAAGGGTTAGACCTTTTTGGGCCGGTCTACCAAAGACAAACCGGGCTCGGACTCAACGGATTAGGAGGTTGTTCAAGCTGGAGCTCGGACCTCAAAATCTAGAGAGTGGATTATTGTGAAGTAGTTGCATACCTTAATGAAGAGTAAATGCGCCCTATTTATAGTGGTGAGCTCTGGGGACAAGCCTCTGACATCCCGGAGTTTGGTCGGCCTAGCGAGATAGTGACACGTAGTCTCGACATAGGGAGGCGCATTTATGCTACGCTCGGAAAGATGACGTCTAAGTAGGGCCGACCAATCTTGTACCCCGGACTCTGGACTCTATCTTGGTGGCGGCCCTTAAGGAGGACCAAAGCCATTTGATGTAGATTAGTTTTGAGGATTGGATAATGGGGGTCGGACCTCTCCACTGCCTGTCTCGGTCTTCCTGATAATATGTGATGGCAAAAGGACTATGGAAGCCGGTCTTAAATGGTCCTGACGATGGACACAATCAGTGGTTGACGACGGACTCTCTCTCTTTAAGAGAAACTTTGAATTGTCCCTAGATCATTCTTAGATTGTTCTGAGTCGTGAGGTCGGTGGCAGACTTAAAGTTACATATCACTTTTATTAAAGAAGAGGATTGGTGATGAAAATAATGAAAAATTATATATGGCGTGTATCATGCTTATCATCCACCTGTATATGACGGGTCGAATGAATGGTCGACACATAGGGTAGCAAAGGACAGCACGTGGATCATATATTCATCACCTTCACTCAAACCATCATCCTCATGTGACTCGGCTTGACCAGTTCAATACCTGGGCAGCCGTCGGCACATGGCCCATTTGTTCAGTCGCAATCTGAATGAGTTATTCCATAGCCGGTTTCAATAAATTTTTCCCAACTTTACCTATAAGACGGTATCTAAATAACTTATATTTACATACGACTCATTTTATTAATAAAATCATTTATGTTATTAATCAAAACGTCTATATTGTTAACGAAATAATTCTTGTTGTAATATGAAAAAAACATTAATGTTGAGAACATATGTGTTTTGATTAATAACATTGATGGTTTTCTTGACAATAGGTCAATCTCTAAATAAATTATTTAGAGGCCGTTTCCTAGGAGACTTGGGCTCTGTTCTCTTCATCTGAAAACTCATTACTTCTAGTTCATATCCATTCAGTTCAGATCCATTCAGTTCAGTTCTGCTTCGTTATTTTTTATACAACTCAGTTCAGTTCAGTTCAGTTCAGTTGAGACGAAGAAAACAAAACCTTACTATTCTTTATAATGTCTTCAGGGAGACTGTCTTTATGTAATTAAATAGAAACCGACTTATGTTGTTAAGAAAACATCAACGTCGTATGTTTTTAATCAAAATGTCTATATTATTAACAAAATGCATTTTTGGTTTATTTGAAGACACCAATGTTCTCAGCTAAATGTAACATCATAAATTATCAACAATTATATTAATGTTTGTTCGTTGTTCTTTTTACCTTTACTATAGACCGTATTCGAAAGGAGTTACTCATTTGAGTTTTATAAAAATTAAATTATTTAAATCCTTATAATTAATACTATTAGTTTGGGACTTTGAAACCTATGAGTCGTTATTATAGTTCTATAGTTTTTTTTTTTTTTTAAGAATATCACTATTACAATCATATTACATGGAACTAATATATAATTCATATCAATCGTTACATAATCATCACTCATCAATCTACACTAGATTACAACCCGTTGTTGAAGGGAATGGAACCCATTAAGTTTATGGATAATTTGAGATGGAGTTGTTGAGGGAATCATATCATCTCCATTGTTCAATGCTTTATAAAAACGCAGTTTAATCATGTATCTACCGTTACTAATAAGTTAATATGCATAATGCACTGATCAACAATCAATTTTATAAACCATGCTGATGCTCCAGGTGACGCGCACCTTTACCATTTTTCACACACTTATTAATACATAACTTGACTCGTACACATTGACTCATGTACCCATTTGAGAAGGTGACACAAATGCTTACCTACAACGTTAAAAATCACTAATATCCATGAATATGGGCAAATAAAAAGCTTTTACTCAGTAAATAATTTCACTAAAAATCTTCAAAAACCCTCAGTGCCCGTTTGGTTTGAAAAAGGGTTATTTCATTTTGCAAAACTGAATTATTCGGCCCATTTAAGGAATTGGATTATGTTTGGTTGGACTCTACGAATTGAACTATTTTCAATAAAATCCACTTTGGTTCTAAATTGATTTTGGATGATTCAGTAGGATAAATCAAAGTGGAATTACTGATATACCTCTATGCTTTCCCACTTATTGTATAAAATCGAGTTTGATTTTCAATTTGATTTAGTGAAAATTACATGTGAACATAATTTTAGGGGAGCAAATTTTTACCACCTTCTCGTGTTTAATCGGAAAATTCTGAAATTTTGATCATATGAATTTCGCATACAAAATTATCCGAAAATCTTTGAAATTATTACATCCATAGTTACATTGCCATTGTTGATAACTTTGGCATCGATTTTGAGTTTATATGACTTGACCATTAAAATTTAGTTTATAGATATTGTTTATAATCTGTGTAATAATTATCTTAACGAAATACATGTTTCCTTATAAGATCGATATTTCATATGAGTGAAATTCATAATCCCATATTTTTCATCTCATGCGTAGAATAATTATTTTTGGCGATTGTAATCGACATCGCATATGTTTATCATCCCATCTAAACATAAATTTTCCTACATTTTAAACATAAAAGTGTAAAGCATGTAAAACGCCAAAGTCAGTGACGGAGCCAGGATTTTAGGTCAGGTAGGGCACAAATAAAAATTCAAACTTTTAATTATATAAATGTTGTTTTTAATTATTAGTATTGTTTTGTTTAATCATTCTTATAAAAAAGTTGGTTATACTATTAAACAAACAAAATTAATTTTGATGTAAATACATAAGATACGCCAAAAAACAAAAGTATAAAAGGTCTAATGAGTAAATGAGTAGAAAAGAGAAATAAATATTACAGGGGTACAAAATGAAAAGAAAGGGTGCAAAACTAGGAAACCATTGGAAAAAAAAAGGAAGGTGGAAACCAGGAAACGGAAAAAATGAAAAAGAAAGAGTGCAAAACTAGGAAAATATAAAAGAAGAAATGGAAGGTGGAAATTAGGAAGGAAAAAAAATTCACATATATGTAATTAACGATGCATATTTTGTATTCAAAACACATATATACTCCGCCTATATTCTGTCAAAATTTGCACATATTTAATATGCTAGAATATTTTTTCAAAAAATGATGAAGAAAAAACGTTCTTGAACCGACAACTCTAAATTATCATCGCTATTCTCGTAAGCAACGCTAACCAATTTTTTTAATTATTAGTATTGTTTTGTTTAATCATTTTTATAAAAAAGTTGGTTATACTATTAAACAAACAAAATTAATTTTAATGTAAATACATAAGATACGCCAAAAAACAAAAGTATAAAAGGTCTAATGAGTAAATGAGTAGAAAAGAGAAATAAATATTACAGGGGTACAAAATGAAAAAAAAGGGTGCAAAACTAGGAAACCATTGGAAAAAAAAAAAAGGAAGGTGGAAACCAGGAAACGCAAAAAATGAAAAAGAAAGAGTGAAAAACTAGGAAAATATAAAAGAAGAAATGGAAGGTGGAAATTAGGAAGGAAAAAAAATTTCACATATATGTAATTAACGATGCATATTTTGTATTCAAAACACATATATACTCCGCCTATATTCTGTCAAAATTTGCACATATTTAATATGCTAGAATATTTTTTCAAAAAATGATGAAGAAAAAACGTTCTTGAACCGACAACTCTAAATTATCATCGTTATTCTCGTAAGCAACGCTAACCAATTTTTTAATTATTAGTATTGTTTTGTTTAATCATTCTTATAAAAAAGTTGGTTATACTATTAAACAAACAAAATTAATTTTGATGTAAATACATAAGATACGCCAAAAAACAAAAGTATAAAAGGTCTAATGAGTAAATGAGTAGAAAAGAGAAATAAATATTACAGGGGTACAAAATGAAAAGAAAGGGTGCAAAACTAGGAAACCATTGGAAAAAAAAAAAAAAAGGAAGGTGGAAACCAGGAAACGGAAAAAATGAAAAGAAATAGTGCAAAACTAGGAAAATATAAAAGAAGAAATGGAAGGTGGAAATTAGGAAGGAAAAAAAAAGTGCATTAATGTGAATAGATTGGTGTTCTTGGATTGGGATGACATATTTAGTAATTGATGGAAAGTTTGTATAAAATTAGACATTTCACGAAAAAGAAGATAATCCAAAAGTAAATACCTCCTCATAGAAGGTATTTGAAATTGGATTATTCATGTACAAATTTAAGGGTTTAAGGCGGGCTAGAGAAATTGGATTATTCCAAATAATCCATTTTTTCGGACCGACAAAAAAGCTACCAAACTGGATTATTGAGGGTATTCAGACAAAAAACCCCCAAAAACCCTTCAAACCAAACGGGCACTTAATGAAATAGTCTCACACGGTTTACTCCTACGCTCCACATTCATATGTGGACCTTGCATGCAAGCAGGTGCGGAAACAGGGGTCATAAGTCGGTAGCCACGCTAAAAAAAAAAAAAAAAAATTATACTACTATATGTATATTTTTAAAACTTTTACGTTCCGCCATCCATAAATTTTTTAAGTAGTCAGCTTTATTACAATATATATATAAGTTGATAACTATTGAAGTTGTGCAATTGAGTACTTAATTTAAGTTAAATTTAACCTATTTATAATATATATGTAAATTAGACTCAAGTTACAAAAAATAATTAATATGTTTAATTCAATTAAATTACAAGTCCTAATGCAACCCAACAAAATCAATTGATCATTCAGAAAAATCAATGTCTTCTCCAATTAAATTTCAAACCCTAATTCAACCCTAACCAAATCAATTCATCGTAAAAAACAACGATAACCAATCTTTCTTCTCCATCTTCTCCAATTGAATTAAAACGGATCAATTCGCACTAAACTAAACCCTAATTCAACTTGAAAAAAATGACAATCCATTATCAGAAACAATGACATTACTTATCTTCATATATTTCATCAATTATTTGTAAGTAGATGCCACAATAATATACGTAGCGTGTTCTCATGTTCTAGTAATTAAATAAGTTGAGAAAACTTGTGAACTTGATAAATTTAACGTAAGTATATTTGACACACAAATAAGAGAGATATTTTACTAGTTAAATAATTTAAGAGGTTTATACGAACATTTTTTTAATACTTTTAGACTATTTTATTAATAAGGAAAAAATTCCAGTAAATTTACTTAAACTCTTTTACAAGAGCTATTGGGAATGACAAGTAATCCATGTAGAAAGCTTCAAAATAAGTCTCAAGATATTTTAGATGCTATGAGTGCAGTGTCAAACACCAAAGAAGTGGTTCAAAATTTTAGAGAAGATGGATGGTAAGCATTATTCGAAAAGGTTAAAATGCTTTGTGTTGCACATGAAATTGAAATGGTCATCGTCAATCGTTAAAGGCCGTGTGCTCGAGCTAATTATGTTATTTTGGGTCATTATTATCGAGTTGAATTGTTCAATGGAACAATAGATTGCATGTTGCAAGCGATGAACTTCCAATTTAATGAAGATGCAATGGAGTTGCATAAGATGAGTTCTTCTTTTGATCCTAGAGGTGATTATAAGTTATTTGTGGTTGACGACATTTTCAAGCTAGAGTAAAAATTCTACCCGGGAGATTTTACTAGTGAAGATAAAACACACCTTAGATTTCAGTTGGGTCTTGTTATTCAGAAAAATACAGAGGTTCATGTCTACACTTTCCGAGTTGTGCACAATATTGACTAAAACACGAAAGTCCTCTTCTTACTTTCTTGTTGATAGGCTGATTCATCTACTATTAACTCTTTCCGTTTCTACAACAAGTTCTGAGCGTGCATTTCCCACCATGAAAATTGTAAAGACAAGACTGCGGAGATCAATGGAGTTTGACTTCCTGTCTAGCAATTTGATAATGCATATTGAAAAGAAATTGTCGAGAGTTTTGAAATCACAGATGATTTTGAGAAGATGAAGAGACGTAGAGTACGATTTTCATAGAAGTGAATCTTGTTTTATGAGATAGTAATTTTTAAAATTTGAAGAGTTTATTCATTTTTAGTTTGCCTTATCATGATGTGGTTCTTCATTTCCTTTCATTTTACTTGAATATTCATATTTAAATATTTATGATGAAGTCAGTGTCTAAAATATTGATCCGACCCGGCCCGTCCTAGTCGGACCTAACCAAATTCATATAGTACCTGTGTTATAATACGCCGCCACTCCCACTTCCAAATCCTGGCTCCACCCCTGCATGCAAGTGTATCAATACAGACGTGGAGCGATGCATTCGTATGGACAAACAATTGAGGATTTAGTGGATGTTTAACATGAAATTTAAATTAATCGGGTTTTTGAATAGTAATTAAATTTTAATTGGACTGTGAAAAATTATGTTTGGAATAGAGTTAAAATTTATTGGTTTTATAGGGTTGTTACAGTGTATAATAGTGAAGTGGTGTGTAATTGGTTTTAAGAATATTTGATTGATTTTAGTGCTATTTGATTAGTTTAGGGTTGTTATAATAATTATAAAATAGATGAGGGAAAAAGAGTAGGTAGAAAAATAAAATTTAATTGAATTATGAATAATAGGTGGATTAAAAACAGATATTGTTTAACTCTATTAAAGTAGCATGACAAATAGGGTGGGAAGGGCAACTCAATTAAAGTCGAACTTTAATCAAAAGCCAAACAATATCTTAAACTTTAATTGAATGTTTTGTATACAGTTAGAAAATTGAGTTAAGGAAAAATATTAGTTGATGGAAAATTTGAGTTATAAAAATTGATGTTTGGAATATAGTTAAAATTGTATAGGGTTTATAGGTTGTTATATAGGATGTACGAAAGAATTGATGTGTATAAAAATGAAGTGATATGTTTGACTTATTTCATGGTTATATGATTGATTTTATTATTTTTTTAAATTGGTTCAAGGTTGTTAGTATAGGGTAATTCTACTGTCAGATTCCATTGCACTAAACTTAATATCAGATACTGAAAGTGCAGATGTTCAGTCGGTGTTGTCATAACATTGTCAGACTGCACTTGACTCCTTCTACTTTATGTTTTGCCTTTATTCACCTAACTGGATTCCACAGTTTTAGGTTAATTGTGCAGGTTCAAAGAAGTCAAGGGATTCGAAATTGACTAGAAAGAGTTCGAAGCCAAGTGGGAAAGCAAATCTGATCAAAGAAGAATTATTTCCTTATTGGAGACCAAGAGAATCTGCGACAAAGTTATTGAGGATATATGCTTAGGAAATCTGAATATTCCAAGTATATGACTGGCGGCTGAAACAAGAAGGAAATCAAAGATGAAGGAAAGCGTGTAAAGCAAGCATAAAGGAAGAAACTATAAGGAAAGCAAATATGCACTTCCCTTATTGAAGAAGAGAGCAAAGGAAATATTCATAAGAGAAGAATTCGAAGATACAAGTCAAGATCTTCTGCAGCAAACAAAAGGAACTTACCATCTAGCGTCTGGGGTTGTAAACCTATATAAGAAGCTAGTCGTAGTTCACCCAAAGTACGAGTTCATATAGACATTCTGAGTGTATTCACTGCACGGCCTTGATATTCGTCTAAGCTTCAATCTAGTTGGTGCTAGAGTAGAATTGTGTGTCAATTCAGTAGCTTATTCATCCATAGCTTGGATTTATGTAATTAAGCTGCAGAGTGTCCTTGTAATTCATTATTGTAGTGAGTTACATTTGCCTTTAAGGCTCGGAAGGTTATAATATATTAACCTTATAGAAAACTCAAACTTGGTGTCTTTACTTTCTGCTGTGTACTTATCTTGTTCAGTAGATTAGTAGTGTGTTAGAGTAATTTACTGTTCTAGTTATTACTCTACTCAATTCAGTATATCGAAGACACTTTGTGATAGTGTTCTTGGGTGTACTGAATACACTAAGTTACTTTTACTTTTCCGCTATTCCTATTCTGCTTGTGTGTTTAAATATGTAGTTTAAATACACTATTTCTTTCTGTATCAAAGACACTAAGTAATAGTTCTCCTTGGGTATTTTGATTAGTATAAGTGTTAAAGAGTGTTTGACTTGTTATATACACTGTTTAATACGGTATATCAAAGATACTACTCTATAGTATTCTTTGGTGTATTGTATACACTTGTCTATCCTATACCAAATTCCGGTCCATACATTTTCAGATACCTACGTACGTTAAATCATAACCATTAAAATCAATATTAATTAGTGCATCTGGACCAGTGGTTGACATACAAACCAAATACTACAACAATAGCCCCAATATAATTACCAATCTCCCTGAAGTAAAAATCTTTTGAATCATCATCATTCATCAAACAAAAACAACATCATTTTATTCAACTAAGAGTCCAAGAATCCTCGCCTTCTTCCCTAATTATTTGGAAGTACCCCAATTCAATTATTCAACCTCTTAATTCATACTCTTACTCCCTCCGCTCCAAAAAAATCTTTCTATTTTACTATTCTTTCCATTTTACTTATTAAATTTTCATTATATGATTTTATTAAATTATTTACAATTATAGTTTAAGAGTAATTTGCGGTCAAAGTCAAAATGAAAAGATTTCTTTGGAACGGAGGATTTCTTTTTGCCATCAAACCTGCTCGGCTGCTCCTTGATGTTGTTATTCACACACTGTCAATTAGGTTGCTCTAAGGATCACTTTTGCCAATAGCTTGTTCAGTAACCAAATTAACTTGAATTCAAGGAGACTTTCAAATTGCTTGCAGACCTCTCACACTCAATCGAAGTTAATAAACTTCTTGACATTTTCTTGAGGTTTACTAGAGTTTATTAGCTACTCAATAAGTTACGGTGTAGTATTTGTTGATAATACACACTTCAGTGTATGTTATGACAAATAACTTTGAGATCAGGTACCCCTTTCAGATCCATGTTCAATAGTTGGATTGGATCTCAAAACTATATACTATGTATGGAACATAAATAGCTTTAATATTGGGTACCCCTTTCAGATTCATGTCCAATAGTTGGATTGGATTCAAAAATATATAGTATGTATGGAACAGAGACCTAAATGCATATGATACTCTGTTTTTTGTATGAAGAATTCCTGGAAGATATGACACTTTGTTTTTTCTGTTTCGAGAATGAAGTGGAAGAAGTAAGTTTTAGGGAGAATGGATTGGTAATGAGGAACACAGATGGTGTTTTTAGTAACTTCTTTTAGCTGCATCGTAAGTGGGTAGGTAGTTTTGTTCATTAAAGTTTTTCTACTTGTATTTCAACTAACAGTCCAGATTTGTTTAGATTAATCGGACGACTATAATTTAAAGTACAAGGCTAACTGAGGTTAGGCACTGTACAACAATACCTGATGATAGAATTACCCGTTTAGTATAATTGAAAAAGTAAGAGAGATAAAAGAGTAGAGTAGAAAGAGATATATACTGACTGTTTGATATAGAGTTAAAAAAATGAGTTAAGAAAAAAAATTAGTTGATGAATAGTAATTGAGTTAAATGTGAGTTATAAAAAATGGTGTTTGGAATAGAGTTAAAAACTTATAGGTTTATTCCCTATGGGAGGAAAATCCATAAAAGGTACCTTAAGTTGTTACATTTCGCCTTTTGGTACCTTTTTTTGACGCGCTTCAATTTTGATACCCTAGATTCACAATTTGTACAATTTGAATACTCTGTTAGTCGGGTTTGACGGAGAAAGTGCGTGTTGTGTATGATGTGTCAAAATCAAAGTTTTAATATTTGTTTAAGAGCCAAGAGTTAATTCTCAACACTAAGAAAACTTGTAGTGCAGTAAAGTTAACCCCGAGGTCGGTCTCAAAGGAATTAATTAGGCTGAGTTTGAGTTTACAAATAAATAGAAACAATATGGAAAGCAGTAAAAGTTTGTTTGCTTCGGCAGCAGATTGATTAACTATCGTAACAGTAAACAACTAGGCATACAAAACTAGATATGATTGACACTTAACGAGATTGATATATGAATGAGGAGAATTATGGAGTGGTGACTAGAAGACAAGTTAGCTAGCAGGAAATATGCGATCAACAGGAAAACGATTAGTCTCAAGTTGTCACTACTTGGGTTCAGAAAACGAATAGCATTAGTGAAGGCGTCAATTTCACTATGCTACGATCAATAAAACTAATCATCCTATTACCGTTTGCAACTAACTGTTAGATTGAAGCAAGACGAAAAACGTTTTGGTTTCCAGGGATCAAATGCTTAATCTAACAGTGATATTGACGGATCGCGCATCAAACGTAATAGCAGGATATACAATTTAATCTAAAAAGCACATAGTAATCGTAACCCGATTATATATAAACGCATAAACCCTAACTAGCATGCTTGAATCCGTCACCACCCCATAATCTGGGTGTTTAGCTACTCATGTTATGCGAAGACATAATCAAATAAGCAATTAAACCATTAACACACATAATCTTATACTAAATACGAGGAATCGATCAATTGATACAGTTTTACCCTTCGTTGTCACAAACCCTAGGTAGAACCTGAAGAATCTGAAGCGGTTGATGCAAGAAAGTATGTAGATTATGCTCCCAATCAATGAATCGTCGGATTACAAGATGAAAATAGGTTCAGTTACCTCAAAACGGGTAATTGCCTTGGGAATTAGATCTAGGTTGAGAGCAAAGTTCAATGGTTGACAATAGAATGAATTATGAAAGTAATAATGTTGTTTTTAACTAAAAAGAAAGGAAGAAAAACTAAGTCCGAATGAATTAGGAAAGAATCGGAAAAAATCACGCAGAAACAGAGAAAGTTGGCGTCCGCCAACTTTCTACTTGGCGTCCACCATGGAAGGAAGTTGGCGGACACCAAGATTAAACTTGGCGGATGCCAAAATCCATCCATGGCGTCCGTCAAGTTCAACTTTGGCGTCCGCCAAAACTTTCTGTATCGTTTTGGCGGACGCCAATCTTGAAAGTGGCGTTCGCTGACTCTTCCGACAAATGACAATTTTGCCCTTTTTGTCCTTCTTGCTCGATTTTGCTCCTTTTAACTTCAAATATGGGCGTTTCGGCTTCCCCGCTTCACTTCTAGCAACCATATGAAGCATCGACACTCCATATCTTCCAGATGTATGTAAATCACATCCTTTTTGCCTTCAATTAGACGGTTTAGCCAAATACCTACAAAAGTCAAAGAGAACAAAACAAGTAAAAAAAACTCTAGGAAAAACAACTAAAACTATACTTAAGGATAACAAAAAGACGGCAATAAAGACAAGATGAGACGATATAAAACCGACTCATCAGTGTACGCGCCTTCACTGGACTGAAATAACGTCATGATGACATAAAAAATGTGTGTGAGATTCACTCTCCCAGTTTAAAATATTGTTTTCTAACTTAAATTTTGTGTTGATTAAAAAGAAAATAATAAAACAAAAAATTAATCATAAAACAAATAAAAAATAAAACAAGACAGATCTTTACCTAAAATTAAACACTTACAACAAATCAACCCTAATCAGACACGAGCGGGGAAAAAAATCGCCAATTGCAATTGAAGAACCCTAACCCCCCAATTTCGAGCAAACTTGTCGATTGATAGAAGGTTCAAATCAAAAGGGATGAAGAGTGCATCGAAAACTCCAGGGAACCCTAACGAGACGGAGAAAACTCCGGGGAAGCCGCCGGACAAGGATAATGTCAACGACAGACTGAAAAGTCCAGTGAGGATGCCAGTAACAGAGAAGGCGGCCCATGTGACGAGCCCGACTAAGGTTTTACGGGCTTGGATAAGCGAAACGGTAAGTACTTCTTGTGGACTACTTTTTTTTGTTTGAATTGCAGTGATTGTTTGGTATGAATTGTGTTTGCTTTACTGGAGAATGAAAAAGGTTTGTGTAGGAGTGTCTCTAATATAGTGGGTAGAAATGGGAAATAGAAGTATTAAATGTGTTATGTGGAGGGTGGATGTGGTTGAGAATATTGAATGTGTGGTTGAGATATGGTCCCCTGTATAGTTTATCTGTTTAGGTTGTCCTTTTTTGCTGAAAGATTCCATTGTTGAGTGGATTTTTTTTTACTGGGATGTGCTTTTCATGGAATAGTGTGTGTAGTTGGTTTATTTTAATGTGAAATCTGAGGTTGATTAGTTTATTAAACTAGTGATTACTGTAGCTTAATGCTATAATTAGTTAATTAATCAAGTTGACTTAGTTGTTAAATGAGTTATCAAAATTCAATCAGTTTAAGGGTTCTTTCTGGTAGTATATGTGCTCTAATGGTGGTGATTTGTGTTGCTAATTACAGTTAAACATATGGGTTTGAGTTTAAACTTAATTTGTGGTTTGGGGGTACATTTATCCATATGCCAGTGGGCTCTTATAGTGGTGGTTCATGTCTTGAGATACCAAAGATGGGTGGAACTCATGTTGGATTACAACTCATGACTGATATTTGTTCTAGCATTGGGATTTCTTGTGTAAAGGGGTTTTATGTGCTTGTTGATGGGGGATTTATGCTACTTAGTACACCTAAACATTGGATAGAAACATGGTACAAGAGGGTCAAGAATGGGGAGTACAATTTGTATGCAGATGCTGAAGTGTATCCATATTGGGTGGATGTAGATTTGACAAATGAGGAGGAAGTAGATGAGGGGGCAGAAGATAAGGGTGAAGAAGATGAGGGGGAAGAAGATGTGGAGGAACAAGATGAGTGTGATCTCCCTACACAGGATCCACTTTCACAAGTGTGTAATACACAAACTGTTGTGGAAGAGGTGCATATGGGTGAGATTAAAGGGGCCAAAGATGGTAGTACTATTGCTTATGACAGAACACCCAAAAAGAAGAAAGCTACAGGTTCAGTACTATTGTAATACACATATGTTTTTTTAGGCCAATAAAGGACAGCCGAAGAGTGCTCTGTACCACTTCAAGAAGGCTAAGCTGAAGAATGGCATCTGGACTGACGTGAGGGCCGAACGTATTGCGGTACGTTTCTTTCTTAAGGTTAATTACATGTGTATTTGAGTATTTTAATTAAAGTGATTCCTAAAATTACATCTCATTTCGTATGCAACCAACAATTGCAGAGTGAGGTCGAGAGGAGGATGGACGAGAGGATGATCGACGGTCATGAGCTGTCAATTGAAGAGCAAGACCAGATCTTCTTCGAGGTCAACCCAATGGACAGCAAGGGTCGAATGTATGGATTGGGAAGTTTAGGCCCTTCCATGAGTTCTGGTAGCTTCTCGGTCCTGTGGATCGATCGCGATCTAACCTCTACACGCTTAAAGTTAACGAGATGATGACTCCTCTCCAACAGGAAATAGCTGCGACCAAGGCAGCTTACGAGCAAGTGCTTGAGGAACAGGCTCGTATGGCCAAGCGGATGGACGAGTTGACCCAGATGTTCAGTAGCTCTTCCCAGTCTCACCCACCGCCTCCTCCCGATTATCCTCCCGATTATTCTTAGTTACATCACACTTGTTATGGATAATTTGACACTATTTCACATTCTAATTCTTGTTTCGGATTATTTGTAGATAATTTATATTGTTTCGGATATATTAATGCAATTTAATTGTTTCGGGTATATTATCTATGACTATATTATGTTTTAAAAACAGGTCAAACAGGTTAAAAAACAGAAATATAAAAAAAAAATTTAAAATAGTGAATTTAGCGACGGAAAAAATCCGTCGCTAAATTCACGAACTAAGGTGAATTAGCCCGTTGACATTTAGCGACGGATTTTTTCCGTCGCTAAAAGTCAACCGAACTAAGCCGGCTTAGTGGTGGGATTTAGCGACGGATACGAAATCCGTCGCCAATGCGGACGGACTGGTCAACGGATTAATCCGTCGCCAGTTCGTCGTTATTTAGCAACGGAAATCTATCCGTCGCTAAAAACAATTGTGACGGCTATTTTGGAGACGGAGGGTTATCCGTCGCTAAATCTGTCGCTAAGGATTTAGCGACGGATCGGCCCAGTTTTAGCGACGGATAATTCCGTCGCTAAAACACGTTTTTTTTGTAGTGAGTTTAAGGGAAAGTTGGGAAGAAGTCAAGTGTCAAAGATGGTGATGAGCACTTGGATCATGTCTATGACTTTCAAGATGACATGATTAAGAAGAAGGTTGAAACTGTAAGTCAACATGTGACAAAGATGAAGATTTAGCAAACAGTGGGGAGGAGGGTAAGCTTAAAAGGCAGAGTAAAGGAAAAGCTAAAGTGGATGACTTGGATGCAGAGGACATAATTAGTAGTGCAGATGAGTGGGAGGAAGAAGTTGAATCAGTTGAGAGTAGTGACAGTGAGTTCAGTTATAGTGGAGAAGAGGATGTTTGTGTTGATACAGCTGACTTCACTAGTTGTTCTTCTGATGAAGGAGAGGATAGAGATAGAGTCAAAAGTCATAGAGAGTTGTTGAAAGAGTTCATAGACAAACATGGTAACAAGAAAAAGGGTAGACCAATTAAACAACATGTGTTTGAAGAAAAGGATGTGTTTAACCCAGAATTTAGCTTGGGTACAATTTTCACAAGTAAAGAGATGTTCAGGACTGCAGTTCACTCACATGCATTGAGGACATGTAAGCCATTGAGTATAAAACCTAATGATCAGAGGAGAATTCATGTGAAGTGTTTGGGTGGGAGAAGATGCAAGTTCAGGATTAATGCAGTGAGAACTAAATGGGAGGGGATATGTTTTAGGGTACACAGATACATGCCTAAACACAGGTGCAGGGAGGATCAAACAATCACAAACATCAAGTCTACATGGCTAGCCAAATATTACCTTGCCAGGTTTCTTATTGATCCAAGGCAGAAAACCAAAGCCATAAGGAGGACTGTGAGGACTGAATTGAAGCTAACCATTTCAAGGGAACAAGTACATAGGACAAGAAAGTTAGCATTGCAGATACTTTATGGGACATTAGAGGAGCAGTATGCTCAGTTGTATGATTGCATTGCTGAGGTGATGCTTAAGAATCCTGGATCTTGTACGTTTGTTGTTGAGGATGAAGAAACAAATAGGTTTGAGAAGATGTATGTTAGACTGGCTGCCTGCAAAGAAGGTTTTAAACATTGTAGACCAATAATAGGCTTGGATGGGTGTCATTTAAAAGGAAAATATGGTGGAGTGGTGCTTACTGCAGTTGGTGTTGACCCCAACAACAACATATTCCCCATTGCATGGGCTGTGGTGAAGCAAGAGGATTTTGAGACATGTGACTGGTTCTTGTCTACCATTGAGACTGATTTAGACTTGCAAGATCACAAGAATTGGACTTTTATAAGTGACAAACAGAAGGGTTTGATAAAGGCAATGGGGAAGAACTTTCATGGAGCTGAGCATAGGTTCTGTGTGAGGTACTTACATGGGAACATGAAATCAGCTGGACACACAGGTAATGCACTGACCATTGCTTATTATGTTTGTCATATTAACCTAAACCGATCATTGTTGTTGTATTTGAACAGGTACTGCATTAAAGGAAGCCTTGTGGAAGATGGCTACATCAACAACAGTTAGACAGTTTGGTGACAATAGAGATGAACTGTGGAAGATAGATCCCAAGGCAGGTGAGTGGTTAAGACGAAGAGATCCTGAACAATGGAGTAGATCATTCTTCTCTACACACAGCAAGTGTGATATCCTTTTAAACAATGTGTGTGAATGTTTTAATAGTGTCATACTTGAAGGAAGGCAGTCAGGTATAGTTGCAATGTCTTATTGGATATTTGAATATATTATGAAGAGATTTCAGACAAATAGAGAGTTGTTTAGTCAGAGGTGAAAAGGTAGATTATGACCTAAGATTAGTGCTCTATTGACTGAGAACCTAAACAAGAACCAAGATTGTGTTCCATTCTCATCAACTAAGTGGTTATGGTCAGTTGAGGATTCTAAGGGGATGAAGTAAAGTGTGAACTTGAAAGATAGGACATGTGGGTGTAGGAAATGGGATTTGAATGAAATTCCTTACAAACATGTCTGCTCTGCCATTGCTGAGAACAAATGGGATGTTGAAGACTTTGTAGATGAAGCCTATCACCTGAGCAAGTACAAGGCATGCTATGAGGTAACACTATTACTCTATTTTGATTGCCTAAACACTATGAATGTATGATTTTATACTTGACTGACTGGTTCTAATTTGCAAATGTATGCTAGTCTGCCATTGTGCCCATTAATGGAAGGAAAGAATGGGACAGACTTGGTGTTGGTAGTGTTGTCCCACCATTTGAAGCAAAACCAAGAGGGAGGCCAAGAAAAGCTAGGAGAAGGGAGCCTGATGAGCCTGCACATCAAGTTAAAAGGAAGGCAAGGCCAAGGGGAGGTGGACCACTAGCTATCTCAAAGAAAAGCAAGTATCAAATGAAGAAACAACAACAAACTGTGAAGTGTGGATATTGTCATGAAGAAGGTCATAATAAGAGAAGTTGTGAACTTATCAGACAAATGACAACATTGGATGAAATTGAAAAAGAAGAAATGGACAAAGCAGCAAGTAAGGAGACAGAACACCCTTCTTCTCTAGTACAGAGGAATTCACAAGCCACAAGTACAACAAAGGTATGCAAAAACTGTTTATTAAGTTGATTAAATTGTATGTTTCATGCTTCATTTGAATTGCCTAAATGATCATTTATGTTTGATTTATGCAGGATGGAGATGCATCAAACATTTTAAAAGATATACATAAGTTGAAGAAAGCTGATAGTTCATGCAAGCCAACTGCATTTGATGCCTTGAAAGCAGGAGGACTTCACATGGCCAACTACTCAAAGACTCTGAAGGTGGATGGAAGCACAGTGCACATACAAAACCCTGGTGCAAATGTAGTTACAAGGCAGCAGTTATTGAAAGTCAAACAAGAGAAGGTTGAAGAAGCTAAACTGAAGATGAAGAAAGTGAAGTAACATAAGGGGGAGAAATCACAGAAGTAAAATTGTTGTAGGAACTTACTTTTGAAGTCCTATTGTGTGATGTGTTTTAATTTTCAAGTCTGACTATTGTTCCATGATGCATCTTTGAACTTAGGATCCCATTTGAACTTTGTTGGTTATTTTGTCATTCTCTAGGTTATTGGATGATATGGATCATTTGAACTTTGTAATTGACTATTTTGTCTCTTTGGATGGAGAATTTTGATGAATGGATGATATTTTGGGATCTATTGATAGTTTATTCTTTCTTTTGTTTGGGGAAGTTTACTTTTGCCAATATCTCATGACTGTTCCGTGTTATTTTGATCAACTTCATGTTGAAATTTCATCCATTTGTGGTCCACTTTTCCAGTTTCAAACAAGTAGCAACTAAACACATATCATATAGCATTAAAATGTGGATCAAAATTAAACTAGAACATAGGCTACATAGATCAATACCAACCAACAATGTCAACTTCATTACATAGCTGCAATTACATACACAAACCTGCTAATTCTTGACAAAAGCCAAACTTGCAACCAGTGTTGTTAATCCCGGATCCCGTCGCGTCGTGCCCACCCAAAAAATATGGGATAGCGGGATCGCACTACCGGGATGACCGGGATACTGAAGTTAAATATATGATATAAAATACATCATAACATAAACATAAAAGCTTAGAAATAACTCAATAACGGGCATAAAGCCAGCAACTAAAGAAAAATGGGTTTGAGCTTTGTAAATTTGCTGCTGTATTATGTTTTAATTGGGGTAAATGACCATTTTACCCCAAACTTTAACATCCCGCCCGGGAAATCCGGGATTCCGGCCGCAATCCCGCCCGGGATTTCCGGGATTTGCCCGGGATGCTATGTTTCACGGGATGGGCATGTCAATCCCGCCCAGGTGCCAAAACGCACCGGGATAGCGGGATCTCGCCGGGATTGACAACACTGTTTGCAACTACCTGCTAATTCTTGACAAAATTACATTACAAGTTCATACAAAAGATGCTTAGTCAGTAGCCTAATCTTCTAATACAAAATTACAAGCCAAATGATGACCAAAGCAAGCAGTCCCATAGCCTTCATCAATAGCCTAATCTTCTTATTAGCTGCTTCATTCTCACTCTCCAGCATCCTATCCTTCTCCTCCAGCATTTTGTTATGGTTAATTACACTGTCATTTGCATCAATCATACTGTCCAAATCAGTACTCAACTCTTTCACCGGGGCATCAAGCCTCACAACCATCTCCTCTGTTGTAGTTTTTCTCTTAACCAGGAAACTCAACACATCACTCAATCTACTATCAAAAGGCTCATCAACCCAATCGAAATACTTACATCCACGTGCTTCAACCTTCTTCATACACAGTAAACAAACATTTATCACTTTATATACAATAAGAACAAATTTCTGTCAATAAACACAAACCAATTCAACAACCAAACACTATCCTAACTATTAAAAATTAAAACTTTCATAAGATATAAAAACTTACGTTATAATCAGGACAACCAAAAAATCGACGACCCACAGTTGCTGGCTTCCATGAACAGTATTGACGAGCAAATTTGCCGCATCGACATTTGCGGACTGATCTCGAAGTTACTCCACTTGATTCACTCACAGAGGACGACATTTACTTGGAATTCGACTGCACCAATTTGGGACCTAGGGTTCTACCGATTCAATATGGGGGAAATGGGAGAGGTAATGTTTTCTTTTTCTTCTTCTGATTTAAATGAGGGATTAAGGGTGTTATTTTTATGTTTTTTCTTTTTCCCTTTAAAAAACGTTAAAAATAAAGAGAAAACATTTTTAAAAAATTTATTAATTTTTTAATCCAGGCGCGTGTTTTTCACCATCCTACTTGACGGCAAATTGGACGAATTCACTCTAATTCGCTTTAGTTCAGTCAAAATTGACGTCTCCGTCAATTTTGACTAACTGTTGGTCCAGATAACGACAAAGTAAAAGACTAGGGGGGGGGGGGTGAATAGTCTTTTAAAACTTTTGTCGATAAACATAGTTTCTCAGATATCTGTGAAGATATCTGATACTTAATTTCAGAGAGCGGAAGACTTTTCTGTGATAAGTGCACGTTTCAAAGAAGATAAGTGTAAATACTTTGCAAGATAAATAAAGCAAGTGATAAACTGCAGAAAGTAAATAACACAAGTCTTTTTATAGTGGTATCTGAAGGTGACGTAATCCTTCAACTAATCCACTTCGGCCTTTCTCAGACCTAGAATCCACTAAGACAGATAATTGAGGTAACCTTACAAGTATCTTCTCTAGATTCCTAAATACACTAGGTTCCCAACCAAGTGTTCCCCCTGAGTTATTCCCGGCTTTCCACACCAAGTACTTCAGACTCGAAACCTTTTGAGCTATTCCTTAGTTTTCCAAACTAAGTACTTCCTATGCTCAAGAATCCTTGAGTTATTCCTTAGTTTCCCAAACTAAGTACTTCCTGTACTCCACGCCGATTAAGGTGTTGGTTAAGGTAGTTTGTCAGGTGAGCTTCTTTAATAACTTGTTCAGTTATTCAGATAGCTCTATGAATCAAGTATACTTATACACTTTTCAATGTATGGTATCTTGTTCTTTACTGACCCAAGTCTATGATAAGTGTTCAAGAGAATGAATCTTAGATATGAAATCTTAGTTCAACTCTTTCACAAATAACAATGCTTGTTAAGGATCAGGACACTTAGAACTTTTGTGCTACTTAGAATCAAGAGCTTTGGTCGCAACAGAAAGCTTGAAGGTAAGTAGTGTGCTTGAGAGAGCTTGTGAGAGTATTCAATGTAAGTTATGTGTTTGTTCTAAGGTTTGTTCTCAAGCAGTCTAAGTGTTGATATTTATAGATGAATTTGAGTGCCGTTTGAATAGTATCCGTTAGGCTTAACTCAATTTCAAACTATTGATATCTAAGTATAGTACTGTAGTAGGTTTGTCTTCTTCTTCAGAAGCTACCGTTTTTGTTCAGACATTTCTGTCCGCGCATTTAATGCACTGTACTATACTTTGTCCTGTAGTGCCAACAGAACTATGCATGCTTTCTGAAGCCTTGCACGTCCTTTTCCAGAGACTATCACAACTCCCGATACCATTTGTTAAAAATATATTGTTTTTCCGGAAACATAATTTTTATCCAAGGTATCTGAGTGTAGATATATGTGGGCACTTTTCCTCGTTTCAGAAACCTTTTATTTCTCAGATATCTTTTGCAACACCGTTTATTTAAAAATGCTTGTGTCTTCAAGATATCTGGTCATAGGTATCTGAAAAACCTTTGTCTTCAGCAGTCTTGTGCAGTCTTCAGATCTTCAAAATTTGTTGAACTTTTCCTGCTGGATGCCTTCTTCTTGGTCTTCTTCAGAGAATAAAAATTACATTCAGAGACCTAACATCCTATACAAGATTTGCTAGACTATCATACTTAGTGAGTTTCCTCTTTTACAGTGTTCAAGTAAGCCAAGAGTACTAACCACCTTTCTGAGCTAAGATAAGTCATTAGGTTGCTGATCAAAATCTAAACATATAATCCTAACACTAACAGAGTATTCAAATTGTACAAATTGTGAATCTGGGGTATCAGAATTGAAGCGCGTAAAAAAAAAAGGTAACAAAAGGCGAAATGTAACAACTTAAGGTACCTTTTATGGATTTTTTTCCATTTATATGGTTGTTATATAGGGTGTGATGTGTGTAAGAAGGAATTGATGTATTTGATATTTTTTAAGGTTATTTGAATGGTTTAAATGTTGTTTGTTTGTTTTAAAATTGTTAGTTTGATTGAAAAAGTAGAAATGAATTAAGAGTAGGGTAGAAAGAGAATGATGATGGTTTAGTGGAAAAACTAAGTTAATTTTTTTTACTATAGAAGATACAAAATAAATACTCTGAAACATTTTAACGGATGAATAGTCCGTTTTTTTGGTATGCCAAACATGCGGATAATTATTAATTGGGAAAAAATTGAGTAGTTTTAACTTGATGTGAAATACATTATTTTTCAAACTTAATTTTAGATGTTATATCTATATACCAAACACTATGGTTCTAACCTTTTTACCCCAGTGTCAACTCTATTTGACATTCCATTATCCATATTCCATACCACACTAGACATATTACTTGCCTATTCCAATATATATGACATATTCCCTCCGTCTCTTAGAACAAATGTGATACACTAGGTATCCGTTACAGGGTACCCTATAGCGGGACCTGTATTGTCACGGCCCACGGGATCGTGTCCCGGGTGTCGCACCTGGGATGAGTATTAGCACGCTTTTTGTGGGGACTGAGGGTAAAATGTCGATTTCAATCCCACTTATGGAATATAATCAGAGAAGCACAAGCAGAAAGAAAATGGGAGATGGAAAGAATACAGAGAGAGAAAAAAAAAAAAGAGAGAAAGGAAAAAAAAAGACTATTTTTTTGTTTTTTTTTTACTCTCTCTTACTTCACTATCTCGTACGCGACCACGATCCCGATTTTTTGGGCCTAGTGCGACGCGATTCACAACACTACCTTAGAAGGTATCCAGTCTACTATTCATGTACAAAAATTAGGAGAGTAGACTCTAATGTTATAACGTTATATGGTTACATGTGAAGTTTACTTTATAACTTTATTACTAGTTGATTTGATTGTTTAATTTACTTTTTAACTTTATTAGGAGTAGTGGATTACATGTATGTATGTATATATATATATATATATATATACATATATATATATATATATATATGTATATATGCGCGCGCGCGCGCGCGCACACACACACACATATATATATATATATATGAAAGTGGACAACTTTAACGTGACGCTCAAAATGGTAAAAGTGAACAACTTTTATGGAACGGAGTGCGCATATTAGAATACGGGATAAAGTTTAAACCCAACTTTTTAAATACTCGAAATATCAGGTGTGTATAAATTTTACAGTTAATTAAACATAACACCGACAGACAATCCAAGAGTATCTAGCAACATATTTAAGTTTATCTTAAGGTGTTTGACACAATACTTTAACTGAATTTTTTGAACAGGCGTTTAACAAATATGTAAATAGTAACTCAATTTTATGTAAGCGTAATGGCGACCTTAAATCGGTGAATAGTAACTTAATGTAGTTGTTACTTGATTCTCAAACAGTGCATGATCTATCTACACTAATATCCGTTACATGCAACTAATGGGTCAAAAACTAGTTTGGTAACATTTGAGCTGGGATGGCATTCTGGCAACCGGGAATAGACGGTGGATGAATTTGTCACGAGGAAAATGTTAAATATTGAAATAAGAAAAAGGCAAAGACAAGTCGTGTCGCACAGTAGAAGATGCTCTCCTCTCCTCTTACACACCTATTCTAATTAATTAAAAATTAAATGCAAAACAAATATAAAATCCCATCTCAGCTCTCTTTCTTCTTCTCTCCATTTGCTTCTTCTCCTCTCCTGTTACTTTTTTCTTCTCACAATCGATACTTGGAGCTGCCTGCTACTTCCAATTTCAGCAAAGATTTCATCTTTTTTAAACATGGAGAGAGATTTCATGGGCTTACATGCTGTCACTGTCAAAGAAGAATCTCCTGATGAAATCTATGATGCTGGTAATACTTCCATTCCAAATCTCGTGTTTCATTGCTTCATTTTCTACCCTTCTCCTTAAAGATTGAGTCTTTGCTTATTAGGAGTAATTTCTGTAAGTTTTAGTAACTTTTAATAATACATACATATACTCTTCTGTGCTTAGCTTGTGAATCTGTTAGATTGGAAATCAATGACAGCTTTCATTGATTTGAGGTCTTGTTTAAATTCTTTGATTTTGTTTTTGGTAGATCATGGAATAGTAGCCAAAACTAGAAATGGGGCTGTTCCAAGATTCTTCCTTTTGCATGATTTATGAAACCAAGTTCATAAATGTTCTTGTTTCCAGTTTTCACCTTTATTCGTTATGCACCTTGATTTGAGGTGGAATTTAAAAAAAAAAAACCGGAGACTTTTATCAAATACTCAACCGGATTGATAGTACATACTCCATCTGACCCAGTAAAAAAATAATCAAATTGTGCCATTAAGATTTTGCACGTGGTGAACTCTAACTAACTTAGTATTCTCTAGTTATATCGATAGTACACTTTTGTCCAACATTTTACCGGGATTAGTTTTTTGGCAAGTGTAAAACTGGTTTGGTTCGCGCTTAACTGACAAAATTAGTGCCAAACTGGTCAGTTATGTTACAATTGGAATCAGTTTTACACAAGGTAAGTGTAGGATCATATTGGTGTCAAAGTTCGGCACACAAACTTGTATGGTAGTTATTGATTATTTATTGTTGAGCCGGTTGTTTTGGCCTAGCGGTTTTATCTTTTAAGCACGGGTGGAGCAGGCTCCACACGTTTTGTGAGAACCTTTCAACTTTATGGTGAAGAATGATAATAGTGTTGTTATAAAATGTGGAGAGTTAGTATTATATTTTGATTGAAGTGTAATGGAAGTAATGCAAAGATGACGCTTATCACAGTAGTTGGAATTTAATATCATATTCCGTGTTTCTTGCCTGTGTTAGATTGTGCAAAAGCTAAGATAACATGCACCTCATTGTTTTAGTGGATTATTTTATAATAAAGTCGGCATCTTTAACTTTGAAAATGTGTTGTGCCATCCAAGAATACACCACCCCACGTTTAATATTTTATTCTTCTACCACGACAAGAGGGGAAAATTAATTATTCATTATTGATTCTTGCTATAAAATATTGTTTTTCCTTTCTTGCCAATTTTTAATGTCTTCTTGCTTTTCTTAGGTTGTCTATGTTGACCAGATTAGTTTTATTCATATTCTTTGCTTCTTGTTAGATTGATTAGCAGGACAATCATTGCAGTATTATAATGTGCATGAGATGCTCAACCCTGAATAGTTTAGTTTAGATTAGCTGATGTGCATGTTCACAAGCTTTTACAGCTGGCCTGGCCTTTACTTTGAGTTCTTTAGTTGGACTCCTGTGAACTTGTTACCTTTTGTGAAAACTATTTACTACTGCTCTTATATGAAAGTATTAGTAGTTAATTAGTGCTGCTTGTAGTTTATTTGGCAAAAGCTTTTTTTTTTTTTTTTTATTGGATTGGGAGTTGTGGGTTAAAGTTTCTTGAGATAGATTTGATTGAGTGTGTTTTTGTTTCCTATTGTGTTTTGATTCTTTAGAGCCGGTTAGGAGTACAGCGATGCAGTGGTCCTTCCCGAATAAGGCTTCTGCTGTACCTCAGATCATGACTTTTCAGGGTGCCAAGGAGGATAAGCCAAAGACTGGTTTTGAATCACTTGCGTCGACTGGATTGGTGACTATAACAACATCGGACCCCAATCAGAAGTTGTACCATGGGCTCACACAGGTTGGTCATAGTGCTGTTCTTTAAGGATTGGTTATGTGACTGTATGCGAAAGGTTAATGCTTTATAATGATATGTATAATGGGACATTAGCAAACACATGGAAGTGACGTGAAAGGGAGTTTGGTTATTTTTTGCGAGTGTAGATAGGAGAAGTACCAGTTGGTCCAACAATAATCAGTTTAAGCTCTTTTGCAGTATGAATCAAATTCGGAATAGGGAAAAAAAGAAATTCATGAAATAACTTACCTGGTATTATTGTCAGTCGCGCTATAATTGCTGTTCTATTTCATTATTCAGCAAAACACCGTTCCTGAAATGCAACGTGAGGGTCGCTATTCGGCGACTACCTATCCGGTAAAGCCCTTTGATACTTACAACGTTAATCGCCAGGTCAATGGTCAGACAAATCTAATAGCTTCCCCAGCATCAAGCTCTATGGTTCACAACTCGTTTGCCGCTACATCTACACAGAATCTAATTGGTTCCCTAAGGCCATCACATCTTTCTGGAGTTGCAATGACAAGTTCTGTCCCAGCTACGCGATCTAGTGGACCTCTTGTTGGGTCTACCGATTTGAAGTATGAGCTATATACACTGTAGTTTGAAATTTTCATGATAAAAGAAGTAATGAATAAGCTTGAACTAATTTGGTTGTTGTGCAGGGCTAGCACTAAGATCTCAGAGGGTCCTGCTCAGCTGACAATCTTCTACCGAGGGTCAGTTTGTGTATATGACAACATTCCGAGCGAGAAGGTATTCCATAATATTTGCTACGATCTCTTTAAAATAGTGTCTAACCATTTTTAAAAGAAAGTTGGGCATCGCTTTTTAGTAGCTCGTCAGTTTGTCTTTCTCTTGGTCACTTTATTTGTTCGTAATTGTAAAGTGTTGCATCATTCAATGCAGGCACAAGCAATCATGTTATTGGCTGGCAATGGGCCACTTGTGACTTCCACTGCACCGCCCCCTGCTGCTCCTGTTCAAGCATCTGTTTTGCCCATGTCTAACGTTCTTGACGGGTTTGTTGTAAGTAATCCTTATTGTGCAACACCACTTCGTTCAAGCCCTGTTCCGATAAGCCCTATACCTATCAGTGTTTCTCACAATGCCACTCGCATAAATAAAGACTTGACTGCCATGAAGCCAACAGGAATTCTTGCATCTACCTCCAACAGATCTGAACCTACAAAAGGTGTCAATTCAATACGATCGATTCCTGCAACACCATTCCTTTCATCGGGTACTCTTTTAATCTCACAAAATCCTTGTTACCAAATCTTGTGGGATTTTGTTTATTAGAGGTGTTAGACGTGCACAATATTTATTCGCTATGTGTCTCTTGTTTCATGCAGACACTGTACCCCAGTTCCGCCGAAAATCGTTGGCTCGTTTTTTGGAGAAGCGCAAGGAGAGGTAACTTCTAGTTGCAGTTCACATAATTTCATGTTCAACTCCTAGGATCACTGAAATTTTCTTTAGTTATTAAAACATAGTACTTATCAATTAGCTGAATTACCTGGACGTTCTTTACTTGTAGAGGATTACATGAGCTAAGACTCGTATGATACTTTTCTCCTTTTTAAAGTAAAATCTTGAGCTCTTGAACTCCCCTAATACTATAAATATGCATGCTTGGCCTTGACATAATGAGTAATTTACATAAAACCGACAGATTTATGCTTCAAAAGTCTCCAGGTGTAAATATGCTTTGATCTAATTGATCTGCTGCCATATATTCTTCATTTCAGGGTAATCAGCACATCACCATACACAGACAAGAAATCTCCAGATTGCGGTGTGACTGGAGCCGGTAGCACAAGCATGTCTGTAAACTCTTCGGGATCATGTCCTGCTCAGCCCGTCAAGTAATGGCGCATTTAGCTATAAGTTGCCAATAAATTGGATACAAATTGCAGACAGAGCGACGTCTTCTGTTTTGCCTTTTGAGCTCTATATACTGTATTCTTTATTGACTGAAATGTTTAAAATGCGTATCAGTCCATTTTTGTTGTATGCGTGATTGTAGCAGCAATTTCATCTCGATCACACCAAGTGTTAGGGCTTTTTTTCCTCACCTTTTTCTTCTCTTTGCTTGAAACATTGTATAAAAATGTTAAGCTGTAAACTTATAAGTTATGTAGCAGTAGTAGTATTGGTTACCTTAGAAAGATAAGATTTCTTGTGTAATCTTACAGAAGCAAATGCTAAGTTTGTAACAAAGTTTCCTGTCATGTTGGATTTTTGTCAATGTTCCATGCATTCATAGAAAGTGCTTGTGCCATGACTTCTGGCGTGTTCCAAGCCAAAAGTAGTGTAATTTTTTGTTTGAAGTACTAGTAGTTCATGGAGTCGGACTACACAGGGGCGGACCTAGGGGGCCCTGAAATTTGGAATTTTTTTTATAGGTAATATTTTCGAAAATTTTGGATTTCGTCCCCTTTAACTCTCGGAAAAATCTCATATATGTAATTTCGTCCCTCCGATGTTGAAATCCTAAGTCCGCACCTGGGACTACATTCCTAGTTGCACCCATATTTCTTTGTACATACCTGTTAAAATGCAACCGTCCACACCCTAGTCAGCATCTTAGGTGGTACTTGAATTGGGGGTGGGGAAACTCCATCTAAACCCCAAAGTCCGAAATAGCAAGTGAGCTAGGAAATGCGACAAATTGGACGTAAACATTTGAATTACGCCATGAGATTTAAGAATGCATTTCGTACTGCATCTGGAAAATTAGCAAATAGCACATCCCTCGTTGAATATTTGAGTCAATGGTCCACCCCGAGGACGGTGCATAGGGGAAATCGTACACCGAGAATCTATAATACATTACAAACTTTTTATGACATGTGAGAGACTGTCATCATCATTTTATACCTGTTTAAGTTGAAACATTAATTAACTCACTACTAACTACTAACGTTACTCTTACATTCGAAAAAACCGTAAAGCTCTCCACGAACCAAAGACTGGGTAGAAAACCGGCCCAAACACCTCCAATCTATCGGTGTTTTACTCTTTTTAATGTTACGAGTCGAACCAGTGTTATACTAATATCATCTCCAGTTATGCAACCCTCTCGAACCTCCTCCAAGCATAAATTATGTGGGCGGGTCCTATGAGAGGTGGGCCGGGCTAGTCCCATCATCAACGAAACCCAAATTGTGTTCGATTCGACTCCCATTTTAGTCCAGGCACAAGTAGAACACACAAAGCCAAGTACTGTACTGAATGTACTTGAATCAATCAGTTCAAGTAAAGCAAAGAAGAAGAAATGCTGAAGACAGACTTCTTGGCTGGAAAAATGGAGGCGAAAGACATTAAGGAGCTGAAGCTTTTCATTGATCGCTGTAAACAAGACTCTTCTATACTTCACCATCCCTCTCTCGCCTTCTTCAACCGTTTTCTTCAAAGGTCTTTTCTTTCTCTCAACTTTCTGTTTTTTATCCCTCTTCTTTTTGCTGAATTCCGTCTCCTTTACAGCTTTGGTGCCAAAATTCCTCACTCCGGAGAATCGGTAAATTCCTCTTCTTTTGCTGAATTATATTTCCCTTTTCTTCTTTTTCCTGTTTCCTTTCTAAAGTAGCAATGCTTGATTTGCCTGAGCTACTGTGTTCTTGTATTTGTTTCACTAAAATTGGTACATTTCGAACGGATCAGGAAATGATTTTGCTTGATTAAGTACCTCATTTGCTGGCTGGAGTTGTAAATTCCGGTTGAATTAGATACTAGTAGAAGATTTCCCTCATCTTATGGTTCAATAGCATTTCGGAGTTCTAATGAACTATTAAAAAGATCGCATTTTTTTGTATAGTCCCATTGGTACCTAGGAATCTTGTTAAATGTGTGTGGCTCTGATGTTACTGATTGGGTTATGTGTCCAGATGCCATTTGACCAACATTGGGTCGAAATTCTTCAAAGATTCTTTTAGGCCGTTGAATATACTGTCAGAATATTATTGTCTTTGCGATACACGTGCGAGCTATGAGCGTGCGAGTTTTGTTTCAGTTACAATGCTACATTATAGCTAGTGATAATGGTAGTTAATATGGATTCAGTTGATGTGATTGTTCAAGGAGTATAATCGTCGTAGACTCCATACTTTTGACAAGTTATTTTGAAGAATTTCTTAACATCTAGCAGCTAGAAGGAGAAGTGTAATGTATAAACAAAACATTTAGTCCATTAATGTTAGTTTATGGCATTAACATATTTGGATATCAGAAAGACTTCATATAGATGCATCATTCTCTTTTCCTAGTTGTTATTTCATCGCCACTGTATTTTTTATTGGACAAATCTTCTGAGATTGTGTCATAAAAACACAAGAAGTCATTAATCATGCATTTTTATCAAACAACAAAAAATCTAAATTACTCTCCAAAACTTTCAGTTTACTTTCTTGAACTTTTATGGGGCTACAATCTAGGAAATAACTCTTGAAGTTCTGAATTGCTAGGGTTAAATTATTCTATTCTTTCTTACATTGCTGAATGAATAATTTGCAATGTAGCATACGGCACATAGAATTTTCTTTTTCCAACAATAACCAAAATTCTTTATGCCAGGGTAAATATGATGCTGAGAATTCTAGCAGTTCAAGAGATGAAGAACATTTAGATGACATTATTGAGTCCGATGTCGAATTGGATAATGATGACGTTGTGGAACCTGACAATGATCCTCCTATTAAAGTGAGTGAGTGGGAAATATCATAAAATATGTATCCTGTGGCATATGAATCTGAAATATGGATGTTAATTTACTTTATGATTATAGATGGGAGACCCTTCCATTGAAGTAACGGAAGAAACCCAGGAAGCTGCTCAATTGTCAAAATCAAAAGCCATGGATGCTATTTCAGAAGGCATACTATACAGTCTTTGGAATTCTTTGAAGCTTACATTCATAAATTATATTGTGACAGAGAATTTATTGGTCACATCTTAATGTTAAAAACCAACTTCCAGTAGATAAAGAGATGGTTGAATCAAAATAATTTTGTTTAAAGTTCGATTTTTTCATTGGAGCAGGTAAACTGAATGAGGCCATCGATCATCTAACAGATGCAATAATGCTGAATCCAAAGTCGGCTATATTATATGCAAATAGAGGTGATTCTCATTCTTACAAACCAACGTTGTTTAGCTTGAAAAAGTTAGTTTATTAATGGCTGGTTTTCATCCTTAATTTCATTTTTAGCTGGTGTCTTTATAAAATTGAAGAAACCAAATGCAGCAATCCAAGATGCTGATGCTGCTTTAGAGGTATACTCAAGTCTATAACGGGTCTTCGTTCTTCTATTAGTGTGATTCTTGAAAGATGAATCCAGGCGATTATTGCTGTGTTGTTTTAGATCAACCCTGATTCAGCCAAAGGATATAAAGCACAAGGAACAGCAAAGGCCATGTTGGGTTTATGGGAAGAGGCAGCTAAGGATTTACATGTCGCATCAAAATTGGATTACGATGAAGAGATTGGCATGCTGCTTAAAAAGGTTATATGCTGATTTTAGGTGCCTTAACTGCAACTGCTGTATTTTTTTTATAAGTTGAATTTGTGAGGGTTTTAGAAATTAGATGCTTCAGCAGGTTTTTGTTTCGATTTTCAGGTGGAACCCAATGTTAGAAAACTTGGAGACCATCGCAGAAAGTATGAACGCTTACGCAAAGAAAGAGAACTGAGGAAAATTGAGCTTGAGCAGCGGAGGCGTCAAGCTAAGGCGCAGGTAATTCACAGACCTAAGAACATATCTATTAGATCAGCTGCTAGTATTGAACCACCACCACAATAGGGGTGTTCAAATATAACCAAACCTGAATATAAGGTAAACTGATCCAATCCAATCTGTACCAAAAATTTCAATCTGATGTTGGTTAACCGATCCGATAACCTTCGGCCTTACCCGATCTGGTCCAATCTGTTTAAACACCAGGAGAAAACTGCTAAACTAGTAAGTAGTAACCATTACTCCCTCCGTCCCAGACTCAACTTCCCATGGGTCTGGGCACGGGTTTTAAGATTGAATTATATAAATAATTAAAATAATTTACAAAAGGTAGGTTGAGTAAGTAAAAGTATGAAAGATAGTGAATAAATCAAGAGAGATTTTTTCCATATAAGGTATGGGAAGATGAGATTGGGACAACCAATAACAAAAAGTGGGAAGTTTAGATTGGGACGGGAGGAGTATATAACAACCACAATTTCAGCAAGTGAGTCTCATTTATACTCACATGACCTCTCACTAAACCCTAACTCCTGCCACTACCCACCCCACACAGCCACCCACTCTCCTCTAGATCTACTCGGTCCGCTGCAATTTCTCCCACTGTGCACATTCACTCCCCTCCACTGTCCATTACACAGGTTGCCTATCATGGTGAGCTTTTGTGGAATTAATGCGAATTTTTATTTCTATTTTAGGGTGGGGAATAACTACTCTATCAATTCATAGTAGGTGAATTTACTAAGGGAATAGATTCAGAAGATTTTGCAGGCTCTGGCAAGACTTTGATTTCTCTATTTTGCAAGACTGCTAGTAGTGTTATGTTTTGGGGTATTTGAATGTTATTAAATTAGGTCTTAGTGTGAAGGTGTGAAACAGCAAAATGGGGATATAATACATCTCTTCAGGCTGTAGGATTGATGCGGAGTTATCCGCTCTAAAGTTCTCTGAGATTCCGGATTGATATTATATTGATCCGAATATGGAAATGATCCGAGAAATCAGATTGGATTAATTTGATGCACACCCCTAATCACTAGTCTCTTGACTAGTCGAGTGAATTCTGGCTATTTGTTTTATGGTATCTTCCTTCTGTCTAATCATTCGAGAATTATGATATGATTTTTATTCTCTCTTGATGAGAAATATGTGTTCAAAACTTCAAATATTCTGGACGTCATTGTGTATCTGTTTGTGTGTGTGGATACTTCTTTCTCAAATCTTGTTCAGTTTAAGTTTTCCTGATTTTGGTGCTTGTCGATGAGTAATCCATGTCTATTGAATTTGTTGCAGGCTGAAGCTGCAGCTATGTTCAAGGATGGTACGTTTACATCCCCACTTCTAACAAATGTTTATCGTTGATGCATATGGTTTAGTAATTATGCTTACCATGCTTTACATAAATATTCATTCTTGGTCTTCTATCATTCTTGACTCATTAGTGAAACTTCAATTCTGGGTTGACTTTGATTTGCCACATCATTATCAAGTTGCTTGACTGGTGTTGCTTTGATTAAGCATTATTCATATCATTATCAATGTGTTGATATATCTGTTAAGATTTCTTATATCCAAGTGACTAAAAGGGAGCGAAGAATACAGATAATTGCTCTCTAAATTTTAATGTTCGAGATCCTAGACACACTGAAGATGAGTCTAATATATTATGTGATGATTATCAGGAGAAATACTGGGAATTCACTCTGCCAGTGAATTGAAAAATAAACTGGATTCTGCTTCAAAAGCAGCACGGCTTGCAATTATTTACTTCACTGCAACGTGGTGTGGTCCATGCCGTCACATATCTCCATTTTACACAAGCTTGGCACCGAGGTATCCAAAAGCTGTCTTTCTGAAAGTTGACATTGATGAGGCTAGTGATGCGGCTGCTGAGTGGAATGTTAGCAGTGTCCCAACCTTCTTCTTTGTGAAAAATGGCAAGGAAATCGATAAGTTTATTGGAGTTGACAAAATTGCACTCGAGAGTAGGATCGATCAGCATGCTGATTAATCTTTTTCAATTGTGTTTTTCTGCTGCTTGTGTTTTGCAAAGATTTCAGGATCTTCGCGTGTAATGAAACCACAGTACAGTAGTCCGGATGAACCTTTCAGTTCAATATTTCTATGTTTGGAAATATAGAACACTTGTTACATTATCTTGAATCTTGACGGGCAATAGGTCTCCATTCTTTATGTTCTTAAACCGTGAAAACATGTAACAGGCATTAGATTATTGGGCACTTAAGAAAATGAACTAGACATCTGTCTGATATTAATACTATCATTATATCCCTCTCCAGGGTAGACATATATTGTGCATGTCTTATAAAAACTTGAAAATGAGTAACAGCAAAGTACAAGTTACTTCCTGGTGCTTCTGATGCAGGCCTGAGTAATGTGTGTGAGATCAAGTTTCATTTTCTTTCATTCTTGGAGTAAAACCGCAGAACAACGTAGAACAAGAGCCGATAGAGAACTCCCCAGGCCAGCAGAATGCCAATGTCAATCCATATGTTCTCAATCTTATGAATATCCATTGTGAACAAGATATCTTCACCAATTAACATGCAGTTTGGATTCAATAAGACTGATGATGTTGTGTTGTGCAGTTCGCTGATCTTTAAGTCTCCTAGAGGGCCGGGCGACAGGTCCTGTGGGTTGCCGTTGTAACAGGTTGTGCCCTTGAATTCATTTATCAGCATTGCCTCGAACGGGTATTTGATTGCAGACATATAGTGTAGCCATTTCCAGTATATTGGAATCTGTGACGGTTTCAGGAAGAATCCACAGGTTAAGAAGAAGAGAGCTGTTGTGGCAATCACCACAGCATAACCGGTGATGTAACTTGGGACGACTGAACTCACAAGCATGACATAAGCATTCGTTGTTATAAGCGAGGCATAGAGGATAACCCAGAAGTAGATAATGCTGCACCTCAGTTTGAGTATGTATCTGGTGATTGCTGCGAAAGTCAATGCCTGGACAGCGAAAAAGGGGAAGTAAACTATGAGGGATGAGATAACATAAGAGGAAGCTCGATAAGCATTGTGTGACGTTTCACGTATGAAGATGAACCGTTCCTGGATAAACGTTGGGACAGCATCATTTGACGAGAAGAAGATTAGGCAAACAGCAAAGATGTAGAAGTTGAGAAGGCGGTTGATGGTTACGAATCGAAGTTCGTTAAGATCTTTGAAAAGGGACGACAGAACGAGGGCCATTACTAAGAGCACAATCTCCCGGGACAAGAAGAGCTCTGGTGTCCGTACCACGTTAAGACCCGTTCGCCATGACAGGACAGCCACTTCCCGAATCCACGGGTTGGCGAATTTGTGCCTGTGCTCTGGTTCATCAAGCACTTCCTCTGCCACTTCAAATTCTTCATACGACTGTCCATGCGGACCAGGTGATGGGGTAAAGACTACTGGAGTTTTTGCTCGATGAGGGTGATGAGGCACTGAGTGACGGCCAAAACTTCTCGAGGTGGACATTGGTCCAGGAGTTTGTCCAGGGGTTCGTGCCGGGGTCCATGTCGGAGGCCGTCGTGGAGTCCCCTTGACACCCTCGTAGACCCAGACCGAAAAGTCTTTGTAGAAATGAGAAGCCAACCGGGGGTACACTCCGCTATGCATAGGGGTTTGAGAAGACTTTCTTTTTCGTTCTAGTGAAGCATCGAAATCTTCATCGTCATCGTCGTTGTAACTGAATTGAGTCGAAGGTGCTCCAGGTGTCATCATTCCACTCTGGAATGACCACATGCTCTTCCCACGAGCCGGGGTGATGGGAGTTTGAAGCTGCTTGAGTGGTCTTCGAACCGGAGTTGCAGTTACTTCATTTGGTTTGATACCGTCGCGCTGGTAAAGCACAAGAGGGTCCAGTCCGACAGTTGATTCGTCATACTCTTTGATTACGTCAAGGAGATATTCCACGCTGTTTTCGCCTTCTGGAACTGGCCTCTGGAATCCAGAAAGGAAATCTGGAAGAGTAGTTGGACTTCCCAAGTAGATAAGCCTACCCCTGTGCTCAAATTACAGATTTCAAACTTGAGGCTCAACAATAATTAAGCTACATAAAATTTATCTCAATAGCTAAAGTGTGATCATGTATACCTTGCTAGCACTGTTATCCGGTCCAGGAGCATTTGAATCCGGAAGGAAGGCTGATGTATCGTCATGAGGACTATACTGCCACTCTTCGCAATTTCCTTCACCTTTTCAACAACACTAAAAGCGCTTGTAGAATCCAGACCAGAAGTCGGTTCATCAAGAAACAAAAGTGATGGTTTGTGTATTATGTCAATCCCAATTGACACTCTTCGCCTTTCTCCACCTGAGACCCCTCTGGTGCCCTCGTTCCCAATGTAAGTATGCGACGCACTCTACATAAAAAAAAAAAAAAAAAAAAAAAAAAGAAAAGAAAAGGTTCTTTGATGGTTCAACACATCAGTATAAGTGGATTTGTCAGGGTGGTAGTTAACTAGTATAACGTTACCGTAAGGCCAAGCTGATCAATGAGTTCAATGACTCGTCTCTTCTTATCAGCTGTGGAGATAGATGGTGGTAACCTTACTTCTGCCGAAAACATGAACGTCTCCATGACAGTCAACATGGAAAAGAGCTGATCATCTTGCATCACATATGATGATATCATTTTCATGTAACTTGCTGTCACCTACAATATGGATCACATCTTTTTCAGATTCCGCCTTTTCTGTGAACACCGTTAACATAACTTATAGTCTATAGACAGCAGATAAGAATAGTTCTATGTTAATAACACACTTACCTGTTTACCATCAATTCTGACAGAACCTTCAAGACTACCTTGAGCAATCCTTCCCGCCAAGGCATCAAGAAACGTGGACTTTCCGGCTCCACTAGGCCCCATGATGGCCATAATCTCACCTCTCATAGCCTGCCCCGAAATATCATTGAGAAGATAAGTTTCCTTGTTTATCCATACACCGTCTTTCTTCAACTTCTTGGTCACACTGTATGACAGGTTCTTGAATTCAAGTCCATGGCCAGGGATCAGCTTACGCGTCTGCTGCCTTGCAACATTTTTCTTCCCTGCCTGACCAGTTTTGTCCAAGTCCAGCAATGTCTCGAGGCTCCTGTTGGTGTCATTTCGCGTATACCTCGCCATCCTTCAGAGAACTCTTTGTTCAGGCTCAAACTTGCCTGCCTGGAGCAGAAATTGAGATACTGGATGACACATATATATAACATAAGGTTCGAAAATCGGATTTCTAGAAACAGAATGTATGTACACTAGGTAATAGTGTAGCATGGGAAAGTGACAGCAATGTTGTGTATAGAATGACATTGGAGTTGCCGATAGTGAACTTTGGTGTTGCAGGAAAGTTGGTTCTTAAGTTGTTTGTTTGTGATGCTAAAACCAAGTTTTATTTGTCACATTTGTATTATATATGGGGGTGAATTTCTTGTTGCTGTTAAGTGTATACAGCAACTACTGGATTTTCTGATAAGTACCAACCAGTACAGTTTGGTTGATGATACAGTATATGTTTGGAAACAAAAGTTTTACTGGAATTTATTACTCATGTAACGACCACTAATCGATCGAAATCCGACCCTTTAAGCTAGTGCGGTTACTCCTAAAGTGCATCCGAATGATATACTGGCTTTAACAGGAGACTTCCCAGTGGGTTACTATTGCTCCAAAGCAAGTACGGTTTACTTTAAAGTTCTTATGGATGATTTTCCGAAATGAAAATTGCACTTTGTTGATATGTGTAGTGTTTTCAATTCCTTTAAATTATCTGAAGCTTTGGGACATTACAATTTAAAAGTTAAATTAAAAATATTTAAAAGTGAGAACTTAATCTTTTACTCTCACCAGGGTGTGATGGATTTGCCCAGGGTAATTATCAGAATTCAGAACAAGCCGTTTGTTATGTAGTTAACTTTTATCCTGTCTTTAGTTCTCAAACATATTCCCTGCACTGGTTTGTATGTAAAATGAGCCTGGAAGAGGGTAGACTTGTCAACTTGATGAGAATTCCAATAGCTCTCGGCTAATACTATTATGATGAAGGAATTCTCGGTCCAGCTTGAATCCGCCACCGATCATGAAGGCAGGTTTGAGATTTAATTCAAAGTATGAAAAGTTGAGATTGAATAAAAAAGGTAAGGTGAGAAGTTAAGATCGAAACTGATTATTAAAAGAAAAGGTTCGTCCCATTTTACATGAAAAAGAAATAGAAAAAAAGGGAGATACGATATTTTCATAACTTATTTATAGACTACGATATTTAGATAACTTATTTGTAGACCGACTTATATTATCTAGAAAAATCTTCAATGTTATCAATCTAAACAATCTAAGTTGCCAAGATTGTTGGTTTTTTATATATACAATGAAATACACTTTGTTAACAACACGTTTTGATTTATAATATTTTATTGATAATATAAATCGGATAGAAAACCATGCTAGAATACCGTTTAAAGGAGAAAAGAAAATGTGGTCTCGTGCGGATGTGTACAATTTGAAATCTATGGTTAGCAAGGAATGAAAGGTTGTACAAAAATGTAGAGTTGAATCATTGGCAAATTGTAGATAAAATAAAAGTGAGTTGTTGGCTTTGGCTTAAGGGGAAAGGAAAATTGAGCTCTTATAATCAAATTGGACCGTGGTTATTGGAACCGGTGTTATGCATGGAATCTTGAGAATTTCTGAGATCTCGTGGGACTGCTTGTGTTGTGCGGTGATTATGGTCTGTGTACTGCTTCGGGGTACTGCTGTGGGTCGTGTTTGTGCATTGCAGGTATGGGACGGTTGACTGGTCCTGGAAATCAGCATGGAGATCAAAGCAGGCCAGTATAAAGAAGAAAGGAAGGATGTAAATGTATGGGACACACACACACAGCCGTGAACAGAACAAGGTAAAGGAAGGGTAAGTATGTGAATAAAGGATAATTAGAAGATGGTGAATTAAGAATTGTGGTGGGATCTTAGTATGTGGGATTGGTTAATACCTTGCTTGTGTTGAGATGATCTTAGTCAGGTACAAGTTGAGCATGTACAGGTTAGAGAAGGGCACCAGCTTTTTGGATTACACAGGAGGGTGTAGGAGAGTGGTCAATTGAGAGGGTTAGTTGGTTTATGAATTAACGGTATCGGTTGTTATAGTGTACATGTCCCAGTGACGCACTTCGGGTTGCCACAAAGGAACATCATCTCTAGCCATGTTTTCATGTGCTGGGGGTATCTCCTCCTTTGTGGTCTTGGTTTTCGGTTTCGACCGCGACCCCTCACTCTCGGCTAGACTCCGGTCTAGACATACTAGACGATGGTGGTGACCAAGATGACAACTAGATTTCGTCACTTGAGACATGTTGCTTTGTTTGAATTGAATTGACGGTTTTGAAAGGCCAAAGACCATACCTTAAATTTCTTGCCACTTGTTCTCACGATCATAAGGTGTAGGGGTTTGGCTAAGATGCTTGGTACCCTATCCTTGAATTGACGGTTTTGAAAAGCCTAAGACTATACCTTAAATTTCTTGCCACTTGTTCTCACGAGCATAGGGTGTAGGAGTTTGGCTAAGATGATGGGCTCCCTCTCATTGAATTGACGGTTTTGAAAGGCCAAAGACTATTCCTTAAATTTCTTGCCGGGATATTATATAGGGCTACCCATTTAGAACGACGTTTCTCATATTCGTGCTACTTAGTCGGACAATTACAGTTTAGTCCAAAAACCCATAATTTCCGTTGACCAGCTTAATTGTACTATTCAATTCCATCACAACCAAACATGGCCTTATGGAATTTTAAATAAACAAAATAAAATTAAAAAAAAAAAACCATCTTCTTCTTCCTCCATCTTCAACAACATACAGTACTTCTTCTTCCTCCATCTTCTCAAACTTCCTTCTCTTCTTATTAACTTCTTCTCCGGTAAATTTCTTCCTCTTTCTTGTTCTCTTTCTTCTTCTAATAAAGTCCCATAGCAGCTCCAAATCGGAGCGGCTACATTTCCGATTAATCGGAGTTTTTTTTTTTTAATCGGAGCTATACAGCTCCGATTTGGAGCTACTAGAGCTCCGATTTTGGAGCTGTAGCAGCTCCGATTTGGAGCTGTGATAAAGTCCAATCAGAGTTGTTATGCTCCGATTTTGATTAATTGTTTCGATTGTGTTTTTGGATTTCGATTTTGATGTTCAAAGTATAGATTTGATTTAGGATTGAAGTTGGAGATAATTTACAAATTGAAATAGAAGTTTGAGGGCTTATTTGAGTTTTTTCGGAATCTTATGGTCACATATATAAAAATTAAATATTCTGGACTTGAATTACAATTTGTCAAATGTGTTATTGTTTGGCAACCTTCAAAATCCAATAATCTGAGAGGGGCAAAATTGACTTTTCCAGGTTTTAATTCGAATTTGGTCAAATTCGTGCACTAAAGTGTAATTGTTCGACTAAGTGATACTAATGTATAATTACGACATCTAAATGGGGTCCGGATGTAATTCGCCCATTTCTTGCCACTTACTCCTACGAACATAAGGATAGGGTGTAGGGGTTTCGCTAACATAAATGGTTTTCCTTTTTGAATTGACGATTTGGTTTTGATGGATTGCCGGGGAAAAGAATCATGGGAAACATGGGTTGTCTCGAGTTTAAGTGCTAACAGAATGGTGATACATGCCTTAAATGGGAAGAATGCTGGATTTGGTGATGCAAAGAGACATTTTTGGAGTAAGGAGGATCTGTGTGCTGTAATCGAAAGTGAATTGTGAGAGTTTTAACTTAACAATGATATGAATCGATGAACGACTCATATTAAATATGAAAATCTTAACGGTGATGATCAAATCCAGGATATGGAAAGTTGGAGAATTAGTTAGGCATTTAACTAATTCAGTTTCCTGATTCTAGAAGGAATTCTAGGTGGTTTCCTTAGACAAGAAAGTTATCTAAATTAGTTTTCTTGTGCTAGAAGGTTTAGTAATTAGTTTTCTTGTTCTAGTAGGATTTGGTAGTTGAGTTCTCTATATATAGTCAAGGGTGCTTGTTTGTTTCATAGATCAGATCATACATATCATCAACAGTAGAAGATTGATAGGAAGTTAGGGATCATACTTCGGAGAATAGCATATTAGGTTGCTCTTATCTTTTATGTGGGATTATTCTTTGTCACGTCGTGTGGTTGTAACCTAAGTATCAATAAAGATTGTTGGTTGATCTCCGTGGACGTAGGCATTGCCGAACCACGTTAAATCTTGTGTCTCTGGCTTTTTGGTTTTGGTACATTATTTGTTCGATTATTGTTTACTGTCATTGTTGCATATTCCTCATTGTTTGAACTTAACAATTTGCGCCGTCTGTGGGAAAGAGGAAGGAAATAATTGTCATCAATGACGTCTACAAGGTGCAAGATCGATAAACAAGTCAAAGGTGTATGGAAGAAACTAGAGACAGTTTGCAAGGTAAAAAAGCTTAGATCCGTCTTCTATGATGGATTCAAACTCAACCGAAGTCAAGAGAAGACCGTTGGAAGTTGCGAATGAGTTCCGTAAGGTTTGGAATCCAATAGGAGTTGATTTGGGTCGAGAAGGCGAAAGAATCACGGGAAACGGACGAAAATACAGCCCATAATCGCGTACGGAATACGCGCGGATATGCTGGCGAGTGTGTTTCACGCGCCAGGAAGGAAAAAAGTCTTGATGTTGGTATTCCGCGAGTCGGTGAAAGGCGTCGGACTCGGAATGACGCGTGGTCAAGCCCGTTGGACTCTTGAAACGATTTCCCAGGTGATAGTGTTTGTACCCGGATGGTATGGTGTCCTGGAGAGCGGTGGAATACATCCAAAAGTGAAAGAACATCTTCTGGAAGAGGAAGATGGAGTTATTACTAAAGGTGAGGTGTTCAATAGCCGTGGGATGGTATCACGAGGCACATGTACACTGGAGGATGGTTTGGGATAGCGGTGAAGCATTGACAATGCTGAAACCGAGAAATAAATCTGCAAATGTTCGGGTGGAGGCTGTTACAGGAGGTATAACAGGCACCGAAGTCCAATTTAAAGTTGATGGAGTTGAGTCTGAGGTGGAGCTACCTGAAAGAACAAGATTTCTTATAATATCTAAAGGTGTGATCAGGGTGAAGAAGATTCAGACTTCTTTGAATGCTTTTGATTACATGAGAAAAGCTCTTCGGGGTCCAAAGTTCAGATTGGGTCTGGATTTGGTGGGAGTGAAGACTTTCAGGGCTGTGTCCTAACTTCAGGGATACGTTAAGATCAGTTAATGGGATCATTGATTGAGCTAAAGGTGGAGATTGTGAGAGTTTTAACTCAATAATGATATGGATCGATGAACGACTCATATTAAATATGAAAATCTTAACGGTGATGATCAAATCCAGGATATGGAAAGTTGGAGAATTAGTTAGGCATTTAACTAATTTAGTTTCCTGATTCTAGAAGGAATTCTAGGTGGTTTCCTTATACAAGAAAGTTATCTAAATTAGTTTTCTTGTGCTAGAAGGATTAGTAATTAGTTTTCTTGTTCTAGTAGGATTTGGTAGTTGAGTTCTCTATATATAGTCAAGGGTGCTTGTTTGTTTCATAAATCAGATCATACATATCATCAACAGTAGAAGATTGATAGAAAGTGAGGGATCATATTTCGGAGAATAGCATATTAAGTTGCTCTTATCTTTTATGTGGTATTATTCTTGTCACGTCGTGTGGTTGTAACCTAAGTATCAATAAAGATTGTTGGTTGATCTCCGTGGACGTAGGCATTGCCGAACCACATTAAATCTTGTGTCTCTGGCTTTCTGGTTTTTGGTACATTGTTTGTTCGATTATTATTTACTATCATTGTTGCATATTCCTCATTGTTTGAACTTAACATGAATGAATGGAAATGGGCTGTAGATATCATTGTATTATGGGGCTTGGTTAAGCTGTTGAGTTTTGAGAGTGTTGGGTGAATATCTTTATAATTATTAATTACGCTACGAGCATTTCTTGTGCTCTTATTGTCAAAGTTTTAATAAAAAAAATTTGCGCTTTAAAAAAAAAAATTCTCTTTCTCCGTAGACTTGCTGAATAAAAAGAATACAAAACAAATGAATGTGCATTTGTGGCGCTGAGTATGTCTGAGGATAACTTTGGGATGGAACAAAAACCAAACCAAAGAAATGAAATTGAAAGCTTAGCGCGAAACAGAGTATGACTGTAATGGCATCTTCATCAACAGTCATCTCATCCTCTCCACCACTCACATCAAACTCTTCCTCTTCTTCTGCTGCATTCTCCCCAATCTCCACTGTAACCCCCTTTGCCAAAAAGACTCCTTTTTTATCATCATTACGTTCTCCCCTGTCTTCAAGATTATCATTAACCAGGAGTTCAGTGCCCAAGAAAAGATATGGAGATGTTAAATGTATGGCCTCTGGTGTTCTTCCAAAAGCCCTCTTGTTCGATTGCGATGGTGTGCTTGTCGACACTGAGAAAGATGGTCACCGTGTCTCCTTCAATGACACTTTTCAGGAAGTCAGTAATTTCTCAATTCTGCTTCTTCTTTTGTTCTTGGTTGTAAAAATTGGATCTTTTGTTAATTTGGTGACTGGAATGAAGTAAAGCTTGTGAATTGTCAAATTGAGTGTGTTCAATTTTAGTAGTACTTGGTGTCTATTGAGCTGTGATCTGTGAGTTGAGAGATTTTTGTGCTTTTGCAGAAAGAGTTGGGAGTTACATGGGATGTCGATTTGTATGGGGAATTGCTCAAAATTGGGGGAGGCAAGGAAAGGTAAGGTCATTTTATAACTTCTCTGTAACATTCAGCTTAATTTGTTCGGTGTGGTGTTAAATCGGGAGCAACTTTTATTATCTTGAGAGTTGAGAGCAAGTGCATTTATATTAAGAAAGACTGAAAAAATCAATATTTACGATTGATCTCAATATAAAATAGTTGCACTTGATTTGTAGTTAGGTATATGAATTTTTCTGAGAAGCTATGCTGATCAAATTTCCAATTAAGTTTGATTAGTGGCCTTTTCGTGTATGTGATAATTTCAAGTCATGGCATATGCATGTAGGCTGTATTTGCCAATGAAGTATACATGTTGAGACTATATTCGTTCTGTTGTCGGTTTGGCATCCAGGATGACAGCTTACTTCAATATGGTGGGATGGCCAGACAATGCACCAAAGAGTGATGAAGAAAGAAAGACATTTATCGCGTCTCTTCACAAACGCAAGACAGAGCTGTTCATGGTACTTATTGAGAAAAAGTTGCTGCCTCTTCGACCTGGTGTGGCCAAGTAAGTTGATGTTTTATCCTATTTGCTTATTCTTTACATCTGTAAATAAGCTTACTTTCAAGTGAGAATATTGTTCCTTAGCACTCATCTTGTTAGAGGCTAAATCGAGGATCAGAATCATCAGTGACACCATCCAAGTCCCATAGTAAATAAGGACATCTCACAACTAAGATCTTCATTTGCACATATGCCATATGCAGCAACCTCAGCTTTCATGTTTTAAGTCAGAAGTCTCCAAAAAGAGTGATTGCATCTTCATAAAATCCAAAGTTCGATGTATCACAGTGCTATCTGATGGGAGCATTTGATCTCTCCGTAAGATATACTAATGTATAATCCTCTGCATTTGTAGAGTTTGCTTCATTTCACTTGTCATTGAAATTGAGGCAACAAATTTTTGTTTCTGTAGTTACTTGATCTTAAACAATGCTATTCAAGGTGCTTCCACAGTTCCATGTAGCTGGAAGAATCTGTTCTACAGTCTTGATTTCCTACTGAAAGGAGGTCAAAATTCAGATACTTAAGAATGTTTAGATCGAATGAACTGATTTCATTCTGTCGTGGCAATTTCTTTAGTTTTTAGAAATTCTCTAGCGTTTCTGTTTGAAAACTAAAACTGCTGATCATCAGTTTCTTTTGAAATTCGTTGATTTGAGTACTAAGTATCAGTCACTGGACTAAAATTGACAGGTTAGTAGATCAGGCTTTGGGAAAAGGAGTCAAAGTTGCTGTATGCAGCACGTCAAATGAGAAGGCGGTATGCACTATCAGGTTCTTAGGTTTTGTGAATTATTTATGTGCTGCATTTCGAGGTTCCTCCAAACTGTTAAATTATGGAGTGAACTAATCTTTGAGGAAGATGAGTATTACCATGATGAATTTGAGTCAGTATCTAGAGCATATGTGCAGAATTCTTGAGAAAACTTTAAAACTGAATTGTTGAAGAATATGTCAATTTTTGCAAGAAATCAAAGTCATTTTGCAGAAGCTGTTGTAAAAGGCCATAAATAAGAATTCATAATAATGCATGCAGCTAACTGTGTACACATTGGAAAATTTAAAGTGACTTCTATTGCATTCCAGGTCTCAGCAGTAGTTTCATTCTTGTTGGGACCTGAACGGGCAGAAAAGATCCAAATATTTGCAGGAGATGTGGTTCCTCGGAAGAAGCCTGATCCTGTAAGAGTTTCTCATCCTAATAACTGACATTAGGCATAGCATCTGTATTGTGTTTTTGTTTACGGTCAATTCAAGTGGCTGATTAAAAAACATGAAGCCATGAGCCCATTCTATTTACCGCTTTATCAACTTTTAGTTTGATGGCCATATACAGATCATTCGGAAGACTTACTTGGCAGTTGATATTTTTCTTGGCAGGCAATTTATCTCTTAGCTGCAGAAACATTGGGTGTTGAACCTTCAAGGTAGTGACTTTACTTAACCAAGAATTTCAGATAGACTGTTATCAAAAGGCAGTACTTTAACCAGCCACAGAAATCTAGTTTATGATAGATTTTGATGAACGACAACGTAATCATTTCTTTTATTAGCAATTTGGTTTCAACCATGTTCCACTAGTAGCTATGGTGTGTTGATACAGCAAAATGCTTGTCACCGTTTGAACCTATCTATGATTGTGCTCTTGTTTCTTGAATCTTTGCAGCTGTGTCGTGGTGGAAGACAGTGGAATTGGCCTTGCCGCTGCAAAAGCTGCAGGCATGACATGCATAGTAACAAAGAGCGGGTAATTTCCATCTTCGAACATTGTCCTTTTGAGACCTGCGATTCATGCAGCTTGATCCTTTTTAGATACGGATCTCATCTTTGGTACCTTTCTTGGTTTTCAGGTACACAGGTGATGAAGATTTCTCAAATGCAGATGCAGTTTTCGACTGCATCGGAGACCCTCCAGAGGAACGCTTCGACTTGGCATTCTGTTCCAGTCTACTAGAGAAGCAGCTTGTTAGCTAACACAACAAATTGTTGATGAGTTTGTCCGTTGAATTGTTACGTTTGTAAAAATAAAGCTTCAAATAATGTGATCATAAACCGCGAATTATGTACACTTAAACTGCGAATTATGTACACTCGATGAAACGTTGACCCGAATAATGTGAATTGTGAGCTAGTTAGCACATGCAGTGTAGAATGATTTGGTTGACTTTGCATTATATTTTGCATTGGAATGGAACAAGAAGAATCATTAATTGCTAATCCCAACTGGCATTGCTTTGCTAGTTGCTGTTGAATTGAATGGCATGGTCCCATATTTTGGCACAAAGGAAAGAATCAATGTCATACAATACTAATTTGGGAGTGGGACCAGTTCAACTCAATTATTTAAACTACTCATATTGTAAAACGCCCCGTCGGTTATGGGATGACCCGAGGTTTGGACTGACGTGGTTACTCATGAATATCTTTTCGGGTTTGTGCACTATCTTATAACGTATCTTTTTCCAAGACTTTATGTTCGTCAAATGCGTGAGCAGGCTTCTCGATTAGTTATCTCTTGAGATTACTCCAGAGCATGCTTAACTTGAAAGTTGTTATAGATAAATTTCTGAAAAGAAATGTACAATTTATTGGTATGAGTATCGTTTCGAATCTCTTTAAACTCTTTCAAACATACTGAAACTTTTGGGCGCTACAAATATTATCCGAAACAACTTCATATAGTTTTCAGTTTTATGTCGGTAAAAATCCATAAATTATGAACATGTAAACTACACCACACATAACAAACAAGCAAACATGTTAATTTTACTGTAAAATTACACCTCTTGTAACTTTTTCATGTCTATTAACATTTAATATAAGTTTTCACATAAAACTGCAGGTCGATTTTAATATATGAAGTTATGATTGGAAAAATAGGATTGAATGCAATGGAATGTAATGGACCCATACTTTGGCACAAAGCAAGGAATGAATGTGATCTATACAATACAATACTAATGTGGGACTATATATCAACTCAATTATGTATGATACATGTCATTTTAGTTGCCAACTTTAAGAAAGTATTGTTTACTTCTTTTTATTATCTATGTATGACCAATTTTATTGTGTATCACAAGATTGAAACATTAGTTACTGTATATTTGATGGATTATTCATAACTAACGTTAATTTGAGGTAATTTGAGGAACATGAAAGTAAAGTTCACACCAAACTCAAGTTCCAAACTTAAATGTTGTTTTAAGAAGCTTGATTGGATGCGAGACTGATGATACTTCTTCTCCAATTGGCTGCCCGTAAAATTTTATTAAATTCTCAGTTTTTTCCATTTAACTTTTCACCAATAATTTTCTCCTCACTCAAATCTCTAACACACCCCTAAATTTTAGTCCGACCCGACCTGATTGATTGGATTAACTTGTATGGTTATATCCATCTTTAAGTTCGTTTGATTTATATTGTGCGAATGTCGGTCTTTTAGGTTCTTTTATTCAAAGATCATCTCTAACTACGATTTTTTCGATTTTAGGAGTGTCTCACTATAGCTAATGGGGTTCATGCAGATTGTGATTTCTAGCTACAGTGAGGGACTGAGGGGTATCCAGGGTGCACCCCTAGAATTGATTTTTCTGGACTATAGCTGAAACATGCATGTGACCTTAGCTAGGTAAGACAAATAAGTGAGCTTCGGTTGAAATAAAATTGTATCCCACGGGATTTCTGTAACTGTACATGTACACTTGTTTATCTTCTAAAAGACCCTAAATCGTTGTTATGATGTCTGATTTGGCGATAATTAATTATCTGACTTGCTGTATTCATTGTGTTGTACTAATCACTATTTATGTCATGGGGCTACACCTAACTAATAATTTTATTTACTACCCATAACTCATGTTCAACGTATTTGCCATTTTAATCGTTATGTGTAAATTCACGAACTACAAATACAATTTACTATATGCCCGACAAATAATATAAAATCTTACATTTATAAACAAATACAAATGAATTTTATCACTACAACTATATATTTTACCATATTTTTATGTTTTCTATCAATTATTTTATTTTTTTCATCTAAAATTACTCGTCAGTTTAATATAGTAATCTTTTTAGGGGATGTATGGAGTATATATTACTCCTTCAGTTCTTTTTAAAGGTTAACATTTGCCATTTTTTGGAGTTTTTCTAAAGTTTAACGTTCTTTTTTTTTTTTTGAAACCCACTATTTGCACTTATTAATTTTTTAAACACTCTATTTTATACTTTATCAACTATTTCTCTTACTTTTTTTATACTCTCTTTTACTGTTTACCATCTATTTACTATTTTATTCCATTTTATTTTATTTCATTTCGTTAAAATTAACACAAAACCGAAATATAAACCTTCTAAAAAAATATCGGAGAAAGTAATTTATACCAAACTAACGTTAAAAAGAATTGGAATCTTGTGAGTGAAGTAAGTAAATACTCCATCCGTTCCATTAATAACATCCTAACTTTCCTTTTTTGGGGTTCCACTAGAAACTTCCTAGCCCATAAATGGAAAGTTTTTAACCCACTAACTAATTCTTTATTATTTCTCTTTGTTACTTTATCATCACTTTATTCAATCTATCTCTTACTTTATCAACCACTTTCAACTTTACCAATATAATACCTCTTACAAACTATTTTTTATTATAATTTTCTTAATTGAAGAGAAAGTGAGAGACTAGAAAGCTCTTAATGGATCGGTGGGAGTAATAAAAGTGGTCCAGCTTGAATGAGAAGTGATAGCTGGGCTTGCCTAAATTTAATTTGTTGTGGAAGCCGACGTTAGGAATGATAATAATTCGGTTTCCCATATGCTGCTCGTGACTTCATGTTTTTTCCATCCAATTTAATATATAATGATAACAGTAAATAATGTAAAATATAATATTAATACCAAACAAAACAAAACAAAACAAAACAAGAGCACTCATTTCTTGTTAACTCGATCGTTTACAGCTGGTCTTCATCATCAAATTTGAATCTTCACTAACACCTTTCGGCTACCACTATTTTCAACACTACCTCCTCTAGCTCCCGAGTTAAAAAATATAGGGAAAATTACACTGGATCTCCCTAATAAAGTGGCCCAAATCATCGAAGCCCCTAACATCTCAACAATAATACATGAGGACAAGTTTCATAAATTAATAACAAGATGGTCCAAAAATCAACTCAAATTTCCTTGATGGTAGTCCGGAAATGACGTGGAAAATATAAAATATTCAGATCTTCAAAATTAAATTGCAATTAACCCCTCTTGCTTATTTAATACCCAATTTATACCCTTAAAAATTATGATAAACCATTTCAACCCTCATTTCAATTTTTCTATACAACTTCAATCAAGAATAAATTACAATCGAACCCTTTTAATTTTCTTACTTCATAAGTATCAAAATTTCTCATTCCTCCATTGATGAAGCTTGAAATGTTCCATTCTAAATTTTTTTTCATGTTCTTCCATTTGCCATTGATTCATAGTTTAGGAGGTTTGTTGAATTCGGGCTCCAATTGAGCCCGAATTCGAACTCCATTGCTGGAGCTTGAAGCTCCATTAGAGGAGCTGCAATATCTCCTTTAATGGAGCTGTTACAGCTCCATTAAAGGAGATGTTGCACTCAGATTAAGCCATACTCCATTAAATGGAGCTCACTTGCCAATGGAGCTATGACTCAGATTAATGGAGTTACACAGCTCCATTAGCGGAGCTGTACGGCTCCTTTAATGGAGTTTCAACAGCTCCATTAATTAATGGAGCTGCTGAAGCTCCATTAATGGAGCCCGATTCGGGCTCCATCCATGGGATTTAGAAAATAGAAGGGAGGAGGAATAAAAAAAATGGATTGATGAAGAGTGAATTAGGATTAAGGTTTGAAGAAGAAGGAGATGAAAATGAATGGGTACATTTTCTTTGGGTCAATTTCAAAATTCATATAAACTTGTAAGGGTTGATTTGCAAATTGGTGTTTTAACTTCCACGTGGAAATTAATTTTTCAGCTGGTCAATAGGAAAATAAGTTTTTGGACTAATATGTTATTGTTGAATTGTCAGGGACTACGATGTTATTACGAAATTTATTAGGGGGTCCAAATGTAATTCACCCAAAAATATATATATAATCGGCCGTTTGGGAATCGATTAAAATGTACATAATTTTAATTAGATTTTAATTGTAAATAGTAACTGAATTATAATTAGGTTTTGAAAAATTATGTTTGGTATGGAATTAGGACTGTTATATACGGTGTGTAAGAGTGAAGTGATGTGTGTAAGAGTTTTTAAGATTATTTGATTGTTTTTAATGTTATTTGATTGGTTTAAGGTTGTTATAATAAATTAAAAAATAAAATGAGAGAAAAAGAGTAGGTAGAAAAATAAAATTTAATTGAATTATGAATAATTGGTGATTAAAAGGAATACTGTTCAATGCGATTAAAACCGCCTAACAAACAGGATGAAATAATAACTCGATTTAAACTAAATTTTAACGGGAAGAAAAATAGCCTGTAAATGTTTTTTACCAGATTTTCTTAATTATAATCGTTATCCAAACACTCTATAAACATCGAATTCCTTTATGAATGGTGACTCGAGTTGCAGATTGCATAATAGTAAATGAGTGTTAATGAGAAGTGTAAGTTTTACTAAACAAACTTGATGAACTAGAATGAAGCTCCTACATGCAAAAGATTATATAGAATTGTAACAGATGATAGTCAACTGTTGTAACAGATGATAGTCAACTGTTGTTTGTGTGAGTCTGTGAGCAATTAATGTTAATATTAAATTACAATATTAAATGGTATGAATTGTAGGTAAATGTTACTCCTCCGTCCCGCATAACTTCATATATTTACCATTTTTAGCCGTCTTACGTAACTTCATACATTACCAAAAAAGTAAGCTACACCATATCCAATAATTAATAAACAATATCAACTTTATACTTAAATTACACAATTTGACACTAAAAGTACATTTTTTCCACCCTTTCTATATTCTATCATTAGTTTAACTTTTCACATAAAACTGCACACCAACCCTAATGTATGAAGTTCTCCGCAACGGAAGTACTACTATTTAATTTCCAAGCGTGCATATAATGGCGCATTTAATCATAGTGCTTAGTTCGGTGAAAACTGACTTAATTGGGGGGTTGGGATAAATATTAGAACCTTCCGTTCTTTTACAAGCTTTACTATTTATCATTTCAAAATTTTTTTTATAAGTTTAACGTTTTAATTTTTAGAAATCCAATATCTTCAATTATTAATTATTAAACACTCTTTTTCATACTTTATATATTTTCTTTTTTACTTTTTCTATTATTTTCTTACTTTTAACCATCTACTTACTTTTTTTTTATTATATTTACTTAAATTTAGACTGAGTCAAATGATAAACCTTATATAAAAAAAAAGCGGAGGGATCATAATGCATTTCTCCACAAACATCTAGTATTATGGAACTAGTGAGATTTAGTCTAAAAATTTTGCAAACACAAACTTTTTCCTAAGGATCAAATATTAATTTTTTATATGTTGAGTCGTATATTGGGGTATGCGGTTCACAATCAATCCTACGGAATAAATAACAAGATTTTACCCAAAATGTGAAAGACGTGAACATGCAAGAAACACGCCATAATTGTAAATGCACTTGAATGCAAGCGAACCAATTTAATTTAATAATCTTCCAATAATACTAGTAAAGTAATTCAAAACTCATGATTAACCCTTGTGTCAATCACAAGAAAGAAAATAAAAGAATATGATTACAAACAACGAAACCTTTCTTTGTTTCTATACATACACACACGCACTTAAATAAATCAGTAACTAAACAGAGGAGACTTGATTTTTCCTAAAAAATGAAGTGAATAAATAATTAATCAGTTGTTGATTACTCTTAATTATGTATTATGTATTATTATTTTTTCTGAAAACAACCTCAGTATCCAAACCAAAACCATCGATTTTCCTGACCTCAACAAGCTGAGAGTCCTTAAACAGCTTCTCCAACGGCCTAACACTGAACAGGTCGTTCGCCGAGTACTTATCCGCCCGCTTCGAGAGCAAAACGTGCAGAACGCAGAAACCGCCCGGCTTAAGCGTCCGCTCAATCTCCCCAACGAACTTCCACGGATAGAGCGCGTGATCGAAGACGTTCGAGAATTCGAAATCAAACGTGGCATCTCCAAACGGCTGCTTGTGAAAGTCGCCTTTGACCACAAGTGGCGGATAGGGTACCAGATCCATCCCGATCGAGTCGGATACTCCGATCCGTTTGAGAGCGGCGACTTCCTGGCCGACCCGAGCGCCAATTGAGAGCGCCTTGGAGGCGTTTGTGAGATAGTCGCGGGATTTGAGATCGGAGAAGAAGACGGAGAAGACGTGGACCTTGCGGGACCAGTCGCGGGTGGTCCAGAGTTCGCGGAGCTTGGGGTTGAGGGTTTTGTTGAGCTGGCGCTCGATGTAGGAGTCGTAGGAGGTGTAGCCGGGTCGGATTTTGAGATCCGGGTCATCCGAGGTTTGGGGGATTGGTTTTTTGATGATGATGGTGGGTTGGAGGGAGAAGAAGAAGGTGAGGAGGATTAGGGAGAGGGTGAGGGAGAAGAAGAAGAGGAAGGGTTTCAGGAGGGGTAGTTTTGGGATTTCCATTCTCATTGCATGTCAGATGGAATTCGATTTCAGAGACTGAGAATGGAATTAATTGGGTTTGTGTTCAGAGAAGAAGAGAGTCTGATGGACAAGGAGAAGAAGATGATGATGATTTTGATAAATAAAGACAAGTGTTTGTATGGTGTATGTGTGGGTATATTATTTATTCTTTCTTTGTCAAGATGACAAGGAAAAATAATAACTACGGCGTTTTATATTACTAATACCGATATTTAGAGAACCCACCCCTCATATATGGCCTTATCTCAAAATTAGCGCATGCTGTTTGAAGAATTACAAACGATTCCTGGAAATGAACTGATTTCGGAAACTAATTACACATAATCCCAAAATTCAACGCCGGAGTCACACGCCATTGCTCATGTGTACTGCCATTTCATCATTTCTTTTCCTGTTTAATTAATTCATTCTGGGTTTTTATGCAATTAGTTTCATATACATATTTACCCGTTTGTTGACCATTGCTTGACATGCATGTTGTGGGTGTATCTGTAATACGTTTATGGACCGTCTGGGTGTATGTGTAATTGATAAATAAAAAATTCAAAAAAATGTAGCCGTTAGGAGCCGTTTTTTTTTTTTCAAACTTTTTGGCTATAAATGAGCTTTTTTCCAAATTTTTGCCAAACTCTTCTTCTTTTTCTTCTCTTCTTTGATGTTTCTACTCAATTATGGCTCAAAACTCATCAAGCTCAAGTTCTAGGGGTTGCTTATTGCCGCCACTACAGTTGTTTCCGGCATTGCACGGTGGTGGTTTCAAATAGTGCGAAGAATAATGGTAGGTTGTATTATCGTTGTCCTCATCATGGTTGGTCTCATTGGTACAATGTCGAAGAGGATATCGCCACTCCTCAACATCACACAAATGAGCATGAAGAAGCTGGAAGAGTTGGAAGAGATGATCCAGACATATTCCTTAGGAAATTAGTTGCAGTTAACCTAGTGTTGTTTGGAGTGCTCTTAGGTTGTTTGATTGTGAAGATTATTACTTGATGTTCTAAGTTTCTAGGTTTATGCTATGCAAATCATTTTGATGTAAGCAAGTATGCATGTACTGAAATGAAATTGACCCAATTTTCATATTGAACTTGTATCCATCAACTTACACAGTCTCCATAAACAAAAGCATGTCTCCAAAATATGAAATCTCCAACTGTTGAACATAACCCCTAGACAAAATGTATCAAATTTCCTAATAGAATGCTAGACAAAACATCAAATTTCTTGGCTGGGTCAGACATCAAACATCAAATATCAAAACATCAACATTGTATCAAAGCTCAAAAGATATCAGGCTGGGTCATGGGCTGACTGGATTGTTGTTGTGATTGTGTTGCCTTTCTGCCTTTCTTTCTCTGTGATGGACCTGCTCCACTTGTGCCAGCTTGATTGGTTCTCTTACGCTGAAAATACACAATACATAAGGCATAAAAATCTGTTCAAAGATACAAAAAACTGTAGAAAATACACAATACAAGTAGGCAGAAATGAGAAGAACACAAGAGAATACATATACATACCTTTGATGCTGTAGAAGTTGAAGCATTATTTGCATTTCCACCAGTATCACTTGCACCAGTTCCTTGTTTTTTAGGCTAGCATATAGAAAATGCATATATTAGTTTCACAAGTAAACATAAGAAGCATGCGCATATAAGAAAATGGGAGAAATTGGACTTACACATTTTCTTTTGTTGTGCCCTGTTACTCCACAAGTTGTGCATCTACCTGGAGCCCTAAGAGAAGACCTAGGAGCCTCACTTGGATGCCTAATCCTCTTCTCAGCAGGCCTACCAGGTGCTCTCTTTACATCAGGTGGGTTACAAAGTTCAGTAGTCAAATCTTGTGGCCAAAATGGGGATTGAGGTACAAGATTCAAGACTATATCATAAGCTCTTTGATATGCAGCCATTGTGTGATTTTCAGACAGATAATTCACAGGGTTATCTCTAATCTCCTGAATAGCCAACCATGCATGCCTACATGGGATACCACTTATGTCCCATCTCTTGTAATCACAACTTCTCATATCCAAGTTGGTGATGAATTGAAAGCTCATGTACTCTACTTCAAACACCCTTCCATCCTCAGTAACAATTCTACAATTTCTTGATTTTTGAGCTATCTCATTCAACTTAGCAAGGGTCCTAGGCATCACAGCAGACTGACAGTTTGCACCCTTCATCTGTCTAACTGTTATTCTTTTCATGACTTGTTGCCTTATACCTTCAAGTATGTTGTAAACAGAGAAGCCCCTAACTGGTTCTATCCAGTTATTAAAACTTTCACTACAGTTATTTATGAGATGATCAACTTTAACTACTGGATCATAAGACTGTCTAGCCCAATGCCCCAAAGGGATTCTCATTAACCATTCAACTGCTTTAGGCCTAACTGACCTTACTCTATCCATAGCCTTATTAAAACTGTAAGAAGTGTAAGAAGTAGAGGCTTGCCAGAAAAACCTTTTTAGCTCCTTGGAGGTCCACTTGAGTTTGAAGTTGTCATATATATGTCTGGCACAATGCATGTTGGTCACAGTTGGACAAATCTCCTCCATGGAAGGTACAAGTCCCTAAAAATACATAACACATATTGTTAATAAACAAGAAATTACAGGAAATTACATTTGAAGTAATGGTGTTGGAGTACCTTCTGCCTATCTGCCATAAAATGCCAATGGGTATCTGGATTAAATGGGTCAAGAATGTTTGTCAAGCAATGCAAGAAAAATCCCCAGCTTTCCTTATTCTCTGACTCCACTATTGCAACTGCCACTGGGAATATTCCAAAGTCAGCATCAGTGCATACTGCACTTAACCTCCATACTTGCCTCTTAGGTGGCACCCATCAAAGAATAGAAATGGTGACCCATTCAGACATTCTCTCCTCAAAGCATCAAGACCCAGGAAAAGTCTTTTGAATAAAGGTCCCCTTTCTATTTGCTCAACATCCCTCTGCAACTCCACAATGGAGCCTGGATTGGTTCTTCTCAACATTTGCACATACTTTGGCATCAATTTGTATCAATTTTCAGGATTACCCCCCAGTACATTAAGTGCCTTGACTCTTGCCCTATACATCCTCATGTAAGGGACTGTCACTCTAAGTTTATTTGTAGCCCAACTCATCAACTTATATGTATCCAATGATGGATTTTCTTTCAACTCATCAAGTACCTAGCAAACATGCAAACAGGTGTTAGTAAATGTATACAATTAATGAATACAACAAGTTAGATGACTGATTAGAACAGTTACCTTATATGACAACAAATTTTGGTCTGCCTCCTTGTTATTAACTTGTTTCAGGCATGCATGTTGTCCATTGTATGTTTTGATAACCATTGTCTTCTTATCAGACATGGAGCTGCAATGTAGCCTCCATTGACACCCCTCTCCTAAACATATACAAGTGAATCTAGCATCTTCATTCTCCACTTTTTTACACTTGAACCCAATCTTAATTGCAAACTCCTTCACCTTATATCTAAGCTCTTGAATGTCAACAAATGTATCACCAATTTTGAATTCCCTATCCTAGTTCCGATTATCCCTTACAAACTCATCATCCACCCAGTTAGCATCACTATAGTACATTGGCATTTCATACTCACTGTCATCACTATTGTCACCCCTAAAATCAGACTCTTCCTCAGTCTCCTCATCTCCATTGTCCCCTGCATCTTATGTTGGAATCTTGTGAAATCCAATCTCTTCATCCTCTGAGGCATACATATAGTTTGTTTTAGGCTCATCTTCCTCACAGTCAATCCCATGATCTTCATCATAGTATATCCCATCTGCATTGTCATTCTCATTCTCATTCTCCACAGTCTCATCCATATTAATGTTCTCAGTCACTTTCTCAGTCACAGTGACATGTTCAGGTGCATGAATGGATGCATTATCAGTAGAAGGGAAATGATGGTCCATGAATGCTTCTAAGTCAAAATTCTCTAAATCAACGTCAGCAAGGTCCTCTACAATTTCATGTATAGGTGACTGACTGGAAGCATTAAATTCAGGGATGTATGCATCTTCAGTATATGTTGAGTGGTAACTGGTGATGTTGGTGGATTGGTTTGAGGTGGAGGAGTGGTTTCAGGTGGTGGTACTTCAGTGGTTTTAGGTGGAGGAGTGGAGTCATGTGGTGGAGGTTGAGTGGTTTCAGTTGGTGATGGTGGAGGAGTGGAGTCATGTGGATGTTGAGTGGTTTCAGTTGGTGGTGGTGGTGGAGGAGGAGGAGGAGGAGGAGTGGAGTCATGTGGTGGAGGTTTAGTGGGTTCAGTTGGTGGTGGTGGTGGAGGAGGAGGAGGAGGAGGAGTGGAGTCATGTGGTGGAGGTTTAGTGGTTTCAATTGGTGGTGGTGGTGGAATTGGAATCTCATCATCATCATCATCATCACTATCATTCTCAAGAGTGAGATCAACATATTGTGGAGAAGTATGTGTAGGAGGCCTTTTTTTGCATCTCCTAAACTTCCTACTGCGCTCAGATGGTGGTGGGGGTGAATTAAACTATGAACCACTACCAGGTTTAAACAAAGGATGATACAAATCATCATCATCAGTAAACATTGACCTCCTAACACTTTTTTCACATGAGTACTATCAATAGCAATAGACACAGCTTCAGAAGTTTCAACATACAAAAACACTTCCATATACTTCCTATTTCTCTCAAACATAGTCCTAACATCATCATCATTGATTATTTCTAGTTGCTCCATAATGTCATCCATATCACATTTCATACCAATTGCTAAATTCATGGTAGATATAATATCCAAAGCCACAGAAATCACATCTTTTAGAAGTTTTGTATGATTATACCTAGAGCTCTTAACATTTTTCATCATGTACTGGTCCTTGTTGTGATGAATCCTTATATTGTAGGTGGAATCCTTACCTGCAACACAAAATTAAGCACACCACAGACATTAGAAAATGCATGTTTTTCTCACATAATCACAACAGAAATTTGATAGAAGCACCAAAACAGAGTACACACTGTAACAAAAAATCAACCCCTAAAAGAAAAAAATGGAAAAAAAAATCATATCTTTACGTTCGAAAACCCTAAAACTAGCCACCATTCACTAAGCTGGGCAAAATTGTAGCCATCCAGTACAATTTTAACACTAAACCAACTCGAAATTGAGAAGAAAAGGCTTGACATTTACCTTTCGACATGGTTGTTTCGAACAGTTAGAACCCTAGTATTCGCCCACAAAATTGAACTATGCCAATGCCGATTATCACACAGATTCGAACTTCAGCCTTCAATAGGGTACTCAATTTCGCACTTGATGGGGTTCTTGTAGTAGGGTTTATAGTACATAGGAAGAAGAAAATTGAAGGTTTTGGCGTGTGTATGGAGATGGTGGTGAGTTTTGGGTTTATTACAGAAGATTCCTTTACCTTTTGTTTTCCCTTTTTTTATTTTGTTTTTCCTTTTTTTTAGGATTCCAGCTGCCAAAATATGCCATATAATGCCACATGTTAAGACACCTAAGCAAATCGTGCCACATAATCGCCGGAGTCAACGCCGGAATTGCATTTTGGGTTTATATGTAATACTTCAAACAATGGGTACTAATTTGTAATTGGCCCAAACAATAAGGGGTGTTTATGAAATTCGCCCCTACTACTAATTTATTTATACTATACAATACTTACTTGCTAAACAAAAAAGAAAAGAAAAAGGTCACTATGGCTCTCTTCAGCAAAACTAACTGAAAAGCTAATTGGTAGCTAAATAGATAGCTGATTAACTAGCTGAAAAGCTAGCTGATTTTAATGTAGGTGTTTAGCAAATTAGCTGATAAGCTAGCTGATTAACTAGCTGAAAAGCTAGCTGATTTTAATGTAGGTGTTTAGCAAATTAGCTGATAAGCTAGCTAGTATTTTGTAATTAAAACGACATAAAAGGACATTACTCTTATTTTTATTTTCTTTAACCTTTCTCATCGTATTATTATCAATATTTTTTTAAATAATAGTATATCACATTTTTGTCTAATTATTCTAACATATATTCAATGTAATTTTCACCGCCACTTTAATAACATCATTAAAAATTATCAGAAGTTAAAAGAAATATTCGTTGAGCATTCTAACTTAGTAAGGAAAAAAATCAGTTACTGTTGAGTATTACATGTATGCTGCGCAAGGAAATACAACAATGGCAATAAAACACATAATAACGGTAGAGTCGGCAGAGTAAATAATAATAAACGGGTGGTTTTTCTTTTTTCTAATTTAGGTCAGGGATATTTTCGGAATGAAAAAAGATAAGAAGGAGATTAAAAAAAAAACTTGGGTAGCTTATTAATCAGCTAGCTGATTTAAGAACCGTAATGAGTTTTTTTACTCCCTCCATTCCATTATAAACTTTTCATTTTTCCATTTTGGTCGTTCCATTAAAAACTTTCTATTTTCTTTTATGAAAACCCACTATCCCCATTATTAATATTTTAATCATTCTCTTTCATACTTTATCAATTCTCTTTCTTACTTTTTACCATACACTTATTACTTTATCTATATAAACTATTTTTTTAATCAAACTTCTTAAAAATTGTGCAAAAAGTAAATAGCAAAAGATCTATGGAACGGAGGGAGTATTAGTCAATGGTCAAGAAAAGATCATGGAGATGAAAAGCTAGTGGTAAATAGAGCTTATATTCACTATTCACATTATTGTACGCAGTGGTTGATTGTGGCCGCACAGTAATAGGGTGGTGTTACATAGATTTATAGTTAGATTATACTCTCATCGTCTCGAATTCAACTTACCGCATTATATTTTCGGACGTTTTAATTTTAAATTCTTATACCTTGAAAAATCTATCTCGTACTTTATTATTCTCCCTCTCATTCTTTTTTCACTAGCCAAACACTATTATTCTCTTCTTCATGACTTCGAACCTTCTTTGTCCTTGAGCCAACACTATCGAATTACCTCCTCAAATATTTCTCCATTAAATTTCAATATGTATTTTAGTTTTTCTTTTCCTTTCTTACATTAAATAAATATTCTGAAACTTTCTAACGGATGAATAATTTAGTATTATGCCAAACAGGACTTTTATTGCAATACTTGCTATTTTAACTTGTGATGTGTAGGAAGTCTAGCTTATAATTCCACACCAATAATTAACAATTATTATAAAACAACAGAAGAAGATAATATACTGAAAGATGGTTATGAGAAGTGTATTGTCATCTCTTTCATTCATCATACTGAAGGCCTTTTAGAGGCAAATTCTTCTGACAAGTATCTATTCATTCTTTCTAATTTTCAAAGTATTTACTATACATATACTGTAGAGAAGAAGAAAAATTTCTTCTATCTTGACAAGTGATTTGATCTATTGGACATTCACCATTGTCCATGTCTTTTCACAACACTCCCCCTTGAAAGTCCATCATGACAAATCATTTGAAAATACGCATAGAAGTGCTGCCTCATTAAAAACCTTGCTAAAGAAAAACCCAGTGGGAAAAAACTTTAGCGAAGGAAAAGAGTACAGCGCGTATTCCACTCCCCCTCATGGTTACATTACTTTACCTCCCTTAGTTGTCGCATGCCGATTGCGTGCCTTAGTTTCTCAAATGTTGAAGTAGGAAGCAATTTGGTGAACAAGTCTGCCAAATTCTCACTTGATCGGATTTGTTGCACATGAATCTGATTACTCTGTTGAAGTTCATGAGTGAAGAAGAATTTGGGTAGGATATGTTTTGTTCTATCACCTTTGATGAAACCTTCCTTTAATTGAGAAACGCAAGCTGCATTATCTTCGTAGATTATTGTCGGGGAGTTTTCAATTGTAGGGAGTCCGCACATTTGTCGAATGTGGCGAGTGGTGGATCTCAACCAAATGCATTCACGACTTGCTTCATGGATTGCTAAGAGCTCTGCATGATTAGAAGAAGTAGCAACCATTGTTTGCTTTACAGATTGCCAAGAAATAGCCGTACCTCCACAGGTGAATACATAACCTGTTTGAGATCGACCATTTTGAGGATCAGACAAATATCCAGCATCTGCGTAACCAGTTAATCCTGAGGTAGAGGAGTCGGGATAATACAACCCCATTCCTTTTGTTCCTTGAAGGTATCGTAAGAGGTGTTTTATCCCGTTCCAATGCCTTTGAGTTGGAGAAGAACTGTATCTTGCTAATAAGTTTACAGCAAATGCTATATCTGGCCTTGTATATTTGTAGCAAGATACATTAGTGCACCGATTGCACTTAGATATGGCGTTTGGGGGCCTAGTAGTTCTTCATCATCGTCACAAGGTCGGAATGGATCATTCTCGACATTCAGTGATCGTACTACCATTGACATACTCAATGGATGTGCATTTCCCATATTGACTCTTTCCAACACTTTTGTTGTGTATGTTGATTGATGCAGGAAAACACCGCCCCTTTAAGTGCTCAATCTGAAGACCTAAAACAAATTTTGTTTTCCCAAGGTCTTTCATTTCAAATTCATTTTTCAGCAAGCACACGGCCCTTTGATAACTCTCCTGGAGTTCCAATAATATTCAAGTCGTCTACATATACAGCGATCGTGACGAACTCAAATCCAGATCTTTTGATAAACACACATGGACATATGGGATCATTTTTGTATCCTTCTTTGATCAAGAATGTACTCAAACGATTGTACCACATTCGACCGGATTGTTTCAATCCGTATAAAGACTTGTTCAGTTTTATTGAGTACATTTCTCGAGATCCATTATGTGTTTCAGGTATCTTGAATCCATCTGGAATTCTCATGTAAATTTCCTTTTCAAATGAGCCATACAAATAGGCAGTGACCACATCCATTAGACGCATTTCCAACTTTTCTTGTACAGCCAAACTTATCAAATAGCGAAAAGTGATTCCATCTATCACTGGCGAATATGTTTCTTCATAGTCAATACCAGGTCTTTGGGTAAAACCTTGTGCTACGAGTCTTGCTTTATATCTTACAATCTCATTTTTATCATTCCTCTTTCGCACAAATACCCATTTATTTCCCACTGGTTTTACATCCTTTGGTGCTTGGATCACATGTCCAAATACCTTTCGCTTCGCGAGAGATTCCAACTCTGCGTTTATTGCCTCCTTCCACTTAGGCCAATCCTTTCTTCTCTTACACTCATCAACCGAGGTAGGCTCTGAATCTTCATGATTCTTATTTTCTCCCATGATATCAAGAGCTATGTTATAAGCAAATATATCGTTGATGTGGATTTTATTTCGGTTCCATCTTTTTCCAGACAAGACATAATTAATCGATATTTCTTCGTTCTCAGGCGCCTGAGGTTCTTCTTGAACTTGAATCTTGTTTATTATGTCAGTGTGCTCTTCTTGAGCTTTTGTATCCTCTTTTGGGCAATTTTCTACGATTGCTTCTTTTCTTTTCCGAGGATTTTTATCTTTGGAACCAAAAGGTCTTCCACGCTTCTGGCGTGGGTTAGCCTCATTCCCAGTGGAAGATTGTCCTCTAGGGATATCAATTCTTACTGGGGCATTTACAGCTGGAATATGGGATTTTGTTACCCTTTTAAGGTCAGTAAATGCATCTGGCAGTTGATTTGCAATACTTTGCAAATGAATTATGTTTTGAACTTGTTGTTCACATTGTTTTGTTCGAGGATCCAAACTTCTCAATGATGTATCTTTCCATGAGATACTCTTTTCCAGCTGTTTTCTTTCTCCCCCTAATGTTGGGAAATTTCTTTCATCAAAATGACAGTCGACAAATCTGGCTGTAAATTGATCTCCAGTCAATGGTTCCAAATATCTTATGATACTTGGAGAATCGTACCCAACATATATTCCCAATCTCCTTTGGGGTCCCATTTTTGTGTGTTGTGGCGGTGGAATCGGCACATATACCGCACACCCAAATGTTCTTAGATGGGAAATATTTGGTTCCCGTCCTTGAACCATTTGATATGGGGATGTTTGATTATAACTTGATGGCCTGATGCGTATAAGCGATGCTGCAAGTAATATTGCATGCCCCCATGCCGATGTTGGCAACTTTGATTTCATTAGCAATGGTCTTGCAATCAATTGTAGACGCTTTATCAAAGATTCAGCAAGGCCATTTTGCGTGTGAACATGCGCAACTGGATGTTCAACATTAATTCCAATTGACATGCAATAATCATTAAAAGCTTGCGACGTAAATTCACCAGAATTATCAAGACGAATGTTCTTGATTGTATAATCGGGAAATTGCGCTCGCAGTTTTATTATTTGTCCCAATAATTTTGCAAATGCCATATTGCGAGTCGACAATAAACATACATGCGACCATTTAGTCGATGCATGGATTAGGACCATAAAGTACCTAAACGGTCCACATGGTGGATGTATTGGTCCGCATATATCCCCCTGGATTCTTTCTAAGAATACGGGATTTTCAAATTTAACTTTGCTTGGTGATGGCCTTGTAATCAATTTCCCTTGAGAACAAGCTGTGCATGCTAATTCATGGGTTTGTAATATTTTCCTTGTTTTCAAAGGATGTCCACATGAATTCTCAATAATTTTACGCATCATTATTGTACCGCGATGGCCCAACCGGTCATGCCAAATATTGAATTCAGTAGTAACCCCTCGGTTTACTACGGCATGAACTTTCGCCTTTCGTATCATTGTATAATATAGGCCGGAAGGTAATACGGGTAATTTTTCCAATATGTTTTTCTTACCCGATTGAGAAGTTGTAACATACAAGTATTCTTTTCCCTTCTCATTCATTGTCTCAATGTGATATCCGTTTGATCGAATATCTTTAACACTCAGTAAATTTCTTTGAGACTTTGAAGAATATAATGCCATCTCAATTTTTAACTTTGTTCCTTTCGGCAACAAAATATTTGCTTTCCCGTAGCCTTCAATTATCTTTGATTTTCCGGAGATTGTATGCACATCTGCCTTTTCCAATACCAAGTTGGAGAAATATTTTGTATTATTCAATATGGTGTGAGTGTTAGCACTATCTGCCAGGCATGTCTCTCCTTTGATGCTTGTAATTGTCATTTCAAATATGTTGTTTTTCTATATGCAAGAGAAAACATAAGTAAGATTATACATAAAACTTGATTTATTTAGAAATATGATTTATTGCTTACAGAAAAGCAATATATATCATCTTACATTGATAAGCACACAAAAATAAATAAAATACATCAAACAAGTATTTTACAGTTAACCACAGAACCATAATGAAAATAGATTCATCACACCATATAAATACTAATTATTCAATGCCTGTTCGAGTTCGTGTGCTTTCTCTGCAATTAGAAACTCAGTTCTGTCATCAAACTCATCATCAGTTTCGACAATATTTGTCTCCACATTGGCTTTTCCTTTGAGGGATGCTTTGTACCTATCAACCCTCTTTTGTGAACTGTGACACACCTTCGCAAAATGCCCAGCGTCCCCACAACGGTAACAAATGCTGCTCTCATTATTATCGAGTTCATATTTATAATAATTTTTGGAATTATTTCGACCACGATAGTTGTTTTGATTGTTACCACGGTAACGTTTCATTCCACGACCACGTGTTTGGCCAAAATTTCCACGACCATGACCACGGTCATTTCCACCACGCCCACGGCCTCCACACCAGTTACTATGACCACCACGTTTATTTCCACGGCTTTCGTTATGACCATTATTTGGTACATAACTATTATATGAAGCCGGGTTTATATCATGCGGGGCATTAGAGTTGGTATTATTTATTTACAGGCGTGAGCGAACTGTAAGCGCATCTGGTGACTTTTTAGGAGCAGCTCATTGTTCTTTTCAGCTACCAACAAGTGGGTGAGCAATTGTGAGTATTTCGTAAACCCTTGGTTACGATAACTCTACATCAATATCATGTTTGCTGGGGGCATTGTTTGATATGTCTTTTCGAGCATATCATATTTAGACACTTTCTCCCCACACAATAAAAGGCGAGATGTGATATTGTACATTGATGAGTTGCACTCATTTACACTTTTGAAATCTTGCAATCTCAGGTTTAGCCATTCAAACCTGGCTGCTGAAAGTGTCACAGCCTTCTGGTGGTCATACCTTTCCTTCAAATTTGTCCACAACTCAAGTGGATCTTTGACCGTAAGGTATTCCGATTTCAAACCATCATGAATATGATGCCTCAAAAATATCATGGCCTTAGCCTTATCCTGCTCGGATATTGTATCATCTTTCTTAATGGCATCACCAAGCCCCATACTATTTAAGTGGAGCTCCGCATCGAGCAACCAGCTTAAATAGTTTTCTCCAGAAATATCCAAGGCATCAAAGTGCAGTTTTGTGATGTTCGACATCTTCTCTTAGAGTTTCTTCTTGTTAGAATTGATTTAGAGCAGCTCGTGCTGATAACGTATTATAAAACAACAGAAGAAGATAATATACTGAAAGATGGTTATGAGAAGTGTATTGTCATCTCTTTCATTCATCATATTGAAGGCCTTTTATAGGCAAATTCTTCCGACAAGTATCTATTCATCCTTTCTAATTTTCAAAGTATTTACTATACATATACTGTAGAGAAGAAGAAAAATTTCTTTTATCTTGACAAGTGATTTGATCTATTGGACATTCACCATTGTCCATATATTTTCACAACAACAATTAATTATTTATTTACTCATAATAATCATTCTCTTACGCATTAATAGCATTTGCATATGATTGCATGGCATGTGATCTGTATGTTATACTCCATTATTAATCAATAAAATGAAATGGATTATTATTTGTTGCTGCAAACTTTGACTTTACCGATCGTACATATTAAAAGAACCGATAAGTTGACATATAAAACCAAATTATCATTATTAATGTCTATAAAAATGTTTTAGTACTACTAATTTAACATTTACTAGAAATTTTGGTTACAATATCAAAATGTTTTTTTATTATTTACTTTGTTCAAACAGATATACCAACGAAAACTGAATAATCGGGAAGATGGACAACATCTCTAGTCGTGGAATCTGATAAGGGATTCAATTTCCCTCTATCTCTTATCCTATGTTAAGAAATGTTAATGCATAGTATGATTGTGCAACAGGTTAATCAGGGTTGTGTAACTGTAGATTATTTACTTGTGTGTAATCCCAATTCCTTGTTTTGGTGACGACTGGATTGTTTTTCAAGACTAATATAGTACTAGTAAGTAATCAAGTGGAGACTTCTTGTTCATTCTCCTCCTTCGCGCCATTGGGCACAATCATATTCATATTTTCTAATTACTTTAAGGTTACTCATCGCGACATTTTGAAAGTGGACACACCAGACTTCTCATTATCAACTAGTAGTAGCATTTAGGAGAAGTACATGAACATACCTACGGAATTTAACACGCTCACATCCAATCTAGTTTTAACTTGTTAGTTGTAAACCTTTTGTTTTTTTTGGAACAAAACAAGATAAAAAAAAAAGTGACCTTAATACTTAGGGTTTTTGCAACAGTTTTCACTTTATTTTGGGAGAAGTTAGTAAAATTGTATTTCAAGAGAATTTGGAAGGTGTTCGGCTTGAAATTTAATTGGGCTCTTATATGGGCATGTCAGATTTACTCAATTGCTTGTAAACTCAGTTTACTTTGACAATTGAAACTTAAAATTGAATGAGAAGGTCCAAATCAGTTTCTTCAACCTCAACTTATCAAATTTAGCTTATGATAATTTGTCAGCACATAAGCTAGTGTGGCTGATACATCCTATAAGCTCGTGCAAACCCTCAAAATGTTGATCCAAACTTAAATTACACAGTAAACTACATCAGACACCCATCAAAGTACCATTGTCTAATATTATGCCTAGTTGTGGAGGATAGAATGTTTCCTTTACGCCATCTTTCTTTCTACTTTAAATAATTTATCTGTTTCTGCAAATGGCAAATTTAGAATGTCTTGGGAATCTATCCTTTCATGCACAATGGATAGGATCTTGCTCTTTAACTGCAAAACAAAATTCCCTAGATTCTGGAATCAGATACTACAAATTGAAGTACTGAACTACTGATAGTGAGTAAACAAAAAAGCCACAAACTGGGCCTCAACTATTTACTTCATTTTTCATTAACAGCATATGCTAGAGTAGCACCATGTAGAAATACTGAAATACAAACAAGAAAATCAGATTCACATTGCATTTTGTGTTGCTATCAAGTGTTTCAGAGTGGATAGTTTGTTCTCATGCCATGCTATAGTATTCACTAAGTTCGTCACCAATCTACTTTTGTGCTCCGCCTGAAGAATAGTCCGAATCAAACACATCCAAGGACGAATAGGAACAAGCAGAATAGAGACCAACAGCATAGTTCCCGATCTCATCAAATATCATTGTTCCAATCTGTGACGTTCTCATCACTCATCAGACCCCACTGTTCTTATGTTAGGTGTACATAAACAGAAAGAACTTCAACTCAACAGTCACCTCAAGAACTTGTCACTCAACTTGCTCAGTCTACCAAGGTCATTAACCTGGATCAACCAAAATGTTTCATTTCTTTACTCAAACCATGAACCGTTGGTGATGCAAGTTTCCATATCCATTCCGTCAAGACATCATAGCTTCCATGCAGATTGCAGAAAACATTAGAATTGTCTGTCTTATCATCTTAAGCCGAGTTACACATGGTTCATAAAATGGCAAATATTGGTATCACAGAACGATGTATGAGCGGATCACTTCCTTGCATTGGGTTCTCCAAGATGCTCTTGTTACATTCACATTATTCTCAAATCATCTTGCAGCAGTAGTCTAATCTCCTTCAACCTCAAACATGGTATAGATAAATTCCATACCAACAGAGCACCATAAATACCCCCATCCCAAATTGATCTTGGTATACACCATAAAAACTTGAACCTGAGTTCGCGATTATGACATGGTGCTGAATTTACTGTGGTTAAAACAATATCTCAGACCATGGCTCAATGAGAACATCATGAGGGACCTGTTAGGGTTGCTGACTGTGATATCAGTGGAGAAAGGTCATAATCATGTGGAAATAATTGATTGGTTTGAAACTTCATCAAGCTTTTTACCTGCATCCGTAACAACATTATTCAGAAAGATTATCAAACCTTACATGCATCAATTAATTCAAGAAAATCTTTCTGTTGTTATTGCATAACATTCATCTATTCTTGGGAAGTGAAGCATGTAAAGCAACTCAATCAAACTATGTCTTAACGTCATTAACATTTGGGCTAATTAGAAGGCAAACGTGAAATAGGATACCTATAGAAAAAGAAAGTACAGTCTTCCCTCACACCTGACACATAAGGCATACTGGTACTTGTTAGTAAGGGCCATATATCAATGAGAATCCAGGCAACTTAATGTATGCTTCAGCTCCAAATATTTGCTCAAGCGAGTTGCTCTTTAATATTATACTGAAGTCGATTGACAGACACAAAGCATGTTACTTTGTAAGTGATTGTTTACTGTTGCTAGATAAATAAAACAAAACTACATCTAACAGCAAGCATAAAGTTAGTACACTCCGCCTCCCATGAAGGAGCTCCAAAAGTATGCTAGTGTTTTTTGGTTTCTTAGTTGCCTCTCCAATATGCAAATGTTACGTACCTTTGCCCGAGCAGAACTAATCAGATGGGAGGCGGGGAGAAGCTCGTATCACTGTTACAGATGGCAGTTACTTTGATGATATTAGATTTGGCTGCATCTAATAATGGGTCTGATTCGATTGCCTTGTTGAAACAAAACTTCGCTTCTTCAAAGTGACCCTCAGCTACAAACACGAGACCGAGATTATTATATGCGGGGGCATAACCCGGCTGCAGTTGGAGAGCCTTACTAAACATCGCTTTAGCCAACTGATATTTTCTCAACTGACGGTACAAGTTCCCAAGGTTGGAGAAAATAGCATGAGCTTGTTGAGAAGTAGCCAAGGATAGAGCATGCTTATATACTTCTTCAGCCTGGGAGGACTCCTCCACTAACTGAAGTGAGATACCTGTGTGCATGTACAAGCATAGAAGAGAAGGAATTTAATAAATTAAGGAACAAGGATGATTTCAGTATACAGTTCTTGCGACAAAATAGTTAGGTGTTACCAAGATTGGACCATGTGTAAACACAGTCACTGACACGAGCAACTGCTGCCTTCAGATATGTCTGAGATGATTTAAATTGCTGTGTGCAAAGACAGTGAAGACCAATTTGATGCCAGTGCATAGCATTATCACGATCTTCTCCTATTGCCTGGTTATTGAAACAAATAAATATATATAGTTATTAGTATCCTGCTCCAGCCAAACTCTAATTACTTTTGTCCAAAGCAGGGCATTGTCCTTGACAGTTACTAGTGCATCCGCGCATCTCGAAATTTCACAAAATCACAGAAATAAAACCATAAATCATGCAGATTCAAGTAAAATTGCTTTCTTAGCTACAAAGCCGGATACTAGATATTTAAATTATGAAAGAGCGGTTCTCACAGCCCAGGCAAAGGCTGCAAGGCTACTTCTACATCCCCTTCCACAGAATAATGTCTCACTACTTATAGGGCCTATTGTTCATGAATTTGCAATTTGGAAATGCTTACTCTCAAAGTCTAAACCATATTGTAACACGAAATATTTGCGAGTTAAGAAACAAACAGTAACCTGCTTTAGACTAAACATAGCACGCTCTTTAACTTCCAGCAATTCCTTCTGTTCAATCTCGAATACAGCAGCAATCTCGTGTTGGGCCTTATGGACCATAGCAAGACCTGCCCATGCTGTTGGAGGCTCAATGATGATGGGATCTCCTTCTCTAAGTACAGAAGCCATCTCGTTCCCTGCCCATGTGAGTTGTTCATTGGGATTCTGAGACCTTTCTGCATCTCTGATTCGCTGAACTGCAACAGCAAATCGTGTTGCCAAACAATTTGGCTCCAGTTTTCCAGCCTAAAGAGTGACAAGGACACAAACCAAAGAATGTCTGGTCATTAAAAAATTGAATCGAAAATGACTAGAAAGGAAGAAAACTTCTAACAAACCATGCCAAGAAATAGTTGCAATTACCTTCTCTAAGCATTTTCCAGAACTCTGATGATCTCCCGTAAGATAATATGAATTAGCCAAATTTGTCCATATATGTGCGGCCCTAGGATCCATTTTTAGAGCGGCTAACAGACATTCTTTAGCAACATTGGCAGCGTCAACAATTTCAGCACACCTACCATCTGGTCCATCTCCACTGGCCCCTGCACCTAAACATAAGTGAGTTGGAATTAGTGATATCTCTTGTTTAAAAAACCATCAAGAAGTTAAGTTGAAGCAATCAATTTCTGTTTCCATAGATGCTACAACAGCAGAGCAAGTATCTGATGAAATGTAACAACTCTTGTCTAAGTTTTTAAAAGGATACCAGAAACAAGTGATAAAAATTTAACATCAATTTCTGTTAGTTTTTTACATGCATACCTGCAACAACCGAACCATATCTGCACAAAAGGAGTGCAGCATAGTTGATTAAAGCTGCAGGATGGTTTTGATCTTTCAAAACCAAATCTTGGAAGCACTTCTCTGAGAGCTCCAAATGGCCACTGAAAGACAAAGGAAAAGATCAAGTTGGCTTTCTAAAAAATGCACAGCTAGATACAATATTTCTCCTAATTTTCTCCCTACTCATTTGATTAATACGTATACAAAATACACACATGATTTGGTACGGTCTATTTCTCCCCAACTTATCAACAACTATTGTTGTTTATTTGTTGTTGGTTTACACTTCACATAACACTACAAGATACAGTTTGACACTTAATTTTCTTCCTACTGATTTGATACCTATACACAATAGACACATGATTTCATACTTCTCCCTAACTTATCAACAACTTGTTAGTTGTTACTATTTAAAAACTTACACTCATGCTCCGAATACAGTCTCGATCTGAATATCCAGAACTGATACCGAACTGGCAGTATGAGATATTTTCCACATATGAGATATCTCTGTTGCCACTTACTACCCTTCTAACCTAGGCTGAAAGGCTTTTTTTCCTCACCAGTCACAATATAGACTTTAGACAAATACAGAAAAACGCATAGCCTGATACTCCTAGTATCCAACCTAGTACATTCATCAATAGTAACCATCAATGCGATAAGTGACCAAGAGATACAGCTCTATACTTGTCTTACCCTTGAAGATAGGCAAGTCCAAGGTTTCCAAGGCAATCCAAGTTGTCGGGAGCAATCTCCGACAATGATGAAAATACTTTTATAGCACTCTAGGGAAGACCAGAAGTCATGTTAAATAAAACATTATATTAAATAAGATTACAAAGATGTTCAAGCAACAATAATATATATTTTTGCACCTGCAAGCGACCCGTTCTAAGAAGAAGTAAACCCAGTGTGTTCCAGACAGATGCCTGTCGAACCTCTGATTTCAGGGATTCTTTCATCTTGGAACAAATTTCATCAAGTTCTTGAGATTCAAGTTCATTCTCTGGGCTACAATTCTCCAAGCTTTCTAAGAGTATACACTAAGCAAGCAACAAGCAACAAGCAACAAGCAACAAGAATACAGTCATGAGCCAAAATTCATTGTTGATTAAGCAATCGCCTTCCCGACATAAAAGATAGCCCACCTGTGCATGATGAAGCTGAACCGCTGAAAGCAACTCTGGTCTGTCAATTTCTTCTTCACTGCGGAGTAATATTTCTGCTGCTTTTTCATATGCCTGGATCGCCTATACATATATTTTCAGTCAAAAGTGAGCGAAGGCCCTGCGCGCGGGCACACACACACACACACTCTATCAAAGTAAATGTTAGAATGACAAGGACTACCTTTTGAGGTTGACCCATTCTATGATGCATGAGACCAAGGATGAAATGAGCATGTGTGTTCTTTGGCATCTTCCGTGAAACGTGAATCAATCCCTGAAAATGTACGTTGCACATATGAATGGAACAGGACAATAATACATCAGTTCAAGCGTGGAAGCATGTCCGTCTTAGACATCTTCCTGAAACACGAATGCATTTAGTCAGGAATTTGCGCATGTAAGTAATAAGTTCGAAAGGACAGCCGATCAGGGAGGATGTCTTCTACACTGACAATGTGGACAGAAATCTTAGAACATAGATACTCACCCTGCTTAAGAGATGAAATTAAGACACATAGATTGGCACCAAGATTGCATTTGACCGCTTCAATGAATAACATTTCATCATTTTAAAGTACAGTTGTCTGTGAGATGGACTATATACATCCACCTAAAGTCCACCCAGCATTTATGTCAACCCAAACACTTGAACGGGAATATCACTACCATAAATAAGTGACTGAGAATAAATTGTCAAAATTACCTTGAATATTATTTTATGAGTAGCAAATTAGGAAAGTGGGATGTAAATTATAGAGGAAATACGAGAACTCATTTGAGTTTGGTATGAGCCTTAAGAACTTGATAAAATTGGTCCAAAAGCTATTTTTATTGGCCAGACATGGAGGGGCCAATTCATATTTTGGTTCTAAATGGGCTTTGCAAGACTTACAGAAAGTATTGTAGACATTTTAAATTTCAGGTGAGCAAATATTTACATAAATGAAATTATCTTATCTGCGCCTCTTTCATGTTTTAGAATCAGCCGAGACGTGACAAATCAGATTACTACATTTCATCCTGTTCTCCTTTAAAGTTTCTTCAAATAAATTAGCAAAGTCAATTTTTTTTTGGTTTAATTACTCATTTATTAAAGTAAATGGGATATGATTTTGTATTATGAAAAGAGAACCAATTAAAAATTACACACGGTAATCCGCGTGTCACAGCTACTAGTGATTTTTAAATGAAAGAAAGAAGCAGCTAAAAGGAAGGTATAAATTAGATTACATGCAACTTAGTGTTATTGTTCTTCCTCCAAAATCTAAGTATGAGCAATATGAAGGCGACAAAATAATTCATTGCAGGATTGTTTGTCCAGTATAAGAGATTCACTACTTTTCTTTTTTGTTTTGGATTGAAATTTGAAGTTTGGATAAAACCAAACAAACATGTACATCAATGGGGTTTATTTATAAGAACTCATGAGCTGAAAAGAAGTAACGGGTTAAAGATGTAGCATGCCTCTCCAGGAGTGTTAACTAAAACTTCTGAAGTCCTGCTATAAGGTTTTTAACTTAGCTTTACAAAAGAAATTATGTCCTCCTAGTTCTTTGGTAAACATAACTATGAGAAGAGAGGAAGCCAAATTGGCATCAGTTGTACAATTCAAACTAAAACTTCCCCCTATCAATCCAACACACCTTTATCATAGTTCCATTAAATGAAAGAGGACAATATAATGAAAAATGAAAAAGGGAACTCACAGTTTTAAGGCTGCTAACTTTTTCCTCGCGTGATGAGGGAACCCCTTGACCATTTTGGTCAATATCCATATCAGTTCCAGTGCAATCAGGAGGATACTCCACTTTAGTGGCTCTTGATCGAAATTTCCCAACTCCAGATCTTTTTGATTGGGAACCATCCCCATCCAAGGACTCCATATCTTTAGCCAGAAATGTCATCTTGTCCAGAACAGTTTCGCTGGTAACAAGCCTATGTGTGTAAAGGATTACATTAAAAATAAATACTGACAGAGTAGTGTTTGCAGTGCAATGCAAATATATAGTACATGTGTAGATACTAGATACTCTTGCAGTCAAACTAAGCAAGAATAGGAACGTCCATTTTTCATCAAAAGAAATTTCAAGATGTGACATGTTAGGGCGACGAGTTTTTGGTTTAAATACAAAAATTACTACAAAAGAGGTATCCTTTCTTACAGAAAAAGCAAATAAGTAATTCTGCCTCAGGCTACACTAGAAACGACTAGCTTGCTTTCGGCCAAATAGACTGTACAAAAATTAGAATTCTTACAATTACACTGTACAAAAAAAGTCTTAGATAAGTATTTTGCAGGCACTTAAATTAAGTAATGAACCTCCACACAGTGGCCGAGAGGGTCAGCCAGAAACTTTGGAAGTATGAAACCATGAAAGCACAACTAAAATTCTCTTAGCTAAGAAAACTTCAATCGAAGTCTAGAATCAGCCTGTAGTAACAACAAAATCATCACAGACAACCATTTATGCATAATCTGAACTCATTGTTGGTCACTAATATACTAGTAATTCCTTGTGATTCCATTAACGATATAAATCATGCACGCACCGCAGTAAAAGATGCAACAAAAGAAATAAAACCGCATAAACAATGACAAGTGCTCTCTACAAAACTAGCTCAGAAACTTACACATCGTGCAAAATGAGAACAAAATCAACAATCAATTACTGAAAACTAGCTCATCCATTTCCTATACCAACTCAATCGTGAAGAAACATGACCTAGGAAATCAAAACCCACACTCCTTCCCTTATTGCCTGATTTCAACTTAAAACGCCCAATTCTTCACATAAATGCTGATAAATCAGACAATTATAAACCGAACTGGCGAAAAATGAAAAATCGATGAAAGCAACAAGTGGATTAGTACCTGTTGATTGGAAGAGGAGATGAAAAGTCGCATGCGTCAGATTCCAGCGGGTCAACGTTGAGGTCAGCCAAAACGACGGCTCTCGGCGGTGGTGGAAGCTTGGCGGAAGATTCTCCGGTGAGACGCTCGGTTCCGACGGTGAACGGGTAGGGTTGAGGGCGAGACATTTCAATGGAGATGATTGTAGGCTATGTTGCCTTGTTGGCTTGAATTAAACAAACGAGTGAGTGACAGAGAAGAGAACTGAACTGATGTAGCACTGTTGGACAGGAGACCAAATAGGTTTCGGTTTTCAGGCCGAGGGCCTCTTAGTCTTTTTAGTGTATGTTCGGCAATTGCATACGACTAAAATTAAATTAAGAAAACCCATTTAAATTTTACATGCGAGATGGATTGATGTTTTTAAGTATATGTGTAATATTTTAAACAGTATTATTTTATGAATTAATATTTTATATTATTTTTTATGAAATGTATATCACCGATGTTTTTAATAAAACATATAATGTTTTTTGCTATAATTGTAATATTTGTTCGTCTTTTTTAGTCTTTCTAAGCACCGTCTTTCCAGAGACTTACTCTTTAAATTTTTCTTAACCGAAGATTTTAAATTTTAAATTTTTAATTTTTAATTATATACCAAACACTCAATAACTTACTTTTTGCAAAAACAACTCTTTAATTAGAGTAATTATTCTAAAAGACGGTCTATAGATAATAATTACTAGAGACGAACATATATTGTCAAGAACATTGTCGATATTATTATTTAAAATGTATATGTTCTCAACATTGGTATTTTATAATTTCACCAAAAAGACCCATTTCGTTAATACTCCCTCCGTCCCACGCCAGTTATTCACATTGGTTTTTGACACGCAAAATAAGGATATTAATATTATACTATAATATATAGTACATATTGGGTTTTATTTTATAATTCTATCTAGTTTAATTGTTTAAGTTACCTTTTGAATATATTAGAAGTCGGGGAATATAAAATTATAATCCCTTCGTCCCGCAGAACTTCATACATTTGTCATTTTTAATCGTCTCATAAAACTTCATACATTACTAAAAATGGAAGCTATCTCACACCCAACAAATAATAAACAATATCAACTTTACACATCAATTACACATTTTGCTACTAAAAACATTTTTTTTCCACATTTTTGATATATTATCATTATTTTAACTTTTTTAAAACCAGGGCTCAACCCTATTGTATGAAATTATCTGGGACGGAGGGGTATATTTTTTACTTAAATGGTAAAGAATTGAAAGAAACGAAAGTGGATAGTACGCCCAAAATGAAAAAAGAAATGGAGAACTGGCGTGGAGGGAGCGAGTAGATGTTTTGATCACATAAGTGATTTTCTTATTAACATACTATGTTGGACCGTCTCAGTGTTATGATTATCCGAAATGAGTTTCAAACATCCATGAATAATAGTAACTTTGATAGAGAAACTATTGCATGTGTTCACTACAGAATAGCGAGTGTATGATATCGTGTCTAAGTGATAAATTGAGGAGCAATTACAACCTCGTGTTTTGCAATGAGCTGGTAAAATTCATCTCTTTGTAATGAGCTAGTAAAATTCTAGTGACACTAGTTTAGCTTAGAAAATTCAAGTGATGGTTCTAATTTATAAGCAATTAACATTTTTCTACATCTTTGCATTACCTACTCGAGGTATTTGGGAGCTTCATGCTCAAGGACATTCATAAGCTCTGGAAAGAAGCTTGATACATTGACATAATTTTGTAAGGGATGGAACCTCATATGTTTAATACCATTAGTATACATGTCATATTTGTAGTCAAATATGTTGATTCGGTATCTCAAATAGAGTGTCTCTGGCAAGCTGCTCTAACTAGCAGCAAATTTATCTCCTGCTTGAACACTTCTATGCAAGAGCACCTAGCACCTGCAGGCTGTAACAGTTTATCTATATCTGTATAAAATTCGTACTTAAAAGTTTAAACCTCAAACTAAATGATCACATGGTGAAGTTTTTCTAATCTCTTTAAACTTTGAAATATTCAACAACAAAAGCACGTCTATAACTGATCCACAAGGAAACAGAGGGCCTAAAGATTTCTACATCATAGACATGACCAAGAAAATTCAAAATAACAAGAATCCAGCCAGAAGGGATTTAAAGACCTGCAGGCCATCCGGTTCTGGACAAGGAGGTGAACAAGTCACTGAACCAAGAAAAACAGAAACAAAGCAACAACATACGACGCAGAGAAACAAACTAAATCTCTCTCACGAAGCAGCTGCATCTGGTGCAACATCTGCAGCAGCAGAACCAAAAGACGACGCCAGCCAACCTCGATCCCTGCCATGCTCAATGTAGAACTTAAACTTCTCCTTTGCATTTGGAATATCGAGTGCCAGATCGTCAAGCCCATCTTTGATTCTGTTAAAACCTTTGGTCATCTGATTGATGGTGATCAGCCCCTCACTGAAGCACTCCTGCAGCAAATCCAGCATCCTGTCATTCTTCTTTTCCATGGCCATAACCAGCGCTTTCTTCACCACCTCATGGTTAAAGAATGGCATGTCTAGATCGCGAATGCACTGGCAAGCTTCACTCACAACACTGCCGCTTTCGTACTCTTCCAGAAGCTTCTGGATCTTATCCTTCGCATCCTCCACGGCCCAGCCAGTTCCGCCTCCCCAGCACCTGAGGAGCCTCTCCCCAGCATGGCGGGCAGCTGTAAGTGATCGTGCCATTCGCACAGTTTCAATACTGCTACTTTTTGGTGGAAGCAGATTGGAAATCTCTTCCAGATTTAGAGGTGCAAGAACATCATCAATCACTGCCCTTGCCAGGAAAAGGGCAAGTTCATTTGAAGCATCTAGGATGTCCAGTGCAGTATCTTCCGCAGATTCCAAAAGCATAACAAAACCATTGACAATATCTTCAGTTGAGAAAATCTCTATATGAAGAGCAGAGAGTAACACAGATGCCATCTCCTTCTCTCGATTTTTCCTATCCATAGCTAATGTGATAAGCCTCTTGAGAAAAACAGGGTTATATTCTGGCATTTGTAAGTCTTCTAGACTCCGAATCAGCTCAGGAATATCATCTGATAGGAAATATTCTTGAATTATGGACGAGATTTCTGCCTTGTAGCGTACCAGTTTCACATCCTTGACGTCTGACACATATACATCATCAGCTGAAGCTTTAGAAAATGATGAATCAAGCCATCCTCCAGATACTGCCTTGGGTACAAGCGCTTCGAACATTTCTTTTGCAGAAGGAATGTCAAGGGCAAGATCATCAAGGCCCTCAGCCAACCGAGAGAAACCCTTCACCATTTGACTGGAGCTTATCAGACCCTCGTCAGCTGCTTCCTTAAGTAGCTTCATGATGAGCGATTCTGCACTTTGAATCTCCATTGCCAGAGTCAAAGCTCTTTTCACAACTTCATGATGGAAAAAGGGAACACAGAGTTGTCTGATACACCGGCAGGCTTCTGAAGTATCACCACCTTCGACATATTCTTTTAGAAGTTCAGTGATCTTTTTCTTAACCTCATCAACAGTGAGGTGAGTACTGCCACCCCACCGCCTTTCCACGAGCTCGGCATGATGTGGTGCCGAGAGATAGCTTTTTTCAGCAGTTTGCAACACCTCAAACCCCTTGGAGGTTTCTGGTAGCATTTTGCGAGCACGCGGAATGAAAGCTGGAGGGAGAATGTCATCAACTACAGCTCTGGCAATAAATAGTGCAATGACATCAACTGCATCTAATATGTCCACAGCGAGATCATCAGCAGATTCGAGCAGCATGAAAAAACCTCGACTTATCTGTGCAGCATTTATGACATCACCATAAAGAGCAGAGAGTAAAACAGAAGCCATCTCCTTCTCTTTGTTGTTTCTGTCCATAGCCATGGAAACAAGGCGCTTAATAAAGTACGGGTGGTACTCGCTTGATTGCATTTCTCTAAGATCCGAAACAGCAACTTCTACATCAGCGTTGGTGAAGTATTCTTCTACAAGAGATACCACAGCTTTCTTGTAGTCATCCAAAGGATCGGAAACAGTGGTTCCAACAAGCTCATAAGGCTCCTGTGAGGGTCCCAGGGTACAAGATCAATAAAGGTATAGTAGAAAAAATACCACAATAATAATGATGATGATGATTATAGTAATCACTGCAAGTCAGCAACAACAATAACTGAGGCAGTACAACAACAACAATAATAACAATAACAATAACAGTTATTCTTATTAAATTATTATTATTATTATTATTATTATTATTATTATTATTATTATAGTACCAAAATATAACACAATTACAATATGGAATTCAGACTAGAGATTGATGAATAAAATCAGTTATAAGATACCTCGCCACTGTCGTAGTTGGGATCATTGCGGTCAAGAAAAGATTCACCACCAGTATCAAGTAGTTTACCCCATGTACCTTTACCGCCAGCACCATCTATCATCGCATGAACAAGGTTTACATATAAGATGACAACTATCCAAAAAACTCCGAAACACAAAAACATGACAACACCACAAAGAAACACAAATGCATACAAATATTTGATACCGCACAAGCAATCAGGATTGCACCACATGCAATGTAAATTTCAAACACGACTGAAAAATATATATATACACAAGAATGCAGAATGGGAGGGAATGACCATCGTGAACACTGGACACAAAAACTATAGTAATAGACCACATATCAACACAGTATACAAAATTCATGTGAATGCATACAAACGCTATTGAAAATTGGCTGGTCACAAGACATATATACATCATAATGTACGCAAGTTCATACGTATAGTCATGACAAGATTCCCACAATAATTCAATTTGAAAGCAATGAGAGTGAATCAATGCTTCAATCAGATAACAGACTTGAGCGCATAGTAGTTGTTCACAGTAGTCATCACCCTGAAGTATATGATCAAATTAAACAGTTCAATGCTGGAGATACTGTCTAGAGTGCATGCAACTACTTTTCTTTGCATACACTCAAAACATGTTCAACAGTTATAACTGTATATTCCTACGGTTACAAAAACATTAAATTTATCTTTTCCTTCCGAGCTAGAAAGTATGCTCACAACATTGACAAGTTAGGCAAGTGAAGATATAAATAAGAGCATCCATTTGGTGAATGGGCAAGAAAGGAAAAAGCTCATGCAGACTTATCAATCAAACAATGACCACCAAACATAGGGCATTTAGGTTTTCATTCCCCCTATTTTGGGGTTCAGTGAGGTTTTAAATCCAAGGAATTAATCACACATCACAAAACGATTAACAAGTCTGTTAGGTCCAATTGATGAAATCATCTTGTATAAAATTAAATTTATTCTCCGGGCCCTCCATAATAATAGGAAATATTTGGATTTATTTCGGACATGGAGTAGAGCATTTAATTGGTAAAAAGAAGAATAATTTGTGTTTGAGCATTGGGCTGGCAATGGCATATCTAGCATTGTAGCACGTCAAGTTACTTAGGCATACGCGGGTGTGAAGGTGCCTTCAGAGTGAATAAATGCTAATTTGACATCCTAAAATCAGAAATATCTAGCATGTCTCTAAGAGTGTAGGCATACGCAAGTGTGTAGGTGCCCTAAGAGTGGAAGCAAATAATTGTTAATTTAAAATCCTAAGATCAGAAATTACATTCATTGTCTAATCACCAATTGTAGAAGATTAATTATAAGATCCGAAGATGGCAACCACCGTATGCAGATTTGGAATATAAACATTGCACGTATGCGACTATATATATACTACATATAGATGAGAAGAGACAAAAATTTTCGATACATATGAGTGATTTAAGAATTTAAGACGTAGTGAAGTGATATTCTCCTAAAACAATAAGGACATGTGAATTACATGCTAATACATTCAAGAAATACATTTAGATTAAAAAGAAAGGAAAAAGGTATTGATGATTAATATGAAAAGGCAACTTGATGATTCAAAATTAATTGTTAGAACCCCATTTATAGAAGTTGGAGGAAAACCTAAGGAGTCAATTAATTAAACTTGGAACAGCACAGACAGATTGGGAAGGAGAGGACCGACAATGTCTCGTGACATGCATCTACTAGAAAACCAAAAACAAACGGGCCACGTGTAGTTCATGCACAAAAGCGCATGTGTCACCCTTTAAACACCGATCAGTTTCACGAATGCAGGGCACGTGTACGTATGCATACCTTCCACTATAACACAAGTGGTACTTAATTTTCACCAGCAAAGTCCAGACACAGATATGACCATGCAAGCAAAAGCTTGCAAGTGCATAAAAAACACCGGATTTCACTATTGCATTTCCAATAAGCCAGTTAACTAAATCACAAGAAAGCGACAGATAATAACATTATTAACCAAATGCAAGTAAATTTTTCCACGTGTAAAGTCATATGATCTTAGGAATTGATCTCTAAAGATCAAAAGCGACAGTTGTAAGTGCATCTATTCTAAAACTGCTTCCAACCCATCTTACACAGTTAAAGCATCTACGTAAGATGCAAAGGAAAACAACCAATGCACCACAAAACCTCACTGCAAGACTAGCAAGAAAATAGAGATTAGTGTCGACAAATATTTAACAAATGCACGTTCCCGACAAGATAACTCAACAGGTCGAGCTTTTTGGAATTTCAAATGCATTCTTATGTTGCTAATGATCTATACTAGTTCCTTTACCAAAGGAGCAACACAAACACCATGCATAAAGCAACTTTTGAACAACAAATAGTTGAAACTAGCATCTTATAACTCAAAAGAATTCAACATAGGCAAAAACACATCATGACAAATACGAAAAATCCATAGTAAGATACATCATATAACATCTTAACCTAGACACATCCCATCTAGAAAGCAACACAAAACTCTCCACAGACAAACAACTCCAAAACAGCATCACATATAGATCAAATGGAACTTGAAAACAGTGAAATGTACAATGCACCGCAACATAAAACACCTGATGTAATACATTTCTCGAATTCCTTACCCTTCTTCGCCCGGAAATGTTTCCCAGAATGAGCCCGGCGCATAGGCCTGCCTGCAAAACCGCCAGCCCCACCCGTCGGAGCCCTGGCATGGTGATTGTGCTCCGCCACTGCATTCTGAGCCGGAGATTTCGGCCCAGGTGACTTCGGTGAAGTCGAAAGCGACAAAGAAGACATGACCTCCGCATTCTGAGAAGCTATCTTGAGCGTCTCCCTCTGCTCCTCCGTCAAGAAACCCTTGCTCGCCATTTTCCTTTCTTCTCAACAAAACCCTATCAAACAACATTTCACAAACAAACAATAAAAAACATCAATGATTAATCATTTTGAATTGTATCTTATCTAATCAATTAAAAAATCAATCAATGAATCAATCAATGAATGAATCAATCAATCACCTTCGTAGAGTGGAGAAGGTATCCTCTGCCCTTGGCTCGGATCTCGAGCCAAGTGAGGAGAGAGTGAATGAAGCAGCAATCGGAAGCACGATGATCCTCGAAACGCACCTGCCTCAGGCGGTGTTTTCCGGTGAGAAGTATAGAAAAACTGTGAGGCTGTATGTAGGTACTTGCAAATGAGAGAGAAAGTGAAGTGAGAGAGAGAAAGTGGATGAGAACGAAGGTCGCTTTATATATGGAGGCTACGGTTACGCCTACACGTCATCGTTTAAATGAGGTTTTCTCGCACTTAAAGCGTGCTTTTACAGGTTTTGCTCCCCATTTTCTATCAAGTATGGAACGCGATTTTCATGCAACTTTGTACTCGATTCATTTTGGTCGTGAGATGCCCGAGCAGGTGCTTACTGTGTAATTAATGGGAGATTATCCGGATGATGAGGATGGGAGAGACCCCGATTTATTCTACGCTACATGGAGCTAACCCGATAACATAATGACGAGCTTCAGGCTATGCGGTGGAAATTCGGTACTAACATGTTATTGTGATTTGATCAATTGTACGATATGATATGCTATGATATTTTCTAATGTATTTTGAGCAGTATAATATTAGTATGATTTGTCTTGTAGCAGTATGATACAACATTTTAATGAGAATTACATCTAGTTTCTACTTGTATAAATGCAAGTTCATGGATGGATAATTAGTCAGTATTAGGAGGGTAGCGAAGTAAATGGCCGATATTGCTCGAAGGATTACTATTTGACTAATAGGTATTGTAACTGGTATTTATGTTTTAATTCAAATATTATATGTTCAATCCATGTCCGTCATGCCTGCATCTGACATGTACAATGATATCACATTGATGGGCAACATTGATTCAAGGCGATCAATACACATTCAACATGTTTGACATCTGGCATGATTAAAAATTAACCAGCACACTTATTTACATCGAACAACAATATATTTAGTGATAATAGTACATTCATTATTTTGCGTGTCGAAAAGTAAAGTGGAGAACTGGCGTGAGACGGATGGAGTATTAATTATTAAACATGATGTTAGTACATCCGAATGAGGATGGGGATGAAGATTAAGAGACCCCGGTGCATTCTACGCTACATGGGGCAATCCGTTAACATATTAAAGAGCCTCAGTTTATTCTATGCTATATGGTGGAAATTCGATAGCATATTATTGTGATTTAATCAATTGTAGAGTATGACTGATATATATATATATATATATATATATAAGATTCGAACTTTTTCATCCGATAGGATGTCTACTCCTTCCCGCACCTATAATTGTCGTAAGGTGGTTGAGTAAATTCGAAATGCCAGGTTATCATTTGGCCCGCTTGAATGTGGTTAACATAAGCGTGATCCATCCGTGTAAATGCGAACAGTTGGGTCAAACCTGACACCGAGTTGTGTGCGTGGCGGACGCGGATTGGTTGGAGTGTCCCATAAAAAGGCACGATCCCCTTGCCAAACCTAGATGAGTTGATCCAAACTCGTTTTTTCTTGCCCGTATAGTTAGGGCTTGTAAGTGATCAGAGCCGGGGCTTTCCTCTTTTCTTCCAGTCCCACTTTAGTGGTTCAAATCTCTCTTAAATTGGAAATGGTTTCCTAATTCCAAGAGAGTTTGAGTCTCTAAAGCAGGTTAGGCAGAAATCTTTCGTTGTGTGCCTCGTGACTTCCACGGACCATGAATTTGGTGATGCCATGCTTTGGTGGCTTCCTGGCGGAGTTCGCGCTGACTAGCCATGTTCCTTACGTGCAGGTAGGAGGAAGGCCATGTGTCCGTGGAGCCCGTGGCGGTAGCGTCGAAGTCTGTTTCGGCGAAAGAAGGATGCGTGCTAGGAGATGCCGTATCTCTAGAGTCACTCCTTGTATTTTCCTTTGTACTGCGTCCTTAAGTCCGGATAGCGATCCGTGACTGTAAGTTGCACAGACAGTGTGTTTGTATGATCTGTCAATGAAAATTTTCGGATTACTATTTGACTAATAGGTATTGTAACTGGTATTTATGTTTTAATTCAAATATTATATGTTCAATCCATGTCCGTCATGCCTGCATCTGACATGTACAATGATATCACATTGATGGGCAACATTGATTCAAGGCGATCAATACACATTCAACATGTTTGACATCTGGCATGATTAAAAATTAACCAGCACACTTATTTACATCGAACAACAATATATTTAGTGATAATAGTACATTCATTATTTTGCGTGTCGAAAAGTAAAGTGGAGAACTGGCGTGAGACGGATGGAGTATTAATTATTAAACATGATGTTAGTACATCCGAATGAGGATGGGGATGAAGATTAAGAGACCCCGGTGCATTCTACGCTACATGGGGCAATCCGTTAACATATTAAAGAGCCTCAGTTTATTCTATGCTATATGGTGGAAATTCGATAGCATATTATTGTGATTTAATCAATTGTAGAGTATGACTGATATATATATATATATATATATAAGATTCGAACTTTTTCATCCGATAGGATGTCTACTCCTTCCCGCACCTATAATTGTCGTAAGGTGGTTGAGTAAATTCGAAATGCCAGGTTATCATTTGGCCCGCTTGAATGTGGTTAACCGCAAACGTGATCCATCCGTGTCGTACGGGAACAGTTGGGTCAAACCTGACACCGAGTTGTGTGCGTGGCGGACGCGGATTGGTTGGAGTGTCCCATAAAAAGGCACGATCCCCTTGCCAAACCTAGATGAGTTGATCCAAACTCGTTTTTTCTTGCCCGTATAGTTAGGGCTTGTAAGTGATCAGAGCCGGGGCTTTCCTCTTTTCTTCCAGTCCCACTTTAGTGGTTCAAATCTCTCTTAAATTGGAAATGGTTTCCTAATTCCAAGAGAGTTTGAGTCTCTAAAGCAGGTTAGGCAGAAATCTTTCGTTGTGTGCCTCGTGACTTCCACGGACCATGAATTTGGTGATGCCATGCTTTGGTGGCTTCCTGGCGGAGTTCGCGCTGACTAGCCATGTTCCTTACGTGCAGGTAGGAGGAAGGCCATGTGTCCGTGGAGCCCGTGGCGGTAGCGTCGAAGTCTGTTTCGGCGAAAGAAGGATGCGTGCTAGGAGATGCCGTATCTCTAGAGTCACTCCTTGTATTTTCCTTTGTACTGCGTCCTTAAGTCCGGATAGCGATCCGTGACTGTAAGTTGCACAGACAGTGTGTTTGTATGATCTGTCAATGAAAATTTTCTGCTTTCTGTCTTGGCATTAGATCTTGCATACAAGTATCACAAGTCGAAAGAACGAAGTTGTATTGATTTGCCGAAAATTCAATTACAACTTGTGGGCTCTAAGGCCAATAACAAAAATATCAAACAGAACTGACGAAGTTCCGTGTACTTGATAGTTGGAGTTCAAAAGGACAAAAAACATAACTGACGGAGTTTTCGAAGTAGATAGCTAGGATCCAGGATGACCAGTCGATCTGTCGGAGATTAGAGTAGTCATCGTCATGCGTAAAACTTTTGGAGATTTCTAGCGTTCCACGTACGCTTGAGCGGATGCCCGTTCTCATCTTCTAATTCGTAACTCCCATTCGCTCTTGCTCCGATAACCTTGTAGGGTCCTTCCCAGTTGGTCTTGAGTTTGCCAACGTGTGCCAGAATGTCCGCACGGCGAAGTACTAGGTCTCCGACCTGAAGGTTATTCGCTCGGACGTTTCTGTTGTATGCTCGAGCAACCGTTGCTTGATATCTATGTATATTAGCCAATGCGTCCGTTCTTTTCTGTTCCAAGATGTCCAGATCAAATATTCGTGCATCGCGATTGGCGGACTCTTCAAGTTCTCGGACTCTCATAGTTTCGACAGCGATTTCTGCTGGTATAACGACCTCTGAGCCATATACCAGGGCAAATGGAGTTTCTCTGGTTGCTGTTCGTGCAGTGGTGCGGTGAGCCCATAGCACGCCGTCGAGGTCATCTGCCTAGTTTTCTTGGGAAGTCCGCAACCGTTTTTCTAGGATTTTGACTATCGTCTTGTTGGTGGACTCAGCTTGTCCGTTTGCCTGCGGATGTCCAACAGACGTGAACCGTTGTTCAATTTTAAAGGATTCCAGCCACTCTTTGAGTCTCTGGCCTGAAAATTGAGCGCCGTTGTCCGAGACAAGGACCCTTGGTAGGCCGAAACGGCATATAATGTTCTTCCAGAGGAAAGTCCGCACTCTATTCTCTGTGATGGTCGCAACAGCTTCTGCTTCCACCCATTTAGTGAAGTATTCCACGGCGACGATCATAAATTTTCTCTGTTGGGTGCCCCTTGGGAATGGTCCGACGATGTCGATTCCCCATTGGTCAAAAGGACACGCTATGATCGACGGAATCATAGGTCTTGTCGGTCGGTGCGGAACGTTCGCGTAGTACTGACAATCAGGGCATTTCCGGGCGTGGTTGGCAGAGTCTTTGTCGATGCTAGGCCAATAATACCCTTGTCGTATGATTTTCTGGGCAAGAGTTCTTCCGCCAGAATGACTTCTGCAACTTCCGTTATGTATCTGTTTCAGCACAGTTTTGGCCTCTTGCGGGTTCAAGCATCTCAAATGAGTTCCGGAGAAAGACCTCTTGTACAAGTCTACTCCGAGAATAAAGTACCTATTGGCGCGACACTTCACTCTCCTGGACTCTGTCGGATCTATCAGAAGAGATCCGTCCTGGAGATAGTTCCAAATGTCGGTCATCCAATCTCTTTCCGTGCTTGTTATCATGACAGTCGGTTCTGGACTCATGACGGATGAGTGAGTTACAGTGAGCAGAATAACCCTTCTCGTATCCAGGGCCGCTGTCGCGGATGCGTATTTTGCTAAGGCATCTGCTCTTTCATTATAAACTCTGTCAAACTTTTCTAGGGCGAACTCTTCAAAGAATTTGGTTTCACCTTGAGTAGCTCGAGATACTTGATCATCGAAGGACCTTGGTAGCAAAGGTCCTCGCAAGTTGATTGCTACTAGTTGTAGTGCATGTAAGCCTTGAGCTTGCGGGCTTGGAGTGACCTAAAGCCTTGACTAACAACGCTTCATATTCAGCCTCATTGTTGGTGACTTTGAATTCCAAGGAAATTGCATAGTCGAGTTCCGCGCCATCGGGTCTTTTAAGAAAAATCCCGATTCCTCCGACTCTTCCAGTGGAGGACCCATCGACTTCTAGCACCCAAGTGTCTGAAGGGTGCTTTTTAGCCTGGAAATTCTCTTTCAGCTCAAGGGCTTTCGAGTGTTGTTCTTCCTTCCCTTTGACTTTGGATCCAGAATTGTTAATATCTGATCCATTCACAATATTGTCGAGAAGAAACATCTGGTTGATCCGAGTTTCCTCGCGTGACGCAAGTGATGGTCGATTGATAAACTGAGCATCTTCAAAGTTCTCTACTTGTAACTTCGGCGGGATTGGCCTTTGCACAATGTCGTTGGTGATTAAACATTCTAACGCTTGTCTGTCAGGGACTTTCTCTGAGTCCGTCTCAGGATATTCCACCAGGAAATCGGCGAGAACTTGAGCTTTCTTGGCTGACGGAGCCCGGTAGCAAATGTCGTATTCGCTTAGCTCAATCGCCCACTTAGAAAGTCGTCCGGACTGATCGGGCTTCCCCAAGACCTGTTTCAAAGGTTCCGCAGTTAGTACCACAATTCTATGAGATTTGAAATAAGGTTTTAACCGTCTGGCGATGTAAACCAAAGCGTATGCAAGCTTCTCGATCTTCACGTATCTTGTCTCCGCCCCAGTAAGGGCTTTGCTAAGATAGTAGATCGGCAGATGTTCGTTAGCCTGAATCCGTACTAGGACGGAACTCATTGCCTCTTCTGTAATTGCTAGGTAGAGGTAGAGTGGTTCTCCTTCAACGGGTTTGGAGAGCAATGGAGGGGAATGGAGGTATTCTTTCAACTTTTCGAAAGCCTCGGAACATTCTGCGGTCCACACAAAGCTTTCTCCTTTCTAGAGGATTTTGAAGAACGGGAGATTCTTCTCGGCTGATCGGGAAATAAAACGACTTAAGGACATGAGACTTCCTATGAGCCGCTGTACCTCATTGAGGGTTTTCGGGTGTGGCAGATCTAAGATTGCCTTGATTTTCTCGGGATTGGCATTTATTCCCCTTTCGTGACCATGTATCCGAGGAACTTTCCTCCCTTTACTCCGAAGGTGCATTTTTCCAGATTCAATTTCATTCCATACTTTCTCAAGATGGCGAAGCACTTTTTCAAATGGTCCACATGTTGTTCTTCTGTTTTACTTTTAACGAGCATGTCGTCCACATAGACTTCCATCGTCTTCCCGGTTTCATCCTTGAACATTTGGTTCACCAGCCGCTGGTAGGTGGCTCCCGCGTTCTTCAGTCCGAATGGCATCACCTTGAAGCAGTATACTCCTTCTGCCACAAAGAAAGCTGTTTTCTTAACGTCCTCTTTGGCCATCCGAATTTGGTAGAAGCCCTGGTATGCATCCATGAAGCTCAGTAGTGCACATCCGGAGGTGGAGTCAACCAGCTGATCTGTCCGTGGTAATGGATATGGATCCTTTGGACAAAATTTGTTCAACCTTGTGAAGTCATTACACATCCGCCACTTGCCTGGCGACTTTTCGACCAGAACCACGTTGCAAACCCAGTCAGAATAGTGGACTTCCTCGATGTGTCCTGCCTTTAGGAGTCGGTCGACTTCGGCGGATATGATGGCATCTTTGATCGGGCCAAAGTCTTTCCTCTTCTGTCGGATGTATTTGACCGAAGGATCCATGTTCAGACGGTGAACTGTAATCCTCGGGTCGATCCCCTTCAGATCGTCGGTACTCCAGGCGAACACATCGTTGTTTTCTCGGAGGCAAGCGATGAGCTTCATCTCTACTTCCACATTCATTTCGGTCCCGATCCTTGTTTTCTTCTCGGGATCGCCAGCAACAATCTCGATCTCTTTAAGGGTCTCATGGGGCTCAATTCGTGTCGTTCTAGGAAATTTTTCCTTCTGGCTTCCTACGCTGACTTGTGAGTCCTCTTTTCTGGGTGGAGGAATAATGGGCGCGTCAGGAGTCATCGCGACTGCTAGCACGGGTGCAGACGCCCTTCTTGTGGACATGATATAACATTCCCAAGCTTCTCTGACGTTTCCGAGCTCTTGCCCGACTCCAAAGGCCGTCGGGAACTTCATCCTGTTATGGAGAGTAGAGGAAATAGCCCGGAACTGATTGAGACCCGGGCGTCCGAAGATGGCATTGTAGTCAAAAGTTTGTTCGACCACCACGAATCGAACTTCTTGTGTCACCCTTGCCGGAAAGGTGCCGAGTGAAACGTGTAACATGACACTTCCGAGAGGTCGTACGGTTCCTCCTCGGAATCCTAATATGGAGGTGTGCACTCTGCCATATCGGACTCTACCCAATTCCTCTGATCCAGCGTCCTCTTAGAGATGATGTTCGAGGAACTTCCAGTGTCAACCAAGATCTTATTCAGTCTGTAAGTTACAATGGTCAAGGAGACCACTAGCGGAACATCCGGGTTTTCGATGTCTTCTCCTCCTGCCGTAGGAGGAGGAATTTCACTGTCATTGAAAGAGATGGCGTTAGTGCCCGGGATCGCCGGATTAGCATATGCTCGGTCGTTGTTCCGGAGGTTTTGCACGGTGCGCTCCCTTGCGTTCCTGCTGTCTCCTCCCGTTGGTCCACCTGCAATAGTGTTGATCACCCCGCTGTATGGGGCGTTTTCCATTTCGACATCGTCGGTATATCGGTAAGAACGTTTGTTGGGACGGGGCGGATAGTCGGCTGGCGGGGGAGGCAGAGGCAATGAGTGGGACGGTGGGTCAGTCATTCTCTCTTCTCTCCTTCGCTCCGTTCTATCTTGCCCGGCAGGTTCGTCTTTATAAATATGTTCCTTCAATTTTCCATTCCTTATCAGGTGCTCCACCTCTGTCTTCAGCTGAATGCAATCGTCCGTTTCGTGTCCGCGACACTTGTGAAACTTGCAATAGCCCTTTGCATTCTTGCTCTTACGGCCGTTGTGAGGGGACTTCGGCCATTGGACGTCCAGCTTCTTCTCAACAATAGTTGCCAAGATGGCGGATCTTGGTCTATTGAGTCTGGTATAGTCCGCATATCGCCTTGGCGGACTTCTCTCCATGTGAAGACCTCTATCCCTTTGATCCTTTCTCGAATCAAACTTTACCGGGCGTTGGTCTTGCTTCATCGGATCCTTCGCTTTCTTGGAGCTTGCTCTCACCGGAACATTCCTCCTGTATTCTTCTCCATACATTACTTCTTCATAGATATCCTCCAAATGTTTTTCACTTCTTACCTCTTGGCTTGAGAGTTTTCTTCGGAGTTCAGAGTTGAGAGTATTAGCGTACAGGTGTCGGACCCGTTCTTTAATACTGTGTGACTCAACCCGAAGAACCTCCGTGTGGAATCGATCCAAGAAAGTCCTCAGATCCTCGTGCTCTCCTTGTATAACGCCTGCCAGATGTTCCACAGTACGTTTTCTCCTTTTTGACTTCCCGAATCGTGCCAAAAATTTGGAAGACAGGTCCGCGTAAGACTGTATTGATTTATTAGGCAAAGAAGTGTACCAATCCATAGCGGTCCCAAAGAGAGTGGATGAGAAGGTGAGGGCTTTCGTGTTGTCGCTCATCCCTTTGGAATCCATCTTGCTGTTATATCTTGTTAGGTGACCCACGGGACAAGCATCCCCATAGTAGTATTCCAAGTTTGGGATCACTTGATCTGAATTCCGGTTTCTCTCCTTCTCTCTCATGATGTTGTCACACAGGGGATTTGGTGCGCTGGTAGTTATTTGCTCGTGGTCTTTCACAAGACGTCCGAGGCTTAGAATTTGAGCTTCCAAAGCCTTTTGCTGGGCATAGATCTCGTCTTCCGTCATGATCTCCCCTGTCCTTGGATGCATGGCAACATCCGTGGGAAGTTCGTTCATGCGGGCTCTTGGGATAGTTTCTGCCACTTGATCCCTATCTCTCGGAGGCACTGGGAGTGGAACTTCTGGGTTTCTATTGTTCCTGTCTTGGCGTTCTCCCCTTCCATGATGGCTTCCTTCCCCTCGGACTTGTGAAGCTGAGGCCCGCCTGTCCAATAGATCTCGCAAATCCTCCTGGGGTTGCTGATCTCCTAATCTCTGCTGGATCGGACATTGCCCGTTCCTAGAAAATGCTGGCTCTGCCTGATGAAGTGTAACCACTGGCGGAGTGGCTTGTTATGGAGGAGCATTGTTGGATCCCAGGCACCCTTGGATGATCGTTAGCAGCCTGTCGAACTGCATCTCGCTCAATCCAAGATCGTTAGTGCGGACAGTGCATCCATCAGGCATCGTGAATTGTTGGGGTGCGGGTGGGCCTTGAGCTCCTGCCGGAGAAGCTCGTGCCGCACCTTCTTCCGAGGAAGGACTGGCTGTGCGTCCCTCGCTTGGATATCTTCCTCTTCTTGTGTGACTGCATCCCGGGTGGGCGGACGTCCCCGTGGGCGCGGTGGAGGAGTTCTTACTTCTGTAGTACCAGCCCTCGCTGTTCGTCTCGTTCTTGCCATTGGTTCAATCGAAACACATGTGCTTTTGGTAAAGTTCCCATAGACGGCGCCAAAATGCTGAGGGGTGAACCTCGAGCACTAACTAACTAAACCACTGCAAATATCCTGAGTTCGATCCCACCTCCAACTTGAGGTCCGTGGCACCACTTCTCTGCTTGCGTACCTAAAAGGACTAAGTGGGGGGGGGGGGGGGGGTTAGAACGGGATATCCGGATTGCCTTGGTCAATCCGGAGAGAGGCTTTACTCAAGAGAGAGTTGGAAGCTCTCAATGCAATGATTACGAGGGAAAATATGGTGTCCGGGCAGAAGACTTCTTACCTTGGGGTCTTTGACCTTGCCCCGTATTTATAGTTATCGAGTACTTATGGCGAGGCTCATAAGATGATGCCAAGTGTACAATCCAGATTTGGACACCAATTCTACCTTCGGCCCATGGCCCATTAGTGAACAGTAAACCAATACTGGTTAATGGGCCTGGGAGGGTAGTTTGGACCTTTTCTCGCTGAGAGTACTGTTCCGCCCGTTGGGTCCGTGTTAGTTCCTCGGACTGATCTGTCTGCCTGGTTGATCTGCCCTTGGGTAACTCTGGATGTCCGAGCCTAGAGTTCCACGGAAGTATCTCAGTGGTTCTGTTATGTACGTTTGGGCTTATTGCGATAGTGGCGTCCGAGATTCTCTCGTCCGGTCCGTTAGGCATCTTTGTACTGACATGGTCAGGTTTGGAAGCCCTTCCTTAGCCAGCCCGGACTAGCCGTGGAGGTGTAGTGACTTCAGCGTACCGGTCGATTCACTTTGGGCGGACCATGTGAGGTCGGACCAGTACTGAATTGGCTAGTTAAGCCGTGATGCGCTCTAGGACACGCTCTATGGCGCCCTTAACGGATTGGACGTATGTCCGTAACAACACTTACCTTATTTTCAAGTATGATAGAGTCTACGGGGGGAAATTATCTGAGTTGTGTGACATATTATTATCTGTAATTGCCTGTTTAATTCTAAAAGTTGTGCATTAGTTGTTGTTAATGAATTTGTTGAGTTTGTTAGAATATTTATGTTTACTTGTTTCAGAAAATGTACTGTGCTATCTTCTTAGTTCTCGAATCGTGTCGATCTTGCTGTGTTTTGCTATAGATTGCATGTAATAGTGTTGTACATGTTGTTTAATGTAAAATCGATATGTAATACTTTGGTATTAATTACCTAATGTGCTTAGCTGCTCTCATGTGATTTATTGCATGCCTTCCCGCTTAAGTAACCTTATGTATGTCTTTGTCTCGTACTTGCATGCTCAGTTATGTGCTAATAGTTTACTATTTCAATTTATAAAATCGTTGGTAATCTAATAAGTACTACCTGTCTCTTGGGATTTGCCTGTGCTTGCTATGTGTACTAGAGATTTTAGATACAAAACTTGACATGCGCTTATGTTTTGTTGTTTACTGTTTATGCCTAGTACGATCTGTAGTGTTACATTCTGTGCATATTTATTAACCAAAGTTGTTGCCTCGTTATTATGTTCCAATTTTATTTTTATTCTTTTTGCCATCAAATTAGCTAAAGTAGATTTGTAATATATTCTATATTGTTTTAGCTGTGTATCTATATGCTTAATTGCTTCGGGTGTTTCATGACTTGTTTTGCCTTATATGTTAAGCGGTTTCGGCCGTGTAAGAGTCTTGGGTTTAAAGGGGGTAGTTTCTTTAGTCGTAGTTTGGTTTCTTATTTGTTGGTACCCTTCTTGCTCAGGAACTACATATTTTGAGACTTGACGAGAAACTTTCAACGGTGAGTGTTCTTAAAATGCTTGCGAAAACCAATGAAGTACTTGCTTGTATATATATATATATATATATATATATGTATATATATATATATATATATATATATATACATATATATATATACACACATATATATATATATATATATATATATATATGTATGTATATATATATATATATATGTATATATATATATGTGTATATATATATATGTATATATATATATGTGTATATATATGTATATGTGTATATATATGTGTATATATATGTATATGTATATATGTATATATATATATATATGTATATATATATACATATATACATATATATATATATATATATATATATACACATATATATATATGTATTGCATCAAAGTTACCCACTCATTCTTTTCAAACATTGCATCAAAATTGATTTGGCATCGCTTCCGCTCAAATAAAAATATGTATATATTGTATATGATATTGCTTCGATTGATTGATTGTTTTGGCCAAGTTTTCGGTTAGGGTATACTCATTGCATTTTCGGGCAATGGTGACTGTCGATATGTTTGTGGGTTGCTCTGGCTTACTTCTCTTTGACGCGAGGAAGGAGACGCTGAGGTCTTAGAGGTACTAGTGTACCACCCCATACCATGGCGGGTATTGATTGATTGAGTGGAGAGATAAGGGCTCGGATTGGGGTTATAAGGAGCGGCACCAACGAACGATTGATTGCATTGTTATAGATATGATTATTATTTTTGGATTGTGTTATGAATTTCCTATTGATATGTTAATTGCCACTGTCACACACGAACATCACTGAGATTTTTGTCTCACACTCTTTTGTTTTCCTTCCTTGTAGATTCCGGAGTTTAGTGGAGGACCGAGTCGGGTAGACGTTCAACAACTTGAGTGAAAGTGGGATAAATGGGGTTTTGTAACTTTTTGCTTGCAGAAATTAGTACTTTTATCAACTACTTGTAAAAATAGTGTTTTCGCAAGTCAACTGTTCAAATTTCAGCTTCTCAAAGCTTGCAGATTGTCTTCCTGTTATTAGTTTAACGCCCTTGTGCTTTTTAAAATTAGTGTAAATTTCGAGGCGTTACAGAAACCAAACATCAGCCTTACTAAAGCGAAGGAAGAGAAATAAGACAAATACAATTATACAAAGTAATCAATGCTTGGTACTTTGGAAGCTTTTTTTTTTTTTTTTTTGCTGTACTAAACCTCTGTTTGCTTCACTTCACCTGTTAAGTAATTCCTTACCCAGATTCTGGATCGAAATAAAGCAAAGTGAAACCCAATTCCGTAATGGATAAAACGCAACACAGATGAAAGGATGAAGACGAAAGAGAAGGAGAAGGAGATCGGAGATTGGATTAGAGTGAGGCGGAGGTGGAGTCGGGTGGAGGTGGAGGTGAGCGGCGTAGGTGGAGGTGGGTGGAGGTGAGCGGCGGAGGCGGGTGTGGAGGAATGGCGATTGGACTGCAGGAGCTAGGTTTTGGGAATGTGATTTGGGAATGGGGGCAAGGTTTAGAGTTATTATGTAAATTTCGGTTTTGTCGGTCGGCCGGTTTTTCGGTTTGGACGGCCCGAGCAAAACCGAAATTTCCAATTTCTTCAATGGAGAACGGATGAATATGTTTAGGGTCATTTCGAAAAACCGATTTTTCGTGCCGATTCGGTTGAGCATTTATATGCTACTTATATGTGTGCTAAATAAAAACCAAATTAGAGTTTGGTGCACCACAAAGTCTAATGTTTGATATTTTAAAGGTTATTTGATTTGTTTAAATGTAGTTTTATTGTATAATTGTACCATTAAAAATTGAACAATTGGTATTATTTTATAACTAGAAATTGCGACACACGCATGAAGCGTATTCCGGATGTATACAATTCGTCGGAGAGAAACCCGGATGAGTCAATTATTAAAATTGCATAAGTAAGATCAACGGATGAGATTTAAATTGAATTATAAACTTAGGCTTGAATTGGTTTGAGGGAAAATGAGGGAAAAGAAAGAAAAAAAGGGGGAAATATCGTTTTCCACCATTTAGTGGTCTGAGAAATTACGAAAATTTATGAAAAATCTATATCAAACATATATATCTCCACTAAATAATTAAGGAAAGTTGTTTTCTCTCACATTTTCCAGGAAAATCTTATTTTCCCCCATTTTTCCTCAAATCAAATGAAGCCTTATTGAAACTTTGTGAATTACGTATTAATTAAATACTAAAAAAAATACTTTGAATAATTAAAAAATTTATTTGTTAACAATTTTATAAATACAAAACATAATTACAAAAACCACCCATTCCAAATAATCTCTTTATATTTTAGGGAAAATTACAACTAGCCCCCCTAATAAATTTCGTAATATAACATCGCGGTCCCAAACTTTTGAACAATTAATAACACATTAGTCCATTTTCTATTTTTCGAGTTGACCAACATATTTTTTCAATTTCCACGTGGACATTATTTTGCTAAATTGCAAATCAACCCCTTTAAATTTTCTGTAACTTCATAATGACCAAAAATAATAAATTCAACATTTCATCATTTTTCTACGTAAAACCTGTTTTTATTGAAATGTATTTCATCTTCTTCACGATTAACATTCAATCTACTCACATTGCCTCGATCCGCTCATGGAGCTTCACTCCATTAAATTAATGTGTTTTCACTCCGTTTTACGGAGGTTGCAGCTCCACTAATCAGTGGAGCTGTAAGCTCCCGTTAATGGAGACTAATTCCATTAATTTACCCGTTAATGGAGACTAATTCCGTTAATGGAGACTCAATTAATGGGATAAATTCGAACTCTATTGGAGTACCCGTAAAAATAGTAAAATAAAATGTATCGGTTTGTGAAGGAAGAATATTAAAAGGGTTCGATTGCAATTTATATTTTTATTGAAGTTGTACGATATAAATAAAAATATGGGTTAATTTGAAATTATTATAAACTTTAAAGATATTTATTGAGTATTACATAGTTATGAGGGGCTGATTGTAATTTATTCTCTGAAAATATGAATATCCACATCATTATGGGTTGCCACATTGAAAATTATCGTTGACTTTTGGACTGCAATGTTATCGATTTATGAAACATGTCTTGATGTGTTATTGTTCAAATGTTAGGGGCTTAGATGATTCAGAGGTGTTTATATATTAGGGGGGGGGGGGGGGCAGATGTAATTTTCTCTATATTTTAAACCCCAAAATTTATTCTTCTTCTCCAAAAATGACCACCACCTTCCCTTCCACTTCTTCAATTATCACCACCACCACAGCCACCGGAGCTCCAACAAACCAATTTTTCAAGTGACAAGAAAATCTTCCACCACCACCGTCTCTTCCCGGCTACCATGGAAAAAAGCTTCCGTGGAAGCCAAGCTCGAAGCTTCCATGGCTGCCATGGAAGCTTTCGAGGCAGCTCTGCCATGGAAGCTCTAGCTAGCTTCAAGATTTGGAAGTTATAGCTTCCATGGCTACCATGGTCATGGAATTTTTCGAGCTCCATGGTAGTTGACCGGAGCTCCGGTCAAATAAAAAAAAGTTAATTTTTTTACAGAAAAAAAAATTGTGATTTTGTGAAATTTTGATGATGAGGGGTTGATTTGATAATATTTTTGGGTATATTTTGTTAAGTTTAAGATTTAAGGGATGTGAATTAATTTAATATAATAATATTTTTAAATATTATGCGACGTAGGGCGACCTTATTATGCTACAGGGGCAATTACATATAGACCCCCTGCATTATGCTCCAATTATAGATTCATACCCACTGTTTGAATGATTACATTTACACCCAAAATCGTTGACCAACATTAAAGTTTTATTTTTTAGAAAAAAGAAAAGATAAAATGAATTGTAAAACAAAAAATAATGGAAAAATAAAATTGCAATTGTAAGTTTTATTACAGTATAGCCCCTTATGTTTTAAACTTAATAAAATATACCTAATTTTAAATTTTATTCACACTATCATCCAAAAACATATCTAAAATCATCCCTCATTTTTTTTAAATTCAAAAAACTCACACATTTAATTATTTAGAAAAGAAAAGGAGAAACCTTTTAAAATTTAAAAAATTGGAGAGCTCAGGTCATGGAGGCGAGCTTTGGCCAGAGCTTCCATAGAAGCTCCTTCGAGCTTCTTCCATTAAAAAAAAAATTAAAAGAAAAAATATGTAGGAGAAGAGGAGAGCTCAAAGCTTACAAAAAAATAGGAAATAGGGCGAATTGCAATCGAGCAGACCACATAAGACCACATACCAATTGCAAACGAGCGACTAGCGAAGGGGAAGACTGACGAAGACTAGACCAATTGAAGGAAGACGAGACCAATTGATGGTGAGAAGATCGGCGATTAGCTCGCCAGAGCAGATGGCGCGATGTCGGCGAGAAGAAGTTGAACAGGAAGACTGATGAAGAAGACATGAGAGTAGACTGACTGCGGGAGAGGAGAGTCTGGAGCATGACCTAATTCTATTTAGGAGAAGAGGAGATCTTCAATGGAAGGTCAAATTGAGCATCCATGGATGATTGGTTTCTAGCAGCTCTAATTAATGGAGGTCCGTGGTGGTGGTGAAGTTTCCATGGTGGTTCTTCGTGTTGGTGGTGAAGAAGGGTGGAGGAGATGGTGGTGGAAGTAAAGTGGGGAGTTCTGGAGAAGAAGGTAAAATTGGGAGTTTAAAATGTGAAGTAAAGAAATTAATTAGATGGAATGATTAAAATGAAATGATAAAATAGAAAAGCAAGTTAAAGATAATGATAAAATAAAATAAAAAAAGAGGGAATCTTTAACTTTTTGGGTTTATATGTAATTACTTTGAAAAAGTAAGGGAGGGTTTTGTAATTGTTCAAATAGCGGGTATCAATCTGTAAAGTGGCCATCTTGGAGGGGTGGGTTTTGTAATTATCTCTTATGCGACGCCTTGTGGCATTAATAAAAAATGAACGGTTTAGATTAAATCTAGAATTTATCCAATGGTTTAGATCGTAGCACTAACGTTAGTACAATGCGACGGTGTTAAAGTTAGCCATCCCTTGTTAGTTTGGCATGACTAATTTTAGTATTGTCGCTGTTGTTACGGACATATGTCCAATCCGTTAAGGGCGCCATAGAGCGTGTCCTAAAGCGCATCACGGCTTAATTAGCCAATTCAGTACTGGTCCGACCTCACATGGTCCGCCCAAAGTGAATCGACCAGTACGCTAAAGTCACTACACCCTTACAGCTAGTCCGAGCTAATGGGAAAGGACTTCAAACAGCTACGTCAGTACAGAGATGCCAAACGGACCGGGCGAGAGAATCTCGGACGCCACCATCACATTAAGACCAAACGTGTATAGCAAAACCACTGAGATACTTGCGTGAAACTCTAGGCTCGGACATCCAGAGTTACCCAAGGGCAGATTAACCAAGCAGACAGAATATGTCCGAGGGACTAACACGGACCCAACAGGCGGAACAGTACTCTCAGAGGGAAAAGGTCCAAACTATTTTCCCAGGCCCACTTATCGGTATTGGTTTACTGTTCACTAATGGGCTGTGGGCTAAAGGTAGCATTGGTGTCCAAATCTGGATCGTACACTTGGCATCATCGTGTGAACTTCTTCATAAGTACACGATAACTATAAATATGGCGTAAGGTCGAAGACCTTGAGGTAAGTAATAAGGAACAAGCGATAAGCACTCTTGATTTGATAACCTTCCTCATAACTATTACATTGGGAGCTTCCATCTCTTTCTCGAGTAAACTCTCTAGCCGGATTGACATAGGCAATCCGGATATTCCGTTCTAACCCCCCCTACTCCTTTCAGGTGCTCTAGCTCGGACAAGTACTGCTTCGGACTTCAAGTAGAAGGCAGGACCTAGATCAGGGTACTTGTAATAGTTTAGTCAGTTAGTGTTCGAGGTTTTACACCTCAACATTTTGGCACCGTCTGTGGGAATCTTACAAGAAGTTTTCGTGTTTCGATTGAATTGATGGCAAGAACAAGACGAACAGCGCGAGCTGGTGCATCAGGAGTGGGAACTCCACCACCGTGCCCAAGGGGACGTCTGCCCACCCGGGGACGCAGAGTCACAGTGTCAGGAAGAAGATATCCGAGCGAGGGATGCACGGCCATCCCGTCCTCGGATGAAGGGGCAGTACAAGCTTTCTCCGGCAGAAGCTCGAGGCCCTACAGCAGGCCAACAATTCACTATGCCTAATGGATGCACTGTCCGCACTAACGATCTCGGACTCAGCGAGACGCAGTTCGACAGATTGCTCACAATCATTCAAGGGTGCCTGGGATCCAACAATGCTCCTCCACAACAAGCCACTCCGCTAGTGGTTACCCCTCCCCTGGCAGAGCCAGCATTATCTAGGAACAGGCAACGCCCAATCCAGCAGAGGTTAGGGGATCAGCCACCTCAGGAGGATTTGCGAGATCTTTTGGATCGGCGGGCCTCAGCTTCTCAAGTCCGAGGTGAGGGAAGCCAACATGGAAGGAGAGAATGTCAAGATGGGAATAATAGATACCCAGAAGTTCCGCAGCAAGCACCTCCAAGAGACAGGGATCAAGTAGCAGAGACTGTTCTGATGGTCCGCATAAATGAACTCCCTGCGGATGTAGCTTTCCATCCGAGGACAGGGGAGATCATGGCGGCTGACGAGATCTATGCCCACCAGAAGGCTCTAGAAGCCCAGATTCTGAATCTCGGACGCCTTGTGAAAGACCACGAGCAGATAACTACTAGTGCACTAAATCCCAATGCTGACAAAGATCATGAGAGAAAGAGAGAAATCGATACTCGGATCAAGTGATCCCAAATTCGGAATACTATTATGGGGATGCTTGTCCCGTGGGTCACCTGACGAGGTACAACAGCAAAATGGATTCCAAAGGAATGAGCGACAACACGAAAGCCCTCACCTTCTCGTCCACTCTCTTTGGAACTGCCATGGATTGGTACACCTCTTTGCCGAATAAATCAATAAAGTCGTACGCGGACCTTTCTTCCAAGTTCTTGGCGCGATTTGGAAAATCGAAGAGGAGAAAGCGTACCGTGGAACATCTGGCAGGCGTTATACAGGGAGAGCAAGAGGATCTAAGGACTTTCCTAGATCGATTTCACACGGAGGTTCTTCGAGTTGAGTCACACAGTATTAAAGAACAGGTCTGACACCTGTATGCTAATACTCTCAACTCAGAACTCCGAAGAAAACTCTCAAGTCAGGAAGTGAGGAGCGAAAAGCATTTAGAGGACATCTATGAAGAAGTAATGTATGGAGAAGAATACAGGAGGAACGTTCCAGTAAGGGCTAGGTCTAATAAAGGAAAGGATACGGTGAATCAAGACCAACGCCCGGGAAAGTTTGATTCTAGGAAGGATCACAGAGATAGTGGTTTTCACAGGGAGAGAAGTCCGCCAAGGATATATGCGGACTATACCCGTCTCAATAGGCCAAGATCCGACATCTTGGCGACTATCATTGAGAAGAAGCTGGATGTCCAGTGGCCGAAGCCCTCGTACAACAACCGTAAGAGTAAGAATGCAAAGGGCTATTGCAAGTTCCACAAGTGTCACGGACACGAGACTGACGATTGCATTCAGTTGAAGACAGAGGTGGAGCACCTAATAAGAGATGGTAAATTGAAGGAACATGTTTATGAGGACGAACCTTCTCGGCAAGATAGAACGAAGCGAAGAAGGGAGGAGAATGTGACGGAACCACCACCCCACTCGCTGCCTTTGCCTCCTCCGCCGGTCGACTATCCGCCCCGTCCGGACCGACGCTCTTACAGATATGTTGATGATGTCGAAATGGAAAATGCTCCATACAGAGGGGTGATCAACACTATCACTGGCGGGCCAACTGGAGGCGATAGCAGGAACGCAAAAGAGCGGACCGCACAGAATCTTCGGAACAATGACAGAGCATATGCTAATCCAGCAATTCCGGGCACTAACGCCATATCTTTTGATGATAGTGAAATCCCTCCTCCTACGGCAGGAGGAGGAGACATTGAGAATCTGGACGTTCCGCTGGTGGTTTCATTGACCATCGCAACCTATCGAGTGAATAAGATTCTGGTCGACACAGGGAGTTCTTCGAACATTGTAGACGCTCAGAAATCTACAATCGAATTAGGTTGATGAATTAGGGGCACCAGCGACCTGCAAGGTAACAAGAGCAAACCTAGAGTCGTGAGGTTCCAAGGTGACACCGGTGTGGTGCCGACCGAAGGGACTCCGATGCTCAATCGATGGCGGAAGAAGATGTAAGAATTGAAGGAGAAAGAGAGAAGGATGATGAGAGTCGACTTATCCTGTTGAGTGGATCGGTTCGGCAATGAATGGACGGGCACCGGTGAGATGGCTAGCTGAGCTCGTCTGAGGGAGTTAGCTAGTCGTGTCGGAAGATGGATGATGATGATGGTGGTTGAAGGTGGAAGGAGATGGGGAAGGTCGATGATGATGGTTGAACGTGGAAGGAGATGGGGAAGGTCGATGATGATGGTGGTTGAGCGTAGGCGATGGTGGATGATCGTAAGTAGCTTAGAGCGTTGATCGGATAGCTTGAGAGTGATGGAGGCGTCAGAGAGATTGCTAGGGTTTGTTTAGTGAATATTCGATGCTCTAACATCCTTCCTTTCCTTCCTCTATAGAGCCTCTTCCTTCCACCCGTTGGAGCCTCTCATAACCACCTCCCCTTCCTTTCAGATGAGGTTGTTGGAGTTCATTTGAATGGAGTTGGACTCCTTCTCAGTCGGTTGGAAGACACTTCTTTAGTGGAGTCTGTTAGGCGAAATAGTTCAATCCTCCATCTCGTGGGTTGACTAGTTCCATCGGCCTAGTAGGAGTGTTGGCTTGTGGATGTGGTCGAGTGATCCATGTGGGCTTGCCTGTCACCAGCTGCATGGTTAGCAAGGTTGCTCGAACTAGATGGGTTGGATGGAACCCGTGGGATGGTCTTTGTAGATGGCTTAGCTAGGTGAGCCAGCTAGCCAATTAGCTCGTCAATAGGTCAGATGATTGACGAAGGGTATCGAGCTAGGCAGCTTGGTTAGTTGGCTTAGTTAGGTCAGCCATTCAATCTTTGAGACTCGACTTGCTCGTCAGATCAAGCTGGACTCGTTATTGAATCGTGGATTGGGCTTGATCACCAATTAATGGGCCATAAACGAGGCCATATCAAATAATATTTGGACTAAGTTCTGGACTAGGCTAAGATACGAAAATTTACCAATACAGTTTGTCCCCCACTCTCCGAGTCGAGTTTCTCGAGTTGGAGAGTAGAAACAATATTACTCGAATCGTATTGAATATTTGTATTCGATCCAATATTTTAGTCAGGTCAATTGGCCCTCGTAAGGCCATAATTTTGACTAAATAGAATAGTCGATAATTTTGATAACATGGATCATATTTTGAATAATTACGGCACAAATAATGTCGATGATGGACTCTTTTCGTGAGAGTTTCCGAGAAAATATGTGCCCTTTTCGTGAGAGCTCCTGTATATATATATATATATATATATATGTATATATATATGTATATATATATATATATATATATGTATATATATACATATATATACATATATATTTCCAACAGATTTGTGAACTGGCGTAACAAAATATGAACACAAGAAAATCAAATGCCTTAATTGCATGAGTAATGTTGGAATTATGACTATAGTGCGTACTATTATAATATGATTATGGATATATATATATATATATATATATATATATATATATATATATATATATATATATATATATATATATATATATATATTTCAATGATTTGTGAATCATGTAACAAAATATGAACACAAGAAAATCAAATGCCTTAATTGCATGAGTAATGTTGGAATTATGACTATAGTGCGTACTATTATAATATGATTATGGATATATATATATATATATATATATATATATGTATATATATATATATATATATATATATATATATTTCCAACAGATTTGTGAACTGGCGTAACAAAATATGAACACAAGAAAATCAAATGCCTTAATTGCATGAGTAATGTTGGAATTATGACTATAGTGCGTACTATTATAATATGATTTTTCCATATATCATTATACTAAGAATCAAGATATCCGGGTGGGACAAGTACATGAAAACATATACACAAAATTCAATTTAAAATATGACACTTGGTTTTATGAAAATATAACTCACAGATTGCAATGAAAATGTGTGAAATGTAGCACTTTGAAGTTAGAATGCACATAATATAGCCAAAATAATGATCAGGTGATGGTTATTAGCATACACATGGACCTAATTAAAGGTGAAGACATTTGGGCTTACCCGTCAGATTTCCTTTTCTTTGTACGGTCGGCCCATATAGACAGAAATTAACCTAGCTGTCTCCTTCTTTCCAGCATCCATTCTCTTTTTCAACAGTCAACACCTTCTTACTCGAAGCCACTTTCAAATTCAGGGAACATTTTCAGTTTCTCCCTTCTTGTGTCTGTCGATCGAATGAACGAACTCATCATCTCCACCGTACATAATGAGAGATAGCTGAACGTGTGGAGAAAAAACGGAGAGTGTGAGCTCTTTCCGGTGACTGGGAGACGGAGGAACGAGCGGGGGGCCGAAATTCTTGTGTTTTTCCGGTGAGTGGAGTTGCAGTCGGAGCGATTTGGTCGACTTCTCCGGTGTTCTCTGGTGGGTCTACCTCGTTCTTCCCCTTTTTTTTTTTCTTGTTTTGAATGTAAATTTTACTTTCATGCCTTTATGAGTTCCTCTATGTGTTTTCGTGGATGTTCTTTTCGATTTGTGAACGGTGTATTTTTAGGATGGTAGGGAAGCTATTATTGCCTGTGTATCGTATTTGACATGCTGAGATTTTGGATATGTTGCACTTTCTTCTATTGCTTCAAAGTATTGTGCATTACATTTGGATGCTTCGGATTTTTTTTTTGTTCCTGTTTGGAATAGTTTTTTCCTGCTTTGAATTCATTTCCTGTATTTTGGATCTGTTCAAGGTTGAAATCTCAAGCGGGAACCTTATAGCGATTTCGCGATATGTCTGGAGTGTGAAATTTCCTTTGTCGAATAAAATTTTACTCATGCTGCTTTCTTTGGATTCTGTGTTTTCGGAGACGTGATTTTGAACGAAGATTGTTTTGAAATTGTTGCTAGTTTTGCTTTTGTGAAGCTGGATTGAGGTAATTGTTGCTGATGCATGTGAAATAATGAATATCTCTCTTGTCAAAACGGGGATGTTGATCTTGCTTCTCACTTTGATTTCTCCTTTGGCTTTGTGGATGTGTAGGGACTTAATATCTTTGGTACTCTTTCATGAATGGATGTGAGATTGTCAAAGGAGATGGAACAATTCTGATAGTGTGGGAATCTCCCTCTCAGGTTGCAAGAAGAAGAAAAATGGAATTTCGCGAAGAAGCTGAGGTTTCACAGGTTCGAGGCGTTGATCATGAGGACATGCCTCCTGTGCGTACTACTTCGATGGATAGTGAGCGCTGGATCGGGGTTCCTCGTTGGGAATGATCCTGCTATTGTGCTTACTGATACTGTATTGTCGCAAATTAAAGATTTGTATGGGTTGCCAAGTGATGGAGTGGTACTTCCTCTTCCTTCACAAAGACCATACCAAGAGATCGAAGGGATGGTTGTGATGTATGAAATTGCTTTTAAGTTGGGATTGAGGCTCCCCCTTTCTACTTTCCTCAGAGATGTGCTTGGAGAGTATGGGTTGGCTCTAGGTTAGTTGGTTCCCAACGCATGGCGGTTACTTCTCTCTTTGCAGAAACTTGGGCAGCAGAAGAACATTGATATTTCTGTTGGAGTTCTTCATCATGTTTACCATCCAAAAAGCTCACCCAAGGAGGACAAGGGTAGAGTCATGTTCTCTGTGCGCTCGGGAAAAGATCCGTTGGTGATTATTAAAGCAAAGAATGATGATTCTTCTTGGAAAGGAAGGTACTTTTTGGTTGAAAAGAGTTTGGTATTCGGTCCGACTCATGCTGGCACTGCTTGCTTATCTTGGAGGGGCTATGGTAAGTTTTTACTTTCGAGCTCATATTTTTCGTTGATTGGCAGGAGTCTGAATTTGGGTTTTATTGCAGATCCCCGAGGTACTAATACGTCAGTGGAGCCGTTCGAAGAGAATATTGCTCTTCAGATTCAACAGATGCCGATGTTGGAAAGGTCTTGGCAGCGTCTTCTTAAGGCCACTGGCTCTGAGATTTTAGGAAAGAGTATCGTCGAATCTGCTTCTGCCAGACTTGAAGATGCAAGCCCTCACATCGAGAGGCCTGAGGTTGGAAAACAGATTGTTCTTCACGGGATTGCAGATGTGCTCAAGCGTGCTGAAAAAAAGAGAAAGTTGATTCCTGAACCCGCCTTGGAGGAAGCCTCCGGAGGCGTAGTGTTCGGAGACGTTATTCATGCTCCATTAGGACCTTTGACTCCTGTGGTAGAGAATGTAGTCTCTCGATCGACTACTCTAGCGTGTCGGTCAGAGGTCATTGCACTGGGCGAAGGCGCGGCCTTAACTCCGGAGCCTTCCATATTTCACGTCGACAAGTTATCTCTTGATGATGTTAACGAATCACAGAAGGATTTCGAAGAGACCGTTGAAGATAACTTGTCTCGAGCCATCAAGGTTGTAATCTTCTTCTTGCTTGCTATTTAATATCGCCTGCTTTTTTTTTTGATAATGTAACAATCTTAATTTGTATTTGTAGGTGCTTCAATCAGCAGTGTCCTTGAGTCGGCGTAAGAAGTACGAAGCAAAGATCTGGGGGATGCAATTGAAAATTGATGCACTCTTAAAAAACCTCAGTGATTCTAATGCGGAGGTTGAGGAGGCCACTAGCTTGGCAGTGAAGAATGGTGAGGAGGCTACCGAGACCAAACAAAATCTCAAGGAGGTTGAGACTAAACTTGAACTCGAGAGGACAAGATCCTTGAAGCTGGAGGCTGCGCTTGAGCTTGAGAAGACAAGATCCACACATATTTTAGAGGAGGGGCAGTTGATAGCGGACAAAGCAACTATGAGGACGACTTTGGAGGTGTTGCTCAAAATAGAGCATGAGGAGATCGACCGTGATTCTATGATCTTGAATGTGGTTTCTTACTTCAAGGATCTTAAGGAGGACCCTAAGATAGTGATTGGGGATAACATAGTGGATATTGACAAGATTGGAAAATTAGACTAGGAAGAATATCCAGTGTGATTGTATTTCTTTTGGTAGGTGGTTCGTCTCATTTTGTTTAACATCGTGTGTTGGGACTGACAATGTACGAGGCCCATGACTTGATCCATTTTGCTAGTATGCTAATATTGAGACCAACTTTTGTATGTGTCGTAGTCTCAAAAAATGCACGAGCTTTCGTTTTGTTACTCAGTAAGATCGCATGTTGCACAGATCGAGGATACTTCTTTTCGAGTAAAAACGTTAAGTTTTTTGTAGAAAAATCCTTCGGAAGGAGATCTTGAAACATTTAAGGGTGACTTCAAAAGACTATGGGAGGAGCCTTGGAAGCCTTAACGGATGGCTTCTGGAAGGAGTCTTAAAAGCATCAAAAGATGTCTTCAGAAGACTATGGAAGGAGCCTTGGAAGCCTTGGTGGATGGCTTCTTGAAGGCTTGGAAGGAGTCTTAGAAGCATCGGAAGATGTCTTCAGAAGACTATGGAAGAAGCCTTGGTGGATGGCTTCCGGAAGGCTTGGAAGGAGTCTTAAAAGCATCGAAAGATGTCTTCACAAGACTATGGAAGGAGCCTTGGAAGCCTTGGTGGATGGCTTCCGAAAGGCTTGGAAGGAGTCTTAGAAGCATCGGAAGATGTCTTCAGAAGACTATGGAAGGAGCCTGGGAAGCCTTGGTGGATGGCTTCCGGAAGGCTTGGAAAGAGTCTTAGAAGCATCAAAAGACTATGGAAGGAGCCTTGGAAGCCTTGGTGGATGGCTTCCGGAAGGCTTGGAAGGAGTCTTAAAAGCATCCAAAGATGTCTTCACAAGACTATGGAAGGAGCCTTGGAAGCCTTGGTGGATGGCTTCCGAAAGGCTTGGAAGGAGTCTTAGAAGCATCGGAAGATGTCTTCAGAAGATTATAGAAGGAGCCTTGGAAGCCTTGGTGGATGGCTTCTGGGAGGTTTGGAAGTAGCTTCCCGAGAGCCTTAGAAGAACTCTAGGAGCATTGGAGATAAGCTTTAGGAAAGATTGAGAGTAGCTTCCTTGGAGCTAGCTTGCTAGGAGCGAGGTAGCTTCCTAGGGGCTTGCTAGGAGCATGATAGTTTTTAGCGACGACTTATGAGTCTGGTAGCTCCCTAGGAGCTTGGAAACTTGCTAGGAGCCTTGTAGCTTCCTTGTAATGACTTATGAGTTTGGTAGTTTCCTAGGAGCTTAATAACTTGCTAGGAGCCTTGTAGCTTCCTAGTAATGACTTATGAGTTTGGTGGCTTCCTAGGAGCTTAATAACTTGCTAGGAGCCTTGTAGCTTCCTATTAATGACTTATGAGTCTGGTAGCTGACTAGGAGCTTGTTGGCTTCCTAGGAGCTAGAGAAGAGCATGCAATGAGCTTGAGAAATCTTGCTCCTTTTGAGAATTAGCTTTTGCTTCTCTTTTAGGAGAGTTTGAGAGGAGCTCGGAAGGAAACCTAAAAACATTGAAGAAATGCTTATGGAGTGCTGGAGAAGAGCTTGTGAGGAGTCAGAGAGGTCCTTGCTCTTTTGAAAATTGGCTCTTACTTCTCTTTGAGAAGAGTCTGGAAGAGCATGGAAGGAGCCTTGAAAGCACTAGAGTAGGACTTCCAGTGACCTTCAGGTGTTCTCGAGAATTTTTCGAGCACTATCTTTCGTGCTTTTGCTTGGAGTTGCGTGACCTCGTGGGTCGTTTGAGTATCTCATAATATATAAAGTTCAGAACGATCTTTAACTACAACACACACTGTGCAAAATAATTCATTCCGAGTCTATTCACGAAATATTGTTCATGTAAATATAACATTTCCAAGCATAGTCAGAGCACGTAGGGTTCATTTAGCTAGTGTGTCCACTACATTGCAAGTCACATATATAAAAAACTTATTGACTAGATACTTTGGGATGACTAGTAAAGGGTCACAACATATTCAAACATATGGGTGACTAACTAACAATGAATTGTAACATGCTCATACAGGTCTTATTAGCTTGACTGAATGGTTCATAGATGACTAACCTGTGAGCAACTTGCTCGAGAGGGTTCAACTTGGTCCACTGAGTTTGTCCCCCAGTTTAAGCTCTAGTCCAGAGGAGTAGTGGTTGAACTATTATCGTGTTCGTCCGCCTACTTCGTCGAATTTGGTCACGCCAGGTCAGTCAGACGTCTATGCATTGCAGCTTGCAGTTGGTTGGCACGCTTAGCCTTGATATGTGGATTGAGATGGGTGCAACATGTAGAGAGCTCTTTCTGCCGGAGCTCTCGTATAGTTATGGTGATCATGTGGATGGAGCTGGGTCTCTTTGTATGGTAGTGATCATCAATTTTGAAAAGTTTGCACTTGTCTAAACCATGGAGCTGTTTTTGGCGCATCTCATGGATTAAGCAAGTGCAAGCCAATCAGAATAGATGTGAGTCCATGTTTTTTCGTTGCTCACCTGATGGATGGTTGGCTTTGTTGAGCCGTATGTTTTGGATGATCACTTGGAAGTAAGATGTGCCGCGTGGGCATTACTTCAATCGTATTCATGATGTGTTAGCCTGCAACATGAGTGGAATCCATCCACTTGGAGAGGTTTGGGGGGTGGGGCACCTAGCTAGCCCCTGGTCAGGTCGGCTAGTTGTTGTGAGAATTCAATCTCATAGATGAAACATGAGCATTGGTACCTTGACTGTGGGTGTTTGCTGACTGTTTGTATGTGCTAGATGGAGTGGATGACCACTGTTTTGTTGTTTGGACTTTGTATATGGCGAGGATCCTTCTGGTTAGCCGGCGACTTCTCATGGATTGTTGTTGTCGAGATGCTCCGACTCATTTAGGTCTTGTGTTGGTTAGCCTACAAGAACGTTGGACCCCCTTGGAGAGGGGGGGCGTTAGACCGACCTGCCCAACCGGGTTAGTTAACCGGCTTGCCCCTAGTCAGATCGGTTGTTTGGAAGAGAAATCAATCTCGTCGGACAAAGTTGGGCCATACCTTAGCCGTGGGTGACATGTTGCTCGTGGACAGAAGTTTCTCTGACAAAGTAGGTGATCAACTATCAACCTCTTGGATGATGTGATTGTTTGGACCCTTCCAGTTGGCTGACGATTTCACATGGATTCAGTCGTCGAGTGTCACGATGGAATAATTAGTAGCTTGGTCGGCTGTCAGCAAGACGTTTGGACACCCTGGGAAGGTTTGGGGTGGGGTGGTTGACCGACCTGCCTAGCTGGGTTAGGTGACCAGCTAGCCCCTGGTCAGGTCGGCTGATTGTAAAGAGGAATTAACCTCAACATGCGAGTATTTGGAAGGTGGGGCATTAGAAGTGATACCTTTTCAAGTGGATGGTATTCCAACTGTTAGCTACCTGTCGTCCTTCCTTGGTTTCCAGCTTATAGGCTCCATTGCCTACTACCTTGGTGATTTTGTAAGGACCTTCCCAATTTGGTCCAAGCTTGCCAGCTCCTGTCTCCTTGGTGTTCTGGAACACCTTACGTAGAACCCAATCGTCTTGCTTGAAGGTTCGTACGCGTATGTTCTTGTTGAAGTGTCAGGTACCTTACATTGATAGGGCACTCAATCATGGCTCTTTCCCTGAGTTCATCAACCAAGTCGAGCTCGTGTGCCAATGTTGCATCGTTGGTCTGTTCGTTAGCCATTTTGTATCTAGCTGTGGGTAATCCCACTTCTATGGGTAGGATTGATTCGGTTCCATATGTCATGCTAAATGGTGTTTCTCCAGTTGGGGTACTTGGTGTGGTTCGGGTAAGACCATAGGACGCCTGGAAGTTCATCTGCCCATGCTCCTTTTGCTTGTTTTAGCCGTTTTTTGAGACTGTTCATAATAGTCTTGTTGGTCGACTTTGCTTGTCCATTTGCTTGGGGATAGCACGGAGTGGAGAATGTAAGCTTGATTCCCCATTCTTTGCAGAAATCTTGAAACTCATAGCTTATGAACTGGGAGCCATTGTCTGTCACGATTTCGTAGGGGACTCCGTACTGCAAATCACATGTTTCCAAATGATTTTTTTTACCTCTGTGTCACGGACTTGCTTGAAGGCTTCTGCTTCCACCCACTTGGTGAAGTAATCGGTTACTGCTAGCATGTACACTTGTTGGCCTGATGCAGTAGGTAGTTTTCCTACTATGTCCATTCCCCATTTCATGAAAGGCCATGGAGCAATGGATGGGTGTAGCTTCTCTGGTGGGAGATGGCTAATGTGTGAATGTCTTTGGCATGAGTCACATCTTCTCACATCTTCTCATAGTTGGCCAATAGTATCCGGTTGTTAGTGCTCGGTGGACAAGACTTCTGGCTCCAGAGTGGTTGCCACATTCTCCTGCATGCAACTCAGTCAAAACATGTCTGGCTTCATTATTAGTTACGCACCTGAGTAGGGGTCCTGAATAGGATTTCCTATAGAGTTGTCCATCGAGGAGTGTGAAGCGGGCTACCTTTGCCTTCACCCTCCTTGCCTCGCTTTTATCTTCTGGAAGTTCTCCGTTTGACAAGTACAATGCTATTGGAGTCATCCAATTTGACTCAGTTGTTATATCGGCTACTGTCTGGTTGGAGGGCTCATCCTTCCATGTTGCAGGCCATTGTACATATACCACAGGAATAGTCATTGGCACAGTGGTTTGGATGGCGGCTCCTAGGTTGGCAAGGGCGTCTGCGTAACTGTTGTCTGTCCTTGGCACCTGCAAAATTGAAAACTCCTCGAAGGAGGATTGCAGCTCCTTGGCTAACTAAAGATAGGCAGCCATCTTGGTGTCTTTGGTTTGGTATGAGCCCTGCAATTGGTTAACTACTAGCTGTGAGTCCGACTGTACCGGAATGCTTCTTATGCCCATGTCCCGAGCTAGGTTGAGGCCAGCTATAAGCGCCTCATACTCAGACTCGTTGTTGGTTGCTTTGAATCCACATCTGATAGCTCTTTGGATTGTGTCCCCTTATGGTGAGGTTAGGACTATGCCAAGTCCACTTCCTTTGACGTTACTAGAACCATCAACTGAGAGCTTCCACTGTAAATTGTTCTTCTCATGGAAACAAAACAATTCCTTCTCTGCTTGACCTAATTCGGTTGGGGTGAAATCAGCTATGAAGTCTGCGAGCGCCTGGGACTTGATGGTCGTGCGGGGCTGAAAGGAGATGTCGAACTCACTGAGTTCGACTGCCCACTTTGAAAGCCTACCAGAGACTTCGGGCTTGTGCATGATGTTGCGTAGTGGATAGCTGGTGAGGACTACGATTGGATGGCATTGGAAGTAAGGGCGTAGCTTCCTTGCTGAGGTGACTAGTGCAAGGGCTAGCTTCTCCAACTGGCCGCACTGAAGTTTAGATCTATTAAGGACTTGCTCACGTAGTAGACTGGGAGTTGATTTCCATCTTCTTCTCTGACCAGGACACCGCTCAGTGCTGTTTCGGAGATTGCTAGATAGATGAGCAAAGTTTCTCCAACCTTGGGCTTCGAGAGTATTGGCGATGTGGTGAGATAACGCTTGATTTGTTGAAGGGCGTCCTCACACTTGTCTGTCCACTGGAAGTCTTTGGCCTTCCGTAGGGTGTAAAAAATGGTCGACACCTCTCAGAAGACTTGGGTATGAACCTGCTGAGGGCTGCTAGCCTCCCAGTCAATTTCTGCACATCTTTAACGCACTTGGGGGAGGGAATGTTATAAATTGAACGAATTTGATCAGGGTTAGCCTCAATACCTCTTTGCGTTACCAAATACCCAAGGAATTCCCCAGAGGAGACTCCAAATGAGCATTTGGTTGGGTTCAACTTCATATTATACCTGCGGAGGACTGAGAAGGCTTGGCGGAGGTGGTCGAGGTGCTGATCAGCAACCAAGGACTTGACCAGCATGTCGTCAATGTACACCTCCATGGTATCCCCCAACATGCTAGCGAACATACGGTTAACCAGTCGCTGGTAAGTGGCTCCTGCATTCTTGAGTCCGAATGGCATGACCTTATAACAGAAGGTTCCTCTCTCTGTGACGAAGGTTGTCTTCTCTTGATCTTCAGGGTGCATCAGTATCTGGTTGTATCCTGAGAATGCGTCCATGAAGCTTAACAGCTCATGTCCTGTGTGGAATCCACTAGCATGTCTATGTGGGGGAGTGGAAAGGAATCCTTCGGGCATGCTTTGTTGAGGTCGGTGAAGTCGATGCACACTCACCACTTGCCATTCTTCTTCTTCACTACCACAACGTTGGCTAACCAGTCTGGGTAGTGTACTTCACGGACTGATCCGATATCAAGTAACTTCTGGACTTCTTCATTGATAACTTTGTTCCGCTCTGGAGCGAACTTCCTCCGTTTCTGTCTGACTGGTGGGTAGTCTGGGTCGACCTTAAGTCTGTGGGTGATTACCTCTGGGTAGTCAACTCCTGTCATGTCTGCATGTGACCAAGCAAAGAAGTCATGGTGAACTTTGAGAAATGTGATAAGTTGCTCTCGTATCTCTGGTCTCAACCTTGCCCCAATCTGAACTTTGTGATCTGGATGGTCTGGGTGAATCTGAACTTCATCGAGCTCTTCCATCCTCGGCCGGGTCAGGTCAATTGGGGTTGAGTTCTCAGAATTGCTATAACTCGGCTACCTTTGGCTTCAAGGCTTCCATATAACATGTCCTCGCATCCCGTTGCTGGCCAAAAATCTCATTCACCCCCCATTCGGTAGGGAAGCGAATCACCTGGTGGTAGGTTGACGGTACTGCTTTCATCTCATGAATCCATGGCCTACCAAGGATGGCATTGTAGCTTGACGGACTGTCTACAATTAGGAACTTCATCGGTAGGTTGACGCCTTCTGCGTAGATAGGAAGGGTAACACTCCCAACTGTGTACTTTCGTTCTCCGCTGAAACCATATAGAGTCGTCGGCTGGCGGTCTCATTTATTCCCATTTCTGTGAGAGCATCTAGAAAAATAATGTTAGCAGAGCTCCCATTATCAATGAGAACTCTCTTCGTAAGACAATTGGCAATAAGAATGGAAATTACTAAAGCGTCGTCATGAGGACTAATTAGTTGCTTAGACTCTTGGTCTGAGAAGCTAATAGTCAAGTCAGACGAAGAGGTGTCTGATGCTCATCGAGCTCGGGCCTTACCTTTTGCCTACTGTGGCGCTTTGCCGCAGAGTATGAGACACCACTGATCTTTGACCCCCTAGAGATCGCGTTGATTACCTTGTTGGTCTGAGGGGGCTCAGGTAGATCAGTGCCCTGCCGACTGGCGAGGGTCTTTTTACCTTTGTCAGAGAGGAACTCCATCAAGTGTCCTATCTTCAGAAGCTCAGCTACCTCCAATCGCAGTGAGATGCACTTTGTGGTTGTATGGCCATGGTCTCCATGAAACTCACACCACTTGTTGGAGTTTCTTTGATCTGGAGGTGTCCTGAGTTTTCCTGGCCATCTAACTCTGTCACCCATGCTTTTCATGATTGCTACACACTCCTCTGGTTCAATGTTGAGGGAGTAACTCAGAGGCGGTGCTCGGGTTTCTGTCCTCCTCTGTTGGATTGGAGGGCGAGGTGGATTCACAACAGGTCCATGTCTTCTTTCAGTTGGGTATGGCCTAGCTCGATAGTCTGGAACCTTTCGTTCAACTCGTCTGTCAGACTTGGGCTCCCTGCGAACACTTTGGCTTGACATGTAAGGTCTGTTGGCATCATCCTCCTCCTATTTGATCTGAGCCCATGCTTTGGCGAGCACATCTTCCATTGTTCGGCAGGGGTACATGGCCAGCTCTTTGTACAACCGCGAGTTGGGTGGAAACCCTTTGCGGAAGGCATTGACAGCAGTGTCCTTGTTGCAATTGGGGATTGACACCTTCTCCTTGTTAAATCTTGCAACGTACTCCCTGAGAGATTCGTTAGGTCTTTGTCGGACGCTATACAAGTCGTCCGGCCAGCTTTAACTTCTGCATCGCTGTAATTGTTCCACAAAGCAGTCGACTAACTGGGCAAAAGAAGAAATGAAATTGTTTGGTAAGTTGGTATACCATTGTAGGGCTGGTCCGATCAGACTGGAACCAAACCCTTTGCACATGCATGCCTCACGGAGATCCCTGGGGATGGCTATGGTGAACATCCTCTGCTTGTATTGTGAGACATGGTCGTCCGGGTCCGTCGTTCCATCATAGAGCTTCATGCTTGGGAAGTTGAACTTGGTTGGCATCACCACCAAGGCTATAGCATCGGCGAAAGGAGAGTCAGCAAAGCTGTTGGGTAAGCTCTTCTTGATCGGTGCTGGTACTCCAGGGATCCTTTGGATCATCTCTTCCAAGCTCACCAGTTTGGAGGCTAGCTCCTCGTTGCTACTTCTGTGACCTGCAGAGAGGGTTAGCAAGTGATCTACCTGACTTGCGCTTTGGTTGCGTTGTTGTGGTGATTCATCGTTCATCCTTGGGTTAGCACCTTCGAACGAAACCCTTCTGCTGGTGGTACCTTGAGTGATCTCAAGGGATGGCCTTGGCAGAGCGCTTACCACTTGAGAGACTGGAGTTATGGGAATCACCCCTTACGTCTCTTCAAAGGTTAGCTGGAAAGCCTCAATTGTGTTGTGTGATGGGTTCTCCACCCCAGCCGCGTCCAATTTTGGAGCCTCTTGGTGGACGACAGACTCAACCCTTTCCTTCAAAAGTGAGTTCTCATGGCGGACAGCGCGGTTCTCGTCCTCAAGGAGCTTGATCGATCTTCTTGGCGTTCTCTTGCATCTGGGCCACCAAGGTTTTGATCCGAGTGACGACGTCCACCTCCTCTACCTCTTCCAGAACGTACTCGTCTGAGTGCGTCATGATGGATTTCTTAGCGTGTTGCGGTCGCTACTGGATTACCTTTCTTGATAGCCGGGGCCCCACGGTGGGCGCCAAATTGTAGACGCTCAGAAATCTACAATCGAATTAGGTTGATGAATTAGGGGCACCAGCGACCTGCAAGGTAACAAGAGCAAACCTAGAGACGTGAGGTTCCAAGGTGACACCGGTGTGGTGCCGACCGAAGGGACTCCGACGCTCAAGTCAGTAAACTGGAAGAAGATGTAAGAATTGAAGGAGAAAGAGAGAAGGATGATGAGAGTCGACTTATCCTGTTGAGTGGATCAGTTCGGCAATGAATGGACGGGCACCGGTGAGATGGCTAGCTGAGCTCGTCTGAGGGAGTTAGCTAGTCGTGTCAGAAGATGGATGATGATGATGGTGGTTGAAGGTGGAAGGAGATGGGGAAGGTCGATGATGATGGTTGAACGTGGAAGGAGATGGGGAAGGTCGATGATGATGGTGGTTGATCGTAGGCGATGGTTGATGATCGTAAGTAGCTTAGAGCGTTGATCGGATAGCTTGAGAGTGATGGAGGCGTCAGAGAGATTGCTAGGGTTTGTTTAGTGAATATTCAATGCTCTAACCTCCTTCCTTTCCTTCCTCTATAGAGCCTCTTCCTTCCACCCGTTGGAGCCTCTCATAACCACCTCCCCTTCCTTTCGGATGAGGTTGTTGGAGTTCATTTGAATGGAGTTGGACTCCTTCTCAGTCGGTTGGAAGACACTTCTTTAGTGGAGTCTGTTAGGCGAAATAGTTCAACCCTCCATCTCGTGGGTTGACTAGTTCCATCGGCCTAGTAGGAGTGTTGGCTTGTGGATGTGGTCGAGTGATCCATGTGGGCTTGCCTGTCAACCAGCTGCATGGTTAGCAAGGTTGCTCGAACTAGATGGGTTGGATGGAACCCGTGGGATGGTCTTCGTAGATGGCTTAGCTAGGTGAGCCAATTAGCTCGTCAATAGGTCAGATGATTGACGAAGGGTATCGAGCTAGGCAGCTTGGTTAGTTGGCTTAGTTAGGTCAGCCATTCAATCTTTGAGACTCGACTTGCTCGTCAGATCAAGCTGGACTCGTTATTGAATCGTGGATTGGGCTTGATCACCAATTAATGGGCCATAAACGAGGCCATATCAAATAATATTTGGACTAAGTTCTGGACTAGACTCAGATACGAAAATTTACCAATACAAACATCATCTCTAAAAGAACATTGGATCAGATGGAGTTGGGTAGAATTCGGTATGGGAGAGTGCACACCACCATATTAGGGTTCGGGGGAGGAACCGTATGACCTCTCGTAAGTGTCGTATTGCATGTCTCGCTCGGGACTTTCCCGGCAAGGGTGTCACAGGAGGTCCGCTTCATAGTGGTCGATCAAACTTTTGACTACAATGCCATCTTCGGACGTCCAGGCCTCAATCAGTTCCGTGCTATTTCCTCCACTCTCCATAACAGAATGAAGTTCCCAACGGCCGTTGGAGTCGGAGAAGAGGTTGGAAACGTCAGAGAAGCTCTGGAATGTTATATTATGTCCACCAGAAGAGCCTCTGCGCTCGTGCTGCCAGTCACCATGACTTCCGATCATCCCGTAATTCTCCCGCCCAAAAAAGAGGACCCGCAGATCGAAGTAGGCAGCCAAAAGGACAAATTTCCTAGAATGGTACGAATCGAGCCTCATGAGACTCTCAAGGAAATTGAGATTGTTGCTGGAAATCCGGATAAGAAGACAAGGATCGGAACCGAAATGAATGTGGAAGTAGAGATGAAGCTCATCGCTTGTCTCCGAGATAACAGCGATGTGTTTGCTTGGAGTACCAATGACTTGAAGGGAATAGACCCAAGGATTACTGTTCACCGGCTGAACATCGATCCATCGGTTAAATACATCCGACAAAAGAGGAAAGATTTTGGTCCAGTCAAAGATGCCATCATATCTGCCGAAGTTGATCGACTCCTGAAAGCAGGACATATTGAAGAAGTTCGCTATTCCGATTGGGTCTGCAACGTGGTTCTGGTCGAAAAATCGCCAGGCAAGTGGAGAATGTGTAATGACTTCACAAGGTTAAACAAGTTCTGCCCAAAAGATCCGTATCCACTACCACAGATAGATCAACTAGTGGACTCCACGTCCGGATGTGCATTACTGAGTTTCATGGACGCTGTTGAGGGGTAAACCTCGAACACTAACTAACTAAACTATTACAAGCAACCCGGTCTGTAGCCCGCCTCCTGCTTGAAGTCCGAAGGAGTACTTGTCCGAACCAGGTCACCTGAAACGACTAAGTGGGGGTTAGATGCTGGATTGCCTATGTCAATCCGGTAAGAGACTTTACTCAAGAGAGAGTTGGAAGCTCTCAATGTAATAGTTATGAGGAAGGTTATTATGCTCAAGAATACTTTTTCACATACCTCTAGGTCTTTAACCTTGAGCCGTATTTATAGTTATCATATACTCATGAGGTAGCTCATAAGATGATGCCAAGTGTACGATCCAGATTTGGACACCAATGCTACCTTTGGCCCATGGCCCATTAGTGAACAGTGATCCAATACCGATAAGTGGGCCTGGGAGGGTAGTTTGGACCTTTTCCTCCGAGAATCTTTCACCTGTTGGGTCCGTGTTAGTCCCTCGATGCACTGCTCGCTTGGTTGATCTGCCCTTGGGTGACTTTGGATGTCCGAGCCAAGAGTCTCACGGAAGTATCTCAGTGGTTCTGTTACATACGTTTGGTCTTAGAGTAATGGTGGCGTCCGAGGTTCTCTCGTACGGTCCGTTAGGCATCTCTGTACTGACACGGTCAGGTTTACAAGTCCTTTCCTTAGCCAGCTCGGACTAGCTGTGGGGATGTAGTGACTTCGGCGTACTGGTCGATTCACTTTGGGCGGACCATGTGAGGTCGGACCAGTACTGAATTGGCTAGTTAAGCCGTGATGCGCTTTAGGACACGCTCTATGGCGCCCTTAACGGATTGGACATATTTCCGTATCAACATATGTCCCCCCAGTTTCCAAGTATCTTAGTAGAAGATAGTTGGTAACTATGAGGGATCAGTCGTGTCTGTGGAGCGTGTCCGAATCGTTAATTAAGAGAAAAAGGAAAAAAAATCCTTTTTGTCGTGATCCGTCGTCCGTGTCCTCAAGGATTCAATATATCTCTTTCCCCCCCTTTTCCGTCTACAGTCCGAGTTATCGCATAACTGGGACTGTAGAGGAAAAGGTATTTGTATCCGAGATATATGTGTCCGAGTACGGTTAGGATCTGACGTAGCTGTTTGGAAGCTGTCCATTGGGCCGATTGTTGAATTTGTCCTCTTCAATAGCCCAAGAGGCCCAATAGGTTGTCCGTTCGGCCCATGGGAGAAAGATCCCGAGTAAATAGACGCGACCATTGGATCAGGACGACATCAACGGTTGGGGCGCCCAGTCCGATTGATGTGACGCGTCTGTCTAGCATTAAATGCGACGTTCTGGCAGCCATCCATTCGCGAAGCGGTACAACCCTTGGATTGGAGAGGATCAACGGCTGGGATTCGAATCCAAGTGACGTGACTCTTGGCTATCCCATATTGCCCTTATAAATAGTCAGGCCATCAGTCATTTTCACACTTTTAGCAATCTCGAAACTCAGAGCAATCCTTAAGCAATTCAAACAACGCAAGGTCGATCCGAGCAACTGGGACTTGTAAGACTTTTGGGCCATCAAGCTGAGATCTGTAACCTCGGTGCATTACCCAAGTTCGATCATCCGTGGAACTTCTCTGTTCGGATATTTAGCAAGTAAGTATTCTTCTTTGGCCTCGTTTAAGTTGCCTGTATTCGCTATACACCTATTGCATGTCTAGTGTAGCTTCCCTTGCTGCTTCCGTAATTGTGCCTGTCTTCAGTAACTGACTCTTGCGATGCCTTTGGTTTAGACTATAATTGATGTGTTTCCGCTGCATGCTCATAATATGCCAATTTTCTTCGTTGACGTCTTGTACTCTCATTTGATAAGTCCCGTCCGACACAACCTGTCTTGACCATGCATGTTTACTTGTAAATCGGTGTGGGTTGTGGTATTTGGCCATAAATTTTTTCTTTTGTCATCGTGCCATAAGGGGCGTGTCAGGTTAATGGCATACCAAGCGTGTCTTAGGTGTCTTGGGGTCCCTGTCCTTCTGTGTATAGAAAATCTTAGGGTTTAGACTTTTTCGCGGACCTCTGGACTAATAAGACATATAAATGAACTCTCGGACAATAACACTCATCGTTTCTGATCCGTTTCCTTCTGCCCTGGGATGTCCGGGAGCGATAGTCAAAACGTTCGCGAGGTGCGGGATTACCAGGATGGAGTAGGTTTGGGCGATGAATCCGTGGACCTGAGCGTGTCCGTAGGAGACTTTCTCGTGGATGTCCTTTCTTCCAGAGATTCCGACGCTAGGCACGGAACCCACGAAATAGTTAACCCTCCGATGGACAGGCCAGTGGTCGAAGGCGATGTTGATGAGGCGAGAACGTTGGTCCAATCTCGGACTATAGGCGGTGTGGGAGGGCCTATAGATCCGAATGTGCTTCAACTTGAACGGGCAGGCGACATCGGGCATGAGGCTGATGACGTGGAGATGTTCGAGGCCGGAGTGGAGGACCGTGTTCAGGTAGAGGCAGGTCCGTCCAAGCCAAGTACGTCCGGAAGACCCGAAGGTGTCCTCGAAGACGAAGAAGATGGTGAGGAAGAGGAAGGTGAGGGCGAGGAGGAAGAAGAAGAAGGATCTCCTGTAACTCGTCCCTCTAGACGATCCAGTCGGCGGATAGCATTACATCCCGCTGCGCCCGTTCAGTCCAATCTGCAATTAATCGAGGGTCGTGGTGCGAAAGCTGCCCGAGTAAAGTTTCCGCGTCCTGCGTCCACTGTTACCATAGTGGATCAATTTGGAGAATTAAATGCGGACGGGCTTCTCCCTACGTGTCTGTCCAGGGTTAGGGCGGAGGACATCCCCGAGTGGAGGCGGAAGTGGGAGATCCCTGATTCCGTAGAAATCATGATCCCCGAGCCTGGTCACGCCTTTTACAATCCGCCCGCCGGGTATATGTGCGTGCATGAGGTGGCCTTCTCCTGCGGATGGAAGATCCCCATTGCTACAGAGCTGAAAAACATCCTGAACCATATTGGTATAGGTCCGAGTCAGGTTATCCCCAAGTCCCTGGGTAACCTTATCTGCTTTGTAGTTTTTTGTAAGAAGAACGGACAGCCTGTAAACTTTGAGAATTTTAGGCAGCTCTTCCATGTCTCGTTCAGTCCGGGGAATCCACTATTCTACACTTTCATGAATAGGAAACCTTACAACTTTATCTCGGACTCCATCTCGTCGTTGGGGTCGAAGTGGTGGGACAAGTACGTTTTCGTACGCATGGCCCTGAAGCCAGGAGAGTCCGAGAGGCAATGAAACGATGGGGCCGCCCACAAAGTTTCGAGGAGAGCATCCTGATGGCGCCCTCTTCCAAAGAATGTGGCTCCGTGGGTGGCGGCCATCCACAAGAAGTATGACCTGCCTACTTATCCGTTCCACGGATTGATCTGCCAGCCACTTCCCTACCTTTGCGGACTAACCGGTGAAGTAGAAGTGGGAGGGAAGACGGACTTTAGTAAGGATTCGTTGACTGGAGACTTTGGCATTTTTTCTCTTCTTCATTATACTTTATTTTGATCACAAGTGTCCGCAATTCCGATAATCCTTCTTTAACCCGTCTGTTTCTAACGCCCTTGGTTTACTGTGCAGCTCACTGGTTTGACTACATCATGTCAACTCTCGGAGAGAAGAAGAGGTTGCAGAGGGAACAACAAGCTCTGGAAGTCGCAGCTGGTCAAAGGACCAAGATCATCAACACTTCCGCGGGTCTGCCCATGTCGGATCCGAAAAACGCTGCTGTGTTTGCCGCCAAAGAGGAAAGGCGGAGTAAGGCCGGTGAAGACTCCCAGGCCTTGGCGGTGCCTGATAAGGGTAAGGCTCCTGCTACGCGGAGCGCCACTGCCAACACTCGAGCTCCACCCCGAGACGTACTTATGTGGGATGCCATTGTCTCGGGACAAAAGAGGGCGGCAAGCTCGGAAGCTCCTGCTGCTGCGAAGAGGCAGCAGTTGTCCGCTGTCCTTCCTGTGGACCAAGCTGCTCTGGACAAGGAGTACGAGCTTGCTTGCGGACTCTCAGAAATGGAGCGAGTCGGAGGGTTGGATGCTCTATATCTGCGGGTAAATAATCTGTCCTTAATTTACTTGCTTCGTTCTTAATGTGACACAAATATAACTTGTATCTACTCGGGTGTTTCCTCAGCTTGGGTGCTTCATCAAGGCCATGCAGTGGAAGGCCAGTGAACGGGCCACCATTGAAGAGGACCTTCACAAGGCTGTGGCCACATCCGCGGATGAGGCGGAAAAAGTGAAGCAGCTGGAGATGAGGCTGAAGGAGGAAGAGGTGAGGGTCCACAAGTTGAAGACCAGCTGGGAAAAGATCAAGGCGGACCTCGACCATCAGGAGAGATTCGTCGATAAGGCGATGCAGGCATTTCTGGATTTTAAGAACTTCCTGGTCGGTAGCCTCCGATATGTCCGTCTTTACGCCGGCCGTGACTTCTTGAATTCGGCTTCTTTCAAGTTCCTGACGTCGGACAAGTCGGATGCCGCCCGGTTGGATGTGTTTGTGTCCGCGATCGGACAGCTGCGGTCCAAGGGACTTATTCCACCAGACTTTGACTGGAAGGCGGAGGGATTAATCCCTTCTGCGGATGCGAACGGTGTCGAAGTGCCCGTCGATAGTGTCTCGGACGAGCAGTTGGCTGCGTGTGAGTTCGTGGAACTGGTCACCGATGAAGGCGAGATTGAGATCCAAAACGGCGGGCCTTTCCTTCCGAGGTTCATCCCGGAAGCTCTTCTGAAGGTGGGCCTTGTACCCTTTAACGACTATCGGGCTTTCCTGCAGAAGTGGTTTGCCCTACCTGCCCGCGTTCTCGATCTTCCCGCTGATTTCGACTTGTTCGCCCATGCTCAAGCTCTTGCTGCGGAAGCCACCAATCGGCCTGAAGTTGAAGAAGCTGGTCCAAGCCAGACTAGGGTCGAATGAGAAGTCCGGGGTATGCCCCGTTAGAAATTCTGTATTTACTGACTTTTTCTGTTGTATTTGCATCTTTTGATAACTCGGAATATCTTTCCATATTATGACAATGTTCCGTATTTTATCCGAGGAGATGAACTTCTTATGCTTCCAAGCGTTTACTTGCTCTCTTCTTCGTTCCTTTCTTTATCTGTTGCTCATAAGCTGAGTTATTATAAATTACCCATCTCTTAAGAGCCCGGATCGCTGGAGATGGTATCTGATGTAGGAATCAGACCATCATCTTTCCGATACCCGGACGGTTCGTCCCTTGGGATGCGAGATTCTTCTAGAAGGAGGAAGGTGAAACAGTGAAATAGTCATTATGACTACGTCTTTTCATCTTCTTGGTCGTCGGATGATTGACAGATGTCGAGATCTGAAAGACTCATTGCCACTATAAATAAGGGTGTGGTAATTCTCCTTTTTCACTGTTGTACTTTCCCTCATTCTTTCTTGTCTTGATAATGTCGGAATCGAGCGATGATGAGTATGGTCACTGGGTGAACTGTGCCTGCGGGAACATGCATCCGCCCATCTATCCGGGCAGGGGAACTTGGCGTGATCCGATCGTCCTGGATTATGAAGGTGAGCCCCCTCAATGTCCAGGAATAGCTAGGAGACTGGCTGAAGAGGAGCGTGAGCGGACGCTGAAGTTGATTCGCAGGAGAATTCAGATGCAGCAGCAAGCTCGCCAGGTCCGGGGCGGTGGTTCAGAGTCCCAAGGTTCAACTTCTGGGCAATGGTGATGTTCAAGGCGGGGTATGCCCCGTGGTAGAATGTACCTTTCTCTTGGATTTTGTCGGACTGTATTATCTGTACATAGATGTTCGAATAATTTTTCTTATATAATTCGAACTATTTTTCCTTGGGTGGGACCTCCGTCTTTTCCTTCTTGCAGACCTCGTCGGCTGAAACTGATGCATATGTTTTGTAAAAATTGGCTAAAAAACTCGGACGTAGTTGATGGGCTTGATTGGATAAATCCGTCTGGCCCAACACTGTTCAACCCAAATGAATAATTTAAGCCCATTGTCGACGTCGAAGTTCTGACGTGTCGGACGCCCATTGGTTCACCACTTCTATAAATACTGCGGATCCCTCTTGACCTTAGTCGTGCAAATCCAACTTCCACTTTCCAAATCTACTCAATAGCAAAAAGACGGTTTGTTGAATAGTTTTCCCCTCTTGACTCCCATCCACTCTCAAATCGGCATTTATCCTGAGTTTGAGAGTAGAGTGGGTCTAGAGGGGAAAATCGTTGAAGATCAGTCACCGAAAAGCATAGATCTCAGTTTGAATGTATATCTACTCGTTTCCTCTACTTTCTTCCAACCCTACTTTAGTGGTTCAAATCTCTCTTACATTGGAAATGGTTTCCGAATTTCAAGAGAGTTTGAATTTCTAAAGCCAATGAGGCGGAAATCTCTTCCTGTATGCACTTTGTTTTCCCCGGATACCAGACTTGCCTTCCATGTTTCGGTGGTATCCCGATGGATTCTGGCATGCTTAATCGTTTTCTTGTGTGCATGTAGATTGATTTCCTGGTTTCCGCGGAAACCGGACCTTTCCGCTTTGACCCGGAGGAAGCTTTTTCTTACGGGGAAGGATCTTTGCTGGGAGATGACGTATCTCCAGAAGCATTTTCTACCTTTTTCTCGTAGTGTTCAGATATCGATCCGTGATTGCAAATTGTACAGACAATATTAAGTGTAATTCGTCTATGTACGAACGAAATCTCTTGCTTTCTTTGTAGCTAATCGAACATTAGAAATCGAAAGATAGAGGTTGTATTGATTTGTCGGAAATTCAATTACAACTTGGGGGCGCTATGGCCAATGACAAAAGGATCAAAAAAGAAACAGAACTGACGGAGTTCCGTGTAACAGATGGTTGATATTGAAATGATCAATCGACATGACGGAGCTCCGCGCAATTTTCTTCAAGCATAGAACTTCTGGAGGTTTCTAGCATTCCACGGACGCCTGAGGAGACGTCCGTTCTCATCTTCTAACACATAACTGCCATTTACTTTGGCCCCAACAATCTTGTCGGGTCCTTCCCACTTGGGCTTGAGTTTTCCAACATTGCTCAAGATGTCGGCCCGTCGGAGCACTAGGTCCCCGACTTGCAAGTTTGCCGCATGAACGTTCCTGTTGTAGGCTCGGGCGGCGGTTGCCTGATACCTAAGGATGTTCGCCAGTGCATCAGACCTTTTCTGTTCAAACATGTCCAGCTCGAATATCCGAGCTTCTCGGTTCGCCTTGTCTTCAAACTCTTGGATTCTCAAAGTTTATACAGCAACCTCGGATGGTATGACTGCCTCTGAACCGTACACCAAGGAGAAAGGAGTTTCTTTGGTCGCAGTCCGTGCAGTGGTGCGATGCGCCCATAGCACGCCTTCCAGGTCGTCCGCCCAGCTTTCTTGCGAGGTTCTCAATCGCTTCTCGAGGATCTTGACTATTGTTTTGTTTGTGGACTCAGCCTGTCCATTGGCTTCATGGGTATCCAATGATGTAAATCGTTGCTTTCGATTTTGAAGGACGCCACCATTCCTTCAAATTTATGTCCTGAGAACTGGGCACCATTGTCCGAGACGAGAATCCTGGGCAGGCCAAAGCGACAGATGATATTCTTCCAGATAAAGGTCCGCACTCGACTCTCTGTAATGGTCGCAACAGCCTCGGCTTCTACCCATTTGGTAAAGTACTCCACGGCCACAATGAGAAACTTCTTCTGCTGGGTACCCCTAGGAAACGGTCCGACAATGTCGATACCCCACTGATCGAACGGACATGCTATGATTGACGGAATCATAGGGTTCGTCGGGCGATGTGGGATGTTTGCGTAATATTGGCAATCCTGACATCTCCGGGCGTGGTCGGCGGAATCTTTACCGACGGTGGGCCAATAATAACCTTGTCGTATGATTTTCTGGGCAAGAGTCCTCCCCCCGGAATGACTCCCACAGCTTCCGTTGTGTATCTCTTCAAGCACGGTCTGTGCTTCTTGTGGGTTCAAGCATCTCAGGTGGGTCCGGAAAAAGATCTTTTGTACAGATCATCGCCCATTATAAAATATATGTTTGCTCGGCACTGCACACTCCTTGATTCTTTCGGATCGGCTGGCAAAGATCCGTTCTTGAGGTAGTTAAAAATATCGGTCATCCAGTTTCTCCCCATGTCGAGTATCATGATCGCCGAACTGGAACTCATGACGGATGAGTCAGTGATGGTGAGTAGAATTACTCTCCTTGTGTCCAAAGCCGCTGTAGCAGATGCGTATTTTGCCAAGGCATCGTCTCTTTCGTTCCAAACTCTGTCAAACTTTTCCAGGGTGAATTCCTCGAAGTGGCTGGCCTCATTCTTGAGTAGCTCAAGATACTTGATCATCGAAGGACCCTTCGTGGCAAAATTTCCTGAAAATTGGGCTTGGAGAAGCTGTGAGTCCGTGTAAGCTTTGACCTTCCGGGCTTGGAGAGACTTGGCCAGTCGCAGCCCCATTAAGAGTGCTTCATACTCTGCCTCATTATTTGTAACTTTGAAATCCAAGGAAACCGCATAGTTGAGTTCCGCGCCCTGCGGGCTCTTAAGGTAGATTCCAATTCCTCCCACTCTTCCAGTGGAAGAACCATCGACTTCCAATGTCCAAATATCGGAAGGATGTTCTTTGATTTGGAGATCTCCTGCGAGCTGCTGCGGTTCCGCTCTTGGTTCATTCCCTCCAGTGATTTTCGTTCTGATATTGTCCGAACTGGGGTCTCTGGGATCATCAGCAAGTAGAAACATTTGGTTGACCCGAGTTTCCCCCTCTGATGAAGGGAGGGGTCGATTGAGGAACTGGGCTTCCTCAAAGTTTTCTGGGTTGAACTTTGGAGGGGCTGGATTTCGGACTATATGTTTGGTGATTAAGCACTCGAACACTGGCTTGTCAAGGACTTTCTCTGAATCTTTCTCTGGGTAATCCGCCAAGAAGTCGGCGAGGACCTGAGCCTTTTTGGCTGACGGAGCCTGGTAGCAAATGTCGTATTCGCTGAGCTCGATCGCCCACTTAGAGAGTCGTCCAGATTGGTCGGGCTTTCCTAGGACCTGTTTCAAAGGTTCCGTAGTCAGTACCACTATTTTGTGAGATTTGAAGTAAGGTTTTAACCGTCTGGCTGTATAAACTAAAGCGTATGCGAGTTTCTCGATCTTCACGTATCTTGTCTCCGCCCCAGCAAGGGCTTTGCTAAGATAGTAGATCGGCAAATGCTCGTTAGCTTGAATCCGTATTAGGACGGAACTCATTGCTTCTTCCGTAATTGCTAGATAGAGGTAGAGTGGTTCTCCCTCGACGGGCTTGGAGAGCAGTGGAGGGGAATGGAGGTATTCTTTCAACTTTTCGAAAGCCTCAAAACATTCCGCGGTCCACACAAAGTTCTCTCCTTTCCGGAGGGTTTTGAAGAACGGAAGATTTTTCTCGGCAGACCGGGAAATAAAACGACTTAAGGACATGAGACTTCCTATGAGCCGCTGTACCTCATTGAGGGTTTTCGGGTGTGGCAGATCTAGGATCGCCTTGATTTTCTCGGTATTGGCGCTGATTCCTCTTTCCGTGACCATGTATCCGAGGAATTTTCCTCCCTTCACTCCGAAAGTGCATTTTTCCAGATTCAGTTTCATCCCATACTTCCGCAGGATGGAAAAGCAATTGTTGAGATGCTCAATATGCTCTTCCTCAGTCTTACTTTTAACGAGCATGTCGTCCACGTAGACTTCCATCGTCTTTCCGATCTCATCTTTGAACATTTGATTTACCTGTCGCTGGTAGGTGGCTCCCGCGTTCTTTAGTCCGAATGGCATCTCCTTGAAGTAGTATACTCCTCCTGCCGCGAAGAAGGCCGTTTTCTTAACGTCCTCCCTGGCCATCCGAATTTGATAGAAGCCTTGGTATGCGTCCATGAAGCTCAGTAGTGCGCATCCGGAGGTAGAGTCAACCAGTTGATCTATCCGTGGCAATGGATACGGATCCTTGGGACAAAATTTATTCAACCTTGTGAAGTCATTACACATTCGCCACTTGCCTGGCGATTTTTCGACCAGAACAACGTTGCAAACCCAGTCAGAGTAGCGGACTTCCTCTATGTGTCCTGCCTTTAGGAGTCGATCGACTTCGGCGGATATGATGGCATCCTTGATGGGGCCAAAGTCTTTCCTTTTCTGTCGGATGTATTTGACCGAAGGGTCCATGTTCAGACGGTGAACTGTAACCCGTGGGTCGATCCCCTTCAGGTCGTCGGTACTCCAGGCAAACACATCGCTGTTTTCCCGGAGGCAAGCGACGAGCTTCATTTCTACTTCCACATTCATTTCGGTCCCGATCCTTGTTTTCTTCTCGGGATCGCCAGCAATAATTTCGATCTCTTTAAGGGTCTCATGGGGCTCGATTCGCGTTGTTCTAGGAAATTTTTCCTTCTGGCTTCCTATGCCGACTTGTGAGTCCTCCTTTCTGGGTGGGAGGACAGTAGGCGCGTCGAGAGTCACTGTGAGTGTTAGCACGGGCGCAGACGCCCTTCTTGTGGACATGATATAGCATTCCCAAGCTTCTCTGACATTTCCGAGCTCTTGTCCGACTCCGAAGGCCGTTGGGAACTTCATCCTGTTGTGGAGAGTAGATGAAACATCTCGGAACTGGTTGAGACCTGGGCGTCCGAAGATGGCACTGTAGTCGAAAGTTTGTTCGACCACCACAAAGCGGACCTCTTGTGTCACCGTTGCCGGAAAGGTACCGAGAGAAACATGTAACATGATACTTTCGAGGGGTCGTACAGTTCCTCCTCCGAATCCTAATATGGAGGTGTTCACTCTGCCATATCGGACTCTACCCAATGCCATCTGATCCAGTGTCCTTTTAGAGATGATGTTCGAGGAGCTTCCGGTGTCAACCAAGATCTTATTCACTCGGTAGGTTGCAATGGTCAAGGAGACCACCAGTGGGACATCTGGGTTTTTGATGTCTCCTCCCCCTGCCGTAGGAGGAGGAATTTCACTGTCATCGAACGATATGGCGTTAGTGCCTGGAATCGCCGGACTAGCATATGCTCGGTCGTTGTTTCGGAGGTTTTGCGTGCGCGCCTCGCTCCTCGCTATCTCCCCGTTGGTCCTCCCGCATAGTGTTGATCACCCATTGTATGGGGCATTTTCCATTTCGATATCGCTGTATCGGTAAGAGCGTGGTCCGGATGGGGTGGATAGTTGGTTGGCGGAGGCAAAGGCGATGAGTGGGCGGTGGTTCCGTCATCCTCTCCTCTCTCCTTTGCTCTGTTCTATCTTGTCGCGCAGGTTCGTCCTTATAGATATGCTCCTTCAGTTTTCCATCCCTTATCAGGTGTTCCACTGCCTTCACTGAATGATCGTCCGTTTCGTGTCCGCGACACTTGTGAAACTTGCAATAGCCTTTTGCGTTCTTACTCTTATGGCCGCCGTGAGGGGGCTTCGGCCATTGGACGTCCAACTTTTTCTCAACAATAGTTTCCAAGATGTCGGATCTTGGTCTGTTGAGCCGGGTATAATCCGCATATCGTCTTGGCGGACTTCTCTCCCTGTGAAAACCTCTGTCTCTTTGATCCCTTCTTGAATCGAACTTTGCCGGGCGTTGGTCTTGCTTCGCCGGATCCTTCGCTTTCTTGGAGCTGGCCCTCACTGGAACATTCCTTCTGTAATCTTCCCCATACATCACCTCCTCACAGATGTCTTCTAAATACTTTTCGCTTCTTACTTCTTGACTCGAGAGTTTTCTTCGGAGTTCCGAGTTGAGAGTATTAGCATACAGGTGTCGGACCCGTTCTTTAATACTGTGTGGCTCAACCCGAAGAACCTCCGTGTGAAATCGATCTAAGAAAGTCCTTAGATCCTCGTGTTCTCCCTGTATAACGCCTGCTAGATGCTCCACGGTACGTTTTCTCCTCTTGGATTTGCCGAATCGAGCCAAGAATTTAGAAGACAGATCTGCGTACGACTGTATCGATTTATTCGGCAAAGAGGTGTACCAATCCATGGCAGCTCCGAAGAGAGTGGACGAGAAAGTGAGGGCTTTAGTGTTGTCACTCATCCCTTTGGAATCCATCTTGCTGTTGAAGCGTGTTAGGTGACCCACGGGACAAGCGTCCCCATAGTAGTATTCCAAGTTTGGAATCACTTGGTCCGAATTCCTGTTTCTCTCCTTCTCTCTCGATCTTGTCACACGTGGATTCGCGTACCGGTAGTTATCGCTTCGTGATCTTTTACGACGTCCGAGGCTTTGAATCTGAGCTTCTAAAGCCTTTTCTCAAGCATAGATCTGCTCGCCATGATCTCCCCTGTCCTCGGATGCATGGCCACATCCGCGGGAAGGTCGTTCATGCGGGCTCTTGGAATTGTTTCCGCCACTTGATCCCTGTCCCTCGGAGGCACTGGGAGTGGAACTTCCGGGTGTCTATTGTTCACGTCTTGGCGCTCTCTCCTCACTTGATGGCTTCCTTCCCCTCGGATCTGTGAGGCTGATGCCCGCCTGTCCAACAGATCTCACAAATCCTCCTGGGGTTGCTAATCTCCTAATCTCTGCTCGATCGGACGTTGTCCGTTCCTAGACATTGCTGGCTCTGCCTGAGGAGGTGTAACCACTGGCGGAGTGGTTTGTTGTGGAGGAGCATTGTTGGATCCTAGGAACCCTTGGATGATCGTTAGTAGCCTGTCAAACTGCACCTCGCTCAATCCAAGGTCGTTAGTGCGGACAATGCGTCCATCAGGCATCGTGAATCTGGGTGCGGGGCCTTGAGCTCGCTCGAGAAGCTCGGGCTGCATCTTCTTCCGAGGAAGGACTGGCTGTGCGTCCCTCACTTGGATATCTTCCTCTTCACAGACACTGCCCCCGGTGGGCCAGGCGTCCCGCGCGGTGGTGGAGTTCTTACTTCTGTAGTACCAACTCTCGTTGTTCGTCTTGTTCTTGCCATTGGTTCACTCGAAACAAAGATGCTTTTTGTAAGTTTCCCACAGACGGCGCCAAAATGTTGAGGGGTAAACCTCGAACACTAACTAACTAAACTATTACAAGCAACCCGGTCTGTAGCCCGCCTCCTGCTTGAAGTCCGAAGGAGTACTTGTCTGAACCAGGTCACCTGAAACGACTAAGTGGGGGGGCGGGGGGGTTAGAACTGGATGACCGGATTGCCTATGTCAATCCGGTAAGAGACTTTACTCAAGAGAGAGTTGGAAGCTCTCAATGTAATAGTTATGAGGAAGGTTATTATGCTCAAGAATACTTTTTCACATACCTCTAGGTCTTTAACCTTGAGCCGTATTTATAGTTATCATATACTCATGAGGTAGCTCATAAGATGATGCCAAGTGTACGATCCAGATTTGGACACCAATGCTACCTTTGGCCCATGGCCCATTAGTGAACAGTGATCCAATACCGATAAGTGGGCCTGGGAGGGTAGTTTGGACCTTTTCCCTCTGAGAGTACTGTTCACTGTTGGTCCGTGTTAGTCCCTCAGACGGACACTGCTTGGTTGATCCGCCTTGGTGACTTTGGATGTCCGAGCCAAGAGTCTCACCAAGTATTTCATGGTTACATACATACGTTTGGTCTTAGAGTAATGGTGGCGTCAGGTTCTCTCAGACGGTCCGTTAAGCTCTGTCTTGACCGACTCGTCAGTTTACAAGTCCTTTCCTTAGCCAAATTTCGGACTAGGCTGGGGATGTAGTGACTTGACGTCTTGGTCGATTCACTTTGGGCGGACCATGTGAGGTCGGACCAGTACTGAATTGGCTAGTTAAGCCGTGATGCGCTTTAGGACACGCTCTATGGCGCCCTTAACGGATTGGACATATTTCCGTATCAACAGACGCGTACCAAGGTTTTTACCAAATTCGGATGGCCAAAGAGGACGCTTTCGAGGTAGCTCTGCCATGGAAGCTCTAGCTAGCTTCCAGATTTGGAAGTTATAGCTTCCATGGCTACCATGGTCATGGAATTTTTTGAGCTCCATGGTAGTTGACCGGAGCTCCGGTCAAATAAAAAAAAGTTAATTTTTTTATAAAAACAAAAAAAATTTGGTGATTTTGTGAAATTTTGATGATGAGGGGTTGATTTGATAATATTTTTGGGTATATTTTGTTAAGTTTAAGATTTAAGGGATGTGAATTAATTTAATATAATAATATTTTTAAATATTATGCGACGTAGAGCGACCTTATTATGCTACGGGGGCAATTACATATAGATCCCCTGCATTATGCTCCAATTACAGATTCATACCCACTGTTTGAATGATTACATTTACACCCAACACTACAAAAAACCTGGTCTGTAGTGACGGATAGATCCGTCGCTACAGACCAGCTATCCGTCACCCCAGCTCTGGCGACGGATAGAAAATCCGTCGCCCCCTGGAGCTGTGGCGACGGATTATATGTTTGACCATTTTTTTTTAAATTCCGAAATATAACGACGGATAGAATATGTCCGTCGCTAAATATTTTAATGGAACTAGTGACGGAATTTGAAATTCCGTCACTAATTCCGTCACTGTAAATTCCGTCACTATTAATCCGTCACTATTTATTTCATATAAATCCCTATTTTTCGTAGTTCACCTATTTAATCAATATAATGTTCGATAATAAATCAATAATACGGAAAATGTTTCAATGAGTAAAAAAGTAATATCCGGAGCTGGAGAAATTATCCAAACAAGTGTAAATATGAAAAAAATCCGAACATACAGATACATAACTAGCTATCAGACGGGGGTGGGTGTGGGTGATGGCGGAACTGGGACATGAACTGCTCCATTCAGAATCAAGGCGCTCGTCATTCTCCTTTGTTCTCTTTCGCGTCGCTCCATCTCATCCCTTTGTTCTTGGGCGGCACGTTGCATCTCTTGAGTTAGAGCTGCAACCTGTTCCCGGACCTGCAACTGCACCATTTTCGAGACCTTCTCCTGTGTGTATACCGGACGTCTGGACTGCTGGGATGATGATGAGGAGCATCCAGGACTAGCCAGGCTCAAACCGAGGCTCCCGAGTCCATATATTCGTCCTTTCTTGTCCGGTTTGTTGACCTCTAAGAAGATGTTGTCAACTTGTTCAATGACTCTCGCCTGCGTCTCTTCCTCCTCGCCACACGAGCATCAACCTCACCTGAAATCGTAAATAATAGTATATCATGATCGCCATCTTTTTCAAAAATAAATTGTAATAGTGTACAAATATGAACTTTAAGCAACATAAACATACCGCAATAGACGAGGCCCGGCAGTCGGTCCATACTCCGCCCTTATGCTTGGCCTTCTTGAAGATGGCATACTTGGATGTCACCTCCCCCCGTGCCACCTGAATCAAACCAAATCTAGTCAATAATTTAGCATCTACAAGTATTAGAGCTGCAGAGACACAATAAATACACGTAATGCTAGATTGCAAAAACACATATATACACACCGATTGATAAAAATCAGTGACAGTAGATCGCCTCCCAAGGTGGTGAACGGCCCTTCCTGCCGCATCAGACTGTGATGCTCGGTTCTGCCTGTTGGTCCAAGCAACGTCCTGGACATCAGTTCGGCGCCAGTAGGCATCCCAAAGGGCCCACTCCGCTGCATCAACCTGTGGAGGGATTGGTCCACCCCGATCCCAAATGGCCTTCCACGTACATACCATATCCCTGACAGTTTGGATCCCATACCTCAGAACGCCCAGATCTGTGGATCAACTCTGGAATGAAGTACTCCTTCTACACTCCCAATTTCATACAACATCCAAAGTCAATACATGTATAACATCACCATGTTACATCAATTTAACAAGATACAACAACATAACAGAGATGGTGACTAACATATCACCCAAATAAAGTGGCTAACATACCACTCACATATAGTGGCTAACATACCACTCACATTGTCCTAAAATTTACTAACACAATGGTGACTAACATATCACCCAAATAAAGTGGCTAACATACCACTCACATATAGTGGCTAACATACCACTCACATTGTCCTAAAATTTACTAACACAATGGTGACTAACATATTACCCAAATAAAGTGGCTAACATACCACTCACATACAGTGGCTAACATACCACTCATATTAAAACGATTATAATTACAAACAAATGAATGTCATATTTTAACTTACCCTCAGCTCATCGAAGTACTCGGCCCTCATGCGCTCCGAGATGTGGCTCCAACACTCACCACCCTACCCCAGTGGCTCTCTCCTGCTCCGGAAGATGTCACCTAGTTTGTTGTGCACCTCCCGAGGCCATAAGCTGTTGTCAATGTATAAGATATAAGAAACGAATATATGAAATTAATCAAATTAACTAAACTAACTACTACATACTTATCATATATACATATAATTGCTCATCAAAATAAACAAAATCCCCAAATTTTTAAAAACTAGGGTTTTAGCCAAAATACCTTGATTAATCGGTAGAAATATGAAATTGATCGAAGAACCAAAATCCTTGTCACACGAGCTTCGATTAGGCACCAAGATTGGCCGGAATAACGGATGATTGGCCGGAAAACGGATTGAGGAGAAGAAGAAAATGAGGATGAAAGAATGAAGAAGATGAAGAAAATGAGGAGATTCTGCCCTCTGTCCGGAAATATGAACTCTGGGCCGACGGACACGTATCCGTCGGCCCAGTTGTCGATCCGTCGCTATTTTGGGCGACGGATAGTTATCCGTCGCCACATAGCGACGGATAATCTATCCGTCGCTCAGTTTGTTTTTTTAAAAATAATTTCTTTTTTTTTTTTAAAAAGTCAAACTTGGGCGATGGATAATTATTATCCGTCGCCCAATTTAGCGACAGATAAGTTATCCGTCACTAATAAGCGACAAATAACTATTATCCGTCGCCAAATGGGGCGACGGATAGATTCCGTCGCCCCAATTAGCGATCCGTCGTTATGGGGCGACGGATAAAATCCGTCGCCCCATAACGTCGTTTTTTTCTGATTTTCTTGTAGTGCAAAATCATTGACCAACATTAAAGTTATATTTTTTTAGAAAAAAGAAAAGATAAAATGAATTGTAAAACAAAAAATAATGGAAAAATAAAATTGCAATTGTAAGTTTTATTACAGTATAGCCCCTTATGTTTTAAATTTAATAAAATATACCCAATTTTAAATTTTATTCACACTATCATCCAAAAACATATCTAAAATCATCCCTCATTTTTTTAAAATTCAAAAAACTCACACATTTAATTATTTAGAAAAGAAAAGGAGAAACCATTTAAAATTTAAAAAAATTGACAGGAGCTCCGGTCACCGGAGGCGGGAGCTTTGGCCAGAGCTTCCATAGAAGCTCCTTCGAGCTTCTTCCATTAAAAAAAAAATTAAAAGAAAAAATATGTAGGAGAAGAGGAGATCTCAAAGCTTACAAAAAAATTGGAAATAGGGCGAATTGCAATCGAGCAGACCACAGAAGACCACATACCAATTGCAATCGAGTGACTAGCGAAGGGGAAGACTGACGAAGACTAGACCAATTGAAGGAAGACGAGACCAATTGATGGTGAGAAGATCGGCGATTAGCTCGCCAGAGCAGATGGCGACCAGTAATCCGGCGAGAAGAAGTTAAACAGGAAGACTGATGAAGAAGACACGAGAGTAGACTGACTGCGGGAGAGGAGAGTCTGGAGCATGACCTAATTCTATTTAGGAGAAGAGGAGATCTTTAGTAGAAGGTCAAATTGAGCATCCATGGATGATTGGTTTCTAGCAGCTCTAATTAATGGAGGTCCGTGGTGGTGGTGAAGAAGGGTGGAGGAGATGGTGGTGGAAGTAAAGTGGGGAGTTCTGGAGAAGAAGGTAAAATTGGGAGTTTAAAATGTGAAGTAAAGAAATTAATTAGATGGAATGATTAAAATGAAATGATAAAATAGAAAAGCAAGTTAAAGATAATGATAAAATAAAATTAAAAAAAAGAGGGAATCTTTAACTTTTTGGGTTTATATGTAATTACTTTGAAAAAGTAAGGGAGGGTTTTATAATTGTTCAAATAGCGGGTATCAATCTGTAAAGTGGCCATCTTGAAGGGGTGGGTTTTGTAATTATCTCTTATGCGACGCCTTGTGGCATTAATAAAAAATGAACGGTTTAGATTAAATCTAGAATTTATCCAATGGTTTAGATCGTAGCACTAACGTTAGTACAATGCGACGGTGTTAAATTTAGCCATCCCTTGTTAGTTTGGCATGACTAATTTTAGTATTGTCGCATTGTACTAGCAATAGTACATCTATACAGCATCTCAAATGCATGAGGTCCTCATGTATTTGAGATTTGCGTTTCAAAACGCATTTTCCAGCTGTGCTGATCCACCCACCTGTCATGCATTTTTTTTATTGTTTGTTATTTTCTTTTTGTCATAATTCATAAAATATAAAAATATAAAATTTATACCGATTTTCATATTTTTTTCGTCCTCTACAAATATAGATCACTCTTGACTATATTTCGCTCATTCTAAATTTTTCGACTTTTATACTTTTAATTAAAAAAATATATTCATAAATGCAATTTCATTAATTTCAAATTTTAAACACTCTTATAATTTGGTAAACATGATAAAAAAAATTAAAGCAAAAAAAAATTATATCTGTATTGATACATAAAGTAACATCAATCACTATCTCGTATATAACGAATCGATCACTATCTCGTATATAACGAATCGATCACTATCTCGTATATAACGAATCGATCACTATCTCGTATATAACGAGCATTTGCTTTGGACGGATATTTTCATATCTGTAACGATACATAAAGTAGTCTTCGATGTCAATAACATCAATCATCGATTATTGATTAAACGTCTAACTATATCGACTATTCATCTTATATAACCAGCGAGGATATTTAGTCTTTTGTGGCCAAGATTTTTTGTCCCACGCCATTATAATTAAGCGCGTTCGGATAACTGAATTAGATTTTGAAATTTATGTTCACATCCAGAACGATGCTGGAAGTAGTGGTCGGTGTCAAAATACGTTAATTATATGTCAAAATGATTATCGACTATACGCACATCTTTTGTCACAGTAATCAGTGTACTACATTTGTCTGGGTTAAATGCAAAATACCCCCTAAGTTATTGTAAATGTGCGCAAAACCCCCTTGAGTTAACAAATTAGTACCAAACCCCCTGAGTTATTAAAAAATATGCGCGAAACTCCCCTGAGTTATGAAAAATGTGCGCGAAACCCCCCGAGTTATTAAAACATGTGTGTGGAATCCCTCAGCCTTTTTTTTTCGGCGTGCTCGTGTTAGGTGCGACAATGGATGTTCTGTTAGGTTTTCTTACTCCAAATTAACGCAACTATGTGGACTAGACATTCATAGTTTCAGTTTATTATCTTTTGCCTTCACTTTTTTCCGTTTACATGACTAATTGGTATATATTGTTGATATGTAGTGACAATTTTAATTAGTGTTATATATGGTTGTTATTTATATATTTCAGTGCTATATAATCAGTAGTGTGTGATCGATTTTTGTTGTTCATTTAACAAAAAAAAAAAAAATAGAGTTTTACTATTTTTAATAGCTCAAATTTAAGTCATTTTAATATTTTCGAAAATTTGGACAAACGAGTCAAACTGCACACAATACGAATTCATCATGTATATTTAGTATTCATGTAAAAGGGGTATTGCAGTGACTTTATAAGAATTCCATGGGATTTTGCGATTATTTTTAATAACTATGATTTTTTTTTGCATTGATTTGGTGTAAGATAACATAAACAAACATATATAGTCGCACCTAATGAAAGTGTACCTAACACACTTTAAAAATAAAAGTTGGGGGGTTTTGTGCCCATCTTTAATAATTCAATGGGATTTGGTACTAATTCGTAATTGAGAATTTGATGAGTGAATAGTAATGGGTTTGTTAGATGGACTAATTGAGAAGGTGTCATCTTGTTGCATGAAAATTATGATTTTTGTTGAAGTTCATTAATCCAATCTTACTTACTAAGCTGATCATTTTCCTTTATGAACCAGAGAAGAACATACAATATAGTTCTGGTTCATCTCGAGCACACAAATTATATGGGTAAAATGCATGTCATCTTTGTAATGTAAAATTGATGTTATATGACGTTAAAATAAAATGTAGTACACTTGGTCACGTAAATTGTAGTAATTAATAGCACAAGCTACACACATTAATAAAAAAATCAAGTAATTAATTTAATCTTATTTTTTAATTAGTTAACACCAGTAGTCACTACTCCAAAAAAAAAAAAAAAACCATTAATAAAAACACCTGCCTTTTGAGAAATTATACATGCCTGGTCAGTACATTATTGTTTGGCAATAACTAATGTCTAATGATACGTCCCCTACTCCACAAAACACATCTACCACCCACGAAATTGCCACAGTTGCACTGGGTTACCCGGTACCATAGACTAAGAAGCACTCGGCTCTAAAAGTTCTAAAAATACGTACCATAGACTAAGAAGCACTCAGCTCTAAAACTTTAAAAAATACATGAACTCTTACTAAATTAAAGATGATGAGATTGCTAGCAAGATAGCAATCTCATCATCTTCAATTTAATTACAGTTGTCAAATCTAAAACGAGTTACTCCCTCATTTTATTTTAACCAGTTGACTGTCTCCGACTTTGACAACAAATTACTCTTAAACAAAAATAGTAAATAAGTTAATAAAATCATATAATGATTTAGTATTGTATATGATATTATTAGTTTATTTACTATTTTAGTTTAAGAATAATTTGTAGTCAAAGTCAGAGAACTGATCATATAAAATAGTGAAATGATAAATTTTATAAAGAATTGAGGGAGTATATCATTCTTGCATATATTGGGCCCATCAGAAATGAGGTAAATACAATTCTGCTAACTATGTATCAATTACTACTTTCTTATACACTGGTGGCTTAAACAATGTCACTTCTCACTTGCACTAAGTGACAGATCATTAATTCTATAGAGTTCATACTTGCGTTGCTCTTTAGAAGACCGTGGTTGAAAGAGAACCTCTATGCTTGCTCTTACATAAATTTTTTCCCATTGTGAATATCAAGAAAGGCCTTCACGGCCTTTAGTGCAATAATCAATATTAAACAAATAAAAATGAACATTTTGAGGACCTGCACGAAGATCAACCAAACATTACAAGTCAAATGCATCGACCTTGCCGTTGCTCAAACGAAAACTGAAACTATGAGGATAAGAATTACCTATGCTCAAAACGAGAAGACCAACATCCAATCGACTAGTTTTTGATCTCCTGATCTTACTTAGCTTCTGAAGGTCTTCTTGTTCCCCTTTGAGTCCAATAAATTCTCCAAGAACATATCTCCTCGATAAATCTAACCTGCAGTCACATACGCAAAAATTAAACACACTTTGATGAAGGGTTCACTCTGTAAATGAGAAAAACATAAATTTGAAACATAAATAGTTGACATGAATAAATAATGAAAGCAAAATCAGGGTAGGAATGCAGAAAATTAGTTACTGTTAGGAAATTTGTTAGGAAACTTTGTTAGGAAATTTGTTTAAAGATATTTTGTTAGAAATATCTGTTTAGATTTTGATCAGCAACATGATGACTTATCTTAGTCTCAGAAAGGTGATTAGTACTCTTGGTTCACTTGAACATTGTAAAAGAGGAAACCCACTAAGTATGATAGTCTAGCTAATCTTGTATAGGATGTTAGGTCTCAAAATGTAATTTTTATTTTATGAAGAGAAGACCAAGAAGAAGACATCCAAGCAGAACGAATTCAATGACTTTGAAGACTTGAAGAAACTGCACAAGATTACTGAAACTGTTTTCCAGATACCTTGGCCAGATATCTTGAAGACACGAATAAGTTTTAAAGAAACTGTGTCACAAGAGATATCTGAGAAATAGAAGGTCTATCTGAAAACAAGGAAAGTGTCCACATATATCTATTCTCAGATACCTTGAGCTTTAACAACATTTCTGAAAAAGAAATAAATCTATTGCAAACAAAGTTGTTTCAATAAAAGTGGTATCTGAAGATTGAAGATAAGGACGTGCAAAGAATCAGATGATACTAGTCTCTGATACAAAGCATAGTTCCGTTGGCACTACAGGACAAAAAGTATAGTACAATGCATTTAATGCTCGGACAGAGATGTCTGAACAAAAGCAACGGCAACTTCTGAAGAAGAAGACAAAACCTGCTACAGTACTGTACACAGATATCAATAGTTTGAATTTGAGCCTAACGGATACTATTCAAACGACACTCAAATTCATCTATAAATATCAACACTTAGACTGCTTGAGAAGACACACTGAACACATCTAAACACAGAACATATCTTACTCTCTCAAAGCAAATTACTTATCCTCAAAGCTTTCTGTTGCGACCTTAGCTTTTGATCTTAAGTAGCACTAAAGTTCTAAGTGTCCTGATCCTAAACAAGCACAGCTATATGTGAAAGAGTTGAATCAAAAGATCAAGTATCTGAGATTCATTCTCTTGAACACTTATCTAAGACTTGGGTCAGTAAAAAGAACAAGATACCATACATTGAAAAGTGTATTAAGTATAATTGATTCACAAGAGCTATCTGAATAACTGAATAAGTTATTAAAGAAGCTCATTTGACAACTCAAACCGAAACCAACACCATAACTGGCGTGGAGTACAGGAAGTACTTAGTTTGGAAAATCAGGGAATAACTCCAAGGTTACCGGAGTATAGGAAGTACTTGATTTGGGAAACTAAGGAATAACTCCAAGGTTATTGAGTATAGGAAGTACTTAGCTTGGGAAGCTAGGGAATAACTCAAAAAAGTTTCTGAGTATAGGAAGTACTTAGCTTGGGAAGCTAGGGAATAACTCAGGGGGAACTTTTGGTTGGGAACCATTTGTTTCAAGGATTTCTTAGAATAGGATTATTGTAAGGTGAACTCAATTATCTGTTCTAGTGAATTCTAGGTCTTTGGAAGACCGAAGTGGATTAGTTGGAGGATTACGCCACCTCCAGATACCACTATACTTCATGTTATTTACCTTTCAGATTTACATTTCAAAGACACACACACACTTTAACTATTTCGCACTTATCTATCTTAAGTCTTCCGCTCGATTCTAAGTATCGGATATCGCACAGTATATCGAGAAATAGTTTTATCGACAAAAGTTTTAAAGACTATTCACCCCCTCTAGTCTTTTACGTTGCCGTTATCTGGACCAACAAGTGGTATCGAGGCGGGAGGTTCACAAGCCTTCGCGACCTAGATCCCCAGATAGGTGAAGAAAACTTTGTCCATTGTTGAGGACTATTTAATTTGTGTGTTAAGTGTGCAGGAATGTCTCTGAGTGATGCACCTGTTCTCAAACTAGAGAACTACGAGAAATGGAAAAATAACATGATGCTCCACCTTGAAGCCATAAGTGACGAAATGATCGAAGTGATAAAGAATGGCCCAATAGTCATTCAACAACTCAAACAAGTCATGGAGGTTTCTAATGGTAGAGACAGAGATCAATGCGAAGGATCTTCACAAACCGATGCGTCAACAAGTGGAAGATCTACTAGTCAAGTTTTATACGAACCAAAGCCCAGAGAACTCTGGACATCGGAAGATGCCAAGAGGAATCGTCTGGATGGTCAAGCTCGTAATATCATCATCAGATCGACACCTGAGCACATACGATTAAGCGTAGGGTGCTAAAAGCGAAAGTTACTGTGGCGATTGATGAAATCTGTGCGGGCGAAAACCAAAGAAAATAAGTTCGAAGTTCTCAAGTTGAAATTTCAAAATTTCAAACAAGGACCCACTGAAACTCTGGAAGAACTTGATTTCAGATTCACCACTCTCATGAGTGATATGGCAGCACTTGGGGAAAGCAACAGATACTCCCAGTCAGAAAAGATTAAGACTATAGTCAGAAGTCTTAACCACAACTGGGAGCATACCAAATTCTTTTATTTTAACCAAGGAATGCCAAATATCACTCCAGTGGAACTCTTCTCACATCTTGCTACGGTTGATTATGAGACAACACAAAGAGAACAAACAACTGAAAAGTTGCAGAACATTGCTCTAGTTGCTCAAGGAACTTCTGAAAAGAAGAAAAGCAAGGAAGAGACTGAGGATGCTCTTGCTGCAAAGCAAATGAGCAAATATGTCAGTCGAGAAATTGAGAGAAGAAAAGCCAAAGAGAAGCTAAAAAAGCATCTAGGCTCAAACTATCACCAGTACAAAAATATGCAAAGCTCGCTGAACAAGCCAGCTCAGAAAGCATCATGTACTGAGGAAGCAGAAATTGGAAACGATATCTATTTCTATTGTCAGAAACCTGACCACTTCAAGAAGGATTGTCCTGCCTTCAACAAACTTAGGACAGGTGACAAGAAAGATAGAAGAACCTTCAGAAGAAGCCAGAAAGCTTTGTTAACTGAAGAAAGAAAGAAAATCCAAATTCAATTGGATGCTCTAGACGTTGAAACAGATTCTGAAGATGATTCAGATGACTCAACTTTACCATCACCAGAATTATGTGGAGTTACTCACGATGTAATCGACTTCGGCCTCAAGAAAAATGAAATGTGTGGAGTTGCTGAGATTGACGGTCCAGACATCTCTAACATTGAAAACTGTCTTATGGCCGATGAGGTAATACATACTTCTTGTTACACTTATGAAAGTGATGAAGAAGAAATCAAAGATCTAGAAAATCTCAGAAAGGAACTTGACATCTATGAAAGAGAATTTCTAATGATCCGAGCTAGAGCCGAAAATCTTGAAGAAGAAAAGAATTCTCTTGCAAAGGAAAATTCTCAATTAGTTAAGATATCTGAGAAAAGGATCTTTGAAAAGATTTCTCAAAGCTCGAGATATCACGAACCTGAAAAGTCACATAATGAAGCAATGGCTGAGCTGCTAAAGAAATATGAAGATCTTCTTTCTGAGAACAAGGAACTCAAGAAGAAAGAATTATCTTTTCAATCTTATGCCAAAGCTAGTGACACTCTTACTGAAGTACAATCTTACTTAAGAGATCCTTCAGAAAAGAAAGGACTTGAAATTTGAATACACAGACAGATTGTTCTACCACTCTGAATAAGAGTGAGGAAAGAAGAACATTTGTAAGTACTCAGCAAGATGGTTCCCATGCAATCTATAATATCGGACAGAAGACAAAGATTGTAGACAAAGGAAAGGCAGTTGCGACTAAACCTTTGTGGGAAAAACAAGTCAAAAACAAAACTGTTGGGCATCTTTCTGAAAAGAGACACGACACTGAAAAGTGTAAACACCCACAGTGCTATGTCTCTCAAAAAGGTAGAATTGCAGGAGCTGGCAAATTCTCCCATGTCACATTTTCTGGAAAGAAAATAGATCAACCAGAGACTAGCAAAGCTGCTGAGAAAAGATCTCAGATAGCTTCAAGTGCTCGAAACGGTATTGGCTAAAAAGGCATCGGAAAACAACTTGCTCATGAGTATAAGCAGGAGCAAGAACGATGGCTGAAAGCTAGAATTGCTCAAAGCAATTATCAGAAGTGGAAGTTGAATCAAGCCACTGAAAATCTGAATGCCAGGGCTAGAAGAAATCTGACAAGGAAAGCTAAGTTTGCTGAAAAGCAAACTCAGAAACCTGACAGGTATCTGAAAGCACCAAACGGAGCACCTAGGAACACACCAAGGAAGAAAATAATTCTTAATGATAATCATTCTATTAGAATTCCTCCTTATGTTCCTGTCAGACAAAAGAATGTTCCTAGGAAATTCATTCAAAAATGGTTCCAATTGTAAATTGAGAACCTAATCTCATGTTTCCTGTTGTGTGCAGAATGCTTCCTGGACTAAAGCACAATGGCTATTTGATAATGGATGCGGAAAGCACATGACAGGAGACAAAGCAAATCTGGTCGATTACAAAGCTTCCAACACAGGACCAGATATCGATTTCTTTGGAGGAGAATTAAATCCCTCTCGGGATTTGTAACGTCAAATTGGGTTCATTAACAATCAACGGCGTATTACATGTTAAGGATTTGAAATATAATCTATTTAGCATGAGCGGTTTGCGACAAGGGTTTTACTATAAAATTCAAAGCAAAATCGCAAACTAATTGACAATGAGTCAAAGCGGTATCTTGGTTGCTCGGCGGAAAGCGATCTTTATGTTGCCGATTGGGCATCCGCCACTGAAGAATGTCTCATGGTGAGTAAATCTGGTCACCAGGAAGAACCGGTTATGGCACAAAACAATGAGTCACTTGAACTTCAAAACTCTGAACAAACTTGCCAAGAAAGAGTTAGTGGTTGGCCTTCCCAGAACATCTTTCAGAAAGGATGGTATATGTTCTGCCTGTCAGATGGGAAAACAATCTAAGACCTCTTTCAAGTCCAAAATCAGACACTCTAGTGTTAGACCACTGCAACTATTACACAAGGATCTTTTTGAATCATCTGTAACTAGTTATGCAGGAAAGAAGTATGGTCTGGTTGTTATAGATGACTTCTCAAGATTCACTTGGGTTGTCTTTCTGAAACACAAATCTGATGCCAGGGTGGAGATACCAAACTTGCTGAAAAAGCTTGAAGTCATGAAAAATGACAAGGTATCTGCAATCAGAATAGACCATGGTACTGAGTTTGTCAACCAGTACATAAAGGAGTTTTGTACCTGCAAAGGTATACAACATCAACTTTCCTCTGTAAGAACACCTCAACAAAAATGTGTTGCAGAAAGGAAAAACAGAACCCTTAAAGAAGCTGCGAGAACAATGCTAGCTGACACTGAAATAAGTGAAGTTTATTGGGTTGAAGCTGTAAACACAACCTGCTACACTCGGAACAGATGTTTGATAAACAAACACCATGACAAGACCCCCTATGAAATCTTGGTTGGTAGACCCCCTAATATCAAACATCTGAGAGTATTTGGTTGTAGATGTTTTGCTCTAAACAATGGGAAAGACTATCTGAGAACATTTCAACCAAAGGCAGATGAAGGTGTATTTCTTGGTTATTCCACGAATAGCAAAGCCTACAGAATTTACAACAAAAGAACAAAGAAAATTGAAGAATCAGTTCATGTTGTATTCTATGAAGGAAGTAAGAAAACACCTCCTAATGATGAACTCTCAGAAAGGTTCAAAGAACTATTACTGAAGGATTCTGAAGAAGAATCCTCAGAAAGGAGAAACATCATTATGGAAAGCGAGGATGACTCTGACGTAGAAAAGCTTGATAAGCCTATTAACAACAAGATGACTCACAGACATGATGAGGAATTTCCTATGAGTTTTCCAGAAATGGAAAAGGTTACTGAGAACCTTCATCATGAAGAGGTATCTGAAAATGAGACTGCTAAAATGCAAGTTCCAGATATCTCTAACACTGAAAAAGTGTCAGATATCCATGACATCTCCCATATGTCAGATATCTCAGATACTGAAAAAGTATCAAATCATAATCTTAGTGATTCACATTCAAATCACTTGGATATTGATCCTACTAGCACTAAACCTATGATGAGATGGATCAAGGATCATCCTGCAAAAGATGTAATTGGACCAATTAATCAAGGTGTTAGGACTAGGAGAGCAATAGCTGAAAATGCTAATTCTCTTTTTGGATGTTTCATCTCAAATATTGAACCGAAAAATATAGAAGAAGCACTAGGAGACCAAGACTGGATCTCTGCAATGCAAGAAGAGTTGGATCAATTTGAGAGAAACAAAGTCTGGAAACTAGTTCCATTTGTAGAAGGAATATCTGTGATTGGAACTAAATGGGTTTTCAGAAACAAGATGAATGAATCTGGTGAAATAACCAGAAACAAAGCAAGATTGGTTGCGAGGATTTACCTGTGAAGGCTTAGATTTTGATGAGTCATATGCACCAGTTGCCAGATTGGATGCAATAAGACTCTTTCTAGCCTTTGCAGCTCATAAAGATTTTAAAGTTTTTCGGATGGATGTCAAAAGTGCATTCTTGAACGGTGAACTTGCAGAAGAAGTTTATGTTGAGCAACCACCTGGCTTTGAAGTTTCCTCAGAAAGTAGAATGGTCTATAAACTACAGAAAGCTCTGTATGGACTGAAACAGGCTCCAAGAGCATGGTATGACACTTTGGCCAAATACCTTCTGGAAAGTGGTTTCAAGAAAGGTGAAGTTGATAAAACTTTATTTACCTTAAATCATGATGGGAAACTACTCTTAGTTCAAGTATATGTGGATGACATTATATTTGGATCTAAGGACAAGCAACTTTGTGATGACTTTGCAAATCTCATGAAAAACAAGTTTGAGATGTGCATGATGGGAGAATTGAATTATTTCCTAGGATTGCAAGTCAAGCAACTCAATGATGGAATATTCATTAGTCAAACAAAGTATGCGAAAGATATGCTCACAAAGTTCAACTTAAAGCCTTCTGAAAAGAATGCTAAGATACCTATGAGCATAGGAACCAAAATGAACTATACTGAATCAGATAAGAGTGTTGAAGAACATAAGTATAGGAAATTGATAGGTTCACTACTTTACCTCACTGCAAGTAGACCTGATATTCAATACGCCGTTGGAGTGTGTGCTAGATTTCAGACAAATCCGATGCAAACACACTACAACATTGCTATGAAAATATTAAGGTATGTAAAAGGTACAGTAAACGTAGGATTGTGGTATCCTAAAGAAAGCGGATTGAGTTTAAATTTGGTACTCGGGACCGATTATGCTGGATCATTGCTAGATAGGAAAAGCACCTCAGGAACCTGTCAGTTTCTGGGTACTAGACTTATCTCATGGTTTAGCAAGAAGCAAAACTCAATTGCAACTTCTACCACAGAGGCTGAATATATTGCTGCTGGTTGTTGTGCAACACAAATTCTGTGGATACAATAACAACTTAAAGACTATGGACTCGATGAGAAGAAAATTCCCATTTTCTTTGACAACACAAGTGCTATTGCGATTACACAAAATCCTAAATTTCATGCCAGAACAAAGCATATTGATGTTAGACATCACTTCATCAGAGACCATGTTGAAAAGGGCAATATAGAGATACTCAAGATTGGCACTGAAGACCAACTTGCAGATATCTTCACTAAGCCACTGCAAGAAAGTAGATTCTTACTCTTAAGACACAGTCTTGGATTAATGGAACTACCAAAGAACTGAAAAAGTTCAGAAATCTGGAACGGGCATCCAGAGCAGAGGTATCTGGAACGGGCATCCAGAGCAGAGGTATTTGGAACGGGAATCCAGAAAAGAGAAAAGAGAAATCTGGAACGGGTATCCAGAAGTAAAAAAGGCTTAAAGAGCAAAAAGACAGCTTAAGATCTCTGAGACGGAAACTCAGATATCTGAATCAATCTATAGACAGGGAACACAAAGGAGAATAGTACAACTATCTGCAGTCAACTACTCTCTTGAAATTCGCATTGTTTCTATCTTGATGAAAAACTTGGAAAAATCCTAAGTATAAGACAGATTCAGATGCAAACAGTGTTCTTGGTCATACAAAAACGTGATTCAGATAGCTAATAGCCAAAATTCATTAAATGGGCACAATTACACTTGTTGATTGTGATCATTGCTGAAGAAGCAATATTGACCCTTGATGAAATGAGCGTTTGATCTTAACGGACGAAATCAATTCTCTGTAAGTAGTGGACTGTCGAAATTCAGACATGGCCCACTTTGCATTTAATGCCAAAATAGCTTTTGCTCACGCCTGCTTGCAAATCACAGATACTTACAAACAAAATCAATTTGTATGCATTTGTCTGTTGAGATTCTATTGCTATATATATAGGATTTTGGCAAATGAAATCACTTTCGCCTAATCCGAAAATTCATCTTGCATAAAAATAGCAAATCCTTCTCTTGTTTCTCTGCAAACCTTCTACAAACTCTGCAAATCAAGATTAAGTTTTTCTGCAAAGAATTACTAAATCAAATCTCTTTCAAACACCAAACTTCTACACTATATAAAGAGATGGCCCCAATGAATTCAACTACACAGAAATCTCAATCCTCCACTGGTACTGCTGAAAAGCAAGCACCAGAGTTGGTTATTGTGAACAACCGACTGGTAGGAGATTTTAATCCTGACCATTGGACTTCAAATCACAGAATGATTTGGGGTGGTGCCATGGTTGAGGAATACCTCACTGCTGCAATAGAGAACCAAGCCGACAGAAAACTAATTCTTGACATGCTTGAAAAGGCACAAATCAAGGGTTTTATATCTGCTCGCCCAAGTGGAATTTCATCACTCGATGTGTTGGAATTTTACAACAACTCCAGGATAATTTCCTGTGTTTAGAAAACCGAAATAGTGTCTATCAAAACCTCGATCGAGAAAGGAAATCCTACGGACTTAACAACTTTCAGAAGTTGTTTGAGGTTCAAAATCTTGGAAAGGATTTTGAAATAAACACCAAGGATGATGATCTCCTTGAAGGTGTTAAGCAATGTCTGATGGCGTGTGTGATCTTGAAAATCGATACCCACCGAGTTCAAGCTTGTCGACATCCGAACCGGACATCGATGGTTCCTTTGGGATGTATTGGCTTGCATTCTTCACAGATGCTTTGATGGTCTACAAGGAGGTGCTGACCAGATAAGCCAAGAACGATGGATCATGATGTTCTTGCTGAATCAACAAGACAGAAGGCTGGAAAACCCTTTCAACTGGGGAAAGTACGCCTTCATGAAATTGATGAAGAAGATTCAAGGCTTCGAGCCTAAGATTGCCAAAGGACTAGCTGAGCCAAAGGCCACAGTAGGCTATGGTCTGAAGATATGCTACTTGCTGGAAAAGCTTGTCATTGAGCTCAGAGAGACGGCTGAAATAGCCAACAGTAACCTACTCTATAAATATGAGTATACAAATTTGATGAAAAAGGTTACTGGGTCTCAGAAAGGTCCTAAGAAGCGAAAGTCTGAAAAGATATCTGAAGAAAAGGTTGCGACCAAGAAGCCCAGAACTTCAAGAAAGAAGTCTGCTGGCAAATCAGAAGACACACCCAAAGAGGTTGTCAATTCTCAGATATCTGCAAGCATAGCAGATGAACTCATCAATGCTGCAAAAGAGTTATCAACTACTGAACAAGTAGACTCAGCAAGAGTAAGTGCGTTTAGAAATGTTGCGACTAATACAGAACGCCTTGCTGATGAACTCATAAATGCTGCCAAAAGAGGAGAAAAGCACCAAGCCCTATCTGCAGAAATCGCAGGAATAATGGACCAATCAGTTCCTAATGCTGATGAGAGCTCTGATGATGAAGAAGATAAACTAGTCATCTCTCAAGTCCTACAAAGAGCAAAAAGGGCTAAGGTTACTGTACAAGTAACTGGTGATAAGGTATCTGAAGAAGAACCTACACCACAGGTTGCTGAATCTATAGCAAAGGTTGTTGGTGCAAACACTTCATCAGGGAATGTTTCCTATGCACAACTTCAAGAAGCCCTGATGAGTGGTAATTTAGTACTGGCTGATAATGATGAGAATGCCAAGTCTAAAAGTCTGGAAGAACGTTCAAGTGATCAATCTTCTGCTTCCAGACAACCACAACAACCACAACCACAACAGCCACAAGTGGTTGATGAAATGGTAAATGAACTCCATTTCGACTTACCAGCAATGCAGTATGCTGAAGAAAATCCTGCAAAAGAGCAGGTTCCCCAACTCACTGAGAGGGATCAAACTGAGACATCTACTCAGTATGATCAACCAGGGGAGGAAACTAAGTTGCATACTCAGGAAAGGTGCGAAGTACCAGAAACTTCAAGCAAAGAAACTACACTGGGACAAGAAGACCAAAGTATAGAAAGGTCACAAGTTCCAGAGACCAATCGACTGAACCGCTCGGTGGTATTTGGTTTAACTCTTACCTTGTGAAAATTTATTTTTATAAATCTTGTCACTCATAGAATTTCTTTGTTACAGGTTGAGTTAGAAACACAGAAACAAGAGGAAGCTGAAAAGCTTACCTCAGAAACTGAGAAGGAGGTTTCCTCAACCTCGCCTCTTAAGATATCTGAGCCTGTACCACAGGTAATAATTGATTCTTAAGATAACACTTCTTCAGTTATATGTTTATGTGCTTAACCATTAAGTAAATGTTTCTAACAGGCTCCAACTGAGATGGCAGAAGATAAGGCAGAAATGCCAGAGACAAACCCAGAGACCAACAAGGTTTCTGAAGAACACATCACTGAGCCTTCTAGCATGAAGGTATATGACAAATCAAGTGATAAGTATTCTTCGTCTTGGGTTATCTTATATCTCTTCTAAAAATATTCAATACTTTCTACTTACAAGATCAATCAGAAGTAGAAATGCACGGGGAAAAAGTTGCGACATCCCCTGCATCAATGGAAATTGATGAAGCCACCAAGGCAACATCACTCGAAAGAACACCAGAAACTGAAAAAGTTTCTGAGAAAAATGATTCTGAGCTTCCTTTTGAGGAAGTAAGTCGCACAAATCAGAAGTCATTAAAAGCATATTTATGCACAAATTCTTTCAAAATAATTTCCTAAGTATTGTATTATCTTTGATTCTCAGGTTCAAGAAAGAAAAGTTGATGAGGACCAGACTTCCAAGTCTCCACCTCACAACAAGATATCTGAGACACCAATTGTCTTAGTAGCACAAGTCTCTGAGCCTGAAGTACTAACTCAGGTAACTCAGAAACTGAACTACACTTCTACTCAGACATCTACAAAAGTTTTGAAGCTCACTCAAAACTCTTTCTTTCAGGCTCAAACAGATGCAAAGCAGGTTCCCATTGATGAGACAAGGGACCTACTTCCCTTCTTCAAAGCTCACACCCTGCCAAAGCATATTCAATGCTTCAAGAAATGGCAGAGGTTAAGGTGCTCTGATCTCTCTGAAATATTGAGAATCACATATCAACCAAACCGACGAGCACGAGCTCTTGACTTGGAGACATATATCCATGCAATGTTCCCTACCGAACAATACACAGTTGCGACCCTATTGCATAAGGATTTCTCCAAAGAAGTGGCACATAGTTTGATACATGCCTTCGAATAGGCAGATGGTCAGACAAGATTACAGATGGCATTCAAGCCAGTCTAGCCCCAGACTCTGCAATTTATACCTTCTGAACAAGAAGAGGTTAATGGGCAGAAGATCACTATCCCAGAAGTAATCAATCTTGTATCTGAAGATGATGAGGAGGAAGAAATAAACGAAAATTACTTCGATGAACCTCCTACTGACCATCACCAAAAGGATGATAATGACAAAAAGGATGATGATGATGCCCCTGCACCAGGGACCGGAGGAATCTCACAGAGAAACAATGCCTCAGCTGCTGAAAAGCAAACTGAGAAGACTTCACAGAAATCTCCATCTCCATCACCTCAGAAATCTACTCATCCATCTTCCCAACACGTAGTTACTACTGAACAAGTAGTTGAGCTTTCTGAAGAAACCAATCAGAAAATTTTAAATACTCAAACCAGAAGTGCTCAACTCAGACAACTGTTGGAAGAAGAACAACAGCTCCATCTTCAACTGGAAGATCAAATAGCTAAATCCAGAGACAAGCTTGATCTACTACAAGATCAATATCTGCAAGAGATGATTGCTTACTCTGAGGTTAAAGAGCTACAGGATGTTGTAAATGTTATCACCAAAGAACTCGATACTGAAGAAGTATTTGAAGACAAGCATGATGCTAAGGCTGCATCATCTTCAAAAGAAGTACCATCCTCCTGCCAGAAAGGAAAGAAACCAATCTCTGAGATGGTTGCTGGACTCGATACAATCGATGAGAATGTCCAAGAGGATGAAGATCACTAGGCTGACTACTCAGATGATGAAGAAGACAAGGCTTTGGCAGAACACTGCAATGAACATTTAGCGGTTTCTCACTTGAAAAGGAAGTTGATTGCTCCTGCAATATTCAACAAACTGCCAAATGTCCACTCCAATGAATACATCAACAGATACCAAGTACTGTCTCATCTCAGAAAGGAGTTATCTTCACAGAACAAGGAAGTAATTGCCTCCGTCCCCTCTGAAATGAAAAAGTTCACTGAGCTGATGACTCAGAGAACAACTAGCATAATCATTGCTCAGAAAGATCTGGGAATGACAAGGGACGATGATGCGTCTTTAGCTGAAAAAGCTTTTCAAGAGGCAAGTTACACTGCTGGAAAAGCAGATGCTATCCTAGGCCCATTGGCAGAGCTCACTGATAAGGACAAAGGACTTATCAAACAAAATCAGGAGCTCAAAGCCGAACTTCAGAAGTTGGTCACTGCCCACAATTATTTGCAAGGGAATTTTGACTCTCTCTTAGATTCTTTTATGAGACTGAGTCAGCCAACAATGACTAAGGGGGAAAGAGTATACAAATCAGGACCTCAAAGTCAGGGGGAATGGGAAGAAGGAGAAGAAAATAAGAAGAAATCTGGAGCTGGTGCAGCTCAAAGAGGAAGAAGAAACATGAAAACTTCCCAGCCACCACTCAGAATCAATGAACCCTCCTCAAGCCAAGCTGCTTTGCAAATAGTAGCTACTTCCCAGAAACCTACTGAAGGAACCAAAATGATAACAAGGGCCATGGCACAGAATCCTCCAAGGAGTACCAAGGCTCCAAGGAGAAGACAGGTTAAAGGGATTGATGAATCTTCTGAAGAAGAAGAAGAAGGTCAAATCAAGTCCCTGGGCAATGAAGAAGGCTGCAAAAATCTCACAAGACTTAACCTTGATGATGATGATGAGGAAACTGATGAAGATGAAGCTCCTCTTCACAAGAAAAGGAAAATTGAAAGCCTAACTGAGCCCACAGCTGCAAAGCCCCTAGCAGCTAAAACACCCTCTGGAAATACCAAGTCTATCCAGGGTGGTTCTTCAAGCAACAACCCCAAAGAGAATTCAAGACAGAGAAGGAACAGACTGAGCAAAGACAAAGTCAACATCCACTCGGGCGGAAGAAGCCAAAATAGAGTATGTGAAGCATGACAATGATTCCTCATCTCTGAGTGCATCAATCAGAAAAATGGCTATTGGATTCTGGAACTTAAGCATCTACTGGTAAATTCAAGATTTCCAGAACCAATCCATAAACAACTTATGGCATGGAGAAAAGATAAGCCAACCTTGATCAACACCAATCACATTAAAGTCTGGTTGGATTTTGAAGTTGTCAAGAGAATTGAAGCCATGAGAAAGGACCTCTCTGATGAATGTCCATATGGTAAGCCAGATGATGTGCACATAATTCTGAATATCACAGGAACAGGCACAAGAGCAAGACTCGCTGTGGAACCCTATGAGTCATTCTATCTAACTGAAGATCAATACAAGGGTGACATCAGATATCTGAAGATTATATACGAATATTTCAAACTTTCAGATATCAGAATAGAGCATGCCTGGAAGTGGGGAAAGTATCTGTGGGTCAAGCATTTTGTCAAGAAAAATCCTACCAAAACCTACAAAGAAGTCTGTGGATTTGCCAGAGACACAGAAATGCTCGTCAGAACTCTTCTCTATGATTATTCTGATGACATCAAAAGGTTTGGAGATAGAAAATTTGCAGACTGATCCATAGAACTACTGTTGAAGACTTGAAGAGTTGAAGACTTGAAGACTAGTCTTTTAGGATGTTTACTTGGAGCTTGGTTACTCTTGTTGTCCTAATTTACTATGTATTTTTGCTGACTGAGCTAAACTTGTTTTATGTATTGAAGTTATCTGTAACCATCCTTTGTAACTTATCTGAAGAACTTACTCTCAGATAGTATTCTATAAAAGATAACTTGTCAGCAAAGATCACACCTTGTGATTTGGTTGATGTTTACTTTCTGCACTTAATTGAATGAATTGAAAATCTTAAGAAAAGATTAAGTGTTGGATTGTTCACTCATCCAGATTTTTAATAGGTCAGATAGTCATCGTTGACTGATCAAAAAGGGGGAAATTTGTTAGGAAATTTGTTAGGAAACTTTGTTAGGAAATTTGTTTAAAGATATTTTGTTAGAAATATCTGTTTAGATTTTGATCAACAACATGATGACTTATCTTAGTCTCAGAAAGGTGATTAGTACTCTTGGTTCACTTGAACATTGTAAAAGAGGAAACCCACTAAGTATGATAGTCTAGCTAATCTTGTATAGGATGTTAGGTCTCAAAATGTAATTTTATTTTATGAAGAGAAGACCAAGAAGAAGACATCCAAGCAGAACGAGTTCAATGACTTTGAAGACTTGAAGAAACTGCACAAGATTACTGAAACTGTTTTCCAGATACCTTGGCCAGATATCTTGAAGACACGAATAAGTTTTAAAGAAACTGTGTCACAAGAGATATCTGAGAAATAGAAGGTCTATCTGAAAACAAGGAAAGTGTCCACATATATCTATTCTCAGATACCTTGAGCTTTAACAACATTTCTGAAAAAGAAATAAATCTATTGCAAACAAAGTTGTTTCAATAAAAGTGGTATCTGAAGATTGAAGATAAGGACGTGCAAAGAATCAGATGATACTAGTCTCTGATACAAAGCATAGTTCCGTTGGCACTACAGGACAAAAAGTATAGTACAATGCATTTAATGCACGGACAGAGATGTCTGAACAAAAGCAACGGCAACTTCTGAAGAAGAAGACAAAACCTGCTACAGTACTGTACACAGATATCAATAGTTTGAATTTGAGCCTAACGGATACTATTCAAACGGCACTCAAATTCATCTATAAATATCAACACTTAGACTGCTTGAGAAGACACACTGAACACATCTGAACACAGAACATAGCTTACTCTCTCAAAGCAAATTACTTATCCTCAAAGCTTTCTGTTACGACCTTAGCTTTTGATCTTAAGTAGCACTAAAGTTCTAAGTGTCCTGATCCTAAACAAGCACAGCTATCTGTGAAAGAGTTGAATCAAAAGATCAAGTATCTGAGATTCATTCTCTTGAACACTTATCTAAGACTTGGGTCAGTAAAAAGAACAAGATACCATACATTGAAAAGTGTATTAAGTATACTTGATTCACAAGAGCTATCTGAATAACTGAATAAGTTATTAAAGAAGCTCATCTGACAACTCAAACCGAAACCAACACCATAACTGGCGTGGAGTACAGGAAGTACTTAGTTTGGAAAATCAGGGAATAACTCCAAGGTTACCGGAGTATAGGAAGTACTTGATTTGGGAAACTAAGGAATAACTCCAAGGTTATTGAGTATAGGAAGTACTTAGCTTGGGAAGCTAGGGAATAACTCAAAAAGGTTTCTGAGTATAGGAAGTACTTGGCTGTGGAAGCTAGGGAATAACTCAGGGGGAACTTTTGGTTGGGAACCATTTGTTTCAAGGATTTCTTAGAATAGGATTATTGTAAGGTGAACTCAATTATCTGTTCTAGTGAATTCTAGGTCTTTGGAAGACCGAAGTGGATTAGTTGGAGGATTACGCCACCTCCAGATACCACTATACTTGCTGTGTTATTTACCTTTCTGTATTTACATTTCAGCAACACACACACACACTTTAACTGTTTCTGCACTTATCTATCTTAAGTCTTCCGCGCTCTGATTCTAAGTATCAGATATCTGAGAAATAGTTTTTATCGACAAAAGTTTTAAAAGACTATTCACCCCCCCCCCCCTCTAGTCTTTTACGTTGCCGTTATCTGGACTAACAGTTACTCCCTCCATCCTCCATCCGGGATATTTAGATGTTGCTTTTCAAGTGGTCCGAACAAATATTACACATAAAAAATAGGGCGAATTACATATGGACCCCCTGTTAGATTTCGTAATTACAGACAAGTACCCGTTAGTGTAACAATAACATGTGAGTCCAGTTTGATAAAAATCAATTACATATAAGCCCACGAATTTGACTTTTGGCGATTTAAAAGCTGGAAAACCAATTTCTACCCTGCTCAATTATCAGCTTTTCTGAATGGCCAAACAACCTTAAGTTATCGATGTCACGTGCCATGCACGTGTGGACTTATATGTAATTAAAACTGAACTTGTATATACTTAAATGTAATTGATTTCTGAACGTTATTTTTAAAAAGAGTAGTCGTTGGGTAGTTAAATGGAGGCAATTTATACACAAAAACTTGCCATTTTCTCTCCTTATTTCAGATTTTTTCACTACAAAATTATCTAGTTCAATTATGACTTATAGCTCGAATGTTTCAAGTGATTATCCGGCAATTGGTGTCATTCACTATAAGTATATACGTGTTAATATATAGAGAAAATTACAAATGGTACCCCTTAAATTGACACCCTAAACAGATTGGCCCCTTCTATTCAAACAATAACAAATACCCCCCTGGAGTTGACCAAAACCAAAATCGGTTTCTCTCTCCTGACAATTTCCTTCTCTCTCTTGACATGTTGGAATTATTTAATCTCAACTATTAAAGAAAAGCAAAAAATCAAATTAAATAGTTTTGTTGATTAAATAAAAGGTAAAAGGAAAAAAGAAAATCATCTTCTTCACTTCCGTTCTTCTTCTTCTTCCCTTCCATCTTCTTCACTTCCGTTCTTCTTCTTCACTTCCGATTGGGATGCTCCGATTGGGGCTACCGAGAGCCCCAATCGAATTATAGCCCACCAGAGTACATACACCGATCTGGAGCTTTGTACTATTCGAGCTTGTAGCTCTGTGGGCTGCATTTCTGACTCCACCGAGTCAGAATGCCGACTCCGATCATCTTCTTCGTTGAATCTATGATGATTTGATTGTTATTTGGATTCGGTTCATAGTTTCAGGGACTAAATTTGAATTTTTGGAAACTCAAAACCCTTACAATTGAAAATTTAACAAACTTAATTGCAAAATTAAAAAAGTTATTGGGACTAAATTGAACTTTCCAGATTTGGAAGTTATAGCTTCCATGGCTACCATGGTCATGGAATTTTTCGAGCTCCATGGTAGTTGACCGGAGCTCCGGTCAAATAAAAAAAAGTTAATTTTTTTACAGAAAAAAAAATTTGGTGATTTTGTGAAATTTTGATGATGAGGGGTTGATTTGATAATATTTTTGGGTATATTTTGTTAAGTTTAAGATTTAAGGGATGTGAATTAATTTAATATAATAATATTTTTAAATATTATGCGACGTAGTGCGACCTTATTATGCTACGGGGGCAATTACATATAGACCCCCTGCATTATGCTCCAATTACAGATTCATACCCACTGTTTGAATGATTACATTTACACCCAAAATCGTTGACCAACATTAAAGTTTTATTTTTTAGAAAAAAGAAAAGATAAAATGAATTGTAAAACAAAAAATAATGGAAAAATAAAATTGCAATTGTAAGCTTTATTACAGTATAGCCCCTTATGTTTAAAACTTAATAAAATATACCCAATTTTAAATTTTATTCACACTATCATCCAAAAACATATCTAAAATCACCCCTCATTTTTTTTTAAATTCAAAAAACTCACACATTTAATTATTTAGAAAATAAAAGGAGAAACCATTTAAAATTTAAAAAAATTGGCAGGAGCTCCAGTCACCGGAGGTGGGAGCTTTGGCCAGAGCTTCCATAGAAGCTCCTTCGAGCTTCTTCCATAAAAAAAAAAAATTAAAAGAAAAAATATGTAGGAGAAGAGGAGAGCTCAAAGCTTACAAAAAAATAGGAAATAGGGCGAATTGCAATCGAGCAGGCACATAATACCACATACCAATTGCAACCGAGCGACTAGCGAAGGGGAAGACTAACGAAGACTATACCAATTGAAGGAAGACGAGACCAATTGATGGTGAGAAGATCGGCGATTAGCTCGCCAGAGCAGATGGCGACCAGTAATCCGACGAGACGAAGTTGAACAGGAAGACTGATGAAGAAGACACGAGAGTAGACTGACTGCGGGAGAGGAGAGTCTGGAGCATGACCTAATTCTATTTAGGAGAAGAGGAGATCTTCAATGGAAGGTAAAATTGAGCATTCATGGATGATTGGTTTCTAGCAGCTCTAATTAATGGAGGTCCGTTGTGGTGGTGAAGTTTCCATGGTGGTTCTTCGTGTTGGTGGTGAAGAAGGGTGGAGGAGATGGTGGTGGAAGTAAAGTGGGGAGTTTTGGAGAAGAAGGTAAAATTGGGGGTTTAAAATGTGAAGTAAAGAAATTAATTAGATGGAATGATTAAAATGAAATGATAAAATAGAAAAGCAAGTTAAAGATAATGATAAAATAAAATAAAAAAGAGGGAATCTTTAACTTTTTGGGTTTATATGTAATTACTTTGAAAAAGTAAGGGAGGGTTTTATAATTGTTCAAATAGCGGGTATCAATCTGTAAAGTGGCCATCTTGGAGGGGTGGGTTTTCTAATTATCTCTTATGCGACGCCTTGTGGCATTAATAAAAAATGAACGGTTTGGATTAAATCTAGAATTTATCCAATGGTTTAGATCGTAGCACTAACGTTAGTACAATGCAACGGTGTTAAAGTTAGCCATCCCTTGTTAGTTTGGCATGTGACTAATTTTAGTATTGCCGCATTGTACCAGCAATAGTACATCTATACAGCATCTCAAATGCATGAGGTCCTCATGTATTTGAGATTTGCGTTTCAAAACGCATTTTTCAGCTGTGCTGAATAAAAACCAAATTAGAGTTTGGTGCACCACAAAGTCTAATGTTTGATATTTTAAAGGTTATTTGATTTGTATAAATGTAGTTTTATTGTATAATTGTACCATTAAAAATTGAACAATTGGTATTATTTTATAACTAGAAATTGCGACACACGCTATGCGTGTGAAGCGTATTCCGGATGTATACAATTCGTCGGAGAGAAACCCGGATGAGTCAATTATTAAAATTGCATAAGTAAGATCAATGGATGAGATTTAAATTGAATTATAAACTTAGGCTTCATTTGGTTTGAGGGAAAATGAGGGAAAAGAAAGAAAAAAAACGGGGGAAATATCGTTTTCCACCATTTGGTAGTTCTGAGGAAATTCTGAAAAATTTATGAAAATCTATATCAAACATGTAAATCTCCACTAAATAATCAAGGAAAGTTGTTTTCTCTCACATTTTCCAGGAAAATCTTATTTTTCCCCATTTTTCCTCAAATCAAATGAAGCCTTATTGAAACTTTGTGAATTATTAATTATATACTAAAAAAAATACTTTGAATAATTAAAAAATTTATTTTTTAACAATTTTAATAACTTAAACAATTTTATAAATACAAAACATAATTACAAAAACCACCCATTCCAAATAATCTCTTTATATTTTAGGGAAAATTACAACTAGCCCCCCTAATAAATTTCGTAATATAACATCGCGGTCCCAAACTTTTGAACAATTAATAACACATTAGTCCATTTTCTATTTTTCGAGTTGACCAACATCTTTTTTCAATTTCCACGTGGACATTATTTTGCTAAATTGCAATTCAACCCCTTTAAATTTTGTGTAACTTCATAATGACCAAAAATAATAAATTCAACATTTCATCATTTTTCTACATAAAACCTTCACGATTAATATTCAATCTACTCACATTGCCTCTATCCGCTCATGGAGCTTCACTCCATTAAATTAATGTGTTTTCACTCCGTTTTACGGAGCTTGCAGCTCCACTAATCAGTGGAGCTGTAAGCTCCCATTAATGGAGATTAATTCCATTAATTTAATGGAGTTAATCTCCATTAACAGGAGTGTTGGGGGGTGAAACCTCGAACACTAACTAACTAAACTATTACAAGTGACCCAGTCTCCAGTCTGTAGCCCGCCTCCTACTTGAAGTCCGAAGGAGTACCTGTCCGAACTAGGGCACCTGAAATGACTAAGTGGGGGGGGGGGGGAGGGTTAGAACTGGATGCCCGGATTGCCTATGTCAATCCGGTAAGAGACTTTACTCAAGAGAGAGTTGGAAGCTCTCAATGTAATAGTTATGAGGAAGGTTATTATGCTCAAGAACACTTACCTTTAGGTCTTGGACCTTGCGCTATATTTATAGTTATCATATACTTATGAGGTAGCTCATAAGATGATGCCAAGTGTACGATCCAGATTTGGACACCAATGCTACCTTTGGCCCATGGCCCATTAGTGAACAGTAGTCCAATACCGATAAGTGGGCCTGGGAGGGTACTTTGGACCTTTTCCCTCCGAGAGTACTGTTCCGCCTGTTGGGTCCGTGTTAGTCCCTCGGACAGATCTGTCTTCTTGGTTGATCTGCCCTTGGGTGACTCTGGATGTCCGAGCCAAGAGTCTCACGGAAGTATCTCAGTGGTTCTGTTACAGACGTTTGGTCTTAGAGTAATGGTGGTGTCCGAGGTTCTCTCGTACGGTCCGTTAGGCATCTCTGTACTGACATGGTCAGGTTTACAAGTCCTTTCCTTAGCCAGCTCGGACTAGCTGTGGGGATGTAGTGACTTCGGCGTACTGCTCGATTCACTTTGGGCGGACCATGTGAGGTCGGACCAGTACTGAATTGGCTAGTTAAGCCGTGATGCGCTTTAGGACACGCTCTATGGCGCCCTTAACGGATTGGACATATTTCCGTATCAACAAGGAGCTTACAGCTCAGTGGAGCCGTATGCTCCTGTTGTTTCCCATGGATCTGCTGTAAAAGAGATCCATGGAGCAACTGTAAAGCTCCATTTCAATGGAGGTTTACATTAACTCAATTAATGGGATAAATTCGAACTCTATTGGAGTACCCGTAAAAATATTAAAATAAAATGTATCGGTTTGTGAAGGAAGAATTAAAAGGGTTCGATTGCAATTTATATTTTTATTGAAGTTGTACGATATAAATAAAAATATGGGTTAATTTGAAATTATAATAAACTTTAAAGATATTTATTGAGTATTACATAGTTATGAGGGGCTGATTGCAATTTATTCTCTGAAAATATGAATATCCACATCATTATGGGTTGCCACATTGAAAATTATCGTTGACTTTTGGACTGCAATGTTATCGATTTATGAAACATGTCTTGATGTGTTATTGTTCAAATGTTAGCGACTTGGATGATTCAGATGCGTTTATATATTGGGGGGGGGGGGGGGGGGGGGCCGATTTAATTTTCTCTATATTTTAAACCCCAAAATTTATTCTTCTTCTCCAAAAATCACCACCACCTTCCCTTCCACTTCTTCAATTATCACCACCACTACAGCCACCGGAGTTCCAACAAACCAATTTTTCAAGTGACAAGAAAATCTTCCACCACCATCGTCTCTTCCCGGCTGCCATGTAAAAAAGCTTCCATGGCAGCCAAGCTCGAAGCTTCCATGGCTGCCATGGAAGCGTTCGAGGCAGCTCTGCCATGGAAGCTATAGCTAGCTTCCAGATTTGGAAGTTATAGCTTCCATGGCTACCATGGTCATGGAATTTTTCGAGCTCCATGGTAGTTGACCGGAGCTCCGGTCAAATAAAAAAAAGTTAATTTTTTTACAGAAAAAAAAATTTGGTGATTTTGTGAAATTTTGATGATGAGGGGTTGATTTGATAATATTTTTGGGTATATTTTGTTAAGTTTAAGATTTAAGGGATGTGAATTAATTTAATATAATAATATTTTTAAATATTATGCGACGTAGTGCGACCTTATTATGCTACGGGGGCAATTACATATAGACCCCCTGCATTATGCTCCAATTACAGATTCATACCCACTGTTTGAATGATTACATTTACACCCAAAATCGTTGACCAACATTAAAGTTTTATTTTTTAGAAAAAAGAAAAGATAAAATGAATTGTAAAACAAAAAATAATGGAAAAATAAAATTGCAATTGTAAGTTTTATTACAGTATAGCCCCTTATGTTTAAAACTTAATAAAATATACCCAATTTTAAATTTTATTCACACTATCATCCAAAAACATATCTAAAATCACCCCTCATTTTTTTTTAAATTCAAAAAACTCACACATTTAATTATTTAGAAAATAAAAGGAGAAACCATTTAAAATTTAAAAAAATTGGCAGGAGCTCCAGTCACCGGAGGTGGGAGCTTTGGCTAGAGCTTCCATAGAAGCTCCTTCGAGCTTCTTCCATAAAAAAAAAAAATTAAAAGAAAAAATATGTAGGAGAAGAGGAGAGCTCAAAGCTTACAAAAAAATAGGAAATAGGGCGAATTGCAATCGAGCAGGCACATAATACCACATACCAATTGCAACCGAGCGACTAGCGAAGGGGAAGACTAACGAAGACTATACCAATTGAAGGAAGACGAGACCAATTGATGGTGAGAAGATCGGCGATTAGCTCGCCAGAGCAGATGGCGACCAGTAATCCGACGAGACGAAGTTGAACAGGAAGACTGATGAAGAAGACACGAGAGTAGATTGACTGCGGGAGAGGAGAGTCTGGAGCATGACCTAAGTCTATTTAGGAGAAGAGGAGATCTTCAATGGAAGGTCAAATTGAGCATCCATGGATGATTGGTTTCTAGCAGCTCTAATTAATGGAGGTCCGTTGTGGTGGTGAAGTTTCCATGGTGGTTCTTCGTGTTGGTGGTGAAGAAGGGTGGAGGAGATGGTGGTGGAAGTAAAGTGGGGAGTTTTGGAGAAGAAGGTAAAATTGGGGGTTTAAAATGTGAAGTAAAGAAATTAATTAGATGGAATGATTAAAATGAAATGATAAAATAGAAAAGCAAGTTAAAGATAATGATAAAATAAAATAAAAAAGAGGGAATCTTTAACTTTTTGGGTTTATATGTAATTACTTTGAAAAAGTAAGGGAGGGTTTTATAATTGTTCAAATAGCGGGTATCAATCTGTAAAGTGGCCATCTTGGAGGGGTGGGTTTTCTAATTATCTCTTATGCGACGCCTTGTGGCATTAATAAAAAATGAACGGTTTGGATTAAATCTAGAATTTATCCAATGGTTTAGATCGTAGCACTAACGTTAGTACAATGCAACGGTGTTAAAGTTAGCCATCCCTTGTTAGTTTGGCATGTGACTAATTTTAGTATTGCCGCATTGTACCAGCAATAGTACATCTATACAGCATCTCAAATGCATGAGGTCCTCATGTATTTGAGATTTGCGTTTCAAAACGCATTTTCCAGCTGTGCTGATCCACATGTCATGCATTTTTTTTATTGTTTGTTATTTTCTTTTCGTCATAATTCATAAAATATAAAAATATAAAATTTATACCGATTTTCATATTTTTTCGTCCTCTACAAATATAGATCACTCTTGACTATATTTCGCTCATTCTAAATTTTTCCACTTTTATACTTTTAATTAAAAATATATATTCATAAATGCAATTTCATTAATTTCAAATTTTAAACACTCTTATAATTTGGTAAACATGATAAAAAAATTAAAACAAAAAAAAAAATATATCTGTAGTGATACATAAACTAACATCAATCACTATCTCGTATATAACGAATCGATCACTATCTCGTATATAACGAGCATTTGCTTTGGACAGATATTTTCATATCTGTAACGATACATAAAGTAGTCTTCGATGTCAATAACATCAATCATCGATTATTGATTAAACGTCTAACATATATCGACTATTCATCTTATATAACCAGCGAGGATATTTAGTCTTTTGTGGCCAAGATTTTTTGTCCAACGCCATTATAATTAAGCGCGTTCGGATAACTGAATTAGATTTCGAACATTATGTTCACATCCAGAACGATGCTGGAAGTAGTGGTCGGTGTCAAAATACGTTAATTATATGTCAAAATGATTATCGGCTATACGCACATCTTTTGTCACAGTAATTAGTGTACTACATTTGTCTGGGTTAAATGCAAAATACCCCCTAAGTTATTGTAAATGTGCGCAAAACCCCCTTGAGTTAACAAATTAGTACCAAACCCCCTGAGTTATTAAAAAATATGCGCGAAACTCCCCTAAGTTATGAAAAATGTGCGTGAAACCCCCTGAGTTATTAAAACATGTGTGTGGAATCCCTCAGCCTTTTTTTTCGGCATGCTCGTGTTAGGTGCGACAATAGATGTTCTTTTAGGTTTTCTTACTCCAAATTAACGCAACTATGTGGACTAGACATTCATAGTTTCAGTTTATTATCTTTTGCCTTCACTTTTTTCCGTTTACATGACTAATTGGTATATATTGTTGATATGTAGTGACAATTTTAATTAGTGTTATATATGGTTGTTATTTATATATTTCAGTGCTATATAACCAGTAGTGTGTGATCGATTTTTGTTGTTCATTTAACCAAGAAAAAAAAATAGAGTTTTACTATTTTTAATAGCTCAAATTTAAGTCATTTTAATATTTTCGAAAATTTGGACAAACGAGTCAAACTGCACACAATACGAATTCATCATGTATATTTAGTATTCATGTAAAAGGGGTATTGTAGTGACTTTATAAGAATTCCATGGGATTTTGCGATTATTTTTAATAACTATGATTTTTTTTGCATTGATTTGGTGTAAGATAACATAAACAAACATATATAGTCACACCTAATGAAAGTGTACCTAACACACTTTAAAAATAAAAGTTGGGGGGTTTTGTGCCCATCTTTAATAATTCAATGGGATTTGGTACTAATTCGTAATTGAGAATTTGATGAGTGAATAGTAATGGGTTTGTTAGATGGACTAATTGAGAAGCTGTCATCTTGTTGCATGAAAATTATGATTCTTGTTGAAGTTCATTAATCCAATCTTGCTTACTAAACTAAGCTGATCATTTTCCTTTATGAACCAGAGAAGAACATACAATATAGTTCTGGTTCATCTCGAGCACACAAATTATATGGGTAAAATGCATGTCATCTTTGTAATGTAAAATTGATGTTATATGACGTTAAAATAAAATGTAGTACACTTGGTCACGTAAATTGTAGTAATTAATAGCACAAGCTACACACATTAATAAAAAATCAAGTAATTAATTTAATCTAATTTTTTAATTAGTTAACACCAGTAGTCGCTACTCCAAAAAAAAAAAAAAAAAACCATTAATAAAAACACCTGCCTTTTGAGAAATTATACATGCCTGGTCAGTACATTATTGTTTGGCAATAACTAATGTCTAATGCTACGTCCCCTACTGCACAAAACACATCTACCACCCACGAAATTGCCACAGTTGCACTGGGTTACCCGGTACCATAGACTAAGAAGCACTCGGCTCTAAAAGTTCTAAAAATATGTACCATAGACTAAGAAGCACTCAGCTCTAAAACTTTAAAAAATACATGAACTCTTACTAAATTAAAGATGATGAGATTGCTCGCAAGATAGCAATCTCATCATCTTCAATTTAATTACAGTTGTCAAATCTAAAACGAGTTACTCCCTCATTTTATTTTAACCAGTTGACTGTCTCCGACTTTGACAACAAATTACTCTTAAACAACAATAGTAAATAAGTTAATAAAATCATATAATGATTTAGTATTGTATATGATTTTATTAGTTTATTTACTATTTTAGTTTAAGAATAATTTGTAGTCAAAGTCAGAGACAGTTGACCGCAAAATAGTGAAATGATAAATTTTATAAAGAATTGAGGGAGTATATCATTCTTTCATATATTGGGCCCATCAGAAATGAGGTAAATACAATTCTGCTAACTATGTATCAATTACTACTTTCTTATACACTGGTGGCTTAAACAATGTCACTTCTCACTTGCACTAAGTGACAGATCATTAATTCTATAGAGTTCATACTTGCGTTGCTCTTCAGAAGACCGTGGTTGAAAGAGAACCTCTGTGCTTGCTCTTACATAAATTTTTTCCCATTGTGAATACCAAGAAAGGCCTTCACGGCCTTTAGTGCAATAATCAATATTAAACAAATAAAAATGAACATTTTGAGGACCTGCACGAAGATCAACCAAACATTACAAGTCAAATGCACAGTCTGACCTTGCCGTTCAAACGAAAACTGAAACTATGAGGATAAGAATTACCTATGCTCAAAACGAGAAGACCAACATCCAATCGACTAATTTTTGATCTCCTGATCTTACTTAGCTTCTGAAGGTCTTCTTGTTCCCCTTTGAGTCCAATAAATTCTCCAAGAACATATCTCCTCGATAACTCTAACCTGCAGTCACATACGCAAAAATTAATCACACTTTCATGAAGGGTTCACTCTGTAAATGAGAAAAACATAAATTTGAAACATAAATAGTTGACATGAATAAATAATGAAAGCAAAATCAGGGTAGGAATGCAGCAAATTAGTTACTCCCTCCATCCTCCATCCCGGATATTTAGATGTTGCTTTTCAAGTGGTCCGAACAAATATTACACATAAAAAATAGCAAGTTTTCTACCACAGTATTATAAGTTTACATTACTTCATTCTTTTTCATAAGATAATACTCACCAATATTTTTTCGAGACTATCATATTTTAATCATTATTTGAGAAGAAAAAAAACTGTGTGCATGTGAACTTTGATCTGGGATGGAGAGAGTAGTTTATAACATCAGGCGTCAATTAGAACAAGAGAGAAAGTTGTTATCCATTAAATTCTACAAAGATGAATTAGTCATCAACTCAAATCAGAAAGTCAATCTTCTAAATCCTTTGAATTAAATTGTCAACTTGCTTCTTGATGTTCGTTATCTAATTCCTTGAGTAATTCAGATGTAGTAATATGAGTAACAAATTACCTATCCCAAGTTGGGGCTGTAACAAGAATGGAATTAAGCTTCGTAAATGATTCCTGCATCTCTTTTCCACCACTACGTATACATTTGAGCCCTTCGGAAAAAGACTTTTCTCGCTTAGATTTTAATAGTGCCCATCGATCATATGTAACAACCTCGGGTGGGAAAGAGTCTGCATCGATTGAACAGCAAGAAGATCAGCAGAATTAGGCGCATGCACGTAACAGAATCAGGAAGCATTAAATAGCCTGAGTAAGGAATATCCAATCTTTTCTCGTTCAATAAAGGTTTGGGAGCACATCCAAAGAAAAAGGGGTCGTTATTAGCCATTTATTTCGGGAAAATGGTAGAACTTTCAACTTTAGCTTGCATAATTTTCCCCATATCTACCAAGTCCTGTGACAAATGACTTCACCAAAGTTTACATTTATACAAACATGTATTTTTGCAGACAAGTGCTCTGTCGATGAATCTAGACAGATAAGATTCAGGACTCCATAAAAGTCATGACATGGCGACTTCATGAAAGATTTCGGCAAGTGTTCTGTTCGAATTAATTATTTGAGACAACCCAGTGTGAGCATAGAGCTCAGTGGCTAATCAAAGTCCAAAATATGTAGATTAAATTTGTGGCTGAACCATGGGTCCATTCAAGTTCCAGCAAACATTGTAATTTATTCATATGAGAATCTACGGAAAGCTTACGAGATAACGAATCGTTAAAAGTATTCCTAGGATTATCTTAATATTTGAGACATTTTCTAAATTTAACCTAAAACAGTTCCCTGTCCCGTCCCCATCGACATTACTCTTCATTTATGATGGAGAAAATGGATACTTAATCAACTCCTTGTTGTCACTGATAAAATCTGTATGAAAGGCTGCAAAAAGCAAATGCAATACCCGAATTTCAGGTTTGGACATATGACTTTGAAAGACAGATATCCTTCTGGAAGGGCGATTCCCCTTCGCTCCAGATATTTTTGAAGAATAGTGAGTGATTCTTTTGCTTCTGCAACCTGTGCATTAAAGATATACACTAATGTATGAGCTGAGACCAACTGCAGAATAAACAGAAAGAAAAAAAAAAAAGAACAGCTTGCCAAAGCCAGAAGTGATCAGAGAAATGATAGGATGACACAACTTAGAGCAGATTCTTGAACAGAGTATTTTAACTGATAAATACACTATATAGCCTAAAGTAATAAAGGAAGCTCCTTGATAGAAATATGTTTCATCACCTATCCGGACAAAATGCCATCATCTACCAAGAGGTCAAGAAAACCTATAGCACATGCCACACAGTGATGTGTATCAAGTCATTTGCTGATAAATTCAATCCATATATTAATGGCCATGAAATGAGTGGCACAAAATTCACTATTAATGGTAAGATATAGATAATATCCCTAACATGGAAAACAATGAAAGGTACCGGAGAACGACAGTGAAGAAAATCACATAATTACACTAGCATCGAAGAAAATTACTACTACATAATTACAGTGAAGAATGGCAGTAGTAATGTATTAGTGAAAACCATAAGAAGGAAGAAAGATTGATTAAACAAAACTTACAGGATCCGGAATCCATTGAGATTGAGATTTATGGTGCTTTGTAATCCAATTACCTTCCTTGTCAGTCCAGACAAATCCCGACACACTGTTCAATGAATTAACTATGGCCTGGCCTGTCTGCAGAGCCAAAATTGAACATTTAGAAATACTAGCTATAATATAAAGTGATAACAATCAGTAAATTGAATTGAAGACATGAAAGAAAAAAAGGGGAAATAGGAAATACGGACTGATAAGTGACGACAAGGAGATCAATATTCCGAGGAGAAGCGGAATCTAGGTCAGGAATTCGGAGTCCCACGTAGACTCTGCTTCCACTGCTTGCAGTATAAAGTCTCTTCAGCCATATTATTATATATATAATTAGGGGTTCCAGAAGAATTAGAGACAAAACATAATTAAATAAATAAATAGGGGAAGGAACTAGGAAGAACTATTCAGATAGTAGAAAGACCTCACCTCTTGGTGACGGTGAAAAGGGCTTCAGAGTGAGAGATTTCAGAATCATCATCGTCTTCTTCGCATAACATGAAGAATAATGGAATCACGATCAAGAGAACAACAACGAAAACATATACCTGCACATACTCCCACGATAACATCGTGCTTGCTCTCTAGTCTCCAGGAGAACTTATGGTTTACAGGGTTTGAGAATTCTCTGGTTGATCGATGCGGATTTCAGTATATTATGAGAATGAGAGTAAAGGCTTCCGAATCGGATTTGGATATCCATTGCTGAGTTCCACTTGTATTCTTATATGTAGGGCTGAGCATCAATTCAGAACCAAACCGAACCCGAAAAAGACCGATCCGAAATTTTTGATTTTGCATGGCCCACAAACCGAACCAAATTATGGTCGGTCCTGGCCCGGAAATTGGTTCGGTCCGGGCCAGAACCGAAAAAAACCGAGTTCAAAAAAAAAAGAAAAAGAAACAACCTATTAAAAAAGAAAGAGCACACAAACATCAGATTTGCAATTCTCAAAAAAGAAACCAAACATCAGCCTTACTAAAGCGAAGGAAGAGAAATAAGACAAATACAATTATACAAAGTAATCAATGCTTGGTCATTTGGAAGCTTTTTTTTTTTTTTTGCTGTACTAAACCTCTCTTTGCTTCACTTCACCTGTTAAGTAATTGCTTACCCAGATTCTGGATCGAAATAAAGCAAAGTGAAACCCAATTCCGTAATGGATAAAACGCAACACAGATGAAAGGATGAAGACGAAAGAGAAGGAGATCGGAGATTGGATTAGAGTGAGGCGGAGGTGGAGTCGGGTGGAGGTGGAGGTGAGCGACGTAGGTGGAGGTGGGTGGAGGTGAGCGGCGGAGGCGGGTGTGGAGGAATGGCGATTGGACTACAGGAGCTAGGTTTTGGGAATGTGATTTGGGAATGGGGGCAAGGTTTAGAGTTATTATGTAAATTTCAGTTTTGTCGGTCCAACCTGGTTTTTTTCCGGTTTTGGACCGGCCCAGAGCGAAAACCGAAATTTCCAATTTCTTCAACCCGAGAACCGGACTGAATATGTTTAGGGTCGGCTCGAAAACCGATTTTTCGTGCCGATTCGGTTCGGGGCATTTTATGCTCAGCCCTACTTATATGTGTGCTAAATAAAAACCAAATTAGAGTTTGGTGCACCACAAAGTCTAATGTTTGATATTTTAAAGGTTATTTGATTTGTTTAAATGTAGTTTTGTTGTATAATTGTACCATTAAAAATTGAACAATTGGTATTATTTTATAACTAGAAATTGCGACACACGCTATGCGTGTGAAGCGTATTCCGGATGTATACAATTCGTCGGAGAGAAACCCGGATGAGTCAATTATTAAAATTGCATAAGTAAGATCAATGGATCAGATTTAAATTGAATTATAAACTTAGGCTTCATTTGGTTTAAGGGAAAATGAGGGAAAAGAAAGAAAAAAAAAGGGGGAAATATCGTTTTCCACCATTTGGTAGTTATGAGGAAATTCTGAAAAATTTATGAAAATCTATATCAAACATGTATATCTCCACTAAATAATTAAGGAAAGTTGTTTTCTCTCACATTTTCCAGGAAAATCTTATTTTCCCCCATTTTTCCTCAAATCAAATGAAGCCTTATTGAAACTTTGTGAATTATTAATTATATACTAAAAAAATACTTTGAATAATTAAAAAATTTATTTGTTAACAATTTTAATAACTTACACAATTTTATAAATACAAAACATAATTACAAAAACCACCCATTCCAAATAATCTCTTTATATTTTAGGGAAAATTACAACTAGCCCCCCTAATAAATTTTGTAATATAACATCGCGGTCCCAAACTTTTGAACAATTAATAACACATTAGTCCATTTTCTATTCTTCGAGTTGACCAACATCTTTTTTCAATTTCCACGTGGACATTATTTTGCTAAATTGCAAATCAACCCCTTTAAATTTTGTGTAACTTCATAATGACCAAAAATAATAAATTCAACATTTCATCATTTTTCTACGTAAAACCTTCACGATTAACATTCAATCTACTCACATTGCCTCTATCCGCTCATGGAGCTTCACTCCATTAAATTAATGTGTTTTCACTCCGTTTTACGGAGCTTGCAAGTCCACTAATCAGTGTAGCTGTAAGCTCCCGTTAATGGAGACTAATTCCATTAATTTAATGGAGTTAATCTCCATTAACAGGAGCTTACAGCTCAGTGGAGCCGTAAGCTCCTGTTGTTTCCCATGGATCTGCTGTAAAAGAGATCCATGGAGCAACTGTAAAGCTCCATTTCAATGGAGGTTTACATTAACTCAATTAATGGCATAAATTCGAACTCTATTGGAGTACCCGTAAAAATATTAAAATAAAATGTATCGGTTTGTGAAGGAAGAATATTAAAAGGGTTCTGTTGTTACGGACATACGTCAAATCCGTTAAGGGCGCCATAGAGCGTGTCCTAGAGTGCATCACGGCTTAACTAGCCAATTCAGTACTGGCCCGACCTCACATGGTCCGCCCAAAGTGAATCGACCAGTACGCTGAAGTCACTACACCTCCGCGGCTAGTCCGAGCTGGCTAAGGAAGGGCTTCCAAACTTGACCATGTCAGTACAAAGATGCCTAACGGACCGGACGAGAGAATCTCGGACGCCACTATCGCAATAAGCCGAAACGTACATAACAGAACCACTAAGATATTTCCGTGGAACTCTAGGCTCGGACATCCAGAGTTACCCAAGGGCAGATCAACCAGGCAGACAGATCTGTCCGAGGAACTAACACGGACCCAACGGGCGGAACAGTACTCTCAGTGAGAAAAAGGTCCAAACTACCCTCCCAGGCCCATTAACCGGTATTGGTTTACTGTTCACTAATGGGCCATGGGCCGAAGGTAGCATTGGTGTCCAAATCTGGATCATACACTTGGCATCATCTTATGAGCCTCGCCATAAGTACTCGATAACTATAAATACAGGGCAAGGTCAAAGACCCCAAGGTAAGAAGTCTTCTGGCCGGACACCATATTTTCCCTCGTAATCATTGCATTGAGAGCTTCCAACTCTCTTTTGAGTAAAGCCTCTCTCCGGATTGACCAAGGCAATCCGGATATCCCGTTCTGACCCCCCCACTTAGTCCTTTCAGGTACGCAAGCAGAGAAGTGGTGCCACGGACCTCAAGTTGGAGGTGGGATCGAGCTCAGGGTATTTGCAGTGGTTTAGTTAGTTAGTGCTCGAGGTTCACCCCTTAGCATTTTGGCGCCGTCTGTGGGAAACTTACCAAAAGCACCTGTGTTTCGATTGAACCAATGGCAAGAACGAGACGAACAACAAGGGCTGGTACTACAGAAGTAAGAACTCCTCCACCGCGCCCATGGGGACGTCCGCCCACCCGGGGACGCAGGGCTACAACGGCAAGAGGAAGATATCCAAGCGAGGGACGCACAGCCAGTCCTTCCTCAGAAGAAGGTGCGGCACGAGCTTCTCCGGCAGGAGCTCAAGGCCCACTCGCACCCCAACAATTCACGATGCCTGATGGACGCACTGTCTGCACTAACGATCTTGGATTGAGCGAGATGCAGTTCGACAGGCTGCTAACGATCATCCAAGGGTTCCTGGGATCCAACAATGCTCCTCCACAGCAAGCCACTCCGCCAGTGGTTACACCTCGTCAGGCAGAGCCAGCATTGTCTAGGAACGGGCAACGTCCGATCAAACAGAGATTAGGAGATCAGCAACCCCAGGAGGATTTGCGAGATCTATTGGACAGGCGAGCCTCAGCTTCACAAGTCCGAGGGGAAGGAAGCCATCATGGAAGGAGAGAACGCCAAGACAGGAACAATAGAAACCCAGAGATTCCACACCCAGTGCCTCCGAGAGATAGGGATCAAGTGGCATAAACTATCCCAAGAGCCCGCATGAACGAACTTCCCGCGGATGTTGCCATGCATCTGAGGACAGGGGAGATCATGACGGCAGACGAGATCTATGCCCAGCAAAAGGCTTTGGAAGCTCAAATTCTAAGCCTCGGACGTCTTGTGAAAGACCACGAGCAGATAACTACCAGCGCACCAAATCCCCTGTGTGACAACATCATGAGAGAGAAGGAGAGAAACCGGAATTCGGATCAAGTGATCCCAAACTTGGAATACTACTATGGGGACGCTTGTCCCGTGGGTCACCTAACAAGATATAACAACAAGATGGATTCCAAAGGGATGAGCGACAACACGAAAGCCCTCACCTTCTCGTCCACTCTCTTCGGGACTGCCATGGATTGGTATACTTCTTTGCCAAATAAATCAATACAGTCATACGCGGACCTGTCTTCCAAATTTTTGGCACGATTCGGGAAGTCAAAAAGGAGAAAACGTACTGTGGAACATCTGGCAGGCGTTATACAAGGAGAGCACGAGGATCTGAGGACTTTCTTGGATCGATTCCACACGGAGGTTCTTCGGGTTGAGTCACACAGTATTAAAGAACGGGTCCGACACCTGTACGCTAATACTCTCAACTCTGAACTCCGAAGAAAACTCTCAAGCCAAGAGGTAAGAAGTGAAAAACATTTGGAGGACATCTGTGAAGAAGTAATGTATGGAGAAGAATACATGAGGAATGTTCCGGTGAGAGCCAGCTCCAAGAAAGCGAAGGATCCGATGAAGCAAGACCAACGCCCGGTAAAGTTTGATTCGAGAAAGGATCAAAGGGATAGAGGTCTTCACAGGGAGAGAAGTCCGCCAAGGCGATATGCAGACTATACCAGACTCAATAGACCAAGATCCGCCATCTTGGCAACTATTGTAGAGAAGAAGCTGGACGTCCAATGGCCGAAGCCCCCTCACAACGGCCGTAAGAGCAAGAATGCAAAGGGCTATTGCAAGTTTCACAAGTGTCGCGGACAGAAAACGGACGATTGCATTCAGCTGAAGACAGAGGTGGAGCACTTGATAAGGGATGGAAAATTGAAGGAACATATTTATAAAGACGAACCTGCCGGGCAAGATAGAACGGAGCGAAGGAGAGAAGAGAGAATGACTGACCCACCGTCCCACTCATTGCCTCTGCCTCCCCCGCCAGCCGACTATCCGCCCCATCCCAACAAACGTTCTTACCGATATACCGACGACGTCGAAATGGAAAACGCCCCATACAGCGGGGTGATCAACACTATTGCAGGTGGACCAACGGGAGGAGACAGCAGGAACGCAAGGGAGCGCACCGCGCAAAACCTCCGGAACAACGACCGAGCATATGCTAATCCGGCGATCCCGGGCACTAACGCCATCTCTTTCGATGACAGTGAAATTCCTCCTCCTACGGCAGGAGGAGAAGACATCGAAAACCCGGATGTTTCGCTAGTGTTCTCCTTGACCATTGCAACTTACAGGGTGAATAAGATCTTGGTTGACACTGGAAGTTCCTCGAACATCATCTCTAAGAGGACGCTGGATCAGATGGAATTGGGTAGAGTCCGATATGGCAGAGTGCACACCTCCATATTAGGATTCGGAGGAGGAACCATACGACCTCTCGGAAGTGTCATGTTACACGTTTCACTCGGCACCTTTCCGGCAAGGGTGACACAAGAAGTTCGATTCGTGGTGGTCGGACAAACTTTTGACTACAATGCCATCTTCGAACGCCCGGGTCTCAATCAGTTCCGGGTTATTTCCTCTACTCTCCATAACAGAATGAAGTTCCCGACGGCCTTTGGAGTCGGGCAAGAGCTCGGAAACGTCAGAGAAGCTTGGGAATGTTATATCATGTCCACAAGAAGGGCGTCTTCGCCCATGCTAGCAGTCGCCATGACTCCTGACGTGCCCATTATTCCTCCACCCAGAAAAGAGGACTCACAAGTCGGTGTAGGAAGCCAGAAAGAAAAATTTCCTAGAACGACACGAATTGAGCCCCATGAGACCCTTAAAGAGATCGAGATTGTTGCTGGCGATCCCGAGAAGAAAACAAGGATCGGGACCGAAATGAATGTAGAAGTAGAGATGAAGCTCATCGCTTGCCTCCGAGAAAACAGCGATGTGTTCGCCTGGAGTACCGGCGATCTGAAGGGGATCGACCCGAGGATTACAGTTCACCGTCTGAACATGGATCCTTCGGTCAAATACATCCGGCAGAAGAGGAAAGACTTTGGCCCGATCAAAGATGCCATCATATCCGCCGAAGTAGACCGACTCCTAAAGGCAGGACACATCGAGGAAGTCCGCTATTCTGACTGGGTTTGCAACGTGGTTCTGGTCAAAAAGTCGCCAGGCAAGTGGCGAATGTGTAATGACTTCACAAGGTTGAACAAATTTTGTCCAAAGGATCCATATCCATTACCACCGATAGATCAGCTGGTTGACTCCACCTCCGGATGTGCACTACTGAGCTTCATGGATGCATACCAGGGCTTCTACCAAATTCGGATGGCCAAAGAGGACGGTAAGAAAACAGCTTTCTTTGCGGCAGGAGGAGTGTACTGCTTCAAGGTGATGCCTTTCGGACTGAAGAACGCGGGAGCCACCTACCAGCGGCTGGTGAACCAAATGTTCAAGGATGAAATCGGGAAGACGATGGAGGTCTATGTGGACGACATGCTCGTTAAAAGTAAAACAGAAGAACAGCATGTGGACCATTTGAACAAATGCTTCGCCATCTTGAGAAAGTATGGAATGAAATTGAATCCGGAAAAATGCACCTTCGGAGTAAAGGTAGGAAAGTTCCTCGGATACATGGTCACGGAAAGGGGAATAAATGCCAATCCCGAGAAAATCAAGGCAATCTTAGATCTGCCACACCCGAAAACCCTCAACGAGGTACAGCGGCTCATAGGAAGTCTCATGTCCTTAAGTCGCTTTATTTCCCGATCAGCCGAGAAGAATCTCCCATTCTTCAAAATCCTCCGGAAAGGAGAAAGCTTTGTGTGGACCGCGGAATGTTCCGAGGCTTTCGAAAAGTTGAAAGAATACCTCCATTCCCCTCCACTGGTCTCAAAACCCGTTGAAGGAGAACCACTCTACCTCTACCTAGCAATTACGGAAGAGGCAATGAGTTCTGTCCTAGTACGGATTCAGGCTAACGAACATCTGCCGATCTACTATCTTAGCAAAGCCCTTACTGGGGCGGAGACAAGATACGTAAAGATTGAGAAGCTTACGTACGCTTTGGTTTACACCGCCAGACGGTTAAAACCTTATTTCAAATCTCATAGAATTGTGGTACTAACCGCGGAACCTTTGAAACAGGTCTTGGGGAAGCCCGATCAGTCCGGACGACTTTCTAAGTGGGCGATTGAGCTAAGCGAATACGACATTTGCTACCAGGCTCCGTCAGCCAAGAAAGCTCAAGTTCTCGCCGATTTCCTGGTGGAATATCCTGAGTCGGACTCAGAGAAAGTCCCTGACAGACAAGCGTTAGAATGTCTAATCACCAACGACATTGTGCAAAGGCCAATCCCGCCGAAGTTACAAGTAGAGAACTTTGAAGATGCTCAGTTTATCAATCGACCATCACTTGCGTCACGCGAGGAAACTCGGATCAACCAGATGTTTCTCCTCGACAATATTGTGAATGAATCAGATATTAACAATCCTGGATCCCAAGTCAAAGGGAAGGAAGAACAACACTCGAAAGCCCTTGGGCTGAAAGAGAATTTCCAGGCTAAAAAGCACCCTTCGGACACTTGGGTGCTAGAGGTCGATGGGTCCTCCACTGGAAGAGTCGGAGGAATCGGGATTTTTCTTAAAAGCCCCGATGGCGCGGAACTCGACTATGCAATTTCCTTGGAATTCAAAGTCACCAACAATGAGGCTGAATATGAAGCGTTGTTCGTCGGTCTGCGTTTGGCTAGGTCACTCCAAGCCCGCAAGCTCAAGGCTTACACGGACTCACAGCTAGTAGCAGCTCAACTTGCAGGGACCTTTGCTACCAAGGGTCCTTCGATGATCAAGTATCTCGAGCTACTCAAGCAGGAAACCAGCCTCTTTGAAGAGTTCGCCCTAGAAAAGTTTGACAGAGTTTATAATGAAAGAGCAGATGCCTTAGCAAAATACGCATCCGCGACAGCGGCTCTGGATACGAGAAGAGTTATTCTGCTCACTATAACTCACTCATCCGTCATGAGTCCAGGACCGACTGTCATGATAACAAGCACGGAAAGAGATTGGATGACCGACATTTGGAACTATCTCCAGGACGGATCTCTTCCAATAGATCCGACAGAGTCCAGGAGAGTGAAGTGTCGCGCCAATAGGTACTTTATTCTTGGAGGAGACTTGTACAAGAGGTCTTTCTCCGGAACTCATTTGAGATGCTTGAACCCGCAAGAGGCCAAAACGGTGCTGGAACAGATACATAACGGAAGTTACGGAAGTCATTCTGGCGGAAGAACTCTTGCCCAGAAAATCATATGACAAGGGTATTATTGGCCCAGCATCGACAAAGACTCTGCCAACCACGCCCGGAAATGCCCTGATTGTCAAGATTTTCTGAGCGTTCCGCACCGACCGACAAGACCTATGATTCCGTCGATCATAGCGTGTCCTTTTGACCAATGGGGAATCGACATCGTCGGACCATTCCCAAGGGGCACCCAACAGAGAAAATTTATGATCGTCGCCGTGGAATACTTCACTAAATAGGTGGAAGCAGAAGCTGTTGCGACCATCACAGAGAGTAGAGTGCGGACTTTCATCTCGAAGAACATTATATGCCGTTTCGGCCTACCAAGGGTCCTTGTCTCGGACAACGGCGCTCAATTTTCAGGCCAGAGACTCAAAGAGTGGCTGGAATCCTTTAAAATTGAACAACGGTTCACGTCTGTTGGACATCCGTAGGCAAACGGACAAGCTGAGTCCACCAACAAGACGATAGTCAAAATCCTAGAAAAACGGTTGCGGACTTCCCAAGAAAACTGGGCAGATGACCTCGACGGCGTGCTATGGGCTCACCATTACCCTTAACAAAGAACGGAGAAACTCCATTTGCCCTGGTGTATGGCTCAGAGGCGGTTATACCAGCAGAAATCGCTGTCGAAACTATGAGAGTCCGAGAATTTGAAGACTACGCCAATCGCGATGCACGAATATTTGATCTAGACATCTTGGAACAGAAAAGAACGGACGCATTGGCTAATATACATAGATATCAAGCAACTGCTGCTCGAGCATACAACAGAAATGTCCGAGCGAATAACCTTCAGGTCGGAGACCTAGTACTTCGTCGTGCGGACATTCTGGCACACGTTGGCAAACTCAAGCCCAACTGGGAAGGACCCTACAAGGTTATCAGAGCAAGAGCGAATGGGAGTTACGAATTAGAAGATGAGAATGGGCATCCGGTCAAGCGTATGTGGAACGCTAGAAATCTCCAAAAGTTTTACGCATGACGATGACTACTCGAATCTCCGACAGATCGACTGGTGATCTTGGATCCCAGCTATCTATCTACTTCGAAAACTCCGTCAGTTATGTTTTTTGTCCTTTTGAACTCCGACTATCAAGTACACAGAACTCCGACAGTTCTGTTTGATATTTTTGTTATTGGCCTTAGAGCCCACAAGTTTTAATTGAATTTCCGGCAAATCAATACAACTTCGTTCTTTCGACTTGTGATACTTGTATGTAAGATCTAATGCTAAGACAGAAAGCAGAAAATTTTCATTGACAGATCATACAAACACACTGTCTGTGCAACTTACAGTCACGGATCGCTATCCGGACTTAAGGACGCAGTACAAAGGAAAATACAAGGAGTGACTCTGGAGATACGTCATCTCCTAGCACGCATCCTTCTTTCGTCGAAACAGACTTCGACGCTACCGCCACGGACTCCACGGACACATGGCCTTCCTCCTACCTGCACGTAAGGAATATGGTTAGCCAGCGCGAACTCCGTCAGGAAGCCACCAAAGCATGGCATCACCAAATTCATGGTCCGTGGAAGTCACGAGGGACACAACGAAAAATTTCTGCCTAACCTGCTTTAGAGACTCAAACTCTCTTGGAACTAGGAAACCATTTCCAAATTAAGAGAGATTTGAACCACTAAAGCGGGATCGGAAGAAAAGAAGAAAGCCCCGGCTTTGATCATTTACAAGCCCTAACTATACAAGCAAGAAAAAAAGAGTTTGGATCAACTCATCTAGGTTTGGCAAGGGGATCGTGCCTTCTTATAGGACACTCCAACCAACCCGCGTCCGCCACGCACACAGCTTAGTGTCAGGTTTGACCCAACTGTTCCCGTACGACACGGATGGATCACGCTTGCCGTTAACCACATTCAAGCGGGCCAAATGATAACCTGGCATTTCGAATTAACTCAACCACCTTACGACAATTATAGGCGCGAGAAGGAGTAGACCTCCTATCGGATGAAAAAGTTCGAATCTTATATATATATATAAGCAAAATTGTTCGAACGTCTACATACAGATGATATAATCCGACAAAAGCCAAGAAAAAGAGTACATGCTACTACGGGGCATACCCCGCCTTGAACATCACCATTGCCCAGAGGTTGAACCCTGGGATTCTAAGCCACCACCTCGAACCTGTTGAGCCTGACGCTACATCCGAATTCTCCTGCGAATCAACTTCAGCGTCCGCTCACGCTCCTCTTCGGCCAATCTCCTGGCTATTCCTGGGCACTGGGGGGGGATCGCCTTCAAAGTCTAGGACGATCGGATCACGCCAAGTTCCCCTACCCGGGTAGATGGGCGGATTCATGTGTCCGCAGGCGCAGTTCACCCAGTGGCCATATTCATCATCGCTCGAGTCCGACATTCTCAACACGCTAACTAATGCGGAAGATTGAGATAGCGAGAACACAAGAGAAACTGAGAAGGAGTACAGCAGTGAAAAAAGGGAGAATTACCACACCCCTATTTATAGTCGCAACAGGTCATTCAGATCTCGCCATCTGTCGATCATCCGACGACTAGGGAGGTGAAAAGACGTGGTCATTATGACAATTTTACTCTTTCAGATTCCTCTTTCTAGAAGAATTGCACTTTCCAATGCGCACTCTCCGATGATCGGATAGATGAGCATTTTGACGTTATGAAGTATACAAGCTATATCGATCCGAGTTCTTAAGAGATGTCATTTACAAAGCGACTCAGCATATCAAAAACGCAAAGAACGGAAATAAGGATATCAGTAGGCAAGCATTTGGAAACTTGGGAGGATTCACTCCTCGGAATGATTCAGAGTTTTACAAGAGTACATAACAAGTTCCGAATTAAATAAATCTCCAACAGATACAACATTCTCACGGGGCATACCCCAGACTTCTCACTCAGGCCCGGTCTGGCTTGGACCAGCTTCTTCAGCTTCAGGCCGGTTGGCATTAGGAACTTCAGAGGGGGCTTCTGCCGCAAGAGCCTCAGCGTGGGCAAACAAGTCGAAATCATCGGGCATGTCAAGAACGCGGACAGGCAGGGCGAACCACTTCCGCAGGAAAGCTCGATAATCGTTGAAGGGCACGAAGCCCACCTTCAGGAGAGCTTCTGGGATCCACCTCGGGAGGAAGAGTCCGCCGTTTTGGATCTCAATTTCACCTTCCTCGGTGACAAGCTCCACAAACTCACATGCGGCCAACTGCTCGTCCGAGACACTGTCAATGGGCACTTCCATGCCGTTCGCATCCGCAGAGGGGATTAACCCCTCCGCCTTCCAGTCAAAGTCTGGCGGAAGAAGTCCCTTGGACTGCAGCTGTCCGATCGCGGACACGAACCCATCCAGACGGGAGGCATCCGATTTGTCCGCCGTCAAGAACTTGAAAGAGGCAGACCTCAAGAAATCACGAACAGCATAAAAGACAAACATATTGGAGGCCCCCGACCAGGAAGTCCTTGAAATCCAGGAAAGCCTGCAATGCCTTATCGACGAATTTTTTGTGATAGACAAGATCCGCCTTGAGTTGTTCCCAGTCAGTCTTCACCTTGCGGAACTTCACTTCCTCCTCTTTCAGCTTCATCTCCAGCTGCTTCACTTTTTCGGCCTCGTCCGCGGATGTGGCCACAGCCTTGTGAAGGTCCTCTTCAATGGTAGCCCGTTCACCAGCCTTCCACTACATTGCCTTGATGTAGCATCCGAGCTGGGGAAATATCTGAGCAGATACAAGTTATATTGACATCACATCAGAAACGAAATGAGTAAACCAAGGACAAATTACTTACCCGCTGGTATAGAGCATCCAGCCCTCCGACCCGCTCCACTTCGGGGAGTCCGCAAGCACGATCGTATTCCTTATCCAGAGCAGCTTGGTCAACAGGAAGGACAGCGGACAACTGCTTCCTCTTCGCAGCAACAGGAACCTCCGAGGTTGCCGCCCTTTTTCGCCCCGAGATGATGGCATCCCGCATAAGCACGTCCCGAGTGGGAGCTTGAGCGTTGGAAGCTTGGGATCGGGTAACAGTAGTGCTCCGAGTAGCAGGAGCCTTGCCCTTATTAGGCACCGCCAAGGCCTAGGAGTCCTCACCCGCCTTGTTCCGCCTTTCTTCTTCAGCGGCAAACACAGCAGCATTCTTCGGATCCGGCATGGGCAGACCCGTGGAAGTGTTAATGATTCGGGTCCTTTGACCCATGACTTCGAGCTCTTGCTCCCTCTGCAACCTCTTCTTCTCCCGGAGAGTTGACATGATATAGTCGAACCAATAAGCTGCGAAATAAACCAGAAACATCAGACACAGCTAGCTTATCAAAGAAATGCGGGTATAAAATACGGAATAAGAACAAAGTGTCTCAACGAAGAGCAAGCATAAAGGCTCGAGTAATCGGGTCCTTACTGAAGTCCGTCTTCCCCCCAACCTCGACAGTGTCCGTCAGCCCGCACAAGTACGGCAGAGGCTGACAGATTAATCCGTGGTATGGATAGGTTGGCGGGTTGTGCTTCTTATGGATGGCAGCCACCCACGGAGCCACATTCTTTGGAAGAGGGCGCCAGTCCGGGATGCTATCCCTTAGAAACTTTATGGGCAATTCCCACTGCTCTCGATGCCTTTCGGATGCTCCAGGCTTCAGAGCCATCCGCACGAACACATACTTGTCCCACCATTTTGACCCCAATGAAGAAATTAAGTCCGAGATAAAGTTGTAGGGCTTCCTATTCATGAACGTATAGAATAGTGGATTCCCCAGACTGAACGACACATGGAAGAGCTGCCTAAAGTTTTCAAAGTTCTGGTGCCCTTCTTCTTCTGAGAATCTGACGAAGCAGATAAGGTTTCCCAGTGACTTAGGGATAACCTGACTCGGACCTATCCCGATGTGGTTCAAGATATTCTTTAGTTCCGTGGCAATGGGAAGCTTCCACCCACATGCTAAGGCCACCTCGTGCACGCACATATATCCGGCTGGCGGATTATAGAAAGCGTGTCCAGGTTCCGGGACCATGATCTCTACGGTGTCAGGGATCTCCCACTTCAGCCCCCACTCAGGAATGTCTTCCGCTCTCACTCTGGATGGACAATTAGGAAGAAGTCCGTCGGCATTGAGTTCTCCAAATTCGTCCGCTATCACCACAGCGGATGCAGCCCGGGGAAATTTGATTCGCGCAGCTTTCGCGCCGCGTCCCACAACTAAAGGGAGATTGGACCGCGCGGGACTAGCAGGATGGAGCGCGATCCGACACCCACCGCGTCTCCGAGGACGAGAAACAGGAGATTCATCACCTTCTTCCTCCTCTTCATCGTCATCCTCTTCATCTTCTTCTTCATCGTCATTAACATCTTCCGGTCTCCCGGATGTGCTCGGAATAGATGGACCTGCTCCCGCCACGACGCGATCTTCCTCTCCCGCCTCAAACATTTTGACTTCGTCAGCTTCTTGACCGCTATCGCCCTCCTGCTCCATATGCGGCTCATTCGGACCTCGGGACGGTCCGACACCCCCGACAGTCCGCGATTGGATCAACGATCTAGCCCAGACGGGACCGTCTTGCACGGCATCAGCCTGTGTCCCTACTCTCTCACGGACTCCGTGTCCCGCATCCGAGTTTATAGATGAACCGAAGCCTGCGACGAATAAGTCCTCCAAGGATAGGGTCATATTCACGGACCCAGTACCTAAGTCTACAGCATCATCATAGCTTGGTATCTAAAACTGGTTCTGACTATTGCTCCCGGACATCCTAAGGCAGAAGGAAACGGGTCAGAAACGATATTGGTGATTGTCCGAGAGTTCGCTTACGTATCTTCTTAAATAAAAAAACAGCTTAAGATATGGTGCCTAACGGGCTTTACACTGCCTATGGACCAATATCAGTACCTGTGGCACCACCCTTGGCACACTGCCACGAGCCACCGGCACTAGCGACTACACGGCACGCTAAGACAAGCCAAGTTCACGATGGCTTGTGTGCCAAACGGCACCAAGATACTACCAGTTAAGCACATACACGCGAGTTTTGGTTGCAAGATATTGAGCATGCACCAATACGAAGCAGAGCAAAGTAAACACCCAACAGGAAAGCAGATCACAGAAAAAGGTAAACATTCTCGAGCAAAGTAAAGACGTACTTACTTGGCAAACAGTCGACTGTAGAAGTTTGTTCGGATGACTAAGCCTGGACAATCTTCCGAAGGAGCAGATGTGCAGCAGAATTCTCTGAATTTTGGGCAGTTTTATTTGCTCGGATGCGTCTTCAATTGCTCGGATTGCTGTATGGGTGAATTGCGTTTCGATATTGCTAAAAGTGTGAAAGTGACCACTGAGTTGACTATTTATAAGGGCAATTTGGAGAAAGCCAAGAGTCACATCACCTGAATTTGAATCTCAACCGTCAGATCTTTCTAATCCAAGGGTTGCAACGTTCTACGAATGGGTAGCTGTCAGTACGACGCACCTAATGCGTGACAGGCGTGTCGCATCAATTGAGCCTTCAATCCAACCGTTGAGGACCTCCCAATCCAATGGTCGTGTCGCTTCGTTCGGGACCCTATCTCCATGGGCCCAACAGAAGACCTTTTGGACCTCTTCGACTCTTGGGCCAACGGCCCTGGAGCGCCTGCTCTACAAACTGCCAGACGGAAAGTCTCCTAAAGGCTACAATGCATCCTAACCGTACTCGGAACTATATCTCGATTACAAATACCTTTTCCATCTACAGTCCGAGCACTTCCGCTGCCCCGGACTGTAGAAGGAAAGGGGGGGGGGGGGAGAGAGATATATTAAATTCCTGAACACGGAACACGGATGACGAATTTCGACATAGGGGATTTTTTCCCTTTTCTCCAGCTAACGATTCAGACACGCTCCACAACACACTCGTTCTCTTCATAGTTACCAACTATCTTCTACTAAGATACTTGGAAACTAGGGGGACATATGTTGTTACGGACATACGTCCAATCCGTTAAGGGTGCCATAGAGCGTGTCCTAGAGCGCATCACGGCTTAACTAGCCAATTCACTACTGGCCCGACCTCACATGGTCCGCCCAAAGTGAATCGACCAGTACGCTGAAGTCACTACACCTCCACGTCTAGTCCGAGCTGGCTAAGGAAGGGCTTCCAAACCTGACCATGTCAGTACAAAGATGCCTAACGGACCGGACGAGAGAATCTCGGACGCCACTATCGCAATAAGCCCAAACGTACATAACAGAACCACTAAGATATTTCCGTGGAACTCTAGGCTCGGACATCCAGAGTTACCTAAGGGCAGATCAACCAGGCAGACAGATCTGTCCGAGGAACTAACACGGACCCAACGGGCGGAACAGTACTCTCAGCGAGAAAAGGTCCAAACTACCCTCCCAGGCCCATTAACCGGTATTGGTTTACTGTTCACTAATGGGCCATGGGCCGAAGGTAGCATTGGTGTCCAAATTTGGATCGTACACTTGGCATCATCTTATGAGCCTTGCCATAAGTACTCGATAACTATAAATACAGGGCAAGATCAAAGACCCCAAGGTAAGAAGTCTTCTGGTCGGACACCATATTTTCCCTCGTAATCATTGCATTGAGAGCTTCCAACTCTCTCTTGAGTAAAGCCTCTCTCCGGATTGACCAAGGCAATCCGGATATCCTTCGACCCCAACTTAGTCCTTTCAGTGCATAGGCAGAAGTGGTGCCACGGACCTCAAGTTGGAGGTGGGATCGAGCTCAAGGTATTTGCAGTGGTTTAGTTAGTTAGTGCTCGAGGTTCACCCCTCAGCAGGTTCGATTGCAATTTATATTTTTATTGAAGTTGTACGATAAAAATAAAAATATGGGTTAATTTGAAATTATAATAAACTTTAAAGATATTTATTGAGTATTACATAGTTATGAGGGGCTGATTGCAATTTATTCTCTGAAAATATGAATATCCACATCATTATGGGTTGCCACATTGAAAATTATCGTTGACTTTTGGACTGCAATGTTATCGATTTATGAAACATGTCTTGATGTGTTATTGTTCAAATGTTAGGGACTTGGATGATTCAGATGTGTTTATATATTAGGGGGGGGGGGGGGGGCAGATGTAATTTTCTCTATATTTTAAACACCAAAATTTATTCTTCTTCTGCAAAAATGACCACTACCTTCCCTTCCACTTGTTCAATTATCACCACCACCATAGCCACCGGAGCTCCAACAAACCAATTTTTCAAGTGACAAGAAAATCTTCCACCACCACCGTGTCTTCCCGGCTGCCATGTAAAAAAGCTTCCATGGCAGCCAAGCTCGAAGCTTCCATGGCTGCCATGGAAGCTTTCGAGGCAGCTCTGCCATGGAAGCTCTAGCTAGCTTCCAGATTTGGAAGTTATAGCTTCCATGGCTACCATGGTCATGGAATTTTTCGAGCTCCATGGTAGTTGACCGGAGCTCCGGTCAAATAAAAAAAAGTTAATTTTTTTACAGAAAAAAATAAATAAATTTTGTGAAATTTTGATGATGAGGGGTTGATTTGATAATATTTTTGGGTATATTTTGTTATGTTTAAGATTTAAGGGATGTGAATTAATTTAATATAATAATATTTTTAAATATTATGCGACGTAGGGCGACCTTATTATGCTACAGGGGCAATTACATATAGACCCCCTGCATTATGCTCCAATTACAGATTCATACCCACTGTTTGAAGGATTACATTTACACCCAAAATCGTTGACCAACATTAAAGTTTTATTTTTTAGAAAAAAGAAAAGATAAAATGAATTGTAAAACAAAAAATAATGGAAAAATAAAATTGCAATTGTAAGTTTTATTACAGTATAGCCCCTTATGTTTTAAACTTAATAAAATATACCGAATTTTAAATTTTATTCACACTATCATCCAAAAACATATCTAAAATCATCCCTCTTTTTTTTTTTTAAATTCAAAAAACTCGCACATTTAATTATTTAGAAAAGAAAAGGAGAAACCATTTAAAATTTAAAAAAAATTGACAGGAGCTCTGGACACCGGAGGCGGGAGCTTTGGCCAGAGCTTCCATAGAAGATCCTTCGAGCTTCTTCCATTAAAAAAAAATTAAAAGAAAAAATATGTAGGAGAAGAGGAGAGCTCAAAGCTTACAAAAAAATAGGAAATAGGGCGAATTGCAATCGAGCAGACCACATACCAATTGCAATCGAGCGACTAGCGAAGGGGAAGACTAACGAAGACTAGACCAATTGAAGGAAGACGAGACCATTTGATGGTGAGAAGATCGGCGATTAGCTCGCCAGAGCAGATGGCGACCAGTAATCCGGCGAGAAGAAGTTGAACAGGAAGACTGATGAGGAAGACACGAGTGTAGACTGACTGCGGGAGAGGAGAGTCTGGAGCATGACCTAATTCTATTTAGGAGAAGAGGAGATCTTCAATGGAAGGTCAAATTGAGCATCCATGGATGATTGGTTTCTAGCAGCTCTAATTAATGGAGGTCCGTGGTGGTGGTGAAGTTTCCATGGTGGTTCTTCGTGTTGGTGGTGAAGAAGGGTGGAGGAGATGGTGGTGGAAGTAAAGTGGGGAGTTTTGGAGAAGAAGGTAAAATTGGGGGTTTAAAATGTGAAGTAAAGAAATTAATTAGATGGAATGATTAAAATGAAATGATAAAATAGAAAAGCAAGTTAAAGATAATGATAAAATAAAATAGAAAAAGAGGGAATCTTTAACTTTTTGGGTTTATATGTAATTACTTTGAAAAAGTAAGGGAGGGTTTTGTAATTGTTCAAATAGCGGGTATCAATCTGTAAAGTGGCCATCTTGGAGGGGTGGGTTTTGTAATTATCTCTTATGCGACGCCTTGTGGCATTAATAAAAAATGAATGGTTTAGATTAAATCTAGAATTTATCCAATGGTTTAGATCGTAGCACTAACGTTAGTACAATGCGACGGTGTTAAAGTTAGCCATCCCTTGTTAGTTTGGCATGACTAATTTTAGTATTGTCGCATTGTACTAGCAATAGTACATCTATACAGCATCTCAAATGCATGAGGTCCTCATGTATTTGAGATTTGCATTTCAAAACGCATTTTCCAGCTGTGCTGATCCACCTGTCATGCATTTTTTTTATTGTTTGTTATTTTCTTTTCGTCATAATTCATAAAATATAAAAATATGAAATTTATACCGATTTTCATATTTTTTCGTCCTCTACAAATATAGATCGCTCTTGACTATATTTCGCTCATTCTAAATTTTTCGACTTTTATACTTTTAATTAAAAAAATATATTCATGAATGCAATTTCATTAATTTCAAATTTTAAACACTCTTATAATTTGGTAAACATGATAAAAAAATTTAAAAATATATATATATATATATATATATATATATATATATATATATATATATATATATATATATATATATATATATAAATATATATATATATATATCTGTAGTGATACATAAACTAACATCAATCACTATCTCGTATATAAAGAATCGATCACTATCACGTATATAACGAGCATTTGCTTTGGACGGATATTTTCATATCTGTAACGATACATAAAGTAGTCTTCGATGTCAATAACATCAATCATCGATTATTGATTAAACGTCTAACTATATCGACTATTCATCTTATATAACCAGCGAGGATATTTAGTCTTTTGTGGCCAAGATTTTTTGTCCAACGCCATTATAATTAAGCGCGTTCGGATAACTGAATTTGATTTCGATCTTTATGTTCACATCCTGAACGATGCTGGAAGTAGTGGTCGGTGTCAAAATACATTAATTATATGTCAAAATATTTATCGACAATACGCACATCTTTTGTCACAGTAATTAGTGTACTACATTTGTCTGGGTTAAATGCAAAATACCCCCTAAGTTATTGTAAATGTGCGCAAAACCCCCTTGAGTTAACAAATTAGTACCAAACCCCCTGAGTTATTAAAAAATATGTGCGAAACTCTCCTAAGTTATGAAAAATGTGCGCGAAACCCCCTGAGTTATTAAAACATGTGCGTGGAATCCCTCAGCCTTTTTTTTCGGCATGCTCGTGTTAGGTGCGACAATGGATGTTCTTTTAGGTTTTCTTACTCCAAATTAACGCAACTATGTGGACTAGACATTCATAGTTTCAGTTTATTATCTTTTGCCTTCACTTTTTTCCGTTTACATGACTAATTGGTATATATTGTTGATATGTAGTGACAATTTTAATTAGTGTTATATATGGTTGTTATTTATATATTTCAGTGCTATATAACCAGTAGTGTGTGATCGATTTTTGTTGTTCATTTAACCAAGAAAAAAATAGAGTTTTACTATTTTTAATAGCTCAAATTTAAGTCATTTTAATATTTTCGAAAATTTGGACAAACGAGTCAAACTGCACACAATACAAATTCATCATGTATATTTAGTATTCATGTAAAAGGGGTATTGCAGTGACTTTATAAGAATTCCATGGGATTTTGCGATTATTTTTAATAAATATGATTTTTTTTTTGCATTGATTTGGTGTAAGATAACATAAGCAAACATATATAGTCGCACCTAATGAAAGTGTACCTAACACACTTTAAAAATAAAAGTTGGGGGGTTTTGTGCCCATCTTTAATAACTCAATGGGATTTGGTACTAATTCGTGATTGAGAATTTGATGAGTGAATAGTAATGGGTTTGTTAGATGGACTAATTGAGAAGCTGTCATCTTGTTGCATGAAAATTATGATTCTTGTTGAAGTTCATTAATCCAATCTTGCTTACTAAGCTGATCATTTTCCTTTATGAACCAGAGAAGAACATACAATATAGTTCTGGTTCATCTCGAGCACACAAATTATATGGGTAAAATGCATGTCATCTTTGTAATGTAAAATTGATGTTATATGACGTTAAAATAAAATGTAGTACACTTGGTCACGTAAATTGTAGTTGTTGTTACGGACATATGTCCAATCCGTTAAGGGCGCCATAGAGCATGTCCTAAAGCGCATCACGACTTAATTAGTCAAACCAGTACTGGTCCGACCTCATATGGTCCGCCCAAAGTGAATCGACCAGTACGCTAAAGTCACTACACCCTCACAGCTAGTCCGAGCTAGCTGGGAAAAGGACTTCCAAACCTGGCTACGTCAGTACAGAGATGCCAAACGGACCGGACGAGAGAATCTCGGACGCCACCATCACAATAAGACCAAACGTATATAACAGAACCACTGAGATACTTCCGTGAAACTCTAGGCTCGGACATCCAGAGTTACCCAAGGGCAGATCAACCATGCAGACAGAATCTGTCCGAGGGACTAACACGGACCCAACAGGCGGAACAGTACTCTCAGAAGGAAAAGGTCCAAACTACCCTCTCAGGCCCACTAATCAGTATTGGATTACTGTTCATTAATGGGCTATGGACTGAAGGTAGCATTGGTGTCCAAATCTGGATCGTACACTTGGCATCATCTTATGAACCTCTTCATAAGTACACGATAACTATAAATATGGCGCAAGGTCCAAGACCTTAAGGTAAGTGATAAGTGAGAGAGCGAGATCAAAGTCATAAGTGACATAATACCTTCCTCATAACTATTACATTAGGAGCTTCCAACTCTCTTTCGAGTAAAGTCTCTAACCGGATTGACATAAGCAATCCGGATATCCCGTTCTAACACCCCCCCCCCCCCCACTTAGTCCTTTCAGGTGCTCTAGCTCGGACAAGTACTCCTTCGGACTTCAAGTAGGAGGCTGGACCTAGTTCAGGATACTTGTAATAGTTTAGTCAGTTAGTGTTAGAGGTTTTATCCCTCAACATTTTGGCGCCGTCTGTGGGAATCTTACAAAAAGTCTCTGTGTTTCGATTGAATCGAAGGCAAGAACAAGACGAATAGCGAGGGCCGGTGCTGCAGGAGTAGGGACTCCACCACCGCGCCCACGGGGACGTCCGCCCACCCGGGGATGCAGAGCTGTAGTGTCAGGAAGAAGATACCCGAGCGAGGGACGCACGGCCAGCCCGTCCTCGGATGAAGGGGTAGTACGAGCTTCTCCGGCAGAAGCTCGAGGCCCTACGGCAGGCCAACAATTCACTATGCCGGATGGACGCACTGTCCGCACTAACGATCTAGGAATCAGCGAGACGCAGTTTGACAGATTGCTCACAATCATTCAAGGGTGCCTGGGATCCAACAATGCTCCTCCACAGCAAGCCACTCCGCCAGTGGTTACCCCTCCTCAGGCAGAGCCAGCATTATCTAGGAACAAACAACGCCCAATCCAGCAGAGATTAGGGGATCAGCCACATCAGGAGGATTTGCGAGATCTTCTGGATCGGCGGGCCTCGGCTTCTCAAGTCCGAGGTGAGGGAAGCCAGCATGGAAGGAGACAATGTCAAGAGGGGAACAATAGATACCCAGAAGTTCCACTGCCAGCACCTCCAAGAGACAGGGATCAAGTGGCAGAAACTATTCTGATGGTCCGCATAAATGAACTCCATGCGGATGTAGCAATCCACCCGAGGACAGGGGAGATCATGATGGCTGACGAGATCTATGCCCAGCAAAAGGCTCTAGAAGCTCAGATTCTGAATCTCGGACGTCTTGTGAAAGACCACGAGCAGATAACTACCAGCGCACCAAATCCCCTGTGCGACGGCATCATGAGAGAGAAAGAGAGAAACCGAAACTCGGATCAAGTGATCCCGAATTTGGAATACTATTATGGGGATGCTTGTCCCGTAGGTCACCTAACAAGGTATAACAGCAAGATGGATTCCAAAGGGATGAGCGACAACACGAAAGCCCTTACCTTCTCGTCCACTCTCTTCGGAACTACCATGGATTGGTACACCTCTTTGCCAAATAAATCAATAAAGTCGTACGCGGATCTTTCTTCCAAGTTCTTGGCACGATTTGGGAAATCAAAGAGGAGAAAGCGTACCGTGGAACATCTGGCAGGTGTTATACAGGGAGAACAAGAGGATCTAAGGACTTTCCTAGATCGATTTCACACGGAAGTTCTCCGTGTTGAGTCACACAGCATTAAAGAACGGGTCCGACACCTGTATGCTAATACTCTCAACTCGGAACTCCGAAGAAAACTCTCAAGTTAGGAGGTAAGGAGCGAAAAGCATTTAGAAGACATCTGTGAAGAAGTAATGTATGGAGAAGAATACAGGAGGAACGTTCCAGTAAGAGCTAGCTCCAAGAAAGGAAAGGATCCGGTGAAGCAAGACCAACGCCCGGGAAAATTTGATTCTAGGAAGGACCACAGGGATAGAGGTTTTCACAGAGAGAGAAGTCCGCCGAGGCGATATGCGGACTATACCCGTCTCAATAGGCCAAGATCCGACATCTTGGCGACTATCATTGAGAAGAAGCTGGATGTCCAGTGGCCGAAGCCCTCTTACAACGGCCGAAAGAGTAAAAATGCAAAAGGCTACTGCAAGTTCCACAAATGTCGTGGACACGAGACTGACGATTGCATTCAGTTGAAGACAGAAGTGGAACACCTAATATGCGATGGTAAATTACAAGAACATGTCTATGTGAATGAACCTCCCCGACGAGATAGAACGGAGCAAAGGAGAGAGGAGAGGGTGACGGAACCACCACCCCACTCGTTGCCTTTGCCTCCTCCGCCAATAGACTATCCGCCCCGTCCAGACCAACGCTCTTACAGATATACTGATGACATCAAAATGGAAAACGCTCCGTACAGCGGGGTGATCAACACCATTGCTGGCGGACCAACTGGAGGCGATAGCAGGAACGCAAGAGAGCAGACCGCGCAGAATCTTCAGAACAATGACCGAGCATATGATAATCCAGCAATTCCGGGCACTAACGCCATATCTTTCGATGACAGTGAAATCCCTCCTCCTACGGCAGGAGGAGGAGACATCGACAATCCGGATGTTCTGCTGGTGGTTTCATTGACCATCACAACATATCGAGTGAATAAGATTCTGGTCGACACAGGGAGTTCTTCGAACATCATCTCTAAAAGATCAATGGATTAGATGGAGTTGGGTAGAATTCGGTATGGGAGAGTGCACACCTCCATCTTAGGATTTGGAGGAGGAACCGTACGACCTCTCGGAAGTGTCATGCTGCATGTCTCGCTCGGGACCTTTCCGGCAAGGGTGACACAGGAAGTTCGCTTGGTAGTGGTCGACCAAACTTTTGAGTACAACGCCATCTTCGGACGTCCAGGCCTCAATCAGTTCCGGGCTATTTCCTCAACTCTCCATAATAGAATGAAGTTCTCAACAGCTGTTGGAGTCGGAGAAGAGGTCGGAAACGTCAGAGAAGCATGGGAATGTTATATCATGTCCACAAGAAGAGCTTCTGCGCCCGTGCTGGCAGTCACCATGACTCCTGATCCGCCCATTATTCTTCCACCCAAAAAAGAAGACCCGCAGGTCGGAGTAGGGAGCCAGAAGGAAAAATTTCCTAGAACTGTACGAATTGAGCCTCACGAGACCCTTAAAGAGATCGAAAATGTTGCTGGAAATCTGGATAAGAAGACAAGGATCGGAACCAAAATGAATGTGGAAGTAGAGATGAAGCTCATCGCCTGTCTCCGAGATAACAACGATGTGTTCGCTTGGAGTACCGATGACCTGAAGGGAATAGACCCAAGGATTACGGTTCACCGTCTGAACATGGATCCTTCGGTTAAATACATCCGACAGAAGAGAAAAGATTTTGGTCCGGTCAAAGATGCCATCATATCCGCCGAAGTTGATTGACTTCTGAAAGCGGGACACATTGAAGAAGTCTGCTATTCCGATTGGGTTTGCAACGTGGTTCTGGTCGAAAAATCGCCAGGCAAGTGGAGAATGTGTAATGAGTTCACAAGGTTAAACAAGTTCTGCCCAAAAGATTCGTATCCATTACCACGGATAGACCAACTAGTGGACTCCACGTCCGGATGTGCATTACTGAGTTTCATGGACGCGTACCAAGGTTTTTACCAAATTCGGATGGCCAAGGAGGACGTCAAGAAAACAGCTTTCTTCGCGGCTGGGGGGTATACTGCTTCAAGGTAATGCCTTTCGGGCTGAAAAACGCGGGAGCCACTTACCAGCGTTTGGTGAACCAGATGTTCCAGAACGAGATTGGAAAGACAATGGAGGTGTACGTGGACGACATGCTCGTCAAAAGTAAAACAGAAGAACAGCATGTGCACCATTTGAACAAGTGCTTCGCTATCCTTAGGAAGTATGGAATGAAATTGAATCCAGAGAAATGCACCTTCGGAGTGAAAGGAGGAAAGTTCCTCGGATATATGGTCACGGAAAGAGGAAATCCCCGAGAAAATCCGGGCAATCCTAGATCCGCCAGATCCAAAAACCCTTAATGAGGTACAGCGACTCATAGGAAGTCTCATGTCCTTAAGTCGTTTTATATCACGATTAGCAGAGAAAAATCTTCCATTCTTCAAAATCCTCCGGAAAGGAGAGAACTTTGTGTGAACTATGGAATGTTCCGAGGCTTTCGAAAAATTAAAAGAGTACCTCCATTCCCCTCCACTGCTCTCCAAACCCGTCGAAGGGGAACCACTCTACCTCTACCTAGCAATTATGGAAGAGGCAATGAGTTCCGTCCTCGTGCGGATTCAAGCTAATGAACATTTGCCGATTTACTATCTTAGCAAAGCCCTTACTGGGGCGGAGACATGATACGTGAAGATCGAGAAGCTTGCATATGCATTGGTTTACACCGCCAGACGGTTAAAACCTTACTTCAAATCTCATAGAATTGTGGTACTAACCGCGGAACCTTTGAAACAGGTCTTGGGGAAGCCCGACCAGTCTGGACGACTTTCTAAGTGGGCGATTGAGCTAAGCGAATACGACATTTGCTACCAGGCTCCGTCAGCCAAGAAAGCTCAAGTCCTCGCCGATTTCCTAGCGGAATATCCTGAGACGGATTCAGAGAAAGTCCCTGACAGACAAGCATTGGAATGTCTAGCCACTAAAAGGATCGTACAAAGGCCAACCCCGCCGAAGTTACAACCAGAAAACTTTGAGGAGGCACAGTAGATCAATCGACCCCTGCTTGCATCATGCGAGGAAATTCGGATCAACCAGATGTTCCTTCTTGACAATATCATGAACAAATCCGATGTCACTACCAAAAAAATCAGGTTTAGGGACGGATTTATCCGTCCCTAAACCCTTGTCGATCCGTCCCTAAACCGTTAGGGATGGATAGAGACGCCCGTCCTTAAAACGGGCGTCTCTAACCAAATAGGGACGGATATTTAGGGACGGATAAAATATCCGTCCCTATTTGGTCAAAGACCATTAGGGACGAATATTATCCATCTCTAAATTTAGAGACGGATAAATCCGTCCTTAACGTTGGAGACGGATTTATCCGTCTCTAATGGTCGTTGACCATTAGAGACGGATAAATCCGTCTCTAAATTTAGAGACGGATAAATCCGTCTCTAAATTTAGAGACGGATTTATCCGTCTCTAAACTGAATTTTTTTTAATTTTTTTTATTTTTCTGTTTTTCAAATTTCACCTGTTTTACACTCAATATAGTCGTAGATAATATACCCGAACGTGATAAAATTGGATTTATTAAAATAGAGATTCGATAAAATATCCGAACAGAAGACTAAAATCCGAACAATATGAGATAGTGTGAAAGTATGTAGCTAGAACAACATAAGTAGATGAGCATCTAAGAACCGGGAGGAGGCGGTGGTTGTTGGTTCGCACTTTAGCTTGATTCTCTAGAAGTTGATCGATGGTTTGCTTAAGAGGATTCATCAGCTCATTCACCTGCTCTTGTGTGTAGAAATTTCCACGTGATGAGGATGCCTGAGACACGGAGAAGCTACCACCCGTCAATGTAGGGCCCAAACTGCCGATCCCATACACTCGGCCCTTAGCGTCCATCGGGTTAACTTGGAAGAATATCTGGTCTTGCTCTCGAATTGTGAGCTCATGACCGTCGATCATCCTCTCCTCCATTATCCGCTCCACCTCATTCTGCAATAGTGTAGTGCATACGAAATGAGATAAAGTTTTAGGAAGATACGCTCGATATATAATATACACAAATGCAAATGTGAACCTTAACAAAGAAACATACCCCAATTAGCTCGGCCCTAGGATCAGTCCAGATGCCATTCTTCATTTTTGCCTTCTTGAAGTGGTGAAGAGCAGTAGTGGGCTCCCCGGCATGGAGCTAAAGAACATGCAAACAAGTAGTAAGTTGTTAGAAATGAAAGCAAAAAACATATGTACAAATCATATTCCAAGTCATAAATAACATATATACTAATCGATATCGTGATGCTCAACAACGACGCATGACCCATAATGATGCTCGAGTACTGCCATCTCGCACCTCAGTCAACCGGTTCGCTCTGTTCTTCTCCGATGTGTCCCTGACAAAGGGATCTCTCGAGTACTCTTGCCAAAGTGCCCACTCATCATCCCCCATGAACTGCGGATTTACCCCAACGGCTTTCATGTTGCTAACCATCCTCTTATAGCACTCTGATCCAACAGTCTCGAAAACAGGCCACAATTGGGGAATCAGGGCATTGGAAATGAAGTAGTACTTCTACAACATTTCCATAAGAAGTAGAAATCCCAAATAGGTTAATGAAAGTAGGAATTTAAAGATAAACACAAGTACAGTGGCTAACATACCACTCAATCAGCACAACAAGTCAAAGAACAATGACTAATATATCACCCAATTACAGTGGCTAACATACCACTCAAATTGTCCTAAAATTGACTAACACAATGGTGACTAACATATCACCCAAGTACAGTGGCTAACATACCACGAAATCAGCACAACAAGTTAAATAATGGTGACTAACATATCACCCAAGTACAGTGGCTAACATACCACTCAAATTGTCCTAAAATTTACTAACACAATGGTGACTAACATATCACCCAAGTACAGTGGCTAACATACCACGAAATCAGCACAACAAGTTAAATAATGGTGACTAACATATCACCGAAGTACAGTGGCTAACATCCACTCAATCAGCACAACAAGTCAAAGTACAGTGGCTAACATACCACTCAAATTGTCCTAAAATTGACTAACACAATGGTGACTAACATATCACCCAAGTACAGTGGCTAACATACCACTCAATCAGCACACCAAGTTAAATAATGGTGACTAACATATCACCCAATCATGGCTAACATACCACTCAAATTGTCCTAAAATTTACTAAACAATAACCACAAACATATGGCTAAAACATAAACAACAACAAGTTAAATAATGGTGATAATGGTGACTAAAATATCATACAAGCACAACATCCATCGATCACTCAAACAAAAACAAAAACACAAAATATACCATACCATTCACCTAAAACTAACTAAATAAACAATACAATCATATCACCCAATCACACATGGCTACAATACCACTTCCACACAACACCCAAGTCAAAATGGCTAACATAATATACCACTCAATCAGCACAACAAGTCAAAGTACAGTGGCTAAAGCATTGTAACATGTAAGCTTACCCGCATCTCATCAAAGTAATTGTGCTTCATCCGGTCTGGGAGCGTAGACCACTTCTCGCCTCCTTCACCCGGCTTCTCCCTCCTAAGCCTGATAATCTTACCAAGATTTTCGCTTGCACCCTGTGGCCAAAGCCTGTTATAAATGAGACAGACATGAAACAAACACTATTAGTAAATTCATGTAACATTTACTGATTATCTGAAGTTATGTTCTACAAATGCATAATATATACTTACTTCTTCCCGTTCGGGAACAACACCGGCTTCCCATTCCATGTAGCACCGGGTGTCAGAACGGTGTAGGGACACCCATCAGAGGATAAGTCACCAAACATGGGTGACGTCCCCACGCTCGAGCCAGTGGGAGTCTCAAGAACCTGTGATTGGCTGCTCCCGCCAATGTCATAGCCGCCCGAAGGGCTACCCACATCACTGCCCGTACCAGGACCACCACTAGTAGAACTAGACACCGGAGGACGGTATGTGGATCTCTTCTGCCGCGGCATCTGCAAAAGCATACAACAAGTGTTAGTAAGAAAGACGAGATGAATTGGCAGGTAAAACATATACAATAGACACGTACGTAATAAAGCATATATAACAAGTTGTAGTAAGAAAGATAAGATGAATTGGCATGCATGTAAAACATATACATTTAACACGTCAAGAAGACTAAAAAGTCGAGTTAATCAAGAACCACCAGTATACACATACCCTCTTCCTCCTCGCCCGTGGTTAAGTCTACATATTGGTCTTCGTGCAGCTCAATGTACTCATCAGGAGCATGTACAACATTTCTCGCTGTTTCATCCACCTCCTCTTCTTGGTACGAGTTGGTACAACATTTATAACATTTATACCATTACGTATTTAGTTTCATTACAATTACAATTACATTTTTAATTATGATACGGTAACAATTGATAATGAATTACATGCATTTTACGATTACAATTCAATTTTCTAGTAGTTAAACTTCCATATATCTATTAACATTACAAATTGTAGATGAAAATATTATTGATTGTTTTTATGTTAATAATCCAAAATTATATTAAAATCATCAAAATCACCAAATTGTCTCCAAACACACAATTAAATCTTCATAATCCTCATACGTATACGAAAATAGCTAAGTAAATACCCTACACACTTACAATCATATTAACATCATACTAGCAATCCAATTTCACAATAAATATATCAATTGCACATCTCAAAGCTAACTCAATACGTAATATAAGCTAAATTATCTACTACATACTTACTATAAACATACAATTGATCAAACTAGTCGAAATTCATAAAATCCCCAAATTTTAAAAAGTAAGGGTTTTCGCCAAAATACCTTCAATTCCGGGGAAAATAGCGGATGAAAGTTGAAATTGATGCACAATCCGAGCTCCTTGTCCGATGAGCTTCGCAACGAGACCAAGATTGGACGGAATCGTCGAGATTTGGTCGGAAAATGAATTGGGCGAATTTGGAGAAGGAAGGAAATGAAATGAAGCAGAAATGAAATGAGGAACATGGCCGCATTCTGCTCTCTGTATTCATTTTTTAGGGACGGATAGATATCCGTCCCTAACTCCGTCTCTATTTAGGGACGGATATCTATCCGTCCCTAAGAATGAATTTTTTTTTTAATTCAGTCAACTGTTTTAGGGATGGATTTTTTATCCGTCCCTAAAACAGGGACGGATTATGTAATCCGTCCCTAATTAAGGACGGATTAGGGACGACTTAGGGACGGATAATCCGTCCCTAAACTCGTCGATTCGTCCCTAACTTAGGGACGGATAATATCCGTCCCTAATTCCGTCCATAAAACCGATAATTCTTGTAGTGTGTTAACAACTCCAGACCTAAAACCGGAGAAGAGGGCGAAAAGCGGTTGGCAACTCAGGAGCTGCAAGAAGATTTCCAAGCCAAAAAGCACCCTTCGGACACTTGGGTACTAGAAGTGGATGGATCCTCCACTGGAATGGTCGGAGGAATTGGAATTTTTCTTAAAAGCCCTGATGGCGCGGAACTCGACTATGCGATATCCTTGGAATTTAAAGTCACCAATAATGAGGCTGGGTATGAAGCGTTGCTAGTCGGGCTACGCCTGGCCAAGTCACTCCAAGTCCGGAAGCTCAAAGCTTACACGGACTCACAGCTAGTTGCAGCTCAGCTTTCAGGAGCCTTTGCCACCAAGGGTCCTTCGATGATTAAGTATCTCGAGCTACTCAAGCGGGAAACCAGCCTCTTTGAAGAATTTACACTAGAAAAGTTTGACAGAGCCTGTAATGAAAGAGCAGATGCTTTGGCTAAATATGCATCCGCGACAGCAGCCCTGGACACAAGAAGAGTCATCTTGCTCACGGTCACTCACTCATCTGTCATGAGTCCGGATCCAATGGTCATGATAACGAATACGGAAAGAAATTGGATGACTGACATCTGGAACTATCTCCAGGACGGGTCTCTTCCAGAGGATCCGAAAGAGTCAAGGAGTGTGAAGTGCCGAGCTAATAGATACTTTATACTAGGGGAAGACTTGTACAAGAGATCTTTTGCCGGAACTCACTTGAGATGCTTGAACCCGCAAGAAGCTAAAACTGTGCTGGAACAGATACACAACGGAAGCTGCGGTAGCCATTCCGGGGGAAGAACTCTGGCCCAGAAAATCATACGACAAGGATATTACTGGCCTAGCATCGATAAAGACTCTGCCAACCATGCTCGGAAGTGCCCTGATTGCCAGTACTATGCGAACATTCCACATCGTCCGACGAGACCTATGATTCCGTCAATCATAGCGTGTCCTTTCGATCAATGGGGAATTGACATTGTCGCACCATTTCCAAGGGGTACCCAGCAGAAAAAGTTCATGATTGTCGCGGTGGAGTACTTCACTAAATGGGTGGAAGCAGAAGCCGTTGCGACCATCACAGAGAGCAGAGTACGGACCTTCATCTGGAAGAACATCAAATGCCGTTTCGGCCTGCCAAGAGTTCTCGTCTCCGACAATGGCGCCCGATTTTCAGGCCATAGACTCAAGGAATGGCTGGAGTCCTCCAAAATCGAACAACGATTCACGTCTGTTGGACATCCGCAGGCAAACGGACAAGCTGAGTCCACCAACAAAACGATAGTCAAGATCTTGGAAAAGCGGTTGCGGACTTCCCAAGAAAGTTGGGCGGATGACCTAGATGGCGTGCTGTGGGCTCATCGCACCACTGCACGGACAACAACCAAAGAAACTCCATTCGCCCTGGTATATGGCTCAGAGGCAGTCATACCAGCTGAAATTGCTGTCGAAACTATGAGAGTCCAAGAGTTTGAAGAGTCCGCCAATCGCGAAGCACGAATATTTGACTTGGATATCTTGGAACAGAAAAGAACGGACGCGTTGGCTAATATCCATAGATACCAAGCGACGGCGGTTCGAGCATACAACAAGAATATCCGAGCGAAAAACCTGCAGGTCGGAGACCTAGTACTTCTCCGTGCGGACATTCTGACAAATGTTGGCAAACTCAAACCCAACTGGGAAGGACCCTACAAGATTGTCGGAGCAAGAGCAAATGGGAGTTATGAATTGGAAGATGAGCACGGGCACCCACTCAAGCGTACGTGGAATTCTAGAAACCTCCAAAAGTTTTATGCATAAGAATGACTACTCGAATCTCTGTCAGATTGACTAGTCATCTTAGATTCCAACTATCTATTACACGGAACTCCGGCAGTTCTGTTTTTTGATCCTTTTGTCATTGTCCATAGAGCCCGCATGTTGTAATTGAATTTCCGACAAATCAATACAACCTCTATCTTTCGATTTGTGATTTTTTGATTTTTGTATCTGAGATTTAACGTTCGTTTAACGACAAGAAAGCAAGCAAGGGATTTCATTCATACAAGGACCGATTGTACATCATCCTGACCAAGCAACTTACAGTCCCGGATCGTTATCCGGACTTAAGGACGCAATATGAAGAAATACATTAAATATCTCTGGGAATACGTCATCTCCCAGCACGCATCTTTTCTTCGACAAGACAGACTTCAACGCTATTATCGCGGGCTCCGCGGACACACGGACTTCCATATACCTGCACATAGGAACATGGTTAGACACGGGGAAATCCATCAGGATGCCACTAGAGCGTGGCATCGCCAAATCCCTGGTCCGTGGAAGCCACAGGGCACACAGCAAAAGATTTCTGCCTACCGTCTTTAGAGACTCAAACTATCTTAGAATTCGGAAACCATCTCCAATTTAAGATAGATTTGAGCCACTAAAGTTGGATTGGAAGAAAAGAGGAGAGATCCAGCATCGATGGTTTACAAACTCTGATCGTGCAGACAAGAAGTCACGATTTTGGATCAAATCATGTAGGTTTGGTATGGGGGTCGTGCCTTTTTATAGACCACTCCAACCAATCACAGTCCGCCACGCAAACAACTTGATGACAGATTTGAACCAACTGTTCCCATACAACAAGGATGGGTCAAGTTTGTGTTTGATCACATCCAAACGAACCCAGTTATAACGTCAGCAATTCGAATTTGTTAAACTGCCTTACAACCATTACCAGTGCGGACAGGGTGACGATCTTATCTGATGAAAAATAGTTCGAATTCTATAAGAAAATTGTCCGAACATTTACATATGTGAGATACAGTCTGACAGAAGCCAAGGAAAAATACATACTACCACGGGGCATACCCCGCCTTGATCCTTCACCATTGTCCAGAAGTCGAACCCTGGGATTTCGAGCCACCACCTCGAGCCTGGCGAGCTTGCTGTCGCATTCGAATCCTCCTGCGGATCAACTTCAGCGTCCGCTCCCTCTCCTCTTCAGCCAGTCTCCTGGCTATTCCTGGACATTGAGGGGGGGTCGCCTTCAAAATCCAGGACAATCGGGTCACCCACGGTCCCTCTACCCGGATAAATTGGCTAATGCATGTGCCCGCAGGCGCAATTCACCCAATGACTATATTCTTCATCATCTGAGCCCGACATTCTAAAAAACACTAACCTCCGCTGAAGAATAGAAGTGGATAAAACAGAGAAGAAAGGGGAAAGGTACAGCAGTGAAAAAGGGAAGAATTACCACACCCTTATTTATAGTCGCGACGAGTCCTTAAGATCTCGCCATTTGTGAATTATCCGATGACTGGGAAGATGAAAAGACGCAATCATAATGACTATTTTACTGTTTCATATTCCTCCTTCTAGAAGAATTACGCTTTCCAATGAGCGTACGGTCCGAAGATCGGATAGATGAGAGTTTGATGCTTACGACATATATCAGCCACATCGATCCGAGCTCTTAAGAGATGTCATATAGGGTAACTCAGCATATGGATGGCAGATAAAACGGAAACAAAAGAGAAAGCAAGCAATCATTCGGAAGCTGGAAGGATTCATTCCTCGGATTAAATAAGAATTCTGGCAGAGTACATAACAATATTATCCGTCATTAAACACACAAGTTCAAAAGATACAGAATTTCAACGGGGCATACCCCGGACTTCTCACTCAGGCCCGACTCGGCTGGGACCGGCTTCATCAGCTTCAGGCGGATTGACGGGGGGATCACCGGAGACGGCTTCCGCTGCAAGGGACTCAGCATGATTGAACAAGTTGAAATCAACGGGGAGGCCAAGGACACGGGCAGGCAGGAAAAACCACTTCTTCAGGAAAGCCCGGTAATCATTGAAGGGTACGAAGCAAACCTTCAAGAGGGCTTCCGGGATACACCTCGGGAGGAAGGGCCCGCCGTTTTGGATCTCAATCTCACCTTCCTCGGTGACCAGCTCCGCGAACTCACATGCAGCCAACTGCTCATCCGTGACACCGTCAACAGGAACCTCCACTCCGTTAGCATCCGCAGAAGGGATTAACCCCTCCGCCTTCCAGTCAAAGTCCGGTGGAAGAAGCCCCTTGGACTGTAGCTGCCCTATCGTGAACACGAACCCGTCCAGGCGGGAGGCATCCGATCTGTCCGCCATCAAGAACTTGAAAGAGTCAGACCTCATGAAGTCACGACCAGCGTAAAGACGGGCATACTGGAGGCCTCCGAGCAGGAAATCCGTGGAATCCAGGAAAGCCTTCATCGCCTTCTCGACAAATTTCTCCTGCCATTCAAGCTCCGCCTTGACTCTCTCCCAGCTGGTCTTCACTTTATGGAACTTCACTTCTTCCTCTTTCAGCTGCATCTCCAGCTGCTTTACCTTCTTTGCCTCGTCCGCGAATGTGGCCACAGCCTTGTGCAAATCCTCCTCAATGGTAGCGCGCTCGCAGGCCTTCCACTGCATAGCCCTGATGAAACACCCAAGCTGGGAGGATATCCGCGAGGATACAAGTTATATTTATATCATACTAAAAACAAACCCAAAAGACCATGGACAAACTACATACCCGCTGGTACAGCCCATCCAGCCCTCCGACCCGCTCCACTTTTGGGAGTCCGCAAGCGTGCTCATACTCCTTGTCCAGAGCAGCTTGGTCCACAGGAAGGACAGCGGACAACTGCTGTCTCTTCGCGGGAGCAGGAGCCTCCGAGGTTGCCGCCCTCTTGTGCCCTGACGCAATAGCGTCCCGCATGAACACGTCACGTGGTGGGGCTTGAGCAGCGGGACCCTGAGGCCTGGAAGAAGTGGTGCTCCGAGTAGCAGGGGCTTTGCCCTTGTCAGGCACCGCCAAGGCCTGAGAATCTTCTCCCGCCTTGTTACGCCTTTCTTCTTCAGCAGCGAACACGGCGGCATTCTTCGGATCCGGCATCGGAAGACCCGTGGAAGTATTGATGATCCTGGTCCTTTGACCAGCGGCGACCTCTAAAGCTTGTTGCTCCCTCTGCAACCTCTTCTTTTCTCGGAGCGTCGACATGATGTAGTCGAACCAGTAAGCTGCAAAATAAACCAAAGGCATCAGATACAGCCATGATAACAGGGAATTACTAGAATTACGAGAACACAAAATCAAAACAAAGTATCTCAACGAAGAGAAAGCACAAAGGCTCAAGTAATCGAGTTCTTACTGAAGTCTGTTTTCCCTCCAACCTCTACTGTGTCCGTCAGCCCACACAGGTAGGGCAGTGGTTGATAGATTAATCCGTGGTACGGATAAGTTGGTGGGTTGTGCTTTTTGTGGATTGCAGCCACCCACGGAGCCACATTCTTTGGAAGGGGGCGCCAATCCGGGATGCTTTCCCTTAGAAACTTTGTGGGCAGCCCCCATTGCTCCCGCTGTCTTTCGGATGCTCCAGGCTTCAGAGCCATCCGTACGAAAATGTACTTGTCCCACCACTTCGATCCTAGCGACGAAATCGAGTCCGAGATAAAGTTGTAGGGTTTCCTATTCATGAACGTATAGAATAGTGGATTCCCCGGACTGAACGACACGTGAAAGAGCTGCCTAAAGTTTTCAAAATTTACGGGCTGCCCCTTCTTCATACAAAAAACGTCGAAGCAGATGAGATTACCCAAGGACTTAGGGATAACCTAACTCGGACCTATGCCAATATGGTTTAAGATATGCTTCAGCTCCGTGGCAATGGGGATCCTCCACCCACATGCTAAAGCCACCTCAGGCACACACATATATCCAGCTGGCGGATTATAAAAAGCGTGTCCGGGCTCAGGGACCATGATCTCTACGGAGTCGGGGATCTCCCACTTCCGCCTCCACTCGGGAATATCTTCTGCTCTCACTCTTGACGGACATGTGGGAAGAAGTCCGTCGGCATTAAGTTCTCCAAATTCGTCCGCTATCACAACAGCGGACGCAGGACGGGGAAATTTGATTCGGGCAGCTTTCGCGCCGCGCCCCGCAACTAACGGAAGATTAGAATGCACGGGACCAGCAGGATGAAGTGCGATCCGACGACCACCGCGTCTATGAGGGCGAGCAACAGGGGACTCTTCACCTTCTTCCTCCTCTTCATCGTCGTCATCTTCCTCACCTTCTTCCTCATCATCATTGACGTCTTCAGGTCTCTCGGGTGTGCTTGGGTTAGACGGACTCGTTCCCGCCATGACACGTTCTTCCACCCCCACCTCGAACATCTCAACCTCATCAGTTTCTCGGCCGCTATTGCCCTCCCGCTCCATATGCGGCTCATTCGGATCTCTGGACGATCCGACCCCTCCGATAGTCCGAGATTGGACCAATGATCTAGTTCTGACAAGATCTTCCTGGGCAGCATCAGCCTGTGCTCCTGCTGAGACATGGACTCCATGCCCAGCATCTGAGTCCCTCGACGACCCAAGGTCTACAACAAAGAAGTCTCCCACGGACAGGGTCATCTCTACGGACCCAGTACCTAAGTCTACTGCATCATTGTAGCTTGGTGCCTCACGTTGGTTCTGACTATCGCTCCCGGACATCCTAAGGCAGAAGGAAACGAGTCAAAAATGATAGTGCTGATTGTCTGAGAGTTCGTTTAGGTATCTTCTTAAGTCAAAAACAGCCTACAACACTATATTTAACCAGGTTTAGCCTGCTTGAGGTCCTATATCGGCACTGGTGGCACCACCCTTGGCACACTGAGATGTGCCATCGGCACTAGCATCTACACTACCTGGCACGCTAAGTAGGGCCAGTTTACGACAGATTTGTGCGCCAACCGGCACCAACACATTACCAGATAAACATGCATATTCGAGTCTTGGTCACGGAATACTGGCACTAAGATCGACATGCAACAAGTATGACGTAGAAATATTTCAACTAAGAATGATGCTAAAGTAAACATCATATTCAGGCAGAGCAAAGTAAACACCCAGGAAGCAAGCATATCACGAAAAGGAAAAGTATTCAAGCGAAATAAAGATGTACTTACTTGATAAAAGTTGATTGTAGAAGTTTATGCGGACGACTAAGCCTTGATGCTCCTCCGAGGGTACGGATTCGAAGCAGAAAATTCGAAAATCGTGCGAGTTTTACTTGCTCGGATGTGCCTTCAGTTGCTCGGATTGCTTTATGATCCTGCGGAGTTTCAATATTGCTAAAAGTGTGAAAGTGACCGATGAGCTGACTATTTATAAGGGCAATTTAGAGAAAGCCAAGAGTCACATCACTTGAATTTGAATCCCAGCCGTTGGATCTTTCCGAATCCAAGGGTTGCACCGTTCCACGAATGGGTTGCTGTCAGTACGTCGCATTTAATGCGTGACAGACGCGTCGCATCAATGGGGCCTCCAACCCCAACCGCTAATGTCGTCCCGATCCAACGGTCGTGTCGCTTTATTCGGGATCCTTTCCCCGTGGGCCGAACGGACAACCTATCGGGCCTCCTTGGCTTACGGATCAGCGACCCAGGAGGACCAGTTCAACAAGTTGTCTAACGGATAGCCTCCGGAGGGCTACACTACATCCTAACCGTACTCGGATCTATATATCTCGATTACAATACTAAAACTTAAAAGAGTCCTATATACTATAAGAGTCCATGAGAGTCCTGAACAAATACACAATTATACACAATTTGGGGATGACTTGGTTTATATTCAAATTCGCGGGTCAATTTACGGATCCTGGGTTGCGGGTTCGGTAATATGGATCTAAAAACGGGTTATCAGATTAATATAAATACCCTATTTTTATTTTTTTCTTTCATTTCCTTCTTTCTTCTCCCTCTCTACCCTCTCCTCTTCCTTTCTCTCTCTCTTTTCCGATCACATTTCTGGCGATATCTCCGCCGTCCGACCACCAATGTTCAATCCGATTGCATATTTGAATAGCCCATGGCCCGATCTATCTTTCTACCGGTTTCGTTTTTTTTATTTGGTCGACTTTTGAAACGGTTGGCCGGAATTCGAAGGCTTTTCCGGCGATATCTCCGACGTCCGGCCACCAATCTTAAATCCGATCGCATATTTGAGTAGTCCATCGCCCGATCTACCTTTCTACCGGTTTTGTTTTTTATTTGGTCGACTTTTGAAACGGTTGGTCGGAATTTGAAGCTTTTCCGGTTATCTTCTCCGGCGGATCTCCGACTACACAACACATATAAGTCATAACCTTGCCGTTTCCTCGATTTTCAGGTTTCTTCTCTCGATTCTTCAGTTTTTTTTAGTTTTTGTTTGGTTTTGGTGATTTTTATTGATTTCGCGTAACTTTATATTTCATGTGTAATTGTTGATGTTTTAACCTTAATTGTGTATGCTTGACCTGTAATTGTTGATGTTTGCGTGTTTGAACTCTATTGATAATGTTGAAGTGATTGTTGTTGTGCATGATATGCTTCGTTTTCTGTTGTTTTGGTTGTAATTGTTGATTGTTAAGGGTAAATTGGTGATGCCTATGTTTATGCTTCATTTTTGCTTCGGTTATTATGCTTCATTTTTTGCTTCGATTATTATGTATGAATAGCATTTATTTATACTGTAATTTTTTATTGTTAAGGGTAAATTGGTTATGCCTATGTTTATGCTTCATTTTTTGCTTCGGATATTATGTATGAATAGCCTATGTTTATACTGTAATGGTTGATTGTTAAGGGTAAATTGGTGATGCCTATGTTTATGCTTCATTTTTGCTACGGTTATTATGCTTCATTTTTGCTTCAATTATTATGTATGAATAGCCTATGTTTGTACTGTAATTATTGATTGTTAAGGGTAAATTGGTGATGCATATGTTTATGCTTCATTTTTGCTTCGGTTATTATGCTTCATTTTTGCTTCGGTTATTATGCTTCATTTTTGCTTCGGTTATTATGCTTCATTTTTACTTCGATTATTATGTATGAATAGCCTATGTTTATACTGTAATTGTTGATTGTTAAGGGTAAATTGGTGATGCCTATGTTTATGCTTCATTTTTTCTTCGGTTATTATGCTTCTTTTTTGCTTCGATTATTATGTATAAATAGCATATGTTTATACTGTAATTGTTGATTGTTATAGGTAAATTGGTGATGCCTATGTTTATACTGTAATTGTTGATTGTTAAGGGTAAATTGGTGATGTCTATGTTTATGCTTCATTTTTGCTTCGGTTATTATGCTTCATTTTTTTCCTTCGATTATTATGTATGAATAGCATATGTTTATACTGTAATTGTTAATTGTTAAGGGTAAATTGGTGATGCTTGATTATAGGTATTTTATTTCATGTTTTGAAAAAAAAAATGTTTAGGTTTTTATGTAAATTGTGTATGTCTATATGTAAATTGTTGATGTTGGTTGTTTTGTTTGTTGCATATGGTAGGTTTTCGTAAAAATGGTGGTTGAATGATTGATGATAAAGATGGAGGCGTGGATGGAGGAGTTGACGAACAAGTCAAGGGTATTTTTTTTTTCATTTGCGAGGATGAATGTAGTTTGGATATAGTGATTTTAAATTTTTTGTATTGTTTTTTATGTAATGACATTTTATTGATTGAGGAATGAAATTGATTTCTATGTTTATTTTATAAATATTGAGTTTTTTGAGAAAAAATAGGTTGTCATCAATAATTTTACATTAAACATATACAATTATATACCAAATATAAGCAATTTGTCCCAAAGTATCAATATGATTGGATAGACACATGAAAGCGGGTTGTGTATTATAAGGGAAAAATGTGGGTCGACCCGGGTCAAGTGGGTCAACCCGCGAAAAAAATCATATTGTATAGTTTTATGTATAAATTGTATATATTTGTCTATTATGTAGGACTCTCAAGGACTCTCATTATATTGTGGACTCTCAGGAGACAGACTCATTACAAATACCTTTTCCATCTACAGTCCGAGCACTTCCGATAACTCGGACTGTAGAAGGAAAGGGGGGGGGGGGAGAGATATATCGAACTCCTAAGAACACGGAACACGGATGACGGATCTCAACAGAGGGGATTTTTTTCCTTTCTCCAGTTAACGATTCGGACACGCTCCACAACACACTTGTTCTTTTCATAGTTACCAACTATCTTCTACTAAGATACTTGGAAACTAGGGGGACATATGTTGTTACGGACATATGTCCAATCCGTTAAGGGCGCCATAGAGCGTGTCCTAAAGCGCATCACGACTTAATTAGTCAAACCAGTACTGGTTCGACCTCATATGGTCCGCCCAAAGTGAATCGACCAGTACGCTAAAGTCACTACACCCTCACAGCTAGTCCGAGCAAGCTGGGAAAAGGACTTCCAAACCTGGCTACGTCAGTATAGAGATGCCAAACGGACCGGATGAGAGAATCTCGGACGCCACCATCACAATAAGACCAAACGTATATAACAGAACCACTGAGATACTTCCGTGAAACTCTAGGCTCGGACATCCAGAGTTACCCAAGGGCAGATCAACCATGCAGATGTAATCATCCGAGGGACTAACACGGACCAACAAAGTGAACAGTACTCTCAGAAGGAAAAGGTCCAAACTACCCTCTCAGGCCCACTAATCAGTATTGGATTACTGTTCATTAATGGGCTATGGACTGAAGGTAGCATTGGTGTCCAAATCTGGATCGTACACTTGGCATCATCTTATGAACCTCTTCATAAGTACACGATAACTATAAATATGGCGCAAGGTCCAAGACCTTAAGGTAAGTGATAAGTGAGAGAGCGAGATCAAAGTCATAAGTGACATAATACCTTCCTCATAACTATTACATTGGGAGCTTCCAACTCTCTTTCGAGTAAAGTCTCTAACCGAATTGACATAAGCAATTCGGATATCCCGTTCTACCCCCCCCCCCCCCCCCCACTTAGTCCTTTCAGGTGCTCTAGCTCGGACAAGTACTCCTTCGGACTTCAAGTAGGAGGCGGGACCTAGTTCAGGATACTTGTAATAGTTTAGGCAGTTAGTGTTAGAGGTTTTATCCCTCAACAGTAGTAATTAATAACACAAGCTACACACATTAATAAAAAATCAAGTAATTAATTTAATCTAATTTTTTAATTAGTTAACACCAGTAGTCGCTACTCAAAAAAAAAAAAATACACCATTAATAAAAACACCTTCCTTTTGAGAAATTATACATGCCTGGTCAGTACATTATTGTTTGGCAAGAACTAATGTCTAATGCTACGTCCCATACTGCACAAAACACATCTACCACCCACGAAATTGCCACAGTTGCACTGGGTTACCCGGTACCATAGACTAAGAAGCACTCGGCTCTAAAAGTTCTAAACATACGTACCATAGACTAAGAAGCACTCAGCTCTAAAACTTTAAAAAATACAAGAACTCTTACTAAATTAAAGATGATGAGATTGCTAGCAAGATAGCAATCTCATCATCTTCAATTTAATTACAGTTGTCAAATCTAAAACGAGTTACTCCCTCATTTTATTTTAACCAGTTGACTGTCTCCGACTTTGACAACAAATTACTCTTAAACAACAATAGTAAATAAGTTAATAAAATCATATAACGATTTAGTATTGTATATGATTTTATTAATTTATTTACTATTTTAGTATAAGAATAATTTGTAGTCAAAGTCAGAGACAGTTGACCGCAGCGTAAAATAGTGAAATGATAAATTTTATAAAGAATTGAGGGAGTATATCATTCTTGCATATATTGGGCCCATCAGAAATGAGGTAAATACAATTCTGCTAACTATGTATCAATTACTACTTTCTTATACACTGGTGGCTTAAACAATGTCACTTCTCGCTTGCACTAAGTGACAGATCATTAATTCTATAGAGTTCATACTTGCGTTTCTCTTTAGAAGACCGTGGTTGAAAGAGAACCTCTGTGCTTGCTCTTACATAAATTTTTTCCCATTGTGAATACCAAGAAAGGCCTTCACGGCCTTTAGTGCAATAATCAATATTAAACAAATAAAAATGAACATTTTGAGGACCTGCACGAAGATCAACCAAACATTACAAGTCAAATGCACAGTCTGACCTGCCGTTCAAACGAAAACTAAAACTATGAGGAAAAGAATTACCTATGCTCAAAACGAGAAGACCAACATCCAATCGACTAGTTTTTGATCTCATGATCTTACTTAGCTTCTGAAGGTCTTCTTGTTCCCCTTTGAGTCCAATAAATTCTCCAAGAACATATCTCCTCGATAACTCTAACCTGCAGTCACATACGCAAAAATTAAACACACTTTGATGAAGGGTTCACTATGTAAATGAGAAAAACATAAATTTGAAACATAAATAGTTGACATGAATAAATAATGAAAGCAAAATCAGGGTAGGAATGCAGCAAATTAGTTACTCCCTCCATCCTCCATCCCGGATATTTAGATGTTGCTTTTCAAGTGGTCCGAACAAATATTACACATAAAAAATAGCAAGTTTTCTACCAAAGTATTATAAGTTTACATTACTTCATTCTATTTCATAAGATAATACTCACCAATTTTTTTTCGAGACTATCATATTTTAATCATTATTTGAAATGAAAAAAAAACTGTGGGCATGTGAACTTTGATCTGGGATGGAGAGAGTAGTATATAACATCAGGCGTCAGTTAGAACAAGAGAGAAAGTTGTTATCCATTAAATTCTACAAAGATGAATTAGTCATCAACTCAAATCAGAAAGTGAATCTTCTAAATCCTTTGAATTAAATTGTCAACTTGCTTCTTGATGTTCGTTATCTAATTCCTTGAGTAATTCAGATGTAGTAATATGAGTAACAAATTACCTATCCCAAGTTGGGGCTGTAACAAGAATGGAATTAAGCTTCGTAAATGATTCCTGCATCTCTTTTCCACCAACATTTGAGCCCTTCGGAAAAAGACTTTCCTCGTTTAGATTTTAATAGTGCCCATCCATCATATGTAACAACCTCGGGTGGGAAAGAGTCTGCATCGATTGAACTGCAAGAAGAGCAGCAGAATTAGGCGCATGCGTAATGTAATCGGAAGCATTAAATAGCCTGAGTAAGGAATATCCAATCTTTTCTCGTTCAATAAAGGTTTGGGAGCACATCCAAAGAAAAATGGGTCGTTATTAGCCATTTATTTCGGGAAAATGGTAGAACTTTCAACTTTAGCTTGCATAATTTTCCCCATATCTACCAAGTCCTGTGAAAAATGACTTCACCAAAGTTTACAATTTATACAAACATGTATTTTTGCAGACAGGTGCTCTGTCGATGAATCTAGACAGATAAGATTCAGGACTCCATAAAAGTCATGACATGACGACTTCATGAAAGATTTCGGCAAGTGTTCTGTTCGAATTAATTATTTGAGACAACCCGGTGAGCATAGAGCTCGTGGCTAATCAAAGTCCAAAATATGTAGATTAAATTTGTGCATTTGAACCATGGGTCCATTCAAGTTCCAAAAACATTGTAATTTGTTCATATGAGAATCTACGTAAAGCTTACGAGATAATGAATCGTTAAAAGTATTCCTGTGATTATCTTAATATTTGAGACATTTTCTAAATTTAACCTAAAAGCAGTTCCTGTCCGTCCCCATCGACATTACTCTTCATTTATGATGGAGAAAATGGATACTTAATCAACTCCTTGTTGTCACTAAATAAAATCTGTATGAAAGGCTGCAAAAAGCAAATGCAATACCCGAATTTCAGGTTTGGACATATGACTTTGAAAGACATATATCCTACGGAAGGCGATTCCCTTTGCTCGGATATTTTTGAAGAATAGTGAGTGATTCTTTTATACGCAACTGTGCATTAAAGATATACACTAATGTATGAAATGAGACCAACCGCAGAATAAGCAGAAAGAAAAAAAGAAAAAAAAAAACGACTTGCCAAAGCTAAGTGATCGAGAAATGATAGGATGACACAACTTAGATGATTCTTGAGCAGTATTTTAAACCGATAAATACACTATATAGCCTACATAATAAAGGAAGCTCCTTGATAGAAATATGTTTCATCACCTATCCGGACAAAATGCCATCATCTACAAGAGGTCAAGAAAACCTATAGCACATGCCACACGGTGATGTGTATCAAGTCATTCTTGATAAATTCAATCCATATATTAATGGCCATGAAATGAGTGGCACAAAATTCACTATTAATGGTAAGATATAGATAATATCCCTAACATGGAAAACAATGAAAGGTGCGGAGAGAGCACGGTGAAGAAAATCACATAATTACACTAGCATCGAAGAAAATTACTACTACATAATTACGGTGAAGAATGGCGGTAGTAATGTATTAGTGAAAACCATAAGAAGGAAGAAAGATTGATTAAACAAAACTTACAGGATCCGGAATCCATTGAGATTGAGTTTTATGGTGCTTTGTAATCCAATTACCTTCCTTGTCACCCGCATAAATCCGACACCTGCTCAATGAAATAACTATGGCTGTCAAAGACAACGAAATTGAACATATAGAAATACTAGCTATAATATAAAGTGATAACAATCAAAATTGAATTGAAGACATGAAAGAAAAAAGGGAAATAGGAAATACGGATGATAAGTGACGACAAGGAGATCAATATTCGAGGAGAAGCGGAATCTAGGTCGAATTGAGTCCCACGTGACTCGCTTCCCTTGCTTGCAGATAAAGTCTCTTCATTTAATTATTATATATATAATTAGGGGTTCCAGAAGAATTAAAGACAAAACCTAATTAAATAAATAAATAGGGGAAGGAACTAGGAAGAACTATTCAGATAGTAGAAAGACCTCACCTCTTGGTGACGGTGAAAAGGGCTTCAGAGTGAGAGATTTCGGAATCATCATCGTCTTCTTCGCATAACATGAAGAATAATCGAATCATGATCAAGAGAACAACAACGAAAACATATACATGCACATACTCCCACGATAACATCGTGCTTGCTCTCTAGTCTCGAGGAGAACTTATGGTTTACATGGTTTGAGAATTCTCTGGTTGATCGATGTGGATTTCAGTATATTATGAGAATGAGAGTAAAGGCTTCCGAATCGGATTTGGATATCCATTGCTGAGTTCCACTTGTATTCTTATATGTAGGGCTGAGCATCAATTCAGAACCGGACCGAACCCGAAAAAGACCGATCCGAAATTTTGGATTTTGCATGGCCCGCAAACCGAACCGAATTATGGTCGGTCCTGGCCCGGAAATTGGTTCGGTCCGGGCCATAACCGAAAAAAACCGAGTTAAAAAAAAAGAAGAAGAAACAACCTATTAAAAAAGAAAGAGCACACAAACATCAGATTTGCAATTCTCAAAAAAGAAACTGTGAAACCCCGTATTTTTAGTAAATTAATTATTATAATTATTCGTATGCTCTTTAATTAGGTGTTAGAGTATTTACGGACGTTTTCATTTTCCAAGTAAAATCCCGAAAATATTTTATTGGACCGTCGATTTGAATTTATTTTGGAGGCGAGAAATTTCTGGACTTGAGTTTATTTGCGAGATTTTATAAATAATTATTTTATGGATCGATAAATAAGAATAAATTTATCGAGTTTATTGGATTGGGCTTGGACCGACAAGTTGGGTTAGGATGAGCCCAATAAACAAACCTATTGAGAAAACCATATTTTATTATCTTCTTCTTCAATTCACAGCAGCTCGCTTCTTCCTGTTGCCGTTTCTCCTTCTTCTTCCCCGTTCTTTCACAGCCGCCTCCATGCCTCCTTCTTTTCTTCCTTCATCCACCACCACCTTCGACCACCAATCACCACCACCGTCTCTGCTACCGTCACCTCCCCCACCGACTTAGATTGAAACCTCCCAACCACCATAGCCACTGAATCGATTGAGAAATTGGAGGATTGGGATCACGAAACCAGACCAGAGACATGGAGACGACGTTGCGAGCTGATTGGACCGATTCATCGATATTTTGGACTGAAATCGATTGGGATTTGGGGTTGGTGGAATCACGAATTCGTAACAGGAACAAGGGAGGGATTTTGCGATTTGGCCTGGAGAAATTCGGATGGTTTTGGACCCGTTTTTGATCGATTGGAGTAGAGGTTTGGTTAGGGAGTTGATTGGTGTTAATCTCATGCTGTTTTGATCGGATTTGATGGAGGTTGGAAGTTTCCGTAATTATCAGGGACTAGTTTGAGGTTTTTGGAAAGTTAAAACCCTTGCTTTTGAGAATTTGAAGGTGCCAGAGACCTTTCTGCAATTTGAAGAACTTCAGTTTATTCTAGTTTTGACCCAGCAACCCGTAATACCTGTTATGCCCCTGGACCTCGTGTTATCTACCGAATCGGCCCTTACCACGATATATACTATTATCTGCATAACTTGTATAACCGAAAGCCTAGCCCAGTTGGTTTGTCACATAGGTTCGAACCCACCCATGACCATTTATAATTTTTAAGCCTGTTTGTACCCAGAAATTTACCAAATTACCCCTGGACATGTAGAATCAAAATATTGACCTCCTACCATTTATTTCCTATTTATCCTAACTCCACAAATTACCATTTTGCCCTTGTCACCGATTTTCTTAGTTTCGACCTTTTAACTGAAGTAGAGGGTTGCGGAATTAGCTCCGTACCTTGGTAACGATGCTTCCTTCCGTAAGTCCACTTCCTTACTGCTGAGGGGTAAACCTCGAGCACTAACTAACTAAACCACTGCAAATATCCTGAGTTCGATCCCACCTCCAACTTGAGGTCCGTGGCACCGCTTCTCTGTTTGCGTACCTGAAAGGACTAAGTGGGGGGGGGGGGGGGTTAGAACGGGATATCCGGATTGCCTTGGTCAATCCGGAGAGAGGCTTTACTCAAGAGAGAGTTGGAAGCTCTCAATGCAATGATTACGAGGGAAAATATGGTGTCCGGGCAGAAGACTTCTTACCTTGGGGTCTTTGACCTTGCCCCGTATTTATAGTTATCGAGTACTTATGGCAAGGCTCATAAGATGATGCCAAGTGTACGATCCAGATTTGGACACCAATGCTACCTTCGGCCCATGTCCCATTAGTGAACAGTAAACCAATACCGGTTAATGGGCCTGGGAGGGTAGTTTGGACCTTTTCTCGCTAAGAGTACTGTTCCGCCCGTTGGGTCCGTGTTAGTTCCTCGGACTGATCTGTCTGCCTGGTTGATCTGCCCTTGGGTAACTCTGGATGTCCGAGCCTAGAGTTCCACGGAAGTATCTCAGTGGTTCTGTTATGTACGTTTGGGCTTATTGCGATAGTGGCGTCCGAGATTCTCTCGTCCGGTCCGTTAAGCATCTTTGTACTGACATGGTCAGGTTTGGAAGCCCTTCCTTAGCCAGCTCGGACTATCCGTGGAGGTGTAGTGACTTCAGCGTACCGGTCGATTCACTTTGGGCGGACCATGTGAGGTCGGACCGATCTTGAATCGCTAGTTAAGTCGTGATCTAGGACACGCCTATCGCTTCTTAACGGATTGGACGTATGTCCCTAACAACATATGTCCCCCTAGTTTCCAAGTATCTTAGTAGAAGATAGTTGGTAACTATGAAGAGAACGAGTGTGTTGTGGAGCGTGTCCGAATCATTAGCTGGAGAAAAGGGAAAAAAATCCCCTCTGTCGAAATTCGTCATCCGTGTTCAGGAATTCAATATATATCTCTCCGTTTCCTTCTACGGTCAAGGCCGGAGTCTTTGATTGTAGATGGAAAAGGTATTTGTAATCGAGATATAGTTCCGAGTACGGTTAGGATGCAGTGTAGCCTTTAGGAGACTTTCCGTCAGGCAGTTTGTTGAGCAGGTGGTCCCGGGCCCGTTGGCCCAAGAGTCGAAGAGGTCCGAAAGGTCTTCTGTTCTGCCCATGGAGATAGGGTCTCAAACGAAGCGACACGACCGTTGGATCGGGAGGTCCTCAACGGTTGGATTGAAGGCTCAATTGATGTGACACGCCTGTCACGCATTAGGTGCATCGTACTGACAGCTACCCATTCGTAGAACGTTGCAACCCTTGGATTAGAAAGATCTGACGGCTGAGATTCAAATTCAGGTGATGTGACTCTTGGCTTTCTCCAAATTGCCCTTATAAATAGTCAACTCAGTGGTCACTTTCACACTTTTAGAAATATCGAAACGCAATTCATCCATACAGCAATCCGAGCAATTGAAGACGCATCCGAGTAAGTAAAACCGCCCAAAATTCAGAGATTTCTGCTGCACATCTGCTCCTTCGGAAGATTGTCCAGGCTTAGTCATCCGAACAAACTTCTACAGTCAACTGTTTTGCCAAGTAAGTACGTCTTTACTTTGCTCGAGAATGTTTGCCTTTTTCTGTGATATGCTTCCTGTTGGGTGTTTACTTTGCTCTGCTTCGTACTGGTGCATGCTCAATATTTTGCAACCAAAACTCGCGTGTATGTGCTTATCTGGTAGTATCTTGGTGCCGTTTGGCACACAAGCCGTCGTGAATTTGGCTTGTCTTAGCGTGCCGTGTCGTGTAGTCGCTAGTGCCGGTGGCTCGTGGCAGTGTGCCAAGGGTGGTGCCACAGGTACTGATATTGGTCCATAGGCAGTGTAAAGCCCGTTAGGCACCATATCTTAAGTTATTTTTTGACTTAAGAAGATACGTAAACGAACTCTCGGACAATCACCAATATCGTTTCTGACCCGTTTCCTTCTGCCTTAGGATGTCCGGGAGCGATAGTCAGAACCAGTTTGAGATACCAAGCTATGATGATGCTGTAGACTTAGGTACTGGGTCCGTGAATATGATCCTATCCTTGGAGGACTTATTCGTCGCAAGCTTCGGTTCGCCGAGAAACTCGGACGCGGGACACAGAGTCCGTGAGAGAGTACGGACACAGGCTGATGCCGTGCAAGACGGTCCCGCCTGGGCTAGATCGTTGATCCAATCGCGGACTGTCGGGGGTGTCGGACCGTCCCGAGGTCCGAATGAGCCGCATATGGAGCAGGAGGGTGATAGCGGCCGAGAAGCTGACGAAGTCGAAATGTTTGAAGCGGGAGAGGAAGATTGCGTCGTGGCGGGAGCAGGTCCATCTATTCCGAGCACATCCGGGAGACCGGAAGATGTTAATGATGATGAAGAAGAAGATGAAGAGGATGACGACGAAGAGGAGGAAGAAGGTGATGAATCTCCTGTTGCTCGTCCTCGGAGACGCGGTGGGCGTCGGATCGCACTCCATCCTGCTGGTCCCGTGCGGTCCAATCTCCCTTTAGTTGCGGGATGCGGCGCGAATCAAATTTCCCCGGGCTGCGTCCGCTGTGGTGATAGCGGACGAATTTGGAGAACTCAATGTCGACGGACTTCTTCCTACTTGTCCGTCCAGAGTGAGAGCGGAAGACATTCCTGAGTGGAGGCGAAAGTGGGAGATCCCTGACACCGTAGAGATCATGGTCCCGGAGCCTGGACACGCTTTTTATAATCCGCCAGCCGGATATATGTGCGTGCACGAGGTGGCCTTAGCGTGTGGGTGGAAGCTTCCCATTGCCACGGAACTAAAGAATATCTTGAACCACATCGGGATAGGTCCGAGTCAGGTTATCCCTAAGTCACTGGGAAACCTTATCTACTTCGTCGTATTCTGTAAGAAGAAGGGGCAGCCTGTAAACTTTGAGAACTTTAGGCAGCTCTTCCATGTGTCGTTCAGTCCGGGGAATCCACTATTCTATACGTTCATGAATAGGAAGCCCTACAACTTTATCTCGGACTCAATTTCTTCGTTGGGATCAAAATGGTGGGACAAGTATGTGTTCGTGCGGATGGCTCTGAAGCCTGGAGCATCCGAAAGGCATCGAGAGCAGTGGGAACTGCCCATAAAGTTTATGAGGGAGAGCATCCCGGACTGGCGCCCTCTTCCAAAGAATGTGGCTCCGTGGGTAGCTGCCATCCATAAGAAGCACAACCCGCCAACCTATCCATACCACGGATTAATCTGTCAGCCTCTGCCGTACTTGTGCGGGCTGACGGACACTGTCGAGGTTGGAGGGAAGACGGACTTCAGTAAGGACCCGATTACTCGACCCTTTATGCTTGCTCTTCGTTGAGACACTTTGTTCTTATTCCGTGTTTTATACCCGCATTTCTTTGATAAGCTAGTGGTCTCGATGTCTACGGTTTATTTCATGACTTATTGGTTCGACTATATTATGTCAACTCTCCGGGAGAAGAAGAGGTTGCAGAGGGAGCAGCAGGCTCTGGAAGTCGCGGCTGGTCAAAGTACCTGAATCATTAACACTTCCACGGGTCTGCCCATGCTGGATCCGAAGAATGCTGCTGTGTTTGCTGCTGAAGAAGAAAGGCGGAACAAGGCGGGTGAGGACTCCCAGGCTTTGGCGGTGCCTGATAAGGGCAAGGCTCCTGCTACTCGGAGCACTACTGTTACCCGATCCCAATCTTCCAACGCTCAAGCTCCTACTCGGGACGTGCTTATGCGGGACGCCATCATCTCGGGGCGAAAAAGGGCGGCAACCTCGGAGGTCCCTGCTGCTGCGAAGAGGAAGCAGTTGTCCGCTGTCCTTCCTGTGGACCAAGCTGCTCTGCATAAGGAATACGATCGTGCTTGCAGACTCCCCGAAGTGAAGCGGGTCGGAGGGCTGGATGCTCTATACTAGCGGGTAAGTAATTTGTCCTTGGTTTACTCGTTTCGTTTCTAATGTGATGCCAATATAACTTGTATCTGCTCGGATGTTTCCCCAGCTCGGATGCTACATCAAGGCCATGCAGTGGAAGGCTGGTGAACGGGCTACCATTGAAGAGGACCTTCACAAGGCTGTGGCCACATCCGCGAACGAGGCGGAAAAAGTGAAGCAGCTGGAGATGAAGCTGAAAGAGGAAGAGGTGAAGTTCCACAAGGTGAAGACTGACTGGGAACAACTCAAGGCGGATCTTGTCTATCAAGAGAAATTCGTCGATCAGGCATTGCAGGCTTTCCTGGATTTCAAGGACTTCCTGGTCGGGGACCTCCAATATGTCCGTCTTTATGCTGTTCGTGATTTCTTGAGGTCTGCCTCTTTCAAGTTCTTGACGACGGACAAATCGGATGCCTCCCGTCTGGATGGGTTCGTGTCCGCGATCGGACAGCTGCAGTCCAAGGGACTTCTTCCGCCAGACTTTGACTGGAAGGCGGAGGGGTTAATCCCCTCTGCGGATGCGAACGGCGTGGAAGTGCCCATTGACAGCGTCTCGGACGAGCAGTTGGCCGCATGTGAGTTTGTGGAGCTTGTCACCGAGGAAGGTGAAATTGAGATCCAAAACGGCGGACTCTTCCTCCCGAGGTGGATCCCAGAAGCTCTCCTAAAGGTGGGCTTCGTGCCCTTCAACGATTATCGAGCTTTCCTGCGGAAGTGGTTCGCCCTGCCTGTCCGCGTTCTTGACATGCCCGATGATTTCGACTTGTTTGCCCACGCTGAGGCTCTTGCGGCAGAAGCCACCTCCGAAGTTCCTAACGCTAACCGGCCTGAAGCTGAAGAAGCTGGTCCAAGCCAGACCGGGCCTGAGTGAGAAGTCCGTGGTATGCCCCGTGAGAATGCTGTATCTGTTGGAGATTTATTTAATTCGGAACTTATTACGTGCTCTTGTAAAACTCTGAATCATTCCGAGGAGTGAATCCTCCCAAGTTTCCAAATGCTTGCCTACTGATATCCTCATTTCCGTTCTTTGCGTTTTTGATATGCTGAGTCGCTTTGTAAATGACATTCCTTAAGAACTCGGATCGATATAGCTTGTATACTTCATAACGTCAAAATGCCCATCTATCCAATCGTCGGAGAGTGCGCATTGGAAAGTGCGATTCTTCTAGAAGGAGGAATTTGAAAGAGTAAAATTGTCATAATGACCACGTCTTTTCACCTCCCTAGTCGTCGGATGATCGACAGATGGCAACATCTGAATGACCCATTGCGACTATAAATATGGGTGTGGTAATTCTCCCTTTTTTCACTGCTGTACTCCTTCTCAGTTTCTCTTGTGTTCTCGCTATCTCAATCTTCCGCATTAGTTAGCGTGTTGAGAATGTCGGACTCGAGCGATGATGAATATAGCCACTGGGTGAACTGCGCCTGCGGACACATGCATCCGCCCATCTACCCGGGTAGGGGAACTTGGCGTGATCCGATCGTCCTGGACTTTGAAGGCGATCCCCCCAGTGCCCAGGAATAGCCAGGAGACTGGCCGAAGAGGAGCGTGAGCGGACGCTGAAGTTGATTCGCAGGAGAATTCGGATGCAGCATCAGGCTCAACAGGTTCGAGGTGGTGGCTCAGAATCCCAGGGTTCAACCTCTGGGCAATGGTGATGTTCAAGGCGGGGTATGCCCCGTAGTAGCATGTACTCTTTTTCTTGGCTTTTGTCAGAATATATCATCTGTATGTAGACGTTCGAACAATTTTGCTTATATATATATATATATATATATATATATATATATATATATATATATATATATATATATAAGATTCGAACTTTTTCATCTGATAGGATGTCTACTCCTCCCCGCGCCTATAATTGTCGTAAGGTGGTTGAGTAAATTCGAAATGCCAGGTTATCATTTGGCCCGCTTGAATGTGGTTAACCGCAAACGTGATCCATCCGTGTCGTACGGGAACAGTTGGGTCAAACCTGACACCGAGTTGTGTGCGTGGCGGACGCGGATTGGTTGGAGTGTCCCATAAAAAGGCACGATCCCCTTGCCAAACCTAGATGAGTTGATCCAAACTCGTTTTTTCTTGCCCGTATAGTTAGGGCTTGTAAGTGATCAGAGCCGGGGCTTTCCTCTTTTCTTCCAGTCCCACTTTAGTGGTTCAAATCTCTCTTAAATTGGAAATGGTTTCCTAATTCCAAGAGAGTTTGAGTCTCTAAAGCAGGTTAGGCAGAAATCTTTCGTTGTGTGCCTCGTGACTTCCACGGACCATGAATTTGGTGATGCCATGCTTTGGTGGCTTCCTGGCGGAGTTCGCGCTGACTAGCCATGTTCCTTACGTGCAGGTAGGAGGAAGGCCATGTGTCCGTGGAGCCCGTGGCGGTAGCGTCGAAGTCTGTTTCGGCGAAAGAAGGATGCGTGCTAGGAGATGTCGTATCTCCAGAGTCACTCCTTGTATTTTCCTTTGTACTGCGTCCTTAAGTCCAGATAGCGATCCGTGACTGTAAGTTGCACAGACAGTGTGTTTGTATGATCTGTCAATGAAAATTTTCTGCTTTCTGTCTTGGCATTAGATCTTGCATACAAGTATCACAAGTCGAAAGAACGAAGTTGTATTGATTTGCCGGAAATTCAATTACAACTTGTGGGCTCTAAGGCCAATAACAAAAATATCAAACAGAACTGACGAAGTTCCGTGTACTTGATAGTTGGAGTTCAAAAGGACAAAAAATATAACTGACGGAGTTTTCGAAGTAGATAGCTGGGATCCAGGATGACCAGTCGATCTGTCGGAGATTAGAGTAGTCATCGTCATGCGTAAAACTTTTGGAGATTTCTAGCGTTCCACGTACGCTTGAGCGGATGCCCGTTCTCATCTTCTAATTCGTAACTCCCATTCGCTCTTGCTCCGATAACCTTGTAGGGTCCTTCCCAGTTGGGCTTGAGATTGCCAACGTGGGCCAGAATGTCCACACGGCGAAGTACTAGGTCTCCGACCTGAAGGTTATTCGCTCGGACGTTTCTGTTGTATGCTCGAGCAGCCGTTGCTTGATATCTATGTATATTAGCCAATGCGTCCGTTCTTTTCTATTCCAAGATGTCCAGATCAAATATTCGTGCATCGCGATTGGCAGGACTCTTCAAATTCTCGGACTCTCATAGTTTCGACAGCGATTTCTGCTGGTATAACGGCCTCTGAGCCATATACCAGGGCAAATGGAGTTTCTCTGGTTGCTGTTCGTGCAGTGGTGCGGTGAGCCCATAGCACGCCGTCGAGGTCATCTGCCCAGTTTTCTTGGGAAGTCCGCAACCGTTTTTCTAGGATTTTGACTATCGTCTTGTTGGTGGACTCAGCTTGTCCGTTTGCCTGCGGATGTCCAACAGACGTGAACCGTTGTTCAATTTTAAAGGATTCCAGCCACTCTTTGAGTCTCTGGCCTGAAAATTGAGCGCCGTTGTCCGAGACAAGGACCCTTGGTAGGCCGAAACGGAATATAATGTTCTTCCAGAGGAAAGTCCGCACTCTATTCTCTGTGATGGTCGCAACAGCTTCTGCTTCCACCCATTTAGTGAAGTATTCCATGGCGACGATCATAAATTTTCTCTGTTGGGTGCCCCTTGGGAATGGTCCGACGATGTCGATTTCCCATTGGTCAAAAGGACACGCTATGATCGACGGAATCATAGGTCTTGTCGGTCGGTCGAACGCGTTCGCGTAGTACTGACAATCAGGGCATTTCCGGGCGTGGTTGGCAGAGTCTTTGTCGATGCTAGGCCAATAATACCCTTGTCGTATGATTTTCTGGGCAAGAGTTCTTCCGCCAGAATGACTTCCGCAACTTCCGTTATGTATCTGTTTCAGCACAGTTTTGGCCTCTTGCGGGTTCAAGCATCTCAAATGAGTTCCGGAGAAAGACCTCTTGTACAAGTCTACTCCGAGAATAAAGTACCTATTGGCGCGACACTTCACTCTCCTGGACTCTGTCGGATCTATCAGAAGAGATCCGTCCTGGAGATAGTTCCAAGTGTCGGTCATCCAATCTCTTTCCGTGCTTGTTATCATGACAGTCGGTTCTGGACTCATGATGGATGAGTGAGTTACAGTGAGCAGAATAACCCTTCTCGTATCCAGGGCCGCTGTCGCGGATGCGTATTTTGCTAAGGCATCTGCTCTTTCATTATAAACTCTGTCAAACTTTTCTAGGGCGAACTCTTCAAAGAGGCTGGTTTCCTGCTTGAGTAGCTCGAGATACTTGATCATCGAAGGACCCTTGGTAGCAAAGGTCCCTGCAAGTTGAGCTGCTACTAGCTGTGAGTCCGTGTAAGCCTTGAGCTTGCGGGCTTGGAGTGACCTAGCCAAGCGCAGCCCGACTAACAACGCTTCATATTCAGCCTCATTGTTGGTGACTTTGAATTCCAAGGAAATTTCATAGTCGAGTTCCGCGCCATCGGGTCTTTTAAGAAAAATCCCGATTCCACCGACTTTTCCAGTGGAGGACCCATCGACTTCTAGCACCCAAGTGTCTGAAGGGTGCTTTTTAGCCTGGAAATTCTCTTTCAGCTCAAGGGCTTTCGAGTGTTGTTCTTCCTTCCCTTTGACTTTGGATCCAGAATTGTTAATATCTGATCCATTCACAATATTGTCGAGAAGAAACATCTGGTTGATCCGAGTTTCCTCGCGTGACGCAAGTGATGGTTGATTGATAAACTGAGCATCTTCAAAGTTCTCTACTTGTAACTTCGGCGGGATTGGCCTTTGCACAATGTCGTTGGTGATTAAACATTCTAACGCTTGTCTGTCAGGGACTTTCTCTGAGTCCGTCTCAGGATATTCCACCAGGAAATCGGCGAGAACTTGAGCTTTCTTGGCTGACGGAGCCCGGTAGCAAATGTCGTATTCTCTTAGCTCAATCGCCCACTTAGAAAGTCGTCCGGACTGATCGGGCTTCCCCAAGACCTGTTTCAAAGGTTCCGCAGTTAGTACCACAATTCTATGAGATTTGAAATAAGGTTTTAACCGTCTGGCGGTGTAAACCAAAGCGTATGCAAGCTTCTCGATCTTCACGTATCTTGTCTCCGCCCCAGTAAGGGCTTTGCTAAGATAGTAGATCGGCAGATGTTCGTTAGCCTGAATCCGTACTAGGACGGAACTCATTGCCTCTTCCGTAATTGCTAGGTAGAGGTAGAGTGGTTCTCCTTCAACGGGTTTGGAGAGCAGTGGATGGGAATGGAGGTATTCTTTCAACTTTTCGAAAGCCTCGGAACATTCCGCGGTCCACACAAAGCATTCTCCTTTCCGGAGGATTTTGAAGAACGGGAGATTCTTCTCGGCTGATCGGGAAATAAAACGACTTAAGGACATGAGACTTCCTATGAGCCGCTGTACCTCATTGAGGGTTTTCGGGTGTGGCAGATCTAAGATTGCCTTGATTTTCTCGGGATTGGCGTTTATTCCCCTTTCCGTGACCATGTATCCGAGGAACTTTCCTCCCTTTACTCCGAAGGTGCATTTTTCCGGATTCAATTTCATTCCATACTTTCTCAAGATGGCGAAGCACTTGTTCAAATGGTCCACATGTTGTTCTTCTGTTTTACTTTTAACGAGCATGTCGTCCACATAGACTTCCATCGTCTTCCCGGTTTCATCCTTGAACATTTGGTTCACCAGCCGCTGGTAGGTGGCTCCCGCGTTCTTCAGTCCGAATGGCATCACCTTGAAGCAGTATACTCCTCCTGCCGCAAAGAAAGCTGTTTTCTTAACGTCCTCTTTGGCTATCCGAATTTGGTAGAAGCCCTGGTATGCATCCATGAAGCTCAGTAGTGCACATCCGGAGGTGGAGTCAACCAGCTGATCTGTCCGTGGTAATGGATATGGATCCTTTGGACAAAATTTGTTCAACCTTGTGAAGTCATTACACATCCGCCACTTGCCTGGCGACTTTTCGACCAGAACCACGTTGCAAACCCAGTCAGAATAGCGGACTTCCTCGATGTGTCCTGCCTTTAGGAGTCGGTCGACTTCGGCGGATATGATGGCATCTTTGATCGGGCCAAAGTCTTTCCTCTTCTGTCGGATGTATTTGACCGAAGGATCCATGTTCAGACGGTGAACTGTAATCCTCGGGTTGATCCCCTTCAGATGGTCGGTACTCCAGGCGAACACATCGCTGTTTTCTCGGAGGCAAGCGATGAGCTTCATCTCTACTTCCACATTCATTTCGGTCCCGATCCTTGTTTTCTTCTCGGGATCGCCAGCAACAATCTCGATCTCTTTAAGGGTCTCATGGGGCTCAATTCGTGTCGTTCTAGGAAATTTTTCCTTCTGGCTTCCTACGCTGACTTGTGAGTCCTCTTTTCTGGGTGGAGGAATAATGGGCGCGTCAGGAGTCATCGCGACTGCTAGCACGGGCGCAGACGCCCTTCTTGTGGACATGATATAACATTCCCAAGCTTCTCTGACGTTTCCGAGCTCTTGCCCGACTCCAAAGGCCGTCGGGAACTTCATCCTATTATGGAGAGTAAAGGAAATAGCCCGGAACTGATTGAGACCCGGACGTCCGAAGATGGCATTGTAGTCAAAAGTTTGTTCGACCACCACGAATCGAACTTCTTGTGTCAGCCTTGCCGGAAAGGTGCCGAGTGAAACGTGTAACATGACACTTCCGAGAGGTCGTACGGTTCCTCCTCCGAATCCTAATATAGAGGTGTGCACTCTGCCATATCGGACTCTACCCAATTCCTCTGATCCAGCGTCCTCTTAGAGATGATGTTCGAGGAACTTCCAGTGTCAACCAAGATCTTATTCAGTCTGTAAGTTGCAATGGTCAAGGAGACCACTAGCGGAACATCCGGGTTTTCGATGTCTTCTCCTCCTGCCGTAGGAGGAGGAATTTCACTGTCATTGAAAGAGATGGCGTTAGTGCCCGGGATCGCCGGATTAGCATATGCTCGGTCGTTGTTGCGGAGGTTTTGCACGGTGCGCTCCCTTGCGTTCCTGTTGTCTCCTCCCGTTGGTCCACCTGCAATAGTGTTGATCACCCCGCTGTATGGGGCGTTTTCCATTTCGACGTCGTCGGTATATCGGTAAGAACGTTTGTTGGGACGGGGCGGATAGTCGGCTGGCGGGGGAGGCAGAGGCAATGAGTGGGACGGTGGGTCAGTCATTCTCTCTTCTCTCCTTCGCTCAGTTCTATCTTGCCCGGCAGGTTCGTCTTTATAAATATGTTCCTTCAATTTTCCATTCCTTATCAGGTGCTCCACCTCTGTCTTCAGCTGAATGCAATCGTCCGTTTCGTGTCCGCGACACTTGTGAAACTTGCAATAGCCCTTTGCATTCTTGCTCTTACGGCCGTTGTGAGGGGACTTCGGCCATTGGACGTCCAGCTTCTTCTCAACAATAGTTGCCAAGATGGCGGATCTTGGTCTATTGAGTCTGGTATAGTCCGCATATCACCTTGGCGGACTTCTCTCCCTGTGAAGACCTCTATCCCTTTGATCCTTTCTCGAATCAAACTTTACCGGGCGTTGGTCTTGCTTCATCGGATCCTTCGCTTTCTTGGAGCTTGCTCTCACCGGAACATTCCTCCTGTATTCTTCTCCATACATTACTTCTTCACAGATGTCCTCCAAATGTTTTTCACTTCTTACCTCTTGGCTTGAGAGTTTTCTTCGGAGTTCAGAGTTGAGAGTATTAGCGTACAGGTGTCGGACCCGTTCTTTAATACTGTGTGACTCAACCCGAAGAACCTCCGTGTGGAATCGATCCAAGAAAGTCCTCAGATCCTCGTGCTCTCCTTGTATAACGCCTGCCAGATGTTCCACAGTACATTTTCTCCTTTTTGACTTCCCGAATCGTGCCAAAAATTTGGAAGACAGGTCCGCGTAAGACTGTATTGATTTATTAGGCAAAGAAGTGTACCAATCCATAGGGGTCCCGAAGAGATTGGATGAGAAGGTGAGGGCTTTCGTGTTGTCGCTCATCCCTTTGGAATCCATCTTGCTGTTATATCTTGTTAGGTGACCCACGGGACAAGCATCCCCATAGTAGTATTCCAAGTTTGGGATCACTTGATCTGAATTCCGGTTTCTCTCCTTCTCTCTCATGATGTTGTCACACAGGGGATTTGGTGCGCTGGTAGTTATTTGCTCGTGGTCTTTCACAAGACGTCCGAGGCTTAGAATTTGAGCTTCCAAAGCCTTTTGCTGGGCATAGATCTCGTCTGCCGTCATGATCTCCCCTGTCCTTGGATGCATGGCAACATCCGCGGGAAGTTCGTTCATGCGGGCTCTTGGGATAGTTTCTGCCACTTGATCCCTATCTCTCGGAGGCACTGGGAGTGGAACTTCTGGGTTTCTATTGTTCCTGTCTTGGCGTTCTCCCCTTCCATGATGGCTTCCTTCCCCTCAGACTTGTGAAGCTGAGGCCCGCCTGTCCAATAGATCTCGCAAATCCTCCTGGGGTTGCTGATCTCCTAATCTCTGCTGGATCGGACATTGCCCGTTCCTAGAAAATGCTGGCTCTGCCTGACGAAGTGTAACCACTGGCGGAGTGGCTTGTTGTGGAGGAGCATTGTTGGATCCCAGGCACCCTTGGATGATCGTTAGCAGCCTGTCGAACTGCATCTCGCTCAATCCAAGATCGTTAGTGCGGACAGTGCGTCCATCAGGCATCGGGAATTGTTGGGGTGCGGGTGGGCCTTGAGCTCCTGCCGGAGAAGCTCGTGCCGCACCTTCTTCCGAGGAAGGACTGGTTGTGCTTCCCTCGCTTGGATATCTTCCTCTTGCCGTTGTAGACCTGCGTCCCCGGGTGGGCGGACGTCCCCGTGGGCGCGGTGGAGGAGTTCTTACTTCTGTAGTACCAGCCCTCACTGTTCGTCTCGTTCTTGCCATTGGTTCAATCGAAACACAGGTGCTTTTGGTAAAGTTCCCACAGACGGCGCCAAAATGCTGAGGGGTGAACCTCGAGCACTAACTAACTAAACCACTGCAAATATCCTGAGTTCGATCCCACCTCCAACTTGAGGTCCGTGGCACCACTTCTCTGCTTGCGTACCTGAAAGGACTAAGTGGGGGGGGGGGGGGGTTAGAACGGGATATCCGGATTGCCTTGGTCAATCCGGAGAGAGGCTTTACTCAAGAGAGAGTTGGAAGCTCTCAATGCAATGATTACGAGGGAAAATATGGTGTCCGGGCAGAAGACTTCTTACCTTGGGGTCTTTGACCTTGCCCCATATTTATAGTTATCGAGTACTTATGGCGAGGCTCATAAGATGATGCCAAGTGTACAATCCAGATTTGGACACCAATTCTACCTTCGGCCCATGGCCCATTAGTGAACAGTAAACCAATACCGGTTAATGGGCCTGGGAGGGTAGTTTGGACCTTTTCTCGCTGAGAGTACTGTTCCGCCCGTTGGGTCCATGTTAGTTCCTCGGACTGATCTGTCTGCCTAGTTGATTTGCCCTTGGGTAACTCTGGATGTCCGAGCCTAGAGTTCCACGGAAGTATCTCAGTGGTTCTGTTATGTACGTTTGGGCTTATTGCGATAGTGGCGTCTGAGATTCTCTTGTCCGGTCCGTTAGGCATCTTTGTACTGACATGGTCAAGTTTGGAAGCCCTTCCTTAGCCAGCTCGGACTAGCCATGGAGGTGTAGTGACTTCAGCGTACCGGTCGATTCACTTTGGGCGGACCATGTGAGGTCGGACCAGTACTGAATTGGCTAGTTAAGCCGTGATGCGCTCTAGGACACGCTCTATGGCGCCCTTAACGGATTGGAGGTATGTCCGTAACAACACTTACCTTATTTTCAAGTATGATAGAGTCTACGGGGGGAAATTATCTGAGTTGTGTGACATATTATTATCTGTAATTGCCTGTTTAATTCTAAAAGTTGTGCATTAGTTGTTGTTAATGAATTTGTTGAGTTTGTTAGAATATTTATGTTTACTTGTTTCAGAAAATGTACTGTGCTATCTTCTTAGTTCTCGAATCGTGTCGATCTTGCTGTGTTTTGCTATAGATTGCATGTAATAGTGTTGTACATGTTGTTTAATGTAAAATCGATATGTAATACTTTGGTATTAATTACCTAATGTGCTTAGCTGCTCTCATGTGATTTATTGCATGACTTCCCGCTTAAGTAACCTTATGTATGTCTTTGTCTCGTACTTGCATGCTCAGTTATGTGCTAATAGTTTACTATTTCAATTTATAAAATCGTTGGTAATCTAATAAGTACTACCTATCTCTTGGGATTTGCCTGTGCTTGCTATGTGTACTAGAGATTTTAGATACAAAACTTGACATGCGCTTATGTTTTGTTGTTTACTGTTTATGCCTAGTACGATCTGTAGTGTTACATTCTGTGCATATTTATTAACCAAAGTTGTTGCCTCGTTATTATGTTCCAATTTTATTTTTATTCTTTTTGCCATCAAATTGGCTAAAGTAGATTTGTAATATATTCTATATTGTTTTAGCTGTGTATCTATATGCTTAATTGCTTCGGGTGTTTCATGACTTGTTTTGCCTTATATGTTAAGTGGTTTCGGCCGTGTAAGAGTCTTGGGTTTAAAGGGGGTAGTTTCTTTAGTCGTAGTTTGGTTTCTTATTTGTTGGTACCCTTCTTGCTCAGGAACTACATATTTTGAGACTTGACGAGAAACTTTCAACGGTGAGTGTTCTTAAAATGCTTGCGAAAACCAATGAAGTACTTGCTTGTATATATATATATATATATATATATATATATATATATATATATATATATATATATATATATATATATATGTATTGCATCAAAGTTACCCACTCATTCTTTTCAAACATTGCATCAAAATTGATTTGGCATCGCTTCCGCTCAAATAAAAATATGTATATATTGTATATGATATTGCTTCGATTGATTGATTGTTTTGGCCAAGTTTTCGGTTAGGGTATACTCATTGCATTTTCGGACAGTGGTGACTGTTGATATGTTTATGGGTTGCTCTGGCTTACTTCTCTTTGACGCGAGGCAGGAGACGCTGAGGTCTTAGAGGTAGTAGTGTACCACCCCGTACCATGGCGGGTATTGATTGATTGAGTGGAGAGATAAGGGCTCGGATTGGGGTTATAAGGAGCGGCACCAACGAACGATTGATTGCATTGTTATAGATATGATTATTATTTTTGGATTGTGTTATGAATTTCCTATTGATATGTTAATTGCCACTGTCACACACGAACATCACTAAGATTTTTGTCTCACACTCTTTTGTTTTCCTTCCTTGTAGATTCCGGAGTTTAGTGGAGGACCGAGTCGGGTAGACGTTCAACAACTTGAGTGAAAGTGGGATAAATGGGGTTTTGTAACTTTTTGCTTGCAAAAACTAGTACTTTTATCAACTACTTGTAAAAATAGTGTTTTCGCAAGTCAACTGTTCAAATTTCAGCTTCTCAAAGCTTGTAGATTGTCTTCCTGTTATTAGTTTAACGCCCTTGTGCTTTTTAAAATTAGTGTAAATTTCGGGGCGTTACAGAAACCAAACATCAGCCTTACTAAAGCGAAGGAAGAGAAATAAGACAAATACAATTATACAAAGTAATCAATGCTTGGTACTTTGGAAGCTTTTTTTTTTTTTTTTTGCTGTACTAAACCTCTCTTTGCTTCACTTCACCTGTTAAGTAATTGCTTACCCAGATTCTGGATCGAAATAAAGCAAAGTGAAACCCAATTCCGTAATGGATAAAACGCAACACAGATGAAAGGATGAAGATGAAAGAGAAGGAGATCGGAGATTGGATTAGAGTGAGGCGGAGGTGGAGTCGGGTGGAGGTGGAGATGAGCGGCGTAGGTGGAGGTGGGTGGAGGTGAGCGGCGGAGGCGGGTGTGGAGGAATGGCGATTGGACTGCAGGAGCTAGGTTTTGGGAATGGGGGCAAGGTTTAGAGTTATTATGTAAATTTCGGTTTTGTCGGTCCAGCCCGGTTTTTTTCGGTTTTGGACCGGCCCGGAGCAAAAACCGAAATTTCCAATTTCTTCAACCGGAGAACCGGACTGAATATGTTTAGGGTCGGCTCGAAAACCGATTTTTCGTGCCGATTCGGTTCGGGGCATTTTATGCTCAGCCCTACTTATATGTGTGCTAAATAAAAACCAAATTAGAGTTTGGTGCACCACAAAGTCTAATGTTTGATATTTTAAAGGTTATTTGATTTGTTTAAATGTATTTTTATTGTATAATTGTACCATTAAAAATTGAACAATTGGTATTATTTTATAACTAGAAATTGCGACACACGCTATGCGTGTGAAGCGTATTCCGGATGTATACAATTCGTCGGAGAGAAACCCGGATGAGTCAATTATTAAAATTGCATAAGTAAGATCAACGGATGAGATTTAAATTGAATTATAAACTTAGGCTTGAATTGGTTTGAGGGAAAATGAGGGAAAAGAAAGAAAAAAAAGGGGGAAATATCGTTTTCCACCATTTGGTAGTTCTGAGGAAATTCTGAAAAATTTATGAAAACTCTATATCAAACATATATATCTTCACTAAATAATTAAGGAAAGTTGTTTTCTCTCACATTTTCCAGGAAAATCTTATTTTCCCCCATTTTTCCTCAAATCAAATGAAGCCTTATTGAAACTTTGTGAATTACGTATTAATTATATACTAAAAAAAATACTTTGAATAACTAAAAAATTTATTTGTTAACAATTTTATAAATACAAAACATAATTACAAAAACCACCCATTCCAAATAATCTCTTTATATTTTAGGGAAAATTACAACTAGCCCCCCTAATAAATTTCGTAATATAACATCGCGGTCCCAAACTTTTGAACAATTAATAACACATTAGTCCATTTTCTATTTTTCGAGTTGACCAACATCTTTTTTCAATTTCCACGTGGACATTATTTTGCTAAATTGCAAATCAACCCCTTTAAATTTTGTGTAACTTCATAATGACCAAAAATAATAAATTCAACATTTCATCATTTTACTACGTAAAACCTGTTTTTATTGAAATGTATTTCATCTTCTTCACGATTAACATTCAATCTACTCACATTGCCTCAATCCGCTCATGGAGCTTCACTCCATTAAATTAATGTGTTTTCACTCCGTTTTACGGAGGTTGCAGCTCCACTAATCAGTGGAGCTGTAAGCTCCCGTTAATGGAGACTAATTCCATTAATTTACCCGTTAATGGAGACTAATTCCGTTAATGGAGACTCAATTAATGGGATAAATTCGAACTCTATTGGAGTACCCGTAAAAATAGTAAAATAAAATGTATCGGTTTGTGAAGGAAGAATATTAAAAGGGTTCGATTGCAATTTATATTTTTATTGAAGTTGTACGATATAAATAAAAATATGGGTTAATTTGAAATTATTATAAACTTTAAAGATATTTATTGAGTATTACATAGTTATGAGGGGCTGATTGCAATTTATTCTCTGAAAATATGAATATCCACATCATTATGGGTTGCCACATTGAAAATTATCGTTGACTTTTGGACTGCAATGTTATCGATTTATGAAACATGTCTTGATGTGTTATTGTTCAAATGTTAGGGACTTAGATGATTCAGAGGTGTTTATATATTGGGGGGGGGGGGGGGGGGCAGATGTAATTTTCTCTATATTTTGAACCCCAAAATTTATTCTTCTTCTCCAAAAATGACCACCACCTTCCCTTCCACTTCTTCAATTATCACCACCACCACAGCCACCGGAGCTCCAACAAACCAATTTTTCAAGTGACAAGAAAATCTTCCACCACCACCGTCTCTTCCCGGCTGCCATGGAAAAAAGCTTCCGTGGCAGCCAAGCTCGAAGCTTCCATGGCTGCCATGGAAGCTTTCGAGGCAGCTCTGCCATGGAAGCTCTAGCTAGCTTCCAGATTTGGAAGTTATAGCTTCCATGGCTACCATGGTCATGGAATTTTTCGAGCTCCATGGTAGTTGACCGGAGCTCCGGTCAAATAAAAAAAAGTTAATTTTTTTACAGAATTTTTTTTTTTTGGTGATTTTGTGAAATTTTGATGATGAGGGGTTGATTTGGTAATATTTTTGGGTATATTTTGTTAAGTTTAAGATTTAAGGGATGTGAATTAATTTAATATAATAATATTTTTAAATATTATGCGACGTAGGGCAACCTTATTATGCTACAGGGGCAATTACATATAGACCCCCTGCATTATGCTCCAATTACAGATTCATACCCACAGTTTGAATGATTACATTTACACCCAAAATCGTTGACCAACATTAAAGTTTTATTTTTTAGAAAAAAGAAAAGATAAAATGAATTTTAAAACAAAAAATAATGGAAAAATAAAATTGCAATTGTATGTTTTATTACAGTATAGCCCCTTATGTTTTAAACTTAATAAAATATACCCAATTTTAAATTTTATTCACACTATCATACAAAAACATATCTAAAATCATCCCTCATTTTTTTTAAATTCAAAAAACTCACACATTTAATTATTTAGAAAAGAAAAGGAGAAACCTTTTAAAATTTAAAAAAATTGACAGGAGCTCCGGTCACCGGAGGCGGGAGCTTTGGCCAGAGCTTCCATAGAAGCTCCTTCGAGCTTCTTCCATTAAAAAAAAAATTAAAAGAAAAAATATGTAGGAGAAGAGGAGAGCTCAAAGCTTACAAAAAAATAGGAAATAGGGCGAATTGCAATCGAGCAGACCACATAAGACCACATACCAATTGCAAACGAGCGACTAGCGAAGGGGAAGACTGACGAAGACTAGACCAATTGAAGGAAGACGAGACCAATTGATGGTGAGAAGATCGGCGATTAGCTCGCCAGAGCAGATGGCGACCAGTAATCCGGCGAGAAGAAGTTGAACAGGAAGACTGATGAAGAAGACACGAGAGTAGACTGACTGCGGGAGAGGAGAGTCTGGAGCATGACCTAATTCTATTTAGGAGAAGAGGAGATCTTCAATGGAAGGTCAAATTGAGCATCCATGGATGATTGGTTTCTAGCAGCTCTAATTAATGGAGGTCCGTGGTGGTGGTGAAGTTTCCATGGTGGTTCTTCGTGTTGGTGGTGAAGAAGGGTGGAGGAGATGGTGGTGGAAGTAAAGTGGGGAGTTCTGGAGAAGAAGGTAAAATTGGGAGTTTAAAATGTGAAGTAAAGAAATTAATTAGATGGAATGATTAAAATGAAATGATAAAATAGAAAAGCAAGTTAAAGATAATGATAAAAAAAAAAAAAGAGGGAATCTTTAACTTTTTGGGTTTATATGTAATTACTTTGAAAAAGTAAGGGAGGGTTTTGTAATTGTTCAAATAGCGGGTATCAATCTGTAAAGTGGCCATCTTGGAGGGGTGGGTTTTGTAATTATCTCTTATGCGACGCCTTGTGGCATTAATAAAAAATGAACGGTTTAGATTAAATCTAGAATTTATCCAATGGTTTAGATCGTAGCACTAACGTTAGTACAATGCGACGGTGTTAAAGTTAGCCATCCCTTGTTAGTTTGGCATGACTAATTTTAGTATTGTCGTTGTTGTTACGGACATATGTCCAATCCGTTAAGGGCGCCATAGAGCGTGTCCTAAAGCGCATCACGGCTTAATTAGCCAATTCAGTACTGGTCCGACCTCACATGGTCCGCCCAAAGTGAATCGACCAGTACACTAAAGTCACTACACCCTTACAGCTAGTCCGAGCTAGCTGGGGAAAGGACTTCCAAACCTGGCTACGTCAGTACAGAGATGCCAAACGGACCGGACGAGAGAATCTCGGACGCCACCATCACATTAAGACCAAACGTGTATAGCAAAACCACTGAGATACTTGCGTGAAACTCTAGGCTCGGACATCCAGAGTTACCCAAGGGCAGATTAACCAAGCAGACAGAATATGTCCGAGGGACTAACACGGACCCAACAGGCGGAACAGTACTCTCAGAGGGAAAAGGTCCAAACTATTCTCCCAGGCCCACTTATCGGTATTGGTTTACTGTTCACTAATGGGCTGTGGGCTAAAGGTAGCATTGGTGTCCAAATCTGGATCGTACACTTGGCATCATCTTGTGAACTTCTTCATAAGTACACAATAACTATAAATATGGCGCAAGGTCCAAGACCTTGAGGTAAGTAATAAGGAACAAGCGATAAGCACTCTTGATTTGATAACCTTCCTCATAACTATTACTTTGGGAGCTTCCATCTCTTTCTCGAGTAAACTCTCTAGCCGGATTGACATAGGCAATCCGGATATTCCGTTCTAACCCCCCCCCCCCTTACTCCTTTCAGGTGCTCTAGCTCGGACAAGTACTGCTTCGGACTTCAAGTAGAAGGCGGGACCTAGATCAGGGTACTTGTAATAGTTTAGTCAGTTAGTGTTCGAGGTTTTACACCTCAACATTTTGGCGCCGTCTGTGGGAATCTTACAAGAAGTTTTCGTGTTTCGATTGAATTGATGGCAAGAACAAGACGAACAGCGCGAGCTGGTGCATCAGGAGTGGGAACTCCACCACCGTGCCCAAGGGGACGTCCGCCCACCCGGGGACGCAGAGTCACAGTGTCAGGACGAAGATATCCGAGCGAGGGACGCACGGCCAGCCCGTCCTCGGATGAAGGCGTAGTACGAGCTTCTCCGGCAGAAGCTCGAGGCCCTACAACAGGCCAACAATTCACTATGCCTGATGGATGCACTGTCCGCACTAACGATCTCGGACTCAGCGAGACGCAGTTCGACAGATTGCTCACAATCATTCAAGGGTGCCTGGGATCCAACAATGCTCCTCCACAACAAGCCACTCCGCTAGTGGTTACCCCTCCCCTGGCAGAGCCAGCATTATCTAGGAACAGGCAACGCCCAATCCAGCAGAGGTTAGGGGATCAGCCACCTCAGGAGGATTTGCGAGATCTTTTGGATCGGCGGGCCTCAGCTTCTCAAGTCCAAGGTGAGGGAAGCCAACATGGAAGGAGAGAATGTCAAGATGGGAATAATAGATACCCAGAAGTTCCGCAGCAAGCACCTCCAAGAGACAGGGATCAAGTAGCAGAGACTGTTCTGATGGTCCGCATAAATGAACTCCCTGCGGATGTAGCTATCCATCCGAGGATAGGGGAGATCATGGCGGCTGACGAGATCTATGCCCACCAGAAGGCTCTAGAAGCCCATATTCTGAATCTCGGACGCCTTGTGAAAGACCACGAGCAGATAACTACTAGTGCACTAAATCCCCTGTGCGACAGCATCATGAGAGAGAAAGAGAGAAATCGATACTCGGATCAAGTGATCCCAAATTTGGAATACTATTATGGGGATGCTTGTCTCGTGGGTCACCTGACGAGGTACAACAGCAAAATGGATTCCAAAGGAATGAGCAACAACACGAAAGCCCTCACCTTCTCGTCCACTCTCTTTGGAACTGCCATGGATTGGTACACCTCTTTGCCGAATAACTCAATAAAGTCGTACGCGGACCTTTCTTCCAAGTTCTTGGCGCGATTTGGAAAATCGAAGAGGAGAAAGCGTACCGTGGAACATCTGGCAGGCGTTATACAGGGAGAGCAAGAGGATCTAAGGACTTTCCTAGATCGATTTCACACGGAGGTTCTTCGAGTTGAGTCACACAGTATTAAAGAACAGGTCTGACACCTGTATGCTAATACTCTCAACTCAGAACTCCGAAGAAAACTCTCAAGTCAGGAAGTGAGGAGCGAAAAGCATTTAGAGGACATCTGTGAAGAAGTAATGTATGGAGAAGAATACAGGAGGAACGTTCCAGTAAGGGCTAGGTCCAATAAAGGAAAGGATCCGGTGAAGCAAGACCAACGCCCGGGAAAGTTTGATTCTAGGAAGGATCACAGAGATAGAGGTTTTCACAGGGAGAGAAGTCCGCCAAGGATATAGGCGGACTATACCCGTCTCAATAGGCCAAGATCCGACATCTTGGCGACTATCATTGAGAAGAAGCTGGATGTCCAGTGGCCGAAGCCCTCGTACAACAACCGTAAGAGTAAGAATTCAAAGGGCTATTGCAAGTTCCACAAGTGTCACGGACACGAGACTGACGATTGCATTCAGTTGAAGACAGAGGTGGAGCACCTAATAAGAGATGGTAAATTGAAGGAACATGTTTATGAGGATGAACCTTCTCGGCAAGATAGAACGAAGCGAAGAAGGGAGGAGAATGTGACGGAACCACCACCCCACTCGCTGCCTTTGCCTCCTCCGCCGGTCGACTATCCGCCCCGTCTGGACCGACGCTCTTACAGATATGTTGATGATGTCGAAATGGAAAATTCTCCATACAGCGGGGTGATCAACACTATCGCTGGCGGGCCAACTGGAGGCGATAGCAGGAACGCAAAAGAGCGGACCGCACAGAATCTTCGGAACAATGACAGAGCATATGCTGATCCAGCAATTCCGGGCGCTAACGCCATATATTTTGATGATAGTGAAATCCCTCCTCCTACGGCAGGAGGAGGAGACATTGAGAATCCGGACGTTCCACTGGTGGTTTCATTGACCATCGCAACCTATCGAGTGAATAAGATTCTGGTCGACACAGGGAGTTCTTCGAACATTGTAGACGCTCAGAAATCTACAATCGAATTAGGTTGATGAATTAGGGGCACCAACGACCTGCAAGGTAACAAGAGCAAACCTAGAGTCGTGAGGTTCCAAGGTGACACCGGTGTGGTGCCGACCGAAGGGACTCAGATGCTCAAGTCAGTAAACTGGAAGAAGATGTAAGAATTGAAGGAGAAAGAGAGAAGGATGATGAGAGTCGACTTATCCTGTTGTGTGGATCGGTTCGGCAATGAATGGACGGGCACCGGTGAGATGGCTAGCTGAGCTCGCCTGAGGGAGTTAGCTAGTCGTGTCAGAAGATGGATGATGATGATGGTGGTTGAAGGTGGAAGGAGATGGGGAAGGTCGATGATGATGGTTGAACGTGGAAGGAGATGGGGAAGGTCGATGATGATGGTGGTTGATCATAGGCGATGGTGGATGATCGTAAGTAGCTTAGAGCGTTGATCGGATAGCTTGAGAGTGATGGAGGCGTCAGAGAGATTGCTAGGGTTTGTTTAGTGAATATTCGATGCTCTAACCTCCTTCCTTTCCTTCCTCTATAGAGCCTCTTCCTTCCACCCATTGGAGCCTCTCATAACCACCTCCCCTTCCTTTCGGATGAGGTTGTTGGAGTTCATTTGAATGGAGTTGGACTCCTTCTCAGTCGGTTGGAAGACACTTCTTTAGTGGAGTCTGTTAGGCGAAATAGTTCAACCCTCCATCTCGTGGGTTGACTAGTTCCATCGGCCTAGTAGGAGTGTTGGCTTGTGGATGTGGTCGAGTGATCCATGTGGGCTTGCCTGTCAACCAGCTGCATGGTTAGCAAGGTTGCTCGAACTAGATGGGTTGGATGGAACCCGTGGGATGGTCTTTGTAGATGGCTTAGCTAGGTGAGCCAACTAGCCAATTAGCTCGTCAATAGGTCAGATGATTGACGAAGGGTATCGAGCTAGGCAGCTTGGTTAGTTGGCTTAGTTAGGTCAGCCATTCAATCTTTGAGACTCGACTTGCTCGTCAGATCAAGCTAGTCTCGTTATTGAATCGTGGATTGGGCTTGATCACCAATTAATGGGCCATAAACGAGGCCATATCAAATAATATTTGGACTAAGTTCTGGACTAGGCTAAGATACGAAAATTTACCAATACAGTTTGTCCCCCACTCTCCGAGTCGAGTTTCTCGAGTTGGAGAGTAGAAACAATATTACTCGAATCGTATTGAATATTTGTATTCGATCCAATATTTTAGTCAGGTCAATTGGCCCTCGTAAGGCCATAATTTTGACTAAATAGAATAGTCGATAATTTTGATAACATGGATCATATTTTGAATAATTACGGCACAAATAATGTCGATGATGGACTCTTTTCGTGAGAGTTTCCGAGAAAATATGTGCTTTTCATGAAACTCAGATATATATATATATATATATATTTATATATATATATATATATATATATATATATATTTCCAACAGATTTGTGAACTGGCGTAACAAAATATGAACACAAGAAAATCAAATGCCTTAATTGCATGAGTAATGTTGGAATTATGACTATAGTGCGTACTATTATAATATGATTTTTCCATATATCATTATACTAAGAATCAAGATATCCGGGTGGGACAAGTACATGAAAACATATACACAAAATTCAATTTAAAATATGACACTTGGTTTTATGAAAATATAACTCACAGATTGCAATGAAAATGTGTGAAATGTAGCACTTTGAAGTTAGAATGCACATAATATAGCCAAAATAATGATCAGGTGATGGTTATTAGCATACACATGGACCTAATTAAAGGTGAAGACATTTGGGCTTACCGTCAGATTTCCTTTTCTTTGTACGGTCGGCCCATATAGACAGAAATTAACCTAGCTGTCTCCTTCTTTCCAGCATCCATTCTCTTTTTCAACAGTCAACACCTTCTTACTCGAAGCCACTTTCAAATTCAGGGAACATTTTCAGTTTCTCCCTTCTTGTGTCTGTCGATCGAATGAACGAACTCATCATCTCCACCGTACATAATGAGAGATAGCTGAACGTGTGGAGAAAAAACGGAGAGTGTGAGCTCTTTCCGGTGACTGGGAGACGGAGGAACGAGCGGGGGGCCGAAATTCTTGTGTTTTTCCGGTGAGTGGAGTTGCAGTCGGAGCGATTTGGTCGACTTCTCCGGTGTTCTCTGGTGGGTCTACCTCGTTCTTCCCCTTTTTTTTTTTCTTGTTTTGAATGTAAATTTTACTTTCATGCCTTTATGAGTTCCTCTATGTGTTTTCGTGGATGTTCTTTTCGATTTGTGAACGGTGTATTTTTAGGATGGTAGGGAAGCTATTATTGCCTGTGTATCGTATTTGACATGCTGAGATTTTGGATATGTTGCACTTTCTTCTATTGCTTCAAAGTATTGTGCATTACATTTGGATGCTTCGGATTTTTTTTTTGTTCCTGTTTGGAATAGTTTTTTCCTGCTTTGAATTCATTTCCTGTATTTTGGATCTGTTCAAGGTTGAAATCTCAAGCGGGAACCTTATAGCGATTTCGCGATATGTCTGGAGTGTGAAATTTCCTTTGTCGAATAAAATTTTACTCATGCTGCTTTCTTTGGATACTGTGTTTTCGGAGACGTGATTTTGAACTTTGAAATTGTTGCTAGTTTTGCTTTTGTGAAGCTGGATTGAGGTAATTGTTGCTGATGCATGTGAAATAATGAATATCTCTCTTGTCAAAACGGGGATGTTGATCTTGCTTCTCACTTTGATTTCTCCTTTGGCTTTGTGGATGTGTAGGGACTTAATATCTTTGGTACTCTTTCATGAATGGATGTGAGATTGTCAAATGAGATGGAACAATTCTGATAGTGTGGGAATCTCCCTCTCAGGTTGCAAGAAGAAGAAAAATGGAATTTCGCAAAGAAGCTAAGGTTTCACAGGTTCGAGGCGTTGATCATGAGGATATGCCTCCTGTGCGTACTACTTCGATGGATTGTGAGCGTTGGATCGGGGTTCCTCGTTGGGAATGATCCTGCTACTGTGCTTACTGATACTGTATTGTCGCAAATTAAAGATTTGTATGGGTTGCCAAGTGATGGAGTGGTACTTCCTCTTCCTTCACAAAGACCATACCAAGAGATCGAAGGGATGGTTGTGATGTATGAAATTGCTTTTAAGTTGGGATTGAGGCTCCCCCTTTCTACTTTCCTCAGAGATGTGCTTGGAGAGTATGGGTTGGCTCCAGGTTAGTTGGTTCCCAACGCATGGCGGTTACTTCTCTCTTTGCAGAAACTTGGGCAGCAGAAGAACATTGATATTTCTGGTGGAGTTCTTCATCATGTTTACCATCCAAAAAGCTCACCCAAGGAGGACAAGGGTAGAGTCATGTTCTCTGTGCGCTCGGGAAAAGATCCGTTGGTGATTATTAAAGCAAAGAATGATGATTCTTCTTGGAAAGGAAGGTACTTTTTGGTTGAAAAGAGTTTGGTATTCGGTCCGACTCATGCTGGGACTGCTTGCTTATCTTGGAGGGGCTATGGTAAGTTTTTACTTTCGAGCTCATATTTTTCGTTGATTGGTAGGGGTCTGAATTTGGGTTTTATTGCAGATCCCCGAGGTACTAATACGTCAGTGGAGCCATTCGAAGAGAATATTGCTCTTCAGATTCAACAGATGCCGATGTTGGAAAGGTCTTGGCAGCGTCTTCTTAAGGCCAATGGCTCAGAGATTTTAGGAAAGAGTGTCGTCGAATCTGCTTCTGCCAGACTTGAAGATGCAAGCCCTCACATCGAGAGGCCTGAGGTTGGAAAACAGATTGTTCTTCACGGGATTGCAGATGTGCTCAAGCGTGCTGAAAAAAAGAGAAAGTTGATTCCTGAACCCGCCTTGGAGGAAGCCTCCGGAGGCGTAGTGTTGGGAGACGTTATTCATGCTCCATTAGGACCTTTGACTCCTGTGGTAGAGAACGTAGTCTCTCGATCGACTACTCTAGCGTGTCGGTCAGAGGTCATTGCACTGGGCGAAGGCGTGGCCTTAACTCCGGAGCCTTCCATATTTCACGTCGACAAGTTGTCTCTTGATGATGTTAACGAACCGCAGAAGGATTTCGAAGAGACCTTTGAAGATAACTTGTCTCGAGCCATCAAGGTCGTAATCTTCTTCTTGCTTGCTATTTAATATCGCCCGGTTTTTTTTATAATGTAACAATCTTAATTTGTATTTGTAGGTGCTTCAATCAGCAGTGTCCTTGAGTCGGCGTAAGAAGTCCGACGAAGCAAAGATCTGGGGGATGCAATTGAAAATTGATGCACTCTTAAAAAACCTCAGTGATTCTAATGCGGAGGTTGAGGAGGCTACCGAGACCAAACAAAATCTCAAGGAGGTTGAGACTAAACTTGAACTCGAGAGGACAAGATCCTTGAAGCTGGAGGCTGTGCTTGAGCTTGAGAAGACAAGATCCGCACATATTTTAGAGGAGGGGTAGTTGATAGCGGACAAAGCAACTATGAGGACGACTTTGGAGGTGTTGCTCAAAATAGAGCATGAGGAGATCGACCGTGATGCTATGATCTTGAATGTGGTTTCTTACTTCAAGGATCTTAAGGAGGACCCTAAGATAGTGATTGGGGATAACATAGTGGACATTGACAAGATTGGAAAATTAGACTAGGAAGAATATCCAGTGTGATTGTATTTCTTTTGGTAGGTGGTTCGTCTCATTTTGTTTAACATCGTGTGTTGGGACTGACAATGTACGAGGCCCATGACTTGATCTATTTTGCTAGTATGCTAATATTGAGACCAACTTTTGTATGTGTCGTAGTCTCAAAAAATGCACGAGCTTTCGTTTTGTTACTCAGTAAGATCGCATGTTGCACAGATCGAGGATACTTCTTTTCGAGTAAAAACGTTAAGTTTTTCGTAGAAAAATCCTTCGGAAGGAGATCTTGAAACATTTAAGGGTGACTTCAAAAGACTATGGGAGGAGCCTTGGAAGCCTTAACGGATGGCTTCTGGAAGGAGTCTTAAAAGCATTGAAAGATGTCTTCAGAAGACTATGGAAGGAGCCTTGGAAGCCTTGGTGGATGGCTTTTTGAAGGCTTGGAAGGAGTCTTAGAAGCATCGGAAGATGTCTTCAGAAGACTATGGAAGAAGCCTTGGAAGCCTTGGTGGATGGCTTCCGAAAGGCTTGGAAGGAGTCTTAAAAGCATCGAAAGATGTCTTCACAAGACTATGGAAGGATCCTTGGAAGCCTTGGTGGATGGCTTCCGAAAGGCTTGGAAGGAGTCTTAGAAGCATCGGAAGATGTCTTCAGAAGACTATGGAAGGAGCCTGGGAAGCCTTGGTGGATGGCTTCCGGAAGGCTTGGAAAGAGTCTTAGAAGCATCAAAAGACTATGGAAGGAGCCTTGGAAGCCTTGGTGGATGGCTTCCGGAAGGCTTGGAAGGAGTCTTAAAAGCATCGAAAGATGTCTTCACAAGACTATGGAAGGAGCCTTGGAAGCCTTGGTGGATGGCTTCCGGAAGGCTTGGAAGGAGTCTTAGAAGCATCAGAAGATGTCTTCAGAAGATTATGGAAGGAGCCTTGGAAGCCTTGGTGGATGGCTTCTGGGAGGTTTGGAAGGAGCTTCCCGAGAGCCTTAGAAGAACTCTAGGAGCATTGGAGATAAGCTTTAGGAAAGATTGAGAGTAGCTTCCTTGGAGCTAGCTTGCTAGGAGCGAGGTAGCTTCCTAGGGGCTTGCTAGGAGCATGATAGTTTTTAGCGACGACTTATGAGTCTGGTAGCTCCCTAGGAGCTTGGAAACTTGCTAGGAGCCTTGTAGCTTCCTTGTAATGACTTATGAGTTTGGTAGCTTCCTAGGAGCTTAATAACTTGCTAGGAGCCTTGTAGCTTCCTAGTAATGACTTATAAGTTTGGTGGCTTCCTAGGAGCTTAATAACTTGCTAGGAGCCTTGTAGCTTCCTATTAATGACTTATGAGTCTGGTAGCTGACTAGGATCTTGTTGGCTTCCTAGGAGCTAGAGAAGAGCATGCAATGAGCTTGAGAAATCCTTGCTCCTTTTGAGAATTAGCTTTTGCTTCTCTTTTAGGAGAGTTTGAGAGGAGCTCGGAAGGAAACCTAAAAACATTGAAGAAATGCTTATGGAGTGCTGGAGAAGAGCTTGTGAGGAGTCAGAGAGGTCCTTGCTCTTTTGAAAATTGGCTCTTACTTCTCTTTGAGAAGAGTCTGGAAGAGCATGGAAGGAGCCTTGAAAGCACTAGAGTAGGACTGCCAGTGACCTTCAGGTGTTCTCGAGAATTTTTCGAGCACTATCTTTCGTGCTTTTGCTTGGAGTTGCGTGACCTCGTGGGTCGTTTGAGTATCTCATAATATATAAAGTTCAGAACGATCTTTAACTACAACACACACTGTGCAAAATAATTCATTCCGAGTCTATTCACGAAATATTGTTCATGTAAATATAACATTGCCAAGCATAGTCAGAGCACGTAGGGTTCATTTAGCTAGTGTGTCCACTACATTGCAAGTCACATATATAAAAAACTTATTGACTAGATACTTTGGGATGACTAGTAAAGGGTCACAACATATTCAAACATATGGGTGACTAACTAACAATGAATTGTAACATGCTCATACAGGTCTTATCAGCTTGACTGAATGGTTCATAGATGACTAACCTGTGAGCAACTTGCTCGAGAGGGTTCAACTTGGTCCACTGAGTTTGTCCCCCAGTTTAAGCTCTAGTCCAGAGGAGTAGTGGTTGAACTATTATCGTGTTCGTCCGCCTACTTCGTCGAATTTGGTCACGCCAGGCCAGTCAGACGTCTATGCATTGCAGCTTGCAGTTGGTTGGCACGCTTAGCCTTGATATGTGGATTGAGATGGGTGCAACATGTAGAGAGCTCTTTCTGCCGGAGCTCTCGTATAGTTATGTTGATCATGTGGATGGAGCTGGGTCTCTTTGTATGGTAGTGATCATCAATTTTGAAAGGTTTGCACTTGTCTAAACCATGGAGCTGTTTTTGGCGCATCTCATGGATTAAGCAAGTGCAAGGCAATCAGAATAGATGTGAGTCCATGTTTTTTCGTTGCTCACCTGATGGATGGTTGGCTTTGTTGAGCCGTATGTTTTGGATGATCACTTGGAAGTAAGATGTGCCGCGTGGGCATTACTTCAATCGTATTCATGATGTGTTAGCCTGCAACATGAGTGGAATCCATCCGCTTGGAGAGGTTTGGGGGGTGGGGCACCCAGCTAGCCCCTGGTCAGGTCGGCTAGTTGTTGTGAGAATTCAATCTCATAGATGAAACATGAGCATTGGTACCTTGACTGTGGGTGTTTGCTGACTGTTTGTATGTGCTAGATGGAGTGGATGACCATTGTCTTGTTGTTTGGACTTTGTATATGGCGAGGATCCTTCTGGTTAGCCGGCGACTTCTCATGGATCGTTGTTGTCGAGATGCTCCGACTCGTTCAGGTCTTGTGTGGGTTAGCCTGCAAGAACGTTGGACCCCCTTGGGGAGGGGGGGCGTTAGACCGACCTGCCCAACCGGGTTAGTTAACCGGCTTGCCCCTAGTCAGATCGGTTGTTTGGAAGAGAAATCAATCTCGTCGTACAAAGTTGGGCCATACCTTAGCCGTGGGTGACATGTTGCTTGTGGACAGAAGTTTCTCTGACAAAGTAGGTGATCAACTATCAACCTCTTGGATGATGTGATTGTTTGGACCCTTCCAGTTGGCTGACGATTTCACATGGATTCAGTCGTCGGGTGTCACGATGGAATAATTAGTAGCTTTGTCGGCTGTCAGCAAGACGTTTGGACACCCTGGGAAGGTTTGGGGTGGGATGGTTGACTGACCTGCCTAGCTGGGTTAGGTGACCAGCTAGCCCCTGGTCAGGTCGGCTGATTGTAAAGAGGAATTAACCTCAACATGCGAGTATTTGGAAGGTGGGGCATTAGAAGTGATACCTTTTCAAGTGGATGGTATTCCAACTGTTAGCTACCTGTCGTCCTTCCTTGGTTTCCAGCTTATAGGCTCCATTGCCTACTACCTTGGTGATTTTGTAAGGACCTTCCCAATTTGGTCCAAGCTTGCCAGCTCCTGTCTCCTTGGTGTTCTGGAACACCTTACGTAGAACCCAATCGTCTTGCTTGAAGGTTAAATGCAGTATGTTCTTGTTGAAGTGTTGTGCAGCCTTCTGTTGATAGGCGGCACTCCGAATCATGGCTCTTTCCCTGAGTTCATCAACCAAGTCGAGCTCGTGTGCCAATGTTGCATCGTTGGTCTGTTCGTTAGCCATTTTGTATCTAGCTGTGGGTAATCCCACTTCTATGGGTAGGATTGATTCGGTTCCATATGTCATGCTAAATGGTGTTTCTCCAGTTGGGGTCCTTGGTGTGGTTCGGGTAAGACCATAGGACGCCTGGAAGTTCATCTGCCCATGCTCCTTTTGCTTGTTTTAGCCGTTTTTTGAGACTGTTCATAATAGTCTTGTTGGTCGACTCTGCTTGTCCATTTGCTTGGGGATAGCACGGAGTGGAGAATGTAAGCTTGATTCCCCATTCTTTGCAGAAATCTTGAAACTCATAGCTTATGAACTGGGAGCCATTGTCTGTCACGATTTCGTAGGGGACTCCGTACTGCAAATCACATGTTTCCAAATGAAATTTTTTACCTCTGTGTCACGGACTTGCTTGAAGGCTTCTGCTTCCACCCACTTGGTGAAGTAATCGGTTACTGCTAGCATGTACACTTGTTGGCCTGGTGCAGTAGGTAGTTTTCCTACTATGTCCATTCCCCATTTCATGAAAGGCCATGGAGCAATGGATGGGTGTAGCTTCTCTGGTGGGAGATGGCTAATGTGTGAATGTCTTTGGCATGAGTCACATCTTCTCACATCTTCTCATAGTTGGCCAATAGTATCCGGTTGTTAGTGCTCGGTGGACAAGACTTCTGGCTCCAGAGTGGTTGCCACATTCTCCTGCATGCAACTCAGTCAGAACATGTCTGGCTTCATTATTAGTTACGCACCTGAGTAGGGGTCCTGAATAGGATTTCCTATAGAGTTGTCCATCGAGGAGTGTGAAGCGGGCTACCTTTGCCTTCACCCTCCTTGCCTCGCTTTTGTCTTCTGGAAGTTCTCCGTTTGACAAGTACAATGCTATTGGAGTCATCCAATTTGACTCAGTTGTTATATCGGCTACTGTCTGGTTGGAGGGCTCATCCTTCCATGTTGCAGGCCATTGTACATATACCACAGGAATAGTCATTGGCACAGTGGTTTGGATGGCGGCTCCTAGGTTGGCAAGGGCGTCTGCGTAACTGTTGTCTGTCCTTGGCACCTGCAAAATTGAAAACTCCTCGAAGGAGGATTGCAGCTCCTTGGCTAACTAAAGATAGGCAGCCATCTTGGTGTCTTTGGTTTGGTATGAGCCCTGCAATTGGTTAACTACTAGCTGTGAGTCCGACTGTACCGGAATGCTTCTTATGCCCATGTCCCGAGCTAGGTTGAGGCCAGCTATAAGCGCCTCATACTCAGACTCGTTGTTGGTTGCTTTGAATCCACATCTGATTGCTCTTTGGATTGTGTCCCCTTCTGGTGAGGTTAGGACTATGCCAAGTCCACTTCCTTTGACGTTACTAGAACCATCAACTGAGAACTTCCACTGTAAATTGTTCTTCTCATGCAAACAAAACAATTCCTTCTCTGCTTGACCTAATTCGGTTGGGGTGAAATCAGCTATGAAGTCTGCGAGCGCCTGGGACTTGATGGCCGTACGGGGCTGAAAGGAGATGTCTAACTCACTGTACCAGAGACTTCGGGCTTGTGCAGGATGTTGCGTAGTGGAAAGCTGGTGAGGACTACGATTGGATGGCATTGGAAGTAAGGGCGTAGCTTCCTTGCTGAGGTGACTAGTGCAAGGGCTAGCTTCTCCAACTGGCTGTACCGAGTTTCTGCATCTATTAAGGACTTGCTCACGTAGTAGACTGGGAGTTGATTTCCATCTTCTTCTCTGACCAGGACGCCGCTCAGTGCTGTTTCGGAGATTGCTAGATAGATGAGCAAAGTTTCTCCAACCTTGGGCTTCGAGAGTATTGGCGATGTGGTGAGATAACGCTTGATTTGTTGAAGGGCGTCCTCATACTTGTCTGTCCACTGAAAGTCTTTGGCCTTCCGTAGGGTGTCAAAAATGGTCGACACCTCTCAGAAGACTTGGGTATGAACCTGCTGAGGGCTGCTAGCCTCCCAGTCAATTTCTGCACATCTTTAACGCACTTGTGGGAGGGAATGTTATAAATTGAACGAATTTGATCAGGGTTAGCCTCAATACCTCTTTGCGTTACCAAATACCAAAGGAATTCCCCAGAGGAGACTCCAAACGAGCATTTGGCTGGGTTCAACTTCATATTATACCTGCGGAGGACTGAGAAGGCTTGGCGGAGGTGGTCGAGGTGTTGATCAGCAACCAAGGACTTGACCAGCATGTCGTCAATGTACACCTCCATGGTATCCCCCAACATGCTAGCGAACATACGGTTAACCAGTCGCTGGTAAGTGGCTCCTGCATTCTTGAGTCCGAATGGCATGACCTTATAACAGAAGGTTCCTCTTTACGTGATTTGTCTTCTCTTGATCTTCAGGGTGCATCAGTATCTGGTTGTATCCTGAGAATGCGTCCATGAAGCTTAACAACTCATGTCCTGCGGTGGCATCCACTAGCATGTCTATGTGGGGGAGTGGAAAGGAATCCTTCGGGCATGCTTTGTTGAGGTCGGTGAAGTCGATGCACACTCGCCACTTGCCATTCTTCTTCTTCACTACCACAACGTTGGCTAACCAGTCTGGGTAGTGTACTTCACGGACTGATCCGATATCAAGTAACTTCTGGACTTCTTTATTGATAACTTTGTTCCGCTCTGGAGCGAACTTCCTCCGTTTCTGTCTGACTGGTGGGTAGTCTGGGTCGACCTTAAGTCTGTGGGTGATTACATCTGGGTCAACTCCTGTCATGTCTGCATGTGACCAAGCAAAGAAGTCATGGTGAACTTTGAGAAATGTGATCAGTTGCTCTCGTATCTCTGGTCTCAACCTTGCCCCAATCTGAACTTTGTGATCTGGATGGTCAGGGTGAATCTGAACTTCATCGAGCTCTTCCATCCCTGGCTGGTCTGGGTTAATTGGGGGGTTGAGTTGCTGTAATTGCTATAACTGGGCTACCTTTGGCTTCAAGGCTTCCATATAACATGTCCTCGCATCCCGTTGCTGGCTAAAAATCTCCTTCACTCCCCATTCGGTAGGGAAGCGAATCACCTGGTGGTAGGTTGACGGTACTGCTTTCATCTCATGAATCCATGGCCTACCAAGGATGGAATTGTAGCTTGACGGACTGTCTACAATTAGGAACTTCATCGGTAGGTTGACGCCTTCTGCGTAGATAGGAAGGGTAACACTCCCAACTGTGTACTTTCGTTCTCCGCTGAAACCATATAGAGTCGTCGGCTGGCGGAGGATGGGGGTCTCATTTATTCCCATTTCTGTGAGAGCATCTAGAAAAATAATGTTAGCAGAGCTCCCTTTATCAATGAGAACTCTCTTCGTAAGACAATTGGCAATAAGAATGGAAATTACTAAAGCGTCGTCATGAGGACTAATTAGTTGCTTAGAATCTTGGTCTGAGAAGCTAATAGTCAAGTCAGACGAAGAGGTGTCTGATGCTCATCGAGCTCGGGCCTTACCGTTTGCCTACTGTGGCGCTTTGCCGCAGAGTATGAGACACCACTGATCTCTGACCCCCCAGAGATCACGTTGATTACCTTGTTGGTCTGAGGGGGCTCAGGTAGATCAGTGCCCTGCCGACTGGCGAGGGTCTTTTTACCTTTGTCAGAGAGGAACTCCGTCAAGTGTCCTCTCTTCAGAAGCTCAGCTACCTCCAATCGCAGTGAGATGCACTCTGTGGTTGTATGGCCATGGTCTCCATGAAACTCACACCACTTGTTGGAGTTTCTTTGATCTGGAGGTGTCCTGAGTTTTCCTGGCCATCTAAATCTGTCACCCATGCTTTTCATGATTGCTACACACTCCTCTGGTTCAATGTTGAGGGAGTAACTCAGAGGCGGTGCTCGGGTTTCTGTCCTCCTCTGTTGGATTGGAGGGCGAGGTGGATTCACAAAAGGTCCATGTCTTCTTTCAGTTGGGTATGGCCTAGCTCGATAGTCTGGAACCTTTCGTTCAACTCGTCTGTCAGACTTGGGCTCCCTGCGAACACTTTGGCTTGACATGTAAGGTCTGTTGGCATCATCCTCCTCCCATTTGATCTGAGCCCATGCTTTGGCGAGCACATCTTCCATTGTTCGGCAGGGGTACATGGCCAGCTCTTTGTACAACCGCGAGTTGGGTGGCAACCCTTTGCGGAAGGCATTGACAGCAGTGTCCTTGTTGCAATTGGGGATTGACACCTTCTCCTTGTTAAATCTTGCAACGTACTCCCTGAGAGATTCGTTAGGTCTTTGTCGGACGCTATACAAGTCGTCCGACAGTTTCAAAAGCTTGCGACTGCTTGCGAATTGTTCCACAAAGCAGTCGACTAACTGGGCAAAAGAAGAAATGAAATTGTTTGGTAAGTTGGTATACCATTGTAGGGCTGGTCCGATCAGACTGGAACCAAACCCTTTGCACATGCATGCCTCACGGAGATCCCTGGGGATGGCTATGGTGAACATCCTCTGCTTGTATTGTGAGACATGGTCGTCCGGGTCCGTCGTTCCATCATAGAGCTTCATGCTTGGGAAGGTGAACTTGGTTGGCATCTCCACCAAGGCTATAGCATCATGAAGGAGAGTCGCCAAAGCATTGGGTAAGCTCTTCTTGATCGGTGCTGGTACTCCAGGGATCCTTTGGATCATCTCTTCCAAGCTCACCAGTTTGGAGGCTAGCTCCTCGTTGCTACTTCTGTGACCTGCAGAGAGGGTTAGCAAGTGATCTACCTGACTTGCGCTTTGGTTGCGTTGTTGTGGTGATTCATCGTTCATCCTTGGGTTAGCACCTTCGAACGAAACCCTTCTGCTGGTGGTACCTTGAGTGATCTCAAGGGATGGCCTTGGCAGAGCGCTTACCACTTGAGAGACTGGAGTTACGGGAATCACCCCTTACGTCTCTTCAAAGGTTAGCTGGCAAGCCTCAATCGTGTTGTGTGACGGGTTCTCCACCCCAGTGCCATGAGTCAGTCGGCGAGACGAGGCCGCGTCCAATTTTGGAGCCTCTTAGTGGACGACAGACTCAACCCTTTCCTTCAAAAGTGAGTTCTCATGGCGGACAGCGCGGTTCTCGTCCTCAAGGAGCTTGATCGATCTTCTTGGCGTTCTCTTGCATCTGGGACGCCAAGGTTTTGATATGAGTGACGACGTCCACCTCCTCTAACTCTTCCAGAACGTACTCGTCTGAGTGCGTCATGATGGATTTCTTAGCGTGTTGCGGTCGCTACTGGATTACCTTTCTTGATAGCCGGGGCCCCACGGTGGGCGCCAAATTGTAGACGCTCAGAAATCCACAATCGAATTAGGTTGATGAATTAGGGGCACCAGCGACCTGCAAGGTAACAAGAGCAAACCTAGAGACGTGAGGTTCCAAGGTGACACCGGTGTGGTGCCGACCGAAGGGACTCCGACGCTCAAGTCAGTAAACTGGAAAAAGATGTAAGAATTGAAGGAGAAAGAGAGAAGGATGATGAGAGTCGACTTATCATGTTGAGTGGATCAGTTCGGCAATGAATGGATGGGCACCGGTGAGATGGCTAGCTGAGCTCGTCTGAGGGAGTTAGCTAGTCGTGTCGGAAGATGGATGATGATGATGGTGGTTGAAGGTGGAAGGAGATGGGGAAGGTCGATGATGATGGTTGAACGTGGAAGGAGATGGGGAAGGTCGATGATGATGGTGGTTGATCGTAGGCGATGGTGGATGATCGTAAGTAGCTTAGAGCGTTGATCGGATAGCTTGAGAGTGATGGAGGCGTCAGAGAGATTGCTAGGGTTTGTTTAGTGAATATTCGATGCTCTAACCTCCTTCCTTTCCTTCCTCTATAGAGCCTCTTCCTTCCACCCGTTGGAGCCTCTCATAACCACCTCCCCTTCCTTTCGGATGAGGTTGTTGGAGTTCATTTGAATGGAGTCGGACTCCTTCTCAGTCGGTTGGAAGACACTTCTATAGTGGAGTCTGTTAGGCGAAATAGTTCAACCCTCCATCTCGTGGGTTGACTAGTTCCATCGGCCTAGTAGGAGTGTTGGCTTGTGGATGTGGTCGAGTGATCCATGTGGGCTTGCCTGTCAACCAGCTGCATGGTTAGCAAGGTTGCTCAAACTAGATGGGTTGGATGGAACCCGTGGGATGGTCTTCGTAGATGGCTTAGCTAGGTGAGCCAACTAGCCAATTAGCTCGTCAATAGGTCAGATGATTGACGAAGGGTATCGAGCTAGGCAGCTTGGTTAGTTGGCTTAGTTAGGTCAGCCATTCAATCTTTGAGACTCGACTTGCTCGTCAGATCAAGCTGGACTCGTTATTGAATCGTGGATTGGGCTTGATCACCAATTAATGGGCCATAAACAAGGCCATATCAAATAATATTTGGACTAAGTTCTGGACTAGACTCAGATACGAAAATTTACCAATACAAACATCATCTCTAAAAGAACACTGGATCAGATGGAGTTGGGTAGAATTCGGTATGGGAGAGTGCACACCTCCATATTAGGGTTCGGGGGAGGAACCGTATGACCTCTCGGAAGTGTCATGTTGCATGTCTCGCTCGTGACTTTCCCGGCAAGGGTGTCACAGGAGGTCCGCTTCATAGTGGTCGATCAAACTTTTGACTACAATGCCATCTTCGGACGTCCAGGCCTCAATCAGTTCCGGGCTATTTCCTCCACTCTCCATAACAGAATGAAGTTCCCAACGGCCGTTGGAGTCGGAGAAGAGGTTGGAAACGTCAGAGAAGCTCTGGAATGTTATATTATGTCCACAAGAAGAGCCTCTGCGCTCGTGCTGCCAGTCACCATGACTTCCGATCAGCCCGTAATTCTCCCGCCCAAAAAAGAGGACCCGCAGATCGAAGTAGGCAGCCAAAAGGACAAATTTCCTAGAACGGTACGAATCGAGCCTCATGAGACTCTCAAGGAAATTGAGATTGTTGCTGGAAATCCGGATAAGAAGACAAGGATCGGAACCGAAATGAATGTGGAAGTAGAGATGAAGCTCATCGCTTGTCTCCGAGATAACAACGATGTGTTTGCTTGGAGTACCAATGACTTGAAGGGAATAGACCCAAGGATTACTGTTCACTGGTTGAACATGGATCCATCGGTTAAATACATCCGACAAAAGAGGAAAGATTTTGGTCCGGTCAAAGATGCCATCATATCTGCCGAAGTCGATCGACTCCTGAAAGCAGGACATATTGAAGAAGTTCGCTATTCCGATTGGGTCTGCAACGTGGTTCTGGTCGAAAAATCGCCAGGCAAGTGGAGAATGTGTAATGACTTCACAAGGTTAAACAAGTTCTGCCCAAAATATCCGTATCCACTACCACGGATAGATCAACTAGTGGACTCCACGTCCGGATGTGCATTACTGAGTTTCATGGACGCGTACCAAGGTTTTTACCAAATTCGGATGGCCAAAGAGGATGCTTTCGAGGTAGCTCTGCCATGGAAGCTCTAGCTAGCTTCCAGATTTGGAAGTTATAGCTTCCATGGCTACCATGGTCATGGAATTTTTTGAGCTCCATGGTAGTTGACCGGAGCTCCGGTCAAATAAAAAAAAGTTAATTTTTTTATAAAAAAATAAATAAATTTGGTGATTTTGTGAAATTTTGATGATGAGGGGTTGATTTGATAATATTTTTGGGTATATTTTGTTATGTTTAAGATTTAAGGGATGTGAATTAATTTAATCTAATAATATTTTTAAATATTATGCGACGTAGAGCGACCTTATTATGCTACGGGGGCAATTACATATAGACCCCCTGCATTATGCTCCAATTACAGATTCATACCCACTGTTTGAATGATTACATTTACACCCAACACTACAAAAACACAGTCAGAAGCGACGGATAGATCCGTTACTGAGACACTATCCGTCATGACCGGGCGACGGATAGAAAATTCGTCGCCCCCTGGAGCTGTGGCGACGGATTGGACGACGGATTATATGTTTGACCATTTTTTTTTTAAATTCCGAAATATAACGACGGATAGAATCTATCCGTCGCTAAATATTTTAATGGAACAAGTGACGAAATTTGAAATTCCGTCACTAATTCCGTCATTGTGAATTCCGTCACTATTAATCCGTCACTATTTATTTCATATTAATCCCTATTTTTCGTAGTTCACCTATTTAATCAATATAATGTTCGATAATAAATAAATAATACGGAAAATGTTTCAATGAATAAAAAAGTAATATCCGGAGCTGGAGAAATTATCCAAACAAGTGTAAATATGAAAAAAAATCCGAACATACAGATACATAACTAGCTATCAGACGGGGGTGGGTGTGGGTGATGGCGGAACTGGGACATGAACTGCCCATTCATCAGAATCAAGGCGCTCGTTCGCCTCCCTTTGTTCTCTTCAGCTCCATCTCATCCCTTTGTTCTTGCACGTTGCATCTCTTGAGTTAGAGTTGCAACTTTGTTCCGGACCTGAATCGCACCATTTCCGAGACCGCCTCGTGTGTATATCGGACGTGCAATGCCGGGATGATGATGAGGAGCACCAGGACTAGCTGTGCTCAAACCGAGGCTCCCGAGTCCATATATTAAATCCTTTCTTGTCCGGTTTGTTGACCTCTAAGAAGATGTTGTCAACTTGTTCAGTCGACAGCTCCTCGCCCGTCTCTTCCTCCTGCCTCGCTACCTGAGCATCAACCTCAGCCTGAAATCGTAAATAACAGATATCATGATCAGTTACTGTTTTTCAAAAATAAATTGTAATAGTGTACAAATATGAACTTTAAGCAACATAAACATACCGCAATAGACGAGGCCCGGCAGTCGGTCCATACCCCGCCCTTATGCTTGGCCTTCTTGAAGATGGCATACTTGGATGTCACCTCCCCCCGTGCCACCTGAATCAAACCAAATCTAGTCAACAATTTAGCATATACAAGTATTAGAGCAGTAGAGACACAATAAATACACGTAATGCTAGATTGCAAAAACACATATATACGCACCGATTGATAAAAATCAGTGACAGTAGATCGCCTCCCAAGGTGGTGAACGGCCCTTCCTACCGCATCAGACTGGGATGTCCGGTTCTGCTTGTTGGTCCAAGCAACGTCCTGGACATCAGTTCAGCGCCAGTAGGCATCCCAAAGGGCCCACTCCGCTGCATCAACCTGTGGAGGGATTGGGCCACCCCGATCCCGAATGGCCTTCCACGTACAGACCATATCCCTGTACAGTTTGGATCCCACAGTCTTGTAAACGCGCCAGATCTGTGGGATCAACCTGCTGGGAATGAAGTACTCCTTCTACACTCCCAATTTCATACAACATCCAAAGTCAATACATGTATAACATCACCATGTTACATCAATTTAACAAGATACAACAACATAACAGATATGGTGACTAACATATCACCCAAATAAAGTGGCTAACATACCACCCACATATAGTGGCTAACATACCACTCACATTGTCCTAAAATTTACTAACACAATGGTGACTAACATATCACCCAAATAAAGTGGCTAACATACCACTCACATATAGTGGCTAACATACCACTCACATTGTCCTAAAATTTACTAACACAATGGTGACTAACATATCACCCAAATAAAGTGGCTAACATACCACTCACATATAGTGGCTAACATACCACTCACATTGTCCTAAAATTTACTAACACAATGGTGACTAACATATTACCCAAATAAAGTGGCTAACATACCACTCACATACAGTGGCTAACATACCACTCATATTAAAACGATTATAATTACAAACAAATGAATGTCATATTTTAACTTACCCTCAGCTCATCGAAGTACTCGGCCCTCATGCGCTCCGAGATGTGGCTCCAACACTCACCACCCTGCCCCATAACGTCGTTTTTTTCTGATTTTCTTGTAGTGCAAAATCGTTGACCAACATTAAAGTTATATTTTTTAGAAAAAAGAAAAGATAAAATGAATTGTAAAACAAAAAATAATGGAAAAATAAAATTGCAATTGTAAGTTTTATTACAGTATAGCCCCTTATGTTTTAAATTTAATAAAATATACCCAATTTTAAATTTTATTCACACTATCATCCAAAAACATCTCTAAAATCATCCCTCATTTTTTTAAAATTCAAAAAACTCACACATTTAATTATTTAGAAAAGAAAAGGAGAAACCATTTAAAATTTAAAAAAATTGACAGGAGCTCCGGTCCTGCGGAGAGCTTTGGCAGAAGCTTCCATAGAAGCTCCTTCGAGCTTCTTCCATTAAAAAAAAATTAAAAGAAAAAATATGTAGGAGAAGAGGAGATCTCAAAGCTTACAAAAAAATTGGAAATAGGGCGAATTGCAATCGAGCAGACCACAGAAGACCACATACCAATTGCAATCGAGCGACTAGCGAAGGGGAAGACTGACGAAGACTAGACCAATTGAAGGAAGACGAGACCAATTGATGGTGAGAAGATCGGCGATTAGCTCGCCAGAGCAGATGGCGACCAAAGAATCCATGAGAAGAAGTTGAACAGGAAGACTGATGAAGAAGACACGAGAGTAGACTGACTGCGGGAGAGGAGAGTCTGGAGCATGACCTAATTCTATTTAGGAGAAGAGGAGATCTTCAATAGAAGGTCAAATTGAGCATCCATGGATGATTGGTTTCTAGCAGCTCTAATTAATGGAGGTCCGTGGTGGTGGTGAAGTTTCCATGGTGGTTCTTCGTGTTGGTGGTGAAGAAGGGTGGAGGAGATGGTGGTGGAAGTAAAGTGGGGAGTTCTGGAGAAGAAGGTAAAATTGGGAGTTTAAAATGTGAAGTAGAGAAATTAATTAGATGGAATGATTAAAATGAAATGATAAAATAGAAAAGCAAGTTAAAGATAATGATAAAAAAAAAAAAAAAGAGGGAATCTTTAACTTTTTGGGTTTATATGTAATTACTTTGAAAAAGTAAGGGAGGGTTTTGTAATTGTTCAAATAGCGGGTATCAATCTATAAAGTGGCCATCTTGGAGGGGTGGGTTTTGTAATTATCTCTTATGCGACGCCTTGTGGCATTAATAAAAAATGAACGGTTTAGATTAAATCTAGAATTTATCCAATGGTTTAGATCGTAGCACTAACGTTAGTACAATGCGACGGTGTTAAAGTTAGCCATCCCTTGTTAGTTTGGCATGACTAATTTTAGTATTGTCGCATTGTACTAGCAATAATACATCTATACAGCATCTCAAATGCATGAGGTCCTCATGTATTTGAGATTTGCGTTTCAAAACGCATTTTCCAGCTGTGCTGATCCACCCACCTGTCATGCATTTTTTTTATTGTTTGTTATTTTCTTTTCGTCATAATTCATAAAATATAAAAATATAAAATTTATACCGATTTTCATATTTTTTTCGTCCTCTACAAATATAGATCACTCTTGACTATATTTCGCTCATTCTAAATTTTTCGACTTTTATACTTTTAATTAAAAAAATATATTCATAAATGCAATTTCATTAATTTCAAATTTTAAACACTCTTATAATTTGGTAAACATGATAAAAAAAAATTAAAACAAAAAAAAATTATATCTGTAGTGATACATAAACTAACATCAATCAGTATCTCGTATATAACGAATCGATCACTATCTCGTATATAACGAATCGATCACTATCTCGTATATAACGAGCATTTGCTTTGGACGGATATTTTCATATCTGTAACGATACATAAAGTAGTCTTCGATGTCAATAACATCAATCATCGATTATTGATTAAACGTCTAACTATATCGACTATTCATCTTATATAACCAGCGAGGATATTTAGTCTTTTGTGGCCAAGATTTTTTGTCCCACGCCATTATAATTAAGCGCGTTTGGATAACTGAATTAGATTTCGAACTTTATGTTCACATCCAGAACGATGCTGGAAGTAGTGGTCGGTGTCAAAATACGTTAATTATATGTCAAAATGATTATCGACTATACGCACATCTTTTGTCACAGTAATCAGTGTACTACATTTGTCTGGGTTAAATGCAAAATACCCCCTACGTTATTGTAAATGTGCACAAAACCCCCTTGAGTTAACAAATTAGTACCAAACCCCCTGAGTTATTAAAAAATATGCGCGAAACTCCCCTGAGTTATGAAAAATGTGCGCGAAACCCCCGAGTTATTAAAACATGTGTGTGGAATCCCTCAGCCTTTTTTTTTCGGCGTGCTCGTGTTAGGTGCGACAATGGATGTTCTGTTAGGTTTTCTTACTCCAAATTAACACAACTATGTGGACTAGACATTCATAGTTTCAGTTTATTATCTTTTGCCTTCACTTTTTTCCGTTTACATGACTAATTGGTATATATTGTTGATATGTAGTGACAATTTTAATTAGTGTTATATATGGTTGTTATTTATATATTTCAGTGCTATATAATCAGTAGTGTGTGATCGATTTTTGTTGTTCATTTAACAAAAAAAAAATAGAGTTTTACTATTTTTAATAGCTCAAATTTAAGTCATTTTAATATTTTCGAAAATTTGGACAAACGAGTCAAATCTGAATTCATCATGTATATTTAGTATTCATGTAAAAGGGGTATTGCAGTGACTTTATAAGAATTCCATGGGATTTTGCGATTATTTTTAATAACTATGATTTTTTTTTTGCATTGATTTGGTGTAAGATAACATAAACAAACATATATAGTCGCACCTAATGAAAGTGTACCTAACACACTTTAAAAATAAAAGTTGAGGGGTTTTGTGCCCATCTTTAATAATTCAATGGGATTTGGTACTAATTCGTAATTGAGAATTTGATGAGTGAATAGTAATGGGTTTGTTAGATGGACTAATTGAGAAGCTGTCATCTTGTTGCATGAAAATTATGATTCTTGTTGAAGTTCATTAATCCAATCTTGCTTACTAAGCTGATCATTTTCCTTTATGAACCAGAGAAGAACATACAATATAGTTCTGGTTCATCTCGAGCACACAAATTATATGGGTAAAATGCATGTCATCTTTGTAATGTAAAATTGATGTTATATGACGTTAAAATAAAATGTAGTACACTTGGTCACGTAAATTGTAGTAATTAATAGCACAAGCTACACACATTAATAAAAAAATCAAGTAATTAATTTAATCTTATTTTTTAATTAGTTAACACCAGTAGTCGCTACTCCAAAAAAAAAAAACACCATTAATAAAAACACCTGCCTTTTGAGAAATTATACATGCCTGGTCAGTACATTATTGTTTGGCAATAACTAATGTCTAATGATACGTCCCCTACTCCACAAAACACATCTACCACCCACGAAATTGCCACAGTTGCACTGGGTTACCCGGTACCATAGACTAAGAAGCACTCGGCTCTAAAAGTTCTAAAAATACGTACCATAGACTAAGAAGCACTCAGCTCTAAAACTTTAAAAAATACATGAACTCTTACTAAATTAAAGATGATGAGATTGCTAGCAAGATAGCAATCTCATCATCTTCAATTTAATTACAGTTGTCAAATCTAAAACGAGTTACTCCCTCATTTTATTTTAACCAGTTGACTGTCTCCGACTTTGACAACAAATTACTCTTAAACAACAATAGTAAATAAGTTAATAAAATCATATAATGATTTAGTATTGTATATGATTTTATTAGTTTATTTACTATTTTAGTTTAAAAATAATTTGTAGTCAAAGTCAGAGACAGTTGACTGCAGCGCAAAATAGTGAATGATAAATTTTATAAAGAATTGAGGGAGTATATCATTCTTGCATATATTGGGCCCATCAGAAATGAGGTAAATACAATTCTGCTAACTATGTATCAATTACTACTTTCTTATACACTGGTGGCTTAAACAATGTCACTTCTCACTTGCACTAAGTGACAGATCATTAATTCTATAGAGTTCATACTTGCGTTGCTCTTTAGAAGACCGTGGTTGAAAGAGAACCTCTATGCTTGCTCTTACATAAATTTTTTCCCATTGTGAATACCAAGAAAGGCCTTCACGGCCTTTAGTGCAATAATCAATATTTAACAAATAAAAATGAACATTTTGAGGACCTGCACGAAGATCAACCAAACATTACAAGTCAAATGCACAGTCTGACCTTGCCGTTCAAACGAAAACTGAAACTATGAGGATAAGAATTACCTATGCTCAGAACGAGAAGACCAACATCCAATCGACTAGTTTTTGATCTCCTGATCTTACTTAGCTTCTGAAGGTCTTCTTGTTCCCCTTTGAGTCCAATAAATTCTCCAAGAACATATCTCCTCGATAACTCTAACCTGCAGTCACATACGCAAAAATTAAACACACTTTGATGAAGGGTTCACTCTGTAAATGAGAAAAACATAAATTTGAAACATAAATAGTTGACATGAATAAATAATGAAAGCAAAATCAGGGTAGGAATGCAGCAAATTAGTTACTGTTAGGAAATTTGTTAGGAAACTTTGTTAGGAAATTTGTTTAAAGATATTTTGTTAGAACTATCTGTTTAGATTTTGATCAGCAACATGATGACTTATCTTAGTCTCAGAAAGGTGATTAGTACTCTTGGTTCACTTGAACATTGTAAAAGAGGAAACCCACTAAGTATGATAGTCTAGCTAATCTTGTATAGGATGTTAGGTCTCAAAATGTAATTTTTATTTTATGAAGAGAAGACCAAGAACAAGACATCCAAGCAGAACGAGTTCAATGACTTTGAAGACTTGAAGAAACTGCACAAGATTACTGAAACTGTTTTCCAGATACCTTGGCCAGATATCTTGAAGACACGAATAAGTTTTAAAGAAACTGTGTCACAAGAGATATCTGAGAAATAGAAGGTCTATCTGAAAACAAGGAAAGTGTCCACAGATATCTATTCTCAGATACCTTGAGCTTTAACAACATTTCTGAAAAAGAAATAAATCTATTGCAAACAAAGTTGTTTCAATAAAGTGGAATCTGAAGATTGAAGATAAGGACGTGCAAAGAATCAGATGATACTAGTCTCTGATACAAAGCATAGTTCCGTTGGCACTACAGGACAAAAATTATAGTACAATGCATTTAATGCACGGACAGAGATGTCTGAACAAAAGCAACGGCAACTTCTGAAGAAGAAGACAAAACCTGCTACAGTACTGTACACAGATATCAATAGTTTGAATTTGAGCCTAACGGATACTATTCAAACGGCACTCAAATTCATCTATAAATATCAACACTTAGACTGCTTGAGAAGACACACTGAACACATCTGAACACAGAACATATCTTACTCTCTCAAAGCAAATTACTTATCCTCAAAGCTTTCTGTTGCGACCTTAGCTTTTGATCTTAAGTAGCACTAAAGTTCTAAGTGTCCTGATCCTAAACAAGCACAGCTATCTGTGAAAGAGTTGAATCAAAAGATCAAGTATCTGAGATTCATTCTCTTGAACACTTATCTAAGACTTGGGTCAGTAAAAAGAACAAGATACCATACATTGAAAAGTGTATTAAGTATACTTGATTCACAAGAGCTATCTGAATAACTGAATAAGTTATTAAAGAAGCTCATCTGACAACTCAAAACCGAAACCAACACCATAACTGGCGTGGAGTACAGGAAGTACTTAGTTTGGAAAATCAGGGAATAACTCCAAGGTAACCGGAGTATAGGAATTAAGTACTTGATTTGGGAAACTAAGGAATAACTCCAAGGTTATTGAGTATAGGAAGTACTTAGCTTGGGAAGCTAGGGAATAACTCAAAAAGGTTTCTGAGTATAGGAAGTACTTGGCTGTGGAAGCTAGGGAATAACTCAGGGGGAACTTTTGGTTGGGAACCATTTGTTTCAAGGATTTCTTAGAATAGGATTATTGTAAGGTGAACTCAATTATCTGTTCTAGTGAATTCTAGGTCTTTGGAAGACCGAAGTGGATTAGTTGGAGGATTCATACCTCCAGATACCACTATACTTCGTGTTATTTACCTTTACGTATTTACATTTCACAACATACACACACACTTTAAGCATTTACGCACTTATCTATCTTAAGTCTTCCGCGCTCTGATTCTAAGTATCAGATATCTGCACAGATATCTGAGAAATAGTTTTTATCGACAAAAGTTTTAAAAGACTATTCACCCCCCCCCCCCTCTAGTCTTTTACGTTGCCATTATCTGGACCAACAAGTGGTATCAGAGCAGGAGGTTCACAAGCCTTCTGCACTGACCTTAGATCCCCAGATAGGTGAAGAAAACTTTGTCCATTGTTGAGGACTATTTAATTTGTGTGTTAAGTGTGCAGGAATGTCTCTGAGTGATGCACCTGTTCTCAAACCAGAGAACTATGAGAAATGGAAAAATAACATGATGCTCCACCTTGAATCCATAAGTGACGAAATGATCGAAGTGATAAAGAATGGCCCAATAGTCATTCAACAACTCAAATAAGTCATGGAGGTTTCTAATGGAAGAGACAGAGATCAATGCGAAGGATCTTCACAAACCGATGCGTCAACAAGTGGAAGATCTACTAGTCAAGTTTTATACGAACCAAAGCCCAGAGAACTCTAGACATCGGAAGATGCCAAGAGGAATCGTCTGGATGGTCAAGCTCGTAATATCATCATCAGATCGACACCTGAGCACATACGATTAAAGCGTGGGTGCTAAAACGGCGAAAGTTGCCTGGCAACTGATTGAAGAAATCTGTGCCGGAACTGAGAAAACCAAAGAAAATAAGTTCGAAGTTCTCAAGTTGAAATTTCAAAATTTCAAACAAGGACCCACTGAAACTCTGGAAGAACTTGATTTCAGATTCACCACTCTCATGAGTGATATGGCAACACTTGGGGAAAGCAACAGATACTCGGTCGAGAAAGATTAAGACTATAGTCAAGTCTTAACCAACTGAGGAGCATACCAAATTCTTTTATTTTAACCAAGGAATGCCAAATATCACTCGATGGAACTCTTCTCACATCTTGCTACGGTTGATTATGAGACAACAAAGAGAACAAACAATGAAAAGTTGCAGAACATTGCTCTAGTTGCTCAAGGAACTTCTGAAAAGAAGAAAAGCAAGGAAGAGACTGAGGATGCTCTTGCTGCAAAGCAAATGAGCAAATATGTCAGTCGAGAAATTGAGAGAAGAAAAGCCAAAGAGAATCTAAAAAAGCATATAGGCTCAAACTATCACCAGTACAAAAATATGCAAAGCTCGCTGAACAAGCCAGCTCAGAAAGCATCATGTACTGAGGAAGCAGAAATTGGAAACGATATCTGTTTCTATTGTCAGAAACCTGACCACTTCAAGAAGGATTGTCCTGCCTTCAACAAACTTAGGACAGGTGACAAGAAAGATAGAAGAACCTTCAGAAGAAGCCAGAAAGCTTTGTTAACTGAAGAAAGAAAGAAAATCCAAATTCAATTGGATGCTCTAGACGTTGAAACAGATTCTGAAGATGATTCAGATGACTCAACTTTACCATCACCAGAATTATGTGGAGTTACTCACGATGTAATCGACTTCGGCCTCAAGAAAAATGAAATGTGTGGAGTTGCTGAGATTGACGGTCCAGACATCTCTAACATTGAAAACTGTCTTATGGCTGATGAGGTAATACATACTTCTTGTTACACTTATGAAAGTGATGAAGAAGAAATCAAAGATCTAGAAAATCTCAGAAAGGAACTTGACATCTATGAAAGAGAATTTCTAATGATCCGAGCTAGAGCCGAAAATCTTGAAGAAGAAAAGAATTCTCTTGCAAAGGAAAATTCTCAATTAGTTAAGATATCTGAGAAAAAGGATGCTGAAACAGCATTTCTCAAAGCTCAGATATCTGAGACTGAAAAGTCACATAATGAAGCAATGGCTGAGCTGCTAAAGAAATATGAAGATCTTCTTTCTGAGAACAAGGAACTCAAGAAGAAAGAATTATCTTTTCAATCTTATGCCAAAGCTAGTGACACTCTTACTGAAGTACAATCTTACTTAAGAGATCCTTCAGAAAAGAAAGGACTTGGGCTGAATACACAGACAGATTGTTCTACCACTCTGAATAAGAGTGAGGAAAGAAGAACATTTGTAAGTACTCAGCAAGATGGTTCCCATGCAATCTATAATATCGGACAGAAGACAAAGATTGTAGACAAAGGAAAGGCAGTTGCGACTAAACCTTTGTGGGAAAAATAAGTCAAAAACAAAACTGTTGGGCATGTTACTGAAAAGAGACACGACACTGAAAAGTGTAAACACCCACAGTGCTATGTCTCTCAAAAAGGTAGAATTGCAGGAGCTGGCAAATTCTCCCATGTCACATTTTCTGGAAAGAAAATAGATCAACCAGAGACTAGCAAAGTCACGAGAAAAGATCTCAGATAGCTTCAAGTGCTCGAAACGGTATTGGCTACAAAGGCATCGGAAAACAACTTGCTCATGAGTATAAGCAGGAGCAAGAACGATGGCTGAAAGCTAGAATTGCTCAAAGCAATTATCAGAAGTGGAAGTTGAATCAAGCCACTGAAAATCTGAATGCCAGGGCTAGAAGAAATCTGACAAGGAAAGCTAAGTTTGCTGAAAAGCAAACTCAGAAACCTGACAGGTATCTGAAAGCACCAAACGGAGCACCTAGGAACACACCAAGGAAGAAAATAATTCTTAATGATAATCATTCTATTAGAATTCCTCCTTATGTTCCTGTCAGACAAAATAATGTTCCTAGGAAATTCATTCAAAAATGGATTCCTACTGGAAGATTGTTTAGTTCTGATGGTTCCAATTGTAAATTGAGAACCTAATCTCATGTTTCCTGTTGTGTGCAGAATGCTTCCTGGACTAAAGCACAATGGCTATTTGATAGTGGATGCGGAAAGCATATGACAGGAGACAAAGCAAATCTGGTCGATTACAAAGCTTCCAACACAGGACCAGATATCAGATTTGCTGGAGGAGAATTAAATCCCTCTCTGGTATTTGGCAACGTCAAATTGGGTTCATTAACAATCACTGACGTATTACATGTTAAGGATTTGAAATATAATCTATTTAGCATGAGCCAGTTTGCAGACAAGGGTTTTACTATAAAATTCAAAGCAAAATACTGCAAACTAATTGACAATGAGTCAAAGCAGACAGTCTTGGTTGCTCGGCGGAAAGGCATTGTTTATGTTGCCGACTGGGCATCTGCCACAACTGAAGAATGTGTCATGGTGAGTAAATCTGGTCACACAGAAGAGCACTGGTTATGGCACAAAAGAATGAGTCACTTGAACTTCAAAACTCTGAACAAACTTGCCAAGAAAGAGTTAGTGGTTGGCCTTCCCAGAACATCTTTCAGAAAGGATGGTATCTGTTCTGCCTGTCAGATGGGAAAACAATCTAAGACCTCTTTCAAGTCCAAAATCAGACACTCTAGTGTTAGACCACTGCAACTATTACACATGGATCTTTTTGAATCATCTGTAACTAGTTATGCAGGAAAGAAGTATGGTCTGGTTGTTATAGATGACTTCTCAAGATTCACTTGGGTTGTCTTTCTGAAACACAAATCTGATGCCAGGGTGGAGATACCAAACTTCAAAAAAGCTTGAAGTCATGAAAATGACAAGGTATCTGCAATCGTAATGCACCATGGTAATGAGTTTGTCAACCAAGACATAAAGGAGTTTTGTACGCAAAGGTATACAACATCAACTTTCCTCTCAAGAACACCTCAACAAAATGGTGTTGCGAAAGGAAAACAGAACCCTTAAAGAAGGCTGCGAGAACAATGCTAGTGACCTTTGAAATAAGTGAAGTTTATTGGGTTGAAGTCAGAACACGACTGCTACACTCGTAGCAGATGTTTGATAAACAAACACCATGACAAGACCCCCTATGAAATCTTGGTTGGTAGACCCCCTAATATCAAACATCTGACAGTATTTGGTTGTAGATGTTTTGCTCTAAACAATGGGAAAGACTATCTGAGAACATTTCAACCAAAGGCAGATGAAGGTGTATTTCTTGGTTATTCCACGAATAGCAAAGCCTACAGAATTTACAACAAAAGAACAGAGAAAATTGAAGAATCAGTTCATGTTGTATTCTATGAAGGAAGTAAGAAAACACCTCCTAATGATGAACTCTCAGAAAGATTCAAAGAACTATTACTGAAGGATTCTGAAGAAGAATCCTCAGAAAGGAGAAACATCATTATGGAAAGCGAGGATGACTCTGACGTAGAAAAGCTTGATAAGCCTAGTAACAACAAGATGACTCACAGACATGATGAGGAATTTCATGAAGTTTTCGAAATGGAAAAGGTTACTGAGAACCTTCATCATGAAGAGGTATCTGAAAATGAGACTGCTAAAATGAAAGTTCCAGATATCTCTAACACTGAAAAAGTGTCAGATATCCATGACATCTCCCATATGTCAGATATCTCAGATACTGAAAAAGTATCAAATCATAATCTTAGTGATTCACATTCAAATCACTTGGATATTGATCCTACTAGCACTAAACCTATGATGAGATGGATCCAGGATCATCCTGCAAAAGATGTAATTGGACCAATTAATCAAGGTGTTAGGACTAGGAGAGCAATAGCTGAAAATGCTAATTCTCTTTTTGGATGTTTCATCTCAAATATTGAACCGAAAAATATAGAAGAAGCACTAGGAGACCAAGACTGGATCTCTGCAATGCAAGAAGAGTTGGATCAATTTGAGAGAAACAAAGTCTGGAAACTAGTTCCATTTGTAGAAGGAATATCTGTGATTGGAACTAAATGGGTTTTCAGAAACAAGATGAATGAATCTGGTGAAATAACCAGAAACAAAGCAAGATTGGTTGCCAAGGGATTTACCCAGACTGAAGGTTTAGATTTTGATGAGTCATATGCACCAGTTGCCAGATTGGATGCAATAAGACTCTTTCTAGCCTTTGCAGCTCATAAAGATTTTAAAGTTTATCTGATGGATTTCAAAAGTGCATTCTTGAACGGTGAACTTGCAGAAGAAGTTTATGTTGAGCAACCACCTGGCTTTGAAGTTTCCTCAGAAAGTAGAATGGTCTATAAACTATAGAAAGCTCTGTATGGACTGAAACAGGCTCCAAGAACATGGTATGACACTTTGGCCAAATACCTTTTGGAAAGTGGTTTCAAGAAAGGTGAAGTTGATAAAACTTTATTTACCTTAAATCATGATGGGAAACTACTCTTAGTTCAAGTATATGTGGATGACATTATATTTGGATCTAAGGACAAGCAACTTTGTGATGACTTTGCAAATCTCATGAAAAACAAGTTTGAGATGAGCATGATGGGAGAATTGAATTATTTCCTAGGATTGCAAGTCAAGCAACTCAATGATGGAATATTCATTAGTCAAACAAAGTATGCGAAAGATATGCTCACAAAGTTCAACTTAAAGCCTTCTGAAAAGAATGCTAAGATACCTATGAGCATAGGAACCAAAATGACCTATACTGAATCAGATAAGAGTGTTGAAGAACATAAGTATAGGAAATTGATAGGTTCACAACTTTACCTCACTGCAAGTAGACCTGATATTCAATACGTCGTTGGAGTGTGTGCTAGATTTCAGACAAATCCGATGCAAACACACTACAACATTGCTATGAAAATATTAAGGTACGTACAAGGTACAGTAAACGTAGGATTGTGGTATCCTAAAGAAAGCGGATTGAGTTTAGCTGGGTACTCAGACGCTGATTATGCTGGATCATTGATAGATAGGAAAAGCACCTCAGGAACCTGTCAGTTTCTGGGTACTAGACTTATCTCATGGTTTAGCAAGAAGAAAAACTCAATTGCAACTTCTACCACAGAGGCTGAATATATTGGTGCTGGTTGTTGTGCAACACAAATTCTGTGGATACAACAACAACTTAAAGACTATGGACTCGATGAGAAGAAAATTCCCATTTTCTTTTACAACACAAGTGCTATTGCGATTACACAGAATCCTAAATTTCATGCCAGAACAAAGCATATTGATGTTAGACATCACTCCATCAGAGACCATGTTGAAAAGGGCAATATAGAGATACTCAAGATTGGCACTGAAGACCAACTTGCAGATATCTTCACTAAGCCACTGCAAGAAAGTAGATTCTTACTCTTAAGACACAGTCTTGGATTAATGGAACTACCAAAGAACTGAAAAAGTTCAGAAATCTGGAACGGGCATCCAGAGCAAAGGTATCTGGAACGGGCATCCAGAGCAGAGGTATTTGGAACGAGAATCCAGAAAAGAGAAAAGAGAAATCTAGAACGGGTATCCAGAAGTAAAAAAGGCTTAAAGAGCAAAAAGACAGCTTAAGATCTCTGAGACGGGAACTCAGATATCTGAATCAATCTACAGACAGGTGTTAGATATTTTGTTAGAATATCTCCTTAGATTTTGTTCAGCAACATGATGACTTATCTTAGTCTCAGAAAGGTGATTAGTACTCTTGGTTCACTTGAACATTGTAAAAGAGGAAACCCACTAAGTATGATAGTCTAGCTAATCTTGTATAGGATGTTAGGTCTCAAAATGTAATTTTTATTTTATGAAGAGAAGACCAAGAAGAAGACATCCAAGCAGAAAGCTCAACAAGAATTGAAGACTTGAAGAAAACTGCACAAGATTATCGAATCATTGTTCAGGATATCTTAGCGATATCTTGTGACACGACAGCTTTCAAACAAACTATGTCACAAGAGATATCTCGAGAAATGAGATACATATCGAAAACAAGGAAAGTGTCCATGATATCTATTCTCGATTCCTTGAGCGTTAACCACGTTTACGAAGAGAAACATATATTGCAAAACAAAGTTGTTTCAATAAATACAAGTGGTATCTCAAGAATGAAGATAAGGACGCAAAGAATCGCACAACAAGTCTAGTCTCGATACAAAGCATAGTTCCGTTGACACTACTGAGGACAAAAAGTATAGTACAATGCATTTAATGCACAGAGATGTCGACTAAAAGCAACGACTTTCCGAGAAGAAGACAAAACTCATAAAGATTATACACACAGATATCGATAGTTTGAATTTGAGCCTAACGGATACTATTCAAACGGCACTCAAATTCATCTATAAATATCAACACTTAGACAGCTTGAGAGACACACACTGAACATCTTGAACTGCATACGATCTCTGAATATCTTACTCTCTCAAAGCATCTTACTTATTATCAAAGCTTTCTGTTGCGACCAAAGCTTTTGATCTTGAGTAAACACTGAAGTTCTAAGTGTCCTGATCCTAAACAAGCAAAGCTATCTGTGAAGGAGTTGAATCAAAAGATCAACTATCTGAGATTCATTCTCTTGAACATATATCATAAGACTTGGGTCAGTAAAATCGAACAAGATACCATACGCTGTAAAGTGTATTAAGTAACTTAGTTCACAGAGCTATCTGAATAACTGAAAAGTTATTAAGACGCTCATCTGACAACTCAAACCGAAACCAACACCAAAACCGGCGTGGAGTACAGGAAGTACTTAGTTTGAAAAATCAGGGAATAACTCCAAGGTTACCGGAGTATAGGAAGTACTTGATTTGGGAAACTAAGGAATAACTCCAAGGTTATTGAGTATAGGAAGTACTTAGCTTGGGAAGCTAGGGAATAACTCAAAGGTTTCTGAGTACATGAAGTACTTGGCTGTGAAAGCCGGGGAACAACTCAGGGGGAGCATTTGGTTGGGAACCAATTGTTTAAGAATCTTAGAATAGGTTTATTGTAAGGAAATCTCAATTATCTGTTCTAGTGAATTCTAGGTCTCTGATAGACCGAAGTGGATTAGTTGGAGGATTACGCCACCTCCAGATACCACTATACTTGCTGTGTCATTTACATTTCTGTATTTATACTTCAGCAACACACACACACTTATTAACTGTTTCTACACTTATCTTTATTAAGTCTTCCACTCGATTCTAAGTATCGATATCTATACGAATATCGAGAAATATTTGTTATCGACAAAAGTTTTAAAAGACTATTCACCCCCCCCCCTCTAGTCTTTTACGTTGCCGTTATCTGGACCAACAAGTGGTATCAGTGCAGGAGGTTCACCACCTTCAGACTTGAACCTAGATCCCCAGATAGGTGAAGGAACTTTGTCCATTTTTGAGGACTATTTATTTTGTGTGTTAAGTGTGCAGGTATGTCTCTGAGTGATGCACCCGTTCTCAAACCAGAGAACTACGAGAAATGGAAAAATAACATGATGCTCCACCTTGAAGCCATAAGTGACGAGATGATCGAAGTAATAAAGAATGGCCCAATAGTCATTCAACAACTTAAGCAAGTCATGGAGGTTTCAAGTGGAAGAGACAGAGATCAAAGCAAAGGATCTTTACAAACAGATGCGTCAACTAGTGGAAGATCTACTGGTCACGTTATTTACGAACCAAAGCCCAGAGAACTCTGAGAAATGTTCTCAGAAATGTTCAATGAACTATTACTGAGGGATTCTAAAGAAGAATCCTCAGAAAGGAAAAACATCATTATGGAAAGTGAGGATGACTCTGACGTAGAAAAGCTTGAAAAGCCTAGTAACAACAAGATGACTCACAGACATGATGAGGAATTTCCTATGAGTTTTCGTAAATGGAACAAAGTTCTCGAGAACCTTCATCATGAAGAGATATCTGAAAATGAGAATGCTGAAATGCATGTCTCAGATATCTCTAACACTGAAAAAGTGTCAGTGATCCATGACATTTCCCATATGTCAGATATCTCAAATACTGAAAAAGTATCAAATCAAAATCTTAGTGATTCACATTCAGATCACCTGGATATTGATCCTACTAGCACTAAACCTATGATGAAATGGATCAACGATCATCCTACAAAGGATATAATTGGACCAATTAATCAGGGTGTTAGGACTAGGAGAGCAATAGCTGAAAATACTAACTCTCTCTTTGGATGTTTCATCTCGAATATTGAACCTAAAAATATAGAAGAAGCATTAGGAGACCAAGACTCGATCTCTGCAATGCAAGAAGAGTTGGATCAATTTGAGAGAAACAAAGTCTGGAAACTAGTTCCATTTATAGAAGGAATATCTGTGATTGGAACTAAATGGGTTTTCAGAAACAAAATGAATGAATCTGGTGAAATAACCAGAAACAAAGCAAGATTGGTTGCCAAGGGATTTACCCAGACTGAAGGTTTAGATTTTGATGAGTCATATGCACCAGTTGCCAGATTGGATGCAATAAGACTCTTTCTAGCCTTTGCAGCTCATAAAGATTTCAAAGTTTATCAGATGGATGTCAAAAGTGCATTCCTAAATGGTGAACTTGCAGAAGAAGTTTATGTTGAGCAACCACCTGGCTTTGAAGTTTCCTCAGAAAGTAGAATGGTCTATAAACCGTAAAGCTCAGATGGATCAAACAGGCTCCAAGAGCATGGTATGACACTTTGGCCAAATACCTTCTGGAAAGTGGTTTCAAGAAAGGTGAAGTTGATAAAACTTTATTTACCTTAAACCATGATGGGAAACTACTCTTAGTTCAAGTATATGTTGATGACATCATATTTGGATCTAAGGACAAGCAACTTTGTAATGACTTTGCAAATCTCATGAAAAGCAAGTTTGAGATGAGCATCATGGGAGAAATGAATTATTTCCTAGGATTGCAAGTCAAGCAACTCAATGATGGAATATTCATTAGTCAAACAAAGTATGCAAGAGATATGCTCACAAAATTCAATCTTAAGCCTTCTGAAAAGAATGCTAAGATACCTATGAGCATTGGAACCAAAATGACCTATACTGAATCAGATAAGAGTGTTGAAGAACATAAGTATAGGAAATTGATAGGTTCACTACTTTACCTCACTGCAAGTAGACCTGATATTCAATATGCCGTTGGAGTATGTGCTAGATTTCAGACAAATCCAATGCAAACACACTACAACATTGCTATGAAAATATTAAGGTATGTGAAGGGTACAGTAGATGTAGGATTGTGGTATCCTAAAGAAAGTGGATTGAGTTTAGCTAGGTACTCAGATGATGATTATGCTGGATCATTGCTTGATAGGATAAGCACCTCAGGAACTTGTCAGTTTCTGGGCACTAGACTTATCTCATGGTTTAGCAAGAAGCAAAACTCAATTGCAACTTCTACCACAGAGGCTGAATATATTGCTGCTGGTTGTTGTGCAACTCAAATTCTGTGGATACAACAACAACTTAAAGACTATGGACTCGATGAGAAGAAAACTCCCATTTTCTATGACAACACAAGTGCTATTGCGATTACACAGAATCCTAAGTTTCATGCCAGAACAAAGCACATTGATGTTAGACATCACTTCATCAGAGACCATGTTGAAAAAGGCAATATAGAGATACTCAAGATTGGCACTGAAGACCAACTTGCAGATATCTTCACTAAGCCACTACAAGAAAGTAGATTCTTAGCCTTAAGACATAGTCTTGGACTAATGGAACTACCAATGAATTGAAAGAGTTCAGGTATCTGGAACGGGCAACCAGAGAAGAGATATCTGGAACGGGCATCCAGAGAAGAGGTATCTGGAACGGGTATCCAGAAAAGAGAAAAGTGAAATCTGGAACGGGAATCCAGAAGTCAAAAAGGGTAAAGAGGAAAAGGATAGCTTAAGATCTCTGAGACGGGAACTCAGATATCTGAATCATTCTATAAACGGGGAACACAAAAGAGAATAGTATAACTATATGTAGTCAACTACTGTCTTGAAACTCGCATTATTTCTATCTTGATGAAAAACTTGGAATAATCCTAAGTATAAGACAGATTCAGATGCGAACAGTGTCCTTGCTCAAACAGAATTATGATTCAGATAGCTATTAGCCAAAATTCATTAAATGGGCACAATTACATTTGTTGATTGTGATCATTCTTTGGAAGCACAATGGTGACCCTTGATGAATTCAAGCGTTTGATCTGAACGGCAGAAATTAATTCACAGTAAATAGTGGACTGTAAAAATTCCGACAAAGACCACTTTGCATTTAATGCCGAAGTTACTTTTGATCATGCCGGCTTGCAAATCACGAATCATACACAAAATCAATTTGTATGTATTTGTCTGTTGAGATTCACTTGCTATATATATAGGATTTTGGCAAATGAAATCACTTTTGCCTAATCCGAAATTTCATCTTGCATCAAAACAGCAAAAACCTTCTCCTGATCCTCTGCAACTTCTCTAAAATCTCTGCAAATCTTGATTAAGTTTTTCTGAAAAGAATCACTCAATCGAATCTCTTTCAAACACAAGCTTCAAATACCTATACTATTCCAAGAACACTTCCACACAGAAATCCCAATCCTCCACTGGTACTGCTGAAAAGCAAGCACCAGAGTTGGTTATTGTTAACAATCGACTGGTAGGAGTTTTTAATCCTGACCATTGGACTTCAAGTCACATAATGATTTGGGGTGGTGCCATGGTTGAGGAATACCTCACTGCTGCAGTAGAAAACCAAAGTGACAGAAAATTGATTCTTGACATGCTTGAAAAGGCACAAATCAAGGCTTTTCTATCTGCTCGCCCAAGTGGAATTTCATCACTCGATGTGTTGGAATTTTACAACAACTCCAGGACTATTTCCTGTGTATCTGAAGGCACTGAAATAGTGTCTATCAAAACCTCAGTCCAAGGAAAGGAAATCCTTCTGGACTTAACAACTTTCTGTAAGTTGTTTGAGGTTCAAAATCTTGGAAAGGATTTTGAAATAAACACCAAGGATGAGGAACTCCTTGAAGGTGTTAAAGAACTTTACAGTGATGTGTGTGATCTTGAGAAATCAGATACACCCACTGAGTTCAAACTTCGACATCCGAACGGACATCTGTTGGTTCCTTTGGGATCTTGGCTTGCATTCTTCACGGATGCTTTGATGGTCTACAAGGAGGTGCTGACCAAATAAGCCAAGAACGATGGATCATGATGTTCTTCTTGAATCAACAAGACAAAGGTTGGAAAACCCTTTTAAGCTGGGAAAATGCCTTCATGAAATTTGTGAAGAAGATTCAAGGCTTGAGCCTAAGATTGTCAAAGGACTAGTGAGCCAAAGGCCACGATGGGTTATATGCGAAGATATGCTACTTGCTGGAAAAGCTTGGCATTGAGCTCAGAGACACGGCTGAAATCGCCAACAGTAACTTACTCTACAAGTATGAGTATACAAATCTGATGAAAAAGGTTACTGGGTCTCAGAAAGGTCCTAAGAAGCAAAAATCTGAAAAGATATCTGAAGAAAAGGTTGCGTCCAAGAAGCCCAGAACTTCAAGAAAGAAGTCTGCTGGCAAATCAGAAGACACACCCAAAGAGGTTGTCAATTCTCAGATATCTGCAGGCATTGCCGATGAACTGATAATGGCAGATGAACTCATCAATGCTGCAAAAGAGTTATCAACTACTGAACAAGTAGACTCAGCAAGAGAAAGTGCTTTCAGAAATGTTGCGACTAATGCAGAAAGCCTTGCTGATGAACTCATAAATACTGCCAAGAGTGGTGAAAAGCACCAAGCCCCATCTGCAGAAACCGCAGGAATAATGGACCAATCAGTTCCCAATGTTGATGAGAGCTCTGACGATGAAGATGATGAACTAGTCATCTCTCAAGTCCTAGAAAAATCAAAGAGGGCTAAGGTTACTGAAAAAGTAACTGGTGATAAGGTATCTGAAGAAGAACCTACACCACAGGTTGCTGAACCTATAGCAAAGGTTGTTGGTGCAAACACTTCATCAGGGAATGTTTCCTATGCACAACTTCAAGAAGCCCTGATGAGTGGTAATTTAGTACTGGCTGATAATGATGAGAATGCCAAGTCTAAAAGTCTGGAAGAGCGTTCAAGTGATCAATCTTCTGCTTCCAGACAACCACAACAACCACAACCACAACAACCACAAGTGGTTGATGAAATGGTAAATGAACTCCATTTCGACTTACCAGCAATGCAGTATGCTGAAGAAAATCCTGCAAAAGAGCAGGTTCCCCAACTCACTGAGAGGGATCAAACTGAGACATCTACTCAGTATGATCAACCAGGGGAGGCAACTAAGTTGCATACTCAGGAAAGGTGCGAAGTACCAGAAACTTCAAGCAAAGAAACTGTTAGATATTTTGTTAGAATATCTGTTTAGATTTTGTTCAGCAACATGATGACTTATCTTAGTCTCAGAAAGGTGATTAGTACTCTTGGTTCACTTGAACATTGTAAAAGAGGAAACCCACTTAGTATGATAGTCTAGCTAATCTTGTATAGGATGTTAGGTCTCAAAATGTAATTTTTATTTTATGAAGAGAAGACCAAGAAGAAGACATCCAAGCAGAAAGCTCAACAAGAATTGAAGACTTGAAGAAAAACTGCGCAAGATTACTGCATTTGTTGTTTAGATATCTTAGCCAGATATCTTGTAGACGCGAACAGTTTCAAACAAACTGTGTCACAAGAGATATCTGAGAAATGAGATACATATCTGAAAACAAGGAAAGTGTCCACAGATATCTATTCTCAGATACCTTGAGCATTAACCTCGTTTCTGAAAAAGAAACATATATTGCAAACAAAGTTGTTTCAATAAATAACAAGTGGTATCTGAAGAATGAAGATAAATATGTGCAAAGAATCAGACAACAAGTCTAGTCTCTGATACAAAGCATAGTTCCGTTGACACTACAGGACAAAAAGTATAGTACAATGCATTTAATGCACGGACAGAGATGTCTGAGTAAAAGCAACGGCAACTTCTGAGAAGAAGACAAAACCTGCTACAGTACTATACACACAGATATCGATAGTTTGAATTTGAGCCTAACGGATACTATTCAAATGGCACTCAAATCCATCTATAAATATCAACACTTAGACAGCTTGAGAGATACGACACACATTGCATACGCTGAAACATAGAACTCTGAACATCCTACTCTCTCAAAGCATCTTACTTATTATCAAAGCTTTCTGTTGCGACTAAAGCTTGTGATCTTGAGTAAACACTGAAGTTCTAAGTGTCCTGATCCTAAACAAGCAAAGCTATCTGTGAAGGAGTTGAATCAAAAGATCAACTATCTGAGATTCATTCTCTTGAATAGATATCATAAGACGGGTCAAGAAATCGAACTAGATACCATTCAGTAAAGTGTATTAAGTAACTTAGTTCACAGAGCTATCTGAATAATCAACAGTTATTAAGACGCTCATCCGACAACTCAAATCAAACCAACACGAAATCGGAGTATGTGAAGTACTTAGTTTGAAAAATCGGGAATAACTCCAAGGTTACCGAGTATAGGAAGTACTTGATTTGGGAAACTAAGGAATAACTCCAAAGTTTTTGAGTATAGGAAGAACTTAGCTTGGGAAGCTAGGAACAACTCAAAGGTTTCGAGTATAGGAAGTACTCAAGAAGAAGCTAGGAACAACTCTGGGGGAACATTTGGTTGGGAACCAATTGTTCGTAATCTTAGAATAGGATTTTGTAAGGTTATCTCAATTATCTGTTCTAGTGAATTCTAGGTCTCTGATAGACCGAAGTGGATTAGTTGGAGGATTATGCCACCTCCAGATACCACTATACTTGCTGTGTCATTTACCTTTCTGTATTTATACTTCAGCAACACACACACACTTATTAACTGTTTCTGCACTTATCTTTATTAAGTCTTCGACTTTCGATTCTAAGTATCGATATCCATTCATATCTCGAGAAACATTTGTTATCGACAAAAGTTTTAAAAGACTATTCACCCTCCCCCTCTAGTCTTTTACTTTGCCGTTATCCGACCAACAAGTGGTATCAGAAAGGAGGTTCACCACTTCAGACCTGAACCTAGATCCCAGATAGGTGAAGGAACTTTGTCCACTTTGAGGACTATTTAATTTGTGTGTTAAGTGTGCGGTATGTCTCTCGAGTGATGCACCCGTTCTCAAACCGGAGAACTACGAGAAATGGAAAAATAACATGATGCTCCACCTTGAAGCCATAAGTGACGAGATGATCAAGTAATAAAGAATGGCCCAATAGTCATTCAACAACTTAAGCAAGTCATGGAGGTTTCAAGTGGAAGAGAGAGATGAAAGCGAAGGATCTTCACAAGCAGATCGTCAACTAGTGGAAGATCTCTCGTCACGTTATTTACGAACCAAAGCCAGAGAACTCGGACATCGGAAGATGCCAAAAGAAATCGTCTGGATGGTCAAGCTCAGAACATCATCATCGATCGACACCAGAGCACATACAAGGTAAGCGTGGGTGCTAAACGGCGAAAGTTGCTCGCAACCGATTGAAGAAATCTGTTTAATGCGAGAAAACCAAGGAAAACAAGTTCGATGTTCTAAAATTGAAATTTCAAAATTTCAAACAAGGTCCCACTGAAACTCTGGAAGAACTTGATTTCAGATTTACCACTCTTATGAGTGATATGGCATCACTTGGGGAAAGCAATAGATACTCTCGATCCGGAGAAGATTAAGACTATTGTCGGAAGTCTTAACCACAATCGGAGCATACTAAATTCTTCTATTTCAACCAAGGTATGCCAAATATCACTCCAAAGGGAACTTTTCTCTCATCTTGCTACTGTTGACTATGAGACAACTCAGAGAGAACAAACAACTGAAAAGTTGCAGAATGTTGCTCTAGTTAATCAAGGAACTTCTGAAAAGAAGAAAAGCAAGGAGGAGACTGAGGATGCTCTTGCTGCAAAGCAAATGAGTAAATTTGTCAGTCGAGAAATTGAGAGAAGAAAAGCCAAAGAGAAGTCAAAAAGCATCTAGCTCAAACTATCACCAAGACAAAATATGCAAAGCTCATTGAACAAGCCATTTCGAGAAAGTATCATGTATCTTGAGGAAGCGAAATTGAAACGATATCGCTTTCTATTGTCGAAACACAGCCACTTCAAGAAGGATTGTCCTGCCCTCAACAAACTAAGGACAGGTGACAAGAAAGACAGAAGAATCTTCAGAAGAAGCCAGAAAGCTTTGTTAACTGAAGAAAGAAAGAAAATCCAGATTCAACTGGATGCTCTAGACGTTGAAACAGATTCTGAAGATGACAATTCAGATGATTCAACCCTACCATCACCAGAACTATGTGGAGTTACTCATGATATAATCGACTTCGGCCTCAAGAAGAATGAAATGTGTGGAGTTCTTTGAAATTGTGGACCGGACATCTCCAACATAGAAAAGCATCTTATGGCTGATGAGGTAACACGTACTTCTTGCTACACTTATGAAAGTGATGAAGAGGAAATAAAAAATCTAGAAAATCTCAGGAAAGAACTTGACATCTATGAAAGAGAATTTCTAATGATCCGAGCTAGAGCCGAAAACCTTGAAGAAGAAAAGAATTCTCTTGAAAAGGAAAATTCTCAATTAGTTAAAGATTCTGAGAGAAAGGATGCTGAAAACGCATTTCTCAAAGCTCAGATATCTGAGACTGAAAAGTCACATGAAGAAGCAATGTCTGTGTTACGAAAGAATTATGACAATCTTCTTTCTGAAAATAAGGAACTCAAGAAGAAAGAACTATCTTTTCAATCTTATGCCAAAGCTAGTGACACTCTTACTGAAGTACAATCTTACTTAAGAGATCCTTCAGAAAAGAAAGGACTTGGGCTGAATACTCAGAAAGATTGCTCTATTACTCTGAACAAGAGTAAAGAAAAGAGAACATTTGTAAGTACTCAGCAAGACGGTTCCCATGCAATCTATAGTATCGGTGAAAAGACAAAGATTGTTGACAAAGGAAAGGCAGTTCCGACTAAACCTTTGTGGGAAAAACAAGTCAAAAACAAAAGCTTGGTATGCGTCTCGAAAAGAAACACAACACTGAAAAGTGTAAACACCCACAGTGCTATGTCTCTCAAAAAGGTAGAATTGCAGGAGCTGGCAAATTCTCCCATGTCACTTTTTCTGGAAAGAAATTGGATCAACCAGAGACTAGCAAAGCTGCTGAGAAAAGATCTCAGATAGCTTCAAGTGCTCGAAATGGTATTGGCTACAAAGGCATCAGAAAACAACTTGCTCATGAGTACAAGCAGGAGCAAGAACGATGGCTGAAGGCTAGAATTGCTCAAAGCAATTATCAGAAGTGGAAGTTAAATCAAGCCACTGAAGAAGGAGGTTTCCTCAACCTCGCCTCTTAAGATATTTGAGCCTGTACCACAGGTAATAATTGATTCTTAAGATAACACTTCTTCAGTTATATGTTTATGTGCTTAACCATTAAGTAAATGTTTCTAACAGGCTCCAACTGAGATGGAAGAAGATAAGGCAGAAATGCCAGAGACAAACCCAGAGACCAACAAGGTTTCTGAAGAACACATCACTGAGCCTTCTAGCATGAAGGTATATGACAAATCAAGTGATAAGTATTCTTCTTCTTGGGTTATCTTATATCTCTTCTAAAAATATTCAATACTTTCTACTTACAGGATCAATCAGAAGTAGAAATGCACGGGGAAAAAGTTGCGACATCCCCTGCATCAATGGAAATTGATGAAGCCACCAACGCAACATCACTCGAAAGAACACCGTAAAGCGAAAAGTTTCTGAGAAAAATGATTCTGAGCTTCCTTTTGAGGAAGTAAGTCGCACAAATCAGAAGTCATTAAAAGCATATTTATGCACAAATTCTTTCAAAACAATTTCCTAAGTATTGTATTATCTTTGATTCTCAGGTTCAAGAAAGAAAAGTTGATGAGGACCAGACTTCCAAGTCTCCACCTCACAACAAGATATCTGAGACACCAATTGTCTTAGTAGCACAAGTCTCTGAGCCTGAAGTACTAACTCAGGTAACTCAGAAACTGAACTACACTTCTACTCAGACATCTACAAAAGTTTTGAAGCTCACTCAAAACTCTTTCTTTTAGGCTCAAACAGATGCAAAGCAGGTTCCCATTGATGAGACAAGGGACCTACTTCCCTTCTTCAAAGCTCACATCCTGCCAAAGCATATTCAATGCTTCAAGAAATGGCAGAGGTTAAGGTGCTCTGATCTCTCTGAAATATTGAGAATCACAGATCAACCAAACCGACGAGCACAAGCTCTTGACTTGGAGACATATATCCATGCAATGTTCCCTACCGAACAATACACAGTTGCGACCCTATTGCATAAGGATTTCTCCAAAGAAGTGGCGCATAGTTTGATACATGCCTTCGAATAGACAGATGGTCAGACAAGATTACAAATGGCATTCAAGCCAGTCTAGCCCCAGACTCTGCAATTTATACCTTCTGAACAAGAAGAGGTTAATGGGCAGAAGATCACTATCCCAGAAGTAATCAATCTTGTATCCAGAAACCAATCTCTGAGATGGTTGCTGGACTCAATGCAATCGATGAGAATGTCCAAGAGGATGAAGATCACTGGGCTGACTACTCAGATGATGAAGAAGACAAGGCTTTGGCAGAACACCGCAATGAACATTTAGCGGTTTCTCACTTGAAAAGGAAGTTGATTGCTCCTGCAATATTCAACAAACTGCCAAATGTCCACTCCAATGAATACATGAACAGATACCAAGTACTGTCTCATCTCAGAAAGGAGTTGTCTTCACAGAACAAGGAAGTAATTGCCTCCGTCCCCTCTGAAATGAAAAAGTTCACTGAGCTGATGACTCAGAGAACAACTAGCATAATCATTGCTCAGAAAGATCTGGGAATGACAAGGGACGATGATGCGTCTTTAGCTGAAAAAGTTTTTCAAGAGGCAAGTTACACTGCTGGAAAAGCAGATGCTATCCTAGGCCCATTGGCAGAGCTCACTGATAAGGACAAAGGACTTATCAAACAAAATCAGGAGCTCAAAGCCGAACTTCAGAAGTTGGTCACTGCCCACAATTATTTGCAAGGGCATTTTGACTCTCTCTCAGATTCTTTTATGAGACTGAGTCAGCCAACAATGACTAAGGGGGAAAGAGTATACAAATCAGGACCTCAAAGTCAGGGGGAATGGGAAGAAGGAGAAGAAAATAAGAAGAAATCTGGAGCTGGTGCAGCTCAAAGAGGAAGAAGAAACATGAAAACTTCCCAGCCACCACTCAGAATCAATGAACCCTCCTCAAGCCAAGCTGCTTTGCAAATAGTAGCTACTTCCCAGAAACCAACTGAAGGAACCAAAATGATAACATGGGCCATGGCACAGAATCCTCCAAGGAGTACCAAGGCTCCAAGGAGAAGACAGGTTAAACGGATTGATGAATCTTCTGAAGAAGAAGAAGAAGGTCAAATCAAGTCCCTGGGCAATGAAGAAGGCTGCAAAAATCTCACAAGACTTAACCTTGATGATGATGATGAGGAAACTGATGAAGATGAAGCCCCTCTTCACAAGAAAAGGAAAATTGAAAGCCTAACTGAGCCCACAGCTGCAAAGTCCCTAGCAGCTAAAACACCCTCTAGAAATACCAAGTCTATCCAAGGTGGTTCTTCAAGAAACAACCCCAAAGAGAATTCAAGACAAAGAAGGAACAGACTGAGAGCTGAGCAAAGACAAAGTCAACTTCCACTCAGGCCAGAAGAAGCGAAAATAGAGTATGTGAAGCATGACAATTGTTGATACGGAAATATGTCCAATCCGTCATAAAGGACCTAGGAACGAATCCTAAGGCATCCTAAGTCATCCAAAGGATCCGAGCCACTTTAGTCCGAGCCAATGGTCCGATCCGGGCAGACCATCCATGGTCCGACCCACCCTAAAAGAAAGGGACAAAGGATTTGGACCTGCAAGGCCCGACTCGGAACCATAGGCCCGACCCACCTTGGTCCGGGCCTCCCTGGGAAAGGAGCATAGTGCTAAGTCAGTACCCTCTCCGACCCAAGGACTCCGATACGGATGTTAATTCGGATCCAGCATGACCATCTCATAAAGCTACCAAGCAAGTGGGCACCAAAGAGTGAGATGTCCGAACCCAGGAGCTCCGAATCGGAAGAGTTGGACAGGCAGGAGAACTTCCTCAGCTGACAACCAGGTACTGTCCGGATCAGGCATCCGGACCGACCTCTCCGAACCTGGGATCTCGGAAGACTCTGTCACATCCTCAAGAACTCTCCCAATAATGACCAAACTACCCCTAAAGCCCAAGATGGCATGGGCTAAAGCTTCATTATTGGGCTATGGGCCTCATCTTAGCATTGGTGGCTCAATCCTTGCCGTACACATGGCGCAATCCTAGCAAGGCCTTCCATTTTGATGATAGCCTATAAATAAGGCACACATCCCAACAATTAAGTCACTTTTTACTTCAGACAAGTCATCTCGCTAGTCACATCACGACCCCAAGTATTATACAGAGTTGATCCTCAGTCACTCTCGAGTAAAGTCTCATCCCGGTTTGACACTTAGCAAACCGGGCACTAACCCCCCCCCCCCACTCAAGTGTGCAGGTCCTTACCGGAGTAGTTGGTCGCTGGTTCTTACGCCATGGCCCTCACCCAGCAAGGAGCCCCTTACCTTGGCACCCATTAGAAGAGTTAAATAAATCTAAGTAGTTGGGGAGTTAAACCCTCAACATTTTGGCGCCGTCTGTGGGAATCTTTACAAAAAGTCCCGTTCTCTTCAGTAATGGCAAGAACAAGGAGGTCCGCAAGAACCAACGCCACTGCCATTGGTACGCTTGCTCCAAGACAAAGGGGGAGACCTCCCACTAGAAGAGGTGGAGTAACAAGAGTCTCAACAAGAGAAGTAGTAGATGATCCAAGTGATGGCCATACCGCTAGTCTTTCTTCTGGCGAGGAAAGAGCCACTAATCCACCAGTAAGGATCCAGACACTTGGGGACGAAGGACAGGTTCCTCCGTCAGGAACACATGGTCCTCCCCCAGGTAGAAACTTTACCCTCCCGAATGGACAGATCCTTCGTCCTAGTGAATTCGGAATGAATGAGAACCAGTTTGGCCTCTTACTCACCACTATTCAAGGGTGCTTCGGATCAAACAACCTCCAGCCTCCTCAGCCCACCCCGCCTATGCCAATCCCAAGGCAAGCTGAACCCGCTCAATCAAGAAATGAGCATCGTCCAATCCAACAAAGGCTGGGGGAACAAACTCAACCAGAAGATCTGAGACATCTTCTCAATAGAAGAGCCGCTGCTTCTCATGAACAACGAGGGAGAAGTCCAGAAGTGCCAAGAGTAGACGAAGTGGGAACCAGTCGGCGAGGAGCTCAACAACAAGTGCCTAGAGATCAAATGGCAGAAAGCACCCCGATTGTTCCAATCGGTGATCTTCCTCCAGATGTAGCTATCAACCCCAGAACTGGTGAAAGATTGACAGCTGAGCAGATCTACCTCCAACAGAAGGCCTTGGAAACACAAATTGCCACCTTGAGCAGGATGGTCAAAGCACATGAAAAGGTGGTAGTTAAAACTCCCAACCCTCTGTGCGATGAGATCAGAAGAGAAAGAAAGCGCCCCGACTGTGTTATCCCAAACCTTGAGCATTACTATGTAGATACTTGCCCCGTAGGGCATCTTACTAGATACGAAAGTAAGATGGAAAGCAACGGACTCAACGACAACATGAAAGCTCTCAACTTTTCCACCACACTCTTTGGAGAAGCAATGGATTGGTGGACCTCACTACCTAATGGTTCCATCAAATCCTATGCGGATGTCGCCTCCCTTTTCCTGAAAAGGTTTGAGAAGGCAAAAAGAATGAAGAGATCAGTTGAGCACCTGGCAGGCATAATCCAGAGAGAGCATGAGGACCTCAGAACCTTCCTTGATCGCTTCAACGCTGAAGTACGACAGGTAGAGCCTCATAGCATCAAAGAGCGGGTCCGACACCTATATGCCAACACTTATAATGATGAGCTTAGAAGGAATCTTTCCAACGAGGAAATCACCACTGAAAAGTACTTGGAAGACATCTGCGAAGGAGTCTTGTATGGAGAAGATTACCGAAGAAATGTCCCGATAAGAGCAGGGATCAAGAAGGGAAAAGAACAAGTACGACAGGAACTTCCTCCTCGTCAAGGGAAGTTTGAGCAAAGAAGAGATCTCAGAGACAGAAAAGAATTCCACAGAGAAAGAACTCCACCCAGGAGGTTTGCCGAGTATACTCGCCTCAACAGACCAAGATCCGACATCTTGGCTTCTATTGTTGAGAAGGACTTGGATATACAATGGCCTAGACCTGTCAAGAGCAGCAAGAAGAGTAAATTCTCTAAAGACTACTGTAGGTTCCACAAGCAGAAAGGTCACCCGACTGAATATTGCATCCAGTTGAAGACAGAAATTGAAAGACTAGTGAGAAGTGGGAAGTTGAAAGAACCAACAGGCGAAGAAGAACCATCCAGGCATAGAAAGAATGAGCAAAGGAGAGAGGAGCGTGGTTCTGAACCTCCGACTGGATCTTTACCACCACCTCCAGCGGAAATCCCACCTCGGCATGCCCAAAGATATCAAGGGTACCACGAGGAGACAGGAATGGAGAACCTCCCTTACAGTGCAGTTATCAACGCCATTGCAGGAGGACCAACAGGGGGAGATAGCAGAAATGCAAGGGAAAGGACCGCGCAACACTTAAGAAACAACGACAGGGCTTACGGTCCACCAGCCTTGAAAGGCACAAATGCAATCACCTTTGATGATAGCGAGATCCCCCCACCAACGTCTGGCGGAGGAGATCTCAAGGACCCCGATGTCCCTTTAGTTGTTTCTCTAGTGATTGCCACTTACAAGGTCAACAAGGTACTAATCGACACAGGAAGCTCCTCCAATGTCATATCCAAAAGGACTGTTGAGCAAATGCACATGGGGCAAATACAATATGGACGAGTATACACCTCATTGGTAGGTTTTGGAGGGTCTGTAGTGCGCCCCATTGGAAGCATACCACTACAAGTCTCTATGGGCACCTTTCCAAGAAGGGTGACCAAGACTATCCTCTTCGTGGTAGTAGATAGCACCTTCGACTATAACGTGATCTTGGGCCGCCCGGGACTTAACCAATTCAGAGCAATTGCTTCACCCCTACACAACAGGGTAAAGTTTCCAACCCCGAACGACGTGGGGGAAGAAATGGGCAACATTAGAGAAGCCTGGGAGTGCTACATCATGTCAACCAGAGGGGCCACAGAACCTGTCCTTTCAATCACTAAGGGCCCTCTTAGCCATTCTTCCATTACTCTAACACCACCAAAGGAAGAAATCGGTATTGGATCGCTCAGAGAAAAGTTCCCCAAGACAGCTAGAATAGAATCCCATGAAGCCTTGAAAGAGGTCCAACTGGTCGAAGGAAATCTGGAAAGAACAACTCGGATTGGAACGGAGATGAGTGCGGAAGTAGAGCGGAAGCTCATCGCCTGCCTTCGGGACAATCGCGACATCTTTGCTTGGAGCACAGATGATCTCAAGGGGATAGACCCAAGGATCACAGTTCACCGTCTGAACATGGATCCTACGGTCAAGCACATCCGCCAAAAGAGGAAGGACTTTGGACCAGTTGAGGATGCTATCATAGCAGAGGAGGTTGACAAATTGATGAAAGCAGGTCATATCGAAGAAGTCAGATACTTCGATTGGGTCTGCAACGTGGTCCTCGTCGAGAAAGCTCTAGGAAAGTGGAGAATGTGCAATGACTTCACCAGACTCAACAAGTTTTATCCAAAGGATCCCTATCCATTGCCACGCATAGACCAGCTGGTTGATTCCACTGCAGGATGTGCACTTCTAAGCTTCATGGATGCATACCAAGGCTTCTACCAAATTAGGATGGCTCAAGAAGACATCAAGAAAACGGCATTCTTTGTGGCCGGAGGAGTCTATTGCTTCAAGGTCATGCCCTTTGGCCTCAAGAATGCAGGAGCTACTTACCAACGGCTGGTAAATAAGATGTTCAAGGAAGAATTGGGAAAAACCATGGAAGTCTATGTGGATGACATGCTTGTGAAAAGCAAGACCGGAGAGGAGCACATCGAACACCTCAACAATTGCTTTTCTATTCTCCGGAAATATGGAATGAAGCTGAACCCTGAAAAGTGCACTTTCGGGGTAAAAGGAGGAAAATTCCTTGGTTACATGGTCACGGAAAGAGGCATCAGCGCAAACCCAGAGAAAATAAAGGCAATCATAGATCTACCACAGCCCAAGACTATCAATGAAGTTCAAAAGCTTCTAGGAAAGGTGATGGCGTTGAGCCGTTTTATCTCCAGGTCTGCCGAGAAGAACCTTCCCTTCTTTAAGATCTTACGAAAAGGAAATAATTTCGAGTGGACAAAGGAGTGCGAAGAGGCCTTGGAAAACTTGAAAAAGTATCTCCTCTCGCCGCCCCTTCTGTCTAAACCCATAGAGGATGAAACTCTTTACCTCAATTTGGCCACCACTGATGAAGCAATGAGTTTTGTACTGGTACGGCTACAAGACAACGGGCATTTACCAATTTACTATTTGAGGAAAGCTCTTGTAGGCTCCGAGGCTAGATATGTCAAGGTTGAGAAGCACGCCTTCGCATTGGTTTACACTGCACGGCGACTGAAGCCTTACTTCAAGTCGCATCGGATTGTAATCCTTACAAATGAGCCACTCAAACATGTCTTGGAAAAACCAGATCAGTCAGGACGCCTGTCCAAATGGGCTATTGAGCTAAGTGAATATGATATTGGCTATCAAGCCCCATCTGCCAAGAAAGCACAAGTTCTGGCCGACTTCCTGGTAGACTATCCAGAGAAAGCAGAAAAAGAAAACGAAAATTCCCAGGAAAAAGCCAGTCATGTGGTGATAGCCCAGATCAAGGAATCAAGTGGAGAGAAAGAAGCTGAAGAGACACAAAGAGGTAGCGTCCAGCCTATGACTCAGTATCACCAACCTATGGATGATTCACTGAGAGTGAGGCACATGTTTCTTTTGGATGAAGAACTCAATACCTCGACAACTGTATCTTCCGACAAGAAGCAGGAGGCTGAGAAAGCACTCACTCCCACTATGAGAGGAAAGGAAGGAAACAAAGAATGTTGGACATTACAAGTGGATGGATCATCAACCGGACGGTTGGGAGGAATAGGAATTTTCCTTGAAAGTCCTGAAGGAGCCAAGCTAGAGTACGCCATCACCCTCAATTTTAAGGTGACGAACAACGAGGCCGAGTATGAAGCACTTATCACCGGTCTAAGAATGGCGAAAGTCCTTCAGGTAAAAAGGAGCAAAGCCTACACGGACTCGCAGCTCGTACAATCCCAGTTATCCGGGTCCTTTACCACCAAACGACCTAACATGATCAAATACTTGGAGCTCCTCAAAAAAGAGGTTGAGCACTTTGAAGAATTTACTCTTGACCAATTTCACAGAGAGTGGAATGAAAAAGCCGACGCCCTCTCCAAGTACGCCTCAGCCTTAGGAGCTTTGGACACAAGAAGTGTCATCCTAATGACCCGCGCGGAATCCTCCCTGGCAAACCCCAACGGAAAGATGTTTCTCTTGAGCAAAGAAAGAAACTGGATGACCGATATATTTCGTTACCTCAAGGATGGTACTTTACCTGTGGACCCTAGAGAGGCCAGAAAAATTCAATGTCGAGCTAACAGATACTTTATTCTGGGAGAAGATCTCTACAAAAGGTCCTACAGCGGAACTCACCTGAGGTGCCTAGATCCTCAAGAGGTGAAAACGGCGATGGAAGAAATCCACGCCGGAAGTTGTGGAAGTCATTCTGGAGGAAGAACTTTGGCGCAAAAGATCATAAGGCAAGGATACTATTGGCCAACTATCGACATGGATGCTGCTAACATCGCCCGCGCCTGTGAAGACTGCCAATACTATGACAACATACCACACCGCCCGACCAACCCTATGATTCCGTCAATCATAGCTTGCCCATTTGATCAATGGGGCATAGACATAGTTGGTCCCTTTCCGCGAGGAACACATCAAAAGAAGTTCTTGATAGTGGCAGTGGAGTACTTCACTAAGTGGGTCGAAGCTGAAGCAGTGTCAACCATCACCGAAAGCAGAGTTCGGACATTCATCTGGAAGAACATCATCTGCCGGTTTGGACTCCCACGAGTGTTAGTTTCAGACAATGGAGCACAATTTTCTGGGTCAAGACTGAAGGAGTGGCTTCAGTCCTTCAAAATAGAACAACGCTTTACTCTGCTATTACCCCCAAGCCAATGGTCAGGTGGAAGCCACCAACAAGACCATAGTCAAAATTTTGGAGAAAAGGTTGAGAACTTCCCAAGACAGTTGGGCGGATGATCTTGACGCGGTCCTTTGGGCGCATCGAACGACAGCCCGAACTGCCACACAAGAAACACCTTTCTCCTTGGTCTATGGATCCGAGGCGGTCATCCCTTCGGAGACGGTGGTGGCAACCCAGAGAATCCAGCAATACAACCCAGTTGATAATGAGCTCGCAAGGATCTATGACCTTGAGCTCCTTGAAGACAAGCGCGATAAGGCATTGGCCAACATCCTTCGGTACCAAGCCATGACCGCTCGAGCCTACAATAAACGTGTCTTTCCCAAGGACATACAAGTTGGAGACTTAGTCCTCAGAAGAGCTGATATACTAAGTCATGTGGGGAAACTTAAACCCAAGTGGGAAGGACCGTACAAGGTTACTGGGGCAAGAGTTAATGGAAGCTTTGAACTAGAAGATGAACAAGGGCGGGCCTTGAAGAGAACTTGGAATGCCAAGAATCTCCAAAAGTTTTACACTTAAGAGAAGTATGGCAACGACTGTCACCTTCCTCTATCCTGTCGACCTATTTTTTGTATCTGTTTTTTGAAAAAGGCCTCGAAGCCCTCAAGTTGTAATCCGATTTTCGTCAAATCAATACAACTGTGATTTCATAAACATTGTTGATAATCATGTCCTCGAAGATATTTAACTACTTGATCCGAACCTAGATCATACATTGATCCGGATCGGACTAACACAATCACACAGTGTCCGACCTTCACAAAGGCAAATATGCTTTTATTAAAACAGGAGTACAGATTTACAAAGTCAGGGTCCGAAGAGCCCTAATCAGGCTTACAAAAACAAGCTCCTACTCTATCTCTTTTCTACTTTTACAGCGAAGCTTCCTAGTTAACCCTAGTCTACCGAACCAAACCCCGTCCGAACACTGTAAGCTGCATCTGTAAGCGCTCCGAAGGAAGAAGGAACTCCACCATCCTAACTTTGATTGCTTACTGACAAAGGTTTCGAAGCCCCTTCGGACGATCCAAAGTCTAACAGCAGCCGGACGATGTAACTTAGGCCATTCATTGCTTCCAGAAAGAATACTTCATCAGTTCTGAATGAAAGAAAGCTCCGAAGCACACTGACCATCCGGATCGCCTCATACCAAATACTATGAATACACCCCAGATTCAGAGTATTTGGAAAGCGACCAACCCGGATAGTCGGATCAACCCAAGTCACTCTGGAGGCTGCCGTTGGTCCGAGTCCCAACAAGTCCAGCATTGTCAGGGACTCCGTTCCAGAATTGTAAGTCGCTCCCTCGAGCCTTCAATTCTGGAACGCAGCCACCAACAAAACCGAGTTGCTCGGACGAAAGACCTTAGGTGCAAGACAAACGAGTCACTAGAAAAGTTACTTCCGAAAGTCCCCAATGATCCGACTCCAAACAAGCTCAGCACTGTTGGGGACCCCTTTCCAAAATTGCAAGTAGCTCCCTCGAGCCTTCAACCCTGGAAATGCAGTCACCAACAGAACCAAACTGCTCGGATACACATCCTCAAGGACGAGCTAAAAGACCTACTCAAAGGGATACGTCTCCCTCCATCCGAGAAACGAACAACTAGACACAACAGGATTGGTAGAAAGCCTTCCAACATCTCGGGCGGTTTTTTACGACCGGACCACGAAATACTGGAAGGGATTCTACCAAACCAATTCTGCCGACTTGTCGCCCCCCGGGCGCATACCCAGAGCGGAATGCCTCGGATGCATCGAGATTCAAAAATAACTATTTGAAGATCCCCGAACCCTCCAGCTAATCTACCTCTCCGGGGCTAAAAGTCGCGAATATAGACCACAGCCCCGGAGAAAGAAGATTAGCCTGACGATCAGAGGAATTGATTGGCAAAAATTCTAGGCCTCACTCGGTACGGACCGTATCCTCGAAGATCCGAGGCTGGCTTTCCGAGCAATCTAATTTCCATGACTCACACCGAAGAACCGGCCCGGGTAGACTTCCGAAGCATCGGAGAAACCCTTGGGACGAGATCACGGGCGAGAGTGATAACATAGACATGCTCACCAGCCGCTCGGACTCGATCTCCGGACCTTTGATTACTATAAAAGGGCGAGATGTCTTAATGAAAAGCCGTACAAGGCAGGAGTATATATAGAAGGAGAAGACCAATTAGAAACGGACACGTGTCCCATATTCACCGGAAATGGGCTTGGGCCGAACATGGGCCTGTCTCTTCGGCTTCCATTGGCCTAACCCAACAATCCATCCACACGGTCGAGCATACCGACTAAGCTACTCACTCGGACGGATCAAGCTCGGGGCTAACATAACGACATCCGGAGAAACTGTGATTCGTATAGAGTCACCCTGTACTTGATACTGATCATCTTTTCACTATCTCACAAGTCTGCATGACTCGGGAAGACACACCAAGTCAACGTCCGAATCGTCATAACTTATCACGATACAAGGAGATTCTTTTTCTCGCAAGCCTGGCCACTCTAAGACTTGGCTCCGAACCGTTCGTGATCCGGTTTATTTCTATTATAGCTTCCGATTCGGATGGGCACAATGGTTGATCTCCGGAGGCGCTTGACCATGCTGTTGGGCTGCTTGGGCTAACCTCCGTTCTCTCCGAGCCTCAACCTCTTTCAGGAAGGCCGGACACTACTCCATCAAGTCAAGGTTGCGATCGAAGCCACGGACAGGCCCGGGCAGAGTCAGCCAGTCTCGGTTGTGCTCCAAGTGATCCTCCAAAGGGACGAAAACACTGGACATAAGCACCCGTGGGACGAAGGATGGGAGATACGGACCGCCATGGTTGTACTTCTTGCCCTCCGACTCGTCGCAGACCAGCTCCACAAATTCACACTTAAGCAAGTCTGCATCCAAGACACCCTCCGGGGCAAAGTCCGAGCCATCTCCATTTTTAAAGGCGGACACCCCCTCAGCCTCCAAGTTGCAGTCATCCGGTATCCAACCCTTCCTCCGGCACTGCTCCATAGCTGCATCAAACCCATCTTGACGGGCCTCATCATACTTCAACTCGAACAGAAACTTGCAGGAGTCCGAATCAAGGAAATCTTGGACAGCCCCTATCTGGACTCCCCGAAGCTCCTTCAGCATCTTATCCTTGAAAGTCCGAGAGACGGCCACGAAATCGTCCAAACTATCTTGGTGCACCTTCAAGTCAGCCTCCAAAGATCGAATGGCACTTTTCATCTTGGCCGTCTCCGACTCGGCCTCTTGTTTAGCAGCTATGGCCTTCTTCAGGCGCTCCGAAGTGTTGTTCAACCGGGACGCTTCAATTGCCCGGGCAGCCTCAGCCTTGGCCAAATCTTCTTCCAGGCTAGCCCTCCGAACAGCCACCAAGGAGCATGCTTCAACAGCAGCAGCAAGCTAAAAACAAAAACGAAACATCGGAAGTGTTAGATACCTCCGAACCACAAGAAGATGTAAAACCAACGAAAAACTTAAACTCACTTTATACCGGCGGCGATTAACTCCGAATCCGCCCATTCAAGCAAAGAACCAACCGAAGCGACTTCAAGATCCGATCCGGCCGCACCTCGCTCATCTTCCCCTTGCCTTTCTTGGCGGGAGGATTCGGACCTTCGGAGGAGCGCTTTTTGAAGTCGCATTCGATCCGCTTATGGAGGATCTCGGGACACGGATCTCGGAGGCTTCTTCGAGCCCTTAGTTCCGACCACCTTACCCTTGTCAGGAGTAGGGATAGTTTGGGCCTCTTCGCCCGCATAAGCTCTCCGAGACTCCTCCACTCGGAACACAGCAGCATTTCTTGGCTCGTTCATCGGGAGTACGGTGGAAGTCTTGATAATCTGGGTCCGGGAACCCTCCGCCAACTCCTTCCGCTGCGCAGCGTTTTGCTGACGCTTCAACTCCCGCATGGTCGACATCGTATACTCGAACCAAAAATCTGCACATCCGAATCACAATGAGTTGCAAAATACAAAAAAATCTACAAATGATAATCATATAGTTGGCAAACAGACAAACGACTCGGACAACCAACCAGAGGCAGAGAGAAACCACTTACTCAAATTCTCCATATTATCACAAAAACTTGGCTCGGACAAGCCGGCCAAGAAAGGCAGAGGTTGACATATCAGACCTCGGAAGAAGTACTTCTCCGGCTCTTGACTCCGATGGAACGCTTGCATCCACAAGGGGATGTTCCGTGTCGGTGGCTTCCAATCTGGCAGTTTGCCTCGGAAGATCTTCTTCTCGAAATGCCACGTGGGCCTCTCCGCTTCGGATTGCCCGGGCTTCAGAGCCGGACGGACAAAAATGTACCTCTTGAACCATTGGATCCCCAACGAGGACAAGGGATCAACAAAAAATGTGTACGCCTGGCGACATACGAACGTATAGAACCATGTGTTCCTATTACTTACACTTATGTTGAATAATTTACGGAAATTATCAAAGGTGAGCGGGATGCCTTTATATTTACATAAGACTCCGAAGCACATCAAATTTTCGAGGGAGTTGGGGATGATCTGGTGCGGACTCAAGCCCATGCTGTTCAAAATCTCCAGAAACTCGGACGATACTGGTAGCCGCCACCCGCAATGGAGACTTATCTCATAGACAGACATGTAGCCCGGAGGCGGATTGTAGAACGCATGAGATTCGTCCGGGATGAGAATCTCCACACACTCCGGAATCTCATATCTTCTCCGGAGCTCATCCACTTCATCGGCTCGGATGGTTGAGGCGCAAGTAGGCAGAGTACCATCTTCATTCAACTCGCCCTCCGGATCGGGGTGAGTGACCTCGTCTCTAGACCGAGGGAACTTCACTTGGAATACGTCCTCACCCTTCCTCAGCCTCTCCGGACGCTCTTCCTCAGCCACCTGTCGACTCGGCCCTGCTTGCCCAGTAGTTTCCACACGGAGCACATTAGCGGACGGCTCTACACCTTCTTCCTCTTCGGAACCAGAATCTTGGCCCCTTACATCTTCCTCTGCCTCATCTTCCTCGGATGAGGACGCTAACTCAACGACAGTTTGAAGAGGCATAGCCACTTGCACACGATCCTCCTCACCCTCTTCGAAGATGCCCAAATTCGGAGGTGCTTCCGAAGTATCATGCACTTCCTCAATAGTCGGCTCCTGCGGATCCGAAACGAACGGGACTCGATTAGGATTGCTCCTAAAGTTATAACCTAGGGTGCGAATTAAAGTTCGGATCTCTACCGGAAGTTCAGATTCCTGGCCAGCCCGACCCGGGCGACGAGTTCCTATAACTCGCGAGCTTGTCTCTTGAGCCGCTACAATAACCTGCACATGCGACACTCGCAGGTAATCCGGACGCCTCGGAGGACCAGAATCTGGAACAACTAACCGAAGTAAGGAACTTACCTCGGGCTCTTCCCGACTTGGATGGGGCGCTTGTTCCACCTCCAGTGCTTCGTCATCATCCACGATCTCAATCTCCTCGGAGCTATCGGTTAAGGATATCGCCTCGGAGTCATATCCCTCAGCCTCGGATCAATTTTGGCTATCACTCTCGGACATCCTAGGGAATGGAGAAAGCAATATCGTAAGCTTTAAGATGGCAGTCCGAGAGGTCGTTTATGTATATTAAAGTGGCCAATTCAAAGCCAAAACTAGCGGCTTTACTCGGCGCAGTTAGTTCGGAGTCAGTACTACGCTTATTCGGTGTTAGTCAACATCAAGTACGTATTGGTTATCAACTATACTACACATTATAAGCATACATCCGAGTAACTTGAAGATGAAAGACAACAGAGATAATTTAATCATAAGACGAGACAAGTAAACTTACTTGGACTCGGATGATTAGACAGAAGTGACTTGACTCTGCACAGGATCACGCGCTTTGAACCGCTCGCTGCTCGCTTCGGATTGCTGGTAGTTGCTTCGGATGTACTCGGAATGCAAAAATTATCTCTCTAAACGGTGAGAAATGAATCGGCCAACCCCTCTATTTATAGAGGGCCATATTGGGAACACCAACCGTCGCGATTTTTCGGATTTAATCTCCACCGTCGATCAAAAACCATCCAACGGTATAGTACAATTTTACCAAGTGAAATGAAGAATGGGTACAACAAATTTACCTCTTGGATAGATGAATACAACAACTCTCCCTCTCAAGGCGCATGATACACGAGAGTCCCGGAGTATCATCTTCTCGGACGCCTAGCGGCTTACCAGTCCAATATATTTTGCCTACACAAGGAACCTCGTATACTCGAGCGATTACCCTTCGGACCCTCCCGCGACCACAGAGGTTGGTTCGGACGGGACACACACCTACGGTCCGCCACCGCAGCTCATCAAAGGTACACTACCAATGTTTGGAGCCTAAACTTAGTCTCCATTACAAATACCCTTTTTTTCTTTTTTCTTCACTTCGTTGCCCTTCGGACCTAGTCCCTCGGATGGCGACGATGTTTTAGAAAAAGAAAAAGGGGGGGGGGAGAGAGACTAAGTCAATGGCCACACGAAGTACGGAGTACACCTTTTTTCAACGAGATCGAAACGGATTGGACTGAAGAACGGATTCTTTCCCTCAAAACAGCTCCCCAAACCAATAGTTCCACAACTATCTTCTACTAAGATACTTGGAAACTAGGGGGACATATGTTGATACGGAAATATGTCCAATCCGTCATAAAGGACCTAGGAACGAATCCTAAGGCATCCTAAGTCATCCAAAGGATCCAAGGCACTTTAGTCCGAGCCAATGGTCCGATTCGGGCAGACCATCCATGGTCCGACCCACCCTAAAAGAAAGGGACAAATGATTTGGACCTGCAAGGCCCGACTCGGAACTATAGGCCCGACCCACCTTGGTCCGGGCCTCCCTGGGAAAGGAGCATAGTGCTAAGTCAGTACCCTCTCCGACCCAAGGACTCCGATACGGATGTCAACTCGGATCCAGCATGACCATCTCATAAAGCTACCAAGCAAGTGGGCACCAAAGAGTGAGATGTCCGAACCCAGGAGCTCCGAATCGGAAGAGTTGGACAGGCAGGAGAACTTCCTCAGCTGACAACTGTGCATCGTCCGGATCAGGCATCCGGACCGACCTCTCCGAACCTGGGATCTCGGCAGACTCTGTCACATCCTCAAGAACTCTCCCAATAATGACCAAACTACCCCTAAAGCCCAAGATGGCATGGGCTAAAGCTTCATTATTGGGCTATGGGCCTCATCTTAGCATTGGTGGCTCAATCCTAGCCGTACACATGGCGCAATCCTAGCAAGGCCTTCCATTTTGATGATAACCTATAAATAAGGCACACATCCCAACAAGTAAGTCACTTTTTACTTCAGACAAGTCATCTCGCTAGTCACATCACGACCCCAAGTATTATACAGAGTTGATCCTCAGTCACTCTCGAGTAAAGTCTCATCCCGGTTTGACACTTAGCAAACCGGGCACTAACCCCCCCCCCCCCACTCAAGTGTGCAGGTCCTTACCGGAGTAGTTGGTCGCTGGTTCTTACACCTTGGCCCTCACCCAGCAAGGAGCCCCTTACCTTGGCACCCATTAGAAGAGTTAAATAAATCTAAGTAGTTGGGGAGTTAAACCCTCAACAACAATGATTTCTCTGTCTACAGGTGCATCAATCAGAAAAATGGCTATTGGATTCTGGAACTTAAGCATCTACTGGTAAATTCAAGATTTCCAGAACCAATCTATAAACAACTTATGGCATGGAGAAAAGATAAGACAACCTTGATCAACACCAATCACATTAAAGCCTGGTTGGATTTTGAAGTTGTCAAGAGAATTGAAGCCATGAGAAAGGACCTCTCTGATGAATGTCCATATGGTAAGCTAGATGATGTGCACAGAATTCTGAATATCACAGGAACAGGCACAAGAGAAAGACTCGCTGTGGAACCCTATGAGTCGTTCTATCTAACTGAAGATCAATACAAGGGTGACATCAGATATCTGAAGATTATATACGAATATTTCAAACTTTAAGATATCAGAATAGAGCATGCCTGGAAGTGGGGAAAGTATCTGTGGGTCAAGCATTTTGTCAAGAAAAATCCTACCAAAACCTACAAAGAAGTCTGTGGATTTGCCAGAGACACAGAAATGCTCGTCAGAACTCTTCTCTATGATTATTCTGATGACATCAAAAGGTTTGGAGATAGAAAATTTGCAGACTGATCCATAGAACTAATGTTGAAGACTTGAAGACTTGAAGAGTTGAAGAGTTGAAGACTAGTCTTTTAGGATGTTTACTTGGAGCTTGGTTACTCCTGTTGTCCTAATTTACTATGTATTTTTGCTGACTGAGCTAAACTTGTTTTATGTATTGAAGTTATCTGTAACCTTCCTTTGTAACTTATCTGAAGAACTTACTCTCAGATAGTATTCTATAAAAGATAACTTGTCAGCAAAGATCACACCTTGTGATTTGGTTGATGTTTACTTTCTACACTTAATTGAATGAATTGAAAATCTTAAGAAAAGATTAAGTGTTGGATTGTTCACTCATCCAGATTTGTAATAGGTCAGATAGTCATCGTTGACTGATCAAAAAGGGGGAAATTTGTTAGGAAATTTGTTAGGAAACTTTGTTAGGAAATTTTTTTAAAGATATTTTGTTAGAAATATCTGTTTAGATTTTGATCAGCAACATGATGACTTATCTTAGTCTCAGAAAGGTGATTAGTACTCTTGGTTCACTTGAACATTGTAAAAGAGGAAACCCACTAAGTATGATAGTCTAGCTAATCTTGTATAGGATGTTAGGTCTCAAAATGTAATTTTTATTTTATGAAGAGAAGACCAAGAAGAAGACATCCAAGCAGAACGAGTTCAATGACTTTGAAGACTTGAAGAAACTGCACAAGATTACTGAAACTGTTTTCCAGATACCTTGGCCAGATATCTTGAAGACACGAATAAGTTTTAAAGAAACTGTGTCACAAGAGATATCTGAGAAATAGAAGGTCTATCTGAAAACAAGGAAAGTGTCCACAGATATCTATTCTCAGATACCTTGAGCTTTAACAACATTTCTGAAAAAGAAATAAATCTATTGCAAACAAAGTTGTTTCAATAAAAGTGGTATCTGAAGATTGAAGATAAGGACGTGCAAAGAATCAGATGATACTAGTCTCTGATACAAAGCATAGTTCCGTTGGCACTACAGGACAAAAAGTATAGTACAATGCATTTAATGCACGGACAGAGATGTCTGAACAAAAGCAACGACAACTTCTGAAGAAGAAGACAAAACCTGCTACAGTACTGTACACAGATATCAATAGTTTGAATTTGAGCCTAACGGATACTATTCAAACGGAACTCAAATTCATCTATAAATATCAACACTTAGACTGCTTGAGAAGACACACTGAACACATCTGAACACAGAACATATCTTACTCTCTCAAAGCAAATTACTTATCCTCAAAGCTTTCTGTTGCGACCTTAGCTTTTGATCTTAAGTAGCACTAAAGTTCTAAGTGTCCTGATCCTAAACAAGCACAGCTATCTGTGAAAGAGTTGAATCAAAAGATCAAGTATCTGAGATTCATTCTCTTGAACACTTATCTAAGACTTGGGTCAGTAAAAAGAACAAGATACCATACATTGAAAAGTGTATTAAGTATACTTGATTCACAAGAGCTATCTGAATAACTGAATAAGTTATTAAAGAAGCTCATCTGACAACTCAAATCAAACCAACACCATAATCAAGTGGAGTACAGGAAGTACTTAGTTTGGAAAATCAGGGAATAACTCCAAGGTTACCGGAGTATAGGAAGTACTTGATTTGGGAAACTAAGGAATAACTCCAAGGTTATTGAGTATAGGAAGTACTTAGCTTGGGAAGCTAGGGAATAACTCAAAAAGGTTTCTGAGTATAGGAAGTACTTGGCTGTGGAAGCTAGGGAATAACTCAGGGGGAACTTTTGGTTGGGAACCATTTGTTTCAAGGATTTCTTAGAATAGGATTATTGTAAGGTGAACTCAATTATCTGTTCTAGTGAATTCTAGGTCTTTGGAAGACCGAAGTGGATTAGTTGGAGGATTACGCCACCTCCAGATACCACTATACTTGCTGTGTTATTTACCTTTCTGTATTTACATTTCAGCAACATACACACACACTTTAACTGTTTCTGCACTTATCTATCTTAAGTCTTCCGCGCTCTGATTCTAAGTATCAGATATCTGCACAGATATCTGAGAAATAGTTTTTATCGACAAAAGTTTTAAAAGACTATTCACCCCCCCCCCCCCCTCTAGTCTTTTACGTTGTCGTTATCTGGACCAACAGTTACTCCCTCCATCCTCCATCCCGGATATTTAGATGTTGCTTTTCAAGTGGTCCGAACAAATATTACACATAAAAAATAGGGCGAATTACATATGGACCCCCTGTTAGATTTCGTAATTACAGACAAGTACCCGTTAGTGTAACAATAACATGTGAGTCCAGTTAGATAAAAATCAATTATATATAAGCCCACGAATTTGACTTTTGGCGATTTAAAAGCTGGAAAACCCATTTCTACCCTGCTCAATTATCAGCTTTTCTGAATGGCCAAACAACCTTAAGTTATCGATGTCACGTGCCATGCACGTGTGGACTTATATGTTATTAAAACTGAACTTGTATATACTTAAATGTAATTGATTTCTGACCGTTATTTTTAAAAAGAATAGTCGTTGGGTAGTTAAATGGAGGCAATTTATACACAAAAACTTGCCATTTTGTCTCCTTATTTCAGATTTTTTCACTACAAAATTATCTAGTTCAATTATGACTTCTAGCTCGAATGTTTCAAGTGATTATCCGGCAATTGGTGTCATTCACTATAAGTATATACGTGTTAATATATAGAGAAAATTACAAATGGTACCCCTTAAATTGACCCCCTAAACAAATTGGCCCCTTCTATTCAAACAATAACAAATACCCCCCTGGAGTTGACCAAAACCAAAATCGGTTTCTCTCTCCTGACAATTTCCTTCTCTCTCTTGACATGTTGGAATTATTTAATCTCAACTATTAAAGAAAAGCAAAAAAATAAATTAAATAGTTTTGTTGATTAAATAAAAGGTAAAAGGAAAAAAGAAAATCATCTTCTTCACTTTTGTTCTTCTTCTTCTTCCCTTCCATCTTCTTCACTTCCGTTCTTCTTCTTCACTTCCGATTGGGATGCTCCGATTGGGGCTACCGAGAGCCCCAATCGGAGCTGTAATACACAGCTCCACCAGAGCTGTCATACACAGCTCCGACTGGAGCTTTGCAGCTCTATTCGGAGCTTGTAACAGCTCCTGTGGAGCTGCAATTTGCAGCTCCACCGAGTCGTAATACAACTCGATCGGAGCTTTTCCCGGTGGGCTGCAATTCTGACTCCACCGAGCAGTAATGCACTCGATCATCTTCTTCGTTGAATCTATGATGATTTGATTGTTATTTGGATTCGGTTCATAGTTTCAGGGACTAAATTTGAATTTTTGGAAACTCAAAACCCTTACAATTGAAAATTTAACAAACTTAATTGCAAAATTAAAAAAGTTATTGGGACTAAATTGAACTTTAAAAAAAATGGATAATAACTAGTTGGGCCCAAAAAAAATTTGGATATTTATTTGACCCCCAATTACATCAACTTCCCCAAATTTGTTTACGTTAATTACATCCAAGTCCAGTAACCTTTGGTGACTAAATAAATGAGGAAAAAAGAAAATCAAAAACAAAAGAAAATAGAGAAAAATAAATAAAGAAAGTCTAAAATCAATTAATTCAATGGCAATTTTGTTATTATTTCCAACTTCATATGACACATCAGCAAACGCCAGAGCCATGTCATCACAAGGTTTGACTTTTGGGCCTATCTGTAATATCGAAATTCCCTCAGTACAAAATTTTGGATGCAACTGTTATTGTTCGAATAGAAGGGGTGAATCTGTTATTGCCACCAATTTAAGGGGTACCATAAGAAATTTGGCCTAATATATATTACGTTGGCCGAGTATCGAGCACTATGTAGTACATTTTATATATAAGTATTGTTTCTAAAAATTATTTTGTACAATAGCTTTTTCATGTATTTTGTTAAACAAATGTACATATTAGCATTTGAAAATCCTATTAGTATAGCATGTACTGAATTAAATAACAATAATAAAATAAATATTCTTTTAGAAAATAATTATTAATTTAAGGGTCCTTAATTTAATTTGGATGCTCGTGAGCAAGCTTGAACATACATACACACGCTGAACGAAACACAAAAATGGTTCAAGATGTATTCCTTAAAAAAGTTTATAAAAGAGAAGTACCAAATAATTCAAATAATTATCATTGGAAATAAAAATTATTCCAGCATTTAATATATATATATATATATATATATATATATATATATATATATATAGTACATTTTAGATGTAAGTATTGTAGCTTTTTCATGTATTTTGTTAAACAAATGTACCTATTAGCATTTGAAAATCCTATTAGTATAGCATGTACTTAATTAAATAACAATAATAAAATAAATATTCTTTTAGAAAATAATTATTAATTTAAGGGTCCTTAATTTAATTTGGATGCTCGTGAGCAAGCTTAAACATACATACACACGCTGAACGAAACACAAAAATGGTTCAAGATGTATTCCTTAAAAAAGTTTATAAAAGAGAAGTACCAAACTATAATTCAAATAATTATTATTGAAAATAAAAATTATTCCAGCATTACAAAGTAATAAATAAATTTTATATATATATATATAGATATATACACATATACAGATATATATATATATATATATATATATATATATATATATATGTATGTATGTATACGTATTGTATATATATATATATGTATACATATAGATATATGTGTGTGTGGGGGGCAAATTAGAAAATATTAGAAAATAACTAAGGCATGTTTAGTTTGTTTATAATCTTAAGTTGGTCAACCAAAAAATAACTTTTTGGACCTATATGTAATTGTTCCAGTAATGGGGATTCAGATGAGCGAGGAGCCACTAAGAGGGTAGCCCTATGTAATTTTCCCTAAAAAATAGCAACTTTTCTACCACAGTATTATAAGTTTACATTACTTCATTCTTTTTCATAAGATAATACTCACCAATTTTTTTTCGAGACTATCATATTTTAATCATTATTTGAAAAGAAAAAAAAAACTGTGGGCATGTGAACTTTGATTTGGGATGGAAAGAGTAGTATATAACATCAGGCGTCAATTAGAACAAGAGAGAAAGTTGTTATCCATTAAATTCTACAAAGATGAATTAGTCATCAACTCAAATCAGAAAGTGAATCTTCTAAATCCTTTGAATTAAATTGTCAACTTGCTTCTTGATGTTCGTTATCTAATTCCTTGAGTAATTCAGATGTAGTAATATGAGTAACAAATTACCTATCCCAAGTTGGGGCTATAACAAGAATGGAATTAAGCTTCGTAAATGATTCCTGCATCTCTTTTCCACCACTACGTATACATTTGAGCCCTTCGGAAAAAGACTTTTCTCGCTTAGATTTTAATAGTGCCCATCGATCATATGTAACAACCTCGGGTGGGAAAGAGTCTGCATCGATTGAACTGCAAGAAGAGCAGCAGAATTAGGTGCATGCACGTAATGTAATCGAGAAGCATTAAATAGCCTGAGTAAGGAATATCCAATCTTTTCTCGTTCAATAAAGGTTTGGGAGCACATCCAAAGAAAAAGGGGTCGTTATTAGCCATTTATTTCGGGAAAATGGTAGAACTTTCAACTTTAGCTTGCATAATTATCCCCATATCTACCAAGTCCTGTGAAAAATGACTTCACCAAAGTTTACAATTTATACAAACATGTATTTTTGCAGACAAGTGCTCTGTCGATGAATCTAGACAGATAAGATTCAGGACTCCATAAAAGTCATGACATGACGACTTCATGAAAGATTTCGGCAAGTGTTACATTGAATTAATTATTTGAGACAACCCAGTGTGAGCATAGAGCTCAGTGGCTAATCAAAGTCCAAAATATGTAGATTAAATTTGTGGCTGAACCATGGGTCCATTCAAGTTCCAGCAAACATTGTAATTTGTTCATATGAGAATCTACGGAAAACTTACAAGATAACAAATCGTTAAAAGTATTCCCAGGATTATCTTAATATTTGAGACATTTTCTAAATTTAACCTAAAAAGCTTCTGTCCGTCCCCATCGACATTACTCTTCATTTATGATGGAGAAAATGGATACTTAATCAACTCCTTGTTGTCACTAAATAAAATATGTATGAAAGGCTGCAAAAAGCAAATGCAATACCCGAATTTCAGGTTTGGATATATGACTTTGAAAGATGGATATCCTACGGAAGGCGATTCCCCTTCGCTCAGATATTTTTGAAGAATAGTGAGTGATTCTTTTGTACGCTTTGTGCATTAAAGATATACACTAATGTATGAAATGAGACCAACCGCAGGATAAAAAGAAAAAAAAAAGAAAAAAAAAAAATGCCAAAGCCGTAAGTGATCGGAGAAATGATAGGATGACACAACTTAGAGCAGATTCTTGAGCAGTATATTTTAACCGATAAATACACTATATAGCCTACTGAATAAAGGAAGATCCTTGATAGAAATATGTTTCATCACCTATCCGGACAAAATGCCATCATCTACCAAGAGGTCAAGAAAACCTATAGCACATGCCACACGGTGATGTGTATCAAGTCATTCTTGATAAATTCAATCCATATATTAATGGCCATGAAATGAGTGGCACAAAATTCACTATTAATGGTAAGATATAGATTATATCCCTAACATGGAAAACAATGAAAGGTATGCGGAGAACGGTGAAGAAAATCACATAATTACACTAGCATCGAAGAAAATTACTACTACATAATTACGGTGAAGAATGGCGGTAGTAATGTATTAGTGAAAACCATAAGAAGGAAGAAAGATTGATTAAACAAAACTTACAGGATCCGGAATCCATTGAGATTGAGTTTTATGGTGCTTTGTAATCCAATTACCATCCTTGTCGGTCGCATAAATCCCGACACCTGCTCAATGAAATAACTATGGCACATACGCACAAAATTGAACATTTAGAAATACTAGCTATAATATAAAGTGATAACAATCAAGAAATTGAATTGAAGACATGAAAGAAAAAGGGAAATAGGAAATACGGACCGATAAGTGACGACAAGGAGATCAATATTCGAGAAGCGGAATCTTGGTCAGAATTGAGTCCCACGTAGACTCGCTTCCTTGCTATGATAAAGTCTCTTCAGCCTAATTATTATATATATAATTAGGGGTTCCAGAAGAATTAGAGACAAAACCTAATTAAATAAATAAATAGGGGAAGGAAGAACTATTCAGATAGTAGAAAGACCTCACCTCTTGGTGACGGTGAAAAGGGATTCAGAGTGAGAGATTTCGGAATCATCATCGTCTTCTTCGCATAACATGAAGAATAATCGAATCACGATCAAGAGAACAACAACGAAAACATATACCTGCACTTACTCCCACGATAACATCGTGCTTGCTCTCTAGTCTCGAGGAGAACTTATGGTTTACAGGGTTTGAGAGATTCTCTGGTTGATCGATGTGGATTTCAGTATATTATGAGAATGAGAGTAAAGGCTTCCGAATCGGATTCGGATATCCATTGCTGAGTTCCACTTGTATTCTTATATGTAGGGCTGAGCATCAATTCAGAACTGGACCGAACCCGAAAAAGACCGATCTGAAATTTTGGATTTTGCATGGCCCGCAAACCGAACCGAATTATGGTCGTTCCTGGCCCGGAAATGGGTTCGGTCCGGGCCAGAACCGAAAAAAACCGAGTTAAAAAAAAAGAAGAAGAAACAACCTATTAAAAAAGAAAGAGCACACAAACATCAGATTTGCAATTCTCAAAAAAGAAATTAAACATCAGCCTTACTAAAGCGAAGGAAGAGAAATAAGACAAATACAATTATACAAACTAATCAATGCTTGGTACTTTGGAAGCTTTTTTTTTTTTTTTTTTTTTCTGTACTAAACCTCTCTTTGCTTCACTTCACCTGTTAAGTAATTGCTTACCCAGATTCTGGATCGAAATAAAGCAAAGTGAAACCCAATCCGTAATGGATAAAACGCAACACAGATGAAAGGATGAAGACGAAAGAGAAGGAGAAGGAGATCGGAGATTGGATTAGAGTGAGGCGGAGGTGGAGTCGGGTGGAGGTGGAGGTGAGCGGCGTAGGTGGAGGTGGGTGGAGGTGAGCGGCGGAGGCGGGTGTGGAGGAATGGCGATTGGACTGCAGGAGCTAGGTTTTGGGAATGTGATTTGGGAATGGGGGCAAGGTTTAGAGTTATTATGTAAATTTCGGTTTTGTCAGTCCAGCCCGGTTTTTTCGGTTTTGAACCGGCCCAGAGCGAAAACCGAAATTTCCAATTTCTTCAACCCGAGAACCGGACTGAATATGTTTAGGGTCGGCTCGAAAACCGATTTTTCGTGCCGATTCGGTTCGGGGCATTTTATGCTCAACCCTACTTATATGTGTGCTAAATAAAAACCAAATTAGAGTTTGGTGCACCACAAAGTCTAATGTTTGATATTTTAAAGGTTATTTGATTTGTTTAAATGTAGTTTTATTGTATAATTGTACCATTAAAAATTGAACAATTGGTATTATTTTATAACTAGAAATTGCGACACACGCTATGCGTGTGAAGCGTATTCCGGATGTATACAATTCGTCGGAGAGAAACCCGGATGAGTCAATTATTAAAATTGCATAAGTAACATCAACGGATGAGATTTAAATTGAATTATAAACTTAGGCTTCATTTGGTTTGAGGGAAAATGACGGAAAAGAAAGAAAAAAAAAGGGTGAAATATCGTTTTCCACCATTTGGTAGTTCTGAGGAAATTCTGAAAAAATTATGAAAATCTATATCAAACATGTATATCTCCACTAAATAATTAAATAAAGTTGTTTTCTCTCACATTTTCCAGGAAAATCTTATTTTTCCCCATTTTTCCTCAAATCAAATGAAGCCTTATTGAAACTTTGTGAATTATTAATTATATACTAAAAAAAATACTTTGAATAATTAAAAAATTTATTTGTTAACAATTTTAATAACTTACACAATTTTATAAATACAAAACACAATTACAAAAACCACCCATTCCAAATAATCTCTTTATATTTTAGGGAAAATTACAACTAGCCCCCCTAATAAATTTCGTAATATAACATCGCGGTCCCAAACTTTTGAACAATTAATAACACATTAGTCCATTTTCTATTTTTCGAGTTGACCAACATCTTTTTTCAATTTCCACGTGGACATTATTTTGCTAAATTGCAAATCAACCCCTTTAAATTTTGTGTAACTTCATAATGACGAAAAATAATAAATTCAACATTTCATCATTTTTCTACGTAAAACCTGTTTTTATTGAAATGTATTTCATCTTCTTCACGATTAACATTCAATCTACTCACATTGTCTCAATCCGCTCATGGAGCTTCACTCCATTAAATTAATGTGTTTTCACTCCGTTTTACGGAGCTTGCAGCTCCACTAATCAGTGGAGCTGTAAGCTCCCGTTAATGGAGACTAATTCCATTAATTTAATGGAGTTAATCTCCATTAACAGGAGCTTACAGCTCAGTGGAGCCGTAAGCTCCTGTTGTTTCCCATGGATCTGCTGTAAAAGAGATCCATGGAGCTACTGTAAAGCTCCATTTCAATGGAGGTTTACATTAATTCAATTAATGGGATAAATTCGAACTCTATTGGAGTACCCGTAAAAATAGTAAAATAAAATGTATCGGTTTGTGAAGGAAGAATATTAAAAGGGTTCGATTGCAATTTATATTTTTATTGAAGTTGTACGATTTAAATAAAAATTTGGGTTAATTTGAAATTTTAATAAACTTTAAAGATATTTATTGAGTATTACATAGTTATGAGGGGCTGATTGCAATTTATTCTTTGAAAATATGAATATCCACATCATTATGGGTTGCCACATTGAAAATTATCGTTGACTTTTGGACTGCAATGTTATCGATTTATGAAACATGTCTTGATGTGTTATTGTTCAAATGTTAGGGACTTGGATGATTCAAAGGTGTTTATATATTGGGGGGGGGGCAGATGTAATTTTCTCTATATTTTAAACCCCAAAATTTATTCTTCTTCTCCAAAAATCACCACCACCTTCCCTTCCACTTCTTCAATTATCACCACCACCACAGCCACCGGAGCTCCAACAAACCAATTTTTCAAGTGACAAGAAAATCTTCCACCACCACCGTCTCTTCCTGGCTACCATTGAAAAAAGCTTCCATGGCAGCCAAGCTCGAAGCTTCCATGTTTTCCATGGAAGCTTTCGAGGCAGCTCTGCCATGGAAGCTCTAGCTAGCTTCCAGATTTGGAAGTTATAGCTTCCATGGCTACCATGGTCATGGAATTTTTCGAGCTCCATGGTAGTTGACCGGAGCTCCGGTCAAATAAAAAAAAAGTTAATTTTTTTACAGAAAAAAAAAATAAATTTTGTGATTTTGTGAAATTTTGATGATGAGGGGTTGATTTGATAATATTTTTGGGTATATTTTGTTAAGTTTAAGATTTAAGGGATGTGAATTAATTTAATATAATAATATTTTTAAATATTATGCGACGTAGGGCGACCTTATTATGCTACAGGGGAAATTACATATAGACCCCCTGCATTATGCTCCAATTACAGATTCATACCCACTGTTTGAATGATTACATTTACACCCAAAATCGTTGACCAACATTAAAGTTTTATTTTTTAGAAAAAAGAAAAGATAAAATGAATTGTAAAACAAAAAATAATGGAAAAATAAAATTTCAATTGTAAGTTTTATTACAGTATAGCCCCTTATGTTTTAAACTTAATAAAATATACCCAATTTTAAATTTTATTCACACTATCATCCAAAAACATATCTATAATCATCCCTCATTTTTTTTTAAAATTCAAAAAACTCACACATTTAATTATTTAAAAAATAAAAGGAGAAACCATTTAAAATTTAAAAAAATTGACAGGAGCTCCGGTCACCGGAGGCGGGAGCTTTGGCCAGAGCTTCCATAGAAGCTCCTTCGAGCTTCTTCCATTAAAAAAAATTAAAAGAAAAAATATGTAGGAGAAGAGGAGAGCTCAAAGCTTACAAAAAAATAGAAAATAGGGCGAATAGCAATCGAGCAGACCACATACCAATTGCAATCGAGCGACTAGCGAAGGGGAAGACTGACGAAGACTAGACCAATTGAAGGAAGACGAGACCAATTGATGGTGAGAAGATCGGCGATTAGCTCGCCAGAGCAGATGGCGACCAGTAATCCGGCGAGAAGAAGTTGAACAGGAAGACTGATGAAGAAGACACGAGAGTAGACTGACTGCGGGAGAGGAGAGTCTGGAGAATGACCTAATTCTATTTAGGAGAAGAGGAGATCTTCAATGGAAGGTCAAATTGAGCATCCATGGATGATTGGTTTCTAGAAGCTCTAATTAATGGAGGTCCGTGGTGGTGGTGAAGTTTCCATGGTGGTTCTTCGTGTTGGTGGTGAAGAAGGGTGGAGGAGATGGTGGTGGAAGTAAAGTGGGGAGTTTTGGAGAAGAAGGTAAAATTGGGGGTTTAAAATGTGAAGTAAAGAAATTAATTAGATGGAATGATTAAAATGAAATGATAAAATAGAAAAGCAAGTTAAAGATAATGATAAAATAAAAAAAAAAGAGGGAATCTTTAACTTTTTGGGTTTATATGTAATTACTTTGAAAAAGTAAGGAAGGGTTTTGTAATTGTTCAAATAGCGGGTATCAATCTGTAAAGTGGCCATCTTGGAGGGGTGGGTTTTGTAATTATCTCTTATGCGACGCCTTGTGGCATTAATAAAAAATGAACGGTTTAGATTAAATCTAGAATTTATCCAATGGTTTAGATCGTAGCACTAACGTTAGTACAATGCGACGGTGTTAAAGTTAGCCATCCCTTGTTAGTTTGGCATGACTAATTTTAGTATTGTCGCTGTTGTTACGGACATGTGTCCAATCCGTTAAGGGCGCCATAGAGCGTGTCCTAAAGCGCATCACAGCTTAATTAGCCAATTCAGTACTGGTCCGACCTCACATGGTCCGCCCAAAGTGAATCGACCAGTACGCTAAAGTCACTACACCCTTACAGCTAGTCCGAGCTAGCTGGGGAAAGGACTTCCAAACCTGGCTACGTCAGTACAGAGATGCCAAACGGACCGGACGAGAGAATCTCATACGCCACCATCACATTAAGACCGAACGTGTATAGAAGAACCACTGAGATACTTCCGTGAAACTCTAGGCTCGGACATCCAGAGTTACCCAAGGGCAGATTAACCAAGCAGACAGAATCTGTCCGAGGGAGTAACACGGACCCAACAGGCGGAACAGTACTCTCAGAGGGAAAAGGTCCAAACTATCCTCCCAGGCCCACTTATCGGTATTGGTTTACTGTTCACTAATGGGCTGTGGGCTAAAGGTAGCATTGGTGTCCAAATCTGGATCGTACACTTGGCATCATCTTGTGAACTTATTCATAAGTACACGATAACTATAAATATGGCGCAAGGTCCAAGACCTTGAGGTAAGTAATAAGGAACAAGCAATAAGCACTCTTAATTTGATAACCTTCCTCATAACTATTACATTGGGAGCTTCCAACTCTTTCTCGAGTAAAGTCTCTAGCCAGATTGACATAGGCAATCCGGATATTCCGTTCTAACCCCCCCCCCCCCCTTAGTCCTTTCAGGTGCTCTAGCTCGGACAAGTACTGCTGTGGACTTCAAGTAGAATGCGGGACCTAGATCAGGATACTTGTAATAGTTTAGTCAGTTAGTGTTCGAGGTTTTACACCTTAACATTTTGGCGCCGTCTGTGGGAATATTACAAGAAGTTTGCGTATTTCGATTGAATTGATGGAAAGAACAAGACGGACAGCGCGAGCTGGTGCATCTGGAGTGGGAACTCCACCACCGCGCCCAAGGGAACGTCCGCCCACCCGGGGACGCAGAGCTGCAGTGTCAGGAAGAAGATATCCGAGCGAGGGACGCACGGCCAGCCCGTCCTCGGATGAAGGGGTAGTACGATCTTCTCCGGCAGAAGCTCGAGGCCCTGCAGCAGGCCAACAATTCACTATGCCTGATGGACGCACTGTCCGCACTAACGATCTCGGACTCAGCGAGACGCAGTTCGACAGATTGCTCACAATCATTCAAGGGTGCCTGGGATCCAACAATGCTCCTCCACAACAAGCCACTCCGCCAGTGGTTACCCCTCCCCTGGCAGAGCCAACATTATCTAGGAACAGGCAACGCCCAATCCAGCAGTGGTTAGGGGATCAGTCACCTCAGGAGGATTTGCGAGATCTTTTGGATCGGCGGGCCTTAGCTTCTCAAGTCCGAGGTGAGGGAAGCCAACATGGAAGGAGAGAATGTCAAGATGGGAATAATAGATACCCAGAAGTTCCGCAGCAAGCACCTCCAAGAGACAGGGATCAAGTAGCAGAGACTGTTCCGATGGTCCGCATAAATGAACTCCCTGCGGATGTAGCTATCCATCCGAGGACAGGGGAGATCATGGCGGCTGACGAGATCTATGCCCATCAGAAGGCTCTAGAAGCCCAGATTCTGAATCTCGGACGCCCTGTGAAAGACCACGAGCAGATAACTACTAGTGCACTAAATCCCCTGTGCGACAGCATCATGAGAGAGAAAGAGAGAAATCGAAACTCGGATCAAGTGATCCCAAATTTGGAATACTATTATGGGGTTGCTTGTCCCGTGGGTCACCTAACGAGGTACAACAGAAAAATGGATTCCAAAGGAATGAGCGACAACACGAAAGCCCTCACCTTCTCGTCCACTCTCTTTGGAACTGCCATGGATTGGTACACCTCTTTGCCGAATAAATCAATAAAGTCGTACGCGGACCTTTCTTCCAAGTTCTTGGCACGATTTGGAAAATCGAAGAGAAGAAAGCGTACCGTGGAACATCTGGCAGGCGTTATACAGGGAGAGCAAGAGGATCTAAGGACTTCCCTAGATCGATTTCACACGGAGGTTCTTCGAGTTGAGTCACACAGTATTAAAGAACGGGTCCAACACTTGTATGCTAATACTCTCAACTCAGAACTCCGAAGAAAACTCTCAAGTCAGGAAGTGAGGAGCGAAAAGCATTTAGAGGACATCTGTGAAGAAGTAATGTATGGAGAAGAATACAGGAGGAACGTTCCAGTAAGGGCTAGCTTCAAGAAAGGAAAGGATCCGGTGAAGCAAGACCAACGCCCGGGAAAGTTTGATTCTAGGAAGGATCACAGAGATAGAGGTTTTCACAGGGAGAGAAGTCCGCCAAGGAGATATGCGGACTATACCCGTCTCAATAGGCCAAGATCCGACATCTTGGCGACTATCATTGAGAAGAAGCTGGATGTCCAGTGGCCGAAGCCCTCTTACAACAACCGTAAGAGTAAGAATGCAAAGGGCTATTGCAAGTTCCACAAGTGTCGCGGACACGAGACTGACGATTGCATTCAGTTGAAGACAGAGGTGGAGCACCTAATAAGAGATGGTAAATTGAAGGAACATGTTTATGAGGACGAACCTTCCCGGCAAGATAGAACGGAGCAAAGAAGGGAGGAGAATGTGACGGAACCACCACCCCACTCGCTGCCTTTGCCTCCTCCGTCGGTCGACTATCCGCCCCGTCCGGACCGACGCTCTTACAGATATGCTGATGATGTTGAAATGGAAAATGCTCCATACAGCGGGGTGATCAACACTATCGTTGGCGGGCCAACTGGAGGCGATAGCAGGAACGCAAAAGAGCGGACCGCACAGAATCTTCGGAACAATGACAGAGCATATGCTAATCCAGCAATTCCAGGCACTAACGCCATATCTTTTGATGATAGTGAAATCCCTCCTCCTACGGCAGGAGGAGGAGACATCGAGAATCCGGATGTTCCGCTGGTGGTTTCATTGACCATTGCAACCTATCGAGTGAATAAGATTCTGGTCGACACAGGGAGTTCTTCGAACATCATCTCTAAAAGAACACTGGATCAGAGGGAGTTGGGTAGAATTCGGTATGGGAGAGTGCACACCTCCATATTAAGGTTCGGAGGAGGAACCGTACGACCTCTCAGAAGTGTCATGTTGCATGTCTCGCTCGGGACTTTCCCGGCAAAGGTGACACAGGAGGTCCGCTTCATAGTGGTCGATCAAACTTTTGACTACAATGCCATCTTCGGACGTCCAGGCCTCAATCAGTTCCAGGCTATTTCCTCCACTCTCCATAACAGAATGAAGTTCCCAACGACCTTTGGAGTCGGAGAAGAGGTTGGAAACGTCAGAGAAGCTTGGGAATGTTATATTATGTCCACAAGAAGAGCCTCTGCGCCCGTGCTGCCAGTCACCATGAATTCCGATCAGCCCGTAATTCTCCCGCCCAAAAAAGAGGACCCGCAGATCGGAGTAGGGAGCCAAAAGGACAAATTTCCTAGAACGGTACGAATCGAGCCTCATGAGACTCTCAAGGAAATTGAGATTGTTGCTGGAAATCCGGATAAGAAGACAAGGATCGGAACCGAAATGAATGTGGAAGTAGAGATGAAGCTCATCGCTTGTCTCTGAGATAACAGCGATGTGTTTTCTTAGAGTACCGATGACTTGAAGGGAATAGACCCAAGGATTATTGTTCACCAGTTGAACATGGATCCTTCGGTTAAATACATCCGACAAAAGAGGAAAGATTTTGGTCCGGTCAAAGATGCCATCATATCTGCCGAAGTTGATCGACTCCTGAAAGTAGGACATATTGAAGAAGTCAGCTATTCCGATTGGGTCTGCAACGTGGTTCTGGTCGAAAAATCGCCAGGCAAGTGGAGGATGTGTAATGACTTCACAAGGTTAAACAAGTTCTGCCCAAAAGATCCGTATCCACTACCACGGATAGATCAACTAGTGGACTCCACGTCCGGATGTGCATTACTGAGTTTCATGGACGCGTACCAGGGTTTTTACCAAATTCGGATGGCCAAAGAGGACGTCAAGAAAACAGCTTTCTTCGCGGCCGGAGGGGTATACTGCTTCAAGGTAATGCCTTTCGGATTGAAGAACGCGGGGGCCACTTACCAACGCTTGGTGAACCAGATGTTCAAGGACGAGATTTGGAAGACAATGGAAGTGTATGTGGACGACATGCTCGTCAAGAGTAAAACAGAAGAACAGCATGTGCACCATTTGAACAAGTGCTTCGCTATCCTTAGGAAGTATGGAATGAAATTGAATTCAGAAAAATGCACCTTCGGAGTGAAAGGAGGAAAGTTCCTCGGATACATGGTCACGGAAAGAGGAATAAGCGCAAATCCCGAGAAAATCAAGGCAATCCTAGATCTGCCACATCCAAAAACCCTCAATGAGGTACAACGACTCATAGGAAGTCTCATGTCCTTAAGTCGTTTTATTTCACGGTCAGCAGAGAAAAATCTTCCGTTCTTCAAAATCCTCCGGAAAGGAGAGAACTTTGTGTGGACTGTGGAATGTTCCGAGGATTTCGAAAAATTGAAAGAGTACCTCCATTCCCCTCCACTGCTCTCCAAACCCGTCGAAGGAGAACCACTCTACCTCTACCTAGCAATCACGGAAGAGGCAATGAGTTCCGTTTTAGTACGGATTCAGGCTAATGAACATTTACCGATTTACTATCTTAGCAAAGCCCTTGCTGGGGCGGAGACGAGATACGTGAAAATCGAGAAGCTTGCATATGCTTTGGTTTACACCGCCAGACAGTTAAAGCCTTACTTCAAATCTCATAGAATAGTTGTACTATCTGCGGAACCTTTGAAACAGGTCCTCGGAAAGCCCGATCAATCTGGACGACTCTCTAAGTGGGCGATTGAGCTGAGTGAATACAACATTTGCTATCAGGCTCCGTCAACCAAGAAAGCTCAAGTCATTGCCGATTTCCTAGCAGAATATCCCGAAATGGATTCAGAGAAAATCCCAGACAAACAAGCATTGGAATGCCTAATCACCAAAAAGATCGTACAAAGGCCAATCCCGCCGAAGTTACACCCAGAAAACTTCGAGGAGGCTCAGTTTATTAATCAGCCCTTGCTTGCATCATGCGAAGAAACTCGGGTCAACCAAATGTTCCTTCTCGACAATATCATGAACAGATCCGATGTTAACAACTCCGGACCAGAAATCAAAGGAGAGGAAGAAAAGCGGTTGGAAGCTCAGGAGCTCCAAGAATATTTTCAAGCTAAAAAACACCCTTCGGATGTGTGGGTACTAGAAGTGGATGGATCCTCCACTGGAAGGGTAGGAGGAATTGGAATTTTTATTAAGAGCCCTGATGGCGCGGAACTTGACTATGCGATATCCTTGGAATTCAAAGTCACCAATAATGAGGCTGAGTATGAAGCGTTGTTAGTCGGGCTACGCCTGGCCAAATCCCTCCAAGTCCGGAAGCTCAAAGCTTACACGGACTCACAGCTAGTTGCAGCTCAGCTTTCAGGAACCTTTGCCACCAAGGGTCCTTCGATGATTAAGTATCTCGAGCTACTCAAGCGGGAAACCAGCCTCTTTGAAGAATTTACACTGGAAAAGTTTGACAGAGCCTATAATGAAAGAGCGGATGCTTTGGCAAAATACGCATCCGCGACAGCGGCCCTGGACACAAGGAGAGTCATCCTGCTCACTGTCACTCACTCGTCCGTCATGATTTCGGATCCAACTGTCATGATAACGAATACGGAAAGAAATTGGATGACTGGCATCTGGAACTATCTCCAGGACGGATCTCTTCTAGCGGATCCGAAAGAATCAAGGAGTGTGAAGTTCCGAGCTAACAGATACTTTATACTAGGCGAAGAATTATACAAGAGATCTTTTGCCGGAACTCACTTGAGGTGCTTGAAACCGCAAGAGGCTAAAACTGTGCTGGAACAGATACACAACGGAAGCTGCGGTGGTCATTCCGGGGGAAGAACTCTTGCCCATAAAATCATACGGCAAGGATATTACTGGCCTAGCATCGACAAAGACTCCGCTAACCACGCTCGGATGTGCCCCGATTGCCAGTACTATGCAAACGTCCCACATCGTCCGACGCGACCTATGATTCCGTCAATCATAGCGTGTCCTTTTGACCAGTGGGGAATTGACATTGTCGGGCCATTCCCAAGGGGTACCCAGCAGAAGAAGTTTATGATTGTCGATGTGGAATACTTTACTAAATGGGTAGAAGTGGAAGCCGTTGCGACCATTACAGAGAGTAGAGTACAGACCTTCATCTGGAAGAACATCATTTGTCGTTATGGCCTGCCTAGAGTTCTTGTCTCGGACAACGGTGCCAATTTTCAGGCCGTAGACTCAAGGAATGGCTGGAGTCCTTCAAAATCGAACAGTGATTCACATCTGTTGGACATCCGCAAGCAAATGGACAAGCCGAGTCCACCAACAAGACGATAGTCAAGATCCTGGAAAAGAGGTTGCGGACTTCCCAAGAAAACTGGGCGGACGACCTAGACGGCGTGCTATGGGCTCATCGTACCACTGCACGGACAGCGACCAAAGAAACTCCATTTGCCCTGGTATATGGCTCGGAGGCAGTTATACCAGCAGAAATTGTTGTTGAGACTATGAGAGTCCAAGAATTTGAAGAGTCCGACAATCGTGAAGCACGAATATTCGATCTGGACATCTTAGAACAGAAAAGAATGGACGCATTGGCTAATATCCATAGATATCAAGCAACGGCTGCTCGAGCATACAACAAGAACGTCCGAGCGAAAAACCTGCAGGTCGGAGACCTAGTACTTCACCGAACGGATATTCTGACAAATGTTGGCAAACTCAAACCTAAATGGGAAGGACTCTACAAGGTTGTCGGAGCAAGAGAAAATGGGAGTTATGAATTGGAAGATGAGCACGGGCACCCACTCAAGCGTACATGGAATGCTAGAAACCTCCAGAAGTTTTACGCATAGTGATGGTTACTCGAATCTCCGTCAGATTGATTAGTCATTTTAGATTCCAAATTATCTATTACATGGAACTCCGTTAGTTCTGTTTTTTGTTTACCCTTCCATCATCGGCCATGTAGCCCGAATGCTGTAATTGAATTTCCGGCAAATCAATACAACCTCTATCTTTCAATTTTTTCACTTTATGCCTTTGAGATTTAACGACCGTTTCACGACAAAAAAGAGAGCAGGGAATTTTTATTCATACAAAGACAAATTATACATAATCCTGTCTGTGAAACATACAATCTCGGATCTTTATCAAGATCAACAGACGCGATAATCTATAAAGAGAGTTTCCGGAGATACGTCATCTTCCGTCGAGACTATTCCTCCGACAGGACACTTCTTCACCTACTCACTACTTCAGGGAAAACTGTAAATCTGATATCCCTGCACAACACAAGATGTTTTAATAAGTCAGAAGCTCTACGACATTTTCTATAGATCTCGCGCACAATGTGCCTGGAAACATCAGAATCGTGAGATCTATGCTTTTTGATGACTGATCTTCAACAATCTTCCCCTCTAGACCCACGCCACTCTCAAGCTCAGGATGAACGTCGGCTTGAGAGTGGACGGGAGTCTCGAGGGGGAAACTATTCAAGAAATCATCTTCCCGCTATTGAGCAGATATGGAAATTGAAGTTGGATTTGCACGACCAAGGCCAAGAGGGAGCCGGAGTATTTATAGAAGTAACGAACCAATAGGCGTCCGACACGTCAGAACTTCAACGTCGACAATGGGCTTAAACTATTCATTTGGGTTGAACAGTGATGGGTCAGCACACTTGACGACGCACGAGTGAGAAAAAGGTAGCAAAATAGTTTGAATTTTATAGACAAAATTATCTGAACATTTACATAGCGTAGGTACAATCTGATAAGAGCCAAGGAAAAGTACATGCTACTACGGGGCATACCCCGCCTTGATCCTTCACCATTTTCCAGAAGTCGAGCCCTGGGATTCCGAGCCACCACCTCGGGCCTGGCAAGCTTGCTGCTGCATCCGGATCCTCCTGCGGATCAACTTCAGCGTCCGCTCCCTCTCTTCATTAGCTAATCTCCTAGCTATTCCTGGACATAGAGGAGGATCACCTTCAAAATCAAGGATGATCGGGTCTTCCGCGGTACCGATACCAAGGGAAATTGGCGGATGCATATTCCCGCAAGCACAGTTCACCCAATGACTAAATTCCTCATCATCAGATCCCGACATTCTAAAGAACGCTGACTTCCGCGGAAGACTAGAGTGGATAAAACAAAAGAGAGTGGGGAAGGGTACAGCAGTGAAAAATGAGGAATTACCACACCCTTATTTATAGTTGCGACGAGTCCTTAAGATCTCGCCATTTGTCGATCATCCGACGACTGGGAAGATGAAAAGATGCAGTCATAATGACTATTTCACTGTTTCACCTTCCTCCTTCTAGAAGAATTACGCATTCCAAAGAGCGCAAGGTCCGAGGATCGGAAAGATGAGAGTTTGATTTTTACGTCATATATCAGCTACACCGATCCGAGCTCTTAAGAGATATCATTTAGTGTAACTCAACATACGAATGACATATAATATGGAAATAAGGAAGCAAGTAAGCAATCATTCGAAAGCATGGGAGGATTCACTCCTCGGATTAAACAAGAATTCAGCCAGAGTACATAACAATATTTTGTGTCATTAAACATACAAATTCGGAAGATACAGAATTTCAACGGGGCATACCCCGGACTTCTCACTCAAGCCCGACTTGGCTCGGACCAGCTTCATCAGCTTCGGGTGGATCCACAGGAGGATGGTCGGAGACAGTTTGCACTGCAAGGGATTCAGCATGATTGAACAAGTTGAAATCCACAGGGAGGCCAATGACACGGGCAGGCAGGAAAAACCACTTCTTCAGGAAAGCCCGGTAATCATCGAAAGGTACGAAGCAAACCTTCAGGAGGGCGTCTGGGATCCACCTTGGGAGGAAGGGCCCGCCATTTTGAATCTCGATCTCACCCTCCTCGGTGACCAGTTCCGCAAACTCACATGCAGCCAACTGTTCATCCGTGACACCGTCGACAGGCACCTCCACACCATTAGCATCCGCATAAGGGACTAACCCCTCCGCTTTCCAGTCAAAGTCCGGTGGAAGTAGTCCCTTGGACTGCAGCTTCCCAATCGCGGACACGAACCCATCCAGGCGAGAGGCATCCGACTTGTCCTCCATCAAGAACTTGAAAGAGTCAGACCCCATGAAGTCACGGCCAGCGTAAAGACGGGCATATTGGAGGCCTCCGAGTAGTATGTCCTTGGAATCCAGGAAAGCCTTCATCGCCTTCTCGACAAATCTCTCCTGCCAGTCGAGATCCGCCTTGATTATTTCCCAGCTGGTCTTCAACTTATGGAACTTCACTTCTTGCTCTTTCAGCTACATCTCCAACTGCTTCGTCTTTTCCGCCTCATCTGCGGATGTGGCCACAGCCTTGTGCAGATCCTCCTCAATGGTAGCACGTTCACCGGCCTTCCACTGCATGGCCCTAATGAAACACCCAAGCTGGGAAGATATCCGCGAGGATACAAGTTATATTTATATCACACTAAGCACAAACCAAAAAGACCCTGGACAGATTACTTACCCGCTGGTATAGCCCATCCAGCCCTCCGACCCGCTCCACCTCAGGGAGTCTGCAAGCGTGCTCATACTCCTTGTCCAGAGCAGTTTGGTCCACAGGAAGGACAGCGGACAACTGCTGTCTCTTCGCGGCAGCGGGAGCCTCCGAGGTTGCTACCCTCTTGCGCCCCGAGGCAATAGCGTCCCGCATAAACACATCCCGTGGTGGGGCTTGAGCAGCGGAAGCTTGAGGCCTAGAAGCAGTGGTGCTCCGGGTGGCAGGGGCTTTGCCCTTGTCGGGCACCGCCAAGTCCTGAGAATCTTCTCCAGCCTTGTTCCGCCTTTCTTCCTCTGCAGCAAACACGGCGGCATTCTTCGGATCCGGCATCGGGAGACCCGTGGAAGTATTGATGATTCTGGTCCTCTGACCAGCGGCGACCTCCAAGGCTTGTTGCTCCCTCTACAACCTCTTCTTTTCACGGAGTGTCGACATGATGTAGTCTAACCAGTGAGCTGCACAATAAACCGAAAGCGTTAGATACAGCTATGTTAACAAAGAATTACCAGAATTACGGAAACACGTAATCAAAACAAAGTATCCCGATGAAGAAAAAGCACAAAGTCTCAAGTAATCAAGTCCTTACTGAAGTCCGTCTTCCCTCCAACCTCCACTGTGCCTGTCAGCCCGCACAAGTAGGGAAGTGGCTGACAGATTAATCCGTGGAATGGATAAGTAGGTGGGTTGTGCTTTTTGTGGATTGCAGCCACCCACGGAGCCACATTCTTTGGAAGGGGGCGCCAATCCGGGATGTTCTCCCTTAGGAATTTTGTTGGCAGCCCCCATTGTTCTCGCTGTCTTTCGAACGCCCCAGGTTTCAGAGCCATCCGTACGAAAACGTATTTATCCCACCACTTCGATCCTAGCGACGAAATGGAGTCCGAGATAAAGTTGTGTGGTTTCCTATTCATGAATGTATAGAATAGTGAATTCCCCGGACTGAACGAAACGTGAAAGAGCTGTCTGATGTTCTCAAAATTTACGAGCTGTTGTTTCTTCTTGCAAAAGACGACGAAGCATATAAGATTACCCAAGGACTTCGGGATAACCTGACTCGGACCAATCCCAATATGACTTAGGATATGCTTCAGTTCCGTGGCAATGGGGATCTTCCACCCACAAGCTAAAGCTACCTCGTGCACACACATATACCCGGCTGGCGCATTATAAAATGCGTGTCCGGGCTCGGGAATCATGATCTCTACGGAGTTGGGGATCTCCCACTTCCGCCTCCATTCCGGAATGTCGTCCGCTTTCACTCTGGATGGACATGTAGGAAGATGTCCGTCGGCATTGAGTTCTCCAAATTCGTCCGCTATCATAACAGCGGACGCAGGACGGGGGAATTTGATTCGGGCAGCTTTCGCGCCACGCCCTGCAACTAACGGAAGATTGGACTGCACGGGACCAGCAGGGTGTAGTGTGACCCGACGCCCAGCGCGTCTAGGAGGGCGAGCGACAGGAGATTCTTCTCCCTCTTCCTCCTCCTCCTCGTCGTCTTCTTCCTCACCATCCTCCTCATCATCATTGATGTCTTCAGGTCTCCCAGATGTGCTTGGGTTGGACGGACCTGTTTCCGCTACGACACGGTCTTCCACCCCCGCTTCGAACATCTCGACTTCATCAGTTTCCCGACCGCTATCGCCCTCCCGCTCCATATGCAGCTCATTCGGATCTCTGGACGATCCGACACCTCCTATCGTCCGAGATTGGACCAATGATCTGGTCCTAGTAAGATCGTCTTGACCACCTGCAGCGTCGGCCTGTGCTCCTGCTGAATCATGGACTCCGTGCCCAGCATCAGAGTCCCTTTACGACCCAAGGTCTACGACAAGGAAATCTCCCACGGACAGGGTCATATCCACGGACCCAGTCCCTAAGTCTACTGCATCGTTGTAGCCTGGTGCCTCGAGTTGGTTCTGACTATCGCTCCCGGACATCCTAGGGAAGAAGGAAACGAGTCAGAAACGATAGTGGTGATTGTCCGAGAGTTCGTTTAGGTATTTTCTTAAGTAAAAAATAGCCTACGACATTATATTTAACCGGGTTGGGCCTGCATGAGGTCTTGTCTCGGCACCAGCGGCACCAACTTTGGCACACTGAGATGTGCCATCGGCACTAGCGTCTACACTACCCGGCACGCTAAGTAGGGCTAGTTTACGGAAGACTGTGTGCCAATTGGCACTTGTTTGGTTAGAAAGAGAAATATCTGCAGGAATACAACAACGTATTGGACCTGAATATGCCTTTTGGGATGAATAGTTTATCAGTCTGGGCATGGATGTTCTTATTTGGACATTACCAGATAAGCATGCATATTTGAGTTTTGGTCACAGGATACTGGCACTAAGATCGACATGCAACAAGTACGAAGTAGAATTATCTCAACTGAGAATGATGCTAAAGCCTAGCACTCGAAACATCGGCAAAAACGGACTCGACCATACCATATTCAGGTAGAGCGGAATAAACGACCAGGAAGGAAGCATATCACGAAATGGACAAATATTCAAGCGAAATAAAGACGTACTTACTTGATAATAGTTGACTGGAGAAGTTTAAGGGGACGACTAAGCCTTGATGCTCCTCCGAGGGTACGGATTCGAAGCAGAAATTTCCGAAATTGTGCGAGCTTTACTTGCTCGAATGTGCCTTCAATCGCTCGGATTGCTTTATGATTGTGCTGAGTTTCGATATTGCTAAAAGTGTGAAAGTGACCGATGGGCTGACTATTTATAAGGACAATTTAGGGAAAGCCAAGCGTCACATCACTTGGATTTGAATCCCAACCGTTGGATCTTTCCAATCCAAGGGTTGCGCCGTTTCACGAATGAATGGCTGTCAGTACGTCGCATTTAATGCGTGACAGACGCGTCGCATCAATTGGGCCTCCAACCCCAACCGTTAATGTCGTCCCGATCCAACGGTCGTGTCACTTTACTCGGGATCTTTTCCCCGTGGACCGAACAGACAACCTATTGGGCCTCTTTGATTTACGGATCAGCGACCCAGGAGAACCAGTTCAACAAGCTGTCTACCGAATAGCCTCTAGAGGGCTACACTACATCCTAACCGTACTCGGATCTATATATCTCGATTACAAATACCTTTTCCATCTACATTTCGAGCACTTCTGATAACTCGGATTGTAGAAGGAAAAGGGGGGAGAGAGATATATCGAATTTCTAAGAACACGGAACACGGATGACGAATCTCAATAGAAGGGATTTTTTCCTTTCTCCAGTTAACGATTCAGACACGCTCCACAACACACTTGTTCTTTTCATAGTTACCAACTATCTTCTACTAAGATACTTGGAAACTAGGGGGACATATGTTGTTACGGATATGTGTCCAATCCGTTAAGGGTGCCATAGAGCGTTTCCTAAAGCGCATCACGGCTTAATTAGCCAATTCAGTACTGGTCCAACCTCACATGGTCCGCCCAAAGTGAATCAACCAGTACGCTAAAGTCACTACACCCTTACAGCTAGTCCGAGCTAGCTGGGGAAAGGACTTCCAAACCTGGCTACGTCAGTACAGAGATGCCAAACGGACCGGATGAGAGAATCTCGGACGCCACCATCACATTAAGACCGAACGTGTATAGCAGAACCACTGAGATACTTCCGTGAAACTCTAGGCTCGGACATCCAGAGTTACCCAAGGGCAGATTAACCAAGCAGACAGAATCTGTCCGAGGGACTAACACGGACCCAACAGGCGGAACAGTACTCTCAGAGGGAAAAGGTCCAAACTATCCTGCCAGACCCACTTATCGGTATTGGTTTACTGTTCACTAATGGGCTGTGGCTAAAGGTAGCATTGGTGTCCAAATCTGGATCGTACACTTGGCATCATCTTGTGAACTTCTTCATAAGTACACGATAACTATAAATATGGCGCAAGGTCCAAGACCTTGAGGTAAGTAATAAGGAACAAGCAATAAGCACTCTTGATTTGATAACCTTCCTCATAACTATTACATTGGGAGCTTCCAACTCTTTCTCGAGTAAAGTCTCTAGCCGGAATGACATAGGCAATCCGAATATTCCGTTCTACCCCCCCCCCCCCCAGTCCTTTCAGGTGCTCTAACTCGGACAAGTACTGCTTCGGACTTCAAGTAGAAGGCGGGACCTAGATCAGGATACTTGTAATAGTTTAGTCAGTTAGTGTTCGAGGTTTTACACCTCAACAGTCGCATTGTACTAGCAATAGTACATCTATACAGCATCTCAAATGCATGAGGTCCTCATGTATTTGAGATTTGCGTTTCAAAATGCATTTTCCAGCTGTGTTGATCCACCTGTCATGCATTTTTTTTATTGTTTGTATTTTCTTTTCGTCATAATTCATAAAATATAAAAATATAAAATTTATACCGATTTTCATATTTTTTCGTCCTCTACAAATATAGATCACTCTTGACTATATTTCGCTCATTCTAAATTTTTCGACTTTTATACTTTTAATTAAAAAATATATTCATAAATGCAATTTCATTAATTTCAAATTTTAAACACTCTTATAATTTGGTAAACATGATAAAAAAATTAAAACAAAAAAAATTATATCTGTAGCGATACATAAACTAACATCAATCACTATCTCGTATATAACGAATCGATCACTATCTCGTATATAACGAGCATTTGCTTTGGACAGATATTTTCATATCTGTAACGATACATAAAGTAGTCTTCGATGTCAATAACATCAATCATCGATTATTTATTAAACGTCTAACACCAGTAGTCACTACTCCCAAAAAAAAAAAACCATTAATAAAAACACCTGCCTTTTGAGAAATTATACATGCCTGGTCAGTTCATTATTGTTTGGCAATAACTAATGTCTAATGCTACGTCCCCTACTACACAAAACACATCTACCACCCACGAAATTGCCACATTTGCACTGGGTTACCCGGTACCATAAACTAAGAAGCACTCGGCTCTAAAAGTTCTAAAAATACGTACCATAGACTAAGAAGCACTCAGCTCTGAAACTTTAAAAAATACATGAACTCTTACTAAATTAAAGATGATGAGATTGCTAGCAAGATAGAAATCTCATCATCTTCAATTTAATTACACGAGTTACTCCCTCATTTTATTTTAACCAGTTGACTGTCTTCGACTTTGACAACAAATTACTCTTAAACAACAATAGTAAATAAGTTAATAAAATCATATAATGATTTAGTATTGTATATGATTTTATTAGTTTATTTACTATTTTAGTTTAAGAATAATTTGTAGTCAAAGTCAGAGATAGTTGACCGCAACACAAAATAGTGAAATGATAAATTTTATAAAGAATTGAGGGAGTATATCATTCTTGCATATATTGGGCCCATCAGAAATGAGGTAAATACAATTCTGCTAACTATGTATCAATTACTACTTTCTTATACACTGGTGGCTCAAACAATGTCACTTCTCACTTGCACTAAGTGACAGATCATTAATTCTATAGAGTTCATACTGGCGTTGCTCTTTAGAAGACCGTGGTTGAAAGAGAACCTTTGTGCTTGCTCTTACATAAATTTTTTCCCATTGTGAATACCAAGAAAGGCCTTCACGGCCTTTAGTGCAATAATCAATATTAAACAAATAAAAATGAACATTTTGAGGACCTGCACGAAGATCAACCAAACATTACAAGTCAAATGCACAGTCTGACCTTGCCGTTCAAACGAAAACTGAAACTATGAGGATAAGAATTACCTATGCTCAAAACGAGAAGACCAACATCCAATCGACTAGTTTTTGATCTCCTGATCTTACTTAGCTTCTGAAGGTCTTCTTGTTCCCCTTTGAGTCCAATAAATTCTCCAAGAACATATCTCCTCGATAACTCTAACCTGCAGTCACATACACAAAAATTAAACACACTTTGATGAAGGGTTCACTCTATAAATGAGAAAAACATAAATTTGAAACATAAATAGTTGACATGAATAAATAATGAAAGCAAACTCAGGGTAGGAATGCAGCAAATTAGTTACTCCCTCCATCCTCAATCCCGGATATTTAGATGTTGCTTTTCAAGTGGTCCGAACAAATATTACACATAAAAAATAGCAAGTTTTCTACCACAGTATTATAAGTTTACATTACTTCATTCTTTTTCATAAGATAATACTCACCAATTTTTTTTCGAGACTATCATATTTTAATCATTATTTGAAAAGAAAAAAAAAACTGTGGGCATGTGAACTTTGATCTGGGATGGAGAGAGTAGTATATAACATCAGGCGTCAATTAGAACAAAAGAGAAAGTGGTTATCCATTAAATTCTACAAAGATGAATTAGTCATGAACTCAAATCAGAAAGTGAATATCTTCTAATACTAAAACTTAAAAGAGTCCTATAGACTATGAGAGTCCTCAACAATACACAAACATACACAATTATTCTTGACTTGGTTGCTGAATATTCTGCGGGTCTTAAGTCGCAGATCCTGATTCCGGGTTTGGTTAACCCGGATTTTCTCGCGGGTTTCTGGGTCATTTAAATACCCCTTTTCAGTTTTTTTTTTCCATTTTTCTCCTTTCCCCTCTTCCTGTTTGCGGTTACTGACGATTTGCTCCCGATTTTCGTCGAAACCCTAGCTTTTGCAGTTTTTTGCTTTCGATTACAGGTGTTTTGTCTCGTTTTTCATTTCCTTTTTGATTTTCATAAGTTGTTGGTGTGTTTTTTGTGTTTTTAACTACCTTTTTGATCTTTTAGTGCTTCAATGAAGGATTTGAACATAAATGTTGTTGGTAATCCGCCTGATTTCGGTGGTAATGCGCCTGATTCCGCTGATGCTGGTGATTCTGATGGTGTTGCTGTTAATACGGAGATTACTGTTCATCGTAATAAACCATTGGTAAAGGGTAAGTGATTTTCTCTGTTTATTTTTCATTTATTTTGCGTATTCGATGTTGTTTATGCTTAGATATGTTGATACGGAAATATGTCCAATCCATCATAAAGGACCTAGGAGCGAATCCTAAGGCATCCCAAGTCATCCAATGGATCCGAGGCACTTTGGTCCGAGCCAACGGTCCGATCCGGGCAGACTAACCATGGTCCGACCCACCCTAAAAGAAAGGGACAAAGGATTTGGACCTACAAGGCCCGACCCGAAGCCATAGGTCCGACCCACCTTGGTCCGAGCCTCTCTGGGAAAGGAGCATAGTGCTAAGTCAGTACCCTCTCAGACCCAAGGACTCCGATACGGATGTCGACTCGGATCCAGCATGACCATCTCTTAAAGCAACCAAGCAAATGGGCACAAAAGAGTGAGGTGTCCAAACCCAGGAGCTCCGAATCGGAAGAGTTGGACAGGCAGGGGAACTTCCTCAGCTGACAACCAGGTACGGTCCGGATCAGGCATCCGGACCAACCTCTCCGAACCTGGGAACTCGGCAGAACTAGTCACAGCCTCTAGAACTCTCCCAATAATGACCAAACTACCCCTAAAGCCCAAGATGGCATGGGCTAAAGCTTCATTATTGGGCTATGGGCCTCATGTTTGCATTGGTGGCTCTATCCTGGCCGTACACATGGCGCAATCCTAGCAAGGCCTTCCATTTTGATGATAGCCTATAAATAAGGCACACATCCCAACAAGTAAGTCACTTTGACTTCGAACAAGTCGTTTCGCTAGTCACATCACGACCCCAATCCCAAGTATTATACAGAGTCGATCCTCAGTCGCTCTCGAGTAAAGTCTCATCCCGGTTTGACACTTAGCAAACCGGGCACTAACCCCCCCCCCCCACTCAAGTGTGCAGGTCCTTACCGGAGTAGTTGGTCGCTGGTTCTTACGCCTTGGTCCTCACCTAGCAAGGAGCCTCTTACCTTGGCACCCATTAGAAGAGTTAAATAAATCTAAGTAGTTGGGGAGTTAAACCCTCAACATTTTGGCGCCGTCTGTGGGAATCTTTACAAAAAGTCCCGTTCTCTTCAGTAATGGCAAGAACAAGAAGGTCCGCAAGAACCAACGCCACTGCCATTGGTACGCCTGCTCCAAGACAAAGGGGGAGACCTCCCACTAGAAGAGGTGGAGTAACAAGAGTCTCAACAAGAGAAGTAGTAGATGATCCAAGTGATGGCCATACCGCTAGTCTTTTTTCTGGCGAGGAAAGAGCCACTAATCCACCAGTAAGGATCCAGACACTTGGGGACGAAGGACAGGTTCCTCCGTCAGGAACACATGGTCCTCCCCCAGGAAGAAACTTTACCCTCCCAAATGGACAGATCATCCGTCCTAGTGAGTTCGGGATGAATGAGAATCAGTTTGGCCTCTTACTCACCACTATTCAAGGGTGCTTTGGATCAAACAACCTCCAGCCTCCTCAGCCCACCCCGCCTACGCCGATCCCAAGGCAAGCTGAACCCGCTCAATCAAGAAATGAGCACCGTCCAATCCAACAAAGGCTGGGGGAACAAGCTCAACCAGAAGATCTGAGACATCTTCTCAATAGAAGAGCCGCTGCTTCTCATGAACAACGAGGGAGAAGTCCAGAAGTTCCACGAGTAGACGAAGTGGGAACCAGTCGATGAGAAGCTCCACAACAAGTGCCCAGAGATCAAATGGCGGAAAGCACTCCGATTGTTCCAATCGGTGATCTTCCTCCAGATGTAGCTATCAACCTTAGGCGGTGAAAGACCGGTGAGCAGATCTATCTCCAACAGAAGGCCTTGGAAACACAAATTGCCACCTTGAGCAGGATGGTCAAAGCACATGAGAAGGTGGTAGTTAAAACTCCCAACCCTCTGTGCGATGAGATCAGAAGAGAAAGAAAGCGCCCCGACTGTGTTATCCCAAACCTTGAGCATTACTATGGAGATACTTGCCCTGTAGGGCATCTTACTAGATACGAAAGTAAGATGGAAAGCAATGGACTCAACGATAACATGAAAGCTCTCAACTTTTCCACCACACTCTTTGGAGAAGCAATGGATTGGTGGACATCACTACCTAATGGTTCCATCAAATCCTATGCAGACGTTGCCTCCCTTTTCTTGAAAAGGTTTGAGAAAGCAAAAAGAAGGAAGAGGTCAGTTGAGCACCTGGCAGGCATAATCCAGAAAGAGCATGAGTACCTCAGAACCTTCCTTGACCGCTTAACGTGAAATCTGATGTAGAGCCTCATAGCATCAAAGAGCGGGTCCGACACCTATATGCCAACACTTATAATGATGAGCTTAGAAGGAAGCTTTCCAGAAGAAATCACCTGAAAAGTACTTGGAAGATATCTGCGAAGGAGTCTTGTATGGAGAAGATTAGAAGGAATTTCCCGATAAGAGCAGGATCAAGAAGGAAAAGAACAATCGACAGAACTCCCTCCTCGTCAAGGGAAGTTCGAGCAAAAAGAGATCTCGAGATGTAAAAGAATTCCACAGAGAAAGAACTCCACCCAGGAGATACGCCTAGTATACGCGCCTCAACAGACCAAGATCCGACATCTTGGCTTCTATTGTTGAGAAGAACTTAGATATACAATGGCCTAAACCTGTCAAGAGCAGCAAGAAGAGTAAATTCTCTAAAGACTACTGTAGGTTCCACAAGCAGAAAGGTCATCCGACTGAGGATTGCATCCAATTAAAGACAGAAATTGAAAGACTAGTGAGAAGTGGGAAGTTGAAAGAACCAACAGGCGAAGAAGAGCCCTCCAGGCATAGAAGGAATGAGCAAAGAAGAGAGGAGCGTGGTTCTGAACCTCCGACAGGATCTTTACCACCACCTCCAGCGGAAATCCCACCTCGGCAGGCCCAAAGATATCAAGAGTACCACGAAGAGACAGAAATGGAGAACCTCCCTTACAGTGGAGTTATCAACGCCATTGCAGGAGGACCAACAGGGGGAGATAGCAGAAATGCAAGGGAAAGGACCGCGCAACACTTAAGAAACAACGATAGGGCTTACAGTCCACCAGCCTTGAAAGGCACAAATGCAATCACCTTTGACGATAGCGAGATCCCCCCACCAACGTCTGGCGGAGGAGATCTCAAGGACCCCGATGTCCCTTTGGTTGTTTCTCTAGTGATTGCCACTTACAAGGTCAACAAGGTACTAATCGACACAGGAAGCTCCTCCAATATCATATCCAAAAGGACTGTTGAGCAAATGCACCTGGGGCAAATACAATATGGACGAGTATACACCTCATTGGTAGGTTTTGGAGGGTCTGTAGTGCGCCCCATTGGAAGCATACCACTACAAGTCTCTATGGGCACCTTTCCGACAAGGGTGACCAAGACTATCGTCTTCGTGGTAGTAGATAGCACCTTCGACTATAACGTGATCTTGGGCCGCCCGGGACTTAACCAATTCAGAGCAATTGCTTCACCCCTACACAACAGGGTAAAGTTTCCAACCCCGAACGGCGTGGGGGAAGAAATGGGCAACATTAGAGAAGCCTGGGAGTGCTACATCATGTCAACCAGAGGGGCCACAGAACCTGTCCTTTTGGTCACTAAGGGCCCTCTTAGCCATTCTTCCATTACTCTAATGCCACCGAAGGAAGAAATCGGTATTGGATCGCTCAGAGAAAAGTTCCCCAAGACAGCTAGAATAGAATCCCATGAAGCCTTGAAAGAGGTCCAACTGGTCGAAGGAAATCCGGAAAGAACAACTCGGATTGGAACGGAGATGAGTACGGAAGTAGAGCGGAAGCTCATCACTTGCCTTCGTGACAATCGCGACATCTTTGCTTGGAGCACAGATGATCTCAAGGGGATAGACCCAAGGATTGCAGTTCACCGTCTGAACATGGATCCTACGGTCAAGCACATCCGGCAAAAGAGGAAAGACTTTGGACTAGTTGAGGATGCTATCATAGCGGGGGAGGTTGACAAATTGATGAAAGCAGGTCATATCGAAGAAGTCAGATACTCCGATTGGGTCTGCAACGTGGTCCTCGTCGAAAAAGCTCCAGGAAAGTGGAGAATGTGCAATGACTTCACCAGACTCAACAAGTTTTGTCTGAAGGATCCCTATCCATTGCCACGCATAGACCAGCTGGTTGATTCCACTGCAGGATGTGCACTTCTAAGCTTCATGGATGCATACCAGGGCTTCTACCAAATTAGGATGGCTCAAGAAGACATCAAGAAAACGGCATTCTTTGCGGCCAGAGGAGTCTATTGCTTCAAGGTCATGCCCTTTGGCCTCAAGAATGCAGGAGCTACTTACCAACGGCTGGTAAATAAGATGTTCAAGGAAGAATTGGGAAAAACCATGGAAGTCTATGTGGATGACATGCTTGTGAAAAGCAAGACTGAAGAGGAGCACATCAAACACCTCAACAATTGCTTCTCTATTCTCCGGAAATATGGAATGAAGCTGAACCCTGAAAAGTGCACTTTCGGGGTGAAAGGGGGAAAATTCCTTGGCTACATGGTGACAGAAAGAGGCATCAGTGCTAACCCAGAGAAAATAAAGGCAATCATAGATCTACCACCCATTTGCATCAATGAAGTTCAGAAGCTTCTAGGAAAGGTGATGGCGTTGAGCCGTTTTATCTCAAGGTCCGCCGAGAAGAACCTTCCCTTCTTTAAGATCTTACGAAAAGGAAATAAGTTCGAGTGGACAAAGGAGTGCGAAGAGGCCCTGGAAAACTTGAAAAAGTATCTCCTCTCGCCCTTACATCTAAACCCATGGAGGATGAAACTCTTTACCTCTATTTGGCCACCACTGATGAAGCAATGAGTTCTGTACTGGTACGGCTACAAGACAACGAGCATTTACCAATTTACTATTTGAACAAAGCTCTCGTAGGCTCCGAGGCCAGATATGTCAAAGTTTAGAAGCTCGCCTTCGCACTGGTTTACACTGCACGACGACTAAAGCCTTACTTCAAGTCGCATCGGATTGTGGTCCTTACAAATGAGCCACTCAAACATGTCTTGGAAAAACCGGATCAGTCAGGACGCCTGTCCAAATGGGCTATTGAGCTAAGTGAATATGATATTGGGTATCAAGCCCCATCTGCCCAGAAAGCGCAAGTTCTGGCCGACTTCCTGGTAGACTATCCAGAGAAAGCAGAAGAAGAGAACGGAAATTCCCAGGAAAAGGCTAGTCATGTGGTGATAGCCCAAATCAAGGATTCAAGTGGAGAGAAAGAAGCAGAAGAGACACAAAGAGGTAGCATCCAGCCTATGACTGAATACTACCAACCTATGGATGATTCACTGAGAGTGAGGCACATGTTTCTCTTGGATGAAGAACTCGATACCTCGACAACTGCATCTTCCGACAAGAAGCAGGAGGTTGAGAAAGCACTCACTCCCACTTTAGGAGGAAAGGAAGGAAACAAAGAATGTTGGACATTACAAGTAGACGGATCATCAACTGGACGATTGGGAGGAATAAGAATTTTCCTTGAAAGTCCTGAAGGAGCCAAGCTAGAGTACGCCATCACCCTCAATTTTAAGGTGACAAACAACGAGGCCGAGTACGAAGCACTTATCACCGGCCTAAGAATGGCGAAAGCCCTTCAGGTAAAAAGGATCAAAGCCTACACAGACTCCCAGCTCGTACAATCCCAGTTCTCCGGGTCTTTCACCACCAAAGGACCTAACATGATCAAATACTTGGAGCTCCTCAAGAAAGAGGTTGAGCAATTTGAAGAATTTACTCTTGACCAATTTCACAGAGAATGGAATGAAAAGGCCGATGCCCTCTCCAAGTACGCCTCGGCCTTAGGAGCTTTGGACACAAGAAGTGTCATCCTAATGACCCGCGCGGAATCCTCCCTGGCAAATCCCAACGGAAAGATGCTTCTCTTGAGCACAGAAAGAAACTAGATGACTGATATATTCCGTTACCTCAAGGATGGTACTTTACCTATGGATCCTAGAGAGGCCAGGAAGATTCAATGTCGAGCTAACAGATACTTTATTCTGGGGGAAGATCTCTACAAGAGATCTTACAGCGGAACTCACTTGAGGTGCCTAGATCCTCAAGAGGCGAAAACTGCGATGGAAGAGATCCACGCCGGAAGCTGTGGAAGTCATTCTGGGGGAAGAACTTTGGCGCAAAAGATCATAAGGCAAGGATACTATTGGCCAACTATCGACATGGATGCTGCCAACATCGCCCGCGCCTGTGAAGACTGCCAATACTATGCCAACATACCACACCGCCCGACCAACCCTATGATTCCGTCAATCATAGCATGCCCATTTGATCAATGGGGCATAGACATAGTTGGTCCCTTTCCGCGAGGAACACATCAGAAGAAGTTCTTGATAGTGGCAGTAGAGTACTTCACTAAGTGGGTCGAAGCTGAAGCAGTGTCAACCATCACAGAAAGCAGGGTGAGGACATTCATCTGGAAGAACATCATCTGCCGGTTTGGACTCCCACGAGTGCTAGTTTCGGACAATGGAGCACAATTTTCTGGGTCAAGGCTGAAGGAGTGGCTTCAGTCCTTCAAAATAGAACAACGCTTTACTTCCGTTGGCCACCCCCAAGCCAATGGTCAGGTGGAAGCCACCAACAAGACCATAGTCAAAATTTTGGAGAAAAGGTTAAGAACTTCCCCAGACAGTTGGGCGGATGATCTCGACGCAGTCCTTTGGGCCCATCGAACGACAGCCCGAACTGCCACACAAGAAACACCTTTCTCCTTGGTCTATGGATCCGAGGCGGTCATCCCTTCGGAGACGGTGGTGGTAACCCAGAGAATCCAGCAATACAACCGAGTTGATAATGAGTTCGCAAGGATCTATGACCTCGAGCTCCTTGAAGACAAGCGCGATAAGGCATTGGCCAACATCCTTCGGTACCAAGCCATGACCGCTCGAGCCTACAATAAACGTGTCCTTCCCAAGGACATACAAGTTGGAGACTTATTCCTCAGAAGAGCCGATATACTAAGTCACGTGGGGAAACTTAAGCCCAAGTGGGAAGGACCGTACAAGGTTACTGGGGCAAGAGTTAATGGAAGCTTTGAACTAGAAGATGAACAAGGGCGGGCCTTGAGGAGAACTTGGAATGCCAAGAATCTCCAAAAGTTTTACACTTAGAGAAGTATGGCAACGACTGTCACCTTCCTCTATCCTGTCGGCCTGTTTTTTGTGTCTGTTTTTTGAAAAAGGCCTCGAAGCCCTCAAGTTGTAATCCGATTTCCGTCAAATCAATACAACTGTGATTTCATAAACATTGTTGATAATCATGTCCTCGAAGATATTTAACTATTCAATCCGAATCTAGATCATACATTGATCCGGATCGGACTAACACAATCAAACAGTGTCCGACCTTCACAAAGGCAAATACGCTTTTATTAAAACAGGAGTACAGATTTACAAAGTCAGAGTCCGAAGAGCTCTAATCAGGCTTACAAGAACAAGCTCCTACTCTATCTCTTTTCTACTTCTACAGCGAAGCTTCCTAATTAACCCTGGTCTACCGAACCAAACCCCGTCCGAACACTGTTAGCTGCATCTGTAGGCGCTCTGAAGGAAGAAGGAACTCCACTATCCCAACTTTGATTGCTTACTGACAAAGGTTTCGAAGCCCCTTCGGACGATCCAAAGTCTAACAGCAGCCGAACGATATAACTAAGGCCATTCAATGCTTCCAGAAAGGATACTTCATCACTTTTGAATGAAAGAAAGCTCCGAAGCAAGCAAGAAGCACACTGACAATCCGGATCGCCTCATACCAAATACTATAAATACACCCCAGATTCAGAGTATTTGGAAAGCGACCAACCCGGATAGTCGGATCAACCCAAGTCACTCCGGAGGCTCCCGTTGGTCCGAGTCCCAACAAGACCGGCATTGTCAGGGACTCCGTTCCAGAATTGTAAGTCGCTCCCTCGAGCCTTCAATTCTGGAACGCAGCCACCAACAAAACCGAGCTGCTCGGACGAAAGACCTTAGGTACAAGACAAACGAGTCACCAGAAAGGTTACTTCCGGAAGTCCCCAATGATCCGACTCCAAACAAGCTCAGAACTGTTGGGGACTCCTTTCCAAAATTGCAAGTAGCTCCCTCGAGCCTTCAATCCTGGAGACAAAGTCACCGACAGAACCAAACTACTCGGATACATATCTTTAAGGACGAGCTAAAAGACCTACTAAAAGGGATACAT